>CM056806.1:9944160-11234327 GCA_029852875.1 Mythimna loreyi | reverse complement strand
AGTGACGATAACTTGCTATTTAAACTCATTTTACAAGTGTTGTTATTTTTACAAAAGTATTTCAAAGCACTTAACGCATTTTCAAAATAATTACCATGATCAATTTGTAATTTTACAAAAACATTCTAAATCACTTGAAATGTTTTGGATTATGTAAATTAGCTATCAAAAATTACGCAATAACATTTTTGTGGTTTTTCTCGTAATAATATATTTTTTTACTAATATTTACATGCAAATTAATAAAATTAAAAAACATTATTTTGAAATATCATCAATCATGTCCAGTATTCAGAAAATCTTCATACAAAGTTATTAAAACTTGTTTTGTATTTTCGAACGCCATTTTCTCCGAATGACAGTCAGGTAGGTTAACTCATTATTGCTTATTTGCGTCCAGATATCCCTTTGTTCACAGACAGGAAGTTCAGAATCAAATTACCAAAATGTTAGACCAAGGGATAATCCGTCCCTCACAATCAGCCTGGAGCTCACCCATTTGGGTTGTTCCCAAAAAACCTGATGCGTCCGGAAAAACTAAATGGCGCATAGTCATTGACTTTCGCAAAGTCAACGAGAAAACCATCGACGACAAGTACCCGATCCCCAATGTCAGTGACATCTTAGATAAACTTGGTAACTGTCATTACTTCACTACTTTAGACCTTGCTAGTGGATTTTACCAGGTAGAAATGGACCCAGCCGACATTCACAAAACGGCTTTCAATGTAGAGCATGGGCATTTTGAATTTTTGCGTATGCCCATGGGACTAAAAAATTCTCCATCCACGTTTCAACGCGTGATGGACAATGTCCTTAGGGACCTCCAAAACGTCATATGTCTCGTATATCTTGATGACATTATCGTCTTTAGCGTCTCCTTACAGGAACACATGATAAATCTAGAAAAAGTGTTCAAGAGATTAAGGGAATCAAACTTTAAGATCCAAATGGATAAGTCGGAGTTTTTAAAGCTTGAAACCTCATACTTAGGTCACGTAATAAGTAAGGATGGTATTAAGCCTAACCCCGATAAAATCACTGCAATCCAGAAATTCCCTATTCCTAAGACAGCTACCGAGATCAAACGCTTCTTAGGACTGTTAGGATATTATAGGAAGTTTATTCCTGACTTTGCACGCATTACAAAACCCATGACGCAGTGTCTCAAGAAAGGTTCTAAGATTACCTACAATGACCCTAACTACATCAATTGTTTTGAAAAGTGCAAATTACTACTGACTAATGACCCCATATTACAGTACCCTGACTTTTCTAAGGAATTTGTGCTTACGACTGACGCATCTAACTTTGCCATAGGAGCTGTACTTTCTCAAGGACCTATAGGACAGGATAAGCCCATAGCATACGCGTCTAGGACCTTAAACTCCAGTGAGATTAACTATAGTGTAATCGAGAAGGAGTTATTAGCCATGGTTTGGGCTACTAAATACTTTCGTCCATACTTGTTTGGGAGAAAGTTTAAGATAGTCACAGACCATAAACCCCTACAATGGGTTATGAGCCTTAAAGAACCCGGCTCCAGACTCACACGTTGGAGACTTAAGTTGAGTGAATACAATTTTACTACAATTTACAAGCAAGGCAAAAAGAACACTAATGCCGACGCATTGTCCCGCATCGAAATTAACAACGAGGACGCTATGTCCATAGCAGTAAATTTATCAGAAAAGGCTCACTCAACAGTAGGCTCTGAAACACTGACAGCCCCTACAGACAACCCTGACATACCCGACAACTCTGACACAGCAACTGTTCATACTAGTAACGAAGCCCCTATTCTGGAAGTGCCAATATCAGATGAACCTTTAAATAGGTTCAGTAGACAAATCTGTTTTGTACTTGTAGGTGACATCAAAAAACGACCGACAGTGACTAAGCCATTTGAAACGCATACCCGAACTACCATTCAACTATCTGAGTCTAACCTGACCAACGACGTTATTAATGCAATTAAGGAATATGTTAACCCTAAAGTTAAAACCGGTTTAATTATCCATCCCCCTCTTGCCATGTACAAGATAATCCCCATAATTCAAGACAACTTCAGAAGCTCTTCAATTAACATGGTTCTAACTAAAGTTGAATTAGAAAATGTTAAAGACTACCTGCGTCAACAAGACATCATAAAGAAATATCACGAAGGTAAAACCAATCATCGTGGTATTACGGAATGCTATTTAGCCTTATCTTCTAAATACTATTGGCCTAAGATGAAAGAACACATATCTAAGTACATAAATGAGTGTACTATCTGTGGCCAGGCTAAGTACGACCGTCATCCCATCAAGCAAAGATTCAACATTGTACCACCTCCTAGTAAACCTTTTGAAATTGTCCATCTGGACCTGTTCACAGCCCAAACTGAGAAATTTCTTACCATCGTAGATGCTTTCTCTAAGTATGCGCAAGCTTATCATCTTAGAGATAGCACCGCTTTAAGCGTAGTACAAGCTCTACTTGTATTTTGCACCCACCATGGGGTCCCATTAACTATTGTCACGGACGGAGGCCCTGAATTTACAAATCAGATTTTCTCAGAGTTTAGCCGAACTCATAAAATCATTCACCATAAAATATTAGCACACTCTCCTAACGACAATGGCATTGCAGAAAGGTTTCATTCAACTATTTTAGAGCATCTAAGGATACTAAAGTTAGAGAGACGAAACGAACCAGTCGTTAATCTAATGCCTTATGCCATTTTAGCGTATAATAGTTCCATCCATAGTTTTACAAAATGCAGACCTTTGGATTTGATAACTGGACACTTTGACCCTCGAGATCCATTAGATATTGACCTATCCGAACACTTGCTCCAACAGTACTCACAAGACCATAGGAAACGAATGAGTCAAGTATACGACCTTATTAATCAGACATCCTTACATGACAGGACACAACTGACTGAAAACCGTAACAAGGACAGAGAACCTGAGAAAGACTATACCCCTGACCAACAAATCTTTGTACGGAATCCCATGGCATCCCGACAAAAGCTAGCCCCGCGTTATACGCAGGATACTGTACTCGCAGATCTTCCAATCCACATCTATACGAAGAAAAAACGTGGTCCAGTAGCAAAATCTCGCATTAAACGAAGTCCTAAAGATCCCACCTTGTTACAGGATAATACTATGGCTGATGACCCTACGTCCAGCCCAAGGACAAGAGATAACGGTTGAATCACTTGATAATGGACCAGGACTGCTTCCCTTCAAACTTGGAACGGCGAAGATCGTATCCCATTTCCATTCCTTCTTAAGTCATATAGATTTAGAGAATATCCATCTCCAAGTTGAATTGGTAAAATCACAGATGGCTGAATTAAGTCCCTTAATTAACAATAAAACCTTTTCGTTATTTGACCCTCATCTGAAACATCTCAATAGTAAAATCAGTTTAATCGTTACTAAAATTAGTATGTTTGAATCATCTCGTAGTAAAAGAGGTCTTATCGACGGCCTAGGTTCTGTAATAAAATCAATTTCTGGTAATTTAGACTACACTGATGCATTGAAATACGAAAACGCTATAAACACCTTACGTAATAATGAGCACAAATTAGAATTAGAAATTAATAATCATATTAGTTTAAATAGTAAATTTGTTTCACGTAGCTCTCAAATAATAGATAGTATAATTTCAAATCAAGATAAGATGAACAAAGCACTAAACCTAATTTTAGAAAGTAACGCTAACAGGGATACAGATTTAATTAAATACGCCCATCTGGCCCAACATTTGTTAATCTTAGGAGATAATATAGAAGATCTTTATGAAGAGTTACAAAGTTTAGAGAACACCCTAACATTTATTCGTGCATCGAGCACCCCATACTCTCTATTTAGTTTAGACGAAATTAAATATATGTTAAGCAAATTAAGGATTTTATATGCTAATGACGAAATCCTTGATATAGAAATTAGGCATTTTTATGAAGTTACTAAATTAGGTTACTTCTATTCTAATAAGAAGATAGTAGTAGTTATAAAAGTCCCGATAGTTGTTTCCTCCACTTATGATTTCTATAAACTTTCCCTCGTTCCTAATAAAAACCACGAAACACTTATACCACCCTCACCTTTCGTAGCACTCTCTAGCTCAGACTCTAGGTACATAGAGACAGAATGTCCGAAGGTAAACTCCCTATATCTCTGTGAGTCGACAGCGAACCTCCAAATCCAGAGCAAACCAGATTGTATCCATCATCTCATAGTCCATCAAGAACTTCAGCCCAGCTGCAAGCTGACACCCGTAACTCTCACCACTGAAGCCTTGGAAACCCTGGACGACAAGCATTATACCTTAAGTTTTCCCGTACCAACAAAAGTGAAGATGTCTTGCGGTCAAGAACAATATCGGACACTACGAGGAAGCTATTTGGCAATCATCCCTCTTAACTGTAACTTGAGAACACCCGCCTTTACTATCTCCAACTCTAATGACCACATCAAAGGACATGTCGTGAAGATCATGGAGATGCCCCTATACAACGAATCAAGACCTGAAATTTATCCGACGCTCATCCTGAACTCGCCAAATCTACAAAAACTTCACACCCTTAATAACGAGATAGCGACGCAACTGCCTGTACATTTAGATGACGTCATCGATCCAGTCATTTACCACACTACTATACCCATGTACCTCACACTATCCGGTACATGCGCACTCATCGCCACTCTACTCTATCGTCGGCTACGCACAAGAAAAGCATCCAGAGAAATCACAGAAAACTTCAACAGCAACCCTGAAACCGTCAATGCAATCCCTTCACCACGCACTATCAACCCCAGCCAAGTAAGGATTGATCCTGGGTGTCTACCAGCGACTATCTTGAACAAGTCCATCGATACTCGCTGCTCTACGGGAGAAGGTGTTACACATGGCCAGCCCAAATAGTCAGCTGCATCAGCACACTTCCACACACAGAGCACGAGGCACCTCATTAAGATGTTACACATGCCGACCCAGATAGTCAGCTGCATCGGCATACTTTCAGACACACTGCACACGGCATCTCATCAAGACATGAAGCGCAAGCTCAGCAATGGCGTGATCAATTGACGTCAATCGAACCTTTCGACAGAAACCCAAAAACGTGGAGCGTCACTTTTGGATCTGACATCGACCAATCGGCAGCTTATAATAATTAGTCGTAATTTCCATTCGTTGTAAAACAAGTTAATAAATTAGAATTATAAAATAAATTTGCATTTTTTTGGATCCTCCGGTTGCACCCATCGTAATTTACAGGCAAATCAATTAACTTATTATTGTTTTTTTGTCGAAATAGTTTGATTAAATGTCAAATAATGAATCTAATCCCTCTGTAGGAAAATGTGATTAATTTATATATACACTGATCTATTAAGTTTTCGTTTATGCGATTTACTAGACTGTGAAATACACAGATTAGGAATCGGTTTTAATGAAGAAATTAACTGTTTTTTTCTGAACAAAGTTTAAAGATTTTACCTTATCTTCGCCAATCAAACTTGAACGCATTTTAAATCCTCACAAGGTACAATTACCTCCATTGTTGTAGGTAAGTCACCAAAACAGTTACATATAACACTGGGAAAATCTAAGAAAACACACGAAAAACAGCAAAAGTTTTACCACTCAAAATAAAACTGAAGTTAGTTGCACTCGAGTGTCAACAACTATTTCCGCAAAGTTCCAGTGTTGTCATTTATGCAAAAAAAGTCGCCAGGTATATGAAAAATCTAGCTAGATGTCGCATTTTTTTTATTTTTAAATTAACGCTTGAATATTTAATTTCGTTTTTTTAAAAAGCCGCTAGTTTTTACTGTTGCTAAATCTTTAAAAAAGTCTCCAAACTCGTTAAAAGTCTCCAAGATCTCACAACGTTGCTAAAATGGCAACATTATAGATTTGGCAAGTTGACAAGGTCACGCATATGCGTACAACTTCGTGCGCAAGCCCGGCTTAAATCGTCTATACTAGACGCAAAACGTCCTAAGTACTTATACGGCGCATCGCTATGAGTGCGAAAGTGACAGTACAGACATTACAATAGTATTTGAAAGCCCGGTAAAAGCCGGTAAGTATAAGCGAGATAGCTATATCATCATCTACATCTACGCGAATGTTTGCGAAACTCTGCGCGCGACCAATCACGATGTTAGTTTAGTGCAGCATAAGTAGATTCTTTTTGTTATTTTGATAAGAATTAAGCGCGCGAACTTTTAAATAGTTCGGGTTTGATGTTAATTCTTATCGAGCATTTTAGTAAGGCAAGCCGGGCTTTTGGGCTTGTATGAAGGGACCGCCACTGCAAGCCCTAGTGCGTACGGAAGTGTCTTCCTAAACAACTCATACTGTTAAAACAACTCTGACATTATTCACATTTGTAAGGTTTCTCGCCAGTGTGTGTACGAATATGATTTATTAAATGATTCTTCTCACTAAAGCTAACATGACATTCGTCACATGTGTACGCTTTATCGCCAGTGTGCTTACGAATGTGTTTTCTTAAATGACTCATAGTACTAAAACAACGCTGACATTCTTCACATTTGTAAGGTTTTTCGCCAGTGTGCGTACGCATGTGTCGTGTTAAACTGACCTTATGACTAAAACAAAGCTGACATTGTTCACATTTGTAAGGTTTCTCGCCAGTGTGCGTACGAATATGCTGTGTTAAATTGCTCTTAGAACGAAAACAGAGCTGACATTTTTCACATTTGTAAGGTTTCTCGCCAGTGTGCGTACGCATATGTCGTGTTAAACAGACCTTCTGACTAAAACAACGCTGACATACATCACATTTGTAAGGTTTTTCGGCAGTGTGCGTACGAATATGGTGTGTTAAATTGCTCTTATGACTAAAACAACGCTGACATTCTTCACATTTGTAAGGTTTCTCGCCAGTGTGCGTACGAATATGGTGTTTTAAACTGCTCTTATCACTAAAACAAATATGACATTCTTCACATTTGTAAGGTTTCTCGCCAGTGTGCGTACGCGTATGTCGTGTTAAACTGCACTTATGACTAAAAGAAAGCTGACATTCTTCACATTTGTAAGGTTTCTCGCCAGTATGTACACGAATATGTTTTATGAATTTGCTCTTGTATTTACAACTGTACTGACAAATATCACACTTGTAAGATGCTCCACCAGTGCGTGTACGAGTGTAATTTGTTAAATTACGTTTATTGATATTATTTCTATAATTAGTGTCTAAAGTATTATCAATAACACTGATATTAACGCGAGGTTTAGCTTCAGATAGTGGTTTTATGAATGTCGGAATAAGTTTGGACGTACAATATGACTTGTTCTGGGCAACTCTTGTGACGGACTCTTCATTCTTCTTTTGATTTTCTGTGATTACATCTTCTGGGTTTTTTACTCGTTTGTGCAGCTTTTGTATCTTCACCACGGCCGACCCTGTGATTTTATATATAGTTATCGCCAAATTAAAAACACAAAGAAATTAAAGTAAATCGTACGGTTCTCATTAAAGCAGCAGAGTTGTTCTTGTTCAAATATATTACTACTGATGACGTGTGACCAAACGACAAATGGACAGAGTGGGTATTGTTTGGTACACGGAGTGCATACAACAAGGATGCCAAAGCGTCTTTAGCCGAAATAGTTTACGACGAACCTCTAAGGCTCCCTGGTGAATTTTTCGCACCTATTTAGGAAGGAACGACCGACATTACATACTTCACTGCGCACAAAACCTGACACCAACTCCAACATCTTGTCACGACAAGATCAGTAGTTTTGTTTAGAAGTATTTGCAGCCCACTGATCACGTGTTTCTTCGTGACGCATTACGTGGCTCCCTACAATCAGCGTACACAAGTCCTCACAAAGTTTTGCAAAGTGGAAACAAGGTTTCAATGGATCGCCTGAAGCCAGCATATATTTTGGCAGACATAGCTGACCCACAGAAAGACACTATGTCGTCATAAATGTTGTGTTTCTGGCCTGTTGGTCTAGTATTTAGTGGGCCTGACTGCTGAGCCGGAGGTCGTGGGTTCGATTCCCACCCAAGACAGATGTTTGTGATGAGCATGATCATTTGTTCTGTGACTGAGTGTTATTTATCTATAAAAGGTATATATTTAGAAATTTACAACTATGTTTACGGTCGTCTAGTACCCATAACACAAGCTCAGCTTAGGACCAGACGTTGTGTGATAGTTGTGCTATATTATTGTTATATGTTTATGTATCTCAGGTCCTGGGCCTTTGAGAGGCGTACGAGGGGACGAAGCCAACTCGCAGAGGATCTTTAAGACGCTTTTAATGGAACGTGGTGCTAACCGGTGAATATACCTGTACGTGCTATGCTAGTGCATCCAAGGACAACCCCCGGCTGATGAGAAACTATTGCAACATATAGAAAACTAAGATATAAGGCTACGGTTTTTGGAATCTTATGAGAACTGGTTTCTAAGAACTATGTTAAGACTATGGCCCCTGCCTGAACAATGTTATTAAATTTCATCGATAAAAAGGCAGGGGGTGACTTGCACACTCAATAAATGGGCCTCCAAAAACGATCGCTACCACGAAGTGACGTAGCAACAAAAGGGCAACATATCCTGAGGTGCTTGAGGAGTGGAGAGGTATACCACGGCAAAGACAATCCCGGAAGTAAGGGCGAGATCCGTACCAGCACTTTAATAAATTATACATCCATCTCCCGAGCTCGTTTGCTTTTGGGAATCTCCACGCAAGCGGCCAATAAAAGCGAGAGAGAGGTGCGAGCTCTGTTCCTCGTCAATGTTCACTACGGCCGGCCAATACAAGCAAGGCGAAAATGAAGAACTAGAATTCGCTCCACCTCGTGCTTTTCAGTGTGTTTTATAAAAAAGTTCATAAGTGTTGATATCTATATCTCTATGTCCGTGAGACATGTTATCACCACAAATTTGTTCGAGTTCAGATGTCTCCAAACTACGCCCATTTTTTCACTAACACAAAATCAAAATCTATACGTACGCCACACAACCGGCGTACGTATAGATTTTGCACAAACTTTCTGCTTCAGGAAGTCGATGCACTCCGTGACACGGGACATGTATTCTCGGGTCACACACATGTATCATCAGTCGGCCTGTTCGCTCTCTCATGGACTCACTAATACTCACGTGTCTCTTGTTCTTCTTCCACTTCTTTTTTGATTTCCATTAAAGGCACATTATCTTCGGAATCAGACTCGGACTGTTTTGCTGGTACATCTTCTGCGACTGAAAAGCTACTGTATACATTTTCCAGTTCTAGCTCTGCAAATAAGCAACAAGGAAGAGATGATTGTTTGTAAATATAGCAGGATAACTGGGGAAACTGACTAGTATGTAAGTATAAATATTCAATGCAATGTCAAGTGTACGGCGGTGACTCCTGAAGTATCCAGCTGTCACACCGACTGTGGAAGCAACTCCAAAAGGATTACTGTTGAGAGCACTGTCGAGAGGTAGGTACACACATTTGGAATATTCTGCTATAGTCATACAAGTTACCGGGACATGTTCTCTGTTCTCATCTACTAGCTTCTCCCCACTCTTCACCCCTGTGACCTACTTTGGTGACTATTACAGCAAGAATTCAACTAATGTTATCAGCAAATGATCCATAGTTATTTTTCATAAATATACTAGCGAGCCGCCCCAGCTTCGCACGGATACTGATACTAAATATTCAATGCATTTATTATACACATCAACCTTCCTCTTGAATCATTCTATCTATTATAACAAACCGCATCAAAATCCGTTGCGTACGATTTAAGCACATAGGGGTAAGCAACTTTGTTTTATACTATGTAATGATTATTTAATTATGAATAATGCAAACCACTTCACCTCACTTGGTATTGGTATAGATAGATTTAAATTTCCAGTTCTCAAAAACATACCATCACTTTGATGTTCCTCCTCTGGCTCAATGACATCATCTAGTCTCTCACACACATCTGGTAACTCTTCTTTGATAGGATCACATTCTGCTTGACATGCATCATCAGATTCTATGCTTACATGTAACATGGTTGATATAGTCAACTCATTGAAACACCCAAAGTGGTCTTGGTTTATAGGAGAATTTAGCTGGAAGAAGATAATTTGAGATAATTGCATTCTACTGCATTGTATATCACGCCACATTCAGACCTCAGGAAAAATTAAGTTGTTGTTCCTGCGTCTCATCTATACAGGGTGGATTTAAGAGATGCGCAGGCAATTGTTAGAGATTGTTTTTGAGAAAATTGCATGTCTTTATCTTCTGACAGTAATTTTTTTCATAGTAACTGACTATTCCTAACACAAAGGTTAGGTACCTGCCCTTACTGCTCCAACTCAAAAATCCACCCTAGAGGTAAACCTCACCTCATAATCCTCATTCATCATCTGAGCGAGCCGCTCTTCAGCTTCCAGACATTTTCTCTGCAGTTGGCAGCATTGCTTTAGTTTAGTGCAGCAGATGAAACAAGCGAGCATCGGTCTACTGTCTCCAGTTACAAACTGCAACAAAACTTGTCTTCAACTATTTTTATACTTTTTTTTTTGTCTAGTCCCATTATAAGCAGGGCTTGTGTTAAGAGGACTACACACAGAGATATTTTACAGATAACTTACACCCAGACACAGAACTAATGATCATGCTCATCACACAAACATTTGTTTGGGATGGGAATCAAACCCACAACCTCTAGCATAGCCGTCAGGGTTCACTAACAGTCCAGTCAAACATTCAAAGTATTTGAATCTGAATCTCTCACAAATACATTGTGATAGTTAGTTACAAGGGAATAATGCTCTTCAGGACAACAGCTAGTGGTTAGCTTTGCTTACTGTGCACCTCTACTCACAGAGAGAGTGTTATCTTAACCATAAATACAGTTTTAAATCGGTCGGTGTTTGGTTGCACGTTTTTGTGCCAGCGGGGCTCAAGCGGTTAATAATACAAGTCCAGGTTAAAACTTACCGGATTGTCAGTCAGCCTCTCATACAGCGCATGCAAGTCTTTGTTTATCACTACATACATGCGAACGTTCTCCGCTAAACACAGCCTACACATTGGCAGCTTTTCCATTTTTACTAATTATGTATCAAGTTGTTTATTTCAATAAAATTTATAGATCTATCAGTTTGTTTTAGAAAAACAAAAAATACACAAAGAGAATCTAAGTTCTAAGTTTACTAACAAACAGCGACCGGACAGCGCAGATTTGACAAGTGCAAATTGTCAACCTTAAGAAATATGTTACCAGCCTTATGATCCAAGTGATGTCTCCAAATTCGATTTTTTGTACCGATTTATTTAAAAATACACTCCGTAAGGCAAGTACAGACAATAAGAGAGTATTTGTTTACTAATATAAACAAACTTCACTATTAAGACTAATGTGGCTAATACGAATTTTTAAATCTACATCTACACTAATATAATAAAGAGGTAAAGTTTGTTTTTTTTTTTTTGTAGGAGGTAATCTCTGGAACTACTGGTCCGATTGAAAAGATTATAGCATCAATAGAAAGCTGCTTTACTCCTGAGTGTCATAGGCTATATTTTATGTACGCGGGCGAAGCCGCTGACAAAAGCTAGTTTAAAATATTTAAATTTAACGATGAACTACAAAAGCTTAATCTAGCCAGAACTTGTGGTTCATTAACGTTCCGCTTTTTATATACTTGAGGGAATATTGTGGAAACTACGGACTTGCTTGCGTGTCCGAATTTGTTTCCTCCAATGAAGTGTTTACTCTGAAGTTTGTTGTGGGGTGTTGGACACCATTCAATATTTTTAGATACAAACATGTTAAGATTGTTTACATTACTTCTTGTATTTAAATATCGTTGTCCCTTTCGTCATATTCAATTATTGTCTTACAATGAGTAAACAAAATGATATTTCATAACTTGTTTCAAATTGGATCATTGGATTTCGTTTAGGTATACTTTGAAAATAAGCTGGCGCCTCCATGTATCTATCGCAATCATAGAATTAGCATTGGGTTATTTTAACCGTAGGATAAAGATATAACATCCTTGAAGCAAACAGCTTAATTAAACAAAAAAAAAAAACAAAGAATTGTCAAATGTCATGAATGTCAAGCTATGTCAATGTCAGGTCAGGTCTCAACAGTCAATTTGTGATTGTTTACATATTTTTGATTTGATAATTGATTGGTTTTACAACCTATTTCTAACTGCGATTGTGATTTTGACTAATTTGATATTTACCTATAGATACTGTAACCATTTTGATTTAATATTATTTAAATAAATCCCATAAACTTCCTGGACGGGCAGGAATACATTGTATATCGCTCTGCCCAGAGTTCCAGCAAAGAAGTGCATACGATCCCACGATATTTACTGAGATTATCTCGTGAAGTGCTAAAACCGCGCCAGCTGCAGACATTCCACATTGTGCTTCAAATCTTTTGAGTTCAAACATGGAAAAACTGCCAATATGTAGAATATGTTTAGTCGAGAATGTTCGCATGTACATAGTTAACGACAAGGACTTACAAGAGCTGTATGAAACGCTGACTGATATTCCAGTAAGTTGTACCTTATCTTACTAATCTTACTAATATTATAAATGCGAAAGTTACGATGTCTAGTGATTATTATGTTACATGAATGATTTTTTTTTTGCTTTTGACATGTACCTACTTAATTGTAAAAATTTAAAGTTTGTACACCCCATGGGTATGTTGCAGTGATACATTGTTATGATATTAATTTTAAGAACTAAATTTACACCTGTGACAAACAACAATAAATGAATCTTGAATCTTGATGTTTGGATGTTTGTTACTCAATCACGCCAAAACAGCTGGACGGATCTGGATGAAATTTGGCACAGGCATAGGATACACTCCGGAATAGGACATAGGTTACTTTTTATCCCGGAAACCAACCCCAATACCATGCAGGCGAAGCCGTGGGCAAAAGCTAGTTTACTAATATATTACCTACTTAAATGGGCTGCTCACAGCTGACTTTAAAGGGTGGTCCATGTAGAGTACTCTAGAAAATGTTTCTCTGAATGAGAGGTATATCAAAAGCCACACTCAACATCAACTGTTGTCAGTATTACTTAGACATTATGACAATGTACCTATGTATTGGGCTATATAGCTTTAAACAAGCTTTTTTAAAAAAGCTTGTTTAAAGCTTTTTTAGTTTAGAAAAATCTGGGAACCTAGATAAATATTGTCTAAATCCAAATATCACCTAATGCGGTTGAAATATGCTCAACTTGCAAATGATTTTGGTATTATGTTTGTATGGATAATTCGTCCCGAACGCTGGCCTCTTAACTGCGAAGGAATGGGGTAGGTCGTTTAGTTAGTAAGAGTCTGACACTGTTTCCCGCTCTGCCCAAGAGCGGGATTCGTCATTGAATGATTTTTACCTACCATAAAAAAAAAAAAATAAAAAAAAAGAGCTTGCACTTGCGAAAGAAATTTCATCAAAAAAATCATTACCTATGCAGGTTTCTGATTCGACAGTACGCATTGCGACCACATAATTTTCGTATATTAATAAAATTTTAATTAATAAAATAAGGACTGCAGTGGCGACCGGTCTTCCGGTACGCGGTCGCGACCGCGTACCGGAAGACGTAGCGTTGGAAGGCCTCCCACAAGGTGGACCGATTTTTTTTTTTTTTTTTATGTTAGGTGAAAATCATCCAATGACGAAACTCGCTCTTGGGCGGAGCGGGAGACCAGTGTCAGACTCTTACTGACTAAAAAACCTACCCCGTACCTTCCTTGCCTTATTCCTGGAGTCGAGGTAACAGTTTTCACCACCCTCTAGGCTCCAGGAGGCTTCGACCCTGAAGGGCCCCTGCAGTTTGCTGACAACTCCTTGAGGCGCGCGGGAACGGTGCGCGCCGTTGACGACTTGGACTCTGTCTTTCCAGACGACCGGACGGCGAGCTACCCATTGCTCACCGTCCAAGGTGGACCGATGACCTGCAGGGCTATTATGTAACTCTATTGACAACTCAAGTGATGAGCACTCAAACAAAAGTGTACAACAACAACTGTCAAACAGCCTGTTTCGCATTATCTATCTTCAGTGACCAACTGCTATGACGTCATTAGCCACCGGTGCCTTTGATATCCACCGTAACACGTTTTGACAGATGTAATTGTATCGATACTGTTAAAATTGCGATTATGTAAGCTTTTGAAGTTTCGAGTGTACATCAAATTGAAAGCCACTATACAACTTGATAGACACTGCTCTTGGGTAGTGTTTTAGTATTAGGCACCGGTGCCCAAGTTTAGTTTGGCCAAATGTTGACTTATTTATGGGATTGTATTTGTATTATTAGTGAAGAATTTAACACCTAATATTATTTGCATCTGCTGTAGAACAGCGAACACAAAAGAATTTGGGAATTTCACTAAATTCCTATTCTTATTTGGAACGCATAGTACTGTCTTTGGAGATGCCAGACTGGGAACTCATTGCAAATTTTCGTTTAATTAGGTATATGATTTTTATTTTGTTAAGTAGGTTTTTACAAACTCTTTTACACGTCAATTTTATTTAATTTTTTTCGTCTTTTGATACTAGATGAGGCCGGAATAAGGATGGATTCCAATTATTCCAATAGATATTGGAAGAATTTGGCCACAATCATATCACGTTTGTTACTTCTTCACAGTCGGACTGGCTAGATGTATTTTGATGAAACTTGATATAGATATGGACCATATCCAGGAATTGCAGAACAGATACATTCTATTCCTACAGTATATGCCTTTGAGATAACTTTCTACAGTCACATCGATGAAGCCGCTCGCAGAAGCTATATACCTAGGATGATTATTATATTTTCTAGGAATAGTTTTTTAAAGATAATAAACTTAATATGACTAAGTAACCATGGTTTTTTTTTACATTCTTTCTTTATAAGATGTACATAAATATTGGTTGTTTTGGGGAAAAAATGTAGTTGGAGGGAAGAATTTATGTTAAAAAAAAATTAAATAAACATCATGTAGACTATAATCACATTTTTATTGTATGCTATCAATCACAGCATAGGAAACACAAATTAAATTCTTTGAAAATCACAGTAATCACCTATAATATACCTAGTTTCAAACTTAAACAATACACTATAATAATATAAGCTTTGAGGAACTAAAAACTTGGGGAGATGTGCATTATCCACTCATATTTTGTATAGAGAAACCAAGTGTCATTACTTTCAGTTACATAAATTAAAAACACAGTCATCGTGCTGTTCCAAATCCTTTATGAGATCTAAGGAGAAGAGCGGAGAAGTGGAGGATTAACTGCTGCACAATCGGAATCCAACAGGACTGCAACCTTATTTACTGATGGAATCTGTAATATTAAAAAATATATATATATCATACCATACCATCTTATATATACCAATGTGTAAAAGCATTTAGTAGGTTCCTAATGATAATCATTAATTAAACTTTTCTATTGACTAACATAACTCTTGACACTGACTGACATAACTCACTGACATTATGAAAACAAATAATTGAAATTTTAGACTAAGCTTCCTTTAAATTCACCTCCTAAAGGGATAAAATAGGGATCCAAAGTTTGTATAGAGATGCCTACTTACATGTGGGTAAAGTGGCTGACAGAAACTAGTAGAATAGGTAATATAATAATGAACAATCATTAAACTAACATTTCTTGGTAGGTATGTTTCAGGTAATTTAATCCATCCACCACACCAGCGCCGGTGGACGTAATAATTGCCAGCATTTTGTTCTCTAACTCATTCAGAGGCTAACAAGCTTATTTGTTAGGTCCTCCATTGCTTGTGGCTGCATTCCTTTGGCCTTACTCCAAATACTAGAAAGAAAAAGAAAACAATTTGTAACTGAAAATATACTTTCATTCAATGCCTACTATTAAAACTATCCAGATTAATTGTTACCTTATACCAAGCAAAACTATTTAGAATATTAATTATTACCTATATTAAATTAAAATGCACACTATTTTTGGAGTGATAAATATTTGTAAATAGTCTAAGTAGAGGAACTTTATGTGATGTGGGGTAAAGATGGCAAATGCTTGAAAAATCTGTATTTTGAATGAAAGTTACAGTAAAATTGTGAAAAAATAAGCTGGTATTTAAATAGCTAAGTACTACCCCATACTCCTAATTATTATTTTAGCAGTAGTTAGATTTACCATTGGCCTGATACTCTGATCTCTGAGTTTTTGGTTCTTCGAGTGAATTTAGCTGGATTGCTAGAGATGAACGCTTCCCGGAAGAGCGTCCCAGTGCTA
The DNA here is from genome assembly GCA_029852875.1 of Mythimna loreyi. Classification (NCBI taxonomy): domain Eukaryota; kingdom Metazoa; phylum Arthropoda; class Insecta; order Lepidoptera; family Noctuidae; genus Mythimna; species Mythimna loreyi. Next base: position 11,217,999 of record CM056806.1, on the reverse strand, counting down.
CATTGAGATTGGATTCCATTTATGTGTAACTAGCAATTCCATCTACCTTGCCGAAATCCTTCTTCGGTCAGGAATCTTGAAAATAAAAGTTAATAACTATTCAAATTTAGGTTAAGTCCATGAAATTACATATTTTAAAATTATTCTTATATATCTATGTATTTCGTGGTGTTACTTACTCTTATTTTAGGTTTTTCTTTCACAAAACATGATATATCTGTTTTAATTAGTTATTTTTATTTACATAATGTCAAATGCATTCTATAAGCCGCGTAAAATAAAATGTTCTCCAAAGTGCAGGATTGTAACGCGCAAAATGCGCTATTCAATTTTGCTGTATAATAGTCGATAAAAACTAGTGCTGTGACGCCAGGCGACAAATAGACACCGTTAATTTGTCAAAGCCACCGTAGATTCATAGTCACTTGATGTCATACGTAATACCAATATAATGAAATGGCTAGTTGGTAACTGAGCTGAGTGGATATTGGAATGGCAACTGGCCACTGTCTATGGAAAGTTACATAATAGCCCTACTGGTCAGGGTTGCTGGAAGCCGATGGACGCAAAACGCACAGGACCAGTCTTTGTGGCGGCGCTTGGGGGAGGCCTATGTCCAGCAGTGGACGTCTTTCGGCTGAAATGATGATGATGATGACGAAAATAAGGACTCCTCCGGCCGTGCCTCATTAAAAATTGTGCTATTATGGCAGAAAACATTGTCCATTCTTTCAGTCGATTAGTTTATTAATATCATCACATAATTATTTGTTACTAGCCTTCTGCCAGGGGCTTCTCCCGCGTAAATGTAGTTTTCTCCATACAAAATTTAGACCCCCATTACATCCCTTTAGGAACTGAATTTTGAAAAACCCTTTCTTAGTGTTCGCCTACGTCATAAAAGGAAGCCTTGTGCAAAATTTCACACTCTTAAGCCCGGTAGTTTTGACTGTGCGTTGATACGTCAGTCAGTCAGTTTCTCCTTTTATCTACACTTCTACACTAATATAATAAAGAGGTAAAGTTTGTTTTATTGTTAAGCTATTGTATAGCTTTTATCGCAGGCCTTGAGCGCGGGGACTAAATTCAGAAATTCCGTAACGAAAAAACCTCACGCTCCCCACACCGACGGGCACGGAGGTGTGGCTTGAAGGCCGTGCATCGTCTAACGTCGTGTCAGTTCGGCAGTCTTCGTAGAATTTCTTTAAGTCTGCGCGCGGCGAAAAAAGGAAACTAATCATTTGCCGTCATCTTGACATTTATGTCAGGTGTCAGGAGAACGTGTTGTGTTCTGTGTTTTTAATCGTTTTCTAAAATAAATAATCGTCATCATTATACCGAAAGTGGTTAAAAGTGTTGGTAAAGATATTATCTTGAAATTCAAACGTGCTTGTTAAGAGGAATGAGAAAATATCGGGCCTACGGACCATTTGTCAAATATTTTTTTCGGGTGACCAGAACAACAAATTTCCCTGAATATTCGTACCCGAGTGGTTCCTGACAGAAAAACAGAGTTGGTTGAAAATGGACTGCTACCATGTATTTGATTCTTAACAAGTGATTATTATAACGTGCTATTAGAGTTTGTTGAAAATGGACTGCTACTGTGTATTTGAATCTTAATCAAGTGACTATTATAACAAGCTATTATATATTAAATAAAGTACTTAATTTTCTAAGTTCTCATGACTTTTTTATAATAATTAAACAATAATTCAATCTATTTGTTTACTTTCATTAAAGTAGTAGTTATATAGATTTGGATCTATATCAATATGTATATATATAAAGATCAATGCAACTTTAAAAACGTCCAAATGTTTAGGCTTTGTTCGGACTATTTTGTAGATGGTTCATGTGAAGTTTGCACAAAATCGGTCAAGGGGACGGTCTTCATTTATCACATTTTTCTGATACCGGAAGCGAAGCCGCGGGCAAAAGCTACTAATATGTAAAAGCGAAATACCACTCACTGATTAATCACTATATCTCAGAAACTATAACACCTACAACTTAAAATTCGGCAGGTAGGTTTCTCACAGGAAGTAGACGTCCGTAATTACGTAATTACCTGTGCAAATGAAAGCAAATACAGTTGATTTGTTTAAATACTAGCTGAAAAGAATGTAAACAATCTTGACATGTTTCTTTATCTAAAAATACTATTAAATTTACATTTCTTTAAAATCGCTACATCGTTAACTAATCGTCATCTAGAATTTTAGAAAACCTGAAGAACAAACTAAAATGTAATAATATGTAATGAAATTAATCGTATTTCCCATTATTGATTTCAAAACGTATTTCTTGTGCTTTGTTTACTTTGTATTTTTTTTTTATTATATGAGGGAAAGTAGATTAATTACACTGGCAACATTAAGCACGCCCCCAGCCACGCGCAGACTTAACGTAATCCAACTTATGGAACTCGCCCGAATCGAGACGAGCTGCTCCGAAATCGGACGAATACATAATCAGCTGTTTGTGAGAAAGTATATAGGTGTATAAGTATTTATCTACAACAGTGAACGGCTGTACTTGTAAAATTTGTGTATAAAGTGTTTTGAATATGAATGAACAAAGTGCAAAAAATAAATAATTACACCGTTAAATTTTGATCGTTTTAATCCCTTGGAGGGTCGAACTGGTCCATGAAACACTATCGATTTGTAAAGATAAAATTAAAAAATAAAGTACTTTTTTTTTAATAACTCGAATCAATTCTCGCATGAGTGAATAAATAATGCGAACCGTTAGTAGGCAGCATTCTTATGAGTAACAACATTGACGCGGTCGCTGGTCAACGTGGACTCGCAAAAAATAGCCAATCTTAGAGCAAGTCCCGCCCCCGGGCGCGCGCGCCGTATACCTTGCCAATCAAACAGGGCGCGCGCGCCCCTCTCACCCCGCGCACCCCGCGCGCTAACTGCAGGGATAGTGACACGTCATGGGAGTTTCCCCGGGTCAGTTTCTCTAAATGACGTTATCGGAGTGCACTGTGTTATCTCGCGAATAATGGCGTCTCGGAATTACGCGTATTCCAACACACGCTCAGGGCCTCGGTCGCCAATTCAGTGTTTGACGATAATTGGATTGAGCGGGGTTGTCCAGTTGCTTGGCCAGCAAGGAGTCCGGACCTTACCCCGCTGGATTTTTATTTGTGGAGTGAAGTAAAACGTTTGGTGTACAAAAACGAGCATCAAATTCGTGAACAAATGAAAAGTGCGATAGTGGACGCCTTCGATGTGATAAAAAGTGACAGGGACACATTAGTAAAGTAAAGACTGTGTATCGAAAGGAATGGTTTGTATTTTGAACAATTATTACGTTATCGTGAAATTTAACTACCAACCGTTATTAGCATAGCTCTTTCTAAATCGTTGTAAATAATTTTGATTATTTTTAAATCATTGTACATAATTTGATTCCACATTTTTAAATACACCATAACTAGCAGGCCTGTAGAGATTTATTTGTACATGTAGGTACTTACCTACCGCTTTTAGCATAATTATTTTATTAGGCATGACGTCTTATGCACAAAACAGTTATGACGGTCCTAAGCCCGTAAAAGTATGAAGGAAAATTTGGAATCAATTTATTTGTTTACCTACGCAAACATCAGCTGTCGAGTCAATAACCTTATGCTTGATCGGGCCGTGTAGGTACCGACGACGACGTAGGTAACTATCTCGTGGGGCTACTTTTGGTTTGATACATTTTGCGAGTATAATCTTATCATTTGCTAATTTCTTTATTTTTTATGTTACGTCGCAGTACAAGCTTGTAATGAGTAGTATTTTGTTAGTTAAACCACCGGTCCAAGGGATTAAAACGATCAAAATTTAACGGTGTATAATTGCATAAGTTGATACAGAATGCTATGGCTTTACGCAATAGCTTTACCGCGGCAGTCCCCGAGTGCCACACGTATTTTTTTTTTTTTTGTTTGTAGGAGGTAATCTCTGGAACTACTGGTCCGATTGGAAAAATTTTAGCAACAACAGAAAGCTGCTTTGCTCCTGAGTGACATAGGCTATATTTTATGTACGCGGGCGAAGCCGCTGACAAAAGCTAGTTGATGATATTTGTCGGGCGGTTTTCGTTACAGAGATCGGTAATCTAGTTCATTGATGATCGAAGATCCCAAGTCACATGCTACATTATTGTGTTATGTTGCAGTTTGTAACTGAAGACAGGAGACCTATGCTCGCTTGTGTCTTCTGCTTTGCTAAACTAAAGCAATGCTGCCAACTGCAGAGGAAATGTCTGGAAGCTGAGAAACTGTTTGCTCAGATGTTGAATGAGGTGAGGTGTGCTGCAACTAGTAAGTGTAGAAGTGATACCACAAAATAAAAAGGTCCAGAAGTCAATCTCATGTATGTACAAGGAACTGCAAAAGTGCCTGGGTACCTTAGTACCTATATTCCTTTACACGTTAGCGAAGCACCGAAGAGCTCAAGTTTTCTTATATTAAACTAGATGGCGTTGGTATCTTCACAGCTAAGTGGCGACCTGACGCAATCTCACAAAGCATAAACTTGACGTCTAATTTGACGAAAAATAGACACACATGAGTCATTATTGCCGTCAAACACTGATTGTAGTTCATAATTTCGTAGCAGAAATTAGTTCCATGATGGCCTAATGGTTAAGCAGTGCCGCTGTGTGAATCAGTGAGCCTAAGTTCAAACCTCACTGAATACGACTTTTTGTGATTTTTGTTATGAATAACAAACAAAAGAAAGCCGTAGAAATATTGAATCAAAATTAACAAAGAAAAGTAATTATTTGTAATTTATAATTCAAGTTAGTACTATACAGAGAGAAAAAGCAGATAAACTGGCCCACCAAAATAAAAAGGCACTATTAAAAAATATATATTTCTTACAGTTTATTATTAAAATTTATCAGTCAGTTTATTGATCATCAAATAACATTATATATAATTTATTATATTTATTTAAATAATAACAATAGTTATTTTAATTATAGAGGCCATAGCTTAAATATTCGTTGTCATAATTGGAAAGAGGATTGAAGCTTCGACCTTAACAAAACCAAATAAGAAACTAAATAATTTTATCACAAAGGTCATAAGGATTGAAAAGATTGAAGAAGAAAAGCAAATATCAAATGTTTAGTGAGCGACATAAAAAAATATATGTTATGTTTTACTTGAAGTGTTCATAACTTATATATTTTAATGATGGGTATCTGGTTAAACACATATAATAAGCTACAGAGAATAAGTACTCAGTAAATAATATTAAGTAAGTAAATCGTATAATCACCATTTTGATCAATGACAGATTGTATTCGGAAAGGCATTGAATCATTTAAATTTATATACAAATTTGAACCACGAATAATGTCTTATATTTGTAAACAATGAACCTCAAACGCATCTGGACACGCCTATTTTGTCCTTCATCATAAAGAATACGACGGACAGTGTCAATGCTTGTGTTGAATAAACCATTTTCTTGGCAGAAATCCATTTTATTCGTAGTTTTGGACTACTGGTTCTTTGATATTGATTCAAAAAACTTTCTTCTTCAAATCTTCGTATCCTTGGTACTCAGTAGCTGTATACTGTTTTTCTCTGCAACAATAAAACAGAAATATATAATAGGCAATAATAATTATAGGAGTTTTTTTATATTAAATATAACAAATAAAACTACTTACGTTTACACCGGTCCGTCTGTCTATTTCTGAGACGTTTTCACCTTGTTACTCTTGTCACTATATATTTATTGTGAAATCATACTCATTATTAAAATAAGTTTATAAAATAACCTGATTAAAAATAAAATCTAACAAAAAGAACTCGTAGGAATTAATCGAAATTAACTTAGCAAACAATCCATTGTGCTTAGTCACAAGTCTTAGATCTAAGTATTATTGAAACTACCCACTAATTAATTATTACTCATAAATTCATATTAGACTACCCTCTCAAGTTTGAAAACTAGCACATAGATAATCAGATATTTGTAAAATGATACTCAATTTTAATATTTTAAATATATTAATTCCTTTTAAAAATAAAGTATAAATTATTTCAATCTTTGTAGAAACAAAAAGAAACTATAAAAAAAAGTATTAACAAAACAATTAAGACACAGCAACGCCATCTAGTAACAATAAATTGTAATGTTATCGATAACAATATGTTCATCTGATTTTACGCTAGATGGCCTCATTTCGCGCTAACCGCGATTTTTATTCTGAACTATCCAACCACTATTGCTGCTAATAGTACACAACTCACACATGTTTTGCCACGACTACAACTCTAATAAATCTTCAACCTGATTTTGTCGTCTCGAAGCGACCCCCTATGTCACACGAATACGCGGAAGCGCAAAAAAACACGACGTGTTTTTTTTTTTAATTTTTACCCCAGCATGGTCCTAGGGTTAAAAAATATAACAAAGTACTGTAAATACTTTATTTTTATTATCATCATCATCATTTCATTTTTATTATAACATATTTTTATTGCATAATATATTTATTCAGACACAATACAGACAAAACTAAACTTATAAATAACTGAATAATATTATACTGATAATTGATTGAACAAGCCTTTTTTCTACCAATCATTCACTCACATTGTCGCAGCACTATGCGAACGAGATACGAATCATGCCCGGTACTACGTTTAATAAACTGCCTACCACTATATTTTTATATCGTAATGGTATAAAGTTTATTTCGACAATGTACTTAAATAAAACTATATTGGCGCATAACACATACTTACATGTGATAAGAAACACCATGGTTTCCCAGATTTGTAGTAGCAGATCGATTTATACAGTTGGAAACTGCACAATTATCCATTTTTTATTTTAGAGCGAACGTATTTGCGACGCAAAACAATACACTATGTATGCGAAAAGAACTAGTTTTATATAACGTGCATGGTCATATGGCCAATGTACTTTGGCAGAGGAGTATGCCTTGTTATGCCGTCTCTATAGGTTAAATGCTCTAAGGTGTGACTACATCGAATATGATTTGTTAAAGTAGGTACTCTTATGACTAAAACAACGCTGACATTCTTCACATTTGTACGATTTGTCACCGGTGTGCGTGCGAATGCTATTACAGCATAAATGAATACATGAATGACAAATTTATACAGCTTTAATAATATTAAATAGAAATAATGGGTAATAATAAAGAGTTTTAATATAATGAAATAAATGATTAATGTATCTATTAGAATGTAAAGATAAATTTTATTAATATAACTAAATGATAAATGACAATGTACCTAGAATAAGTTTAGTCTAAAAGTATTTATCCTTCATAATATTGTCTATTGCTGTGCCCAACAGGGTCCACAATTGTGTCTTTATTTAACATCTATGCATGTACATTGTGGAATGCAATAAACATTTGAGTATTGAGTATTGAATGTGTATTGTTAAGCTACATTTCACACTAAAACAATACTCGCATTTTTCACATTTGTAAGGTTTTTCGTCAGTGTGCGTACGAATGTGTAGTTTTAAACTATTGTTATTACTAAAACAAAAGCTGACACACTTTACATTTGTTAAACTTCTCGTCAGTGTGCGATCGTACGCACACTGGACGCAACTTAACACTTTAGTATATGTCTTGCTAAGTTACTTTTCTGACTGAAACCACGATTACATTCTTTACACTTGTAAGGTTTTTCGCCAGTGTGCGTCCGAATGTGTGCTATCAATAAATTCTTTCGACTAAAACACTTCTGACAATATTCACATTTGAAAGGTTTTTCGCCAGTGTGATTACGGATGTGAGTTCTCAAATTACTTTGGCTTCCAAAACATAGCTCACATTCTTCACATTTGTAAGGTTTTTCGCCAGTGTGCGTACGAATGTGAATTATTAAATGTGGCTTTTGGCCGAAACTAAGCCCACATTCTTGACATTTGTAAGGCTTTTCACCAGTGTGCGTACGAATGTGTGTATTTAATCTTTGCTTACTACTAACACAACGCTGACATATATTACATTTGAAAGGTTTTTCGCCAGTGTGCTTACGAATGTGTGCTGTCAAAGTACTCTTTTGACTAAAACATAGCTCACATTCTTGACATTTGAAAGGTTTTTCACCAGTATGAATAAAAATGTGTGTATTTAAACTTGACTTACTACTAAAACAACGCTGACATATATTACATTTGAAAGGTTTTTCGCCAGTGTGCGTACGAATGTGATTACTTAAACTATCCTTTTTACTAAAACAACGCTGACATATATTACATTTGAAAGGTTTTTCGCCAGTGTGCGTACGAATGTGATTCGTTAAATGACGCTCATTACCAAACCTAAACCCACAGTATTCACATTTGAAAGGTCTGTCCCCGGTGTGAACACGATTATGTCTTATAAAATCTGCCTTGCTTTTACAATTGTGCTGACAAATCTCACACTTAAGATGCGCTCCATCACTTATACGAGTATACTTTGTTAAACTACTTTTATTAATATTGTTACGACGATTTGTGTCTAAAGTAGTATCAATAACACTATTATCAACTAGAGGTGTTGTATTTGTTAAAGTTTCTTGGAATTTCGGTATAAGTGTGGACGTACATTGTTGAATGTTCTGGCCAACTTTTGTGACCGATTCTTCATTTTTCTTCCCATTTCCTGTAATTACATCTTGTGGTTGTTTTCCTCGTGTGTCCAGTTTTGGTTTCTTCGCAACAGTCGACCCTGTGATTTTAAATCTAGTAAGCGTCAAATTTAAAGTACACTCTAATGAAAGAGAATGAATTGTTTTTTTTATAAAGGTTTTTTATTTTGTTTAACACGCAAATTTTTTTTTTTCGTTCATTAAAACTAGATGAGGCCGGTGTTTCCTAACTGACTACCTTGAGAAGAAACACCGAAACAAACTAACAAACTCAGGTGTCAGTCTCTTTTTAAGTCCATACACAAACATGTCGATGAATTGTTTGTGTAAGATTTCTTATATCATCTAATATAACAACGGTGCAGCCAAAAGCAAGAGTTATGATACACACAGGACTGCCCTGATGTATCTGCAATCAGTGTTCATTACTTCAGATGTGCTGTGAGACATCGGGCAGTAAGAGTGTGCTCTCTCTGCAGCGACATCAACTAACTACTAACTTGTTACACCAGTCGGCCTGTTCGCTCACACAATGATTCACTAATACTCACGTGTCGTGTCACTGGCTCTTCGCTTCTTCCTCGGTGCTTCTTGTTCTTCTTCCACTTCCGTTTTGAACTCTATTATAGGCAAATCATCTTCTGAATCAGAGTGTTGTGTTGGTATATCTTCTGAATAGCTTATGTTTCGATTTTCCAGTTCTAGCTCTGTGAGGAGGCACAAACAGTGAATAATGAAATGTTAATGATGTGGTAGGTTAATTGGTAAAACTGAGAAATAAGTGTAAATCAGTATTTGTGAAAGACAAAGTCCGGACTCATTAAAAATCGCTTTTAGCGGTAAGACCGCATTGTAACACCTTAGTAATTTTAAGCTCCTTATGTACCAAGTTGTATTTATGGTGTACATATAATAAAAAGAATATCTATCTAACGACCAATCTAAATTACTCTTGGACTCAGAACTGCGCGGGCAGTCAACTGGCTAAGTCTTACGCTGTCTCTACCACAAAACTCTGGAATGAGGTTCCTCTTGACATCAAAATAGCTGGCAGTGATTTTTCCTTCAAGCGCTAAATTCGGAACTACTACTTAAAATCCTCTCAACCTTAGTTGTCATAATTGTCATATTTTAAGTTCTCTTAGTTATAATCACATAATATTTATCAAAGTATTTATTAGTTTATTATAAGTATTAGCATTAATACGTTTTTTTTTACTGATTAGTATTACACTCTTTTTAAAATATCGTGTACACCTACAGTTTCGCCAAGTCTGTCTATCCGTTCGCGGATAATCTCAGCGACCGTTAGCACTAGAAAGCTGAAATTTGGTATCAATATGTATATCAATCACGCCGAGTAAGACCAAAAACAAAAATTGGCAAAACATATTTAATTAGGGTATACACGGGCTACTGGGTTTTGTTACATTGTGAGAAATTGTTGACGGACGGGAAACTACGGAATCCTACACTGAGCGTGGCCCACCACGCTCTTGGCTGGTTTTATTAACACAAAGGTTGACTGGTAGAGAATGCCATGTAGCATTAAGTCCGCCGATATACCACTATTGTACATGAAGTTCAATTAAATAAACTGCCAACGGAACGTCCCCCCGCGCCCCGCCCCAATCACCCGTTGCATACATATATTGTACGCACGGCTGCACTCACGGGGTCGTAACGTTTTTATTTTTATTCAAAACCATGTTTTCGGGAGAATTTAAAGTGTAAGCAATATTTATGGTTTTGTTTTATAGTAGGTAAAAATTATCGAATCCCGCCCTTGAGTTGAACGCGACACAGTGTCAGACTCTTATTGACCAAACAACCTGCCCTGTTCCTACGTCGCCATCTATACCAGGGCTTGAGCCTTTCTTTCAGACACGAACCCTTGGCCCCAGTTGGCTTCGACCATTCTGCAGGGTCCCTGGTCCCTACGGTTTGCTGACAACTCCCTGAGGCGCGCGGGAACAGTGCGCGCCGTCGACGACTTGGCTTGGTCTTGACGATTACCACACCACCGGCTTGCGGACTTTACGGTTTGGTCCGGGACTTGCGGACGGTGAGCAATGGGTAGCTCGCCGTCCGGTCTTCTGGTAACAGTCTAGACCAAGCCCAAGTTGTCGACGGCGCGCACTATTCCCGCACGCCTCAAGGAGCTGTCAGCAAACTCGAGGAGCCCTACAGGGTCGAAGAGGGGCCCAGGGGTTGATGCGAAAGCGTTACACCGGGGCTCTGGGACTAAGGCAAGGAAGGAACGGGGTAGGTTGTTTAGGCAGTAAGAGTCTGACACTGTTTCCCGTTCCGCCCAAGAGCGAGATTCGTTATTCGATGATTTTTACCTACCAGAAAAAAAACCTTAAAAAAACATATTTTTCCACCTTTTACCTCAGCACTTTGTCGGCGTGATTGTAAATGATAAACAAATGTCAGCTTTCTAGTGCTAACGATTGCTGAGATTATCCGCGGACGGACAGACCGACAAACTGACTTGGCGAAACTATAAGGGGTTCTTGTTGACTACGGAACCCTTAAAAGAGATGAACACTAGTTTTGCGTCAATAATATTATTTAGAGTTTGAGTCCCAGACTCATTGGTACACCTCATATTGGTATCATCAATGTTTCAATAATTTATAATTCGAAAATTATTTATTATATTAATTCAATCCATTATTTTATGAAATTAAATAATGTTGCTATGGGTTTATTATTGTCTGAAATAAACAATAAATAAATAATAATAATTTAGATCCGCTCGGGACTCGAGATTCTATATATACAAAAGGAGAAACTGACTGACTGACATATCAACGCACAGCCTAAACTACTGGGACTGGGAGCGTGAAACTTTGCACAGGGCTTCCTTTTATGACGTAGACGAACAATTCGAAAGGGTTTTTCAAAATTCAGCTCCTAAAGGGATGTAATGGGGGTCTAAAGTTGGTATGAAGAACCCTACTTTCACGCGGGCGAAGCCGCTGGCAGAAGGCTAGTGAGATAATAAGAAGAGTCCTTCGATTGACATGGTTTCAAAGTGCTACAAGAGTGGGGATGCTTTGAACATATCTTTGTTTGTAGGTGTTATAGTTTCTGTGATGTCATGATAGATCAGTGAGTGGTATTTCGCTTTTGTACATATACCTAGATAAGTAAACCACTTAACCACATTCATCAGCCTTGCTAATGTCCTGGGACGCAGCCCTCCTGGGAGAGAGAAAGTGCCATGATCCACCACGCGGGCCCAATGCAGATTGGTCAATGTCACATGTCTTCGAATTTTTGGTTCTAGGACATGCCGGTTTCCTCACGATGTTTTCCTGCACCATTTAGAGAGCAGTGGGGATGATATATATTATTCAAAGTAATGCGCCTGGCTGGGTTTGATCCGTTGCTCTCTACTTGACCATATGGGTATAGGTAAATAGCTAAATTTCTAGTTCTCAAAAACATACCATCACTTTGGTCTTCTTCCTTTGGCTCAAAGACATCATCTAGTCTCTCCCACACATCTGGTAACTCTTCTTTGATAGGATCACATTCTGTTTGACACCCATCATCAGACTGTATGCTCACATGCTCCATGGGTGATAAAGTCAACCCAGTACAACACACAAACTGGTCTTCTATTTCCTTTATAAAAGGGGAATTTAGCTGCAAAAAGATAATTAATATGATATGATATATTCCACAACTATATCACCACGTCGTCTAGTCCCAAGCTAAGCAGAGCTTGTGTTATGGGTACTAGACAACTGATAAACATACTTATATATTTCTAAATAGATACATATTATAGATAAATAGTATAAAACAAAGTCGCTTCGTTCCTATGTATGCTTAAATCTTTAGAACCACACAACGGATTTTGATGCGGTGTGATGTATAAAATATGCATGATATATGTAATATTAACATTGCACACGGGCGAAGCTGCGCCGGGTCGCTAGTTATAGATAAATTACACCTAAACACAGAACAAATGATTCTGCTCATCACACATACATTTGTCCTGGGTGGGAATCGAACCCACGACCTTGGTATAGCAGTTAGGGTTACCAGCCACTAGACCAAGAGGACAGTTGTTTTATTATTAGATAAGTAAGTTAAGAAAGAAAGATGACATGTTTATTTGGCATGAAACAAGTATTGAAAACTTAAACATGAAATAAAAAGAACACAACACGTCTCAAAGACAACTGCGTACTTCCCACACAACAGCGTAGTAGCTGTCTGATGCTGGATTACAACCTGTGGCTGCTTGACAATCAGTTTCAATATATGTGGATCTCCAGGACTATGTTTAAATTTGTGATTGGATTGAACTCTCTAGTGACGTAACAGGGTACATACCCTACACTCGTATTAACACAAACAGCAAGTTCTATTATCAATAGCTTACTCCAACCTACCCTGCTCGAAGATAGAGTCACTTGGGTTAACAGGAGTCATAAAAGAACGACTCTGGGTAAGAACTCTGGTCATTTTTTAAACCAGCCCTGGAGTTTTATTTATCAACAAATGCCTCACCGCATAATCCTCATTCATCATCTGAGTGAGCCGCTCTTCAGCTTCTAGACATTTTCTCTGCAGTTGGCAGCATTGCTTTAGTTTAGTGCAGCAGATGAAACAAGCGAGCATCGGTCTACTGTCTCCAGTTACAAACTGCAACAAAAATTTCTTGAACTGAATTTTTCTATGAATAAATTACATTATTGAACTGTCTGTATCACCATGTACTGTATTGTGTTTTGTACAATAAAGAAATAAGAATTCAAATGTGATGCAGTAAAGTATGTTAAAATAAAGACTCTTTAATTTTATAGAACAAATCTTTTTTCTATGTAGTTTTATTTTTCCACTTGTTTGATATACCTCCATGCTTGTATTATGATTGTGTCTTGATGAATAAAACCAATGAAGTTTAAAGAAAGCTTACATTTTATTCTAATACCAGTATCCCAATTATATTTCCTGTGATTTCTACTGGCTATACACCCAACATGTTAGTGAGAATTGAGTTGCACCGCGCACATAATATAATAATAGTAAATGAAATTTAGTTTAAGAGTGGAAACATGGACAGTTACGAGAGGAGATGACGAACATAGAAATGATGGAACAACTGTAAGATCGATTACGCTCTAGAAAGGCGGATCCTGATGACATGTAGTGCAATTTAGCGCAAAACTTACACGTGTGATAAGTGCAAGGTAATGATGCTGTTCAGGACGACAGTAAGTGCATAGTTCTGCTTGCCGTACGCCTCTACTCACACGGAGAGTGATGCTTGCTCGAGGCAAGTAATAAGTCCAGGATAAAACTTACCGGATTATCAGTCAGCCTCTCATACAGCTCATGTAAGTCTTTGTTTACCACTACATACATGCGAACGTTCTCCGCTAAACACAGCCTACACATTGGTAGCTTCTCCATTTTCTTTTACTAAATAAATGCAGTTAAGTTGCTTAATATACAAAATACCTGAATGTTTATTTTTTCTGTAATCAATGCGCAAAATTACAATATGTCAACTGACAATAACAATATCCAATCCAAGCAACTTCTTTTTTGTCTGGTAGCTGACTTTTTTTCTACTGTTTTTGACTTGGATATTGGGTTTTTCAAGCAACGTCTTGTCGTTTCAGAATTTGCCTTCCTCTTCCATTTGCCACTAAAGTAAAAGGTTACAAAAGTAACCTTGTGTGTGATTGTTGAACTGCATTGGTTACTTTTAGGTAACTCGAATGAAAAGGTAACTTTTAGGTGATTTGAATAGGGAGTTAAATTTAATTTCTTAAATAAAAGCAACGTCAAATCTTCGTCAAATGGAACAATCGTTTTAGAATGTTTCATGTTGGTAAGCTTAGTTAGTAGTGGAACTAAAACCTTTATGAAAAATTATAGCCGTCTTTTTTGGAACAACACACAGTATGTATCAATCCTGCAGGCCAGAAAGAGCTGTACCGGCTTTCTAGAATGAGAGAAAGAAAGGCGAGGGATGTTTGCCAGGTAAGATGTGTAAGAGATGAAAGTGGAATGGTTCTATCGGATAATGAAAAAATCAAAGAGAGGTGGAAGGAATATTTTGAAAGACTTATGAATGAGGAAAATAATTGGAGTGGGGTTTTAGAGAATAAACCAGTGAATGTGGGGTTAGTGAGAATGGTTAGTGTGGAGGAAGTCAGGGTAGCAGTGAATGGAATGAAAAACGGTAAAGCCATTGGTCCAGATGGAATACCAGTTGAGGTGTGGAAGTTATTAAGAGTAGATGGATGGGTGTGGCTGGCTTTGTTCTTCAATAAGCTGTTGCAGGAAGAAGCCACACCTGATGAATGGTGCAACAGTTCTCTGGTGCCCATCTTTAAAAACAAAGGTGATGTGCTTGAGTGCAACAATTATAGAGGAATAAAGCTAATGTCGCATACCATGAAAGTATGGGAGAAAGTTATTGAACGGCGGCTGAGAGAAGAGAGTGAAATTTCACAGAACCAATTCGGTTTTATGCCTGGTCGTGGTACAACGGATGCCATATTTGCTATACGCCAGTTGTGCGAAAAATACAGAGGTGCACATAAAAACTTGCACATGGTATTCGTTGACCTCGAAAAGGCATACGACCGGGTACCTCGTGAGGTTCTGTGGTGGGCCCTTAAGGAGAAAGGTGTGCCTGGGAACTATGTGCAGTTGATCCGATCAATGTATAGTCGCTGCAGTACACAAGTCCGGTCTGCAGCGGGCACCACTAACAACTTCAATGTGGCTGTCGGTTTACACCAAGGGTCGGCTCTTACCCCTTACCTCTTCCTGATAATAATGGACGCTCTGACGTCGGACATTCAGGAAGAGGCTCCCTGGTGTATGCTGTTTGCCGATGATATTGTGCTGGTTGCCGAGAGTGCCCTAGAGGTCCAGAGCAGATTGGAGGTGTGGTGGCAAAGACTGGAGAGTGTTGGCCTAAAATTGAGCAGAACTAAAACAGAGTACCTGTTCTGCGATTTTGGCGGTCTCTCTAGTCCTGTGCCCATAGCTCTCGCCGGAACGCCCATACCAACCTGTTCCGATTTTCGGTACCTTGGGTCGCTTATCCAAGGGAATGGTGAGACAGACCGAGACGTGGCACATCGGATCAACTCAGGATGGATGAAATGGCGACAGGTCACTGGAACAACTTGCGACCCACGGATGCCCCTCAAGTTGAAGGGTAAAATCTACAAGACCGTGATAAGGCCTGTCCTACTGTATGGGTCAGAATGTTGGGCTCTGAAAAAGACGGATGAAAAGCGATTGCATGTAGCAGAGATGAGAATGTTGAGATGGATGTGTGGTGTGACGAGAATGGATAAAGTGAGAAATGAGTATATTAGAGGAAGTTTGAAAGTGGCGCCAGTGACTGAAAAGTTGAGAGGGAACCGTTTGTCTTGGTATGGCCATGTAAAAAGGAGGGATGAAACGCATGTTACAAAGAAAGCCATGAGTATGAATGTGGATGGATGGAGAGGGAGAGGGAGACCAAAGAAGACATGGATGGATTGTGTGAGAAGTGATATGGAAAACAGAGGAGTTAGTGATAGCGTGACGGGTGACAGGACAGAATGGAAGAAAAAAACATATTGCGCCGACCCCAAATAAAACGGGACAAGGGCAGGAAGATGATGATGACACAGTATGTATCAATATGAATAAACCAAGAAATGCGGGCAAGTGCTCAAATACTCATCGAGGTTTCGGTAGGTCAATACAACTAATATTCTATTTTATAAACTTTTAAAATCTTACCCCGATTCGAACGTCGGTGTTCGAACATATATTGTCTTAGTTGTGTCTGTTTCTACGGTAGTTGAAAGGTACTTTTCCAGTAAAAGAAATATGATAGGTTACTTTTTAAACGAAAAGGTTATCTTTTTTACCCGACTGCCAAAGAAGGAGGGTAATGTTTTTCGAGTGTATGTAAGTATGTATGTATGTCTGTTCCTTTGTGACCTCCTGTAGCCTAAACGGCTTGATGGATTTTGATGTATGAGGTATCGTTAGATTTGTCTTGATTACGGGAGTGTCATAGGATACATTTTATCCTAAAAGTCCCACGGGATAAAGACATAATAATATTTTTTCTAAATTTCCCTTTAAAAAAATATGTACTCGTAATCTAAAGCCAAATGTCGTCGAAATAATTTAAAATGGTACTTACATATACATAGTCTTCTACATCTACAACATTTTCGTTAAATAAAAACAGCTAAAAAGTTATAAATAAAAAAATTATTATTAAAAAAACATAATACCCGACTGCACACTAAAAAAAGAGTAAAACAAGCCCCACAATACAAATTTACTGAATATAATTTATAAATGTTGATGGAAAGCATCGCAGGCGGGGACCACCTTGACCGCCACCAACGAAAATTCTGCTAAATGGTGCACAACAGAAATGACTATAAATAAGCCTCTGTTGGTCCCCGCCTGCGATGCTTTCCATCAACATTTATAAATTATATTCAGTAAATTTGTATTGTGGGGCTTGTTTTACTCTTTTTTTAGTGTGCAGTCGGGTATTTTGTTTTTTTAATAATAATTCATGTTTCAGGTAATTTCTGCCAAAACTCGACTGGCAACACTGGAAAACGCAGTCGAAGTTGACAGTTGACTGTTGTTGAGTTTGACATGTTTCAGTTTCACCATTGACATAAGAAATAGGCCTTCATTGGAGAATTTGTCTGGGTTTTAGGACGGACATTTTGTTTTCATGATTTTTTAATTCGATTTGATTTCTTTGATATTATAGCTATTATTACTTGACATTGGCAAAATCATCGACGCCCGTCGATGGAGCCATATTATTTTTAAAAGAGAAGAAGAAGAAGAGTTGAAGTTGACATAAGAAATATAAGGACTGGAAATACCTACGAAAAAAAGGACCAACCTAGTCAAATAAGAGCGCGTAAGATTTATATAAAAAAAATATTTATTTAATTAATACACGTCTGCTCAGCATGAGCTTTAAGATGACAATGAACTGAAGGGAACTGAACTGAACGCTTAAGTCTAGGTTACATGAGCTTATATAGGTACTACTTGAGGGCTTTTACATGTGTGTGTCTGTGGCTGGACCTCACAGTTGGCCAGCAACAGCAATCTGTCGATCATATTTCTCTGTTTTGGCAAACATTAATTTTATGGGAATTAACAATTAGGAACTTAAGACTCCGTGCATAAAATTCATTCCCTAGAGTTTAGGCAAATTCGCTGTGATGCTATGTTTGTGTGCATCGTGCGTGCGCCTACACGCACACGCGCACAATAGTCGAGCTTATTGAACGCTCAAATAATGTTGATCCCTTAGGAAAATATAATATTTTATTTTCTTATTTTATGATGTTCACCTATGTACCACTTTTGTACAAGTAGATTAAGTAACAAAATCATATAATAAGTACGGTTTGTAAATAAAAATCTGGAACTTGTGTATATTTTATATTTATCACAATTGTCAAAATAGTTCAGTTTAGTGTTAGATGGATGTTGATACATTTAGACATTAAAAAAAATGTTAAATACAAAACTATAAATGACAATTACGATAGCTAATTTATGTAAAATGGTTGTAAAAAAAAAAACATTTTCAAAATTCTGTTTAATTTTGAAAATGTTTTTCGTCAAAAATAAATTATGTTTACGAGATTTCTCTTTTAAGGTGGCATTTCCCCACTCGCCTAACCATTGAGCGTGGTTGGAAAACGTGTTGCTTTGTCCATATCCAACGCAATGTTTGATGGAGAGGCAACACGAAAAAAGAGAGATAACGCCCGAATACGAATACACAAACTTAGAAAGTTTAACCTGCTACGTTGGAAAAATCCTAAACGTCAATCACCGATCACTAATAAACGCTTTACTCGGCCCTCAAATGTATAATAAGGTTTCAAAAAGAGCAGAATTTGTCTCCTGCCGCAGGGCAGATAAAAAGAAGAGATATTTTAAACATTCCTATGCATACATTTGACGACAACCACACGCTTGTAAGAACTATCTCGGTGCTGAAAATAGAAAAGTAGAAGTAAATGTCCTTACAAAACCGCACGCTTCAAGTTTTTCTTCATTATTAACTAACAGAACTAAGCAATTTAATCCACTTTGGCAAAATTTATGCGCGAAAATCACATATAAAAAAGAAAAAAAATCGCATTCAACTCGATGTCATATCAAAGTTATTTCTTTTAGCTGCACGACCTCAGTACGCCATTTAGTCCACTACCATCAACCACTACACCAGCGGTGTCTGACGCGGACCACGTCAGCGACGACGGTACCAATGCTCCGGAAGTGACCGAGGTGGAGATGAGAGTGGCGGTACGCAGGATGGGTGCGAAGAATACCGCCCCAGGACCAGACGGCTTGCCTGGAAAGGCTTGGGTCCTGGCCATGGAGGCTCTCGGGTCTCGATTGGGGGGGCTCTTTAGCGCATGTTTGGAGAGGGGCCAGTTCCCACTTCCCTGGAAGACGGGAAAACTGGTCCTCGTTGCGAAGCCGGGGCGCCCTGCGGACTCTCCGTCCGCGTATCGGCCCATTGTGCTGCTTGACGAGGTGGGCAAGCTCTTTGAAAGAGTCATTGCAGACCGCCTCGTCAAGCACCTAACACTGAAGGGGCCCGATCTCGCGGACGACCAGTTCGGGTTTCGCAGGAGGCGCTCCACGGTGGACGCCATCATGCGCGTGCGAGCCCTCACGACGGGGGATGCGGTGTCCCGGGGCAGGTGTGTCTTGGCGGTGTCGTTGGACATTGCCAACGCCTTTAATTCCCTGCCCTGGAGTTGCATTAGGACGGCACTCCGGTATCACCGGGTGCCCGACTACCTCTGTCGTACAATCGAGGCCTACCTGTCCGACAGGTACATATTGTACCCCGGTCACCAAGGAGATTGGAAACGGCGAGAGATGTCGTGCGGTGTCCCACAGGGATCGGTACTAGGACCGCCCTTGTGGAACATCGGGTACGACTACGTGCTGCGCGCCGACCTCCCCGTAGGGGTCAGCGTGGTCTGCTACGCAGACGACACGCTGGTCCTAGCGCAGGGAAGGTCGTACCAGGCGGCGGTCGACACGTGGGGTTGCGACAGTCGTTGAGAGGATCCAGCAGTTGGGACTCAAGGTGGCACTGCACAAGTCCGAGGCCATGTGCTTTCACGGCCCTCGGAACGCGCCACCAACGGGTTCCCAACTAACGGTAGAAGGAGTTCACATCGGCGTCGGGTCGACGATGAAGTACCTAGGACTTGTCCTCGACAGCCGATGGAATTTCGAGGAGCATTTCCGACGTCTGGCCCCCAAACTCAATCGGACGGGGGCTGCTCTCAAGCGGCTCCTGCCGAACCTTGGGGGTCCAGACGCCTTCTGCCGGAGGCTCTACGCCGGCATCGTTCGGTCCATGGCCCTTTATGGGGCACCAGTGTGGGCGCCGACGCTGCGTAAACGCCCGGCGGCCCAGCTGAACGCCTGCCAGAGGGTCATGGCCATCCGGATGGTGCGGGGATACCGCACGGTGTCCCGCGAGGCGGCGAGCCTCCTTGCTGGCCTACCACCATGGGATTTGGAGGCAACAGTCCTTGCACGCATGCACGACCAGCGCGTGGAGATGCAACGCCGGGGCGAAGATCCGCTGCCCGAACTTGTCGAGGCGTGGCGGAAGGAGCTCCGGCGAGATCTCATGGTGAAGTGGAAACAGCGACTGTCGCAACCCAGCGCTGGGTTGCGACAGTCGCTGTTCAGACACCGTAATCTCAGCGGTAGTGCCCCTCTTTTAGGCGTGGCTGGATAGACCTCACGGCGTCCTCACATTCCGCATGACGCAGGTTCTCACCGGACATGGGAAGTTCGGGAGATTCCTGCACCGGATTCGTGCGGAAGAGACGTCCGGGTGTCGCCACTGTGAGGCGAGCCCGGAGGACACGGTGGAGCACACGGTGGAGGTGTGCCCTGCTTGGGAAGAGCATCGCCGTGTCCTCGTGGGGGTGATCGGCGGCGGCGACCTCTCGCGCCGGGCCCTGGTTCAGGCCATGGTCCGCAGCGAAGAGGAATGGCAGGCGGTCGCCTCCTTCTGCGAAGCAGTAATGCTCGTAAAGGAGGAGGCCGACCGCATAAGGCAAAGGCAACGGCGTACTCGCCGTAGCCGTCGCCGCCGCGATCCTGCCGATATCCGGCCACCGTAGACACTGGCTCGCGGACGGTGAGCAATGGGTAGCTCGCCGTCCGATCGTCTGGTAAGACCGAGTCCAAGTCGTCAACGGCGCGCACCGTTCCCGCGCGCCTCAAGGAGTTGTCAGCAAACTGCAGGGGCCCTTCAGGGTCGAAACCTCCTGGAGCCTAGAGGGTATGTGCAAACTGTAACCTCGACTCCAGAGAGAAGGCAAGGAAGGTACGGGGTAGGTTTTTTAGTCAGTAAGAGTCTGACACTGGTCTCCCGCTCCGCCCAAGAGCGGGTTTCGTCATTGGATGATTTTCACCTACCATAAAAAAAAAAAAAAAAACCATCAACCACTACATCAGGTTTCTACTACCATTATATCAGGTTGATCCAAATATAATGTGATATTGCCATTTTGAAGAACAAAGTTGCAAACGTACCTATGACATGGTACTTCCGATACTACTAGGGTGTATCTTGAGTAAATTGCTAGTATATAATCCTGGCTACAAGGTTATGGTTATATAAGTAATCTCTAGTTGTTAGTCGCCTTCATAACTCCGTCCATATTCCAAAGAGTACATAAAAACCTGTATGACCCAACAGTTACAGGCACGCATAGATTTAGGCTGGGCACATACCTGTAAGATTGCACTTCACATCCCACAAGGTTGTATTTTAGAACAAATCGCTGGTAAATAATCCTGGTTACAAGGTTTTGTCTATGCTAGTAATCTCCGTCATCCCTATGCTATTTATAAATTTATTTATTTCAAGTACATAAAAACAAGTACCGGTATACGCGAAAGACCGAGCGAAATGGAGGCGGTTAAGTGGGAAAGCGGACCCCGGGCATCGAGGTGAAAGTCAAGGTTAGCAACCAGGACTGACGCTAGGATGATGATGATGACATAAAAACCAGCATGACCTCAAAAAAAAAAAACAAAAAATGAGAATAACCACTAGTACGACTAAAAAAAGTTGTGAATTTCTAAAAGGGTTTTGCGTTTATTAAATTTACACCGTAACAATAAGGTTATAGTTACTATGCCTAGATCAAGTTGACACATATTCTCAACAATACTAGGTATCCATAGTCGTTTCAGAATTTTCATTCGCTTGAATTTCCCAAAATTACATTACATTTGTCAATTAGTATGTATTGGTAAATGAAAAGCCGCTCTTACCTCTACCGCATTTAGGCACGACTGTTTTTCGCACTAGTGCAAAAAATTGTGCGTGCAGACCCTCGCCATATTTATAGCCAAGCGTATTTCTGCAACCCTATTCCTGCTGCACAGAAACGATCTGCTTGTGCCTGATATCTTTGGGTATACAGATGATAAATTGTAGAGAGATACCTGCCAAGTGCTTGGGATAGTAAGGAGCTAATCCGAACTGAAAGAGAGGCAATGGTAAAGCGTGCCAATGTTTCAGTGTGGCGAAAGTGTCCAAGTGGGGCGAAGCTAATCTGGTGGGATTCAACGCCGCTAAAACACAGGTGTGTCTATTCACCGCCAAAAGGAGCCCGTTCACCTTGGAGTGAATAGACCGCCTTCAGCTCTTTGGAGCTGACATTTCCTCTGATCTCAACTTTGGCCGGTACTTTGAGTCCAAAGTCAAGGTCTTGCAAACTCAACGTTCTTGCAAAATCCGACGGTATTTCACACCGACACAGCTTCTAATTTTGTGTGGAGTACTTCAGCTACATATGGGCTGGTACTGCAAAATGCCACTTAGTAGCTTTGGATTTGGTGAAAAGGCGTGCAAAGAGGCTGATTAGTGATCCAAATTTAGCACAGGCATAGAGTAGCCTTTCGGTTTTCTACGAGATGCAGTTTGGAGGGTGTGCGCGGGAATTACACCATTTGATTCCGCCATCTCAATTTTACCATCGGATATCCAGGCGTACGGCAAATATCCACCCTTACGTTTTCGAGACATATACGGTCCAGACTAAGCATTTTGCCTCGTCGTATATCGGAATGGAATAGGAAGGGAATAAAAAGCCCTTGTTGTAAAAAATTAAAAAAAGCACTTGGGTGATATTCATGCTATATTCAACCTAATTGGAGTGCAATAAGAGGCAGTTTTCGAGTAAGTGTATTGAAATAAATATATCACATTTATTGTGTCAGGTTTCGCGTCATGTCCTGCTTATTTATATGTTCGTAAGTCTATTGAAACAAGTGAAAATATATCAATCATCAGCATTCGGCACCATAAAAGACCCTCGCCTGCGGCTCATGTGAACTCCTCCTCGGTCCAAATAGCAAACTTTCTTCACTGTATCAAAAAGTACTATTTCGCTTCTAGTGCTAATTGAAAGTAAAATCTTACATTTTCTGGAAACGAAGCTACAACCAGTGCATTAATCTTGCGTTCTTCAAAAACTTTTCTTGCACGTATCAGCCCTACCTATATATTTTTTTTCCTTTTAGCAAGGCATTCATAATGCATCCCTTTCTTTCGACCCATTATCTACAAAAAAAGGATCTAGAATACTAGATTTTGCATTTGCCCTAAATAAGTACGTAACCACGTGATGAATGATATTTATTTTGCAAATAGATGACACTGGTGTTTCTTAGCTGACTACCCTGAGAAGAAAAACCGAAACAAACATAGGGGTCAAAAATATAAAAAATCTGTACATAACGAATACGTAAATAGGTCATAAACATTGTAGAAGTCATAAGTGAAAGAATTGTAATTAAATAGTAATAGTAGAGTAGTTCTGGAAATTATCTTTACATACAAACAAACAACCGTTACCTGTAATTATCATTGAAGTCAAAAGAAATTTTAACAATCTTAATAAACAAACCTAAAATAAACAATAATACTTAATGGATCAAAATGTGGTAGTCAGCGTACAATAATGGGAATTTATTTACGTAAAACTCGGGAGCGGCTGCGGAACAAAGCGACGCGTCCGCGCGCTGGGAAGGCCCGATTGTGACTGACGAGATCGAATTTGCGCGGTCGATAATATAGTCAATTTTGTTTTGTAATTTACGAAATGAAGTTATTATTTATTTGTAAATTAAATTTTTGATTCTTGTAAAGGGATTTCTTAAGATTATTTTGCATATTTTAAATTTTCTTAAAAGTGTTTCCAAGGTATAGAAAAAAATACTTATTTTCATTACTCATACTCTGAAAGTAGGTGTAAAGTTGCCTGCGGACAGGGTTGGAAGAAGTACTTTTACTCCCTAGGGAGTTTTACTTTACAACTGACAGTTGTTTTTTTAATATTTAGACAGCAAATATTAAAAAAAAACTAGTTCTATTTTGACATTTCTATTGCACCGTGACCCGAATTTATATACTGCCAATACAATTGAAATAACATAAAAATAGAAATAATTTAACAATACTTTTTTTTAATGACTTTATTTTAATTTACTTTCAATTATTTTATTAAAACTAATATATATTTGAGAAAAATGTTGACCAGACCCATTTTTACAATGACAAAATGAAAAATAGTGACTGAAAAGCCAGGGAGCCGAACACTGAAAAAAAAAATTGGCGGGTAAATGGTAGACTCTATAATCTGTGGCCGATTTGATCTTCCTTTTTTTCTCGAGGTGTAGTTTTGTTTACATTTTGCTAAATCTCTGTTACAAGAAATTTTTATTAACACGATAAGTTCATCAGCTTCAGTTATAAATTTAACGCAAGAATCTTAAGAGGAGAAAACCACTTACTGCCTAAATCAAAAGAAATATAAGTACCTACCTAAAAACATAGGTACCTTTGACGACGACTCAGGCCTTTGACGACGACTCAGGTTTTTATTATTTTTATTTTCCTCGTATTCGTAATGAAAAGCACAGTGTTTACCTCGGGTTCAAGAGTTATTTAGTCCCTCGAACCATTAACGACCTCGCACTCGCTCGGTCGCCAAGAAATTTCTCGGGACTAAATAACTTTCTTTCATCCCTCGTATAACAATGTACTATTGTCCACATATTTTCCAAGAATTACGTTTCTTCAACATTTTTTTTTAGCTATATTTCCAATCAAAGTCAATAATGTAATCAGTATATGTTGTAGTAGACCATGTAATGATGTTACTGGTATTTTTTAAATGTCGTAAAATCCCGTGTAATTTTGTGTAAACCTTAGCCAACCATCACTCGTTCGTTATTTTTGCGAAAAAAGGGTTTGGAATATGGCTAAATGCCATTAATCCACTCATTATTTTACAAAAATTCTCAGTATATTTAGGAGAATAAGAACTTGACTTTTATAATCTATAAAAAGAAGGATTAAAAGTCTTCTCTTTTGTCTCTCAAACCTTGATCAAAAATGTTCAAAATGAGTTGATTTCATACACGGCCCCTTAAGTGTAGTGGTTACTTGGAACCGCTGGCTGGCATGGCGTGATCTTTGCTTATGGTAACTAGACGGGGAAAGGATTGGCTACACATAACTACCTACAATCCGAAATAGTTTATAAAATGGCTGCCATTGCTAGGGTTGTGCCGACTAAGGATTTGACGAGTATTGATACTATTTAATTATAGGTTCTACTAGAAAATTTGTAGCTTTTACCCGACTACGGCAAAGCAAAAGGAGGGTTATGATTTTGACAGGCTATGTATGATGTTCATCTGTTCTCTCGTAACTTCTAAACTACTTGTCAGAATTCGACAAATGACATATCATCACACTCACGTTACATATACCTACCTACCGTAGTACTTTGACACGTTCAGACGCGGGCGTCTGTGAACTTTTTTGTCTTAAAAGGGTTGCACTCAATCTCACTCTAGTTTGGTGACTATGTGTACGTTGCTCGAACGCGCTTTGAATGATGATTGTCTACTGCACTATCTCTCTTTAGTGACGTTAGTTAGCTTGCTATCAGTTATACCATTAAAATAATTGTTAAATTACCTAACTGGATATGTAATACTATACTACTATACACCGTGAAATTCAAATGGTTGTTTTCCCTCAGCGAAATGGTTGCGTCTTGGTAATACAAACGTTTGATAAAAAAATAAAATATTAAAAACAAAAAATGGACCTGTAGAGTGCAAGCTAATTATGACGTATCACAACGTGCGAGAGCTTATTTTGGTTTAAATATTGAATGAATCGGTTTCCTTTCACGGCGTGCTGCGCATGCGACTCTAGTAGTACCTACAAATTACGTCTAATGTTACTATTGTTTTCGCTTTTTTGAGTTGATGAATATTTTTAATAATTATTTATAAAAAAAAAAAAATTTATTTTTTTATTTTTACTGTATGCTTTAAAAGTACTCCTTATGGCAAGTCATTCTCCGCGGGAAAACAACCATTTAAATTTCACGGTGTATAATACTGGACACTAATAGTGGCAGCTCAGTCGATGTACAAGAATCATCATAACCTTTTCTGATATTGGTACTTTTCCATAAAACTGATAACTCCTGGCGTCGTTTCTTGGGTATCTGAAGATAATAATAAAGGAATACCATATTTGTTTAACAATGAATTTGTTTTTATATTTCAGGCCACGGAGCCAGGCTTTTTATCAGCCTTTTTAAGCACACAAAATGACTAAAACGATACACTATGGCGGCGGATGCGAATTGAACTAGTTTTATATAACGTGCATGGTCATATGGCCAATGTACTTTGGCAGAGGGGTATGCCTTGTTATGCCGTCTCCATAGGTTAAATGCTCTAAGAATAAAATGCTTAGGTCTCGGGTCTTTTATTTTTATTTATTTCAAGTTAGGTATTCATTTACTCATTGTTGAGAAGCTCAAACAAAATAATTTATTTCGATAACAAAACGTAAAACATTCTGTACAATCAAATGACATTGAAAATACTATATAAACAAAACATTATGTTGCATAGCAACAGACAGTAACACCAGCTTTGCAGTTTGGGAATAGGGTTGAAATCAAACTAGTGTCTTTATATTTATAACATTATTATATTACATAAAAAATAAATTCAGTTTTTGTATTTGTCTACTCCTATAACCTGCGTGCCTAATAAACTGAGTAATCAAGTGCAGCATCTGGCCAAGTCTCAAGCAAAGCGGGCACGGCCGTACCATCCTTTTCCCGAAGCGTTTCGCCGCTATTTCACCCCCCCTGTATCATCGATGTGGACAAAGCTAGGGGTTTAGGTTAGGTTAGGTTAGTTATATTTAACTTTTAACTCCTCCAAGTATACCGTTTTATATTTGTATCTTATTGTGCTTATGGCCAAGTTACTATTATTATAATGTAAACAAAACTATTGATATTGTCACAAAATATTAATTTATTATTACAAATTAAGTTGAACAGGACTTGGCTTCTATACGATCTCAAAACTTTTTACGTAGAAAGAATTGCGTAGAGAGACTTGGCCTCTTTTTATATTTTGTGTTTTTGGTGTACTATTTTTTTTTTTTTTGTAGACATCTGTAAAAGTGGCGTCCAACGTGGGACTCGCAACTACTGAACTACATTTGGCCATTTTAATATGTTTGCAAGTAAGAAACGCGATCGATAATAGTTAGTTATGCTTTATAACTTAATATTATAGATAGTTTGAGATACATCTCGTTTCTGCCAGAGCTGGGGTTTTTTTGAGCATTCACTTTTATTTAACATCTATGCATCTACATTGTGGAATGCAATAAACATTTGAGTATTGAGTATTGAATGTGTATTGTTAAGCTACATTTCACAATGCTCGCATTTTTCACATTTGTAAGGTTTTTCGTCAGTGTGCGTACGAATGTGTAGTTTTAAACTATTGTTATTACTAAAACAAAGCTGACACACTTTACATTTGTTAAATTTCTGAACACTAAACACTGGACGCAACTTAACACTTTAGTATATGTCTTGCTAAGTTACTTTTCGAACTGAAACCACGCTTACATTAGTAAGGTTTTTCGCCAGTATGCGTACGAATGTGACGTATCAAGCTAGCTTTTTGACTAAAACAAAGCTTACATTCTTCACATTTGTAAGGTTTTTCGCCAGTGTGAGTACGGATGTGAGTTCTTAAATTACTTTTCTGGTTAAAGCATAGCTCACATTCTTCACATTTGTAAGAATTTTCGCCAGTGTGCTTACGGGTGTGAGTTCTTAAATTACTTTTTTTGTTAAAGCATAGCTCACATTCTTCACATTTGTAAGGTTTTTCGCCAGTGTGCGTACGAATGTGTGCTGACAAAATGCTCTTTTGATTAAAACATAGCTCACATTCTGGACATTTGAAAGGTTTTTCGCCAGTGTGAGTACGGATGTGACTTCTTAAAGTACTTTTGTGGCTAAAACATAGCTGACATTCTTCACATTTATAAGGTTTTTCGCCAGTGTGCGTTCGAATGTGTGCTGTCAAAGTACTTTTTTGACCAAAACAAAGCTTACATTCTTCACATTTGTAAGACTTTTCGCCAGTATGCGTAGGAATGTGTCTATTTAAACTATACTTTTTACTAAAACAACGCTGACATATATTACATTTGAAAGGTTTTTCGCCAGTGTGAGTGCGGATGTGACTTCTTAAATTATTTTTCTTGCTAAAACATAGCTCACATTCTTCACATTTGTAAGGTTTTTCGCCAGTATGCATACGAATGTGTGTATTTAAACTGTGCTTACTACTAAAACAACGCTGACATATATTACATTTGTAAGGATTTTCGACAGTGTGCGTGCGAATGTGATCCGTTAAATTACGCTTATTACCGAACCTAAACCCACAGTATTCACATTTGAAAGGTCTGTCCCCGGTGTGAACACGATTATGTCTTATAAAATCTGCCTTGCTTTTACAATTGTGCTGACAAATCTCACACTTAAGATGCGCTCCATCACTTATACGAGTATACTTTTTTAAACTACTTTTATTAATATTATTACGACGATTTGTGTCTAAAGTAGTATCAATAACACTATTATCAACTAGAGGTGTTGTATTTGTTAAAGTTTCTTGGAATTTCGGTATAAGTGTGGACGTACATTGTTGAATGTTCTGGCCAACTTTTGTGACCGACTCCTCATTTTTCTTCCCATTTCCTGTAATTACATCTTGGGGTTGTTTTCCTCGTGTGTCCAGTTTTGGTTTCTTCGCAACAGTCAACCCTGCGATTTCAAATCTAGTAAGCGTCAAATTTAAAGTACATTTATAAATGATTTTTATTTTGTTTTACACGTTAATTTTTTTTTCGTCCATTGAAACTAGATGAGGCCGGTGTTTCCTAACTGATTAGCCTGAGAAGAAACACCGAACCAAACTCAGGTGTCAAAGTCTCTTTTACAGTCCATACACAAACATGAAATGTTCAAATCAGAATCAGAACCATGCAGATTGTCTGAGATGGTCTTTTGAAGAAAGAACCACACAGTTCTGAGTGGACCTGTTCAGTCATCCAGACAGATATCAGAGTCGATGAATTGTTTGTGTAAGATTTCTAATATCATCTAATATAACAACGGTGCAGCCAAAAGCAAGAGTTATGATACACACAGGACTGCCCTGATGTATCTGCAATCAGTGTTCATTACTTCAGATGTGCTGTGAGACATCGGGCAGTAGGAGTGTGCTCTCCAGCGACATCAACTAACTACTAACTTGTTACACCAGTCGGCCTGTTCGCTCACACAATGATTCACTAATACTCACGTGTCGTGTCACTGGCTCTTCGCTTCTTCCTCGGTGCTTCTTGTTCTTCTTCCACTTCCGTTTTGATCTCTATTAAAGGTAAATCATCTTCTGAATCAGAGTGTTGTGTTGGTATATCTTCTGAATAGCTTATGTTTCGATTTTCCAGTTCTAGCTCTGTGAGGAGGCACAAACAGTGAAGAATGAAATGTTAATGTTGTGGCAGATTAATTGGTAAAACTGAGAAATAAGTGTAAATCAGTATTTGCGAAAGACAAAGTCCGGACTCATTAAAAATCGCTTTTAGCGGTAAGACCGCATTGTAACACCTTAGTAATTTTAAGCTCCTTATGTACCAAATTGTATTTATGGTGTACATATAATAAAAAGAATATCTATCTAACGACCAATCTAAATTACTCTTGGACTCAGAACTGCGCGGGCAGTCAACTGGCTAAGTCTTACGCTGTCTCTACCACAAAACTCTGGAATGAGGTTCCTCTTGACATCAAAAGAGCTGGCAGTGATTTTTCCTTCAAGCGCTAAATTCGGAACTACTACTTAAAATCCTCTCAACCTTAGTTGTCATAATTGTCATATTTTAAGTTCTCTTAGTTATAATCACATAATATTTATCAAAGTATTTATTAGTTTATTATAAGTATTAGCATTAATACGTTTTTTTTTACTGATTAGTATTACACTCTTTTTAAAATATCGTGTACACCTACAGTTTCGCCAAGTCTGTCTATCCGTTCGCGGATAATCTCAGCGACCGTTAGCACTAGAAAGCTGAAATTTGGTATCAATATGTATATCAATCACGCCGAGTAAGAGCAAAAACAAAAATTGGCAAAACATATTTAATTAGGGTATACACGGGCTACTGGGTTTTGTTACATTGTGAGAAATTGTTGACGGACGGGAAACTACGGAATCCTACACTGAGCGTGGCCCACCACGCTCTTGGCTGGTTTTATTAAGACAAAGGTTGACTGGTAGAGAATGCCTTGTAGCATTAAGTCCGCCTATATACCACTATTGTACATGAAGTTCAATTAAATAAACTGCCAACGGAACGTCCATCCGCGCCCCGCCTCAATCACCCGTTGCATACATATATTATACGCACGGCTGCACTCACGGGGTCGTTAACGTTTTTATTTTTATTCAAAACCATTTTTTCGGGAGAATTGAAAGTTTAAGCAATATTTATGGTTTCGTTTTTATAGTAGGTAAAAATTATCCAATTACGAATCCCGCCCTTGAGTTGAACGCGAAACAGTGGCAGACTGTGACTGACCAAACGACCTACCCTGTTCCTATGTCACCATCTATACCACGGCTTGAGCCTTCCTTTCAGGCACGAACCCTTGGCCCCAGTTGGCTTCGACCATTCTGCAGGGTCCCTGTTCCCTACGGTTTGCTGCCAACACTCGAGGCGCGTGGGAACAGTGCGCGCCGTTGACGACTTGGCTTGGTCTTGACGATTGCCACACCATCGGCTTGTGGACTTTACGGCTTGGTCCGGGACTTGCGGACGGTGAGCAATGGGTAGCTCGCAGTCCGGTCGTCTGGTAACAGTCCAGACCAAGCCCAAGTTGTCGACGGCGCGCACTGTTCCCGCACGCATCAAGGAGCTGTCAGCAAACTGTAGGAGCCCTACAGGGTCGAAGCCTCCTGGGGCCGAGGGGTTGATTCGAAAGCGTTACTTTATTTATTTATTTTTTATTGCAGTCATGTTGTAAGTACATAGCTGATGTGACAGTGATACATTGTTCCAAACATGGGCCCTGGTAGGGCACAGCAACATTCCTATTTTCACCGGGACAGTTACACCGGGGCTCTAGCTCTAGGACTAAGGCAAGGAAGGAACGGAGTAGGTTGTTTAGTCAGTAAGACTCTGACACTGTTTTCCGTTCTGCCCTAGAGGGAGATTCGTCATTCGATGATTTTTACCTACCATAAAAAAAAAACCTAAAAACATATTTTTCCACCTTTTTACCCGACTACGGCGAAGCAAAAGGAGGGTTATGATTTTGACCTGTATGTATGTATGTGGGTATGGATGTTCATCTGTTCCCTCGTAACTTCTAAACTACTTATCAGAATTCGACAAATGACATATCATTAGAAGCGTCTTAATTGTCCGCTGGTTATAGGCTATATGGGATTTCACAAAATCTAATGTAGCGCCCTCTAGCGGACAAAACATACGAAGTAAAAAAATAAAGTTAAGATAAATATGCCGTGTTTGGTATCATTTGAAAGCGCTTTACTTGTACATTTTGAATATATATATATATTACTAGCATTTGCTTGTAAAAATTAAAAAAAAAAAAAACAAAGTTAAGTTTTTAAGATTGAGAAATCAATGAACCCAAGATTAACCTATTTAGAACTCCAAAATATGTTAAATAAAAATAAAGTTTAAAAACTAACACCCGACTACTTAAAAACACGCTCTAAAAAGTACGAAATAAGAAAACACTCTCCAATGAAATTACTTAGTATGTACAAACTATTAAATATTTACCGTTATTAAATAAACTAACTTACACATATTATTATATTTTAATATATTTTCAATTTATAATATTGATAGAGAAATGCCATAAGAATAATAAATTAAAAAAAGTGGTATACGACCACGGCTTTATCCTTAAAACATTTCTCTATCAATATTATAAATTGAAAATATATTAAAATATAATAATATGTGTAAGTTAGTTTATTTAATAACGGTAAATATTTAATAGTTTGTACATACTAAGTAATTTCATTGGAGAGTGTTTTCTTGTTTCGTACTTTTTAGAGCGTGTTTTTAAGTAGTCGGGTGTTAGTTTTTAAACTTTATTTTTTACCTCAGCACAAAGCGTGATAGTAAATGACAAACAAATGTTAGCTTTCTAGTGCTAACGATTGCTGAGATTATCCGCGGACGGACAGACCGACAAACTGACTTGGCGGAACTATAAGGGGTTCTTGTTGACTACGGAACCCTTAAAAGAGATGAACACTAGTTTTACGTCAATAATATTATTTAGAGTTTGAGTCCCAGACTCATTGGTACACCTCATATTGGTATCAACAATGTTTCAATAATTTATAATTCGAAAATTATTTATTATATTAATTCAATCCATTATTTTATGAAATTAAATAATGTTGCTATGGGTTTATTATTGTCTGAAATAAACAATAAATAAATAATAATAATTTAGATCACCTCGGGACTCGAGATTCGATACAAGTAACCGTTCTGTTGACAGGTCCCGTGTTGGAGTTCCGCGCGTTATCGTCTTACAATCTATTTATACAAAAGGAGAAACTGACTGACTGACATATCAACGCACAGCCTAAACTACTGGGACTGGGAGCGTGAAATTTTGCACAGGGCTTCCTTTTATGACGTAGACGAACAATTCGAAAGGGTTTTTCAAAATTCAGCTCCTAAAGGGATGTAGTGGGGGTCTAAAGTTGGTATGAAGAACCCTACTTTCACGCGGGCGAAGCCGCTGGCAGAAGGCTAGTGAGATAATAAGAAGAGTCCTTCGATTGACATGGTTTCAAAGTGCTACAAGAGTGGGGATGCTTTGAACATATCTTTGTTTGTAGGTGTTATAGTTTCTGTGATGTCATGCATGATAGATCAGTGAGTGGTATTTCGCTTTTGTACAGCCAGCGGCGATAGTGGTTGGACATTTCAGAATATAAATCGCGTCAAGCGCGAAATGAGGCCATCTAGCGTAAAATCAGATTAACATATTGTTATCGATAACATTACAATTTATTGTTACTAGATGGCGTTGCTGTGTCTTAATCACTTTGTTAATACTTCTTTTTATAGTTTCTTTTTGTTTCTACAAAGATTGAAATAATTTATAATTTATTTTTAAAAGAAATTAATAAATTAAAAATATTAAAATTGAGTATCATTTTACAAATATCTGATTATCTATGTGTTAGTTTTCAAACTTGAGAGGGTAGTTTAATATGAATTTATGAATAACAATTAATTAGTGGGTAGTTTCAATAATACTTAGATCTAAGACTTGTGACTAAGCACAATGGATTGTTTGCTTAGTTAATTTCGATTAACTCCTTCGAGTTCTTTTTGTTAGATTTTATTTTTAATCAGGTTATTTTATAAACTTATTTTAATAATGAGTATGAATTCACAATAAATATATAGTGACAAGAGTAACAAGGTGAAAACGTCTCAGAAATAGACAGACGGACCGGTGTAAACGTAAGTAGTTTTATTTGTTATATTTAATATAAAAAAAACTCCTATAATTATTATTGCCTATTATATATTTCTATTTTATTGTTGCAGAGACAAACATTAGCTGTATGAGTGCCAAGGATACGATGATTTGAAGAAGAAAGTTCTTTGAATCAATATCAAAGAACTAGTAGACCAAAACTACGAATAAAATGGATTTCTGCCAAGAAAATGGTTTATTCAACACAAGCATTGACACTGTCCGTCGTATTCTTTATGATGAAGGACAAAATAGGCGTGCTCCAGATGCGTTTGAGGTACATTGTTTACAAATATAAGACATTATTCGTGGTTCAAATTTGTATATAAATTTAAATGATTCAATGCCTTTCCGAATACAATCTGTCATTGATCAAAATGGTGATTATACGATTTACTTACTTAATATTATTTACTGAGTACTTATTCTCTGTAGCTTATTATATGTGTTTAACTAGATACCCATCATTAAAATATATAAGTTATGAACACTTCAAGTAAAACACAACATAATATATTTTTTTATATCGCCCACTAAACATTTGATATTTGCTTTTCTTTTAATCCTTTTGACCTTTGTGATAAAATTATTTAGTTTCTTATTTGGTTTTGTTAAGGTCGAAGCTTCAATCCTCTTTCCAATCATGGAAACGAATATTTAAGCTATGGCCTCTATAATTAAAATAACTATTGTTAGTATTTAAATAAATATAATAAATTATATATGTCGGAAACAGCATCGATTTGTTGACGACAAGACAAGGCACGCCATCTAGTGGCAACTGGAAGAACTAAATAAAGATGGCGCGCCTGACAGTCAGTGACGTATCCGCTTTGCTACGAGCTTGTGGTGGGGTGAACCAACCCGCACGGGGAGCGGGCACACTTTGAGCCAAGCCGTCGCAGAGTCAAGACGTTCTGAAACTGTCCGTGTTGTTGTAATTTGTAATTTGTGATAACAGTGCACTGTACCGAAATGTATTGAGAAGTAAACTGATTCAACTGCTAGCCGTTGTTATTCATTGCACGATACCCACATACGCCCACATGATAGATCTGATAGACCAGAGCTCGAACACCATCCTGGACACGAGCCGACATCAGAAGTGGGATTCAATCGTGCAAATGAATCGACAAGCTATGTGAGCAATAATCACGCAACACTGAATAAATTGGCGAGAACAAAGACAGTTGCTATAATTCGAAATTCAAAAATTCGAAAATGAAGACCCGGATCGAAGCATGGACTTGAATGGTTTGATTAGGTTTTTTCTGGGGTTTTTCCCTAATCCTGAGCAACGAATGTTGGACCATGGTGACGTTGTACCCCCAGAGCACAAACTACAACGTCCTACCCAGATTGTGAATCTACCCAAATTCGACCCGGAGAGACGAGAGCAATTCAGAAATCACTATGGAAAAATTGGACATACGCAAACTGAAAACAAGAATATTCAAGCCTCAAGACCACCGGCAACAAGGTAGCAAGCCAATCCAGGTCGGCTTTGGAGAGCAGAGTTCTTGATGAAGATCTGGATCCCTGAGAGAAGTGGTGCGGTGGTAACCGTGACAGTGCCGTTGTGGCAGCGAGCGATGGGTTGACGTCGTGGTCGCCGTTCTTTCATCAGAAAAGGTCAGGTATTCTCATTCCATTTTTATTCTGAAGCTGAGTTTATGGTGGGTGAAAATCATCTAATGACGAGACTCGCTCTTGGGCGGAGCAGGAGACAGTGTAGGTTGTCAGTAAATTTTGGGGTAGATGTAAAATAAAAGGTAATAACATTGACAAGTAGGTGACCTATGACGGTACTCGGTACTGATCATTATTCGTGTAGTTGAAATTGATAATAGGGGCTAAATCGCGATTTTATTACGTGAACCAACATGTATTTGCGAAATTAAATCTTAGGCCGTGAAATGTTGTTGCATAGATTCAGTTGAATTAGTGACCGTGTCGCAGTTTTTGAAAATTGCTTAGGTTCTTGGCGTAAATAATTGTAATTACAAAGTACCCTCAGTAGATCCGATAATAACCGTTTTGATTTTTTATGACGGTGACAGTTCTCCGAAATAATGTTGACGTTGTGGACACCGACGTGTCCTTGAACATAAACATGCGATTATTTCTGTGTCGTTTTTTTAATTGGACTATTTTACTATCGGTATGCTACAAACGCGTGCAATAAAAAGTGATCTAAATCGTTCGATTAATTTTGACTGTATAAAGACGACAGCAATAGTTTGGCGAGGATGAATTAAAAATAATTCGTAAGCGGGTAAATGAATTATGTTGCGACCGTGTAATTCAATGATTGCAAAAAAAAAAAAGACCTGAACTAGTCTTTTAATTAAGAAATACGACGCGTCAAATTAAATGTGCAGAGACTATCGAAGACTAAATAACAATACCGTACCGAATCGTTATTCGTTGCTATTTATCTCGGATCAAATATCTCAGTTACACGACCTAGGGTAATAATTGTTGTATTTTCAATTACATATTCCCAATGTTTGATATAATTAGAGTATTGGTTTAATGATACAATAGTTTTGAGAGCGTCGACTAAAGCCGGAATAACGTTACATTTGAAACAGTGATCCGTTTTTCGATAATTAAATTCAAGTGGTGAGGCTCTTCATCCGTGGTGGATAGTGTCATTCGATATGGTTTGATCCTAGGCGGGTGATGAAAAGTAAGGATGCTGGATCCAAAGCGGATGATGCCCTGTAATAATGCCAATATCTTGACACGAAATGATTTCTGATCGATTTTAGTCGTGCGTTATCTGCCGTTAATGACAAAAGATGACGTAGTTCCCTAGATTGATTTAAATGTCGTGAAAGATTATGCGTTACGCAATAAATACTGTGTAGTACCATATTAAAGGTGTACGAGGAGATAAAACCAACCTACCCACAAACAAAATAAAAAAAAGACAATAAAAAAAAAACGCGTTTGAAGTAGGAGGAAAATCAGAGCTTATAATTACAATAAAGTAGTTGAGATAATGAGATAATTAAGTTTACAATATGATCAGACATTTGATATGTAGGCGTAGCTTAATAGAAAATAATATCTGGTGGTCTTAGTAGACCGTTAGTACCTTAAATTAGGGACGTATTGTAGGAAACCATTAAGTCGTTAGAGACTTGGCGATCCTGGAGGGATGCGCAGGTATGGAAGTGTAACTAGAGGTTACTCGGCTATGAGTAGCCAGAGATCATAATGTACAGCTTAACGATTAGTGTTTTGGATTAGTTTGATTAGTTGTGTGTACTGTAACGGTATCACAATAGGTTAAGAAAGAAGCACTTGTACACCAACTGAGTTAGGAAGGTATTTGAAAAAAAAAAAAGAAAAAAAAAAGAAAAAAAAAAAACAAAGAGAAAAAAAAAAGAGAAAAAAAAAGAGAAAAAAAAAGAGAAAAAAAAAGAAAGTAACAAAAAGAAAGTAACAAAAAAATGTAGGAAAAAGTCATTGAAGGGAAAATCCGGTCCAATGACTCAGCTAAAGGGACTGATGTCCGGTCTAGCATTCGCTAAAGGGACTGATGTCCGGTCTAGCATTCGCTAAAGGGACTGATGTCCGGTCTAGCATTCGCTAAAGGGACTGATGTCCGGTCTAGCATTCGCTAAAGGGACTGATGTCCGGTCTAGCATTCGCTAAAGGGACTGATGTCCGGTCTAGCATTCGCTGGAGGGACTGATGTCCGGTCTAGCATTCGCTAAAGGGATATTTATCCGGCCTAGCACAATCGTCTCCAGTTCTAATACTGATGAGATAACGTAGTACTTGTGGTAAGCTGAAGGGTTAACCGTACCAAGAAGCTAATCTTGTAGGGTCAGAGGTTGACCGGACCAAGAAATTAATCTTGTAGGGTCAGTGGTTGACCGGACCAAGAAGTAAGCCTTGTAGAGTCATGACTGACTGGACCAAGTGCTTAAAATTCTAAAGGGCCTAAGTAGACCGGACCAGAAATAGTAACAGTATGACAATTTCTATTACCCAAAATTTGTATTTGGTTTATTGAGTAAAGATTTGTTGTCACATTAAGCGATTGACTGCGTGTTGCGAGTTCAATTCCCGCACTAAGCAGACATTTGTGTAAATGGTCGCTCATGGCCAAGATGTGAATTGTTAATCTTGTGTGTGTGACACGTAATCTCAAACTTGCGTGTTTGGGAATGCACTCGCGCTGCGAGATTGATTCCTAGTGTTTGTCAGGAGTGACCGAGCTATATGATATTGCGAGATGTGTTTTGTTTCAGAGTAACACACAGCGATGGATGACTTGTTGGAGCATTTCATCAGTAGACATCTTCCAGCTGAGGTGGCGATGACTATTAACACACGAGGACGTGTGTCTCGCAGGATGGCCGTGTCGGAAACAGCATCGATTTGTTGACGACAAGACAAGGCACGCCATCTAGTGGCAACTGGAAGAACTAAATAAAGATGGCGCGCCTGACAGTCAGTGACGTATCCGCTTTGCTACGAGCTTGTGGTGGGGTGAACCGACCCGCACGGGGAGCGGGCACACTTTGAGCCAAGCCGTCGCAGAGTCAAGACGTTCTGAAACTGTCCGTGTTGTTGTAATTTGTAATTTGTGATAACAGTGCACTGTACCGAAATGTATTGAGAAGTAAACTGATTCAACTGCTAGCCGTTGTTATTCATTGCACGATACCCACATACGCCCACATGATAGATCTGATAGACCAGAGCTCGAACACCATCCTGGACACGAGCCGACATATATAATGTTATTTGATGATCAATAAACTGACTGATAAATTTTAATAATAAACTGTAAGAAATATATTTTTTTTAATAGTGCCTTTTTATTTTGGTGGGCCAGTTTATCTGCTTTTTCTCTCTGTATATAGTACTAACTTGAATTATAAATTACAAATAATTACTTTTCTTTGTTAATTTTGATTCAATATTTCTACGGCTTTCTTTTGTTTGTATAACAAAAATCACAAAAAGTCGTATTCAGTGAGGTTTGAACTCAGGCTCACTGTTTCACACAGCGGCACTGCTTAACCATTAGACCATCATGAAACTAATTTCTGCAACGAAATTATGAACTACAATCAGTTTTTGACGGCAATAATGACTCATGAGATTGAGATGAGATTGCGCCAGGTCGCCACTTAGCTGTGAAGATACCAACGCCATCTAGTTTAATATTAGAAAACTTGAGCTCTTCGGTGCTTCGCTAACGTGCAAAGGAATATAGGTACTAAGGTACCCAGGCACTTTTGCAGCTCCTTGTACATATACCTAGATAAGTAAACCACTTAACCACATTCATCAGCCTTGCTAATGTCCTGGGACGCAGCCCTCCTGGGAGAGAGAAAGTGCCATGAATTACCACGTGGGCCCAATGCAGATTGGTCAATGTCACATGTCTTCGAATTTTTGGTTCTAGGACATGCCGGTTTCCTCACGATGTTTTCCTGCACCGTTTAGAGAGCAGTGGTGATGATATATATTATTCAAAGAAATGCGCCTGGCTGGGTTTGATCCGCTGCTCTCTACTTGACCATATGGGTATAGGTAAATAACTAAATTTCTAGTTCTCAAAAACATACCATCACTTTGGTCTTCTTCCTTTGGCTCAAAGACATCATCTAGTCTCTCACACACATCTGGTAACTCTTCTTTGATAGGATCACATTCTGTTTGACACCCATCATCAGACTGTATGCTCACATGCTCCATGGGTGATAAAGTCAACCCAGTACAACAGCCAAACTGGTCTTCTATTTCCTTTATAAAAGGGGAATTTAGCTGCAAAAAGATAATTAATATGATATGATATATTCCACAACTATCACATCACGTCGTCTAGTCCCAAGCTAAGCAGAGCTTGTGTGATGGGTACTAGACAACTGATAAACATAGTTATATATTTCTAAATACATACATATTATAG
The DNA here is from genome assembly GCA_029852875.1 of Mythimna loreyi. Classification (NCBI taxonomy): domain Eukaryota; kingdom Metazoa; phylum Arthropoda; class Insecta; order Lepidoptera; family Noctuidae; genus Mythimna; species Mythimna loreyi. Next base: position 11,178,338 of record CM056806.1, on the reverse strand, counting down.
ATAAATAGTATAAAACAAAGTCGCTTCGTTCCTATGTATGCTTAAATCTTTAGAACCACACAACGGATTTTGATGTGGTTTGTTTTAATAGACAAAGTGATTCAGGAGGAAGGTTATGTATAAAATATGCATGATATATGTAATATTAACATTGCACACGGGCGAAGCTGGGGCAGGTCGCTAGTTATAGATAAATTACACCTAAACACAGAACAAATGATTATGCTCATCACACAACCATTTGTCCTGGGTGGGAATCGAACCCACGACCTTCGGTATAGCAGTCAGGGTTACCAGCCACTAGACCAAGAGGACAGTTGTTTTATTATTAGATAAGTAAGTTAAGAAAGAAAGATGACATGTTTATTTGGCATGAAACAAGTATTGAAAACTTAACATGAAATAAATAGAACACAACACATCTCAAAGACAACTGCGTACTTCCCACACAACTGCGTAGTAGGTGTCCGATGCTGGATTACAACTTAACCTGTGGCTGCTTGACAATCAGTTTCAATATATGTAGATCTCCAGGACTATGTTTAAATTTGTGTTTGGAGCGATTTCTCTAATGACGTCACAGGGTACATACCCTACAATCGCATTTTTGAACACAAACAGCAAATCCAATTGTCAATAACTTACTCCAGCCTACCCTGCTTGAAGTTGGCATCACTTGTGTTAACTAGAGTCATAAAAGAACGATTCTGGGTAAAAACTCTACTCTACTCTGGTCATTTTTTAACCCATCCCTGGAGTTATATTCTTCACTAGCTGTGTCCGCGACTTCGTCCGCGTGGAATAGTTATTTGGGCATCATATTAATATTTGCAAACAACCTCCTCAGCTTTATAAATTATAGCTGTTACCCACGACTTTGCCCGTGTCAATTTCTGTTATTATTTTAGACAATTTAGTTTTTAAAAGAACAACATAATTATCTAAAAGTACTTCATAGAGCTACACCCCAACTTGGGCACGCCATAATCTCGGCGGTAAGTCCCCTCTTTGAGACGTGATGTCTATCACGGCATCCTCACCTTCCGCATGACGCAGGTTCTCACCGGGCATGGGAAGTTCAGGAGATTCCTGCGTGCCAGATTCCTGCGGAAGAGACGCCCGGGTGTCACCACTGTATGGTCAGCCCGGAGGATACGGTGGAGCACATGGTGGAGGTGTGCCCCGCTTAAGACCGCGCGCGCCGTCACCGCCGCGATCCCGCCGATATCCGGTCTCCGTAGACGCTGGCTTGTGGACGGTGAGCAATGGGTAGCTCGCTGTCCGGTTGTCTGGTAACAGTCCAGACCGAGACCAAGTCGTCGACGGCGTGCACTGCTCCCGCGCGCCTCAAGGTGTTGTCAGCAAACTGTGGGGCCCTTCAGGGGCGAAGCCTACTGCAACTGAGGGTTGGTGCGAAAGCGTTATACCGGGGCTCTGGAAATAAGGCAAGGGAGGAACGGGGTAGGTTGTTTAGTCAGTAAGAGTCTGACACTGTATCCCGCTCCGCCCAAGAGCGGGATTCGTCATTGGATGATTTTTACCTACCATAAAAAAAAACCATCCACGCCGCCCGCAAGCAACCCTTCTCCTCGCCCGCCGGCCAGGCGCAGCGTCAAGTTTTGCACATCATGAATTTTGTATCGAAGTTATTTTAAAATTGTAATATCTTCTAAGATGTTCATTGAAATTAAATGATGACAATTTTGTTACCCGACTGCCAAAGAAGGAGGGTAATGTTTTTCGAGTGTATGTAAGTATGTATGTATGTCTGTTCCTTTGTGACCTCCTGTAGCCTAAACGGCTTGATGGATTTTGATGTATGAGGTATCGTTAGATTTGTCTTGATTACGGGAGTGTCATAGGATACATTTTATCCTAAAAGTCCCACGGGATAAAGACATAATAATATTTTTTCTAAATTTCCCTTTAAAAAAATATGTACTCGTAATCTAAAGCCAAATGTCGTCGAAATAATTTAAAATGGTACTTACATATACATAGTCTTCTACATCTACAACATTTTCGTTAAATAAAAACAGCTAAAAAGTTATAAATAAAAAAATTATTATTAAAAAAACAAAATACCCGACTGCACACTAAAAAAAGAGTAAAACAAGCCCCACAATACAAATTTACTGAATATAATTTATAAATGTTGATGGAAAGCATCGCAGGCGGGGACCACCTTGACCGCCACCAACGAAAATTCTGCTAAATGGTGCACAACAGAAATGACTATAAATAAGCCTCTGTTGGTCCCCGCCTGCGATGCTTTCCATCAACATTTATAAATTATATTCAGTAAAGAGTAAAACAAGCCCCACATTGTTTTACTCTTTTTTTAGTGTGCAGTCGGGTATTTTGTTTTTTTAATAATAATTTTTTTACAATTACATACTCTTCATCAACAACACATTTATTTGGATAAAGATTATATTATTATGTTGATACAACTCTAACAAATAATCGGTAAAAATTGGCTAAATTTTATTCGCATAAAAACGGTTCTAGTAAGTTAATCTTAAAAGATAGACATATACTGTCACGAACATTTTTTTAGATCATTTTAAGAGGAATAATTCTTTCATACATATTTTTTTGGTATCTTAAACCGTTTTGGCAGCGAACGCAACGGAAGCCCTCAAAGATGAATAATTTTCCCCGCTTTTTCCACATTTTCCGTTGTTTCTTCGCTTCTATTGGTTGCAGCGTGATGTTATATAGCCTAAAGCCTTCCTCAATAAATGATCTATTCAACACAAAAAGAATTTTTCAATTCAAACCAGTAGTTCCTGAGATTAGCGCGTTCAAACAAACAAACAAACTCTTCAGCTTTTTAATATTAGTATAGATAAAATAGTAGGGGGACCGCAACTTACCCACAAAACATAAAAGATATTAAATTAGAAACCTAACAAAATATTAAATTACAACGAAAATTTTAACTTTGACAAACGTTTAGCCAATAAATAGTGCGGTCCCCCGACGCGATAACATTATAAAAAAAATTCCATACATAAGTACTCCCATACAAACATAAGTTTAAAGTTATTTTTTCCTTTTTATAGGCTTTTCCGTCTTAGTTATTTTTTCATAGGAATTATAATTGTTTATGGATATCTCGTTCCGTTCATTACATTTGGTTTTTATAAAGTCGGGGGTTTTTACCCGACTGCCAAAGAAGGAGGGTAATGTTTTTCGAGTGTATGTAAGTATGTATGTATGTCTTTTCCTTTGTGACCTCCTGTAGCCTAAACGGCTTGATGGATTTTGATGTATGAGGTATCGTTAGATTTGTCTTGATTACGGGAGTGTCATAGGATACATTTTATCCTAAAAGTCCCACGGGATAAAGACATAATAATATTTTTTCTAAATTTCCCTTTAAAAACAGCTAAAAAGTTATAAATAAAAAAATTATTATTAAAAAAACAAAATACCCGACTGCACACTAAAAAAAGAGTAAAACAAGCCCCACAATACAAATTTACTGAACATAATTTATAAATGTTGATGGAAAGCATCGCAGGCGGGGACCACCTTGACCGCCACCAACGAAAATTCTGCTAAATGGTGCACAACAGAAATGACTATAAATAAGCCTCTGTTGGTCCCCGCCTGCGATGCTTTCCATCAACATTTATAAATTATATTCAGTAAATTTGTATTGTGGGGCTTGTTTTACTCTTTTTTTAGTGTGCAGTCGGGTATTTTGTTTTTTTAATAATAATTTTTTTTAAAATTTTTAATTTAATTTTTTATTTCATGCTTTTTGTAGGAACTCCTTAGCGATTTTATTCCATTTCTTTTGATTTCTTTGTCGTACCTTTTAATTTGTATAGTTTGTGTTCATAGTTTATGCAGGTGTTTTTAATCAAAGGTTTTAAACATTTTCAATTTAATTTTTGTTTCATTATTTTTGTAGGGATTTCTTCAGGATTTTATTCCATTTCTTTAAATTTCTTTGTCGTACCTTTTAATTTGTATAGTTTAGGTAAGTTTTTAATAAGTCAAGTGATTCAAACACTTTGAATTAAATTTTTTGGTTCATGTTTTTTTTAGGGATATTCTAAATGATTTGGTAAATAAATAAGCACACTTTTCCTTTTAAAACAGCATGTACAAGCCAAAATTTTGAAAAATATTTATTTGTTGCTTGTGGTAGTGTCCACCTTGCATTTTACGAGGTGAAATGAGGTGTTTTCATTTCATTACACCTTGTCCACGAGGTGGACACTACCACAAACAACAAATAAATGGATGGATATGGATATCAAATGATATCAATATATCCATAAAGCGCCATTTTGTAGAGGCAGCCATCTTGGATTTTAAATTTTTCATACCTAATAGTATTTCACTAGTCAAGCCCTTTCATTTGATACCCATATTGATCAAGTTGTAATAAAAAAATGTAAAGCACCATTTTGTAGAAGCAGCCATCTTGTATTTTAAATTTGTCATATCTAATAGTATTCTACTAATCAAGCCCTTTCATTTGATACCCATATTGATGGAGTTTAAAAAAAATATCTAATCTGTCATTTTGTGGCGGCGGCCATCTTGGAACAATTTTCATCAAACTTACGTAAAAACACTCTCGACATTTTCTACTGTCAAACAAAAAAAACTAAATCAAAATCGGTCCATCCGTTCGGCGGCTAGAGTGGTACAGACAGACACACACACACACACACACACACACAGACACGTCAAACTTATAACACCCCGTCGTTTTTGCGTCGGGGGTTAAAAATACCTCACCTCATAATCCTCATTCATCATCTGAGCGAGCCGCTCTTCAGCTTCCAGACATTTTCTCTGCAGTTGGCAGCATTGCTTTAGTTTAGTGCAGCAGATGAAACAAGCGAGCATCGGTCTACTGTCTCCAGTTACAAACTGCAACAAAAATTTCTTCAATCCAATTTTTCTATGAATAAATTACATTATTGAACTGTATTGTATTGTATCACCATGTACTGTATTGTGTTTAGTACAATAAGAAAGAAATAAGAATTCAAATGTGAAGTATGTTGGAATAGTCTTTAATTTTATGAACAAATCTTTTTATTTTTCCACTTGTTTAATATACCTCCATGCTTGTATTATGATTGTGTCTTCATGAATAAAACCAACCAAGTTTAATGCCGTACGCCTCTACTCAAACGGAGAGTGATGCTTGCTCGAGGAAAGTAATAAGTCTAGGATAAAACTTACCGGATTATCAGTCAGCCTCTCATACAGCTCATGTAAGTCTTTGTTTACCACTACATACATGCGAACGTTCTGCGCTAAACACAGCCTACACATTGGTAGCTTCTCCATTTTCTTTAACTAAATAAATGCAATTAAGTTGCTTAATAAACAAAATACCTGAATGTTTTTTTCTGTAATCAATGCGCAAACAGCGCAAAATTATAATATGTCAACATGACATTATCCGAGCAACTTTTTTTTTGTCTGGTAGCTGACTGTTTTTTCTTTTTTCTATTGATTTTGGCTTGGATATTTAGTTTTTCAAGACACGTCTTGACGTTTCACAATTTGCCTTCCTCTTCCATTTGCCACTAAACTAAAATGTAACAAAAGTAACCTTTTAGGGGATTTTTGAACTGCATTGGTTACTTTTAGGTAAGTCGAATGAAAAGGAAACTTTTAGGTGATTTTAATAAAGAGTTACATTTAATTTCTTACATAAAATAAAAGCAACGTGAAATGGAACAATCGTTTTAGAATGTTTCATGTTGGTATGCTTCGTTAGTAGCGGAACTAAAACCTTTATGAATAATTATGGCTTTTTATAACAACATATTGTACTCTTTCATACTTATACCACCTGTATCTCGCTTATTCGCTTGATCAGTAGGATCGGATTGGATTAGTATGTATCAATATGAATAAACCTAGAAATGCGGGCAAGTGCTCAAATACTCATCGAGGTTTCGGTAGGTCAATACAACTAATATTCTATGTTATCAACTTTTAAACTCTTGCCCCCCCCCCCCCATACGAACGCCTGTGTACGAACATCTATTGTGTCTGTTTCAACGGTAGTCGAAAGGTGCTTTTCCAGTAAAAAAAAATATGATAGGTTATTTTTTAAACAAAAAGGTTACTTTTTTCATATTATATTTCAGGTAATTTCTGCCAAATCTCGACTGGCAACACTGGAAAACGCAGTCTAAATTGACAGTTGACAGTTGTTGAGTTTGACATTTGACATGTTCAACCAGTTTCACACGTTTGTTTACTTGTTGTGAAATGAATAACTTGGTACTTCCATGAAATCATCTCCCATAAATGCACTCCAAGTGGAATGTGCAGAACCGCCCCTTCATCATAGAAGACAATATTTGGCAGACCGTTTCCTGTCTAAAGCTTTTTCCCTTTCATCCCATCCCTTACTCCCAATTTTAGAGAAAATCGACCTGTCCTATACTAATTCTTCCTATTGGAACAATAAGACAGTTCCTTTGTTGATAAATAGGTACAGAGAACTTAAACGGCTCTCCGCGCCAATTTGTCAATATCCAACTCTCCCGGTCTTCTCCTCCGCATATGAAGCGATTTTCTATGAACCAAAAGCCGTCTTGGGACTGGGCATATCCAAGAATTCCCAAAAGGCAAGAGAGGACTTTGAGCTAGCTCTCAAACGCTACTGGGAAGGTTGGAATTTCTTTTTTACTGATGCTTCAAAATTTTCTGAAACTGGAGGTACTGGTGTGGCAGTCTATTTTAGGAATTCAAAAATTGCTCTACTCTTCCAATGCCCATCAGAAACTTCAGTATTTACAGGAGAGGGTATTGGTATTCTTGAAGCCATACTCTATATAAAATCCCATCAAATAACAAGTTCAGTATTTTTTTCAGATTCCCTTAGTAGCATTCAGGCCATAAAACAAAATCAATTCCATAGTAAAATCCATAGTAAACTTATTGCAGATATTAAGAACTTGTTATTTGAATGTTCCCAAAACGGTTTGAACATCGAGATAGTCTGGATCCCCAGTCATTCGGGTATTGTTGGCAATGAGTGCGCTGATTCGTTAGCAAAGTATGCCACATTGAATCCGGCTGATCGAAAGCACTACGTGGTTCACAACTACGATTTGCGGAATGGTGCCAAACCCAAGTTATTTAACTCGTGGACTGAAACATGGAAGACATCTTCTAAAGCCAAGGGCAACTACTATGCAGCTATTCAGCCGGAAATTCAACATAGGCCTTGGTTTTTCAAATGCCCTAAATTGTCAAAAAGGACTGTTTCGACACTTTGCAGACTTAGACTTGGTCATTGTTGTAGCCCAGTGTTCCTGAACAAGATCCATGTCCGCGATAGTTCCTTGTGCGAGTGTGGTCTTGCGGAGGGTACTTTAGACCATATCTTCTTCTCCTGCTCCTTGAATCACAATACTTTCGACCTCTACTCCAAAATTACAAAAATAAATATTCCCCTCCCTACTAATTTTCACTCCCTTCTCTGTCACTTCTCCCCTAAATTAATTAATATTTTGACCACCTTTTTGAAAAAAAACAATTTAAAATTTTAATTGTTTACTAACATCTACCACGAAAGTAAAAGTTCGACGGAGGGCTACACCAAGCCACCGTCTCAACGTGACACTGGCAGAATAGTCGCAACCGGCTCAATTGCCATAAAAAAAAAAAAAATATTTCATTATAAAATTAAGAACAAGTATATAAAACAAAAACTAAACAAGTAAACAAACGTCTGAAACTGGTTTTGTTTATTTATTTGGTTTTGTTTATTAAACAACTTTACTGAATTTATTTAGTAAAAGAAAATGGAGAAGCTACCAATGTGTAGGCTGTGTTTAGCGGAGAACGTTAGCATGTATGTAGTGACAAACAAAGACTTACATGCGCTGTATGAGAGGCTGACTGATAATCCGGTAAGTTTTATTCTGGACTTATTATTTGCCTCGAGCAAGCATCACTCTCCGTGTGAGTAGAGGCGTACGGCAAACAGAACTATGCACTTACTGTTGTCCTGAACAACATCATTACCTTGCACTTATCACACGTGTTAGTTTTGCGCTAAATTGCACTACATGTCATCAGGATCCGCCTTTCTAGAGCGTAATCGATCTTATAGTTGTTCCATCATTTCTATGTTCGTCATCTCCTCTCGTAACTGTCCATGTTCCCACTCTTAAACTTAATTTACTATTATTATATTATGTGCGCGGTGCAACTCAATTCTCACTAACATGCTGGGTGTATAGCCAGTAGAAATCACAGGAAATATAATTGGGATACTGGTATTAGAATAAAATGTAAGCTTTCTTTAAACTTGGTTGGTTTTATTCATCAAGACACAATCATAATACAAGCATGGAGGTATATTAAACAAGTGGAAAAATAAAAAGATTTTTTCTATAAAATTAAAGACTATTCCAACATACTTCACATTTGAATTCTTATTTCTTTATTGTACAAAACACAATACATTACATGGTGATACAGACAGTTCAATAATGTAATTTATTCATAGAAAAATTCAGTTGAAGAAATTTTTGTTGCAGTTTGTAACTGGAGACAGTAGACCGATGCTCGCTTGTTTCATCTGCTGCACTAAACTAAAGCAATGCTGCCAACTGCAGAGAAAATGTCTGGAAGCTGAAGAGCGGCTCGCTCAGATGATGAATGAGGATTATGAGGTTAGGCATTTTATGAAGAATATAACTCCAGGGATGGGTTAAAAAATGACCAGAGTAGAGTAGAGTAGAGTTGTTACCCAGAGTCGTTCTTTTATGACTCGAGTTAACACAAGTGATTCCAACTTCAAGCAGGGTAGGCTGGAGTAAGTTATTGACTATAGGACTTGCTGTTTGCGTTAAAAAATACGATTGTAGGGTATGTACCCTGTGACTTCATTAGAGAGTTCACTCTAACCTCAAATTTAAACATAATCCTGGAGATCTACACATTAAAACTGATTTTCATGCAGCCAAAGTTTAAGTTGAAATCCAGGGTCAGACACCTGCCACGCAGTTGTACTTTACATTTTACTAGCGACCCGCCGCAGGTTTGCACAGTTACTGATATTGAGTATATATTATGCACACAAACCTTCCTCTTGACTCATTTTATCAATTAAAAAGAACCACATCAAAATCCGTTGTGTACTTTTAAAGATAAAGACAGACTAAGCATACATAAAGACAGCGGTAAGCAACTTTGTTTTATACTATGTAATGATATAATGATGTTTAAGTTTTCAATGCTGGTTTCATTATAATAAAGCCTCTATTTCCTAAAAAAATTCACAAAATATTTATAAATACTAACATAATTTCTTCACTATAATGTCTCTTTCATTTTACGGCAAAGGCCTCCTCCAACTCTTTCCATTGTATTCTATCTGCCGCTCTCTTGTCCAAAGGGGACTCAAGGTCATTTTAAAGTCATCCTCCCATCTTCTTGTTTTTCGGTCTCGAGTCCTGAAGCCGTATCTAAGATACCAGACAGTCACTTGTTTACTCCAACCACCAACTAGCAAGATGTCAGAGGAGCACGGGAAGTAGAAGGTTAGGTATAAAACTAATGGACAAAGTTAGAAGCGACGACATCACACTCAACATTTAAAACTAAATATTTGTACGGCTGAAATGCCGAATATAGTGAAACTCTATTAATCTTAAGACCTTGTAAATTACCTACATTCATGCCAAATATATCATTCATTTAACATGAAGCTAACGGACATACTAACACGTATTGATTTACTCAAATGGAGATGGACAGGACATATGCTGCGATATAAAATGGAAAAATGGTGTAAACTTATTTCATTGCATGCCAAATGTCATCTTTTTTTCTTGACTTGCTTGTCTAATAATTTAAGTTTTTCCCCTCTTATTTCCTGCAATCTGTCTGTTCCTGACATTTAGCTGGACGTTATGAGTGTGATAAAGTGACTTGCGTGGTATGTACCAGGAGATCTTGGGGTCGTGTTCTTTTATTTAATCTTTGAAAGATAAGGCCGGTTTCCATAAGTCCGTGTGTTGGGACGTTGAGATAGCCTCTTTTTGTATGTTGTAAGAGATTCCAGAATCTCTTCTTCTATGTTCAATATTTTCAAGTCTCTGTGTGTCTCTCTGTGTGATGTCCTTGGTGATGTACCAAGGCCCACTTTTTAGGACTGGGAGAAGGCGTATGGCGTGGGCGACGTGGGCCACCGCCCACGGCCTCGCGGTCCAAGGGGCCTCGCACCTCGAAGGTCCGCAAACGCAAAAATGATGATTGTCATCTTCACTGTTAATTCATTACATAGTATAAAACAAAGTCGCTTTTTCCCTATGTATGCTTAAATCTTTAAAACTACACAACGGATTTGATGCGGTTTTTATAATAGATAGAGTGATTCAAGAGGAAGGTTTATGGGCATAATACATGCATAATAAATTCAATTTCAGTACCCGTGCGAAGCTGGGGCGGGTCGCTAGTACTTAATAATGTAAAATAATGACAATTAAGAACTTTGCATTTTTATGAATAAAAATTTTAGTATCTAACAGTTTTTCTCGTCACAAAATTCGTCCTCTTTCGTCACTCATAGGGGGCCTCGCAAAATATATCTTCTTGCTCACATCAAATTTAAGTCTAGCCCCGCCACTTCTTCGCAATATCTCTATATTTGAATTCGCGGCAGTACCCCAATCGCCATAGTCGCAATCCATACGTCCAAATTGGTTTAAGGATGCTCTTGTACAAAAGTAGTTTATTTTCCATTGTGAGTTGGGAGCCCCGCCCCAGAAGCCAGAACATCCCATCTAATAATTATCATTTTGCAGGGAAATTCCCCTTTTAAAGAGGAAATAGAAGACCAGTTTGGGTGTTGTACTGGGTTGACTTTGTCACCCATGGTGCATGTAAGCATACAGTCTGATGATGGGTGTCAAACAGAGCGTGATCCTATCAAAGAAGAGTTACCAGATGTGTGTGAGAGACTAGATGATGTCTTTGAGCCAAAGGAGGAACATCAAAGTGATGGTATGTTTTTAAGAACTAGAAATTCAACTATTTATTTATACCAATATTTATTTATTTATTTTTTACTTCAACAAAAACGGCTATCCGCCAATTACATTAGTTAAAGACTAGCCTTCTGCCAACGGCTTCGCCCGCGTGTAAGTAGGGTTCTTTATACAAACTTTAACCCCCCCTTTACATCCCTGTAGGAGCTGAATTTTGAAAAACCAACACGATTAAAATTACAGTATAATAAAAAAAAATCAAATCAAGTAAATGTCAATAAAAATAAAATTTTAGATAATTAAAGTGTCAAGATGAATATTATAATGTCAAAACAATCAAAATTTCAAAATAATATAATATGTCACAGTAATTAAAATATTAAAATTGATTAATGTCGACAAAAGTATAATAGTAACGAAATTCGTCAATAGTATAATAACATTTATCAATAAGGAGCAAATTCATTTTTTTCTTAAATTGTGCACAATTCAAATTTTTTATGGCCTCTGGAATTTAATTATAAATGCGTGGTGCCATACCGAAGACACTTTTTTTTAATAATGCTGTTTTACATTTAAAATTACACAATAGTCCTGTGCAAATAGCACCGTTAACGATAAAAAGTGGAACAAAATAGTAGTAGAATGAAACCCATTGTAAATAATAATAATTTATTTATTTCTCAGTATATGGTGCATACAGGGTCTTAATATTAAAAATTGTTTCACATACACTACCGTTGCCGGTGTAGAAATATTATAAAAATATCAAATTACTTATGTCATTTTTATGTCAAGACAGCACAATTTTCGATAATTATATTCTTTTATATGAATGTCACAATTATAATATCTAATAATGTCAAATTTTAAAATAATATTGATTAAAAAAAAATATATATATCAAAATTTATAATAATGTCAAATACTTAAAAATTAAAAATAAAAAAGAATAAAAATAACACATCCTATTGAAAAAAAAAAAAATTAAATATAATGTCAACATTTATAATTCAAAAATTCATTTACTGAATAGAAGCAGTTGTCCAGAAGCCAGTCAAATAACATTTTTCTAAATTTATTAGTAGGCAACACTCTGATGCGCGAGGGTAACTTATTAAAGAGTTTGATTGCCATGCAATTGGAATTTCTGCTGTACAAATGTAGTCTCTGATTAGGCGCAAGTAATTTATTTGGGCTTCTACTTTTTACTCTTTTTGAAATGTGTTCATACAATGGAAACATGTGCGAATATCGTTTTATAAACATGCATATTTCAAAAATGTACAGGCAAGGAAGTGGAAGAATTTTCATCGATTTAAATAATGGCTTACAATGGTCTAAATATTCTGCTCCATACACTGCTCTGACACACTTTTTCTGCGCTATGAACGCTCTGTTTATATCTACTGAATTTCCCCATATCACGAGGCCATAACGCAGCACTGATGAAACATAGCCATGGTAAGCATTAAGGGATGTTTCTTTACCAGCTATTCGTCTCAGTTTACGAAGGGCAAACACAAATTTGTCAAGTCGAGTGCAAACTTTATTTATATGTTCTTTCCAATTTAATTTTTCGTCAATGACTATTCCCAAGAATAAGGTAGAAGGTACGGGTTCCAAAATTAAGTTATTATAAAATAATTGTGGTGGTTTTGCAAAAGAATTATATGTTTGAAATTGTACTACCTTTGTTTTCTCAAGGTTTACACGTAAATTGTTAGATTCTAGCCATGTCATTGCTTTTATTATTTCATTATTAGTGTCAGTTTCTAGGTCATGTACATTTGGAGATTTAATTGTGAGAGTAGTGTCATCAGCAAAAAGTGTACAATTATGTTCCAAGCTCTTGCAAAGGTCATTTACATATATTATAAATAATGGAAGCCCTAAAACGCTTCCCTGAGGCACACCACATCTATTTATTTTTAATTTAGAACTGTAAGTTTTTTTGATTTTATTGTCAATTTTTGATACTACTGTCCTTTGCTGGCGATTCGATAAATAACTTCTTAGCCAGTCATGCGCTTTGCCTCTTATGCCGTATTTTTCTAATTTGCAAAGTAGGCGTTCATGTGGAACAAAATCAAAAGCTTTGCTCATATCTAGAAACACTGATAATACAGACTTTTTGTTATTGAGGGCTTCAGATATCAATTTGACTAAAGTAAAACAAGCAAGTGTAGTTGAGCTATTCTTTCTAAAGCCAAACTGATTTTCAGTAAGTATATTGTTTTTATTTAAAAAGTTCATTAATTTGCCGTACATTGCCTTTTCAAAAATCTTTGATAGAATAGGGATCAATGTAATGGGCCTATAGTTGGACATATCCGTGCGGTCACCTTTTTTGTATAGCGGTTTGACTATAGACTGTTTCAATCTAGTAGGGAATGTTCCCGTCTCAAAAGACAAATTAATAATGTAGCTTAAAGGTGCTGCTATAATTTTACTACTTAGTTTTATAATTTTTGTTGTAATTTCATCATATCCAGTAGCGTTAGTATCATTTAAAGTATTGATAATTTTTACAATGTCATGTTCATTTACTGGAGTCAAAAATATACTGTTAGTGTTAGTATCAATGTCAATGTTACTTAAGTTATTACTATGGCTTAGGTTAGAGTCATTGGTCATTTCTATAAAATAATTGTTAAATTTATTACATATGTCATTAGGATCATAAATTATTTTATTATTTATTTTTAATTCTTCAATGTCATTTTTATAATTATCATCATTATTCATATTATTTTTTATAATAGCCCATGTCGCTTTGCATTTATTTTTAGAGTTATATAAATGATTTTTATTATTTATTAATTGTGATTGTGATATACATGTTTTTAAAATTTTAGAATAAGTCTGGTTTTTTTATGAAATTTTTTGCTCAGGGCATTGTGTTGGTAATTATAATATAAAATTCTTTTTTTTATGCACGAAATTCTTATACCTTTACTGATCCATTTATTTTTTATTTGTTTATTACATTTTTTTATTGTTATTTCGGGAAAACATAGTTTGTAAAAGAGAATATATATGTCATGAAAGATGTTAAAGGCATTATTGCAATCTGTTTCTTCATATATTTCATTAAAACTTAAAGCCGAAATACAATCAAGAAATTTTTTTATATTGTTTTTGTTATAATCCCTTTTGACTTCATAAAAAAAGTTTTGAACCTTAGGCTTGCTATTAGCTATCGGAAGAAAGAACGTCAGTGATTGCCCAGTGTCATGATCTCAGAGGGCTAGGTTGTGTATACTGCTTTTAACATCTAATGTCGAAATATTACTGGCTATTTGGAAGGAAGATAATATAGGATATATTTTTTTAAAAGGAAGATAATATAGCAAAAATTTAAGGAAAAATATATTACGGTCGATCTGAGGTCGGGTTTCTCTGGGTGTGCGGTTTTAAGGGTAAAAAAAGGTTTATCTCGATTTCCGGCAAAACTACTGGTTTTATGGAAAAAAGTCTAATAGCAAACTTGTAGGTCATAAAAAGATCTACCACTTTTGTATTTACACTTTTTCACATAGCCTCAAAATCTATGTGTAAAGTCCAAATAACCGAGTTTTTTAATTTAATTTTTATCTCCTTTAAAAATTACTTTTTTTTCACAAAATTTGGTGAAAAGTTTCCTTTTCATGTCCCAAACTTGCATCCACTTCCCGACCTCAGATCGAACGTAATTTATTTATTATTTATTTATGCTTTATTGTACACCGCATTCTTACAAATACACATAGGACATATTTAAAAATAAGGGTACAATTAGCGGTCTTATCGCACAGGGCAATTTCTTACAGACAACCGTTAAAAAAAAAAAACTTCCTTTTCCAATGGGCTTCACTCTACTACTATTTTGTTCCCTTTTAAAAGCTATCTGCACTGGTCTACAAAGAATGTTTGTACTGACTACGAATTGGAACATTTCTTACCATTGTAAATTTATCAAAAAGTTTAGGATTTGTTTTGACAAATATACACATTTGTAATATGTACAATGAAGGTAGCGTAAGTATATTTAAAGATTTAAAGTACGGTGCACAGCTGTCGTCAGTTTTCAGACCACACATAGCTCTAATGCACCTTGCAATTTTGTGCCTTGAATATCAATTCCCTATCCGTGGAATTACCCCAAAAAATAATTCCGTATCTTAGAAGTGAAGCAACTAGACCATGATAGGCAACAAGTAACGCGTCCATATTGACTTTTCTAGCCAATTGAAAAAGTGCGTATGCAAATTTACTTATTCTTTTACAAAGCTGTTCTATATGAGGTTTAAAAGTAAGATTATTATCAATATGAATACCTAAAAATACACACTTTTACTTCTTTTATATCGGTGCCATTGTAATCAACACTAAGTTTTGGGGCTTCAATTCTCTGGTGAAAATGCATTACTTTGGTTTTCTTAAGGTTAATTATTAAATTATTCATATTAAGCCAATTTATTATGTCAGTAAGGGTATTATTAATGTCTAATTGATAAGTATTTAAGTCTTTACATTCTACTCTTCTTATTATCTTATTGTATGACGATAACTCGCGATACTCTAACACGAGACACGTCAATACTATGCGTTCCAAATAAGAATAGGATTGATTGACAGGATGTGACGTCACGCCGTACTGTCAAATCGAAGATATTCTTGCAAAATTGAAGAACTCGGAGATGAGTACAACTGAAAAACTGGATTCTGATTAAAATTTTTTCGTTCACAGTTCGTAAATAAATATTGTTTTTTTCGTAAATAAACTGAATTTCAAAAATATCTTGTCTTGATTTGATAGTAAATCTTGACATCACAACATGGTCCTCACTCCACCACGGTTCTCTTGGGGCTTCAAAGTCATTGTGCTATAAAAATGGCGGTCGTTGTGGGGCGGCGCGCACGCAATCGGAGCCGGACGGCTGCGCGAGCGAGAAACAGTACGCAGTCGGAGCCCGTCAGCTCCTCTTGTTATTTCATACAAGTGCGTTCTCAAGCATTCTTAATGACAAAAACAGTGTTCATGCAAAAATAAACCTTACTGGAGAATACTAAAAACTCTCTTTTCAACGTGATGAAAATCTGCTCTCCTCTCCGAGCCGGTCCCTATTTCTCAGTTTTCCCAATTAACCTGCCACATCATTAATATTTCATTCTTCACTGTTTGTGCCTCCTCACAGAGCTAGAACTGGAAAATCGAAACATAAGCTATTTAGAAGATGTACCAATACAACACTCTGATTCAGAAGATGATTTGCCTATAAGAGAGATCAAAACGGAAGTGGAAGAAGAACAAGAAGCACCGAGGAAGAAACGAAGAGCCAGTGACACGACACGTGAGTATTAGTGAATCATTGTGTGAGCGAACAGGCCGACTGGTGTAACAAGTTAGTAGTTAGTTGATGTCGCTGGAGAGCACACTCCTACTGCCCGATGTCTCACAGCACATCTGAAGTAATGAACACTGATTGCAGATACATCAGGGCAGTCCTGTGTGTATCATAACTCTTGCTTTTGGCTGCACCGTTGTTATATTAGATGATATAAAAAATCATCGACTCTGATATCTGTCTGGATGACTGGACAGGTCCATTCAGAACTGTGTGGTTCTTTCTTCAAAAGACCATCTCAGACTTCAATCTGCATGGTTCTCCTTTGATTTGAACATTTCATGTTTGTGTATGGACTGTAAAAGAGACTTTGACACCTGAGTTTGGTTCTGTGTTTCTTCTCAGGCTAATCAGTTAGGAAACACCGGCCTCATCTAGTTTCAATAGACGAACAAAAAATTAACGTGTAAAACAAAATAAAAATCATATAAAAAAAAAAACAATTTATTCCCTGTCATTAGAGTGTACTTTAAATTTGACGCTTACTAGATTTAAAATCACAGGGTCGACTGTTGCGAAGAAACCAAAACTGGACACACGAGGAAAACAACCACAAGATGTAATTACAGGAAATGGGAAGAAAAATGAAGAGTCGGTCACAAAAGTTGGCCAGAACATTCAACAATGTACGTCCACACTTATACCGAAATTCCAAGAAACTTTAACAAATACAACACCTCTAGTTGATAATAGTGTTATTGATACTACTTTAGACACAAATCGTCGTCATAATATTAATAAAAGTAGTTTAACAAAGTATACTCGCATAAGTGATGGAGCGCATCTTAAGTGCGAGATTTGTCAGCACAATTGTAAAAGCAAGGCAGATTTTATAAGACATAATCGTGTTCACACCGGGGACAGACCTTTCAAATGTGAATACTGTGGGTTTAGGTTTGGTAATGAGCGTCATTTAACGGATCACATTTGCACGCACACTGGCGAAAAACCTTACAAATGTAATATATGTCAGCGTTGTTTTAGTAAAAGGGATAGTTTAAATAGACACATTCGTATGCATACTGGCGAAAAACCTTACAAATGTGAAGAATGTAAGCTTTGTTTTGGTCAAAAGAGTACTTTGACAGCACACATTCGTACGCACGCTGGCGTTAAACCTTACAAATGTGAAGAGTGTGAGCTATGTTTTAGTCAAAAGAGTACTTTGACAGCACACATTCGTACTCACACTGGCGAAAAACCTTTTAAATGTGAAGAATGTGAGCTATGTTTTAGTCAAAAGGGTACTTTGACAGCACACATTCGTAAGCACACTGGCGAAAAACCTTTCAAATGTGAATATTGTCAGAAGTGTTTTAGTGAGAAAGGTAATTTAACGTATCACATTCGGGCACACACTGGCGAAAAACCTTACAAATGTGAAGAATGTGAGCTATGTTTTAGTCATAAGAGTATTTTGACAGCACACTGTCGTATGCACACTGGCGAAAAGCCTTTCAAATGTGAAGAATGTCAGCGTTGTTTTAGTCAGAAGGGCCATTTAACAAAACACATTCGTACACACACTGGCGAGAAGCCGTACAAATGTGAAGAATGTCAGCGTTGTTTTCGACAAAAGAGCGTTTTAACAAATCATATTCGTACGCACACTGGCGATAAACCTTACAAATGTGAAGAATGTAAGCTTTGTTTTGGTCAAAAAGCTAGTTTGATATGTCACATTCGTACGCACACTGGCGAACAGCCTTACAAATGTGAAGAATGCAAGCTTTGTTTTGGTCGAAAAGATAGTTTGATACGTCACATTCAGACGCATACTGGCGACAAACCATACAAATGTAAAGAATGTAAGCGTGGTTTCAGTTCGAAAAGTAACTTAGCAAGACATATACTAAAGTGTTAAGTTGCGTCCAGTGTGCGTACGATGTGTACGGAGTGCACCGTCTCGGGATGTCAATATGGGTTTCGACCAGGCCATGGCGCCATGGATCCCATCTTTGCAAGGGTTACCATGGAGGGATACAGATCGAAGAATACGCCTCTGCACCTCTTGTTCCTAGACATGCAGAAGGCCTTCGACTGTGTCCCCCGTGATGTTATCTGGTGGGCGCTGAGATCCAAAGGAGTGCCCGAGACCTATGTTGACATTGTGACTGTCTGTCACTTACTTCAAATTAATAATAAAATATTATATTTATCTTTAAAAATAACTCGGCGCCAGTTCCCACTTGGACCCTCATAAATTGTTCCTTTTTACGAAAGGGCTGACAGAATTCTAAAGAAACAAGTAACACTTATACAATTTCTAATAGCAATACAAAAAACAGCCGGAACATATGCACGCCAGGCAAGCCATGGGTTGACTCGGCGACGAAAAAGGGGCACTGAGCTTCAGGACTCGATAGGCCACGGACGTTACCGTAGTAATTCTTAGGAGCGCTAGTATTGCGATACAACATCAGTTCAGTTTAGGCCTACTTATTATCGTGTGGTAGCCGAATACGCATGGAAGAGTGTGTAAGTACGTGAGTGAATCTCAGCGGCTGAGTCGATGAGTGAGTGGGTGAGTGTTTAACCATTTCCTATTCTATCCTATGATAAGGTAACCTAAGCTTACGGTTGGTGTTAGGGACTCGCCTCGGAAAAGCCTTTCTTTGAAGTGAACCTGCAGACTTTTGGGGTAACTTTGACACTTACATGCATGCTCTACAGTATCAAGACTGAATCAAAGCATTAAGGCATTAAGTCCGCTTATTTACCTTTGTGTTGCATGAAGTTCTAATAAATAAATCACTGTCAATTGAAGGCTGAACCGCTTAAATATTCATCGTTAGAGCAAGGTTGGGCAATGATTAAATCTTGAACCACCAAACGTTAGCGATGGCTGCCTCTCCTTAGGACTGACTGACAGTAGAATACTTACATGGAACTCGGATAGATGCAAGCTTCCCGGGAGAGGGGGTAGGCTTCACACACTTCCCCAAACGAATTGATAGTCGTTCCAAGGAACGCTAGGGAACGTATCTCGTTAAAACACACCCGGTCCCCGTAGACCTCTTACTGATACAAAAAATAATATTTAACGAGACACGTAATTTGGATTCATATACAAACCTTCGCAGCTAGACGTAGCTCGGGGCAAGTTGTGATATCCTCGCTTTGGGTAGATTAAGGGAAGTGAGGAGTGACGATTTATCAAAACCATTCCAGCATCTAACGAGGCACTATGGAGAGTTCTGCGGCGACTGACGATGCGTCACGCTTGTTTAAGTTTTCGTATTGTTTTAGTTAAGGGTGAGTAGGCCGTATGAGGAGCTATTTGTTATAGAAAGTATGTCTTATCCAATTGCAGAGGCCTCACAACCCTTTGCCGTAGGATTGGTCAGGACATGCACGAGCGAAGGGGATTAATGTAATTCCAAAATATTATAACTTGCAATACAAGCGTCACGTGTCATCCCTTTTGCAGCCCTCTCTGTCCCATAGTTTACGTAACTCAAAAGAAAAGTAGATTCTCCTTCCTTACCTCCTTACAATGGATTCCTAGCTCTATTCTATTTTTAACATTGTTTTCTCATCCCCTCCTAGTCCCCTAGCTTTCAATAAGTCGGGACTAGGTGATATATTCAAAGGGAATCCATTATTGACGGTGGGGGTCTGTCCAGTCACTTAGGTTGAGGATCACAGGGTAGGGCGGATGGCGGGGCCCTACCTTTTCTCCTTAGGGGGAAACCGACCTTCATAGCTTCATGTAGGAAAGCTCAGGAAAAATGAAAATTTTATCAGCCTAGGGTCGACTAGAAACAGTCACAACATCATCCGAGACATGTACCGAAACTCCGGTTCTGTGGTTCGGACCGCTGTTGGCGATACGAATCCCTTCCCCATCACCGTTGGAGTTCATCAGGGCTCTGTCCTTAGTCTGTTTCTGTTCAGCGTGGTGCTGGACGTGCTGTCCTCTAACATCAGGGACTTACATGAGCAGCCGCCATGGCTGCTCATGTATGCAGACGACATCGCGCTGGCGGACTCGGACAGTGGGGGCTTGGTTCGACGTGTGACAGCGTGGAAGGAATCGCTGGAAAACGGCGGTCTGAAGATTAATGCGGCGAAGACCGAGTACTTGGCCTGTAACACAACAAACGCTGCTCCTGTTCGCATTGGCGAAGACACAGTCGAGCGCACGGAACAGGTCAGGTACTTGGGTTCGGTGCTCCACGAGTCCGGGGACGTCGATTGCGACGTCGAGTCTCGTATCTCGGCGGCCTGGGCGAAATGGCGTGAGGTGGCGGGGGTTATCTGTGCCCCAAAATGCCGGTTAGGCTCAAAGGTCAGGTCTATGAGACCATCATTAGGCCTGTCCTTTTGTATGGCAGTGAAGCGTGGCCTGTACTTGAGCGGCATAAGCAAAGCCTGCGTGTCACGGAAATGAATATGCTGGGCTGGATGTATGGAGTCTCGCGGAAAGACCGCATTAAAAACTCCCGCATCCGGGGCAGCCTTCAGGTCCGTGACATAGCGGATAAACTGCAGGAGGGTCGCTTACGTTGGTATGGCCACGTTTTACGAAAACCGGCAGACTACGTGGGTAACAGATGCCTCGCCATGCCGCCTCCGCCGGAACAAGGAAAACGAGGAAGGCCTAAGAGGCGTTGGATCGACGTCGTAAGGGACGATATGCATGCCAACGGGCTTACGGCAAAGGACGCGAAAGATCGAGCGAAGTGGAGGCGTCTTAGTAGGAAAGCGGACCCCGGGCACCGAGGTGAAAGCCAAGGTTGGCAACCGGGACTACCGCTAGGATGATGATGATGAGTATGCGTACGATCGCACACTGACGAGAAGTTTAACAAATGTAAAGTGTGTCAGCTTTGTTTTAGTAATAACAATAGTTTAAAACTACACATTCGTACGCACACTGACGAAAAACCTTACAAATGTGAAAAATGCGAGCATTGTTTTAGTGTGAAATGTAGCTTAACAATACACATTCAATACTCAATGTTTATTGCATTCAACAATGTACATGCATAGATGTTAAATAAAAGTGAATGCTCCGGCTTCGGCCAGAACAATACGAGCGCACGGGCGCGCCGTAAAGAAAGATAAAATCATAGCCGAGTAGTTATCGGTAGCTTATTAGACTTTATTACACTTATGTGTTTAAATATACGAAATGGTTATTTAGAACTTTATAAACGGATACGATACCATGTTTCCGGTAACTTTTATATTTACTAAATTATGTTTATTGATAAGTTATACCTAAGTAGGTACTTTATTGTTCTTTAGTTTTAAAACACATGTTTCTTTAGTCTTAAGGGGGAAAAGTGTAAGGTATTTGTACCAACTTTGATAAATGAATTATGTAGGTAGACGCTTCTTTTGAATAAATCAGTCAGCTATCCATTCCGGTGTTTAATTGACGTCCCAAAAAATACTCCAGCTCTGGCAAAAACGAGATGTATCTCAAACTATCAATAATAATAAGTTATAAGACATAACTAACTATGATCGCGTTTCTTACTTGCAAACATAAAAATAGTCAAATATAGTTCAGTAGTTGCGAGTCCCACGTTGGGCGCCACTTTTACGGATGTCTACAAAGAAAATAATAATAATAATATTATTATTATTTTCTTTATTGATCTTTATACATATTAGCTATATTTTTAAATATTTTCTTAAAAAATTAAACAAAAAAAAAAAACATTTAAAAATATAAAAAATATTATTATTTCGTTTATTTATTCATTTTTCATATTCGTTACATTTTTAAATATTTATATATAAAAAAAAAACATCACACACAAACATTTAAAAATATAAAAAATAGTAGCCCACCGGCATCGGGAACAGGGTCCAAGCTACCGGTGGTCAGGGCTCCTGAGAGAGGAACCTCCGGACAATACGCGCCGTGTCCAGGAGTACTGCCTTTTGAATCAGGCCCTTGATCCAGCTGCCTAACGAGAGCCTCCTCAGATGTTGGTCGAGGCTCTTGGCTATTAAGCCATTGGCCGTCACAACTATCGGCACAATGACTGCTGTGTCCACTTCCCACATGTCAACAACCTCGCGAGCCAAGTCAAGATATTTAGTTTGTTTATCTTTCTCAGCCTTCACGAGGTTCTCGTCATGAGGGACCGCTATATCAACAATCATTGTGCGACGCTCCAGACGATCTATCACCACTATGTCAGGCTTATTGGCAACAATAGTCCTGTCAGTGATGATAGATCGGTCCCAATACAATGTGATATGGCCATTGTCGAGAACTGGGTCGGGCACATACCTATAGTACGGTACTTCTGATTCCACAAGGTTGTATTTAAGAGCAAGTTGCTGGTGGATGATCCTGGCTACAAGGTTGTGTCTATGCAAATAATCTCCGTTAGCCAGATGAGAACATCCAGAAATAATGTGTCGGATTGATTCCCCGGGCCGGTGGCATGCCCGACAGATGTCAACCGTACCGTCCTTCACAATGTATTTCCGGTAGTTGTTCGTCATCATAACTTCGTCCATTATCGCAAAGACAAAACCTTCGGTTTCCCCGAAAAGGTCACCAAAACGCAGCCAGGATACGGACGCTAAAAAGTCTACATCGGGCCCATGTAAGGCCCGGTAAAAACGCCCGTGAAGCTCCTTGCTCTGCCATACTTCCCTACGGTCATTAGTATCCAGTACCATAGGTTTGCGCCAGTTCTCGTTAGCCAAGGAGAGCGGAGTGAGGCCCTTGTCCACCGCTACCACATCACGATGCATACCCACGTCGGTTTCCAGGAAATATCCCCTGAGACTGCATACCTCGCGGTTGTGCAGGGTCTTAGCATTTAAGAAGCCACGACCCCCACACTTCCGCGGGATATACAGTCTCATCACCGATGATCGTGGGTGATGCATCCGATTTGCGGTAAGCAGCGTGCGGACCCTTCTATCCAGGGCGTCAAGTTCTGTCTGAGTCCATTTGAGTATGCCGAAAGAGTACATCAACACCGGCATGACCCAGCCGTTGAAAGCGCGCACCTTGTTCCCGCCTGATAAAAGACTGTTAAGTACTTTGTTCAGGCGGCCGAAGAAGCGTTCCTTCAACGACTGTTTCACGTCATCAGTATTGATGCCTAACGCTTCCGACATACCCAAATACTTATAGGTTTCGGTTGGAGAAAGGGATCTCAGGTTTATGGAATCCGTGAGTTGCGTACCCACGGATTCCACAACCTCCCCTCGCTTTACATGCATGACTGCACATTTGTCCACACCAAACTCCATCCTGATGGCACTACTGAAGGTTTCAGTGACTTTCAGTAGCTCCATCAGCTGCAGATTGTTGGGGGCAAATAGCTTCAAGTCATCCATGTAAAGGAGGTGAGATATAACCTGACCACCTCTTTTCAACCGGTAGCCTAGACCTGAATTCTCCAGCAATGTGCTTAGAGGATTCAGGGCTAGACAAAACCACAGTGGACTCAGACTGTCGCCCTGGAATATGCCACGCTCAATCCTTATTGGTTCTCTGTTCTCCAAAATCTGTCGACATCCTGGATAGTGAAGGACTGTCCTCCATTGCCTCATACATGACATCAAGAAGGTGCGCAGAGTTGCATCAATTTTATACAGCTCTAGCACCCTCATGAGCCACGTATGAGGAACAAAGTCATAGGCCTTCTTATAATCTATCCAACATGCCGACAGACTTTTTCGAGAACGTCGAACCTGTTGGCTAATGGCCATATCTATGAGGAGCAGCTCCTTAGTACCGCGGGACCCGTTCCTACATCCATTCTGAGAGGGAGACATGATAGAATTTGTCTCAATATGACTATTGATTTTAGCTCTCAGAATAGATGTAAGAACTTTATAGACCGTCGGTAAACAAGTGATCGGTCTATAATTTTTAGGTTCCGCAGTACTACCGGATTTGTGGAGCAGGTGGGTTATTCCTGTCGTTAGGAACTGGGGTAGCGACCCTGACTCTAAGGCAGACTGGAACTGAGATGCCAAGCGAGCATGCGACCCTTTGAACCATTTTACCCAGAAATTGTGCAGCCCGTCCGGCCCTGGAGATTTCCAATTAGGCAACGGACGGACTGCACGGGCAACATCTTGGGGGCTGATGGTGATTGCCCCCATTTCTGGTAAAAGATCGCATGCACACTCAACCTCTCGAATCCAGTCACCCTCGATGTGACTGACAGGCGCCGACCAGATGCTGCGCCAAAATGAACTCATGGCGTCATCATCCGGCAGGCGAGTATCAGTCTCATCTTGGTCGGGTCGCTCCCAAGTCCTATAAACCCACCTTTCGTTGCTTCGGAATGAGCGATTCTGAGTATACCGCTCCACACGCCGCTTGTACCGGCGTATACGGTTTGCCCATGCGCAGATCCTCTGCTTCAGGAAGTCGATACGCTCTGTGACGCGGGGCAGATAATCTCGAGGACTAATATCAATCCCCGTGAACGCCCGCCTCACAAAGCGCATCACCCTAGGGCGAGTGTTGCCCTCCCTGAAGCAGATAAGCTTGCCGATGAGTACTCTAGCCTCCCCAATCCGACGCTCTATCCTGCACTGCCAAGCTGGCACAGCTGGTCGTGTAGCCCTGTCACAATTTGGAAATTTAACGTGAGCTACACGACATGCCGCTACAGCCGCACAGTACAAGATAGAGTGGGTATCAGTGAGGTCATCGCTGCTATCAAAAAAATTTGATAGCTGCGAATCTAGAGCACACACCAGCGCCCTATTTCTCTTGTGCATGGGCAAACGAGGTAAACGAGGTCTAAGCTCCGGCGGTGTGGAGCGGTACTCCCGAAATGCTTTCTCCAAAGCACTCCTCAATCGTTCATTACATTGGGTACTCACAGATATAGCTGCATCACCATCAGCATCACCAACGTGATCGGGTCGCGGTGAAACACTTGGTTGAAGTTGCACCGCGGCCGGTGGTGTAGCGGGTGAGACACGGCTACTCTGTGATTCCATGCGCAATCTATCAAGCACGGCGTCGTCCAACATATGATTACGCTGGATGACCCGCACCTGATCCGACAGTCGTTGGGCTGAAACGTTGACAGCTGGCTCAAGCACCTGAAACAGAGATATTATTATTATTATTATTATTATTATTATTTCGTTTATTTAATATGTAACATATAAATTATATTTTTAAATATTTCATTAAAAAAACAAATAAAAAAACATTTAAAAATATAAAAAATAGTGTCCCACCGGTATCGGGAACAGGGTCCAAGCTACCGACGGTCAGGGCTCCAGAGAAAGGAACCTCCTAACTATACGAGCCGTGTCCAGGAGTACCGCTTTCTGAATCAAGCCCTTGATCCAGCCGCCTAACGAGAGCCTCCTAAGGTGTTGGTCGAGGCTCTTGGCTATTAAGCCATTAGCTGACACGACTATCGGTACAATGATTGCCGAATCCACATCCCACATGTCGACAACCTCGCGAGCCAAGTCAATATACTTGACTTGGCTCGCTTAATTATTATTATTATAACTTGGCCAAAAGCACAATAAGATACAAATATAAGACGGTATACTTGGAGGAGTTAAAAGTTAAATATAACTAACCTAACCTAACCTAAACCCCCAGCTTTGTCCACATCGATGATACAGGGGGGGGGGGTGAAATAGCGGCGAAACGCTTCGAGAAAAGGATGGTACGGCCGTGCCCGCTTTGCTTGAGACTTGGCGGGGCACTGCCGTGCCCCCAGATGCTGCACTTGATTACTCAGTTTATTAGGCACGCAGGTTATAGGAGTAGACAAATACAAAAACTGAATTTATTTTTATATAATATAATAACGTTATAACTACAAAGACACTAGTTTGATTTCAACCCTATTCTCAAACTGCAAAGCTGGTGTTACTGTCTGTTGCTATGCAACATAATGTTTTGTTTATATAGTACTAGCTTCTGCCCACGACTTCGTCCGCGGAAAATTATGAAATCCCATACAACTTCCCCCCCCCCTTTTAACCCCTTACAACCCCTTTTTCGCGATAAAAAGTAGCCTATGTTTTATCTCGGGGTCTAGAATATCTGTATACCAAATTTCATTCAAATCCGTTCAGTAGTTTTGGCGTGAAAGAGTAGCAGACAGACAGACAGACAGACAGAGTTACTTTCGCATTTATAATATTAGTTAGGATTTTCAATAACATTTGATTGTACAGAATGTTTTACGTTTTGTTATCGAAATAAATTATTTTGTTTGAGCTTCTCAACAATGAGTCTTAGAGCATTTAACCTATGGAGATGGCAAGAGACGAATATCACCCAACAAATTTTTCTGCCACTTTTTGCGGGAGGCGAGGTAGCACACTAAGAAAATTTTACAATTACGCACAAATGCACGCTCCCTATTGCTACAATCCCACAACAAATAAAACAAACCACTCTAACAAATAGTCACATAGTTGAAAAAAATACACACACATCGACAATTGTCTTGTATTTATACAAGCTATCATACGACAACAAACAAAAAGTGCCAGTGATGTGACACAAACCAGACTTAATTATTTCATTCATCAGGAACGAATGAAAATAATGTTACAATTACGAAGAATGGGGTTACTTTGATAACCCCTTATGTTATTGTGTAGTTTTTAGTGGATTCTCTATTTGACTGCGAAACTTGTAGATTCCATTTTTATTCGGTGTGCCGATAATTCAGTTGTACGATGTTTTACTCCATTGATCCTTTATTGGAGCGATGTAATGTTTGTAGGAAAAATCCTTTTGCGAAAAACTGTACTTGACCATTCAAAATCGACATCCACTATTGTGATGTTTGATGCTGATTTCAAAGCGCATGTATTTGCGATTTTTTATAAATGATATAGGTGCCTTGAGAGTAGTTAACACCCAATTTTGTAACCCTGAAAATCCTATCCTACCCTTATGGTAAATACTACCCTAAGTAAGCGTTTCTCAAGTATGTTTGCTAAATAATTTAATAAAACTAACTAAATTTACTAGTTTGAGTATAACCCCACTACTCTAAAAATAAAAAAAACCACTCTCGGTTCATCAGTTCAAATCAGTTGCGAAGATACAGCAAATCAGATTGGCGATTGTTCTGTAGTGCCCGGAAAACTGTGAAATGCGGGTTACACGAGGGTTAAAAAAATATGGATCTAATGTAGTAGGTAGCTCCGTATTCGCTGGAAAGACCTCACGTCGTTAGCACTTTCCGTATGACGCAGGTCCTCACCGGATATGGTAAGTTTATTAGGTACCTGCAACGGATTCGTGCGGAAGAGACGCCCGGGTGTCACCACTGTGTGGACCGCCCAGAGGATACGGTTGAGCATACGGTCGAGGTTTACCCCGTTTTTGCAAAGCATCGCCGTGTCCCCGCGGGGGTGATCGGCGGCGGCCACCGCTTGCGCCGGGCCTTGTTCGCCTCCTTCTGCGAAGCAGTAATGCTAGCAAACAAAGAGACTAACCACATATGTCAAAGGCGCTCACGCCCCAGACGCCGCCGGGATTCCGGCCACCGTAAGCGTAGGCGGTCGGTGAGCAATGGGTAGGCCACCGTCCTGTCGTCTGTTAAAAGTCCGGACCAAGCCCAACGCACTTTTTTAACGCTTCAAGGATTTTTCAGCAAACGCAGAGGTCTAGCTGCAGGGCCGAAGCCTACTGGGGCCTCAGACCAGTTTCTGAAAGGAAGGTATGAAGGCTAAGAAGGAACGGGGTAGGTCTTTAGTAAGTAACAGCCTCAACTATTTCCCGCTCCGCCCAAGGGCGCGATTTGTCATCGGATGATTTTTTCCACCATAAAAAAGTACCTCCGTATTTTTTAAGTCTGTTAAAAAAGGACTACCAACTTCCTTGCAGTGAAATTTTGAATTGAATTGTCATATTAAATTTACTCCTGTATTGAACTGCAATGATATTCGTTATTCCAATCATGATATATTTTTATTTTATAACCAGTTTATTCAGACATAATATTGACTAACGTAAACTATTACTGAATAATGAATGAAAAAGCATTTTTTTCTACCAATCATTCACTCACATTGTCGCAGCGCTATGCGAACCATGGCCCTATAGTGACCTGTACTACGATTAAAACTGCCTACGTACTACTATATTTTTCTATCGTAATGATATAAATTTGATTTCGACAATTTACTTAAATAAAACTCTATTGGCGCATAACGCACACTAACATATGATTTTTTTTTTATGGTAGGTAAAAATCATCGAATGACGAATCCCACTCTTGGGCGGAGCGGGAAACAGTGTCAGACTCTTACTGATTAAAGAACCTACCCCGTACCTTCCTTGCCTTATTCCCAGAGCCCCGGTTACGGTGACGGTGTGGAGACTTCGACCCTGCAGGGTCCCTACGGTTTGCTGACAACTCCTTGAGGCGCGCGGGAACGGAGCGCGCCGTCGACGACTTGGGCTCGGTCTGGACTGCTAACAGACGACCGGACGGCGAGCTACCCATTGCTCACCGTCCGAAAGCCAGTGTCTACGGTGGCCGGATATCGGCAGGATCACAGCGGCGACGGCTACGGCGAGTGCGCCGTTGCCTTTGCCTTATGCGGTCAGCCTCCTCCTTTATCAAATCAAAAATCAAAATGGTTTTTATTTCATATAGGCCTACATGGGCACTTATAAAACGTCAGAAGCTAGTGCACGGTTCCAAATTGGTCGTTTCCTATGGAGAAGAACCGGCAAGAAACTCCATGGTTACTCTTTTAAAAAAATGGTTTCTTACAATATTATCTCGTTATTACAGTATTTATGTCATTATGTAAGAACAGTGTAGACCAGTCAATATTGTACTCAAAAGCACAATAAAAATAATCATAATAATAAAAAATCAAAGGTGAGTCGTAATAGGATTTGCGAAGTCTACAGTGTTCTTACTTTACAACGTGAGATGTAAAGAAAGGAATATTATATAAAACAAAAAAATTAATAAGTATGAAAAAAATAAATACATATATCACCACAACAGTTACACTGCGAGATGCTAACAAAATAAATTATTATTTAGTTTAAAAGTTTTTAAATCTTAATAATATAAATATTGCAAAAGCAATGTGTCGAAAAAAGAGGGAAAAAAAAAGTGTATATAAAAACAAAGATGGAGCAGTTAATAGACATAAATACACAATATGAATGAGTTACCAGGGAGCCACATGTGCAGGAGCAGTCATTGCCAAACAAGCTTGTCTTCTATATAATCCTTAACCTTATAATATACTTTTTTGGTTAGGACCCGCTTAATATGATTTTTGAACTTTCCCTCACTAAGTTCAGTTACCGTTACTGGCAGCTTGTTATAAAAGCGTATGCTGTTAACTAAAAATTTACGAGCATTACTGCCTCGCAGAAGGAGGCGACCGCCTGCCACTCCTCCTCGCTGCGGACCATGGCCTGAACCAAGGCCCGGCGCGAGAGGTCGCCGCCGCCGATCACCCCCACGAGGGCACGGCGTTCCTCTTCCCAAGCGGGGCACACTTCTACCGTGTGCTCCACCGTGTCCTCCGGGCTGGCCACACAGTGGCGAAACCCGGGTGTCTCTTCCGCAAGGATCCGGTGCAGGAACCTCCCGAAATTTCCGTGTCCGGTGAGGACCTGCGTTATGCGGAAGGTGAGGACGCCGTGAGGTCTATCCAGCCACGCCTCAAAGAGGGACACTACTGCCGAAATTATGGCGTGCCCAGCGCTGGGTTGCGACAGTCGCTGTTTCCATTCCACCATGACACTAACATATGATAAGAAACACCATATAGTTTCGTAGATTTGTAGCAGCAAATTATTTTTACAGCTGGAAACTGGATAATTAACCATTTTTGAAGAGATCTTAATTAAGACACAAAACGATACACTATGGCGGCGGCCGCGCAAGGACTGGTTTTATATCACGAGCATGGTCATATGGCCAATGTACTTTGGCAGAGGGGTATGCTCTGCTTTGCCGTCTCCATAGGTTAAATGCTCTAAGCTGGCACTGTCAAGTTAATAACAGTTCATTGCGTTCTTTCTAGGCCGCGTTCGCAAACAAGTTAAATTCACTTGGTAGTTGAGCTCGAAAACCATCCTGGAGGAGCCGACATATACATTCGTCGTACCAGCTGGACGAAGTTGGTGGGACAAATGACAATCCACGTTTTCTTCGCTCACGACTGTCCCAGCGTCCCGAATCGCGCCAAAAGCGATTATTTAGATCCATAGTATAAAGTTGCTTATCCCTATGTATGCTTAGATCTTTAAAAGTTCGCAACGGATTTTGATGCGGTTCGTTTATAATAGATAGAGTGATTCCAGAGGAAGGTTTATAGGTACAACATATCACCTTTGCACCCGCTCGAAGCTGGGGCGGGTCGCTAGTAAAATATAAGAGGGCTATTTGAGTAATAATTCTTGACGTTGCGCGTTCGTTAGATTACCATCGGACATCCCGGCGAACGGCAAATATCCACCCTTACGTTGTTGAGACATCTATGGTCCGGACTAAGCGTTTTGCCTCGTCGTTTATACCGCCTACATCGAGGAACTGGAACAGTTTGCCAACTGCAGTGTTTTGCGTCTGATTACACTGGTCAACACTGGTTTTGCCACACGAACTTTGATAGCTAATTTGTTTTATCAATTTACCCTCATTATTAAATCACAGTTGCCATATGTCTTTCAGCCTCCTATTTGTTGTGATACGGTAATACTCATACCACAGATTACTAAATAGTTACTACGTCTCATACATACACACTACGGCAGTAAATTAACAGAAACGCTTACAAGTAAATCGTTATAAAAATATTTATCGTTGAATTTGAACACTTTTTTGGGATTTATTAACCCTGTGAGCATGTCAAGGAAGTGTATTAATGATCCTAACTCTTTTTGTTATGTCTGCGGAGAACTTACATTCAAAAAACAACGACGAAATTTTACAAATCTTGTGATGGAGTGTTATCACCAATGTTTTGGTTTTTCTGTCGCCCATCAAGACAAATCCTGGGCCCCTCATGTCTGTTGCATAACGTGTATGAAAAATTTAACTGACTGGAAAAAAGGTGCACGACCTATGCCGCTGTACCCATGATATGGACTGAACAGCGAGATCACGTTTCAGATTGCTATTTTTGTCTCACTGACGTAAAAGGTATAAATTACAAGAAAAAAACAAAGTTATTTACCCTAACTTATCTTCGGCTATAAGACCAGTCTCTCATTGTAAAAAATTGCGAGAACTAATACCAGTTGCAACTACATCTGTTGAGAACGACAATTCACAACCGTCTACTTCAAGTGTATGTGTTGACGAGGACGATGACTTTGAGTTTGAAGAAATTGCAAAAGAACCACATTTAATAACTCAAGGAGACCTAAATGATTTGGTTCGAGATTTAAATTTGTCAAAAAAACAGTCAGAACTATTAGGATCTCGTCTAAAAGAATGGAATTTGCTACATCATAATACAAAAGTTAGCTATTTCCAAAAGAGCTACAGAGAGTCGGTTAGCGAGCTGTTATTGTCATATCAAGCATTAGGTTGCAACATGTCACTTAAGATCCATTTTTTAGACTCGCACCTGGATTTTTTTCCTCACAATTTAGGGGCTGTTAGTGACGAGCACGGCGAGAGGTTCCATCAGGATGTTTCTGATATGGAAAAGCAGTACCAGGGCAAATGAAGCCCAAATATGTTAGCAGATTACTGCTGGACTATTAAAAGGGACCAACCAGAAGCTAAATATTCAAGAAAATCTTAGATTATCTAAATCATTTATAAAAAAATAAACTTTTGATTTACGAGATCCGTATTTTTTCTTAATATTTTAAATTACTCAATAGAATAAAATCTTTGTCTAGCAAATTTTTTTTAACTGTTTATTTTTTATTACAATTGCCAATTAAAGTAAAAAATATCAAAAAAGTCCGTGTGGCACTACAAAGTTGAAATTTTGTTGACCAGTGTTATAGGTAATTTAGGTGTCTTCAAGGCTAGTGTGAATAGTCTCTATAAACTAGTGCGCCTCACCATCAACTATTGCATCACTGCTTACCATCAGGTGGGATCGCAGTCAAGCACTAGTTTATAGCAATTAAAACACTCACTCACTTTTGACGTAATTCGGAACGAGCGGTGTGTGATGTTATTTTGGAGCAATATTATATTTTTTTTTTTTTTTTAACTTGCAATAAACTAGTGCTTGACTGCGATCCCACCTGATGGTAAGCAGTGATGCAATCGTTGATGGTAAGGCACACTAGTTTATTAAGAGCCTATTCACTCTAGCCTTGAAGACACCCAAATTATATTCGGACAGAAAGACTGCAGTCGGCAAACTGTTCCAATCCCTCGATGTACGCGGTATAAATGACGAGGCAAAACGCTTAGTCCGGGCCGCAGGTGTCTCAACAACGTAAGGGTGGATACTTGCCGTACGCCGGGATGTCCGAAGGTGAAATTGGGATGGCGGAATCAAATCATGCAATTCCTGCGCACACTCTCCAAAATGCATCCTGTAGAAAACCGCAAGGCTGGCTACTCTGCGCCTGTGCTCGAGACTTTGAAGACTGGATCCAACCAAATCTGGATCACCAATCAGCCTCTTTGCACGCCTTTCCACTGAATCCAAAGCCGCTAGGTGGCATTTTGCAGCGCCAGCCCATATGTGGCTGCAGTACTCCACACACGATCGGACCTGAGCTTTGTACAACATTAGAAGCTGACTCGGTGTGAAGTACCGTCGGACTTTTGCATGAACGCCGAGTTTTCTAGCAGCTACCTTGGCTTTGGACTCAATGAACCGCCCAAAGTTGAGATCTGAAGCAATGTCCATTCCCAAGAGCTGAAGGCGGTCGGTGCACTCCAGGGATACATCCCGAAAAGCAGGAGCCAAGGTGAACGGGCTCCTTTTGGCGGTGAATACACACGCCTGTGTTTTGGTGGCGTTGAATGTTACCAGGTTAGCTTCGCCCCACTTGGAAACTGCCTGAAGTGAGACATTCGTACGCTCTACCATAGCCTCCCTTTCAGACTGGATTAGCTCCTTACTAGCCCGAGCACTGGGCAGGTATCTCTCTACAACTGTGCTATCATCTGCATACCCAAAGATACCAGGCACTAGCAGATCGTTAATGTGGAGCAAGAATAGAGTTGCAGAGAGAACAGACCCCTGAGGAACACCGGCATTAGTCGTCATAGGCTCTGATGCGCATCCATCGACAACAACTCGGAGTGACCGTTCACTCAGGAAGTCTTTTACCCAGTTTATCAGACCAGGAGAAATGCCGTACGCTGGAAGCTTAGACAAAAGGCCATCGTGCCATACCCTATCGAAGGCCTTCGAGACGTCTAAGGAAACGGCAATAGCTTCCCCATTCCTCTCGAGGGCCTCGCCCCACAAGTGAGTGGCATAAACTAGTAGGTCCCCAGTAGACCGATTGCGGCGAAATCCGTACTGTCGGTCGCTGAGGAGATCGTTACCTTCTAGATATGCCATGAAGCGCGAATTCAACACGCGCTCCATAATCTTGCAGAGTATGGAGGTTATCGAAATCGGCCGATAGTTGGCAGGATGCCGATCCTGCCCTTTTTGGGCACGGGTTGCACGTTGGCGAGCTTCCAGGACTATAAAATGAGTTCCTATTATACACCGTTAAATTTTAGTCGTTTTAATCCCGAAGAGGGTCGATCCAGTACGTGAAGCACTATCGATTTGTGTAGATAAAATAAAAAAAATAACGTACTTTTTTTCTTAATCTCTTATTGATATACGCATTTACGAATTTAATTTCTTTAAGTAGACGAGTCATTGACCTTGTAGGTAGTTGTCGGTCGTTGCGTACTAACTACCTATATGTCATTGAACTCGCCCAGCTGACGTTTACTCAAAGAAATCAATTTAGAACATGCCTAAATTAATTTGAGTTTAAAAAAAAGTACTTTGTTTTTTTATTCTAAGTTTACCAATCGATAGTGTTTCATGTACTGAATCGATCCTCCAAGGGATTAAAACGATCAAGATTTAACGGTGTATATTCCAAACACGAAAACCGTCTCCGGGACTTGACATTTTATTCAGACTAGCGACCCGCCCCAGCTTTGCACGGGGGCAATGCTGATATTAAATATATTATGCATGTATTATACATATAAACCTTTCTCTTGAATCACTATCTATCAACAAAAACCACATCAAAATCCGTTGCGTAGTTTTAAAGATCTAGGTAAGCATACATAAGAACAGATAGCGGGAAGCGATTTTGTTTTATACTATGTAATGATTATCATCATGAATTTATGTAATAGTGTATCTTAATGTAATATATATATATATATTTATTGTTATAAACTAGTGCTTGACTGCGATCCCACCTGGGGCCCCAGTCTGCACACGGTGGAGGTGTGCCCTGCTTGGGAAGAGCATCGCCGTGTCCTCGTGGGGGTGATCGGCGGCGGCGACCTCTCGCGCCGGGCCCTGGTTCAGGCCATGGTCCGCAGCGAAGAGGAATGGCAGGCGGTCGCCTCCTTCTGCGAAGCAGTAATGCTCGTAAAGGAGGAGGCCGACCGTAGACACTGGCTCGCGGACGGTGAGCAATGGGTAGCTCGCCGTCCGGTCGTCTGGTAAGACCGAGTCCAAGTCGTCAACGGCGCGCACCGTTCCCGCGCGCCTCAAGGAGTTGTCAGCAAACTGCAGGGGCCCTTCAGGGTCGAAGCCTCCTGGAGCCAAGAGGGTGGTGCAAACTGTTACCTCGACTCCAGGAATAAGGCAAGGAAGGTACGGAGTAGGTTTTTTAGTCAGTAAGAGTCTGACACTGGTCTCCCGCTCCGCCCAAGAGCGGGTTTCGTCATTGGATGATTTTCACCTACCATAAAAAAAAAACCTGGGGCCCCAGTCTGCTATTTGCAAAACATTGTCATTCCAACACGATTCCATTGTCATTTTGCTAAAAGTTCGTAATCTGTTAATTCATAATGGTTGATCATTGGGCGGTCAGTGGTGTCATAAAATAATTGTGGTACGAGCTGTTTTGTAACGAATTAAAAACAATAACTGCACAATAACATTCTAATTTTAAGTTACTGATTAAAGGAACTATCAAAATTTTATTAATATACCGCATATGTCTATTATTCAACTGTCATTATGTACGAGATTACCATTCTAAAAAAATTCTTTCAATGAATTGTCACTGGTCGATCATTGAAAAGTCATAATGACACCATCATGTTAGTAGATTACCAAACTTGTCAAAATCAACCATTTTGAAATCAATGATCGACTATTCTGACACTATTATAATAGCAGACTTGAGGCCCTGATGGTAAGCAGTGATGCAATCGTTGATGGTAAGGCGCACTAGTTTATTAAGAGCCTATTCACTCTAGCCTTGAAGACACGTATAGGAATTACCTTTTAATCTTTCTTTGCATTACTTTGTGGTTAAACGACTAGTTACAAATGTCGTGAAACTCTGTAATTGGCTTAAGTGATAATTGTCATCATCTCGTTATCACTGTGCAGCGTGTGTAGACTTTTTTTTTATGGTAGGTGAAAATCATCGAATGACGAAACCCGCTCTTGGGCGGAGCGGGAGACCAGTGTCAGACTCTTACTGACTAAAACACCTACCCCGTACCTTCCTTGCCTTATTCCTAGAGTCGAGGTACCAGTTTGCACCACCCTAGGCTCCAGAAGGCTTCGACCCTGAAGGGCCCCTAAGCGTGTGTAGACTAAGTTTTTCACTTTTCCACGCTAGTAATCTTTCATGAAACTGCATCGGGCTGTGCATTGATAGTGTGATGTGTATTCTCAACCCATGTAACTTATTAATAAGCTGTTGAGTTTCTATATAAATAAAATAATATCATCATCATCAGCCTTTTCAATGTTCCCATGGATACTGGGATACAGGCCTCCCCTCTAGAAAAGGGGATAAGACGCCATAATTCACCACGCAGGTACAGTGTGGATTGGTAGATGTCACATGTCTTCGAATTTTTGGTTCTAGAACATGCCGGTTTCCTCACGACGTTTTCCTTCACAGTTTTGAGAGCAGTGGTGATGAAAGAAATTACACAAAGTAATGCGCCTGGCTGGGTTTGAAACAGCGACAACTCTTAAGTCTACACCTACCTTTAAGTACTCTTGATACTACTGAAGTACATACATACTTCATAGTTGTAAGGTTTTCCAGCCTAGTTCTTCCTATTAATTAAAACTTTTTTTTTATTGGAACGCGCTTTTCCGCTACCTCACCTGATAGAAAGCGACGATGCGGTCGACGATGGAGCGCGCTTACCTAGAAGCAACCTATTCACTCTTAACTTAAAGATTCTCAGATTGTAGCCATCAGGAAACAGACTTCATGGTGTTTCATCAAATTGTATGCAACATTATTTTATACCTCACATTCATTCACACTTGGAAGGTTATCAAATTGCTCTTTTCACCAAAACAACTCTGACATACATTAGAAAGGATTTTTACCAGCTTTAATAAAACTATGGTTCATTAAAACACTTTATTTATATTTCTGCAGCGTGTATACGACGAATATGTCTAACACACTGAGACTACAACTAAATTGACGCTCTTCGCACTAGTAAGACGCTCTCTCGCCAGTGTGCGTGCGAATGTGATTATTTAAACTAGACTTAAGACTAAAACAAAGTTGACATTGTTCACACTTGTAAGGCTTTTCGCCAGTGTGCGTACGAACGTGTGTTGTTAAACTACTTTTCTGGCTAAAACCACGCTGGCATTCTTCACACTTGTAAGGTTTTTCACCAGTGTGCGTACGAATATGAGTTATTAAACAACTCTTCTGACTAAAACTACGCTGACATTCTTTACATTTGTAAGGTTTTTCGCCAGTGTGCATACGACAGTGTGTTGTCAAGTGATGTTTATTTTTAAAACAAAGCCGACATTTTCACATTTGTAAGGCTTTTCGCCAGTGTGCGTCCGAATGTGACATATCAAACTAGCTTTTTGACCAAAACAAAGCTTACATTCTTCACATTTGTAGGGCTTATCGCCAGTGTGCGTACGAATGTGTGCTGTCAACGTACTCTTTTGACTAAAACAAAGCTGACATTCTTTACACTTATAAGGTTTTTCGCCAGTGTGAGTACGGATGTGACTTATTAATTGAAACTTCTGACTAAAATTACGCTGACACTCTTCACATTTGTACGACTTTTCGCCTGTATGAATTCGAATGTGTTGTCTTAAACCGCTCTTGTAGCTAAAACAAAGCTGACATTCTTCACATTTGTACGGTTTTTCGCCAGTGTGCGTACGAGTGTGATTTATTAAATAACTCTTCCGGCTAAAACTACACTGACATTCTTCACATTTGTAAGGCTTTTCGCCAGTATGCGAACGAATGTGATTTGTTAAATTACCTTTCTGACTAAAACTACGCTGGCATTGTTCACACTTGTAAGGTTTTTCGCCAGTGTGCGTACGAATATGTTTTATTAAATTTCCCTTCTTATTAAAACTGTGCTGACAAATATCACACTTGTACAGTGCTACACCATGGCGTATACGAGTGTAAGGTTTTTTTAAATTACGGTTTTTAATATTATTGTAACAATTTGTTTCTAAAGCCGTCTCAATAGCACTAATATTAACTCGAGGTGCTGTATCAGTTAATGGTTCTATGAATTTCAGAATATAATTTGACGTGTTCAGGGCAACTCTAGTGTCCGACTCTTCATTCTTCTTTTGATTTTTTGTAATGACGTCTTCTAGTACTTTTCCTCGTATGTGCAGTTTCCGTTTGTTCGCGGCGGCCGCGCCTGTGAGTTTAAATCTAGTAAGCGCCAAATTCAAAACTCAATTAAATAAAAGGAATGAGAACCATTAAAGCTGATGTTTTTTTTTCATACACTGCTTCGTATTAAATGAGTATTCAGTACTTTAGGCCGACTCACAGTAGATGCGTTGTCAGTCGGGCCTCAAGTCTGCTATTACAATAGAGTCAGGATAGTCGATCATTCATTTCAAAATTGTTGATTTTTACAAGTTTCGTAATCTACTAAAATGATGGCGTCATTATGACTTTTCAATGATCAACCAGTGACACTTCATTTAATGATTGTTTTAGAACGGTAATCTGTTACATGATGACAAATGAATATTTGACATATGCCGTAAATTAATAAAATTTTGACAGTTCCTTTAGTCAGTGACTTACGATAAGAATGTTATTGTGCAGTTATTGTTTTTGGTTTGTTGTAAACCAGCTCATACCACAATTCTATTACGAGACCACTGACCGCCCCATTATCAGCCATTATGAATTAACAGATTACGAACTTTTAGCGAAATGACAATGGAATCGTGTTGGAATGACAATATTTTGAAAGTAGCAGACTTGGGCCCCTGTTCGCTCACACAATGGTTCACTAACTAATACTTACGTGTCGTGTCACTGGCGCTTCGCTTCTTCCTCGATACTTCTTGTTCTACTTCTACGTCCGTTTTGATCTCTATTAAGGGTATATAATCTTCTGTATCAAACTCAGACGGTTGTGCTGGTATATCTTCTGTGTCTGAATAGCAGTTGTATAGATTTTCCAGTTTTACGTCTGTAAGTCAAACAAAACAAACAGTGAAAAGAATGTAACACAATAACACACGGAGAACTGAGGAAATCGAAAACAAAGTGCAAAAAATTAAAGAATATATCAGGTGTTGTGCAGTAGCTCTAGAAATATTGTCACACGGACTGGAAAAGTCACTCCACAAGGAATACTCTCATCATCCTCATCAGCCTTTTAAATGTTCCCACTGCAGGGACACAGGCTTCCTCTCTCTAGGAGGGGGAATGGGCCATGATCCACCACGCGGGCCCAGTGCGGATTGGTGGATGTCACATGTCTTCGAATGTTTGGTTCTAGGACATGCCGGTTTCCTCACGATGTTTTCCTTCACCGTTATTGAGAGCAGTGATGATGAAATAAATTACACAAAGTAATGCGCTTGTAAGTCGGGGCCTTTACCACTCGGCCACCACTGCTCACAAAGGAATACCACAATTCTTAAGAGCGGCCAACCCGACGTGCATTTTCATACAACCTCTCTCTACTTCATTATGATGTTATTACACATCCTTCATCAGATATTTTGGATACACAGATATCCTGTGGATATTATCTACGCTTCTAAAGAATCTAAACATATATTTGTGTAAGAGTAATCTAGCAAATCTGTTTTTTTACGTGAACTTTGACTCTCCATAATGTACTCCTATATTAAAAATATAAAACAGTAAGTACCTACTTCTATAGAACTTCTATTTAATCGAGATTCGAAATATTGTATTTTTTTTTTCAAAAATCCTTAAGATTTTAATAAAAACACGTATTTCCTGTAAATCGTGTTCGAGTAAATCGTAGAAATACTGAATGTCAACTGTTACAGACTTCGGGTTCGTCATATACCAGCTCGACATGAAAACTCCTTAGTACATACTTGACATTGTAACTTCTTGGTCTATTGACGCGAATAAGTATAAATAAACGATTATAGCGCCTTCCGCTTGTCAGCTTCCGGTACAACAAATAATTAGTAAAAGTTATTATATTGTGTATTATTCTTTGATATATATTATTGTTAATAATTAATATTTAAGGAGCCATTTTATTAGATTATTCAATTGTAAATTAATAGTATTGTATTCGTGTGTGTTATAAAAGCCGCTGTGTTGACAGTTTTCCTTTTCATAAGTCTTCTTAGTTACGGTTGCTAAGCAAATAACATTATGAGAAAATTACTCGCTGCTGTAATATTTGAATTATAATTATAAACTTGTTGAATGAGAAGTATCCTTGTTTTACTGTGACCATCCTGATGTAACAAGTTCACACAATAGTGTTTTCAGGTGTTATCTCTCTTTTTTCGCAGAACTTTTGCATCAAACATCACATTGGACTGCTTTAGATGAAGCAACAAGCTTTTAAACCTTGCTCGACGTAGCCGGTGGGCGTGTCGGGATGGCCCACCCTAAGTCCAGTTTTTAACGAAAAATTAAAATCTCAACATCTCCTTGTCTCAGAAAACACTTACGAAGCATTCAATTATTACAGGAAACATAAAATGTTGCACAACCTCGCCTCAGTGGCCGTCTCACAGGAACCATGCGCTAGTTGGGGAAGAAGCCCTCGTCACAAAATAAAAAGGTACAGAAGTCAATCTCATGTATGTACTTCACTTTTCATACATACGCACGGCGGTCGCGCGCGCTACAGTTGTCAACTGGATTATGCACAACAAATTATCGTGGTAGTTGCAAAATTTCACAGACGCGCGTCTCAAACGTGACACCCTCGCGGTCTTAATGATCCTCGTTGAGCCCGGTTCTCGCGTCGGTGAACGGTGTCTATGTGTGCGTTGCTCGAGCGCGCTTTGTACGTAGATTGACATCTGTACCTATATAATTTGTGCCCTTCGTACCTCTCACTGACTCTATTCAACTAAAGAAGAAAAAGCAAAAAACATATTTATTGATACGCAAATAAGATTTTTTTGCAAACAGTACTTTTCACTCAAAAGTTGATAGATCGAGGTTATTGACTTTCCTGTTCTTATTTGGAACGCATTATACGTGTAAACTATAGGAAACCTACATGAAATATGTTGACGGTGACGGCGTTTTATTGTGTTCGTGTGCGGCGACCGTTTGAGCTGCAGATATTATCTTTTACACACTTACAAACCAACCATTTCACCTCTTTGTACATTGGTAAAGATAGATCATTAAACTAGCTCTTAAAACATACCATCACTTTGATGTTCCTCCTCTGGCTCAATGACATCATCTAGTCTCTCACACACATCGGGTAATTCTACTTTGATAGGATCACATTCTGCTTGACATGCATCATCAGATTCTATGCTTACATACACCATGGGTGATATAGTCAACTTGTTACAACGCCTGAAGTGGTCTTGGTTTATAGGGGGATTTAGCTGTAACAAAATAAGTATTAGATAAGTCAAAACGCATTACATACCGAGTTATATCCAAACCTTAAGAAAAAAAAAACTGGGCCTAGAGCGTGTCGGGCCACGCTAAGTGTAGGGTTCCGTAGTTTCCCGTCCGTCACAAATTTCTCACAATGTAACAGAACCCAGTAGCCCATGTAAAAATTAGTAACACAATTTCCTGAGAGATGGCGCTGTACCCGGTGGTAATTTTAATTTTCGTGACCCGATTTTGTTCTTTTTGTATTTCTTTTT
Source organism: Mythimna loreyi (assembly GCA_029852875.1). NCBI lineage: Eukaryota > Metazoa > Arthropoda > Insecta > Lepidoptera > Noctuidae > Mythimna > Mythimna loreyi. The sequence continues at coordinate 11,136,730 of CM056806.1, read as the reverse complement.
CAAAGAAGATGCGCTCAGGATAATGAAATATGTAAAATAGTAAAAAAAAATGCTCGCATTTACGGTTAAATTTAACGGTTACATTACAAAATTAGTTCAGAACGTTTTTTTTTTTTTTAATTTTAAAAAACTGTCGTCCTATCATGTTCAAAATATTTTTCCTAGAAAGTTTACTTAAAGTTCTACTTTTGAGAATTTTTTCATATTTTTTACACTTATGGTTCAAAAGTTAGAGGGGGGGACGCCTCATTTTTTACTTTTGGAGCGATTATTTCCGAAAATATTTACATTATAAAAAAATTATTTTACTGGACCCCTAATCATTTTTAAATACCTATCCAGCAATATATGTCACACGTTATGACAGAAATGAAAAAAAAATCACTTTCCACTTTACGTGTAGGGGAGGTACCCTAATAAAACATTTTTTACCACTTTTTGTTTATGCACTTTGTCGGCGTGGTTGATAAACATATTGGTACCAAATTTAAGCCTGCTAGTGCCAGCGGTCGCTGAGATTATCCGCGGACGGACAGACAGACAGACATGACCAGTGTTTCTTTCAGGTACTACTCCGGGGGGGGCTTTGCCCCCCCGGAATAGCCTTACTGCCCCCCCGGGGCGTATGGAACTTAATTAAGAGCAATAGGTTGCCGATCGCTAACTTGCACGCCTGCAACAGATTTACGTATTCGCGACGAATTTCACTATTTTGGTTCAGCTTATAGTGTCATTTAACCCTAATAAAGCAGTTGGACTTGCATCCCATCTGTACAGGGTGGATTTTAGAGATGGGTAAGGGAGTATCAAACAATTTTTTCCACATTTTCTTATTGTGATTGTATTTTATTCCACATCTATGAATATACTAATTTTAATTCAATAATTCTGTACTCACACCTATTGTCTTTTAATTGTGTCTGTAATTACGATAGTCGAAAGGTTAAGAAAGTCGCCTGAGAACATTTCTGATGTTGTAAAGGTTGAGATACCGGCTCTTACTACTCCAACTCAAAAGTCAACCCTGAAGGTATACCTGATAACAAAAGCCTCACCACATAATCCTCATTCATCATCTGAGCGAGCCGCTCTTCAGCTTCCAGACATTTACTCTGCAGTTGGCAGCATTGCTTTAGTTTAGTGCAGCAGATGAAACAAGCGAGCATCGGTCTACTGTCTCCAGTTACAAACTGCAACAAAATTTGTCTTCAACTATTTTTTCAATAAGCAAATTACAGTACTTACGACCGTAGAATTTTGGGGAGTCTGAAATTAGGCTTTGCAAATTTTAGCACTTGAAAACTCGTATAAAACTAAATGTTTTAAACAATTAAATGCAGTTTGCAGTTGTTATTGTTGTTAAAAACTGTTATTGCATTTGTTTCTTAAAAACTTTTATTTTTCTTTTGAGTTTACAAGCGCTATAAGTATATACTAAGAATAACCTAATCTAACCACATAAAAACTCTTTGGCTTTATTTTGTTTTTGGTCAATATTTTTTACTAGCTTTTGTCCGCGGCTTGGCCAGCGTACATAAAATATAGCCTATGTCACTCAGAAGAAAAGCAGCTTTCTATTTCTGCTAAAATTTTTCCGATTGGACCAGTAGTTCCAGAGATTGCCTCCTACAAACAAAAAAAAAAGAAAACAAACTTTACCTCTTTATTATATTAGTGTAGAAGTGTAGATAATTAAAACAAGCTATAGCAACACTATGTTATTATTCACTCTTCTATTATTCATTCAGAGCTGCAACACCTCTTGCTGTGAAGCCTACTGGGGCCCAGGGTCTCTTTCTGAGAGGAAATGTTTGCCCCAGTGCATATTTATTTTAGTTTAATTTGTAATTACTGTATGCCTGTTTGGCAGGACATAACAGAACCATATATTTGTTGACAAGTTTCACACAACGTCATCTAGTCTCAACCTAAACAGAGCTTGTGTTATGAATACCAGAACACTGATAAACATACTTATATATGTCTAAATCAATACATATTACAGATAAATTACACCCAGACACAGAACAAATGATCGTGCTCATCACACAAACATTTATTTATTTATTATTTTTTATTTTAAACTTTACTGCACACCAAAATGAGGACAGGATATACAAATATAAAAACTAAGTGTACAATGGGCGGTCTCATCGCACAGGGCAATCTCTGACAGACAACCTTAGGATGGACTAAAATGAAAGGAGATAGATTTGGGGTGGTCAGTGTACAAAAAAAACACATTTGTCCTGGGTGGGAATCAAACCCACAATCTTCGGCATAGCAGTCATGTTCACTAACTTCTAGACTGATAGGCTAGTCAATTCAATCAGATTGTAACATCTGCTTATAACTAACGTGACCATACGTCCCGCTTTGGGCGGGACTGTCCCGCTTTCAGACTGTCTGTCCCGCTGTCCCCCGCAAGAGCAAAAATGTCCCACTTTAGCTTTAAGAATGCATCTATCGCGTTTAAATGTAACAACAGCGCGGGCGACGCAGTGCGAATCGAAAAATACGAGAGACTTAGAAGTCACCCCACTACTTAACTGTTTTGTGTTTAGTGTTTTGATTTTCTATAAACTTGTAAAACTCCCTAAACTTTGTTTTATTTTTTAATTCCGCAGATTCTTTTTTAGAACTATTCCTCAGTTGTCCCGCTCTGGCACAGAAAGTAATTGGTCACGTTACTTGTAACCTATGCCCACAATAAAGACATTCTGCTTCCAACTGTTTACACTCACTGTTGTGTCCACTTTCTCCACGACGACGCTACTACACCAAAAGTTATTAGTTAGTTTACTCACCGCACTACCAGTCAGCCTCTCATACAGTTCCTGCAGATTCTTGTTCACAACTACAAACATGCGAACATCCTGCGCTAAGCATACCCTACACATTGATAACTTTTCCATCTTTTATATAAAAATAAAGAAATATTCTAAATTATAATATTCTAAATTTTGGTTTCACAATGTTTAGCGCATTTAGCGGTTTAAGTAATCTTACAAAACACTAAAATATCAACTTTAACTCTTATTTAATGCCTTTTGTGGAAGAGACACAACAATTTTTACAAACTATTATTAGGCTATCACAGAGTTTTTAATACATGTAGGAAAATGTTTACATGCTCTGTGATATATAGGCTATTTATGAAGATAGACTATCAAACGCTGGAGATACAATTTAATATACAAAACAAACATCGAAAAACAGCCGCAGCAGCTATCTGCCTGACAGTGACACTACTGACTGACAGCTAAAGAGCAGCTGTCATCATCAGTGATCACATACTATAAATAAACTCACTACGTTCTGAATTGCGTCACTCAAAGTCAAGAGCGTATAATCGTGTATTCGTGCCGGAGTTAATTTCGAGAAACGGACCGCACTATACGCGTCCTGCTCCTGCTGTTGTTAGGAAGACGGATAAAAAAAAGACAGAAACTCAGAAGATACTGGATCCACCCATTTGTTTTATACATTAATAACGGGAGCCGTGTATCGTGGATTCGTGGCACTTTACGATGTCGCGACGTAGTTTTTTACGATGCTGGTCGTAGATTCCTACGACGCGACGTCGCATCGTGAAACGACGCTGCATCGTGGTACGACACGACGTCGCATCGTGTTTTTGTGTCCCGGCCCTAACACTTGTATAACACATAATTTCACCGCTTGAGAATAGGTGTAGTTTTGTATCTCAAATATCTTCGTCTTTTAGTCTTTGTATTTATTTAATACTTTTGTAAGCGCCTTGCAAAAAAAGTAATTAGATATATAATTTAGAGAAAATAGGTGTGCGAACGCCGGCGTTCGCTCGGGGCTCATGAGTTTTACACTTATTTTTATTATTATTTCTATGTCACTTACCGAGGCAGAACACAGAGACACTTATATACAATTTCGAAACAGTTATATTGTACCTGTATGCACAATTAATAAAGTTCTCTACATAATTCTATGAGCTGAGTTTATTGCTGTATTAGTTACCTCCTAAAAAATTTCCGAGTAAGCTGACTCGATATACCTACCTACGTATTATAAAATACGATGAAAACATTAGTTAGTATATGCACCCGAATTTCAATGGTACATACCTACCTAAACCTATAATCTATTCCTACAATGCGTTCTAAGTAAGAATAGGATCGATTGCCATGTTCTGACCTATGTCATTGAAAACATTGGGAAAACGGATTAAGATGAGCAATACCAGTTTTTTTTTTTAGTCCATTGTAGATAACTAATTTATAAAAATGTGTTTTAACAATTTTTTTAGAATCTTGATCGAAAAAAAATCAGAATCCAGTTCTTCAATTTTATTTATCTCTGCGTCACTATATGAGTAGTGGGAAATGGAAGAGGAAGGCAAATTCTTAGACAACAAGACATTGCTAAAAAACTCAATACCCAAGACAAAACCAATAGGAAAAAAAGTCAGTTATCAGGCAAAAAAAAAGTTGGCTTTGATAATATTGACAACTTGACATTTTCTAATTTGGTATACGAATTGTTTACAATGGAATTTCATTCTATAATAAACAACATAATTGGTACTTTTATATTTATTTAGTAAAAGAAAATGGAGAGGCTACCAATGTGTAGGCTGTGTTTAGCGAAGAACGTTCGCATGTATGTAGTGGTAAACAAAGACTTACATGCGCTGTATGAGAGGCTGACTGATAATCCGGTAAGTTTTATCCTGGACTCAGCGGCGGCCTTAGGGGTGGCGAACTGTGCAATCGCCCAGGGCCTCGCGCAACACCCCAAGCTAATATGTAAAAAAAATTGTTAATAATGTATCTAGTCTAAATTTAAATTTTCAACTTTAATTCTTATTTATTATGAATATAAAGTTAGTTTCAATCATTCATTCAAAACGTAATTGAAGCCTTTATAGATTTAGTAAAGTTAATAGCCCGATTTGATCCCGTGCTAAGACTTCACCCAAAACAAGTAAGTACAATAAGTTGTTAAGACGATAAATGACCATTATATCGGCAGAAAAATTCGAAATGAGCTTGACAAATGGGGATCGCGGAGTGGCGGGGTGCATGGGGCGGAGCTTGCGTAGAAATTATTTTAGCTTGCCTGGTCTTAATGGCAAATCACGTGAAGACAAAAATTAGAACACTTATATCAATGCAAAACTGCAGAGGCCAAGGATATGATAATGGTACCAACATGCGTGGTGAAAAAAGTGGTGTCCAAAAACGTATTCTTGAAATTAATCCACTTGCTTTTATTTTTTACCTTTTGGGTGTCATAGCTGGAATCTTATCCTAGAAGATGCCGCATTGTCTTGTTTCCATGTAAAATCTTATTTTGGTTTGCTACAAAGGTTGTACACTCTGTTTGCCGGCTCAAGTCAGAGGTGGGCTATTTTGAACGCTCATGTAAAATCGTTATCGCTGAAAGGACAAGGGGCCTCGCAAAGACCTGCCGCTCGTAGCCTGGCAATAGGTAAGGCCATCGCTGCCTGGACTTATTACTTGCCTTGAGCAAGCATCACTCTCCGTGTGAGTAGAGGCGTACGGCAAGCAGAACTATGCATGTACTGTCGTCCTGAACAGCATCATTACCTTGCACTTATCACACGTGTTAGTTTTGCGCTAAATTGCACTACATGTCATCAGGATCCGCCTTTTTAGAGCGTAATCGATCTTACAGTTGTTCCATCATTTCTATGTTCGTTCTCTTCTCTCGTAACTGTCCATGTTCCCACTCTTAAACTTAATTTTATTTACTATTATTATATTATGTGCGCGGTGCAACTCAATTCTCACTAACATGCTTTTTATTCTATCACCAGTATCCCATGCATTGGGATACTGGTGATAGAATAAAAAGTAAGCTTTCATTAAACTTCATTGGTTTTATTCATTAAGACACAATAATAATACAAGCATGGAGGTATATTAAACAAGTGGAAAAATAAAAAGATTTGTTCTATAAAATTAAAGACTATTTCAACATACTTCACATTTGAATTCTTATTTCCTTATTGTACAAAACACAATACAGTACATGGTGATACAGACAGTTCAATAATGTAATTTATTCATAGAAAAATTCAGTTCAAGAAATTTTTGTTGCAGTTTGTAACTGGAGACAGTAGACCGATGCTCGCTTGTTTCATCTGCTGCACTAAACTAAAGCAATGCTGCCAACTGCAGAGAAAATGTCTGGAAGCTGAAGAGCGGCTCGCTCAGATGATGAATGAGGATTATGCGGTGAGGCATTTGTTGACAGATAAAACTCCAGGGCTGGGTTAAAAAATGACCAGAGTGCTTACGCAGAGTCGTTTTTTTATGACTCTAGTTGACCCAAGTGACTCTAACTTCGAGCAGGGTAGGTTGGAGTAAGCTATTGATAATAGAACTTGCTGTTTGTGCTCAATAATACGAGTGTAGGGTATCTACCCTGTGACGTCATTAGAGAGTTCACTCCAATCACAAATTTAAACATAGTCCTGGAGATCTACATATATAGAAACTGAATGTCAAGCAGCCACAGGTTAAGTTGTAATCCAGCATCAGACACCTACTACGCAGTTGTGTGGGAAGTACGCAGTTGTCTTTGAGACGTGTTGTGTTCTTTTTATTTCATGTTAAGTTTTCAATAGATACTTGTTTAATGACTTACTTATCTAATAATAAAACAACTGGCCTGTTGGTCTTGGGGGGCGTTCAAGTATTACGTAACGCGATTTTGGGGGGAGGGGGTGTCTCGTAAAACGTTACGATGCGTTACAGGGACGGGGGGGTCTTTCTTACTACACGTTACGTAACATTGCTTTTTTTTAAATAAAAAATTAGGAAATCAAAACTCCCAAAATGGCAACCTTTTTCATATACGTGGTACTTTTTATAGAAATCCCTCGATTGTGTTAGTCTGGTCTTAGACAACGGCTAAAAAAAGCTGAAAAATAAAGAAAAGTTTAGGTAAAAATGTTCACTTTGAATGTTACGTAACGTTTAGAGAGGGGGAGGGGGGGTACAGAAAAAAGTTACGGTGCGTTACAAGGGGGGAGGGGGGGTCAAAAGTCTGCAAAAATTGCGTTACGTAATACTTGAACGCTCCCTAGTGGCTAGTAACCCTGACTGCTATACCGAAGGTTGTGGGTTCGTTTCCCACCCAGGACTAATGTTTGTGTGATGAGCACAATCATTTGTTCTGTGTTTAGGTGTAATTTATCTATAACTAGCGACCCGCCCCAGCTTCGCCCGTGTACAATGCTAATATTACATATATCATGCATATTTTATACATATAAACCTTCCTCCTGAATCACTTTGTATATTAAAACAAACCGCATCAAAATCCATTGCGTAGTTGTAAAGATTTAAGCACACATAGGGACAAAGCAACTTTGTTTTATACTATTTATCTATAATATGAATGTATTTAGAAATATATAAGTATGTTTATCAGTTGTCTAGTACTCATAACACAAGCTCTGCTTAGCTTGGGACTAGATGACGTGGTGTGATAGTTGTGGAATATATCATATCATATTAATTATCTTTTTGCAGCTAAATTCCCCTTTTATAAAGGAAATAGAAGACCAGTTTGGGTGTTGTACTGGGTTGACCTTATCACCCATGGAGCATGTAAGCATACAGTCTGATGATGGGTGTCAAACAGAATGTGATCCTATCAAAGAAGAGTTAGCAGATGTGTGTGAGAGACTAGATGATGTCTTTGAGCCAAAGGAAGAAGATCAAAGTGATGGTATGTTTTTGAGAACTAGAAATTTTGTTATTTACCTATACCCATATGGTCAAGAGAGCAGCGGATCAAACCCAGCCGGGCGCAATACTTTGTATAATTTATAACATCACCACTGCTCTCTAAACAATGCAGGAAAACATCGTGAGGAAACCGGCATGTCCTAGAACCAAAAATTCGAAGATATGTGACATTGACCAATCTGCATTGGGCCCGCGTGGTAGTTCATGGCACTTTCTCTCTCCCAGGAGGCCTGCGTCCCAGGACATTAGCAAGGCTGATGAATATGGTTTAGTGGTTTACTTATCTAGGTATATATACAAGAGCGAAATACCACTCACTGATCTATCATGCATGACATCACAGAAACTATAACACCTACAAACAAACATAGGTTCCGTAGTCCCAGAGCCCCGGTGTAACGCTTTCGCATCAACCCTCCATCTCAGGAGGCTTCGACCTTGTAGGGCTCTTACAGTTTGCTGACAGCTCCTTGAGGCGTGCGGGAATAGTTTGCAAGTCCTGGACCAAGCCGTAAAGTCCGCAAGCCGGTGGTGTGGTAATCGTCAAGACCAAGCCAAGTCGTCGACGGCGCGCACTGTTCCCGCGCGCCTCAGGGAGTTGTCAGCAAACCGTAGGGACCAGGATCCCTGAAGAATGGTCGAAGCCAACTGGGGCCAAGGGTTCGTGTCTGAAAGAAAGGCTCAAGCCCTGGTATAGATGGCGACGTAGGAACAGGGTAGGTTGTTTGGCCAGTAAGAGTCTGACACTGTTTCGCGCTCAACTCAAGGGCGGGATTCGTAATTGGACAATATTTACCTACTATAAAAACGAAACCATAAATATTGCTTAAACTTTAAATTCTCCGGAAAAAATGGTTTTGAATAAAAATAAAAACGTTAACGACCCCGTGAGTGCAGCCGTGCGTACAATATATGTATGCAACGGGTGATTGGGGCGGGGCGCGGGAGGACGTTCCGTTGGCAGTTTATTTAATTGAACTTCATGTACAATAGTGGTATATAGGCGGACTTAATGCTACAAGGCATTCTCTACCAGTCAACCTTTGTGTTAATAAAATCAGCCAAGAGCGTGGTGGGCCACGCTCAGTGTAGGGTTCCGTAGTTTCCCGTCCGTCACAAATTGCTGCAGTTGCGCGCGTTACGGTCGAACGCCATGATAGTGTAGCCTGTGTGACGAGAGTTATTAGTTATAACTGATTCTTGATATCGAGAGCGGATCACAATGCAACAAAACCCAGTAGCCCGTGTATACCCTAATTAAATATGTTTTGCCAATTTTTGTTTTTGCTCTTACTCGGCGTGATTGATATACATATTGATACCAAACAGCTTTCTAGTGCTAACGGTCGCTGAGATTATCCGCGAACGGATAGACAAACTTGGCGAAACTGTAGGTGTACACGATGTTTCAAAAAGAGTGTAATACTAATAAGTTACTTATAGTAATAAAAAAAAAAGTATTTATGCTAATACTTATTATAAACTTATAAGTACGTTGATAAATATTATGTGATTATAACTAAGAGAACTTAAAATATAACAATTATGACAACTAAGGTTGAGAGGATTTTAAGTAGTAGTTCCGAATTTAGCGCTTGAAGTAAAAATTATTGCCAGCTCTTTTGATGTCAAGAGGAACCTCATTCCAGAGTTTTGTGGTAGAGACAGCGTAAGACTTAGCCAGTTGACTGCCCGCGCAGTTCTGAGTCCAAGAGTAATTTAGATTGGTCGTTAGATAGATATTCTTTTTATTATATGTACACCATAAATACAATTTGGTACATAAGGAGCTTAAAATTACTAAGGTGTTACAATGCGGTTTTACCGCTAAAAGCGATTTTTAATGAGTCCGGACTTTGTCTTTCACAAATACTAATTTACACTTATTTCTCAGTTTTCTCAATTAACCTGCCACATTATTAACATTTCATTATTCACTGTTTGTGCCTCCTCACAGAGCTAGAACTCGAAAATCGAAACATAAGCTATTCAGAAGATGTACCAACACAACACTCTGATTCAGAAGATGATTTGCCTTTAATAGAGATCAAAACGGAAGTGGAAGAAGAACAAGAAGCACCGAGGAAGAAGCGAAGAGCCAGTGACACGACACGTGAGTATTAGTGTATCATTGTGTGAGCGAACAGGCCGACTGGTGTAACAAGTTAGTAGTTAGTTGATGTCGCTGGAGAGCACACTCCTACTGCCCGATGTCTCACAGCACATCTGAAGTAATGAACACTGATTGCAGATACATCAGGGCAGTCCTGTGTGTATCATAACTCTTGCTTTTGGCTGCACCGTTGTTATATTAAATGATATTAGAAATCTTCCACAAACAATTCATCGACTCTGATATCTGTCTGGATGACTGGACAGGTCCACTCAGAATTGTGTGGTTCTTTCTTCAAAAGACCATCTCAGACAATATGCATGGTTCTCTTTTGATTTGAACATTTCATGTTTGTGTATGGACTGTAAAAGAGACTTTGACACCTGAGTTTGGTTCGGAGTTTCTTCTCAGGCTAATCAGATAGGAAACACCGGCCTTATCTAGTTTAAATGGACGAACAAAAACTTAACGTGTAAAACAAAATAAAAATCATATATAAAAAAAAATAAACAATTTATTCCCTGTCATTAGAGTGTACTTTAAATTTGACGCTTACTAGATTTAAAATCGCAGGGTCGACTGTTGCGAAGAAACCAAAACTGGACACACGAGGGAAACAACCACAAGATGTAATTACAGGAAATGGGAAGAAAAATGAAGAGTCGGTCACAAAAGTTGGCCAGAACATTCAACAGTGTACGTCCACACTTATACCGAAATTCCAAGAAACTTTAACAAATACAACACCTCTAGTTGATAATAGTGTTATTGATACTACTTTAGATACAAATCATCGTAACAATATTAATAAAAGTAGTTTAACAAAAATTACTCGTATAAGTGATGGAGCGCATCTTAAGTGTGAGATTTGTCAGCACAATTGTAAAAGCAAGGCAGATTTTATAAGACATAATCGTGTTCACACCGGGGACAGACCTTTCGAATGTGAATACTGTGGGTTTAGGTTTGGTAAGAAGCGTCATTTAACGGATCACATTCGTACGCACACTGGCGAAAAACCTTTCAAATGTAATATATGTCAGCGTTGTTTTAGTAGTAAGCCTTGTTTAAATAGACACATTCGTACGCATACTGGCGAAAAACCTTACAAATGTGAAGAATGTGAGCTATGTTTTAATCAAAAGAGCAATTTGTCAGCACACATTCGTAAGCACACTGGCGAAAAACCTTTCAAATGTAATATATGTCAGCGTTGCTTTAGTACTAAGCAAACTTTAAATATACACATTCTTATTCACACTGGTAAAAAACCTTACAAATGTGAAAAATGTGAGCTATGTTTTAATCAAAAGAGCAATTTGTCAGCACACATTCGTACGCACACTGGCGAAAAACCTTTCAAATGCATTATATGTGAGCGTTGTTTTAGTAGAAAGCATATATTAAATATACACATTCGTACGCACACTGGCGAAAAACCTTACAAATGTGAAGAATGTGAGCTATGTTTTAGAGACAAAAGTACTTTAAGAACTCACATCCATACTCACACTGGCGAAAAACCTTACAAATGTGAAGAATGTGAGCTATGTTTTAGTCAAAAGAGTGCTTTGACAGCACACATTCGTACGCACACTGGCGATAAGCCCTACAAATGTGAAGAATGTCAGCGTTGTTTTATTCAGAAGAGCCATTTAACAAAACACATTCGTACGCACACTGGCGAAAAGCCTTAAAAATGTGAAGAATGTAAGCTTTGTTTTGGTCAAAAAGCTAGTTTGATATGTCACATTCGGACGTACACTGGCGACAAACCATACAAATGTGAAAAATGCGAGCATTGTTTTAGTTTAGTGTGAAATGTAGCTTAACAATACCCATTCAATACTCAATACTCAAATGTTTATTGCATTCCACAATGTACATGCATAGATGTTAAATAAAAGTGAATGCTCAAAAAAAAACCCCAGCTCTGGCAGACACGAGATGTATCTCAAACTATCAATAATAATAAGGTATAAGACATAACTAACTATTATCGCGTTTCTTACTTGCATACATATAAAAATAGCCAAATATAGTTCAATAGTTGCGAGTCCCACGTTGGGCGCCACTTTTACGGCTGTCTACAAAGAAAATAGTACGCTGCACTTGATTACTCAGTTTATTAGGCACGCAGGTTATAGGTTATTAATTTATTTTTTATTTAATATAATAATGTTATAAATACAAAGACACTAGTTTGATTTCAACCCTATTCCCAAACTGCAAAGCTGGTGTTACTGTCTTTTGCTATGCAACATAATGTTTTGTTTATATAGTATTTTCAATGACATTTGATTGTACAGAATGTTTTACGTTTTGTTATCGAAATAAATGATTTTGTTTGAGCTTCTCAACAATGAGTAAATCAATACCAAACTTTAAATAATAAAAATTAAAAGACCCGAGAACTAAGGATTTTATTATATCATATTTTTTAGTTAAAGATTGAAAATATTCAAATAAAAATTTTCTTAAATCGAAGCCAGAAAAATAAAACTAGCAATTTTTATAAAATTGCAAGTAAGCATGACGATCATGACCGATATTTATTTTATTAGTTATTTATATGAAATATCGATAATTTGATATACATTTAATTTCTACCGGGGCTGGGTTTTTTTCTATGGGACCCTGTTGGGCACAGCACTTTTAGACTAAACTTATTCTAGGTACATTGTCATTTATCATTTAGTTACCTATATTAATAAAATTAATCTTTACATTCTAATAGATACAATAATCATTTATTTCATTATATTAAAATCTTTATTATTACTCATTATTTTTATTTAATATTATTAAAGCTGTATAAATTTGTCATTCAGGCATTCATTTATATTCGCATGCACACCGGTGACAAATCGTACAAATGTGAAGAATGTCAGCGCTGTTTTAGACATAAGAGTACTACTTTAACAAATCATATTCGATGTAGTCACACCGATGAAAAACCATCCAAAAAAGGTTTTATCAAGTCAAATGTAATGTTTTAATGGTATTGGTGAAAAGGACTATTTTTAGGGGTGAAGTATATCGGCGCAAATATCTTTAACAACACACAGAGCGCACGTGTAACGAAACGTTACGAACTACTCACGCGGCGCGCGCCGCCTTCGGCGCCCCTCCAGTCAAAAGCGTGTGAGCGGTCATCCTCAGTAGAGAGCGCCCCCAAAGCCGGTATTCTCGTGCTGGTCATTCCTCGGTGGGCCGCCGGGTCACCGGGGGCTCACCTGGCGGGGTCTGATCGCCGGGATAACGTGAAGAGAACGGCACTGCTGGAGCAGTGTCGTGGTGCTCCTACTGCACACACACCAACTACTCCCAGGCAAGCTACGCCAAGCGTACGCCTGCCATGACGCTGCCGCCGTTCAGGCAACAACAAGGCAGATCCCGTATTTACGGGCTCCTACCCCGAGTCTGCGGTATAAAGGCAGAGCCTGTGTTTCAAAGCTGCTTCATTTCTGAGTGTCATAGGCTATATTTTATGATTATGAATAATATAATAAAGAAGTAAAGTTTTGTTTTTTTATCGCGAGAAATTGTATAGGAACAGAGTTAAATATGTTAAAACAAGAAATTTTCCGCGGATGAAGTCGCGGGCAGAAGCTAGTGTATAATACATGCACAAAATATTCAATATCAGTACCCGTGCGAAGCTGGGGCGGGTCGTTGTATAACTATATTTTCATACATAACCACCTCAGTATTTTTTGGTTTTTGTACCATTACTTTTATGGTTTTAAAAAAGTGGAACCTTTTTAAAACCATAACAGTAATGGTATTATTATTATTGCTGACTGACAGCCAAAGAATTTGACAGCTGCGCTGTCATCTTCAAAAACGGATTTTGCGCTTAGAAGAAATTATTGCGATAGATACGTGGAGGCGACGTCTTGTTTTCGAAGAGGGATGAATATAATGACCACCATAAAATGCTTTGATACCCTTAGTTTTGTAAAAAATATATCTACTTAACACCAGAAAAATAAAGTCTAAAATTACAATAGTAGGTACCAGCTATTTTAGTCACGACTCCAAATATAGTAAACTAGCTTTTGTCAGCGGCTTCGCCCGCGTACATAAAATATAGCCTATGTCACTCAGGAGTAAAGCAGCTTTCTGTTGTTGCTAAAATTTTTCCAATCGGACCAGTAGTTCCAGAGATTACCCCCTACAAACAAAAAAACAAACAAAAAACAAACTTTACCTCTTTATTATATTAGTGTAGATGTAGATGATCACCAAATCTTGACAAGCAAATTAATGTATTATTTGTACCTACATAAATCACTGTGATTGCCATAAAATGTAGGCTTATTATCAAATAACGTAGGTACTCCCTCTAAAACACACTCTTATCGCACTGTTAGAGGCATGCAATAGACGATTTTCCACATTAGTGCAGGAAAAGGCGCAGGCTATCCCTACATTTATTGTATCAGGCCGAACGCGCATCGTCCCCCACGAGTCGCAGATCGTCTCCCGTTCATTAATTTCAGTGAGCATTGAAAAATGTCGTTTGAGAGCACGTGCAAAGTCAATGCAACCCTCGGCTCCAATAACATAAACGGCCTAACCTACGGCTCGGGTGGATTCCGCCTCGGTCGCAATGACAAACTTCCTGTATTTGTATCAAAATGTTCTATATTTTGCCAAGGGTAATTATTATTTACATAAATCGGATAACCAAATGTAATTTTTTGCATGTCATTTTAAATTAAAATGTGGTTAATGATTTGGTTTTCATTAATATTTTCATTATCTTTGGGTTAACAATGATTTTTTTGGAGTCAGTTTTCTTAAGCAGGATAGCAAGATGTAAAAACTTTGATTATAATTTTATATTAAAACGCTGGTATAATTTTGGTGATCATTTACTACTTTTGGGATAACAATGATTTATTCGGATTCGTTTAAATAGGATAGCAGGGTTTAAAAACTTTGGTTATAATTTTACATTAAAATGCGAGTTTAATTTTGGTATCATTTACTATTTTTGTCTGCTATTTGTTACTATATCTGGTTGTAAGTTAAACATAAGCCTTTTAGAAGTAGGGTCGGGTGTCTCACAGTGAACCAGGCAGCTACATTTAACCATCGCCGAATCTCTAAAATGCGACATTGCCAAACCACGCTAATATGAGTGAAAGAGAGGTATTTACTTTCCGTTACTGCCCACTAGTTTGCGTGGCGATCGCGTGCGAAGTAGTTGTGTGAGGAGCATTCGAAAGCAAACTGACTCAAAAAGTAAGTATTTTTTGCAAAATAATTAATTTTTATTTTTTTTTTGTTTAAATGATGTCGATTTATTTATATATACACTGTTTCCTACGGTTATTTAGCAATTAAAAGCACTATAATTCGTGTTTCTACGAGATGGATTTACCGGTAAAATTTTGAGTTTAGTTATCAAAACGTGGTGTGTCTCACAATGAGCCATCTGCGGATGGTACACATTGAGCCATTGTTTATTGTGTACATTTCAGTCGTTAAATGAGTGTATTTTTACAATATTTTTAATTGTTATAGACTGGCGCTAAACAAAGTGAAAATGAGAAAAGAGAGGGGCTGCCAGCATGCTTGAGGCCCTTAAACTGCACAGATAAGGTGAAATAGGTGAAGAGAAATTTGTTTTGGGTTTATTTTTAGAAGAAGTTTTTTTATGTTTTTTTTTACTTTGTTTTAAGTGTTTCTATAATGATATTTAGTTGAAGGTAAAACCTTCAAAAACGTTAGTTTCTAAGTTTTAAATGTATCAAGAATATTATGTTACTTTTGTATTTATTTTGAAAATATAGAATTTGACTGAAAAGTTTCTGTGATGTAAATGTTTTTAATTTTAATAAATATCTATTATTACAAAGTATTTGTCTTTAAATTGAACTAGAAGACATAGTCAATAAGGTGGCTCAATGTGGACCATGCCCTGGTTAAATGTGTACCACCTGAAGTACTCAATGAACCAAAAATCATTTTTCATAAAAACCTGTTTTGCACTGAAACTAAAAGGAATATGAAAAATTAATGTTTTACAAAATTGAAGCTAAATAGATATGCTAACTATACACAAAAAATTAAAGGCATTGATTGAAAATCCAGCCCGCTATGAGACTTTGAAATTTACCTGGTTCAATGTGAGACAACTTACCCTATACATGCTTAAACAAATATGATCGAAATATGGTGTTTACATTAATATATCGATATGGCATAGTGATGTAGGTACCATTGCTTTGAGAGTTTCGATATAATCTCCCATTTATTTCCACCACTTTCATTTCTACCTCAAGAGTATTGTCGCCGTCGTGATCCGCGTTGGGCAGTGCAAGTGTCGGAGTCATAGGCGGGGGAGAATGCTCCCCGTTCAAAGGGGAACACAGCGTTCACATTCATCCACAAGCTGAGTCCTGCACGCTTTTGTAGGGTTATGCCTACGGGTCTCTGTTTAGAGGCCATATGTCGCGGGCCTCCAAATTAAACCGCTGTGTCTCCGCTCCAAGAATGTTGTTTATATTTCTCTTGCGTATAACCATGCTGTGTGCGTTGGTAAGGTCGTCTTAACGGTTTCAGTGGATGGACATCGCCAACGCGTTCAAAACCCTGCCTAGGAGTAGCATTTGGGGTAGACTCCGATATCACCGAGTGCCGACTTACCTCCGTCGTGTGATCGAGACCAACCTGAAGGACAGGTTCATTGTCCATCCCAGTCACCATGGAGGGTCAGAACACCGACAGATATTACGCGGTGTCCCGCAGGGATCGTTCTTAAAACCACCTTTTTGAAACATTGGGTACGGGTACTACGCGCTTCGCGGCAACGTTCCTGTCGGGGTCAGGTTAGTTTGTTACGCAAATAACATGCTAATCCTAGCTCAGGGAGAGTCGTACCAGACGGCAGTTAAACTAGTGACAAGCGGGCTTTTGACAGTCGTGGAGAAGATTCAGCAGTTGGGAATTGAATTGGAAAACGCATTCGGCTCCATAACATTTTCCAATTTGTCACCAAGACCACCTATGTGTTAATGTGTCTGCTAGTTGTCCTAAAGCCTCGTATCCAATAGGGAACATTTGGCGCACGACACGTGAATCTCAACATGTACGGCAACGCTGCACAATAGCGCGCGAAGTTGCCAGCTGCCGCGCAACATGACGCACGGCTTGTTGCTTGTATGTAATACGTTGTTAAACAAATGTTCCGCGTCAACATTCAAAAAGTTGCGAAACATGTTGAACAACATGTCGCGCGTCAAATGTCGCCTAGTGGATACGAGGCTTAATATGTTGAAATATCGGGACGGTGATGTCATTTTTCGTTAACAGCATACGCTTTTATAACAAGCTGCCAGTAACGGTAACTGAACTTAGTGAGGGAAAGTTCAAAAATCATATTAAGCGGGTCCTAACCAAAAAAGCATATTATAAGGTTAAGGATTATATAGAAGACAAGCTTGTTTGGCAATGACTGCTCCTGCACATGTGGCTCCCTGGTAACTCATTCATATTGTGTATTTATGTCTATTAACTGCTCCATCTTTGTTTTTATATACACTTTATTTTCCCTCTTTTATTGACACATTGCTTTTGCAATATTTATATTATTAAGATTTAAAAACTTTTAAATTAAATAATAATTTATTTTGTTAGCATCTCGCAGTGTAACTGTTGTGGTGATATATGTATTTCTTTTTTTTTTTCATACTTATTAATTTTTTTGTTTTATATAATATTTCTTTCTTTGCATCTCACGTTGTAAAGTAAGAACACTGTAGACTTCGCAAATCCTATTACGACTCACCTTTGATTTTTTATTATTATGATTATTTTTATTGTGCTTTTGAGTACAATATTGACTGGTCTACACTGTTCTTACATAATGACATAAATACTGTAATAACGAGATAATATTGTAAGAAACCATTTTTTTTAAAAGAGTAACCATGGAGTTTCTTGCCGGTTCTTCTCCATAGGAAACGACCAATTTGGAACCGTGCACTAGCTTCTGACGTTTTATAAGTGCCCATGTAGGCCTATATGAAATAAAAACCATTTTGATTGATTGATTTTGATGTTTACGAAAAAAAACACATTAGGAACCACTACCACGATGTTTGTACATTCATTACTGATTCCCAAAAGTATTCGGCAAGTGGCTGAAAGACATCATGTCACCTAACCTTCCGCATGACGTAGTTCCTCACCGAACATGGTAAGTTCGAAAGGTTTTGGCCCCGGATTCGTGCAGAAGAAACGCCTGGGTGTCATCACTGCGTGGAACGTCATGAGGATACTATAGAGAACACAATAGAAATGTGCTCTGCCCACGCAGGGCACACTTCTCTTCTTCTTCTCTTCTTCCGGGCCTTGGTACAGGCCATGTTCCGAACCGAAAAGAAGTGAGAGGCAGTCGCTTCTTTCTGCGAAACAATAATACTAGTGAAGGAGAAGACGACGCGCGTGATACAACTGCTCTCACGCCGCTGTCGGGATTTCGATTCAGATTTTCGGCCACCGTAGACTCAGATTTACAAACGGCGAGCAATGGGTAGCTCAATGCTCAAAAAGATGTCACCAAACGGAAGGGGCCCAGCCGGGTTAAAGCCTACCGGGGCCATGGGTAATTTGAAAGTGTACATGTTTCTGGAATGAAGCTAAAGAAGGAACAGGACTGGGATGTTAGTCAGTACAAGTCTAACATTCACTGGAGATGTCATTGGATGATTTAACCAAAAAAAAAATTTTTTTTTCGTCAAAAATAACTAAAGCAAACAATGGACTTACCTAATTTTACTAAAAAACTAGCTTTTGTTAGCGGCTGCGCCCGCATAAATAAAATATAGCCTATGTCACTCAGGAGTAAAGCAGCTTTCTATTGTTGCTAAAATTTTTCCAATCGGACCAGTAGTTCCAGAGATTACCTCCTACAAACAAAAAAACAAACTTTACCTCTTTATTATATTAGTGTAGATAATGTAATATGTTTATACACACATACAACAAGTAAATCTGTCATTTGTTTTTTATCAAACAGAGATAGCAATAATTCTGTCACACGCGTCGACTTGAAGTTGACAGTGACATCCGTCGGCCCCTTTAATTAAGTAGGTAGATGTTTTATGTGAACTTTGCACAAAATCGGTCAAGCGGTTCTTCATTTATGACATTTTTCTGATACCGGAAGCGAAGCCGCAGGATAAAGCTAGTAATTTATAAAAGCGAAATACTACTCACCGATTAATCACTATATCTTAGAAACTAATTTAGGTGTCTAATATAATTCGAATATAATTTAGGTGTCTTCAAGGCTAGAGTGAATAGGCTCTTAATAAACTAGTGCGCCTTACCATCAACGATTGCTGTTGAGGCCTTCGCCTCCAACATCGCCGCGCGCCAGCGGGAGTGAACGAGGGGAGCGAAGGCAGCGGGGGGTCAGCCGTCGATGACGGCCGCACGGCTCGTCACGGGCCCCACTCTGCGCCACCAGTCAGCTGTCACTAGCCCGACGAACACACGCGCTCGCGCATCCCTAAATCTTATACTTGTTTGTTCCGTAGACGCGATTACCATTACTGTACAACTTTGTATTCACTTCAGGCAATATAGTCAGTTTAACAGAACACTGAGTTTTCACTAGACCATCCTTCTTCTTCGTTGAACCAGTCACGGCACGCCCCAACAATTGCGTCACTGCTTACCATCAGGTGGGATCGCAGTCAAGCACTAGTTTATTGCAATTAAAAAAAAAAACTATAACATCTACAAACTTAAAATTCAGCAGGTAGGTTAATTACAGGGTGTAGACGTCCGCTAAGAAAGTTCACATTACTATAAAACCGCTAGATCGTTAACTAAATGCATCGTATTTCCCATTATTGATTTCAAAACGTTTTTTTTTTGGAAAGTTTACTTTGTAAAATTTTTATTATATGAGGGAAACTCGATTAATTACATTGGCAACATTCAGCACGCCCCCAGCCACTCGAAGATTCGTAATTATATCTAGAGTCGAATTTAGTTAAGTCTGCGAAAAAAGGAAACTAATTATTTGCCGTCATCTTGACATTTATGTCAGGTGTCAAGAGAATGTTTTGTGTTCTGTGTTTTTAATCGTTTCCAAAGTAAATAATCGTCATCATTACACCGAAAGTGGTTAAAAGTGCTGGTAAAGATATTATCTTGAAATTCAAACGTGCTTGTTAAGAGGAATGAGAAAATATCGGGCTTACGATTCGATTTTCCAAAAGTGGACCATTTGTCAAATATTTTTTTCGGGTGACCAGAACAACAAATCTCCCAGAATATTCGTACCCGAGTGGTGCCTGGCAGAAAAACAGAGTTGGTTGAAAATGGACTGCTACTGTGTATTTTAATCTTCATCAAGTGACTATTATATCAAGCTTTTATATATGACATGACTTTTTTATAATAATTAAACATCCTATAATTCAATCTATTTGTTTACTTTCATTAAAGTTATTAAAAATGCTGGGAGAGAGATGCCTTGAATGTTAAACGTGCTTGTGAAGAAGAACGAAATAACAACGGGCCTATGGTACCATTTTCGAAAGTTAGAGCCCGTGTTGCTTACTTGACAGGTAATTGTTAGAATGACCATCGCAATAAAATTTGATTTCAAAACGTATTTCTTGCGCTTTATTTACTTTGTATTTTTTTATTACCTATATGAGGGAAAGTAGATTAATTACACTGGCAACATTAAGCACGTTCCCAGTCACGCACAGACTAAACGTAATCCGACTCTACTATATTTTCCTTTCAACTCGCTCCGCAGGCAACCTACTTTCGGAGTTGAGTTATGAAAAAATCATTTATCATTATCGTTAGAGTTAACACCAACCTCAAACTCCTCAAAGGCAGCCGTGGTCATAATCAGTCATAATCTATCTGTGGTCAAGTACTGTCACTAATTAGCAGTGATGCCAGTCGAGTTAAGTTTAGCTACTTTAAAGCTGTAACTGGCTATTTTTCGGTAGCGGTCAGCTACAATTTTATGAAGCTTATAGCTAAACTTTTAGATACTTTATTTTCATTTCATCATGATATGACTACATGAGGCTGTCGATATTCGTATAGTAGTAGAATGCTGTCACAACAACTTCGTCATTCCTAAATCAGTATTTGGTAAAATAGGTAAAATGGAAAAATATTCTAAATCAAGTGCAGCTGAACAAGTTTTATCTTTATCTCAATCTCCTACATCTTTCTCTTGTATTCTATATTCAGAAATAAATAAGTCAATAATCCTTATAGGAGCTTAAAGTTAAATGCTGTAAAGAATATTGGATTCTTTATTTTTTGTTTGAGTAGTTATAGTTTAAGAAGGATAATGTATAGCGACAAAAGTTTAAATAATCTAAAATAAAAAATAAATTAATGTAAGTTTATTATATAGCTGATTTGTTAGCGGACACTACTGTTTTATTTAATTTATATAACATTTTAAATGCAAAATATATGAAATACTTTATCACAATATCGCAGAATAATCTCCTGTAATCATGTTAGAACGCCAGGACGGACTTCATTTTATTTATTTATTTAACCTTCATGTACAGCAGTGGTACATAGACGAAATCCAATGAAAATGCCTTGTATCGTTAAGTATGCAACAAGGCATTTTAATTGGGAAAGCTACTTCTAGCTACTTTATTTTGGGAGAAAAATTAACCTATATTTTTTTGTATTTTTAGCTACAAGCCGTTGGTAGCATTTGGCAACACTGCTAATTGGTCTTGTCAGTCTTGAGTCTACTTCGCATATCAATATTATTCATTAATTTATAATTTCAATTTAAAAAGAAAAATATATTTATTAATTTATTTTACTGTTAACTCTCGCTAAATACTCGCGTGTAGTTCGCACGTGTTATTGAAAACATTGTGGTGTCTCTTCTAAAAAGGCTAGAGTTGAAGTTGTTTTGATTGTGGTGTTTAATAATTTGGTATCTATCGGTTTAAATATCGTCATGGCTTCGATTTAAGATACCCGTTGCTTAGCATTCACCAGCAGACTTGACCAGACGTTGGACAGACCTATCCGACTTGTCGCGAGCGGTCTGGTAGCGAATTCCCTTTCTCTAACCGGACCGAGTCAAAGTCGTCGACGGTGCGCACTGTTCCCGCGCGCCTCAAGGAGTTGTCAGCAATCTGAAGGGGCCCTGCAGGGTCGAAAGCCGCGCCAGCATCAGATATTTAAAGTACAAACATGGAAAAACTGCAAATGTGCAGAATATGTTTAGTAGAGAATGTTCGCATGTACATAGTTAACGACAAGGACTTACAAGAGCTGTATGAAACGCTGACTGATATTCCAGTAAGTAAAGTTATACCTTATAATTGTACTGATATATTATTTAGTATTTATATTATTTGGTAAGCGCGTACCGGAAGACGCAGTATTGGAAGGCCTCCCACAAGGTGGACCGATGACCTGGTCAGGGTTGCCGATATCTGATGGATGCAAGATGCACAGGACCGGTCTTTGTGATGGCGCTTGGGGGAGGCCTATGTCCAGCAGTGCACCTCTGTCAGTTAAAATGATGGTGATGATAATATTTAGTTAATGCGCTCACTTCTATTTTTAGAGTGGCCCTTGTGTAGTGATTCAGAATTATTGTTAAAAGTTAACCAAGATGTTTCTCTGTATGAGAAGTATACCAAAAGCCACAAATTTTTTTTTTTTTTATATGACATCTCTTTGTTCTTTTATTTTGACACATTCTCACAATATTCCTTATTCCTTTTATAGATCCATCATATAATGTAATTGTCTTACTGAGACTTGTGATTATTTTTCTTGCATTCACATTATTGAAAGAGGCTATATAAAAGCCTCTTTCAATAATGTGAATGTGAGAACATTGTAGATGCAAATTTTAGATTACTTCCTACCATTTTAACAGTAGGAGTTCAATATTCACTGGTCTGCACTGTCCTTACATAATTTATGTGCTGTAATATGGAAATATTGTAAAGATAACAATTTTTTTAAAAGAGTAACCATGGAGTTTCTTGCCGGTTCTTCTCCATAGGAAACGACCAATTTGGAACCATGCACTAGCTTCTGATGTTTTACAAGTGCCCATGTAGGCCTATGTGAAATAAAAAACTTTTACTTGACTCAACATAATCTGTGGTCAGTGTTACCTAGAAACTATAACTATGTACCTATGTATTGTGTGAGAAGCACTCTATCCTAAGTCTAATGCTACATTATTGTGTTCTGTTGCAGTTTGTAACTGGAGACAGTAGACCGATGCTCACTTGTGTCTTCTGCTTTGCTAAACTAAAGCAATGCTGCCAACTGCAGAGGAAATGTCTGGAAGCTGAGAAACTGTTAGCTCAGATGTTGAATGAGGTGAGGTGTGCTGCAACTAGTGAGTGTAGAAGTGATACTGTCTAGAGGTCACGGACTGCTCACGATGAGTTTAGATTTTGTATAGCATAGCACCATCCTTATAATGTTCCCACAGCTGGGACTCAGGCTTTTTCTTTAAGAGAGTGAATGGGCCATAATCCAACAGATAGGACCAAAAAAAACCACATATAGTTTGTTTTTGAATTCTAGACTATGATTTGACAAGATAACTCAGGCTGTCACACTCTAGAAATATGTTCCCAACTTTCTGGAACATTTAAAGTCTTCAAAAAGTAATCTAACATTAAAAAACGAAATTTAGGCCCATTAATTCGACTGACCTGTTGGTCTAGTAGTTAGCGACCCTGACTGCTATGCGGGAGGTCGTGGGTTCGATTCCCACCCAGGACAAATGTTTGTGTGATGAGCACAATCATTTGTTCTGTGTCTGGCTGTAATTTATCTATAATATGTATGTATTTAGAAATATATTTATAAGTATGTTTGTCAGTTGTCTAGTACCCATAACACAAGCTCTGTTTAGCTTGGGACTAGACGACGTGGTGTGATAGTTGTGTAATATGTTATGTTATGTATTGAGGGTTGCTGGATGCCATATGTTTGATTTTTTTTTTAATTCATTCTTAGACATGCTAGTTTTCCCATGATGTTTTTCTTCACCATTTCGAGAGCAGTGGCGAGGGCTTGACTGAGTTTAAACCTGAACCCAACTACTCATATTATGTAGAGGCTGTTACCACTCGGCCGACACTGCTCTCAAATCATAAATCTGTAGAATAGAATACTGATTTATTTGTTTAGAATGCAGGTAATAACAATAAGGTGATATAATAATATAATATGTCCACAACTATCACACAACGCCATCTAGTCCCAAGTTAAATAAATTATTAGTTATATAATTCTAAATACATAATTATTATAGCTAAATTTGAAATATATATATAAGTATTTAAAAAAAAAGCCAGACAAATGATTGTGCTCATCACACAAACATTTTTTCTGGGTGGGAATCGAACCCACGACCTCCGCCATAGCAGTCAGGGTTACGAACTACTATGCTGACAGGCCAGTCATATTAATAAGATGTTACAATGGGCGGTCTTTCATATGTGAACCCTTGGTCCCAGTCGGCTTCGACCCTGTAGGGCCCCTACGGTTTGCTGAAAACTCCTTGAGGCGCGCGGGAACGGAGCGTGCCGTCGACGACTGGCTTCGTCTGGACGGTTACCAGATAAAGATAATCTTATTTGTAAAAACATGTGTGTACATACATTTTTGTAAGCATGCAGGATGTTATAAAATTTATTATGGTCCGTACATGTTTTGCCTTTGTGGCGTACAAATATAAAAGTTTACAAAAAAAAAGAATCTAAATTATTTGAAATGGATTTAGTTGGAGCTGTAAATCAGTTAAATAGGTAATTTAAATAAAAAAAAAAATTGTTAAATTGTCATTAAAATTAAAATACATTACAGCCCAATTAAATAATATCTGAATAAAAAGGAAAAAGGTATGTCAAGAGAAAAAAAATGTTAAACAATCTGCATAATTAAAATAGTAATTATTAATTAATTAAACATTAAAAAAAAGTTGAAATAATAAAAGAAAAATGTCAAATAGCATGCACAATTACAATAATTATAGTCATTACTATAAAAAACATTTATATTATATTCTATTCTATCCAGATAATGAAAATTGTTTGTGTTTGTATGTGTTACATAATACTGTGATAACTGTTTCCAGCCGAGTCCTTCAGCACACCGCGCTCAGCTCAAGTTGTTCAGTGAGCTTACAGTGACTCATCTAGAGAACATCAGTATATCTGATGTCAGCCATGTTGAATGCATTGCTGTCAAAGAAGAGTTACCAGATGTCTGTGAGAGACTAGATGATGTCAGTGAGACAAAAGTGGAACGTTTGGAATATGGTATGTTTATAAGAACTTTTAATTGAATGATAAACCTATACCTTGTATTGAAAAAGCGTTTATTACAACAATATACAGGGTGTCATTGACATGTTAACGCAAACGAATACCATAGATCCAGTACATGATTCTAGAGATGGATTTTTTTGTCGGTTTTTTCTTATTTTTTTTTTGATGAACTTTCTTTACGGAGACTCTACACTCGAAGTAGTAGACGACTACGTCTACCTTGGACAGACAATCCAGTTAGGTAGGTCTAACTTTGAGAAAGAGGTCAATCGTCGAATCCGACTCGGCTGGGCAGCGTTCGGGAAGCTACGCGGTGTCTTCTCGTCTAATATCCCACAATGCCTCAAGACGAAAGTCTATAATCAGTGCGTGTTGCCAGTGATGACGTATGGCTCTGAAACGTGGTCGCTTACAATGGGCCTTATAAAAAGACTCAAGGTCACTCAAAGGGCAATGGAAAGGGCTATGCTCGAAGTATCCTTGCGTGATAGAATCAGAAATGAGGATATCCGCAAGAGAACCAAGGTTGCCGACATAGCGAAAAGAATCGCCAAACTTAAGTGGCAATGGGCAGGGCACATTGCACGCAGAACGGATGGCCGCTGGGGCCGAAAGGTTCTGGAGTGGCGACCGCGTACCGGAAGACGTAGCGTTGGAAGGCCTCCCACAAGGTGGACCGATGACCTGGTCAGGGTTGCTGGAAGCCGATGGATGCAAGACGCACAGGACCGGTCTTTGTGGCGGCGCTTGGGGGAGGCCTATGTCCAGCAGTGGACGTCTTTCGGCTGAAATGATGATGAACTTTCTTTTAATTAAACTGTATAAAAACGTCAATTTAACATTTTTTGCGAAAAAAATTAGTGCATTACATTCCAAATTAAAAATGTCATCGGATTTGAATAGAATAACGACTTTATTTGTCTCGATGATATTTTTTTTTCTTTTGTAAAAAAAAAAATAACTTAAATGTGGTGGAATTTTTCCTCGTTTTTTTTTTTCAAATTTTTGAAAAAAGTTTTGTTTTTTTATTTTTAACCTGTATAAAATCGTTATTCTGACCAGTCCCAATGATATTTTTAGAAAAAAAAAAGAAAGTCGTGTTAGGTACTCCACTTATAACTCAAGAACGGCTGAACCAATTTAGCAGAAAATTGGCAGGGAGGTAGTTTAGAGCCAGGAGAATGACATAGGAGTTTCATTTTTTTATTACTTTTTTTTAATGTAGTATATTTGCTAATTCTGAACTCTACTCTCCCACCGAATAGGGTAGATGAGGGTAGAGTAGAGTAGAATAATCTGTTGCCGGGAGCGAAGCCGCGGGCAAAAGCTAGTTTTGGATAAACAGATATCTTGTGGATATTATGATAATATCCACAACCTTCTATAGAAATCAAAACATAAATTTGTGTAAGAGTATTTATTATTTATTTATTTTAAACTTTATTGCACACCAAAATGAGGACAGGATATACAATTATAAAAACTAAGTGTACAATGGGCGGTCTTATCGCACAGGGCAATCTCTGACAGACAACCTTAGGATGGACTAAAATGAAAGGAGATAGATGAAGAGAGTAATTCAGTAAAGACCTCTGAAAGTCTGCTATTTTACGTGAACTTTGACTCTTCATAATGTACTCTATTAAATACAAGCCTTCTGCCGGCTTCACCCGCGTAAAAGTTGGGTTGTCTATACAAAATTTAAACCCCCATAACATCCCTTTAGGAGCAGAATTTTGAAAAACCCTTTCTTAGTGTTCGTCTACGTCATAAAAGGAAGCCTTGTGCAAAATTTCACGTTCCTAGTCCCAGTAGTTTTGCTGTGCGTTGATATGTCAGTCAGTCAGTTTCCCCTTTTATATAAATATATAGATATAGAAAAGTACTTCTATAGAAACTTAGCGCATCTAATTGTGATTCTAAATGATGTCATTAAAAAAAATCCTTAAGAGTTTTTAATAAGAACACGTATTTCCTGGAACAAGTTTTGTGAAACATTCGAATAAATTTTAGAATTACCGAACATATTTTCCTATTCATTTTTATGTATAAGAATATATGATGCTCATACTTAATTATGTTACAAGAAATAAGGACCAATTAGTATCAGTTCACCGATTCAGACGTCGTGTATTGTTGATACAGTACGGTCGACTTCTTCTTCTCATGTCGCGGTCATCATTGTGGATCACGACGAGTGATCATCTTGGTCATGCGGCGCCATTCATCGCGGACTGCAGCTTTCCGGGTGCATTCGTAGACCGAGCACTTAGTTGCGGCCTTGATCTGGTCTGTCCAACTCATTGGTGATCTACCACGTGGCCTGGTGCCCTCAACTTTGCCCTGCACTACAAGGGAGCGTTCAAGTATTACGTAACGCAATTTTTGAAGATTTTTGCCCCTTCCCCTCGCTTGTAACGCACTGCAACTTTTTTCTGTACCCCCTCCCCCTCTCTAAACGTTACGTAACATTGAAAGTGAGCATATTTACCTAAACTTTTCTTTATTTTTCAGCTTTTTATAGCTGTCTGGTCTAGTCTGGTCTTCGACAACTAATACAATTGAGGGATTTCTATTCTAAATGAAAAGTACCACGTATATGAAAAGGGTTGTCATTTTAGGAGTTTTGATTTCCTAATTTTTTATTTAAAAAAAAAACAATGTTATGTAACGTGTAGTAAGAAAGATCCCCCCCGTCCCTGTAACGCATCGTAACGTTTTACGAGACACCCCCTCCCCTCCAAATCGTGTTACGTAATACTTGAACGCCCCCCAAGACGCTCTATGGAGTCATTACCACGCCGCGATACATGGTCGAAGAAGGTCAAAATGCGCGACTGCACTGTGGATGATAGACGCCGTCTGATGCAGAGTTCTTTAATTATGGATACTCTGTCCATGATACTCTTAGTATCCGTCTCCAGCACCACATCTCCAACACTTCAACTTACGGTCGAGTGGTCGAATGAAAATTTTTATATATTGGGCCCTTGTTATAATCAGGCTTCGGATCCATCCAGCGCGTGTATTAACAAGTAGCTCTTCACTGTCTTTGCTTACAGAACTAGAACTGGAACCTCTAAACAATAGCTGTTCACTCGCAGAACATGTACCGGCACAACAGGCGGAGCCTGGTGTAGAATATGATGTGCCCTTAGTAGAGATCAAAACGGAAGTGGAAGAAGAACAAGAAGTACCGAGGAAGAAGCGAAGAGCCAGTGACACGACACGTGAGTATTAGTTAGTTGATTTATTAAAAAGATACAACTAGCAGAATTGTTAAAAGTGCACTGACAGATCTCTTCAGGGCTGGGTTCATAATGACTAGAGTAGTGTAGAGTTGTAATCTAGAGTTGTTGTTTTATGACTCGAGTAGCTACCCTAGAGTTAAACCAAGTGACTCTAACTTCGAGCAGGGTAGGTTGGAATAAGCCATTGACAATAGAACTTGACGTTTAAAAATGCGAGTGTAGGCTATCTACCCTGTGACATCATTAGAGATAACTCCAACCTCAAAGAACGCCAACGCCATGCCCTCGTCGAGGTGCTCGGCGGTGGCGACCTCTCGCGCCGGGCCGGTTACTAAATTAAACTCTTGACTCTTGCGAAGCCGGCATTCGCACACCTATCGTCTTTCTGTTATGTCTCAAGTACAGTATTCAAAAGTATTAATCATACAGGGTCGGCCGCTGTTAAGAAACGAAATCTGCACATGAGAGGGAAACAAATAGACGCAATTACAGAAAATCAGAAGAAGATTGAAGAGGACGAAAAAGTTGCCCAGAACATGCCAAGCAATTCATCCAAACTTGTGAAACTCCAAGAACCTTACATTAGTGTTACTTCAGACACAAATACTAGTAAAAAACGTGTTAGAACAAAGCACACTGACGAAAAACCTTACAAATGTGAAGAATGTGACCGTAGCTTTAGTCAAAACGTTTTTTTAATAAGACTTATCCGTACGCACACTGGCGAAAAACCTTACAAATGTCACCTCTGCCAGGCTTGTTTCAGCGAAAACGGTAACTTAATGCGACACCTCCGTACGCACACTGGCGAGAGACCTTACAAATGTGAAGAATGTCAGCTTTGTTTTAGTCAGAAGAGTATTTTAAAAACGCACATTCGTACGCACACTGGCGAAAAGCCTTACAAATGTGAAGAATGTCAGCTTTGTTTTGGTCATAAGTCAATTTTATTATGTCATATGCGTACGCACACTGGCGAGAAACCTTTTAAATGTGAAGAATGTCAGCGTCGTTTTAGTGAGAAAAGTAGTTTAATTAGACATGTACGTTGTAAACACGCTGCCAAGCCATGAAAGTGAGATGTCTAGCTAGCGCAATTCTAATTTTGTCTTTTAACCTAATTGGACCTGCAATTGGACGTCTACATACGCTGACAACTCCTTGAGGCGCGCGGGAACAGAGCGCGCCGTCGACGACCTGGCTTAGTCTGGTTATTTACCGTCGCTCGCCGTCCGCAAGCCCGCGCCTGCGGTGGCCGTATATCAGGATCGGAATCCCGGCGGCGTCTGGGGCGGACCTCCTCCTTGGCATAACAAGCCATGGTCATAATATTAGCCTTTCAAATTTCTTTCAGAAAACGTATTTGCACTTGTCAAAAACCTTACAAGGGGGCATTCAAGTATTACGTAACGCAATTTGGGGGGGCTGGGGTATCTTGTGAAACGTTACGATGCGTTACAGGGACGGCAGGGGGTCTTTCTTACAACACGTTACGTAACATTGTTTTATTTTTCAATCAGATCAAACAATCAATCAGATCGGGCCGGCGAGGGGCTGGGGGAAGTAGAGTGCATTGATGTTACAAGTTGTATCAAGATATTACACTGTATAATTACAAGGTGCGCATTGTAATGCTCGGTTCTGCTCCTTCACTGATGTAATGCTCAAATCTGTAACGTTACATTACACGCGAATGCTCCCGGAGAGGAAGCACCTTTACGTAGTATCTACTTTTCATTTAGGAATCCCTCGATTGTATTAATCTGGTCGTCGACAACAGCTAAAAGCTAAAAAATTAAGAAAAGTTTAGGTAAAAATGGTCACTTGAGTTTTACGTAACGTTTAGAGAGGGGGAGGGGGGTACAGAAAATCGTTACAGTGCGTTACAAGGGGGGAGGGAGGCTCAAAAATCTTCAAAAATTGCGTTACGTATTACTTGAACGCTCCCCAACGGTAGTATTCATAAGTGTTTAAAGGTGAAAATTCTTATGACGCGATTTAGGCTTTTGTATGTATTTGTTGTGACTTGACATATCGTAAACAGTTTGTGTACAAACCAAGCTGTGATTCAAAGTAAAAGAAAGTAATGTGTAAGTTCTTCTTAGTCATTTACAATGAATTTATTTTTGACAATTATAATAAACTTACATTGACAATGAGGGTGTTCTAAGATGTCATTCACCAGGTGGCAGCACTGAGGCGTCAGGTCCAGGCACCTGTCAAAACGCTTATGTTACTGACATTAGCTAGACATCAACGTCAACGTCATATATAAGTTTTCAAAGTAAAAGACCTGACGGCTAAGTGGCGCTAGCTGGTGGTGTGAATATTTCTAAACACCCTCATTACAATAAATTTAATTTTGACATTACAATGAATATAACTATCTTGACATTTGTATTGAATTTATATTATTATCCCTAATGAATTCTAGTATTTTTAACAATCTATAATGAATACGGTACGCGGTCGCCAGTCCAGAACCTTTCGGCCCCAGCGGCCATCTGTTCTGCGTGCAATGTGCCCTGCCCATTGTCACTTAAGTTTGGCGATTCTTTTCGCTATGTCAGCAACCTTGGGTCTCTTGCGGATATCTTCATACCGGAAGACGTAGCGTCGGAAGACCTCCCATAAGGTGGACCGACGACCTGGTGAGGGTTGCTGGAATTCGATGGATGCGAGACGCACGGGACCGGTCGTTGTGGCGACGTTTGGGGAGGCCTATGTCCAGCAGTGCACGTGTTTCGGCTGAATTGATGATGATAATGAGTTTTATCTTAACATTGAAATTTAAACTTTTGACATTTATTAATCGATATATTTTGACCTTTATAATGAACTAGCGACCCGCCCCTGCTTCGCACGGGTACAGATATTGAATAGTCATAGTTATTTATTGGTAAGGGATTCTTACAAGTGTGAACCAACTGTTACGTCAGGATGGTCACAGTAAAACAAGGATACTTCTCATTCAACAAGTTTATAATTATAATTCAAATATTACAGTAGCAAGTAATTTTCTCATAATCTTATTTGCTTAGCAACCGTAACTAAGGAGACTTATGAAAGGAAAACTGTCAACACAGCGGCTTTTATAACACACACGAATACATTACTATTAATTTACAATTGAATAATCTAATGAAATGGCTCGTTAAATATTAATTATTAACAATAATATATATCAAAGAATAATGCACAATATAATAACTTTTACTAATTATTTGATGTACCGGAAGCTGACAAGCGGAAGGCGCTATAATCGTTTATTTATAATAATTCGGGTACCTACTAAAGAGTTTTCATGTCGAGCTGGTACATGACGAACCCGAAGTCTGTAACACAGATCATAGGTTTATGGGATGTTATACAATATTCAACGAATTATTTCGAATATGATATTACAATGTCAAATAATACAAAAATAAAGAGAAAATATCAAATAAACAGAATACAAATACAAAAAAAAAGTCAAATCACAAGTTAAATTAAAAATAACAAAAAATGTCCCAAAAATTTTGATTCCGAATAAATGTCAAAGTTAAATCATAAAATAAAATAATTTATTATGCATGTATTATATAAACCTTCCTCTTGAATCACTCTATCTATTAAAAAAAGCCGCATCAAAATCCATTGCGTAGGTATAGGGAGGAAGTGACTTTGTTTTATACTATGTAATGTAATATAATAAAGAGGTAAAGTTTGTTTCTTTGTTTGTAGGAGGTAATCTCTGGAACTACTGGTCCGATTGGAAAAATTTTAGCAATAATAGAAAGCTGCTTTATTCCTGAGTGACATAGGCTATATTTTATGCACGCGGGCGAACCCGCTGACAAAAGCTAGTATACTATGTAATGATTTACTTCTGACAATGAAAAAATGTGAATGTGAATGAATGAGAAAATTAAAAAAAATTGTTTAATTTAATGACTATTTTTATGACTTTCCTGTGTTAGTCTTATTTTGTGTTTTATTTAATTCGATTTTTATAGCTAATGTTTATTTTTTCTAACTTGTGCTACTACCTACTTAATTTTATACAATTTCTGCGCTCGACAGGGTCCATGTGCACTTATAAAAATATTTTTAAGATCTTATGTAATATGTGTTAAGACTCCGTGCATGAAATTCATTCCCTAGAGTTTAGGCAAATTCGCTGTGATGCTATGTTTGTGTGCATCGTGCGTGCGCCTACACACACACGCGCGCAATAGTCGAGCTTAGTGAACGTTCAAACAATGTTGATCCTTTAGAAGATATAATATTTTATTTTCTTATTTTATGATGTTCACCTATGTACCACTTTTGTACAAGTAGATTAAGTAACAAAATCATATAATAAGTACGGTTTGTAAATAAAAATCTGGAACTTGTGTATATTTTATATTTATCACAATTGTCAAAATAGTTCAGTTTAGTGTTAGATGGATGTTGATACATTTAGACATTAAAAAAAAATGTTAAATACAAAACTATAAATGACAATTACGATAGCTAATTTATGTAAAATGGTTGTAAAAAAAAACATTTTCAAAATTCTGTTTAATTTTGAAAATGTTTTTCGTCAAAAATAAATTATGTTTACGAGATTTCTCTTTTAAGGTGGCATTTTTACACTCGCCTAACCATTGAGCGTGGTTGGAAAACGTGTTGCTTTGTCCATATCCAACGCAATGTTTGATGGAGAGGCAACACGAAAAAAGAGAGATAACGCCCGAATACGAATACACAAGCTTAGAAAGTTTAATTTACTATTACCTGCTTCGATGGAAAAATCCTAAACGTCAATCACCGATCACTAAAAAACGCTTTACTCGGCCCTCAAATGTATAATAAGGTTTCAAAAAGAGCAGAATTTGTCTCCTGCCGCAGGGCAGATAAAAAGAAGAGATATTTTAAATAGTCCTATGCATACATTTGACCAGTGGCGCACCCCTATGGATGACTCAAGACCGACTTTTTTTAAAGAATTTTTTTTTTGTACTCAAATTATTACGCGTCTACGGTAGCCGGAAATCGGAATCGGAATCTCGGCGGCGTCAGGGGCGTGAGCACCTTTGCCTTATGCGATCAGCCTCCTGCTTTGTAGAAGGATGCGACCGCCTGCCACTCCTACTCGCTCCGGACCAAGGTCTATATAAACCCCGTGCGAGATATCGCCGCCGCCGAATGACTCCACATGGACATGGCGATGCTCTGTCCAAGCATGGTATACCTGTACCATGTGCTCCACCGTGTCCTCCGGGCGCTTCACACAACGGCAACACCCTGGCGTCACTTACGCACGAATCCAGTGCAGGTATCTACCTCCCAAACTTACCATGTTCGGTTACCTGCGTCATACGGAAGGTGAGGACACCGTGAGGTCTTTCCAGCCGGGCCTCAAAGAGGGGACTAACCGCCATACCTGCATCGGATTCGTGCGGAAGAGAAGCCCCAGGTGTCACAGTAGAGGTGTGCCCCGCTTGGGAGGAGCATCGCCGTGTTCTCATGGGGGTGATCGGTGTCAGCGATCTCTCGCACCGGGTCTTGGTGGAGGCCATGGGCGCAACCCTCTGCGAAGCAGCAATGCAAGTCAAGGAGGAGGTGGACTGCATAAGGCAACGGCGCAAACGCCGCCGGGCTTGCGGACGGCGAGCAATGGGTAGATCACCGTCCGGTCATCTTGTAAGTTGTAACAGTGCGGACCAAGCCCAAGTCGTCGACGGGGCGCTCTGTTCCCGCGCGCTTCAAGCAGTTGTCAGCAAAACGGTAGGGACTCTGCAAAAGGGTCGAAGCCTGCTGGGGCCCAGGGTCTCTTTCTGAAAGGAAGGCTTGGCTCCAATGCGAAGGGCAAAATGCAGGCTTGTGTAGGGCCACTCGCTTCTAGTGCTAATTGAAAGTAAATTCTTACATTTTCTGGAAACGAAGCTACAAGCAGTGCATTAATCTTGCGTTCTTCAAAAACTTTTCTTGCACGTATCAGCCCTACCTATATATTTTTTTTCCTTTTAGCAAGGCATTCATAATGCATCCCTTTCTTTCGACCCATTATCTACAAAAAAAGGATCTAGAATACTAGATTTTGCATTTGCTTTAAATAAGTACGTAACCACGTGATGAATGATATTTATTTTGCAAACAGATGACACTGGTGTTTCTTAGCTGACTACCCTGAGAAGAAAAACCGAAACAAACATAGGGGTCAAAAATATAAAAATTCTGTACATAACGAATACGTAAATAGGTCATAAACATTGTAGAAGTCATAAGTGAAAGAATTGTAATTAAATAGTATTAGTAGAGTAGTTCTGGAAATTATCTTTACATACAAACAAACAACCGTTACCTGTAATTATCATTGAAGTCAAAAGAAATTTTAACAATCTTAATAAACAAACCTAAAATAAACAATAATACTTAATGGATCAAAATGTGGTAGTCAGCGTACAATAATGGGAATTTATTTACGTAAAACTCGGGAGCGGCTGCGGAACAAAGCGACGCGTCCTCGCGCTGGGAAGGCCCGATTGTGACTGACGAGATCGAATTTGCGCGGTCGATAATATAGTCAATTTTGTTTTGTAATTTACGAAATGAAGTTATTATTTATTTGTAAATTAAATTTTTGATTCTTGTAAAGAGATTTCTTAAGATTATTTTGCATATTTTAAATTTTCTTAAAAGTGTTTCCAAGGTATAGAAAAAAATACTTATTTGTACACATATTTTCAAAGAATTACGTTTCTTCAACATTTTTTTTTAGCTATATTTCCAATCAAAGTCAATAATGTAATCAGTATATGTTGTAGTAGACCATGTAATGATGTTACTGGTATTTTTTAAATGTCGTAAAATCCCGTGTAATTTTGTGTAAACCTTAGCCAACCATCACTCGTTCGTTATTTTTGCGAAAAAAGGGTTTGGAATATGGCTAATTGCCATTAATCCACTCATTATTTTACAAAAATTCTCAGTATATTTAGGAGAATAAGAACTTGACTTTTATAATCTATAAAAAGAAGGATTAAAAGTCTTCTCTTTTGTCTCTCAAACCTTGATCAAAAATGTTCAAAATGAGTTGATTTCATACACGGGCCCTTAATCTAACTATAAATATAAAACTATAACTATTTATTTAGTTAGCTTTGCATGCTGTGCGCCTCACACGGAGAAAATGTTGATTGTTTCTAACTCGAGGCAGAAAAAAGAATTTTATCTTGTTAACTTAAGTCCAGGATATAACTTACCGGATTGTCAGTCAGCCTCTCATACAGCGCATGCAAGTCTTTGTTTACCACTACATACATGCGAACGTTCTCCGCTAAACACAGCCTACACATTGGTAGTTTCTCCATTTTATTTTCTGTATTAATTATGAAGTACCAAGTTATTTATTTCACAATAAAACTAAGTTGTTTGTTTCAGTAAACAAGTATATAAAACAAAAACTAAACAAGTAAATAAACGTGTGAAACTGGTGAAACATGTCAAATGTCAAACTCAACAACTGTCAACTGTCAATTTAGAATGCGTTTTCCAGTGTTGCCAGTCGAGATTTGGCAGAAATTATCTGAAATATGAAAAAAGGTAACTTTTTTGTTTAAAAAGTAACCTATCATATTTCTTTAACTGGAAAAGTACTTTTCGACTACCGTAGAAACAGACACAATTAAGACAATAGATGTTCGAACACCAGCGTTCGAATGGGGGGGGGGGGTAAGAGTTTAAAAGTTGATAAAATAGAATATTAGTTGTATTGACCTACCGAAACTTCGATGAGTATTTGAGCACTTGCCCGCATTTCTTGATTTATTCATATTGATACATACTAATCCGATCCGATCCTACTGATCAAGTGAATGAGCGAGATACAGGTGCAGGTGGTGTAAGTATGAAAGAGTACAATATAATATGTTGTTATAAAAAGCTATAATTTTTTATAAAGGTTTTAGTTTCATTACTAACGAAGCTTACCAACATGAAAAATTCTAAAACGATTGTTCCATTTCACGTTGCTTTTATGTAAGAAATTAAAAGTTAACTCTTTATTAAAATCACCTATAAGTCACCACAAAATCACCTCTTCATTCGACTTATCTAAAACTAACCAATGCAGTTCAAAAATCCCCTAAAAGGTTACTTTTGTAACATTTTACTTTTAGTTAAGTGGCAAATGGAAGAGGAAGGCAAATTGTGAAACGACAAGACGTTGCTTGAAAAACTAAATATCCAAGCCAAAACCAGTAGAAAAAAAAATCAGCTACCAGACAAAAAAAAGTATCTTGGATAATGTTATCATGTTATTGTTGACATATTGTAGTTTTGCGCATTGTTTACAGAAAAAAAAAACATTCAGGTATATTTTGTATATTAAGCAACTTAATTGCATTAGTAAAAGAAAATGGAGAAGCTACCAATGTGTAGGCTGTGTTTAGCGGAGAACGTTCGCATGTATGTAGTGGTAAACAAAGACTTACATGAGCTGTATGAGAGGCTGACTGATAATCCGGTAAGTTTTATCCTGGACTTATTACTTGCCTCGAGCAAGCATCACTCTCCGTGTGAGTAGAGGCGTACGACAAGCAGAACTATGCACTTACTGTTGTCCTGAACAGCATCATTACCTTGCACTTATCACACGTGTTAGTTTTGCGCTAAATTGCACTACATGTCATCAGGATCCGCCTTTCTAGAGCGTAATCGATCTTACAGTCTGTTGTTCCATCATTTCTATGTTCGTCATCTCTCGTAACTGTCCATGTTCCCACTCTTAAACTTAATTTCATTTACTATTATTATATTATGTGCGCGGTGCAACTCAATTCTCACTAACATGCTGGGTGTATAGCCAGTAGAAATCACAGGAAATATAATTGAGATACTGGTAATAGAATAAAAAGTAAGCTTTCATTAAACTTGGTTGGTTTTATTTATGAGTATATTAAACAAGTGGAAAAATAAAAAGATTTGTTCTATAAAATTAAAGACTATTCCAACATACTTCACATTTGAATTCTTATTTCTTTATTGTACAAAACACAATACAGTACATGGTGATACAGACAGTTCAATAATTTAATTTATTCATAGAAAAATTCAGTTGAAGAAATTTTTGTTGCAGTTTGTAACTGGAGACAGTAGACCGATGCTCGCTTGTTTCATCTGCTGCACTAAACTAAAGCAATGCTGCCAACTGCAGAGAAAATGTCTGGAAGCTGAAGAGCGGCTCGCTCAGATGATGAATGAGGATTATGAGGTGAGGTATTTTATGAAGAATATAACTCCAGGGATGGGTTAAAAAATGACCAGAGTAGAGTAGAGTAGAGTTGTTACCCAGAGTCGTTCTTTTATGACTTGACTTAACACAAGTGATTCCAACTTCAAGCAGGGTAGGCTCGAGTAAGATATTGACAATAGGACTTGCTGTTTGCATTCAAAAATGCGATTGTAGGGTATGTACCCTGTGACTTCATTAGAGAGTTCACTCCAACCTCAAATTTTAAAATAGTCCTGGAGATCTACATATCATAAAAATAAGGTTTAAAAACTAACACCCGACTACTTAAAAACACGCTCTAAAAAGTACGAAACAAGAAAACAAGAAAGCCGTGGTCGTATGCCATAAGAATAATAAATTAAAAAAAGTGGTATACGACCACGGCTTTCTTGTTATCTTGTTTCGTACTTTTTTCTTTTTTCGTTAGTCTTTATAAACTTAATTTTTATTTAACATATTTTGGAGTTCTAAATAGGTTAATCTTGGGTTCATTGATTTCTCAGCCCATGAATACAGGTAAAGTCACAAGCAAATGCTAGTAATATATATATATTCAAAATGTACAAGTAAAGCGCTTTCAAATGATACCAAACACGGCATATTTATCTTAACTTTATTTTTTTACTTCGTATGTTTTGTCCGCTAGAGGGCGCCACATTAGATTTTGTGAAATCCCATATAGCCTATAACCAGCGGACAATTAAGACGCTTCTAATGATATGTCATTTGTCGAATTCTGATAACTAGTTTAGAAGTTACGAGGGAACAGATGAACATCCATACCCACATAAATAC
Source organism: Mythimna loreyi (assembly GCA_029852875.1). Taxonomy (NCBI): domain Eukaryota; kingdom Metazoa; phylum Arthropoda; class Insecta; order Lepidoptera; family Noctuidae; genus Mythimna; species Mythimna loreyi. The sequence continues at coordinate 11,098,205 of CM056806.1, read as the reverse complement.
ATACATACAGGTCAAAATTATAACCCTCCTTTTGCTTCGCCGTAGTCGGGTAAAAACTGATTTTTATGCAGCCAAAGTTTAAGTTGAAATCCAGCGTCACACACCTGCCACGCAGTTGTGTGGGAAGTACGTAGTTGTCTTTGAGACTTGTTGTTGTACTTTATATTTTACTAGCGACCCGCCCCAGCTTCGCACGGGTACTGATATTGAGTATATATTATGCAAAGATAAAGACCGACTAAGCATACATAAGGACAGCGGTAAGCAACTTTGTTTTATACTATGTAATGATATAATGATGTTTAAACTTTCAATACTGGTTTCATTATAATAAAGCCTTTATTTCCTAAAAAAATCCACAAAATATTTATAAATACTTACATAATTTCTTTACTATAATATCTCTATAATTTTACGGCAAAGGCCTCCTCCAACTCTTTCCATTGTATTCTGTCTGCCGCTCTCTTGTCCAAAGCTGCAAAGGGGACTCAAGTTCATTTTAAATTCATCCTCCCATCTTCTTGTTTTTCGGTCTTGGGTCCTGAAGCCATCTTTGGGATAAGTAAGTCCGTGTGTGTTGGGACGTTGAGATAGCCTCTTTTTGTATGTTGTAAGAGATTCCAGTATCTCTTCTTCTATGTTCAATATTTTCAAGTCTCTGTGTTTTGTTTCCTTGGTGATGTACCAAGGCCCACTGTTTTGGATTGATTTCATTGCAGAGGCGGCGTATGGCATGGGCGACGTGGGCCACGGCCTCGCCGTCCAAAGGGCCTCGCACCTCGAAGGTCCGCAAACGCATAAATGATGATTGTCCTCTTCACTGTTAATTCATTATCATTACATAGTATAAAACAAAGTCGCTTTCTCCCTATGTATGCTTAAATCTTTAAAACTACACAACGGATTTTGATACGGTTTTTTTAATAGATAGAGTGATTCAAGAGGAAGGTTTGTAGGCATAATACATGCATAATAAATTCAATATCAGTACCCGTGCGAAGCTGGGGCGGGTCGCTAGTACTTAATAATGTGAAATAATGACAATTAAGAACTTTCTTTCTTGAAGTTTCTAACTGTTTTTCTCGTAACAAAATTCGTCCTCTTTCGTCACTCATAGGGGGCCTCGCAAAATATATCTTGCTTACTTCAAATTTAAGTCTAGCCCCGCCACTTCTTCGCAATATCTCTATATTTGAATTCGCGGCAGTACCCCAATCGCCATAGTCGCAATCCATACGTCCAAATTGGTTTAAGGATGCTCTTGTACAAAAGTAGTTTATTTTCCATTGTGAGTTGGGAGCCCCGCCCCAGAAGCCAGAACATCCCATCTAATAATTAAGTTATCTTTTTGCAGGGAAATTCCCCTATTAAAGAGGAAATAGAAGACCAGTTTGGATGTTGTACTGGGTTGACTTTGTCACCCATGGTGCATGTAAGCATAAAGTCTGATGATGGGTGTCAAACAGAATGTGATCCTATCAAAGAAGAGTTACCAGATGTGTGTGAGAGACTAGATGATGTCTTTGAGCCAAAGGAGGAACATCAAAGTGATGGTATGTTTTTAAGAACTAGAAATTAAACTATTTATTTATACCAATATTTATTTATTTTTTACTTTAACAAAAACGGCTATCCGCCAATTACATTAGTTAAAGACTAGCCTTCTGCCAGCGGCTTCGCCCGCGTGTAAGTAGGGTTCTTTATACAAGCTTTAACCCCCCCTTTATATACCTTTATGAGCTGAATTTTGAAAAACTTGTACAATTAAAATTACAATATAATAAAAAATCAAATCAAGTAAATGTCAATAAAAATAAAATTTTAAACAAAGTGTCAAGGTGAATATTATAATGTCAAAACAATTAAAATTTCAAAATAATATAATATGTCTCAATAATCAAAATATTAAAATTGATTAATGTCGACAATAGTATAATAATAACGAAATTCGTCAATAGTATAATAACATTTATCAATAAGGAGCAAATTCATGTTTTTCTTAAATTGTGCACAATTCAAATTTTTTATGGCCTCTGGAATTTAATTATAAATGCTTGATGCCATACCCAAGACACTTTTTTTAATAATGCTGTTTTACATATGTCGGCTCGTGTCCAGGATGGTGTTCGAGCTCTGGTCTATCAGATCTATCATGTGGGCGTATGTGGGTATCGTGCAATGAATAACAACGGGTAGGAGTTGAATCGGTTTACTTCTCAATACATTTCGGTACAGTGCACTGTTATCACAAATTACAAATTACAACAACACGGACAGATTCAGAACGTCTTGACTCTGCGACGGCTTGGCTCCAAGTGTGCCCGCTCCCCGTGCGGGTCGGTTCACCCCACCACAAGCTCGTAGCAAAGCGGATACGTCACTGACTGTCAGGCGCGCCATCTTTATTTAGTTCTTCTAGTTGCCGCTAGATGGCGTGCCTTGTCTTGTTAACAAATCGAAGCCGTTTCCGACACGGCCATCCTGAAAGACACACGTCCTCGTGTGTTAGTCGTCATCGCCACCTCAGCTGGAAGATGTCCACTGATGAAATGTTCCAACTAGTCATCCAGCGCTGTGTGTTACTCTGAAACAAAACACATCTCGCAGTATCATATAGCTCGGTCACTCCTGACAAACACTAGGAATTAATCTCGCATCGCGAGTGCAGTCCCAAACACGCAAGTTTGAGATTACGTGTCACACACACAAGATTAAAAATTCACATCTTGGCCATGAGCGACCATTTACACAAATGTCTGCTTAGTGCGGGAATTGAACTCGCAACACGCAGTCAATCGCTTAATGTGACAACAAATCTTTACTCAATAAACCAAATACAAATTTTGGGTAATAAAAATTGTCATACTGTTACTATTTCTGGTCCGGTCTACTTAGGCCCTTCAGAATTTTAAGCACTTGGTCCAGTCAGTCATGACTCTATAAGGCTTACTTGTTGGTCCGGTCAACCACTGACCCTACAAGATTAGCTTCTTGGTCCGGTTAACCCTTCAGCTTACCACAAGTACTACGTTATCTCATCAGTATTAGAACTGGAGACGATTGTGCTAGACCGGATAAATATCCCTTTAGCGAATGCTAGACCGGACATCAGTCCCTTTAGCGAATGCTAGACCGGACATCCGTCCCTTTAGCGAATGCTAGACCGGACATCAGTCCCTTTAGCTAAACGTGCTAGACCGGATTGCAATCCTTATAGTCAGAGGGCTAGGTCGGATCGCAACCCCTTTAGCTGAGTCATTGGACCGGATTTTCCCTTCAATGACTCTTTCCTACATTTTTTTGTTACTTTCTTTTTTTTTTTTCTCTCTTTTTTTTTCTCATTTTTTTTTTCTCCTTTTTTTTCATCTTTTTTTTTCTCTCTTTTTTTTATTCCTTTTTTTTTTCAAATACTTCCCTAACTCGGTTGGTGTACAAGTGCTTCTTTCTTAACCTATTGTGATACCTTTACAGTACACACAATTAATCAAACTAATCCAAAACACCAATAATTGAGCTCTACATATGATCTCTGGCTACACATAGCCCAGTAACCTCTAGGTCATCCACACCTGCGCATCCCTCCAGGATCGCCAAGTCTCTAACTACTTAATGGTCTCCTACAAAATACGTCCCTAATTTAAGGTACTGACGGTCTACTGTCGCCACTAGATATTGTTTTCTATTAAGCTACGCCTATAAATCTAATCTCCTAAACTTAATTATCTCAACTACTTCATCGTACGTCTACTTTATAAGCTCTGAATTTCCTTCTCTATTACTTCAAACGGTTTTTTTTTATTGTCTTTCTTTTTTTTTATATTGTTTGTGGGTAGGTTGGTTTTATCTCCTCGTACACCTTTAATATGGTACTACACAGTATTTATTGCGTAACGCATAATCTTTCACGACATTTAAATCAATCTAGGGAATTACGTCATCTTTTGTCATTAACGGCAGATAACGCGCGACCAAAATCGATCAGAAATAATTTCGTGTCAAGATATTGGCACTATTACAGGGCATCATCCGCTTTGGATCTAGCCTCCTTACTTTTCATCACCCGCCTAGGATCAAACCATATCGAATGACACTATCCACCACGGATGAAGAGCCTCACCACTTGAATTTAATTATCAAAAACGGATCACTGTTTCAAATGTAACGTTATTCCGGCTTTAGTCGACGCTCTCAAAACTATTGTATCATTAAACCAATACTCTAATTATATCAAACATTGGGAATATGTAATTGAAAATACAACAATCACTACCCTAGGTCGTGTAACTGAGATATTTGATCCGAGATAAATAGCAACGAATAACGATTCGGTACGGTATTGTTATTTAGTCTTCGATAGTCTCTGCACATTTAATTTAACGCGTCGTATTTCTTAACTAAAAGACTAGTTCAGGTCTTTTTTTTTGCAATCATTGAATTACACGGTCGCACCATAATTTATTTACCCGCTTACGAATTATTTTTTTTAATTCATCCTCGCCAAACTATTGCTGTCGTCTTTATACAGTCAAAATTAATCGAACGATTTAGATCACTTTTTATTGCACGCGTTTGTAGCATACCGATAGTAAAATAGTCCAATTATTAACGAAACGACACAGAAATAATCGCATGTTTATGTTCAAGGACACGTCGGTGTCAACAACAATTTCGGAAAACTGTCACCGTCATAAAAAGATCGAAACGGTTATTATCGGATCTACTGAGGGTACTTTGTAATTACAATTATTATTTAAGCCATGAACCTAAGCTATTTTCAAAAAAATGTTTCACGGTCACTAATTCAACTGAACCTTTGCAACAATATTTCACGGCCTAAGATTTAATTTCGCAAATAGATGTTGGTTCACGCAATAAAATCGCGATTTAGTCCCTATTATCAATTTCAACGACACAAGTAATGATCTGTACCGAGTACCGTCATAATATGTCACCTACACTTGTCAATGTAACATTTTACTTTAAATCTACCCCAAAATTTAATGACAACCTACACTGTCTCCCGCTCCGCCCAAGAGCGGATTTCGTCATTAGATAATAATAATAGTTTATTCACAAACTTTTTTACAAGAATCCTATGAAAACCCTGACTTCTGTGCTAGGTAAAAACCTGTATTACAGAAGTCAGTGCCCTCTCCCATTATCTGCTTGATACAAATTGTGAATAAAAAAGATAAAAAATCAATTAAATAAGTGATAGGTTAGGTTTACTTAAATTGTGTTTAACCATGTGAATAAAGTGTTTGTATGCGTGTGTGTAGATGATTTTCACCCACCATAAAAAAAATCTTTGACGAATGAGAACTCAACTTTAGAATAAAAGTGGAATGAGAATGTCTGACCTTTTTCTGATGAAAGATCGGCGACCACGACGTCAACCCATCGCTCGCTGTCACAACGGCACCGTCACGGTTACCACCGCGCCACTTCTCTCAGGGATCCAAATCTCCATCAAGAACTCTGCTCTCCAAAGCCGACCTGGATTGGCTTGCTACCTTATTGCCGGTGGTCTTGAGGCTTGAATATTCTTGTTTTCAGTTTGCGTATGTCCAATTTTTCCATAGTGATTTCTGAATTGCTCTCGTCTCTCCGGGCCGAATTTGGGTAGATACACAATCTGGGTAGAACGTTGTAGTTTGCGCTCTGGGGCAACAACGTCACCATGGTCCAACATTCGTTGCTCAGGATTAGGGAAAAACCCCAGAAAAAACCTAATCAGACCATTCAAGTTTATGCTTCGATCCGGGTCTTCATTTTCGAATTTCGAATATTAACCGCCAACTTCTTCTCTCAACTTCTCAACAGTCTTTGTTCTCACCATTTTCTTCAGTGTTGCGTAATTATTGCTCACATAGCTTGTCGATTCATTTGCACGATTGAATCCCACTTCTGATGTCGGCTCGTGTCCAGGATGGTGTTCGAGCTCTGGTCTATCAGATCTATCATGTGGGCGTATGTGGGTATCGTGCAATGAATAACAACGGGTAGGAGTTGAATCGGTTTACTTCTCAATACATTTCGGTACAGTGCACTGTTATCACAAATTACAAATTACAACAACACGGACAGATTCAGAACGTCTTGACTCTGCGACGGCTTGGCTCAAAGTGTGTCCGCTCCCCGTGCGGGTCGGTTCACCCCACCACAAGCTCGTAGCAAAGCGGATACGTCACTGACTGTCAGGCGCGCCATCTTTATTTAGTTCTTCTAGTTGCCGCTAGATGGCGTGCCTTGTCTTGTTAACAAATTGAAGCCGTTTCCGACATATATAAAACAAAAACTAAACAAGTAAACAAACGTCTGAAACTGGTTTTGTTTATTTATTTGGTTTTGTTTATTAAACAACTTTACTGAATTTATTTAGTAAAAGAAAATGGAGAAGCTACCAATGTGTAGGCTGTGTTTAGCGGAGAACGTTAGCATGTTTGTAGTGACAAACAAAGACTTACATGCGCTGTATGAGAGGCTGACTGATAATCCGGTAAGTTTTATTCTGGACTTATTACTTGCCTCGAGCAAGCATCACTCTCCGCGTGAGTAGAGGCGTACGGCAAGCAGAACTATACACTTACTGTTGTCCTGAACAACATCATTACCTTGCACTTATCACACGTGTTAGTTTTGCGCTAAATTGCACTACATGTCATCAGGAACCGCCTTTCTAGAGCGTAATCGATCTTACTGTTGTTCCATCATTTCTATGTTCGTCATCTCCTCTCGTAACTGTTAAAAATCATTTCATTTACTATTATTATATTATGTGCGCGGTGCAACTCAATTCTCACTAACATGCTGGGTGTATAGCCAGTAGAAATCACAGGAAATATAATTGGGATACTGGTATTAGAATAAAATGTAAGCTTTCATTAAACTTGGTTGCTTTTATTCATCAAGACACAATTATAATACAAGCATGGAGGTATATTAAACAAGTGGAAAAATAAAAAGATTTGTTCTATAAAATTAAAGACTATTCCAACATACTTCACATTTGAATTCTTATCTCTTTATTGTACAAAACACAATACAGTACATGGTGATACAGACAGTTCAATAATGTAATTTATTCATAGAAACATTCAGTTGAAGACAAGTTTTGTTGCAGTTTGTAACTGGAGACAGTAGACCGATGCTCGCTTGTTTCATCTGCTGCACTAAACTAAAGCAATGCTGCCAACTGCAGAGAAAATGTCTGGAAGCTGAAGAGCGGCTCACTCAGATGATGAATGAGGATTATGAGGTGAGGCATTTGTTGACTGATACAACTCCAGGGCTGGGTTAAAAAATTACCAGAGTGCTTACCTAGAGTCATTCTTTTATGACTCTATGACCCAAGTGACTCTAACTTCGAGCAGGGTAGGTTGGAGTAAGCTATTGATAACAGAACTTGCTGTTTGCGCTCAAAAATGCGATTGTAGGGTATGTGCCCTGTGACTTCATTAGAGAGTTCACTCCAATCACAAATTTAGGACTATGTAGTCCTGGAGATCTACATATATTGAAACTGATTGTCAAGCAGCCACAGGTTAAGTTGTAATGTAGCATCGGACACCTACTACGCAGTTGTGTGGGAAGTACGCAGTTGTCTTTGAGACGTGTTGTGTTCTTTTTATTTCATGTTAAGTTTTCAATACTTTAATGCCAAATAAACATGTCATCTTTCTTTCTTGACTTACTTATCTAATAATAAAACAACTGTCCTCTTGGTCTAGTGGCTGGTAACCCTAACTGCTATACCGTAGGTCGTGGTTTCGATTCCCACCCAGGACTAATGTTTGTGTGATGAGCAGAATCATTTGTTCTGTGTTTAGGTGTAATTTATCTATAATTAGCGACCCGCCCCAGCTTCGCCCGTGTGCAATGTTAATATTACATACTAGCTTTTGTCAGCGGCTTCGTTCGCGTACATAAAATATAGCCTATGTCACTCAGGAGTAAAGCAGCTTTCTATTATTGCAAAAATTTCTCCAAACGGACCAGTGGTTCCAGAGATTACCTCCTACAAACAAAAAAATAAAACTAACTTTACCTCTTTATTATATTAGTGTAGATATCATGCATATTTTATACATATAAACCTACCTGAATCACTTTGTCTATTAAAACACACCGCATCAAAATCCGTTGTGTGGTTCTAAAGATTTAAGCATACATAGGAACGAAGCGACTTTGTTTTATACTATTTATCTATAATATGTATGTATTTAGAAATATATAAGTATGTTTGTCAGTTGTCTATTACCCTTAACACAAGCTCTGCTTAGTGCGGGACTAGATGACGTGGTTGGATAGTTGTGGAATATATTAAATCATATTAATTATCTTTTTGCAGGGAAATTCCCCTTTTATAGAGGAAATAGAAGACCAGTTCGGGTGTTGTACTGGGTTGACTTTGTCACCCATGGTGCATGTAAGCATACAGTCTGATGATGGGTGTCAAACAGAATGTGATCCTATCAAAGAAGAGTTACCAGATGTGTGTGAGAGACTAGATGATGTCTTTGAGCCAAAGGAAGAAGATCAAAGTGATGGTATGTTTTTGAGAACTAGAAATTTAGTTATTTACCTATACCCATATGGTCAAGTAGAGAGCAGCGGATCAAACCCAGCCAGGCGCATTTCTTTGTATAATTTATAACATCACCACTGCTCTATAAACGGTGCAGGAAAACATCGTGAGGAAACCGGCATGTCCTAGAACCATAAATTCGAAGACATGTAACATTGACCAATCTGCATTGGGCCCGCGTGGTGGATCATGGCACTTTCTCTCTCCCAGGAGTTCTGCGTCCCAGGACATTAGAAAGGCCGATGAATATGGTTAAGTGGTTTACTTATCTAGGTATATATATACAAAAGCGAAATACCACTCACTGATCTATCATGACATCACAGAAACTATAACACCTACAAACAAAGATATGTTCAAAGCTTCCCCACTCTTGTAGCACTTTGAAACCATGTCAATCGAAGGACTCTTCTTATTATCTCACTAGCCTTCTGCCAGCGGCTTCGCCCGCGTGAAAGTAGGATTCTTCATACCAACTTTAGACCCCCATTACATCCCTTTAGGAGCTGAATTTTGAAAAACACTTTCTACGTGTTCGTCTACGTCATAAAAGGAAGCCCTGTGCAAAATTTCACGCTCCTAGTCCCAGTAGTTTAGGCTGTGCGTTGATATGTCAGTCAGTCAGTTTCTCCTTTTGTATATATAGATTGTAAGACGATAACGCGCGGAACTGCAACACGGGACCTGTCAACAGAACGGTATACTTGTATCGAATCTCGAGTCCCGAGCGGATCTAAATTATTATTATTTATTTATTGTTTATTTGATTGAATTAATATAATAAATAATTTTCAAAATATAAATTACTAGCTTTTGTCAGCGGCTTCGCCCGCGTACATAAAATATAACCTATGTCACTCAGGAGTAAAGCAGCTTTCTATTGTTGCTAAAAGTTTTCAGAAAGTTCAAAAAAAAAATTTTGAAAAGTTTTCAAAAAGTTCCAGAGATTACCTCCTACAAACAAAAAAAAACAAACTTTACCTCTTTATTATATTAGTGTAGATTGAAACATTGTTGATACCAATATGAGGTGTACCAATGAGTCTGGGACTCAAACTCTAAATAATATTATTGACGCAAAACTAGTGTTCATCTCTTTTAAGGGTTCCGTAGTCAACAAGAACCCCTTATAGTTCCGCCAAGTCAGTTTGTCGGTCTGTCCGTCCGCGGATAATCTCAGCAATCGTTAGCACTAGAAAGCTAACATTTGTTTGTCATTTATTATCACGCCGACAAAGTGCTGAGGTAAAATGTGGAAAAATATGGTTTTTAGGGTTTTTTTTTATGGTTAGTAAAAATCAGCGATTGACGAATCTCGCTCTTGGGCTGAACGAGAAACAGTGTCATACTCTTACTGACTAAACAACCTACCCCATTCCTTCCTTGCCTTGTAACGCTTTCGCATCAACCCCTGTGCCCCAGGAGGCTTCGACCCTGTAGGACTCCTACAGTTTGCTGACAGCTCCTTGAGGCGGGCGGGAATAGCGCGGGAACTTGGGCTTGGTCTGGACTGTTACCAGACGACCGGACGGCGAGCTACCCATTGCTCACCGTCCCGGACCAAGCCGTAAAGTACGCAAGCCGGTGGTGTGGTAATCGTCAAGACCAAGCCAAGTCGTCGACGGCGCGCACTGTTCCCGCGCGCCTCAGGGAGTTGTCAGCAAACCGTAGGGACTAGGAACCCTGCAAAATAGTCAAAGCCAACTGGGGCCAAGGGTTCGCGTCTGAAAGGAAGGCTCAAGTCCTGGTATAGATGGCGACGTAGGAACAGGGTAGATTGTTTGGTCAATAAGAGTTTGGCACTGTTTCGCGCTCAACTCAAGGGCGAGATTCGTAATTGGATAAGTTTTACCTACTATAAAAACGAAACCATAAATATTGCTTAAACTTAAAAAAACTTAAAACCCGAAAAAATGGTTTTGAATAAAAATAAAAACGTTAACGACCCCGTGAGTGCAGCCGTGCGTACAATATATGTATGCAACGGGTGACTGGGGCGGGGCGCGGGGGGACGTTCCGTTGGCAGTTTATTTAATTGAACTTCATGTACAATAGTGGTATATATGCGGACTTAATGCTACAAGGCATTCTCTACCAGTCAACCTTTGTGTTAATAAAACCAGCCAAGAGCGTGGTGGGCCACGCTCAGTGTAGGGTTCCGTAGTTTACCGTCCGTCAATATAATTTCTCACAATGTAACAAAACCCAGTAGCCCGTGTATACCCTAATTAAATGTTTTGTCAATTTTTGTTTTTGCTCTTACTCGGCGTGATTGATATACATATTGATACCAAATTTCAGCTTTCTAGTGCTAACGGTCGCTGAGATTATCCGTGAACGGATAGACAGACTTGGCGAAACTGTAGGGGTACACGATGTTTTAAAAAGAGTGTAATACTAATAAGTTACTTATAGTAATAAAAAAAAAACGTATTTATGCTAATACTTATTATAAACTAATAAGTACGTTGATAAATATTATGTGATTATAACTAAGAGAACTTAAAATATGACAATTATGACAACTAAGGTTGAGAGGATTTTAAGTAGTAGTTCCGAATTTAGCGCTTGAAGGAAAAATCACTGCCAGCTCTTTTGATGTCAAGAGGAACCTCATTCCAGAGTTTTGTGGTAGAGACAGCGTAAGACTTAGCCAGTTGACTGCCCGCGCAGTTCTGAGTCCAAGAGTAATTTAGATTGGTCGTTAGATAGATATTCTTTTTATTATATGTACACCATAAATACAATTTGGTACATAAGGAGCTTAAAATTACTAAGGTGTTACAATGCGGTCTTACCGCTAAAAGCGATTTTTAATGAGTCCGGACTTTGTCTTTCACAAATACTGATTTACACTTATTTCTCAGTTTTCCCAATTAACCTGCCACATCATAAACATTTCATTCTTCACTGTTTGTGCCTCCTCACAGAGCTAGAACTGGAAAATCGAAACATAAGCTATTCAGAAGATGTACCAACACAACACTCTGATTCAGAAGATGATTTGCCTTTAATAGAGATCAAAACGGAAGTGGAAGAAGAACAAGAAGCACCGAGGAAGAAGCGAAGAGCCAGTGACACGACACGTAAGTATTAGTGAATCATTGTGTGAGCGAACAGGCCGACTGGTGTAACAAGTTAGTAGTTAGTTGATGTCGCTGGAGAGCATACTCCTACTGCCCGATGTCTCACAGCACATCTGAAGTAATGAACACTGATTGCAGATACATCAGGGCAGTCCTGTGTGTATCATAACTCTCTTTTGGCTGTACCGTTGTTATATTAGATGATATTAGAAATCTTCCACAAACAATTCATCGACTCTGATATCTGTCTGGATGACTGGACAGGTCCACTCAGAACTGTGTGGTTCTTTCTTCAAAAGACCATCTCAGACAATCTGCATTGTTGTCCTTTGATTTGAACATTTCATGTTTGTGTATGGACTGTAACAGAGACTTTGACACCTGAGTTTGGTTTGGTGTTTCTTCTCAGGCTAATCAGTTAGGAAACACCGGCCTCATCTAGTTTCAATGGACGAAAAAAAAAATTAACGTGTAAAAGAAAATAAAAATCATTTATAAAAAAAAAAGAACTTATTCCCTTTCATTGGAGTGTACTTTAATTTGACGCTTACTAGATTTAAAATCACAGGGTCGACTGTTGCGAAGAAACCAAAACTGGACACACGAGGAAAACAACCACAAGATGTAATTACAGGAAATGGGAAGAAAAATGAAGAGTCGGTCACAAAAGTTGGTCAGAACATTCAACAGTGTACGTCCCCACTTATACCGAAATTCCAAGAAACTTTAACAAATACAACACCTCTAGTTGATAATAGTGTTATTGATACTACTTTAGACACAAATCGTCGTAACAATATTAATAAAAGTAGTTTAACTAAGTATACTCGTATAAGTGATGGAGCGCATCTTAAGTGTGAGATTTGTCAGCACAATTGTAAAAGCAAGGCAGATTTTAAAAGACATAATCGTGTTCACACCGGGGACAGACCTTTCAAATGTGAATACTGTGGGTTTAGGTTTGGTAGGAAGCTTCATTTAACGAATCACATTCGTACGCACACTGGCGAAAAACCTTTCAAATGTCAAGAATGTGAGCTATGTTTTAGTCAAAAGGTCAGTTTAACACAACACATTCGTATGCATACTGGCGAAAAACCTTACAAATGTGAAGAATGTGAGCTATGTTTTAGCCACAAAAGTAATTTAAGAAGTCACATCCGTACTCACACTGGCGAAAAACCTTTCAAATGTCAAGAATGTGAGCTATGTTTTAGTCATAAGGTCAGTTTAACACAACACATTCGTATGCATACTGGCGAAAAACCTTACAAATGTGAAGAATGTGAGCTATGTTTTCGCTACAAAAGTAATTTAAGAAGTCACATGCTTACGCACACTGGCGAGAAACCTTTCAAATGTCAAGAATGTGAGCTATGCTTTAACAAAAAAAGTAATTTAAGAACTCACACCCGTACGCACACTGGCGAAAAACCTTTTAAATGTGAATATTGTCAGAAATGTTTTAGTGAGAAAAGTAATTTAACGTATCACATTCGGGCACACACTGCCGAAAAACCTTACAAATGTGAAGAATGTCAGCTTTCTTTTCGCTTGAAAAGTAATTTAACAAGACACATGCGTACGCACACTGGGGGAAAACCTTTCAAATGTGAATACTGTGGGTTTAGGTTTGGTAAGAAGCACCATTTAACGGATCACATTCGCAGGCACACTGGTGAAAAACCTTTCAAATGTAATATATGTCAGCGTTGTGTTAGTAGTAAGCATAGTTTAAATACACACATTCGTACGCATACTGGTGAAAAACCTTACAAATGTGAAGAATGTGAGCGATGTTTTCGCTTCAAAAGTAATTTAAGAAGTCACATGCTTACGCACACTGGCGAAAAACCTTTCAAATGTCAAGAATGTGGCAGTTGTTTTAGTATCAAGAGAAACTTAAGACTACACATTCTTACACACACTGGTGAAAAACTTTTCAAATGTGAATACTGTGGGTTTAGTTTTGGCCGAAAGTCATATTTAACAATCCACATTCGTAAGCACACTGGCGAGAAACCATACAAATGTGAAGAATGTGAGCTATATTTTAGCGACAAACGTAATTTAAGAACTCACACCTGTACTCACACTGGCGATAAGCCCTACAAATGTGAAGAATGTAAGCGTGGTTTCAGTTCCACAAGTAACTTAGCACGACATACAAAGTTGACACGACACAAGGGCTTTCTTTAAAAAGGATCATTGTATACACCAATACCAACAACTTTTACTAAGACACCAAACGAAAAATCACGAAAAAAAATCCACTGTTCCGTACATTTTGTCGAGTTAGGAGAATACAAATCTATGGAGCAGCAGGTTTTTTTATGATTAGTGGGTTGGTCTTGTAGTAAAAGATGTTCATATTGGTGTGTACAATAATCAGTTTGAAGGAAAGCCCATCTGTCGTATCAACTTTGTATACTAAAGTGTTACGTCGCGTCCAGTGTGCGTGCGATCGCGCACTGACGAGGAGTTTAACAAATGTAAAGTGTGTCAGCTTTGTTTTAGTAATAACAATAGTTTAAAACTACACATTCGTACGCACACTGACGAAACATCTTACAAATGTGAAAAATGCGAGCATTGTTTTAGTGTGAAATGTAGCTTAGCGATACACATTCAATACTCAATACTCAAATGTTTATTGCATTCCACAATGTACATGCATAGATGTTAAATAAAAGTGAATGCTCAAAAAAACCCCAGCTCTGGCAGACACGAGATGTATCTCAAACTATCAATAATAATAAGTTATAAAGCATAATTAACTATTATCGCGTCCTGGGGCCTAGGATTGATGTGAAAACGGAACACCGGGGCCCTAGAACAAAGGCAGGAAGGAAAGGTGGGTCGTTTAGTCAGTAGAAGTCTGACACAGTCTCCCGCTCCGCCCAAAAGCGGGATTCGTCATTTGATGATTTTTCCCACCATAAAAAAAAAAACTATTATCGCGTTTCTTACTTGCAAACATATAAAAATAGCCAAATATTGTTCAGTAGTTGCGAGTCCCACGTTGGGCGCCACTTTTACGGATGTCTACAAAGAAAATAGTACACCAAAAACATAAAATATAAAAAAGGTCAAGTCTCTCTACGCAATTCTTTCTTCGTAAAAAGTTTTGAGGTCGCATAGAAGCCAAGTCCTGTTCAACTTAATTTGTAATAATAAATTAATATTTTGTGACAATATCAATAGTTTTGTTTACATTATAATAATAGTGACTTGGCCAAAAGCACAATAAGATACAAATATAAAACGGTATACTTGGAGGAGTTAAAAGTTAAATATAACTAACCTAACCTAACCTAAACCCCTAGCTTTGTCCACATCGATGATACAGGGGGGGTGAAATAGCGGCGAAACGCTTCGAGAAAAGGATGGCACGGCCGTACCATCCTTGACTTGGCGGGGCACTGACGTGCCCCCAGATACTGCACTTGATTACTCAGTTTATTAGGCACGCAGGTTATATGAGTAGACAAATACAAAAACTGAATTTATTTTTTATTTAATATAATAATGTTATAAATATAAAGACACTAGTTTGATTTCAACCCTATTCCCAAACTGCAAAGCTGGTGTTACTGTCTGTTGCTATGCAACAGAATGTTTTGTTTATATAGTATTTTCAATGTCATTTGATTGTACAGAATGTTTTAAGTTTTGTTATCGAAATAAATGATTTAGTTTGAGCTTCTCAACAATGAGTAAATCCTAACTTTAAATAAATAAAAATAAAAGACCCGAGAACTAAGCATTTTATTCTTAGAGCATTTAACCTATGGAGACGGCATAACAAGGCATACCCCTCTGCCAAAGTACATTGGCCATATGACCATACACGTTATATAAAACTAGTTCAATTCGCTTCCGCCGCCATAGTGTATCGTTATGTGTCGCAAATACGTTCGCTCTAAAAATGGTTAATTGTGCAATTTCCAACTAAAAATCGATCTGCTACTACAAATCTGCGAAACCATGGTGCTTCTTATCATATGTGTGAACCAAATGTTACGTCAGGATGGTCACAGTAAAACAAGGATACTTCTCATTCAACAAGTTTATAATTATAATTCAAATGTTACAGCAGCGAGTAGTTTTCTCATAATGTTATTTGCTTAGCAACCGTAACTAAGGAGACTTAAGAAAGGAAAACTGTCAACACAGCGGCTTTTATAACGCACACGAATACATTACTATTAATTTAAAATTGAATAATCTAATGAAATGGCTCATTAAATATTAATTATTAGCAATAAAGCAAAGAATAATGTACAATATAATAACTATTACTAATTATTTGATGTACCGGAAGTTGACAAGCGGAAGGCGCGATAATCGTTTATTTATAATTATTCGGGTCAATAGACCAAGAAGTTACAATGTCAAGTATGTACTAAAGAGTTTTCATGTCGAGCTGGTACATGACGAACCCGAAGTCTGTAACATATGTTAGTATTCGTTGTGCGCCAATATAGTTTTATTTAAGTGATTCATCATCATCATCAGCCTTTTAATGTTCCCACTGCAGGGACGCAGGCCTCCTCTCTAGGAGAGGGAATGGGCCATAATCCACCACGCGGGCCCAGTGCGAATTGGTGGATGTTACATGTCTTCGAATGTTTGGTTCTAGGACAAGCCGGTTTCCTCACGATGTTTTCCTTCACCGATTTGAGAGCAGTGGAGATGAAATAAATTACACAAAGTAATGCGCCTGGCTGGGTTTGAACCCACGACCTACAACTCGTAAGTCGGGGCTGTTACCACTCGGCCACCACTCTGCTCTCTCTTATTTAAGTACATTGTCGAAATTAAATTTATACCATTACGATAGAAAAATATAGTGGTAAAAGACAGTTTTAATCGTAGTACAGGCCACTACAAGGGCACGGTTTGCATAGTGCTGCGACAATGTGAGTGAATGATTGGTAGAAAAAAGGCTTGTTCAATCAATTATCAGTATAATATTATTCAGTTCTTTATAAGTTTAATTTTTGTCTGTTTTGTGTCAGAATAAATATACAGTGTGTTTGGTGCATCGTTTGCCAAATTGATTTGGCCGACAGAATAGATCATTTGCTATATCTTCAGCCCCAATAATTCATTCCTTGCCACACCGGATTTTTTTAAACATGTTTTTAATTCTTATTCTGAAAAACACCGGATTTCAGAATTTAAGCTTACATAAATAAAAAAGTTATTAGTCCATACCACTAATTTTATTTTTATATTGAACTGTACTGTTGTATGGTTCTATGAAATTCAAAATTACTTGCTAGTAACGTGTAATTTTTCTATAAAAAACCTACAAAGTGTATGGGATATGACAAAATAATTTTAAAACTCAACTTTAAATTTCTATAAAAAAAAAACTAAAAGCATTGGAGATCTTCGAATTCTTTTATAAAGTTCTCTAGTTTATCCCCTTTCCAACGGTGTGCAATATGCTAAAAAAAACTTTTATTAACTTCACTAATTGGCTTAATGTGTAGTCAAATCACAAAAGGCTGATATTTGATATTACTGTAAACGCACTAAGAAGTTAAATTAAAAAATAAATAACTTGCTTTAAGTAGGTTTTGTTTTTATGGTAGGTAAAAATGCGAATTACTTTAGATGAAGCAACAAGCTTTTAAACCATGCTCGACGTAAATTATAGGCGAGTCGGGAAGGCCCACCTTAAGTTCAAAATGATTTTTTAAAAGTTTTATTTTTGAGATTTTTTTTCATATTTTCTAAACTTATGGTTCAAAAGTTAGAGGGGGGGGGGACGCCTCATTTTTTACTTTTGGAGCGATTATTTCCGAAAATATTTACAGTATCAAAAAAGTATTTTTCATTACTCATACTCTGAAAGTAGGTGTAAAGTTGCCTGCGGACAGGGTTGGAAGAAGTACTTTTACTCCCTAGGGAGTTTTACTTTACAGCTGACAGTTGTTTTTTTAATATTTAGACAACAAATATTTAAAAAAAACTAGTTCTATTTTGACAGTTCTATTGAACCGTGACCCGAAACTTTATACCGAATTAAAATGACATAGAAATGACTTTATTTTAATTTACTTTCAATTATTTCATTATAACTAATATATATTTGAGAAAAATGTTGACCAGACCCATTTTTACAATGACAAAATGAAAACTATTGACTGAAAAGCCAGGGAACCGAACACTGAAAAAAGGAATTGGCGGGTAAATGGTAGACTCTCTATAATCTGTGGCCGATTTGATCTTCCTTTTTTTTCGAGGTGTATAGTTTTGTTTACATTTTGCTAAATCTCTGTTACAAGAAATTTTTATTAACACGATAAGTTCATCAGCTTCAGTTATAAATTTAACGCAAGATTCTTAAGAGGAGAAAACCGCTTACCGCCTAAATCAAAAGAAATATACCTACCTAAAAACATACCTTTGACGACGACTCAGGCCTTTGACGACGATTCAGGTTTTTATTATTTTTATTTTCCTCGTATTCGTAATGAAAAGCACAGTGTGTCAAAAGTTATTTAGTCCCTCGTATAACAATGTACTATTACGTGACCCCTAATCATTTTTAAATACCTATCCAACAATATATCACACGTTATGGTAGAAATGAAAAAAAGATCACTTACCACTTTACGTGTAGGGGAGGTACCCTAACAAAACATTTTTTACCACTTTTTGTTTGTGCACTTTGTCGGCGTGGTTGATATACATATTGGTACCAAATTTCAGCCTGCTAGTGCTAGCGGTCGCTGAGATTATCCGCGGACGGACAGACAGACAGACATGGCGAAACTATAAGGGTTTCTTTTTGACTACGGAACCCTAAAAACGGGGGTCCGCCCTTATTAGGACGTGATTTTATGGCGAAGTTCGGACTTACCATCACGTTGGAATTAAATAGCATTAATACCGGTGAGAATAAAAATAATGTGCAGATTTTATTAGATGACTTTTCAGATTTGTGGAAAGATGAATTAGGTTGCTTTAACAAGTTCCAAGTAGATGTACATCTAAAAGATAATGCAATTCCATAATTTTTTAAATCTAGACCGCTACCATTTGCCTTGACGGAAAAAGTTAGTGATGAAATAGACAGGCTCATTAAAATAGGTATTCTAATTCCAGTCACTCATTCAGATTACGCTACTCCTATAGTACCGGTTTTAAAAAACGACGGTAAAGATCTCTGGGGATTACAAGTGTACATTAAATAAAGATTTAAAAATCGAGAAATACCCCTTGCCACGAATAGAACAAGTTTTTGCCAAGTTAGGAGGGGGTGAGCATTATTCCAAAATTGATCTGAGCAATGCCTACGACCAATTTGTTCTGAGCGAATCATTACAGGCCCTCACAACTATCAACACGCCAAAGGAACTTTTCAAATATTCGCGCCTAGCGTACGGGCTAGCCAACGCCCCGGCTATTTTTCAGCTAGCGCTGGAAACGCTCCTGGCGGGAATAGACGGCGTCACGTGCTGGTTTGACGACATCTGCTGCACAGGTCCTGATGAAGCCACCCACCTAAGTAGGCTGCGGGAGGTGCTGAGTAGACTGCACAACTCTCGTCGGGGCGCGTGTTATCGCATTTCGATCCTAGCGCGCCGCTCGTGTTGAGCGTGGACGCCGGCCCCGCGGAGCTCGGCGCGGTGTTGGCTCACGCGCCGCCCCCCGCACTCCGACAGCCGCGGTGTCGAGCGGCCGATCGCGTTCGCTTCTAGATCGCTTACAGCGAGCGAGCGGAATTACAGCCAAATTCAAAAGGAGGCTACGGCGATAATATGTGTCATACTCCGCAGCAGAACCACTTTGACTACATTATATACAAATTACAGGATAAAATGTAGATAATGTCTATATTTTTGTAGCTTAATATCAAAATTTGTATATTGTTAGTTTCTTGGAAAATATCAATTCAAAGTGGTCATGCCACAGAGCATACTCCCCAGCAGGACCACTTTAAAAAAACGCTTATTTCACGCTGATTATGCACAGGCCATAATATAAACAAATTTATATTTATTGTATATCAAGATGACGTCTACAATTTTAGATAAATACTTGCCGATTTTTAATAATATGGAAATGTTTTATCGAAAAGCGCCTGCTATGAATTTCTTAGCAAATAACAGCCAATGACAGAAGCTAGTCGTAAATGCTAAGAAATTCATAGCAGGCGCTTTCCAGTAAAACATTTACATATTACTAAAAATCGGTAAGTATTTATCTAAAATTGTAGATGTTATCTTGATATACAATAAATATACATTTTTTTATATTATGGCTTGTGCATAATCAGCGCCAAATAAGCGTTATTTTAAAGTGGTCCTGCTGGGGAGTATGCTCTGTGGCATGACCACTTTGAATTGATATTTTCCAAGAAACTAACAATATACAAATTTTGATATTAAGCTACAAAAATATAGACATTATCTACATTTTATCCTGTAATTTGTATATAATGTAGTCAAAGTGGTTCTGCTGCGGAGTATGACACGATAATGTGTCATTAACTAAGAAAAAAGCAGGCGCTTTCCAGTAAAACATTTACATATTACTAAAAATCGGCAAGTATTTATCTAAAATTGTAGATGTTATCTTGATATACAATAAATATACATTTGTTTATATTATGGCTTGTGCATAATCAGCGCGAAATAAGCGTTATTTTAAAGTGGTCCTGCTGGAGAGTATGCTCTGTGGCATGACCACTTTGAATTGATATTTTCCAAAAAACTAACAATATACAAATTTTGATATTAAGCTACAAAAATATAGACTTTATCTACATTTTATCCTGTAATTTGTACATAATGTAGTCAAAGTGGTTCTGCTGCGGAGTATGACACGGAAAAACTGTTGAGCGAGTTGCATTCGACTCATCTTGGTGTCGTAAAGACTAAGAGTGAAGCTAGAAGTAGGATGTGGTGGCCAAATATCGATGCAGTCATAGAAAAATGTATAGCGAGCTGTTCTGTTTGTGCCGAAACGCGCAGCGCCCCCCCGCGCGCCGTCCCCGCGTCCTGGCCGCGCCCGACGCGCGCTTGGTACAGAATTCACATAGATTACATGACTATTCATCAGAGAGTGTACCTAGTGGTTGTTGATGCGTTTAGTAAGTGGTTAGAGTGTATCTACATGGAATCTGGAACTACAACTAGAGCTTTAATTCAAAAATTAACATATTTATTCTGACGATATGGTATACCTAATGTTATTGTTTACGACAATGATGTTAAGATTTGCTGTGTCATACTCCGCAGCAGAACCACTTTGACTACATTATATACAAATTACAGGATAAAATGTAGATAATGTGTATATTTTTGTAGCTTAATATCAAAATTTGTATATTGTTAGTTTCTTGGAAAATAACAATTCAAAGTGGTCATGCTACAGAGCATACTCTCCAGCAGGACCACTTTAAAAAAACGCTTATTTCACGCTAATGATTCACAGGCCATAATATAAACAAATGTATATTTATTGTATATCAAGATAACATCTACAATTTTAGATAAATACTTGCCGATTTTTAGTAATTTGTAAATGTTTTATCGGAAAGCGCCTGCTATGAATTTCTTAGCAAATAACAGCCAATGACAGAAGGTAGTCGTAAATAAATATATTAATCTTGTTATTTGCTAAGAAATTGATAGCAGGCGCTTTCCGGTAAAATATTTACATATTACTAAAAATCGGCAAGTATTTATCTGAAATTGTAGATGTTATCTTAATATACAATAAATATACATTTTTTTAAATAATGGCCTGTGCATAATCAGTGTGAAATAAGCGTTATTTTAAAGTGGTCCTGCTGGAGAGTATGCTCTGTGGCATGACCACTTTGAATTGATATTTTCCAAGAAACTAACAATATACAAATTTTGATATTAAGCTACAAAAATATAGACATTATCTACATTTTATCCTGTAATTTGTATATAATGTAGTCAAAGTGGTTCTGCTGCGGAGTATGACATGATTTGCTCATCCGAATTTGTCGAATTCTGTCAACATAATAATATTCGTTATTTAACGCCTCCCATTTACCATCCCGCCAGCGACGGTTTAGCGGAAAATGCTGTCAAAACGTGTAAAAAAATGATAAAATCTATTCTGTCCAGTGGAAGCCGAGAATTAAATGATAAATTGTTGGAGTACCTGTTCCAGTATCGCAATAGTTGCCATTGCACCACCGGCAAATCGCCAGCGCAGTTAATGTTGGGGAGATCTCTAAGGTCGAAGTTGGACATGATCTTGCCCGGAGACCGATTACCTCATAAAGAAACAGAAACTGTAGTGAATAAGAGGTCTATTTCGGTAGGCGATAGTGTGGGCTAGGTGGTACACTGCTAGGAAGGGGCGGGAACGAGGAATCATAAAAAATGTAATCGGTAATAGATTGTATGAAGTGTATTTTGATAGGTATAAGGTTATTTGTAAACGGCACATCGATCATCGTCTTGACTCTGCGACGGCTTGGCTGAGAGTGTCCGCTTCCCGGGCGGGTTGGTCCACCCCACCACAAGCTCGTAGCAAAGCGGATACGTCACCGACCCTGTCAGGCACCATCTTTATTTAGTTCTTCTAGTTGCCACTAGATGGCGTGACTTGTCCTGTTGTTAACAAATCAAAGCCGTTTCCGACACGGCCATCCTGCAAGACACACGTCCTCGTGTGTTAGTCGTCATCGCCACCTCAGCTGGAAGATGTCCACTGATGAAATATACCAACTAGTCATCCATCGCTGTGTGTTACTCTGAAACAAAACACATCTCGCAGTA
Source organism: Mythimna loreyi (assembly GCA_029852875.1). Taxonomy (NCBI): domain Eukaryota; kingdom Metazoa; phylum Arthropoda; class Insecta; order Lepidoptera; family Noctuidae; genus Mythimna; species Mythimna loreyi. The sequence goes on along the minus strand of CM056806.1, from coordinate 11,075,748 downwards.
TCATATAGCTCGGTCACTCCTGACAAACACTAGGAATCAATCTCGCAGCGCGAGTGCATTCCCAAACACGCAAGTTTGAGTTTACGTGTCACACACACAAGATTAACAATTCACATCTTGGCCATGAGCGACCATTTACACAAATGTCTGCTTAGTGCGGGAATTGAACTCGCAACACGCAGTCAATCGCTTAATGTGACAACAAATCTTTACTCAATAAACCAAATACAAATTTTGGGTAATAGAAATTGTCATACTATTACTATTTCTGGTCCGGTCTACTTAGGCCCTTCAGAATTTTAAGCACTTGGTCCAGTCAGCCATGACTCTACAAGGCTTACTTCTTGGTCCGGTCAACTTTTGACCATGCAAGATTAGACCCCTGGTCCGGCAATTGTTTTGCCCTTCAGGTATGTCCCTACAGTTGAACTGGCCCGGACCGAGCTAGACCGAACAAGTATTGTTCCTTTAGCTCTCTTTTTTTTCTCCATTTTTTTCTCTTTTTTTTCTCTCTTTTTGTCTCTTTTTTTTTCAAATACCTTCCTAACTCGGTTGGTGTACAAGTGCTTGCTTCTTAACCTATTGTGATACCTTTACAGTACACACAACTAATCAAACTAATCGAAAACACTAATCATTAAGCTGTACATTATGATCTCTGGCTACTCATAGCCCAGTAACCTCTAGTTACACTTCCATACCTGCGCATCCCTCCAGGATCGCCAAGTCTCTAACGACTTAATGGTTTCCTACAATACGTCCCTAGTTTAAGGTACTGACGGTCAACTGTGACAACTAGATATTGTTTTCTATTAAGCTACGCCTACAAATCAAATCTCCCGATCGTAAACTTAATTATCTCATTATCTGAACTACTTTATTGTACGTCCATTTTATAAGCTCTGAATTTCCTTCTCTATTACTTCAAATGGTTTTTTTTTAATTGTCTTTTTTTTAATTTTATTTGTGGGTATGTCGGTTTTCGATCCTCATACACTTTTAATAGGGTTAATACTACATGGTATTTATTGCGTAATGCAAAATCTCTCACGACATTTAAATGAACCAGGGAACTACGTCATCTTTTGTCATTAACGGCAGAGAACGCGCGACTAAAATCGATCAGACATCATTTCGTGACAAGATGTCGGCACTATTACAGGGCATCATCGGCTTTGGATCTAGCCTCCTTACTTTTCATCACCCGCCTAGGATCTAACCATGCCGAATGACACTATCCGCCACGGATGAAGAGCCTCGCCACTTGAATTTAATTATCAAAAACGGATCACTGTTTCAAATGTAACGTTATTCCGGCTTTAGTCGACGTTCTCAAAACTACTGTATCATTAAAACCAATACTCTAATTATATCAAACATTGGGAATATGTAATTGAAGATACAACTATCACTACTCTACGTCGTGTAACTGAGATATGTGATCCGAGATAAATAGCAACGAATAACGTTTAAGTCCGGTATTGCTTTTTTAGTCTTCGATAATCTCTGCACATTTAATTTGACGCGTAGTATTTCCTAACTAAAAGACTAGTTCAGGTCTTTTTTTGCAATCATTGAATTACACGGTCGCACCATAATTCATTTACCCGCTTACGAATTATTTTTAATTCATCCGCGCCAAACTACTATTTTCATCTTTATACAGTCAAAAATTAGTCGAACGATTAAGATCACTTTTTGTTGCACGCGTTTGTAGCATATCGATAGTAAAATAGTCCAATTATTAACGAAACGACAAAAGAATTAATCTAGGTCACGTCGTCAACAACGTCAACAACGTCAACATTATTTCGGAGAACTGTCTCCGTCATAAAAAGATCGAAACGGTTATTATCGGATCTACTGAGGGTACTTTGTAATTACAATTATTTAAGCCATGAACCTAGCTATTTTCAAAAAAATGTTTCACGGTCACTAATTCAACTGAACCTTTGCAACAACATTTCACGGCCTAAGACTTAATTTCGCAAATAATGTTGGCTCACGTAATAAAATCGCGATTTAGCCCCTATTATTTTTTGATTGGCCTGTCAGCATAGTAGTTAGCGACCCTGACTGCTATGCCGGAGGTCGTGGGTTCGATTCCTACCCAGGACAAATGTTGGTGTGATGAGCACGATCATTTGTTCTGTGTCTGGGTGTAATTTATCTATAATATGTATGTATTTAGAAGTATATAAGTATGTTTATCAGTTCTCTACTACTCATAATACAAGCTCTGCTTAGCTTGAGACTAGACAGCGTTGTGTGATAGTTGTGGAGTATATTATATATTATAATAATTTCAACCACACAAGTAATGATCAGTACCGAGTACCGTAATATGTCACCTACACTTGTCAATGTAACCTTTTACTTTAAATCTACCCCAAAATTTACTGACAACCTACACTGTCTCCCGCTCCGCCCAAGAGCGGGTTTCGTCATTGGATGATTTTCACCCACCATAAAAAAATCTCCTTAACGAATGAGAACTCAGCACCAGAATAAAATTGGAATGAGAATACCTGACCTTTTCTGATGAAAGATCGGCGACCACGACGTCAACCCATCGCTCGCTGTCACAACGGCACCGTCACGGTTACCACCGCGCCACTTCTCTCAGGGATCCAGATCTCCATCAAGAACTCTGCTCTTCAAAGCCGACCTGGATTGGCTTGCTACCTTGTTGCCGGTGGTCTTGAGGCTTGAATATTCTTGTTTTCAGTTTGCGTATGTCCAATTTTTCCATAGTGATTTCTGAATTGCTCTCGTCTCTCCGGGTCGAATTTGGGTAGATTCACAATCTGGGTAGAACGTCGTAGTTTGCGTTCTGGGGGCACAACGTCACCATGGTTCAACATTTGTTGCTCAGGATTAGGGAAAAACCCCAGTAAAAACCTAATCAAACCATTAAAGTCCATGCTTCGATCCGAGTCCTCATTTTCGAATTTCAAATAATAACCGCCAACTGTCGCCATTTTCTTCAGTGTTGCGTGATTATTGCTCACATTGCTTTTCGATTCATTTGTACGATTGAATCCCACTTCTGATGTCGTCTCGTGTCCAGGATGGTTTTTGAGCTCTGGTCTATCAGATCTATCATGTGGGTCTATGTGGGTATCGTGCAATGAATAACAACGGCTAGGATTTAAATCGGTTTACTTCTCAATACATTTCGGTACAGTGCACTTTTATCACAAATTACAACAAAACGGACAGTTTCAGAACGTCTTGACTCTGCGACGGCTTGGCTGAGAGTGTCCGCTTCCCGGGCGGGTTGGTTCACCCCACCACAAGCTCGTAGCAAAGCGGATACGTCACCGACCCTGTCAGGCGCGCCATCTTTATTTAGTTCTTCTAGTTACCACTAGATGGCGTGACTTGTCTTGTTGTTAACAAATCGAAGCCGTTTCCGACATACATTTATTCGATGCAGACACAGCACAACATTTACAAAACACACGGTAAAAAATTACAAACATGAAGTGTTGTCAAACAAAATGTCAAGTGATGACAATGTTGCCGCTTGTATTGGTCGTCGTATCTTGATGCAGATATTCCTCACATCAGTTGTTGCCTGCGTACGTACGAATGTGCCTCACTAAAGTCTATTTCGACTAAAATAACTCTGATAGACATCACATTTGAAAGGCTTTTCAGTGTGAGTGCGTACGGATGTGACCTATTAAAGTACTCTTCTGACTAAAACAGCGCTGACATTCTTCACATTTGTAAGGTTTATCGCCAGTGTGCGTACGAATGTGTCTTGTTAATTCATGTTTCCTACTGAAACCACGCTGACATTCTTCACATTTGTAAGGTTTATCTTCAGTGTGCGTAAGAATATGATTTGTTAAATTGCTCTTTTGACGAAATCTAAGCTGACATTCTTTGCATTTGTAAGGTTTATCGCCAGTATGCGTACGAATGTGTCTTGTTAAATTGCTCTTGTGACTAAAACAAAGCGGACATTCTTCACATTTGTAAGGTTTATCGCCAGTGTGCGTACGAATGTGTTTTATTAAATAGCCCTTCTGACTAAAACAACGCTGACATTCTTCACATTTGTAAGGTTTCTCGCCAGTGTGCGTACGAATGTGTTTTGTTAAATTGCTCTTGTGACGAAAATTAAGCTGGCATTCTTCACATTTGTATGGTTTCTTGCGAGTGTGCGTACGAAAGTGTTTTATTAAATATTCCTTCCGACTAAAACAACGCTGACATTCTTCACATTTGTACGGTTTCTCGCCAGTGTGCGTACGAATATGAATTGTTAAATTGCTCTTGTGACGAAAATTAAGCTGACATTCTTTGCATTTGTAAGGTTTATCGCCAGTGTGCGTACGAATGTGTCTTGTTAAATTGCTCTTGTGACTAAAACAAAGCTGACATGCTTCACATTTGTAAGGTTTCTCGCCAGAGTGCGTACGAATGTGTCTTGTTAAATGGCCCTTCTGAATAAAACAAAGCTGACATTCCTCACATTTGTACGGTTTCTCGCCAGTGTGCGTACGAATGTGTCTTGTTAAATTGCTCTTGTGACGAAAATTAAGCTGACATTCTTCACATTTGTATGGTTTCTCGCGAGTGTGCGTACGAATGTGTTGTATTAAATGGCCCTTCTGAATAAAACAACGCTGACATTCTTCACATTTGTAAGGTTTCTCGCCAGTGTGTACACGAATATGTTGTATTAATAGTGCCTTCTTTATACAAGTGCGCTGGCAAATGTCACACTTATAAGGTGGTCCACCAGTGCGTATATGAGTGGGTTTTGTTAATTTTTTTTTTCGACACGTTGTGTCTAAAGTAGTATCAACAACACTAATATCAACTCGAGGTGTTGTACTAGGTAGAGGTTCGTGGAACTTCGCAATACGTCTGGATGTACCATGTTGCGTGTTCAGCGCAACTCTAGTGTCGGACTCTTCATTCTTCTTTTGATTTTCTGTAATTACGTCTTCTAGTTTTTTTCCTTGTCTGCACAGTGTTGACTGCTTTCCAACAGCCGACCCTGTGATATTAAAGGAGAGGTCAAACATGGACTACAATTCCAAAAACATTTGAACACCAATGTGATAGACTAAGGTCTAAGAAAGCCCATTTATTACGCTAGTCGAGTATGATTAAATAAGACTTTTTCTTTGCCCAGCAGTGGGCAGCATAGGCTAGCTATAATAATAATAATAAGCCATTTTCAGTCATCCGTTTTTCTAAAATGCTGAAAATTTTTTTTTTTTATAAATAATAAAATTTCTATATGTTTGTTTAATAGATTTGCTGTAAGAAAACCCAACTATGGGTTAAGCTCGCCTGTGTACATCACCTTTTTTTGTTAATTGTTTTTTCTGTAATTTATGTACAATAAAGAATATATAAGAACAAAAAGCATTTTTTGTCTATTCGTTCCTAAGCAGTATATTGCCGTAGCAGTATATTGTAGTAAATTGCCGCATCTATTAATTACATTAAGTTTGTATTGTGATGTCAACTGCCGTTTAAGGTAAGCGTGCACCTGTCGGTATCGCACGCATCGCATCAAACGGAACAGGGCCTCAAGTCTGCTATTACAATAGTAAAACAAAAATCGGCCAAGAGCGTGTCGGGCCACGCTCAGTGTAGGGTTCCGTAGTTTCCCGTCCGCCACAAATTTCTCACAATGTAACAGCACCCAGTAGCCCATATAAAAATTAGTAACCCAACTTCCCGAGAGATGGCGCTGTATCCGGTGGTAATTTTGGATTGCGTGAAGCGATTTTTTTCTTTTTGTATTTTTATTTGAAAGGAGATGCGCTCAGGATAATGAAATATTTAAAAAAATGCTTGCATGTACGGTTAAATTACAAAATTATTTCAGAACGTTTTTTTAAATTCCGCCAAAAACTTTGCATCGGTACCTGAATTGTCGCTGAGCGTCGCCGTTTGAAATGATAACATCATGCTATAAAAATAGCATATAAAATACATTCCATAAAAATATACAAAAGTCTATAGCACGTACATAGCTTATAGCAGATTTGACCATCACTAAGTTCAGATGACGGCTGAGTTTTGTTGTAGCATGCTATAAAAATAGCAGATAAAATAGCGTGCTATAAAAATATATTCAATAGTCGATAGCATGTTCATAGCATATAGCAGATTTGAACATCACTGACCGCCCCATTATCAGCCATTATGAATTAACAGATTACGAACTTTTAGCAAAATGACAATGGAATCGTGTTGGAATGACAATATTTTGAAAATAGCAGACTTGGGCCCCTGTTCGCTAACACAATGGTTCACTAAGCCAGGCCGCACACCAGGCATACAATTGTTTCTCCACAATTGTAGCGCCACATTTGAAATGCGACACATTTAACGCCTCCATATATTCCTGCGTGAGCCCGCACACCGAGGAAACATTTGTAGCGGTCGCACTTTGTGGCGAGACGTCATCCGCGCTACAATAATTCAAGATCGAACCGTCCGTTTTTTGTGTCGCATTTCAAATGTGGCGCTACAGTTGTGGAGAAACAATTGTATGCCTGGTGTGCGGCCTGGCTAACTAATACTCACGTGTCGTGTCACTGGCTCTTCGCTTCTTCCTCGGTTCTTCTTGTTCTTCTTCCACTTCCGTTTTGATCTCTATTAAAGGCACATCTTCTTCTAAATCAGATTCCGACGCTTGTGCTGACATATCTTGTGAATAACTTTTGTATAGATTTTCTAGTTCTAGGTCTGTGAGAAAGTAAACAGAGTCCAGAGTCCTGTATAACTAATTATCTCTTTAATTAGTTATACAGGACTAGCCTTCCACCAGCGGCTCCGCCTGCGTGAAAGTTGGGTTCTCCATACAAACTTTAGACCCCCATTACATCCCTTTAGGAGCTGAATCTTGAAAAACCCTTAGTGTTCGTCTACGTCATAAAAGGAAGCCTTGTGCAAAATTTTGCGCCCCTAGGCCCAGTAGTTTTGGCTGTGCGTTCATATGTCAGTCAGTCAGTTTCTCCTTTTATACCGCCTGTAAGGGTTAACACCGTTGTCACTAAAAGCATAGGTAGTTGATTTAATTATAAAAATGTTTATCTGAATTTAAAAATTAATAATCAATTTGTCTTTAATAAAAATAAAAAATGTTTATGTCCGACACCGTCCGTAAATTCATGGATAATACACTGCAAAGGACGTTGACCTGGGGCTCCGTTATAACTACCTACATAAGTTTTAACTCGAGTTACGTACCTAACCACTGCAAAGGACGTTGACCTAACAACAAGTTTTCAACATAAGTTTCAACTAACCACATCATTAGGTACCTCGTATTCTCCTCTGGGTTCTCTGCGGAGAAATTCAGGAGGCGTTCCTAATGGTCAACTGGCAGCTATTGGTTCCCACACACACACGCACTTTGAGTAGCCGCCAACATAGTTTCTCGGTTTGGCACAGGTTGTTCAGGGAATAACTTTGTGTACATTCTTCGAGCCTCGTTTATGTTATCACCCGACGCGGCGTAAAGCCGAATCATTTTAGTCTGTACTTGTACGTTTATGTACGACACAATAACCTAGGTACTGTGATATCTATAAAGAGATCACATGCCTCACCAGTTAGCGCACTGGCTGGTAAGACGTTCGCAGACTATTTGTAGTTTGAATTTAAAATATTTTGGAATGAAAAATGATATGTTGTCATAAGAGGGTATGTCGAAACGTCTCAGAGGAAAAATATAGAAAAAGTATTAAAAAAACGTGGTTTGATTTTGTTGTTACCACGACCCTGAAACTGGGGCGCCTCTCGAGAGGACTCGAGGCGTCTCAAATGGCGGAGTCGCAAATTTAAGTTTGATTTCAGATACTTATATGATTTTTTATAAGGAAACGGCTGCATAGGTACAGCCCCTTATAAACAATACCTCTTGCACGCCAAGTAAAGCAGGCGTACCTTCACGTCTGAGGATTGCAGAAATAAGTGATTTTTAATGTTTGATTAATGTTTATAGAGAAAAATGATGTATTACTCGGGAATAGATAAAGATATCTGTTTCGAGAAGTTTGTCGCCGAGTTCAAGCTGACTGCTGGAACCAATGAGTGGTTGGAGAAAGATTACGCACTCATTTTGGGTGTATATCTGCAGGGACCAGCCCAATATTTTTTTAGATACTCGTACCATGATGATATGGACTTCGCAACGTTGTGCGATTTATTAACCCTAGATAGATAACCATATTTCACTGTACACTAAAGATAACCATACGTCAATTCGACGTGCGGATGTTTGAGTGAACATATTTTGGATTATGTGTATATTAAGGTTTATGAATGTAATATTATATCTTAGTGTATGCAATTTTATTGTGAGTTAATGAAAAACATTAGAGTTTATTCATATTTTTATTAGAAAAAAAAAATTAAGAACAAAACAAGGTACTTCTTACTTTACAAAACTTAAACATTTAGGAAACTCTCCGCCAGTCTTATAATTCACTATGTAAACTTTTCAAAATCAACTTGTTTTAATTTCTATAATATAAAAAAACTAAGTAAATAACACTTTTTATTCATTTTGGCCTCAAAGGCACTTAGGACAGGCGCTGGACTTGTGCTCTCCACAAATGGGATTTTTGCAGCTGTCGCAGATTGTCTTTGTCATCCTTTTAATTTTTGATGGACAAAAGCCACAATATTTTCTTTTCTTTGGCTCAGGTACACCTTCACGTTGTGTGGGAGGCTCGGCTGGTCTTTTCGGCAATATATCACTAGTTTTTTCTTTTATATTCGTCGGCAAAGTAGGCATTTGCTGCCTTGTCTCCATCGATTGGGTCATCAAGCTACTGCTGAGTTTCTTCATGAAATCTCTACGTCCTAGTGGCTTTTCTTTCTTGGATAGGACATTATCACAGTAAATAATATATGCGTTTATGAATGCTATATTCCTGATCCCATAAAACATAGCCATGGGCCACCGGTTAGTTTTACGGCTACACGACATCGACGAGCACATTTGGTCGAAAGTGTCCACCCCCATTTTGTTTCATTATAAAAATGGATCATATTTGGCTTGCCGGTCGTAGGATGAATAGTGCCCTCTTCATCACATGATGATAGAACCAACACCATTTTGCTCAGTTTTGGTTTGTACGACACTAAAGTCAATGGCCCATCATAACAGAACATCGATCTTCCTGCTCGCCTGGATTGCATCTTTTTCAGCTCATCAGGTGGACGTTTTCGTGACGTCATTATGTTAATTTTATTGTGGCCTATAACAAGTAAAAAAAAACTAATAAAAAACATGTGCATTTATTCTCAAAAAAGAAAATAACACATTTTCCCAAAAGTCTAAAAACTGACACTAAAGATAACCATACGTCAGTTCGACGTAAGGTAGGTAAATATTGACGAAAGTATTGCACTTACCGGGGCGATACGGGTGTGTCCTGCAAGCTCTGATGACCGACTGAGTTGGCGGGAACGGGCAGTTTAGTGACGCGAAAAACAAACAAGTTATATCGATTTTTCAAAATCGATTACGTCGTTTCGACGTAGGTTATCTATCTAGGGTTAAGAAGTGAGTTCCTGTGCGAATGTTTTAAAAGCAAACATCGTGCCGCACTGGAACTATGTGTTGTGGAGGAGGATCCATCACTATGCGGATCGTCTAGTGTTGTGGATCAAGGTGATAATACCGATTTATATTCTAGCATGACGGATGATCCACAAAATGATGAGTCAAGTGATGATGATGACGACCAAGGCTGTGACGCGAGCAGCCATGATGACATTGATGACCAGGACTGTGATGTAAGCGGCCAAATCAGCGACGCGACACCCACGGAGTATACGGATGAAGACAAAACCCCGGGTGTGTTCAATCCAGTTATTATTTCATCCGATGATTTTATTCCAGACCAAGATATGTTTTGCATAAAAACTCAAGATGATCATGATGACATATCCAATGGAAATGATTACGAGGAGCATCATAAGTTTGAAATAATAAATTGTGAATTTAAAAGTTTTTTACAGAAAGAAACAAAGGAGATGACACAAGTTGTCATAAAGTATGATGACCGGTCTCCCATGGTAACTCATAAAGTTCCCAAAAAAAGGTTTGAGTTTGATCATTCATGTAAAAAAGATCGCGTTCCAGGTAAAACTAAAAAGTGCATGGCACGAAAAAGTTTGGTTAAAAGAAAGTCCTTCCATCATCTTCATTTAAATAAAATTAAATCCTATTTATTGTATTGTAAACATTATTATTGTAATATAAGTTTAAAAAAGTTATTTATATATAAACGTAAGTTTTGGAAATTTTAGAAAAAGAAATTAGAGTTTATTTTTTATAATTATAAAATTAGGAAACGGTTCACTTTACGAATTTTGTAAATATTTTGGCTATTAGTTTTGAGATCATGTCACTGCATTATTTTTGTGAGATCAGCAGGGCATGAAGAATTAATCGTTTTTTTATTGTTTCATGTTCGTTCGTGTTGATGAGGGACGCCGCCATCGAAAAAAGAAGAAAGACGAAAACTGTGCGTCATATATTTAGTTTATTCTTTTGTGTTTGATTTTGTATTAGGTATATTAATGAGTTCTCTCCAGTAGACTTCGATATTACCGTGTGATCCTAAAATAATTTTGGAAACTGTGGTTTTCCCTGGTGGAGGGAGTGTTGAGTGTAATCACTCTTGAGGCTGATACCGACTTTGCTGATAAGGCATAGCCTTAGCAAAAGGAGTCTACTTGACACCAATGGTTCAGCAGATAATTATTGAAGTACCACAGTTCAGTCAAGATAGACTGATAGACTAATATTTGACCCTTGATTTTTTTTTTAGTTTTGTCACTGGAGGATATTCACTGGATTTTCAGCGATTATAGGAACTTGCACAGTTCGGTCTTTTCTTCTCAGACTCGATGAGCGTCCGATGAGGTTAAAGTCATGACAGTGAAAGTTGTAGTTGATTTATGTTAGACCCCTTCTGGGTAGATGTCAGTTTTGACAAGTCGGGTACAGCACTATGGATTTTATCGGCGTTTTGCCGTAGTGGGGTTTAAGCATGACAACGTTGGATAGTGAGCGTAAAGTTGGCGCATAATAATTGAGTAAATAGTTTTCGAATTTTTGCTTATCGTTCGTCATGGCTTAGGCTCGCTCCTAGAGGAGACGACCACCACAAACAAATGTATGTGTGTAAATATTATTTCGCCCATAGGTTGGGAATTCGGTGATAGGATTAGGTAGGTCCTACCAATAGTCCGCGAACCCAAAATTTTGTCGAATAGAAATGTTCGGTATCCTAACATTTCTATTCATTAAAGGGGTGGCTGAATGTGATATCTGTAAAGAGATCACATGCCTCACCAGTTAGCGCACTGGCTGGTAAGACGTTCGCAGACTATTTGTAGTTTGAATTTAAAATATTTTGGAATGAAAAATGATATGTTGTCACAAGAGGGTATGTCGAAACGTCTCAGAGGAAACATATAGAAAAAGTATAAAAAAAACGTGGTTTGATTTGCTGTTACCACGACCCTGAAACTGGGGCGCCTCTCGAGAGGACTCGAGGCGTCTCAGTACACACTTACGTGCGCGGGCGCAGGCGCTGCGCTGCGAGCAACCGTAACGTGACGTGCGATCGATAGCGAGGCGGCCGACAGACTGAGGGGCCGAGGGGTGTCGTGTCGGCGGGCTCGCTCACCACAGCGCTCGCGGCACGGCGGCCTGTTTGGACTAGCGCTCTGTGTGTTCCTGCGCTCCGTTATAGTCGTCGTATTTGGCTTTACGTGTAGGGTAAAATACTTTTGAGGAAAAATGGAGATTTTCCTAAAAAAAATGTATTTTTTTTTCGTTGAATATACGTTCTATAAGTGAAACCAAATCACTGGTTTTAAGGATAACGGTGTTTACACTAACAGCCTGTATATATAGATTATTTTGACTGGCCCGTTGGTGTAGTGGTTAGTGGCCCTGAGTGCTATGCCGGAGGTCGTAGGTTCGATTCCCACCCAGGACAAATGTTTGTGTGATGAGCACGATCATTTGTTCTGTGTCTGGGTCTAATCTATAAACATAAAAGGAGACACTGTCTGACTGACATATCAACGCACAGTCAAAACTACTGAGTCTAGTAGGAGTACGAAATTTTACACAGGGCTTCCTTTAATGACGTAGGCGAACACTAAGAATGGGTTTTTTCAAAATTCAGCTCCTTAAGGGATGTAATGGGGGTCTACAGTTTGTATAGCAAACCCAACTTTCAAGCGGACGAAGCGGCTGGCAGAAGGCTAGTATTAGTATAGATCAGTGGTTCCCAAACTTACTTGTCTACTGCCCACTTTGAGAATAATTATTTTTTTAGCGCCCCCCATTTTTTCACCTATTTAAAAACCACTAGACGACATTTGTGTCTACTTTCATTACGAAACGGAGCGACCGATTGACATAATTTTTATTTTTTCTATATTCAATAAAATAGGACAGATATATGAACTACGCGGAGAGAAATATTGAACCAACCGAGTTTGAGCAATCTTTTAATTCATATTAGTTGATGTTCACAAGTTGAGAGTCGAGAACTCTTGCAGTCGTTGTTTAAGAGGCCTCCTAGCTAAATAAAATTACAAATCACAGCCTCTCCCACCGCCTCTACACAACGCCCCCATTTTCTTTCTGGGTCTCTTACCGCCCCCCTTGAGACCTGCAGCGCCCACAAGGGGGCGTTATCGCCCACTTTGGGAAAGACTGGTATAGATGGATCATTAAATGTCTAATTCTTAAAAACATACCATCACCTTGATGTTCCTCCTCTGTCTCAATAACATCATCTAGTCTCTCACACACATCTGGTAACTCTTCTTTGATAGGATCACATTCTGCTTGACATTCATCATCAGATTCTATGCTCACATGCACCATGGGTGATATAGTCAACACGTTATGACACCCGAAGTGGTCTTGGTTTATAGGGGGATTTAGCTGTAAAAAGTATTACATATGTCATAATGCATTGCGTAGTCCTATATGGACCTCAGAAAAAATGAAGCTGTAGGTCCCGTATCCCACTTACACAGTGGATTTTGTTTTCTTCATGTTACTTTAATATTTTTTCCAATTTTATGAAAACTGTTAGCAATTACTCAAGTTAAGGATAGTCTCTTGAGCATTTTCTAGCACTGTATTTAATTTCATATTTTTTATAAATCTATGAATACAATTTCTTTATTTTAATTGCTATAAGCTAGTACTTGACTGTGATCCAACCTGAAGGTAAGCACTAGTTTATTAAGAGCCTATTCATTCTAGTCTTGAAGATACCTACATTATAATCGGATGGAAAGACTGCAGTCGGCAAACTGTTGCCGTCCCTCGACGTATGCGGTATTAACGACGAGTCTAGTCTAGCTCAGTCTGGACCGTAGATGTCTCAACAACGTAAGGGTGGATATTTGACGTACGGGTGTCCCATGGCAAAATTGTATTAAACTCTTGAGCCCTAAGTAAATGCTGGCATTCGCGTACCTATTATATTTCTAATTACGGTACTTGAAAGGTTACGTAATAATTACTGTTCTATGAATACAATCAGTAATGTTCCTGACACTAAAGGTTCAGATACAGCCCTTACTGCTCCAACTCAAAAATCACCCCAATATGTATGAAATATTGTTTATTTTACACTTTACCGAGGTATTCTATACTATAATACTGATTGATCAGTCGGTAATGGGTGTAAAAGATGAGAATAGGAAAGAAAGTCATGTAATTTAAGGACACACTGTAAAAGTTACCCTTCCTGCTATATTTTAAAAGTCAAACCTGGAGTTAATATCTGTCAACAAATGCCTCACCTCATAATCCTCATTCATCATCTGAGCGAGCCGCTCTTCAGCTTCCAAACATTTTCTCTGCAGTTGGCAGCATTGCTTTAGTTTAGTGCAGCAGATGAAACAAGCGAGCATCGGTCTACTGTCTCCAGTTACAAACTGCAACAAAACTTGTCTTCAACCATATTTCTATGAATAAATTACATTCTAATGTGATACTGAGAAAGTCATAAGCTCAGATAGTAAAGTTTAAGAGTGTGAAGGTGGACAGTTACGAGAGGAGGAGACGACCAGGGAAATGATGGCTGAATGTGAGAAAGATGACATTACCCTATGGAAAGCGGGAACTACTGAGATGCTGACTCGTGGAAAGTGCCACGTTGTGTGGTTAGATAGACAGATAACTTTATTGTACACCAAAAAGTTACCGGATGTATACAAAAACTTAAATCTATGTGAACAATGGTGGTTGTATCGCTGATAGCAATATCTACCAGACAACCTTAGGATGGATCGCAAGAACTAAGAATAATACAGGGGGGGGGTAGTCTGCGGTGTACTACTAGCGAATTAATCTAACTATAAATATAAAACTATAACTATTTATTTAGTTAGCTTTGCATGCTGTGCGCCTCACACGGAGAAAATGTTGATTGTTTCTAACTCGAGGCAGAAAAAAGAATTTTATCTTGTTAACTTAAGTCCAGGATATAACTTACCGGATTGTCAGTCAGCCTCTCATACAGCGCATGCAAGTCTTTGTTTACCACTACATACATGCGAACGTTCTCCGCTAAACACAGCCTACACATTGGTAGTTTCTCCATTTTATTTTCTGTATTAATTATGAAGTACCAAGTTATTTATTTCACAATAAAACTAAGTTGTTTGTTTCAGTAAACAAGTATATAAAACAAAAACTAAACAAGTAAACAAACGTGTGAAACTGGTGAAACATGTCAAATGTCAAACTCAACAACTGTCAACTGTCAACTTAGAATGCGTTTTCCAGTGTTGCCAGTCGAGATTTGGCAGAAATTACCTGAAATATGAAAAAAGGTAACTTTTTTGTTTAAAAAGTAACCTATCATATTTCTTTAACTGGAAAAGTACTTTTCGACTACCGTAGAAACAGACACAATTAAGACAATAGATGTTCGAACACCAGCGTTCGAATGGGGGGGGGGGGGGTAAGAGTTTAAAAGTTGATAAAATAGAATATTAGTTGTATTGACCTACCGAAACTTCGATGAGTATTTGAGCACTTGCCCGCATTTCTTGATTTATTCATATTGATACATACTAATCCGATCCGATCCTACTGATCAAGTGAATGAGCGAGATACAGGTGCAGGTGGTGTAAGTATGAAAGAGTACAATATAATATGTTGTTATAAAAAGCTATAATTTTTTATAAAGGTTTTAGTTTCATTACTAACGAAGCTTACCAACATGAAAAATTCTAAAACGATTGTTCCATTTCACGTTGCTTTTATGTAAGAAATTAAAAGTTAACTCTTTATTAAAATCACCTATAAGTCACCACAAAATCACCTCTTCATTCGACTTATCTAAAACTAACCAATGCAGTTCAAAAATCCCCTGAAAGGTTACTTTTGTAACATTTTACTTTTAGTTAAGTGGCAAATGGAAGAGGAAGGCAAATTGTGAAACGACAAGACGTTGCTTGAAAAACTAAATATCCAAGCCAAAACCAGTAGAAAAAAAAATCAGCTACCAGACAAAAAAAAGTATCTTGGATAATGTTATCATGTTATTGTTGACATATTGTAGTTTTGCGCATTGTTTACAGAAAAAAAAAACATTCAGGTATATTTTGTATATTAAGCAACTTAATTGCATTAGTAAAAGAAAATGGAGAAGCTACCAATGTGTAGGCTGTGTTTAGCGCAGAACGTTCGCATGTATGTAGTGGTAAACAAAGACTTACATGAGCTGTATGAGAGGCTGACTGATAATCCGGTAAGTATTATCCTGGACTTATTACTTGCCTCGAGCAAGCATCACTCTCCGTGTGAGTAGAGGCGTACGACAAGCAGAACTATGCACTTACTGTTGTCCTGAACAGCATCATTACCTTGCACTTATCACACGTGTTAGTTTTGCGCTAAATTGCACTACATGTCATCAGGATCCGCCTTTCTAGAGCGTAATCGATCTAACAGTCTGTTGTTCCATCATTTCTATGTTCGTCATCTCTCGTAACTGCCCATGTTCCCACTCTTAAACTTAATTTCATTTACTATTATTATATTACTAGCTTTTGCCCGCGGCTTCGCCCGCGTGGGTTTGGGGTTTCCGGGATAAAAAGTAGCCTATGTGCTATTCCGGAGTGTATCCTATGCCTGTGCCAAATTTCATTCAAATCCATTCAGTAGTTTTTACGTGAAAGAGTAACAAACATCCATACATCCATACTTACAAACTTTCGCCTTTATAATAGTAGTAGGAAGTATGTGCGCGGTGCAACTCAATTCTCACTAACATGCTGGGTGTATACCCAGTAGAAATCACAGGAAATATAATTGGGATACTGGTTATAGAATAAAAAGTAAGCTTTCATTAAACTTGGTTGGTTTTATTCATGAAGACACAATCATAATACAAGCATGGATGATGGAGGTATATTAAACAAGTGGAAAAATAAAAAGATTTGTTCTATAAAATTAAAGACTACTCCAACATACTTCACATTTGAATTCTTATTATACAAAACACAATACAGTACATGGTGATACAGACAGTTCAATAATGTAATTTATTCATAGAAAAATTCAGTTGAAGACAAGTTTTGTTGCAGTTTGTAACTGGAGACAGTAGACCGATGCTCGCTTGTTTCATCTGCTGCACTAAACTAAAGCAATGCTGCCAAATGCAGAGAAAATGTCTGGAAGCTGAAGAGCGGCTCGCTCAAATGATGAATGAGGATTATGAGGTGAGGTATTTTATGAAGAATATAACTCCAGGGATGGGTTAAAAAATGACCAGAGTAGAGTAGAGTAGAGTTGTTACCCAGAGTCGTTCTTTTATGACTTGACTTAACACAAGTGATTCCAACTTCAAGCAGGGTAGGCTGGAGTAAGATATTGACAATAGGACTTGCTGTTTGCATTCAAAAATGCGATTGTAGGGTATGTACCCTGTGACTTCATTAGAGAGTTCACTCCAACCTCAAATTTTAAAATAGTCCTGGAGATCTACATATCAAAACTGATTTTTATGCAGCCAAAGTTTAAGTTGGAATCCAGCATCACACACCTGCCACGCAGTTGTGTGGGAAGTACGTAGTTGTCTTTGAGACTTGTTGTTGTACTTTATATTTTACTAGCGACCCGCCCCAGCTTCGCACGGGTACTGATATTGAGTATATATTATGCAAAGATAAAGACAGACTAAGCATACATAAGGACAGCGTAAGCAACTTTGTTTTATACTATGTAATGATATAATGATGTTTAAACTTTCAATACTGGTTACACTATAATAAAGCCTTTATTTCCTAAAAAAAATCACAAAATATTTATAAATACTTACATAATTTCTTCACTATAATATCTTTTTCATTTTACGGCAAAGGCCTCCTCCAACTCTTTCCATTGTATTCTATCTGCCGCTCTCTTGTCCAAAGGGGACTCAAGGTCATTTTAAAGTCATCCTCCCATCTTCTTGTTTTTCGGTCTCGGGTCCTGAAGCTATATCTAGGATACCAGACAGTCACTTGTTTACTCCAACCACCAACTAGCAAGATGTCAGAGGAGCATGGAAAGTAGAAGGTTAGGTATAAAACTAATGGACAAAGTTAGAAGCGACGACATCACACTCAACATTTAAAACTAAATATTTGTACGGCTGAAATGCCGAATATAGTGAAACTCTATTAATCTTAAGACCTTGTAAATTACCTACATTCATGCCAAATATATCATTCATTTAACACAAAGCTAACGGACATACTAACATGTATTGATTTACTCAAATGGAGATGGACAGGACATATGCTGCGATATAAAATGGAAAAATGGTGTAAACTTATTTCATTGCATGCCAAATGTCATCTTTTTTTCTTGACTTGCTTGTCTAATAATTTAAGTTTTTCCCCTCTTATTTCCTGCAATCTGTCTGCTCCTGACATTTAGCTGGATGTTATGAGTGTGATAAAGTGACTTGCGTGGTATTTACCACGAGATCTTGGGGTCGTGTTCTTCTATTTAATCTTTGAAAGATAAGGCCGGTTTCCATAAGTCCATGTGTTGGGACGTTGAGATAGCCTCTTTTTGTATGTTGTAAGAGATTCCAGAATCTCTTCTTCTATGTTCAATATTTTCAAGTCTCTGTGTGTCTCTCTGTGTGATGTCCTTGGTGATGTACCAAGGCCCACTTTTTAGGACTGGGAGGAGGCGTATGGCGTGGGCGACGTGGGCCACCGCCCACGGCCTCGCGGTCCAAGGGGCCTCGCACCTCGAAGGTCCGCAAACGCAAAAATTATGATTGTCATCTTCACTGTTAATTCATTACATAGTATTAAACAAAGTCGCTTTTTCCCTATGTATGCTTAAATCTTTAAAACTACACAACGGATTTGATGCGGTTTTTATAATAGATAGAGTGATTCAAGAGGAAGGTTTATGGGCATAATACATGCATAATAAATTCAATATCAGTACCCGTGCGAAGCTGGGGCGGGTCGCTAGTACTTAATAATGTAAAATAATGACAATTAAGAACTTTGCATTTTTATGAATAAAAATTTTAGTATCTAACAGTTTTTCTCGTCACAAAATTCGTCCTCTTTCGTCACTCATAGGGGGCCTCGCAAAATATATCTTCTTGCTCACATCAAATTTAAGTCTAGCCCCGCCACTTCTTCGCAATATCTCTATATTTGAATTTGCGGCAGTACCCCAATCGCCATAGTCGCAATCCATACGTCCAAATTGGTTTAAGGATGCTCTTGTACAAAAGTAGTTTATTTTCCATTGTGAGTTGGGAGCCCCGCCCCAGAAGCCAGAACATCCCATCTAATAATTATCTTTTTGCAGGGAAATTCCCCTTTTATAGAGGAAATAGAAGACCAGTTTGGGTGTTGTACTGGGTTGACTTTGTCACCCATGGTGCATGTAAGCATACAGTCTGATGATGGGTGTCAAACAGAATGTGATCCTATCAAAGAAGAGTTACCAGATGTGTGTGAGAGACTAGATGATGTCTTTGAGCCAAAGGAGGAACATCAAAGTGATGGTATGTTTTTAAGAACTAGAAATTCAACTATTTATTTATACCAATATTTATTTATTTATTTTTTACTTCAACAAAAACGGCTATCCGCCAATTACATTAGTTAAAGACTAGCTTTCTGGAACGGCTTCGTCCGCGTGTAAGTAGGGTTCTTTATACAAACTTTAACCCCCCCTTTACATCCCTTTCGGAGCTGAATTTTGAAAA
Organism: Mythimna loreyi; assembly: GCA_029852875.1. Lineage (NCBI taxonomy): Eukaryota > Metazoa > Arthropoda > Insecta > Lepidoptera > Noctuidae > Mythimna > Mythimna loreyi. Next base: position 11,056,467 of record CM056806.1, on the reverse strand, counting down.
ACCAACACAATTAAAATTACAGTATAATAAAAAAAAATCAAATCAAGTAAATGTCAATAAAAATAAAATTTTAGATAATTAAAGTGTCAAGATGAATATTATAATGTCAAAACAATCAAAATTTCAAAATAATATAATATGTCACAGTAATTAAAATATTAAAATTGATTAATGTCGACAAAAGTATAATAGTAACGAAATTCGTCAATAGTATAATAACATTTATCAATAAGGAGCAAATTCATTTTTTTCTTAAATTGTGCACAATTCAAATTTTTTATGGCCTCTGGAATTTAATTATAAATGCGTGGTGCCATACCGAAGACACTTTTTTTTAATAATGCTGTTTTACATTTAAAATTACACAATAGTCCAGTGCAAATAGCACCGTTAACGATAAAAAGTGGAACAAAATAGTAGTAGAATGAAACCCATTGTAAAAGGAAGATAATATAGCAAAAATTTAAGGAAAAATATATTACGGTCGATCTGAGGTCGGGAAGTGGATGGGTGTGCGGTTTTAAGGGTAAAAAAAGGTTTATCTCGATTTCCGGCAAAACTACTGGTTTTATGGAAAAAAGTCTAATAGCAAACTTGTAGGTCATAAAAAGATCTACCACTTTTGCATTTACACTTTTTCACATAGCCTCAAAATCTATGTGAAAAGTCCAAAAAACCGAGTTTTTTTATTTAATTTTTATCTCCTTTAAAAATTACTTTTTTTCACAAAATTTGGTGAAAAGTTTTCTTTTCATTTCCCAAACTTGCATCCACTTCCCGACCTCAGATCGAACGTAATTTATTTATTATTTATTTATGCTTTATTGTACACCGCATTCTTACAAATACACATAGGACATATTTAAAAATAAGGGTACAATTAGCGGTCTTATCGCACAGGGCAATTTCTTACAGACAACCGTTAAAAAAAAAAAAAACTTCCTTTTCCAATGGGCTTCACTCTACTACTATTTTGTTCCCTTTTAAAAGCTATCTGCACTGGTCTACAAAGAATGTTTGTACTGACTACGAATTGGAACATTTCTTACCATTGTAAATTTATCAAAAAGTTTAGGATTTGTTTTGACAAATATACACATTTGTAATATGTATAATGAAGGTAGCGTAAGTATATTTAAAGATTTAAAGTACGGTGCACAGCTGTCGTCAGTTTTCAGACCACACATAGCTCTAATGCACCTTGCAATTTTGTGCCTTGAATATCAATTCCCTATCCGTGTAATTACCCCAAAAAATAATTCCGTATCTTAGAAGTGAGGCAACTAGACCATGATAGGCAACAAGTAACGCGTCCATATTGACTTTTCTAGCCAATTGAAAAAGTGCGTATGCAAATTTACTTATTCTTTTACAAAGCTGTTCTATATGAGGTTTAAAAGTAAGATTATTATCAATATGAATACCTAAAAATACACACTTTTACTTCTTTTATATCGGTGATATTGTAATCAACACTAAGTTTTGGGGCTTCAATTCTCTGGTGAAAATGCATTACTTTGGTTTTCTTAAGGTTAATTATTAAATTATTCATATTAAGTCAATTTATTATGTCAGTAAGGGTATTATTAATGTCTAATTGATAAGTATTTAAGTCTTTACATTCTACTCTTCTTATTATCTTATTGTATGACGATAACTCGCGATACTCTAACACGAGACACGTCAATACTATGCGTTCTAAATAAGAATAGGATTGATTGACAGGATGTGACGTCACGCCGTACTGTCAAACCGAAGATATTTTTGCAAAATTGAAGAACTCGCAGATGAGTACAATTGAAAAACTGGATTCTGATTAAACTTTTTTCATTCACAGTTCGTAAATAAATATTGTTTTTTCGTAAATAAACTGAATTTTAAAAATATCTTTCCTTAATTTGACAGTAAATCTTGACATCACAACATGGTCCTCACTCCACCACGGTCCTCTTGGGGCTTCAAAGTCATTGTGTTGTAAAAATGGCGGTCGTTGTGGGGCGGCGCGCACGCAATCGGAGCCGGACGGCTGCGCGAGCGAGAAACAGTACGCAGTCGGAGCCCGTCAGCTCCTCTTGTTATTTCACACCAAGCGCGTTCTCAAGCATTCTTAATGACAAAAACAGTGCTCAGGCAAAAATAAACCTTACTAGAGAATACTAAAAACTCTGTTTTCAACGTGATGAAAATCTGCTCTCCTCTCCGAGCCGGTCCCTATTTCTCAGTTTTCCCAATTAACCTGCCACATCATTAATATTTCATTCTTCACTGTTTGTGCCTCCTCACAGAGCTAGAACTGGAAAATCGAAACATAAGCTATTTAGAAGATGTACCAATACAACACTCTGAATCAGAAGATGATTTGCCTATAAGAGAGATCAAAACGGAAGTGGAAGAAGAACAAGAAGCACCGAGGAAGAAGCGAAGAATCAGTGACACGACACGTGAGTATTAGTGAATCATTGTGTGAGCGAACAGGCCGACTGGTGTAACAAGTTAGTAGTTAGTTGATGTCGCTGGAGAGCACACTCCTACTGCCCGATGTCTCACAGCACATCTGAAGTAATGAACACTGATTGCAGATACATCAGGGCAGTCCTGTGAGACATCGGGCAGTAGGAGTGTGCTCTCCAGCGACATCAACTAACTACTAACTTGTTACACCAGTTTGATTTGAACATTTCATGTTTGTGTATGGACTGTAACAGAGACTTTGACACCTGAGTTTGGTTCGGTGTTTCTTCTCAGGCTAATCAGTTAGGAAACACCGGCCTCATCTAGTTTCAATAGACGAACAAAAAATTAACGTGTAAAACAAGATAAAAATCATTTAAAAAAAAACAATGTATTCCCTGTCATTAGAGTGTACTTTAAATTTGACGCTTACTAGATTTAAAATCACAGGGTCGACTGTTGCGAAGAAACCAAAACTGGACACACGAGGAAAACAACCACAAGATGTAATTACAGGAAATGGGAAGAAAAATGAAGAGTCGGTCACAAAAGTTGGCCAGAACATTCAACAGTGTACGTCCACACTTATACCGAAATTCCAAGAAACTTTAACAAATACAACACCTCTAGTTGATAATAGTGTTATTGATACTACTTTAGACACAAATCGTCGTAACAATATTGATAAAAGTAGTTTAACAAAGTATACTCGTATAAGTGATGGAGCGCATCTTAAGTGTGAGATTTGTCAGCACAATTGTAAAAGCAAGGCAGATTTTATAAGACATAATCGTGTTCACACCGGGGACAGACCTTTCAAATGTGAATACTGTGGGTTTAGGTTTGTTATGAAGCATCATTTAACGAATCACATTCGTACGCACACTGGCGAAAAACCTTTCAAATGTAATATATGTCAGCGTTGTTTTAGTTGTAATCTTAATTTAAATAGACACATTCGTACGCATACTGGCGAAAAACCTTACAAATGTGAAGAATGTGAGCTATGTTTTAATCAAAAAAGCCATTTGTCAGCACACATTCGTACGCACACTGGCGAAAAACCTTACAAATGTGAAGAATGTGAGCTATGTTTTAATCAAAAAAGCCATTTGTCAGCACACATTCGTACGCACACTGGCGAAAAACCTTACAAATGTGAAGAATGTGAGCTATGTTTTCGCTACAAAAGTAATTTAAGAAGTCATATGCTTACGCACACTGGCGAAAAACCTTACAAATGTGAAGAATGTGAGCTATGTTTTAATCAAAAGAGCAATTTGTCAGCACACATTCGTATGCACACTGGCGAAAAACCTTACAAATGTGAAGAATGTAAGCTTTGTTTTGGTCAAAAGAGTACTTTGACAGCACACATTCGTACGCATGCTGGCGTAAAACCTTACAAATGTGAAGAATGTGAGCTATGTTTTAGTCAAAAGAGTACTTTGACAGCACACATTCGTACTCACACTGGCGAAAAACCTTTTAAATGTGAAGAATGTGAGCTATGTTTTAGTCAAAAGGGTACTTTGACAGCACACATTCGTAAGCACACTGGCGAAAAACCTTTCAAATGTGAAGAATGTCAGCTTTGTTTTAGTCATAAGAGTATTTTGACAGCACACCGTCATATGCACACTGGCGAAAAGCCTTTCAAATGTGAAGAATGTCAGCTTTGTTTTAGTCAGAAGGGCCTTTTAACGAAACACATTCGTACGCACACTGGCGAGAAGCCGTACAAATGTGAAGAATGTCAGCGTTGTTTTCGACAAAAGAGTGTTTTAACAAATCATATTCGTACGCACACTGGCGATAAACCTTACAAATGTGAAGAATGTAAGCTTTGTTTTGGTCAAAAAGCTAGTTTGATGTGTCACATTCGTACGCACACTGGCGAAAAACCATACAAATGTAAAGAATGTAAGCGTGGTTTCAGTTCGAAAAGTAACTTAGCAAGACATATACTAAAGTGTTAAGTTGCGTCCAGTGTGCGTACGATCGCACACTGAAGAGAAGTTTAACAAATGTAAAGTGTGCCAGCTTTGTTTTAGTAATAACAATAGTTTAAAACTACACATTCGTACGCACACTGACGAAAAACCTTACAAATGTGAAAAATGCGAGCATTGTTTAAGTGTGAAATGTAGCTTAACAATACACATTCAATACTCAATACTCAAATGTTTATTGCATTCCACAATGTACATGCACGGATGTTAAATAAAAGTGAATAAGGGAATGCTCAAAAAACCCCCAGCTCTGGCAGACAAGCAGTGTATAATACACTCAGCGGCACGGAAAGTGGCCCAAGTGCGTTATGTTGTTTATTATCAAAATGAAAAGCGAAACAGGGTTTTTTTGTTGTTGTAAAATTTTAATGTTTATTCAGATCTTATATGCTAACAATTAATTAACAAAAAATGAGGTAAATTTAATAAAAATAAAATAAAATTTTAAAAAACCAGAAAAGGCGAAAAAGCTCGAAGTTTAAAAAAAAATGTTTTTAAATTAAATTTACAAATTAAAGCTATGGTACTTAAAATTAATAGCGGGTATTTCCACCTCTGGCCCTGATGACAGTCTGCATGCGGTCAGGCATGCTGTGGATTGTGTTTTTAATGTCCACTTGGGGTAATTCGTCCCAGGCCGCCACCAGAGCGGTTTTCAACTGACCGATAGTCTCTGGAGGGTTGGAAGTGGATCGGATACGTCTTTTAAGCATGTCCCAGACATGTTCTATGGGATTCAGGTCTGGGCTTCTTACTGGCCACTCCAATTTTGAGATTCTCACCTCAGACTGGTAATCATCAATACAACGAGCTGCATGAGGTCGGGCATTGTCTTGCATTAAAATGAAATCTTCGCTACCGACGAATGCCACGAATGGTAAAATGGGTTCTTGGAGGATCTTTTGAATGTATCGTGCTGCTGTTAGACGACCTGGTACGACTACCAACTCTGTGCGTGCATCTGAACAGATCCCTCCCCAAACCATAACTGATCCACCATGGAAACTAACGGTTTGTGTGGTCGTAATCGCCAGAAACCTCTCCCCATGCCTTCTCCACACACGTTCGCGGCCATCTGGAGCTCTTAAGGCCACTCTACATTCATCTGTCCACAGAAATTTGCTTCACCGCTCGTGAGTCCAATTGGCGTGTTCGCGAGCAAATCGAAGTCGAGCTACACGATGGTGCCGGAGCAGTTCTAGACCTCGAGCTGGTCTTTGAGCACGCAGATTCTGTTCCTCCATTCTCCTTCTTATTGCCCGCTCACTTACGTTGACCCCTCTTGCCGTTTGTAGTCGCTGCCGTATTTTAACCGCAGTATGGAACCAATTTCTCAAAATTGCGAGTGCGATAAATCGGTGGTCTCGTGCTGATGTACACCTAAAACTGTCACTTCCTGATCTCCTTGTGTATAGGCCGGTCTGATCGTACCTTTTTAAGGCATACCTTACTTCTGTATGCGGTACATTTAAATTTTCAGCAATCTCTCGCTGCGTTCGCCCCTGACTCCGAAACAACACAGCTTGACCAACTTGAGCTGAAGTTAGGGGCATTATGTTAAAGTTCTGGAAGCATTAATTACCGTAGATTAATTAAAAAATTAAATCAATAAAGATTAAAAGCACGATCATTTGAATATCGAAGTTTAACTTACCCGTGTTCTTTGCGTTTCAGTAACAAACTAGCGTTAAGCGTCACAGAAAGTAAACAAATGAATCGTTTTGTGCTTACCGTCTTAAATTAACAATAGCATTAATGTCCTGACAAACTGCCACTTGAAATTCCCATACGCGATAGCAAAATCGCCTGTTATCGGTCTGTTTATGTTTGGGCCACATTCCGTGCCGCTAAGTGTAATAAGTTATAAGGCATAATTAACTATTATCGCGTTTCTTACTTTCAAACATATTAAAATAGCCAAATGTAGTTCAGTAGTTGCGAGTCCCACGTTGGGCGCCATTTTTACGGATGACAAACAAAATAGTACACCAAAAACATAAAATATAAAAAAGGCCAAGTCTCTCTACGCAATTCTTTCTTCGTAAAAAGTTTTGAGATCGCATAGAAGCCAAGTCCTGTTCAACTTAATTTGTAATAATAAATAAATATTTTGTGACAATATCAATAGTTTTGTTTACATTATAATAATAGTTACTTGGCCATAAGCACAATAAGATACAAATATAAAACGGTATACTTGGAGGAGTTAAAAGTTAAATATAACTAACCTAACCTAAACCCCTAGCTTTGTCCACATCGATGATACAGGGGGGGGGGGTGAAATAGCGGCGAAACGCTTCGGGAAAAGGATGGTACGGCCGTGCCCGCTTTGCTTGAGACTTGGCGGGGCACTTCCATGCCCCCAGATGCTGCACTTGATTACTCAGTTTATTAGACACGCAGGTTATAGGAGTATACAAATACAAAAACTTAGTTTATTTTTATATAATATAATAATGTTATAAATACAAAGACACTAGTTTGATTTCAACCCTATTCCCAATCTGCAAAGCTGGTGTTACTGTCTGTTGCTATGCAACATAATGTTTTGTTTATATAGTATTTTCATTGACATTTGATTGTACAGAATGTTTTACGTTTTGTTATCGAAATAAATGATTTAGTTTGAGCTTCTCAACAATGAGTAAATCAATACCTAACTTACCAAATAAATAAAAATAAAAGACCCGAGAACTAAGCATTTTATTCTTAGAACATTTAACCTATGGAGACGGCATAACAAGGCATACCCCTTTGCCAAAGTACATTGGCCATATGACCATGCACGTTATATAAAACTAGTTCAATTTGCATCCGCCGCCATAGTATATCGTTGTGTCGCAAATACGTTCTAAAGGAGACTGGGCAAATTTGTATGGGAAGTGGTCTATGAACCAATAGCGATACTGTTATGGTACTTATGTAGGGATACCTCAACTACACCCTTGTGTAAAGGTGCATCAAAATCTGACCCGGCAGTTTTGAGAAAAATAGTAGGTACTTTAGAATACACGTATTTTACAACAGCTTGTGATACTTTTTGTTCTGATTTTTAGGTATTTTCCTTTTTTTTTGTTTTTTAATCTGTATCTATTTAATGAACAAAACAACGAAGAACCAAAGTAATGAATTTCAAATAAATGAGGAATCTAGAACATAAAAATGCAAAAATAAAATCTGAATAAAGTACGCAAAATGGCATTGATTTATTTATCGGTGATCGAGATATTTAGGACTATAGGAAAAAACCCTATTCACACTTAAAGTATATTACACTAGTAGAAAAGTATTCTTATGTTCTTCTTTATTTTGTAGTATTTTTTTTTTGTTATTGACGTAGCCTTCCATAGACTTCCTTCCTTTTATAAAAAAAATACCCAAAATCCAAAAAAAAAATGAAAGTAATTATAAATCAATGCCATTTTGCGTACATCTATACTAATATTATAAAGCTGAAGAGTTTGTTTGTTTGTTTGAACGCGCTAATCTCAGGAACTACTGGTTCGAATTGAAAAATTCTTTTTGTGTTGAATAGATCATTTATTGAGGAAGGCTTTAGGCTATATAACATCACGCTGCGACTAATAGAAGCGAAGAAACAACGGAAAATGTGAAAAAAACGGGGAAAATTATTCATCTTTGAGGGCTTCCGTTGCGTGCCCTGCCGAAACGGTTTAAGATACCAAAAAAATATGTATGAAAGAATTATTCCCCTTAATGTAAGCAAAAACCCTGGACCGTGAACCCGTAAGTGTATTATGAAAATTCACTGTCTACTATCAAAATCTTCGAGGAATGCGAACGAAATTGAATGACATCAATGCTGCAGTTAGTGTCAATAGTTATGACATGATTGTGGCAACGGAGACATGGCTCAACAACAACATTAACGACGGAGAGCTATTTGACACTCGGTATAATGTGTACAGGAGAAATAGGGCTTCTAGCGCACTTTCAGGGTGCGAAGGTGGTGGCGTTCTCATTGCTGTGTCCATAATGTATGAGTCAATGCGCGCCTGTCAGTGGGAAACTATTGCAGAAGACCGCTGGGTTCGCATTAAAGTAAACGAGAGCGAGAAAATTAACATTTGCGCAACTTACTTACCACCCCCTATAACACAGTAGCATCTGGACATGTTTGTTAGTTCGGTGACATCCGTTAATGAAACCAGTAGCGATGACATTGTGGTGGTCGGAGATTTTAATCTTGGCTTCATCGAGTGGAAACTGGACCCGAGTCGGTCTTCGTCAACCCCTACAATTCCGTCAAACTTCGCAAATAATCTAGGATATTCTCTCGTAGATTTTATGTCTCTGAACAGTCTGTTGCAGTATAATTCCATTAAAAACACTAATAACAGAACATTAGACCTAGTGCTCTCCAATATACAAAGTGTAGTGGTCAGAAACTCTTCTTCACCAATTTGTAAACAGGATAGTCACCACCCCTCTATAGAAATAGATTTTACATTGAAAGCATATGTACCATTAAAACGTGTTATATCAACTAGATTTAATTTTAAGGCGGCCGACTACGTACTAATAAATAAAAAACTGAGCGAGACTAACTGGAAAGAGCGGTTGGAATCTTGTTCAGATATTGACCTCATGGTAAGGGCGTTTTATGAATCCATCTAAACTATTATCGTTGAGAATGTTCCTAGAAGCAAAAATTTTCCTCTTTGGTACTCCAAAACCTTGGTAAAAGTTCTAAACGAAAAAGAAAAACTAAGAAAACGTTTTAGGAAATATAGCAAACTGCGAGACGATTTCGAGTACAGGTTGCTCGATGACAGAGCACGGTTGATGATTAAGAGCTGTTATAGCAAATACGTCCATTCTGTGGAAAATAATATCCGGTCTAATCCAAAAGCTTTCTGATCTTTCGTTAAGACTAAAACTTCTAAATCCAGCTCTATACCTTCCGAAATGACATTAAATGAGTTAGTCGCAACAACAGGCGATGATATATGTCAGCTCTTTGCCACTCAGTTTTCATCAACTTTCTCTGTTACTAGTGGAATAAACAGCACAACAACTAAGTCCAAAATATTCCCTCAATTTGCTCACAGTAAAATTGCTTTTACTGAGAGAGAAGTCCTGAAATCTATCAACAGAATTGATGTTACCAAAGGTGCTGGTCCTGACGGGTTCCCGCCTTTCTTCATTAGAAAGTGTGCTCGTAATTTAGCATATCCCCTTGCCTTAATTTTTAATAAGTCCCTAGACACTTCTAAATTCCCAACAGAACGGAAAAAGGTTAATGTAGTACCAATTTTTAAAAAGGGGGACAGTGCTAATGTTAAAAATTACAGACCAATCTCCATTTTGTCCATTTTCTCAAAAAAATTTGAGTCAATGATCTGTCCTATATTAACTTCCCATGTTAAAATGCAACTCTCCCCTCAACAACACGGTTTCTGCAGTAACAAATCTACCATCACCAATTTGGTATCATATATTGATGAAATCTCCATGAACATTGACTCTGGTCAACAGATCGACTCGCTATATACCGACTTCAGCAGTGCCTTCGATAAGGTCGATCACAAAATCTTGCTGCTAAAACTACGTGACCTTGGTATACACGGACCTCTTCTGCAATGGTTCAGTTCATATTTAAGTGAGCGATCACAAAGAGTGGTAATGAATGGCTTCCAATCTGCTGAATACATCGCAACTTCCGGTGTGCCCCAAGGATCTCATACCGGACCTATCCTCTTTATTGTGTTCATTAACGATATAGTCAACTGCATTAAACATAGCCAATGTTCCTTGTTTGCCGATGATCTCAAAATCTCTCGTCAAATAAAAACTCAAGAAGACGTTGCTCTGTCCAATCTGATTTGAATTCATTGCAGAACTGGTGTGTGGAGAATGGGATGGCTTTAAATGCCAGCAAATGTTATCACATAACATTTACACGGAGAAAGCACCCTATACCATCTCCGTACTCTCTCAATGGATCGTTACTTCAGCAAGTTAATAATATACGAGATCTAGGAGTAGTGCTTAGTAGCGATCTTTCTTTTGCCTCACATATCAATAACATAATTGAAAAAGCTATGAAAATGGATGGATTTAGCAATAGAATTGGCAAAGAATTTGAGGGAGTCTCTACTTTAAAAGTGTTATACAACGCCTTTGTCCGTAGTGTCTTGGAATACGCGTCTCCTGTCTGGAGCCCCACCTATAATATTTACATAAAGCGAATTGAACGCGTTCAAAAGAAATTTACTAGGTGCTTGCGTTTCAAAGACCAAAGATGCCCATACAGAGCCAATTATCAAGAGCGACTGCGCTACTTCAAATTAGACACACTAAAGCAGCGAAGAGATTTGAACGACTTGTTATTGCTTCATAAAATTGTTAATGGGACATATTCAACACCAGACCTACTTAACAAAATCAACATAGCCGTACCACGTCACTCACATGTCCGATCCAACCACTCATATATATACCCACACACGCTCATATACACATACACGCACTCACAACACTCTACACACTTACCTTTTCTTTGTTTTGTTTTTTTTTAAGTTTTTGTTTTATATTCCTTTAAAATAAATTTGTAAATAATATCTCCGCATAAAACTGTACATAGTTTACTACGATACGGCAGAGGGCACTGGATCCTGTAACACAGGTATTTCACCTAGTATGGGAGCCAGGGACTTCATTCTATTGTACCTATTTTTATGCCAATAAAGATTATTATTATGTTTTTAAGGTTAATTTTTCTCAGGTTATAAACCTGGTGTTTTTATTTTTAGAATCTCACGGGTGTAAACCAAGGTGAGATCCCAAATCTTAGCCGAAGATGGTAAAAGACTTTGTACTGAAATTAAATTGCTATCTAAATTGGGACTATTGTGACTCTATTCATTTTCAAAACTCTTGTGATTTCCTCTTGAAGTTCTGTGTACTTCCTAATTTTATTATTATTAACCGTACCTTTAACACGTTTGCTACTAAACCTAGCTATAGTATAAAATAAAGTTGCTTATCCCTGTTTATGCTTAGATCTTCAAAAATTCGCAACGGATTTTGATGCGGTTTTTTTTTTAATAGATAGAGTGATTCCAGAGGAAGGTTTATAGGTACAATATATCACCTTTGCACCCGCGCGAAGCTGGGGCGGGTCGCTAGTAAAATATAAGAGGGCTATTTGAGTAGGTAATAATTCTGACGTTGTGTGTTTGTTAGATTACCATCGGACATCCCGGCGAACGGCAAATATCCACCCTTACGTTGTTGAGACATCTATGGTCCGGACTAAGCGTTTTGCCTCGTCGTTTATACCGCCTACATCGAGGAACTGGAACAGTTTGCCAGCTGCAGCGTTTTACATCTGATTATAATTTAGGTGACTTCAAGGCTAGAGTGAATAGTCTCTTAATAAACTAGTGCGCCTCACCATCAACGATTGCATCACTGCTTACCATCAGGTGGGATGCTTCTGCTTACCGCAGTCAAGCACTAGTTGATAGCAATTAAAACACTCACTCACTTTTGACGTAATTCGGAACGAGCGGTGTATGATGTTATTTTAGAGCAATATTATAAAATGAGTTCCTATTATATATTCCAAACACGAAAACCGTCTCCGGGACTTGACATTTTATTCACACTAGCGACCCGCCTCAGCTTCGCACGGGGGCAATGCTGATAATAAATATATTATTCAAGTATTATACATAACCTACTTAAACCTTTCTCTTGAATCACTCTATCTATCAACAAAAACCGCATCAAAATCCGTTGCGTAGTTTTAAAGATCTAAGCATACATAAGGACAGAGAACGGGAAGCGATTTTGTTTTATACTATGTAATGATTATCATCATGAACTTATTAAATAGTGTATCTTAATGTAATATATATATATGTCGGAGACGGCGTCGATTTGTTGACAACAAGACAAGGCACGCCATCTAGTGGCAACTAGAAGAACTAAATAAAGATGGCGCGCTTGACAGAGTCGGACGTTTCCGCTTTGCTGCGAGCTTGCGGAGGAGGGAACCCGCCCGGGAAGCGGACACTCTCAGCCAGGCCGTCGCAGAGTCAAGACGTTCTGAAACTGTCCGTTTTGTTGTAATTTGTAAAGTGATAACAGTGCACTGTACCGAAATGTATTGAGAAGTAAACCGATTCAACTCCTACCCGTTGTTATTCATTGCACGATACCCACATAGACCCACATGATAGACCTGATAGACCAGAGCTCGAACACCATCCTGGACACGAGCTGACATCAGAAGTGGGATTCAATCGTGCAAATGAATCGACAAGCTATGTGAGCAATAATCACGCAACACTGAAAAAAATGGCAAGAACAAAGACAGTTGGCGGTTATTATTCGAAATTCGAAAATGAAGACTCGGATCGAAGCATAGACTTGAATGGTTTGATTAGGTTTTTACTGGGGTTTTTCCCTAATTCTGAGCAACGAATGTTGGACCATGGTGACGTTGTGCCCCCAGAGCGCAAACTACAACGTTCTACCCAGATTGTGAATCTACCGATCCGAAAGATATATCGATCCGGAGAGACGAGAGCAATTCAGAAATAACTATGGAAAAATTGGACATAATCAAGCTGAAAACAAGAATATTCAAGCCTCAAGACCACCGGCAACAAGGTAGCAAGCCAATCCAGGTCGGCTTTGGAGAGCAGAGTTCTTGATGGAGATCTGGATCCCTGAGAGAAGCGGCGCGGTGGTAACCGTGACGGTGCCGTTGTGGCAGCGAACGATGGGTTGACGTCGTGGTCGCTGATCTTTCATCAGAAAAAGGTCAGGTATTCTCATTCCATTTTTATTCTGAAGCTGAGTTTATGGTGGGTGAAAATCATCTAATGACGAAACCCGCTCTTGGGCGGAGCGGAAGACAGTGTAGGTTGTCAGTAAATTTTGGGGTAGATGTAAAGTAAAAGGTTACATTGACAAGTGTAGGTGACATAATATGACGGTACTCGGTACAGATCATTACTTGTGTGGTTGAAATTGATAATAGGGGCTAAATCGCGATGTTATTACGTGAACCAACATCTATTTGCGAAATTAAATCTTAGGCCGTGAAATATTGTTGCAAAGGTTCAGTTGAATGAGTGACCGTGACGCATTTTTTGAAAATTGATTAGGTTCATGGCGTAAAAAAATTGTAATTACAAAGTACCCTCAGTAGATCCGATAATAAGTTTCGATTTTTTTTATGACGGTGACAGTTCTCCGAAATAATGTTGACGTTGTTGACACCGACGTGTCCTTGAACATAAACATGCGATTATTTCTGTGTCGTTTCGTTAATAATCGGACTATTTTACTATCGGTATGCTACAAACGCGTGCAATAAAAAGTGATCTAAATCGTGCGATTAATTTTGACTGTATAAAGACGACAGTAATAGTTTAGCGCGGATGAATTAAAAATAATTCGTAAGCGGGTAAATGAATTATGGTGCGACCGTGTAATTCAATGTTAACTAGTTCAGTTCTTTTAGTTAAGAAATACGACGCGTCAAATTAAATGTTCAGAGATTATCGAAGACTAAATAACAATACCGTACCGCATTGTTATTATTTGTTATTTATCTCAGATCAAATATCTCAGTTACACGACCTAGGGTGGTGATTGTTGTATTTTCAATTACCTATGCCGAATGTTTGATTTAGATTAAAGAGTATTGGTTTTAATGATACCGCAGTTTTGAGAACGTCGACTAAAGCCGGAATAACGTTACATTTGAAAGTAATCCGTTTTTGATAATTAAAGTCAAGTGGAGAGGATAATGAGTGTGCTCAAGTCAATGCTAACTGCGATAGAAACCGATACAGATCGGTCATGGCAAGACTCACTAGGATGCCCGAGGGCCAAGTACAAATCGAGATTGTAAATGACATAGATGATGAATTGACATCACCTTAGCTTATATAAACAGGTTCTCGATTCAGTGGGTCGGAGACTGTACCAGAGTATCGTAGCCGTAGCCCGTTGGAAATCGGTATCTGCTCAATGAGTAGTCCGTGGGTACGCGGTACGCGGTAGCTCTGGTAGTATAGTCGGGTTTTGCCTAGAAGCAAAAACCATAGAGTCAAGGAATGACTCGGTATTCCCGTGGGGAATAAAGTATGAGTATTGGTGACCATGAATGAGATACCTGGGGTTTTGTTTGGTTAATGAAATTTTTGTTTTTGTTACGAGTGCTTGGTTTCGGTAATCTGAACACTAGATAGTTATAGTTCGTACGTTAGCCTACTTTAATCCTAATTTGAAGTAATAGAGGAGGAAATTCAGAGCTTATAAAATGGACGTACAATGAAGTAGTTGAGATAATGAGATAATTAAGTTTACAATATGATCGGACATGGGACATTTGATTTGTAGGCGTATCTTAATAGAAAACAATAGCTTGTGGTCAAATTATAGAAAACCATTAAGTCGTTTGAGACTTGGTGATCCCGGAGGGATGCGCAGGTATGGAAAAGTGACTAGAGGTTACTGGGCTATGAGTATTAGTTTGATTAGTTGTGTGTACTGTGAAGGTATACCGACAGGTTAAGAAAGAAGCCAGAAAGTCATGTACCAGCCGAAGTACATGGTGATAGCAGTAGTGGTAGCCTATGTTGTGGGGAACACGCAAGTAAGCGATGCGCGTTAAGCTTTGACGGAGGTCGGTGACTAGCCTACCCAATGTGATCCACAGGTGGTGGATGCACATGTGGGAAAGCAATTGTGATTGCAGTTCGGCAATGAGTGCCGTGGCGTTAGTGGCTTGCTTGTGGGGTTCCTAAGGCTTTAAGATGAGAACAATGAACCTTGGTACATGACTGGATGACAATTTCTATTACCCAAAATTTTGATTTGGTTTGTTGAGTAAAGTTTTGTTATCACATTGAGCGATGGACTTCGTGTTGCGGGTTCGATTCCCGCACGAAGCAGACAATTGTGTGGCCTGTAAATGGTCGCTCATGGTCAAGATGTGAATTTTTAATCTTGTGTGAGTGACACGTAAAGTCACACTTGCGTGTTTGGGAATGCACTCGCGATGCGAGAGTGATTCCTAGTGTTTGTCAGGAGTGACCGAGCTATATGATACTGCAAGATGTGTTTTGTTTCAGAGTAACACACAGCGATGGATGACTAGTTGGAACATTTCATCAGTGGACATCTTCCAGCTGAGGTGGCGATGACGACTAACACACGAGGACGTGTGTCTCGCAGGATGGCCGTGTCGGAGACGGCGTCGATTTGTTGACAACAAGACAAGGCACGCCATCTAGTGGCAACTAGAAGAACTAAATAAAGATGGCGCGCTTGACAGAGTCGGACGTTTCCGCTTTGCTGCGAGCTTGCGGAGGAGGGAACCCGCCCGGGAAGCGGACACTCTCAGCCAGGCCGTCGCAGAGTCAAGACGTTCTGAATCTGTCCGTTTTGTTGTAATTTGTAAAGTGATAACAGTGCACTGTACCGAAATGTATTGAGAAGTAAACCGATTCAACTCCTACCCGTTGTTATTCATTGCACGATACCCACATAGACCCACATGATAGACCTGATAGACCAGAGCTCGAACACCATCCTGGACACGAGCCGACATATATATACAGGGTGTTTGGTGCATCGTTTGCCAAATCGATTTGGCCGATAGAATAGATCATATGCTATATCTTCAGCCCCAATAAATCATTCCTTGCCACACCGGTTTTTTTTAAACACGTTTTTAATTATTATTCTGAAAAACACCGGATTTCAGCATTTAAGCTTACATAAATAAAAAATTTATTAGTCTATCCACCAAAATTTATTTTTATATTTAAGTGTACTGTTGTATGGTTCTATGAAATTCAAAATTACTTGCTAGTAACGTGTAGTTTTTCTATAAAAAACCTACAAAGTGTATGGGATAAGACAAAATAATTTTATAACTCAACTTTAAATTTCTATAAAAAAAAAACTAAAATCGTTGGAGATCTTCGAATTCTTTTATAAACTTCTCTAGTTTATGCCCTTTCCAATGGTGTGCAATATGCTAAAATAGTACATTGTTATACGAGGGATGAAAGAAAGTTATTTAGTCCCGAGAAATTTCTTGGCGACCGAGCGAGAGCGAGGTCGCTAATAGTTCGAGGGACTAAATAACTTTTGAACCCGAGGTAAACACTGTGCTTTTCATTACGAATACGAGGAAAATAAAAATAATAAAAACCTGAGTCGTCGTCAAAGGCCTGAATCGTCGTCAAAGGTATGTTTTTAGGTAGGTATATTTCTATTGATTTAGGCAGTAAGCGGAATTTTGCGTTAAATTTATAACTGAAGCTGATGAACACACGATAACGTGTTAATAAAAATTTCTTGTAACAGAGATTTAGCAAAATGTAAGCAAAACTATACACCTCGAAAAAAAAAGGAAAGATCAAATCGGCCACAGATTATAGAGAGTCGACCATTTACCCGCCAATTCTTTTTTTCAGTGTTCGGCTCCCTGGCTTTTCAGTCAATAGTTTTCATTTTGTCGTTGTAAAAATGGGTCTGGTCAACATTTTTCTCAAATATATATTAGTTTTAATGAAATAATTGAAAGTAAATTAAAATAAAGTCATTAAAAAAAGTATTCTTAAATTATTTCTATTTCTATGTCATTTTAATTCGGTATAAAGTTTCGGGTCACGGTTCAATAGAAATGTCAAAATAGAACTAGTTTTTTTTTTTTAATATTTGCTGTCTAAATATTAAAAAAACAACTGTCAGTTGTAAAGTAAAACTCCCTAGGGAGTAAAAGTACTTCTTCCAACCCTGTCCGCAGGCAACTTTACACCTACTTTCAGAGTATGAGTAATGAAAAAACCTTTTATTGACTTCACTAATTAGCTAAATGTAAAAAGACAGGTCTTTTTAGAGACGATTCAGTGTGAACGTTTGGGTAGGAGTAATTGCAAATCATGTAGTTGGACCGCATTATTTGCCTTTTAACCTCAACGGGGATAATTATCTTGAATTTCTTCAAACAGAGCTGCCCTTATTGTTATCTGAGCTGCCAATTTTCAATGAAGGCAGATCTTTTGTCTTTTAACATGACGGTTGTCCCGCTCACTGGCAATTAACCGTAAGGCAATTCCTAAATGACGCATGTCCAGACTCGTGGATTGGGAGAGATGGCCTTATTCCATGGCCTCCACGTACACCAGACCTAACTCCGTTGGATTTTTACGTCGGGAGTCGGGCCAAAGAACTGGTTTATGCGACGGAAGATGAGACGAGAGATGATTAAGTGCATCGTATTGAGGCGGCTTTTGTGACCGTTAAACGGAGCAGTGGTGGCCGAGTGGTAACGGCCCCGACTTACGAGTTTGTAGGTCGCGGGTTCAAATTCAACCGGTGCATTACTTTGTGTAATTTATTTCATCACCACTGCTCTCAAAATGGTGAAGGAAAACATCGTGAGGAAACTGGCATGTTCTAGAACCAAAAATTAGAAGACATGTGACATCCACCAACCCGCACTAAGCCCGCGTCGCAGATCATGGCCCATTCCCTCTCCTAGAAAGGAGGCCTGTGTCCCAGCAGTGGTAACATTAAAAGGCTGATGATGATGATGATGATGTGACCGTCAAAGCAGAAATTCGTCTTCGAACTACAACTGTCGAGATAAGAGAAAGATTTCGCGCGTGTATACGAAACAATGGCTCCCAATTTGAGCAACATTTGTGATTTTAATACCTGCTTGTGAAATAAATGTATAATTTTTTATTTCAAGTTTCAGGAAAGGTAAAAAAAATTGTAAAAAAATAAATAATGTGCGTAAAAATGAGATATCAATATCTACCTACTTAGAGCAAGTTATTTATTTTTTTACTTTAACTTCTTAGTGCATTTACCGTAATATCAAATATCAGCCTTTTGTGATTTGACTACACATTTAGCCAGTTAGTGAAGTTAATAAAAGTTTTTTTTTTAGCATATTGCACACCATTGGAAAGGGCATAAACTAGAGAAGTTTATAAAAGAATTCGAAGATCTCCAACGCTTTTAGTTTTTTTTTTTTTTATAGAATTTTAAAGTTGATTTATAAAATTATTTTGTCATATCCCATACACTTTGTAGGTTTTTTATAGAAAAAACAGACGTTACTAGCAAGTAATTTTGAATTTCATAGAACCATACAACAGTACACTTAAATATAAAAATAAATTTTGTTGGATAGACTAATAACTTTTTTATTTATGTAAGCTTAAATGCTGAAATCCGGTGTTTTCAGAACAAAAATTAAAAACGTGTTTAAAAAAAACCGGTGTGGCAAGGAACGATTTATTGGTGCTGAAGATATAGCAAATGATCTATCCTGTTGGCCAAATCAATTTGGCAAACGATGCACCAAACACCCTGTATATTTTTAATTGTTATAAACTAGTGCTTGACTGCGATCCCACCTGATGGTAAGCAGTGATGCAATCGTTGATAGTAAGGCGCACTAGTTTATTAAGAGCCTATTCACTCTAGCCTTGAAGACAACTATAGGAATTACCTTTTAATCTTTCTTTGCATTACTTTGTGGTTAAACGACTAGTTACAAATGTCGTGAAACTCTGTAATTGGCTTAAGTGATAATTGTCATCATCTCGTTATCACTGTGCAGCGTGTGTAGACTAAGTTTTACACTTTTCCACGCAAGTAATCTTTCATGAAACTGCGTCGGGCTGCGCATTGATAGTGTGATGTGTATTCTCAACCCATGTAACTTATTAATAAGCTGTTGAGTTTCCAAATAAATAAAATAATATCATCATCATCAGTCTTTTCAATGTTCCCATGGATACTGGGATACAGGCCTCCCCTCTAGAAAAGGGGATAAGACGCCATAATCCACCACGCGGGCCCAGTGTGGATTGGTACATGTCACATGTCTTTGAATTTTTGGTTCTAGAACATGCCGGTTTCCTCACGACGTTTTCTTTCACAGTTTTGAGAGCAATGGTGATGAAAGAAATTATACTAAGTAATGCGCCTGGCTGGGTTTGAAACAGCGACAACTCTTAAGTCTACACCTACCTTTAAGTACTCTTGATACTACTGAAGTACATACATACTTCACACTTGTAAGGTTTTCCAGCCTAGTTCTTTTTTTATTGGTACGCGCTTGACCGCTATCTCACCAGATAGAAAGCGACGATGCGGTCGACGATGGACCGCGCTTACCTAGAAGCAACCTATTCACTCTTGACTTAAATATTCTCAGATAGGTAGCCATCAGGAAACAGACTTCATGGTGTTTCATCAAATTGTATGCAAAATTATTTTATACCTCACATTCATTCACACTTGGAAGGTTATCAAATGGCCCTTTTCACCAAAACAACTCTGACATACATTAGAAAGGATTTTTAGCAGCTTTAATAAAACTATGGTTTGTTAAAACATTTTATTTATATTTCTCCAGCGAGTATACGACGAATATGTCTTACACACTGGAGACTACAACTAAATTGACGCTCTTCGCACTAGTAAGACGCTCTCTCGCCAGTGTGCGTGCGAATGTGATTATTTAAACTAGACTTAAGACTAAAACAAAGCTGACATTGTTCACACTTGTAAGGCTTTTTGCCAGTGTGCGTACGAACGTGTGTTGTTAAACTACTTTTCTGGCTAAAACCACGCTGGCATTCTTCACACTTGTAAGGTTTTTCACCAGTGTGCGTACGAATATGAGTTATTAAACAACTCTTCTGACTAAAACTACGCTGACATTCTTTACATTTGTAAGGTTTTTCGCCAGTGTGCATACGACAGTGTGTTGTCAAGTGATGTTTATTTTTAAAACAAAGCCGACATTTTTCACATTTGTAAGGCTTTTCGCCAGTGTGCGTCCGAATGTGACATATCAAACTAGCTTTTTGACCAAAACAAAGCTTACATTCTTCACATTTGTAGGGCTTATCGCCAGTGTGCGTACGAATGTGTGCTGTCAACGTACTCTTTTGACTAAAACAAAGCTGACATTCTTTACACTTATAAGGTTTTTCGCCAGTGTGAGTACGGAAGTGACTTATTAATTGAAACTTCTGACTAAAATTACGCTGACACTCTTCACATTTGTACGACTTTTCGCCTGTATGAATTCGAATGTGTTGTCTTAAACCGCTCTTGTAGCTAAAACAAAGCTGACATTCTTCACATTTGTACGGTTTTTCGCCAGTGTGCGTACGAGTGTGATTTATTAAATAACTCTTCCGGCTAAAACTACACTGACATTCTTCACATTTGTAAGGCTTTTCGCCAGTATGCGAACGAATGTGATTTGTTAAATTACCTTTCTGACTAAAACTACGCTGGCATTGTTCACACTTGTAAGGTTTTTCGCCAGTGTGCGTACGAATATGTTTTATTAAATTTCCCTTCTTATTAAAACTGTGCTGACAAATATCACACTTGTACAGTGCTACACCATGGCGTATACGAGTGTAAGGTTTTTTTAAATTACGGTTTTTAATATTATTGTAACAATTTGTTTCTAAAGCCGTCTCAATAGCACTAATATTAACTCGAGGTGCTGTATCAGTTAATGGTTCTATGAATTTCGGAATATAATTTGACGTGTTCAGCGCAACTCTAGTGTCCGACTCTTCATTCTTCTTTTGATTTTCTGTAATGACGTCTTCTAGTACTCTTCCTTGTATGTGCAGTTTCCGTTTGTTCGCGGCGGCCGCGCCTGTGAGTTTAAATCTAGTAAGCGCCAAATTCAAAACTCAATTAAATAAAAGGAATGAGAACCATTAAAGCTGATGTTTTTTTTTCTTAATGCTTCGTGTTAAATGAGTATTCAGTACTTTAGGCCGACTCACAGTAGATGCGTTGTCAATCGGGCCTCAAGTCTGCTATTACAATAGAGTCAGGATAGTCGATCATTCATTTCAAAATTGTTGATTTTGACAAGTTTGGTAATCTACTAATATGATGGCGTTATTATGACTTTTCAATGATCAACCTGTGACACTACATTGAATGATTTTTTTAAAACGGTAATCTCTTACATGATGACAAATGAATATTTGACATATGCCGTAAATTAATAAAATTTTGACAGTTCCTTTAGTCAGTGACTTACGATAAGAATGTTATTGTGATGTTATTGTTTTTAGTTTGTTGTAAACCAGCTCGTACCACAATTCTATTACGAGACCACTGACCGCCCAATGATCAGCCATTATGAATTAACAGATTACGAACTTTTAGCGAAATGACAATGGAATCATGTTGGAATGACAATATTTTGAAAGTAGCAGACTTGGGCCCCTGTTCGCTCACACAATGGTTCACTAACTAATACTTACGTGTCGTGTCACTGGCGCTTCGCGTCTTCCTCGATACTTCTTGTTCTACTTCTACGTCCGTTTTGATCTCTATTAAGGGTATATAATCTTCTGTATCAGACTCAGACGGTTGTGCTGGTATATCTTCTGTGTCTGAATAGCAGTTGTATAGATTTTCCAGTTTTACGTCTGTAAGTCAAACAAAACATTCGAGTGAATCGTAGAAATACTGAATGTCAACAGTGTTTCAAGTCTCAATAGGCAGTTATCGCAGGTTCAATTGCGTGTCATGTGGCGGTTGACCGAGCCACAACAAGCCAGGGCTGAGTCCTGAGGTTGGAGTTAACTCAGACGTCACAGGGTAGATACCCTACACTCGCAGTTTTGAACGTCAAGTTCTATCGTCAATGGCTTACTCCAACCTACCCTGCTCGAAGTTGGAGTCACTTGGTTAACTCTAGGGTCATAAAAGAACGAACTCTGGGCTGCAACTCTTCGCTTCTCCGCTTATTTTTGAACCCAGCCCAGCGGCGTCGTGTGAAGCGTGTGGCGGCCACCGGCGTCACATCCGTGTACAACCCGTTCCAAATGAGAATAGAACCGATGGTCATGTTGTGAAGTCACGTCGAACTGTCAAATCGAAGAAATTAGGTGGAGTGAACAAAACAAAAAATTTACAAAAATTAATTTCGTACGAATCGTGAATGAAAAAGTTTAATCAGAATACAGTTTCTCAATTTTGTTTATCTCTGTTTCACTGTGTAATGTGTCTGAGTAGTGTTAGAAAGCGAATTGATTCTAAAAATATTAAAATATTTCTTGTAAACTATTTATGACTTAAAACAATACATTTGGCAAATTTATATTAAACCCTATCGTTTTTACTTCAACTAGAATTACCTAACTAAAATTTAGTAATAAAAAGCAAAAAAAAAAAATTATTGGCAAAAAGCAAAAAAGAACTACTTTTCACTCAAAAGTTGATAGATCGAGGTTATTGACTTTCCTGTTCTTATTTGGAACGTATTATACGTGTAAACTATAGGAAACCTACATGAAATGTGTTGACGGTGACGGCGTTTTATTGTGTTCGTGTGCGGCGACCGTGTGAGCTGCAGATATTATCTTTTACACACTTACAAACCAACCATTTCACCTCTTTGTACATTGGTAAAGATAGATCATTAAACTAGCTCTTAAAACATACCATCACTTTGATGTTCCTCCTCTGGCTCAATGACATCATCTAGTCTCTCACACACATCGGGTAATTCTACTTTGATAGGATCACATTCTGATTGACATGCATCATCAGATTCTATGCTTACATACACCATGGGTGATATAGTCAACTTGTTACAACGCCTGAAGTGGTCTTGGTTTATAGGGGGATTTAGCTGTAACAAAATAAGTATTAGATAAGTCAAAACGCATTACATACCGAGTCATACCCAGACCTTAAGATAAAAAAAATCGGCCAAGAGCGTGTCGGGCCACGCTAAGTGTAGGGTTCCGTGGTCTCCCGTCCGTCACAAATTTCTCACTTTGTAACAGAACCCAGTAGCCCATGTAAAAATTAGTAACACAATTTCCTGAGAGATGGCGCTGTACCCAGTGGTAATTTTAATTTTCGTGTCCCGATTTTGTTCTTTTTGTATTTTTTTTTTAAATAAGATTCGCTCAGGATAATGAAATATGTAAAAAATGCTTGCATGTATGGTTACATTACAAAATTAATTCAGAACGTTTTTTTTTTTTAATTTTGAAAAACTGTTCATCCTATTAAGTTCAAAATAATTTTCCTAGAAAATTTACTTAAAGTTCTACTTTTGAGATTTTTAAAACTTATGGTTCAAAAGTTAGAAGGGAGGCGCCTCATTTTTAGGGTTTCGTAGTCAACAAGAAACCCTTATAGTTTCGCCACGTCTGTCTGTCTGTCTGTCCGCGGATAATCTCAGCGACCGTAAGCACTAGAAAGCTGAAATTTGGTATCAATATGTATATCAGCCATGCCGGCAAAGTGCACAAACAAAAAGTGGTAAAAAATGTTTTATTAGGGTACCTCCCCTATACGTAAAGTGATTTTTTTTGGATATATTGTTGGATAGGTATTAAAAAATGATTGAGGGTCCCGTAAAATAATTTTTTGATGATGTAAATAGTGTCGGAAATAATCGCTCCAAAAGTAAAAAATCGACGAAGAGCGTGTCGGGCCACGCTCAGTGTAGGGTTCCGTAGTTTCCCGTCCGTCACAAACTTTTCACAATGTAACAAACCCAGTAGTCCATGTTAGCTGAGATTATCCGCGGACGGACAGACAGACAGACAAATATTTATTTCAAATACTTATACATATTTACCCTCGTCCGTGCGTCACTGCGGGGTGCCAACTGAAAACCAGCGCTGGGTGTCTGACACCCAGCAAATGCTGAGGTGGTCACCCTTCCGGTTCTGGCACGCTCAGCGTACATTTTATTTTTGATATTTTTTTACGTGTGTTTTGTAACTATTGTGCTGTCTGTATCGAATAAATTTATTTCTATTCTATTCTATACAGACATGGCAAAACTATAAGGGTTCCTTGTTGACTACGGAACCCTAATAAAGCAGTTGGATTTGCATCCCATCTGTACAGGGTGGATTTTAGAGATGGGTAAGGAGTATCAAACAATTTTTTCCACATTTTCTTCTTGTGATTGTATTTTATTCCACATCTATGAATATACTAATTTTAATTCAATCCTCACACCTATTGTCTTTTAATTGTGTCTGTAATTACGATAGTCGAAAGGTTAAGAAAAGTCTCCTGAGAACATTTCTGATGTTGTACAGGTTGAGATACCGGCTCTTACTGCTCCAACTCAAAAGTCAACCCTGAAGGTATACCTGATAACAAAAGCCTCACCACATAATCCTCATTCATCATCTGAGTGAGCCGCTCTTCAGCTTCCAGACATTTTCTCTGCAGTTGGCAGCATTGCTTAAGTTTAGTGCAGCAGATGAAACAAGCGAGCATCGGTCTACTGTCTCCAGTTACAAACTGCAACAAAACTTGTCTTCAACTATTTTTTCAATAAGCAAATTACAGTACTTACGACCGTAGAATTTTGGGGAGTCTGAAATTAGGCTTTGCAAATTTTAGCACTTGAAAACTCGTATAAAACTAAATGGTTTAAACAATTAAATGCAGTTTGCAGTTGTTATTGTTGTTAAAAACTGTTATTGCATTTGTTTCTTTAAAACTTTTATTTTTCTTTTGAGTTTACAAGCGCTATAAGTACATACTAAGAATAACCTAATCTTACCACATAAAAACTCTTTGGCTTTATTTTGTTTTTGGTCAATATTTTTTACTAGCTGTTGGTGACGAGTGAAGACAATTGTGATTAGTGATCTGTGATTAGTGATTTGTGATTAGTGACAGTAATTAGCGATTGCGACATGTAAGTTAATTAGTATTAATTATTTTTAAGGACACGGACACGTTTGTCAATCACGTAGAAGTAATAATAACTTGTACTA
Organism: Mythimna loreyi; assembly: GCA_029852875.1. NCBI lineage: Eukaryota > Metazoa > Arthropoda > Insecta > Lepidoptera > Noctuidae > Mythimna > Mythimna loreyi. Next base: position 11,031,176 of record CM056806.1, on the reverse strand, counting down.
TGATAACATTCAACAATTGTGAATATTAGTCAATTCTGTATAGTAATTAGCTCAAAAGTTGTTAATAACGCTGGGTAAAATCACCAGACACATTTTCCAATAAGATTTATGTCAGTATCCTTATCAGATTAACATTTAGAATCCCTTTAGTGTGACAATAGAGATGACTTTACCCATCAAAGAATAATATTTGTACGTAAACAACTGTAAAATAGCCGTAAGTCTGCATATTGTATACCATTTTGAAGGAAATAACGTAAAGATTTAGATACAACATAAATAAGACCTGAATATTGTAAAAACAATAGATATTTAACCCCAGGACCATAAATAGTTAAATGAAAGTAATTGTACAAAACAGTTTAAAAACCATGGCTCTCGTTATGGTAAAGTTTGGAAGTAAATTAGCGAGCATGGAATTTTGATTTTGGTCGTCTCCGGAGTTGATAAGTTTTCTCTATTTGTGAACCAAGAATAAAGAAGATTGAACCTTAAGATCAGTGTTTTCATGAGAATCCCCTACAAAATATTGGTCCTTCGAGAGCCGGATTCAAGAAACCGAAGCTGGGAAATTGAAGAATTACAGTTCATCGGTTGAAGATCGTGAAAAACTTAAGATTCATTCTATGAAGAGGTTTACAAGCTTCGTCCGTCATATCAAAGGAACTCCGTGTTTGAAGAATTCGAAGCTCAAGTACAACGTCAGAAAGCACCGTGTTGGTAGGTCGACCCTGCCACTACTTGCACCCACCTGGAAAGTACTTAAGCGACGTTGCAACTTGGAAGCCGAAAGTTTTTTACTTGAAGAAGGTGAATTGAAGATCCAATAGGAAGATCAAGACTTAGGAATTGGACTTCAAGACCTAGGTTCAAGATTGGAACTTGAAGTAAAAACTTTTCGAAGACTTCGTCGAAGTTTATGCTGAGAAGATAGCAAGCACTAAGAAGAATTTTGAGTGTGTTGCCCCTTCTTGAAGCCCAGATATGATGACGAGAAGCCGAAAGGGAGACAGTTCGAGGTCAACTACCGAAGAAGAGACCAGTGGTGGCGACACTACGACTACAGGAACAACATCGGGTACTACATCTGAAACAGTCACTGAAGAAACCACAACGGCTGAAGAAACCACTGTAGTCGAAGATGCCGACATCACTTTGATTGAAAACAAAGAAAAGAATAAGAAAAAGGCAAGATCTAATTCCAATAAGAACAATTCCAATAAGAAAAAGGAATTGGAAGCAAGATTGGAGTTGGAAAAATTGAAATTGGAAGAAGTCCAATTGAAGACTAAGTTAGCAAGCACCAGATTGGAATTAGCGCGCGCTGAAAATTGCTCGGACGACAGTGAAGATGAAGACGCTGAAGCCGAAGCAGCCGCAGCGAAGGCAACTGCGGCCTGGGTGTCGAAGACCAAGAATGTGGAGCGCAACGAGGGGGAGCCAAGCAACGCTGACCCGAGCACCTCGAGAATAGCACCGACCACATCCAGTCCCACAAATCAGCTGGCCGAAGCCATTCTAGAAGCAGTGAAGTCCGTAGCAGAAAACAAGACGTCTTCAATTATGCAGCGCGCACCGAAATACGTAAGCGAGTTGCATCCATTCGAGGGCGATCCTAGAGACTGGATGGCCTTTAAAGCAACATATGAAGACACACAAGCACTCTTCAGCGACATTGAAAACATGGGAAGATTAAGAAGAGCCATTAAAGGCAAAGCCAAAGAAGCTGTCAAGTCGCTTCTCTTCACACAAATAGACCCGAGAGAGGTCACAACGGCCTTGGAGCGTCGGTTTGGAAGACCTACGTACCTGATACGGAGCGAAGTGGAAAACATCGAGAAGCTTCCTGCCATGTCAGAAGATGCAAGAGAGTTGGTGCGTTATGCTGGGGCGATATCCAACACCGTCAGCGTCATAAAGCAAATGAAGAAACAAAGTTACCTACACTCCAGTGACATCTCGAACAGAATTATTGAGAAAATGTGTACTCTGATACGCTTTAAGTGGTTCGAGTATCGTGCAGCCAAAGAAGACGAAGATGAACCAGTGCTACTCAGTCTCATGCACTTCTTCAACAAAATGGTGGATCAATTCGAGATGCATGACTTCATGGGATCCAAAGTGAAGAGAGAAGGCATGAACACAAGATCAAGACACGCTGGTTCACGAGGCGTACACACCACTCGCACTACAAACGATGCCGATGAAGAGGATTATACATCAGATGAAGATCGAGATGGAAATTGGAATGTCAAAACGAAATCAGCTACAGTGTGTTCCTGCAAAGAAAACAGCAAATCGGAAAAACCCAGAAACATAAACTGCCCGCAATGTAAAGAAGAACACACTCTTTTAAAATGCAAGAAGTTTAATGAAGCTTCAACAAAAGAAAGGTGGGACCAAGCCAAGAAGACTGGAACATGCTTCAAATGCTTGGAAGGGAGCCATCGAGGATTCAACTGCAAAGCGAAGCCTTGCAGCAAATGCAGGAAGGCACATCATCTGCTGTTGCATTATGAAGAAGCAACACAACCAAAGATCCAAGAAGAGGCCGTAAAAACAATAGCTTCATCCATCAACTCCGCTCGCACAGTATCAAAGGCGTACTTGAAGATAATCCCAGTGGAACTTTCAGGACCGGAGGCGAACGCCTGCGTCTATGCCCTACTAGACGAAGGCTCGACAGTGACTCTGATCGAAGACGAAGTGATCACGAAGATTGGAGCACAAGGGCCTGAAGAAGACTTGAGAATAGAGGGCGTGGGTGGTCATCGGATGTCTCAGAAGTCCAAAAAAGTGAACTTGAAGATCCGCGGGATGTACGGACGAAACATCGAGAAGTTGACTGGCTACTCAATACAGAACCTGCAGTTGACACCTCAAGAAATCACCGAAGACGATTTGAAGGGATGCGAGCACTTAGAAGAAATAAAAGAACAATTGAAATATCCCAATGTTAAACCGACAGTGCTCATAGGACAAGATAATTGGCATCTCATCGTCTCTCAAGAAGTGAAGCACGGCGATCGCAGCAAGCCAGTGGCATCGAGAACCCAGTTGGGATGGACGCTACATGGAACACGCTCAAGCAGCAACAATCCAGTGAGATTGGTGAATCACATCGTCACACGACCTAATGGAAAAGACGATCACCTAGAGAAGATGATCAAGAATCATTTCGATATTGAAGCCATGGGGATCGCCGCCAAGAAACCATCGAACGACATTGACCAACGAGCACTCCAAGTCTTAGAATCTACCACGAAAAGGCTCCCCGATGGAAGTTTCAGTACGGGTCTCATCTGGAAAACGAACGAAGAGAGTCTGCCTGAAAGTAAAACGGCTGCTGCTCGACGCCTGAAGAACATGGAAAAGAAGTTCACGAGAGACAAAGAATTTGAAAAGAAATACGAAGAACAAGTGTTCAACCTTATCAAAAGCAATTACGCTGAAGAAGTAACTGAAGAAGCTACCTCCAAGAGGACGTGGTATCTGCCACACTTTGCTGTTGTGCACCCACAGAAAAGAAAAATGAGGCTGGTCTTCGACGCTGCAGCGAAATCAAATGGAAAAGCACTCAACGACGCGTTGCTGGCGGGACCAGACCTGCTTCAATCATTGTTTGGTGTCCTGCTTCGTTTCCGGCAAGGCAAAGTGGCAGTGGTTGCAGACATTAAAGAAATGTTCCTGCGCGTGAAGATCAACGAAGAAGACAGAGATAGTCTGCGATTTCTGTGGCGAGACAAGGAATACCGGATGACGTCGTTGATATTTGGAGCCGCTTGCTCTCCATGTACAGCAATTTACGTGAAGAATAAAAACGCAGAAGAGTTCGAAGATCGACATCCGGAAGCAGTGGCGGCAATTAAGCGTAATCATTATATGGATGACTATTTGGCAAGCTATGAAGATGTGTCTACGGCTAGAAGAGTCGCAAAAGAAGTTTATGAGATCCACAAGAAAGGAAGTTTCTACTTGAGAGGCTGGGCGAGCAATCAACCCGCAGCCATAGAAGACTTCCACTCAGAAGATGTGAGCAACTCTGTTCGATTGGGCGAACAAAAAGATCAAGTCGAGAAGACATTAGGACTAAATTGGAACGTGAAAAAAGACAGTCTGCATTTCACATTGACCCTAAGGAACACTCCAGAAGAAACCATCAATGGAAAACGCGCTCCCACGAAGCGAGAAGCTACAAGTGCAGTAATGACAGTCTTCGACCCCTTGGGATTGGCATCACCCATCACCATACAAGGAAAAGTTATGCTTCAGAACCTCTGGAGGTGTGGTATTGACTGGGACGAGAAACTGCCACCGGCCCGCGAAGAGGAGTGGAAGAAATGGCTCGAAGACCTGAGAAAACTGGAGAACCTGCACATTCCACGCTGCCTAACTAGGGAAACCGTCGAAGGGGAGCTACATACCTTTTGTGACGCCAGCGAGAGGGCTTACGCTTGTGCGGTTTACTGGCGCACGGAGAGCCCGCGAACGGAAGTGAAACTACTAGCAGCAAAGGCAAGAGTGACACCATTGAAACCTACCTCGATCCCAAGGTTGGAGCTACAAGCTTGTCTATTAGGAAGTCGACTTGCGGCTAGCACTGAACAAGAAATCGACCTGAAAGTGTCAAAAAGATATTTTTGGACAGACTCGAAGACTGCATTGGCGTGGATCAAGTCAGATCCGAGAAGATACAAGCCTTTCGTTGCTCACAGACTCGCCGAGATCGAAGAACTAACGAAGCAAAAGGAATGGCGTTGGGTCCCGACTAAACACAACGTCTGCGACGATGCGACTAGAGAAACTCCGAAGAATTTCGATGAAAAGCACCGATGGTTTAGGGGACCTGATTTCCTCTACGAAGAACCGGAAGACTGGCCCGAAGATGAAAAAACAACCATGACGAAAACCGGCGAAGAGAGGCCCACAGCCGTGACGCTTAATTTAAAGAAGATACAGCCAACACCCATTCCAGAACCCTCCAGGTTTTCAAGATGGACAAGACTGCTCCACGCTACTGCAAGATTCCTTCAAACTGTGGACACATTTAAAAGAAGTTTGATCCACCAAACCAACATAACAAAGAGGATCACTAGGACGGAAAAAGACGTGGCTAGGGAAAAGGCGCCACTTGGAATCACGAAGTCCAAAAGAGGGATAAACCTTCGAGAAAAATCAGCGTTGTACGTAGAAAAGGCCGAACAACTATTAATACGACGTGTACAAGAAGACAGTTATCCAGAAGAAATATCAGCGTTACGAAAACAAGAGAACTCCAATCAAATCTCAAAGATAAAGAACTTTACTATCAAGTTAGAAGATGGTCTAATAAGATTATCTACGCGAATCGGAGCGGCGAAGTATCTGACAACAGCCTATAAAAGTCCCATAGTACTTGACGGACGACACGAAATCACACAATTACTGGTGAAGCATGTGCACGAAAAACTGAATCACGGTAACCACCAAACTGTGATGAATGAACTTCGACAAAAATTTTGGATAACAGGCCTCGGAAACCTAGTCAAGACCACTACAAGAACCTGTGGATGGTGTCGAATACACAAGAAGACACCACAGCTGGCACCCCAAGGCGACTTACCTGAGGAGCGTTTGTCCAGAACGAGTCCACCCTTTACTTGTACAGGGGTCGATTATTTTGGACCACTGTTAGTAACAATAGGTCGTCGCATAGAAAAACGATGGGGAGTACTCTTCACCTGCATGACAACGAGAGCAATACATCTGGAATTGGCATCGTCACTAACCACCGACTCAATGATCATGGCTTTGAGAAGAATGATCGCCAGAAGAGGCACACCCAAGATCATGATGAGTGACAACGGCACCAATTTCGTCGGGGCGAATCGCGAATTGCAAGAAGCGATTTTGGCGGCCACCAACCAGATCGGCATAGTGTGGAGGTTCATACCACCGGGGGCTCCACACATGGGGGGGTCTTGGGAAAGGCTAGTGCGTACCGTCAAGACCGCACTTGCAGCCACACTTCAAGAAAGAAGACCTAGAGAAGAAGTTCTGCACACTCTTCTCCTCGAAGCAGAACACATCGTGAACTCACGGCCACTCTTTTCCGTGAGCACCGACCCACATGAAGAAGAAGCCTTGACACCCAATCACTTCCTTATTGGGAGGTCCTGGGGAGCCACTCTTTTTGGCTCTTTCGACGACAGGGAGTTAATCGGCAGCCCATCCTGGAAGACATCCCAACGTCTGGCCGATCACTTCTGGGCCAGATGGACGCGAGAGTACCTACCCACGCTCTCGCCCCGGTACTACCAAGGTCCTAACTATAGGGACCCCACCATCGGCGACGTGGTCCTCCTGGTAGACCACACCCTGCCACGATGTTCCTGGCCTCGTGGCGAGATCGTCGCGACCTACCCCGGACCAGACGGAAGAACGCGGATCGTCGACGTGCGGACGACAGCGGGCGTTCTGCGACGACCAGCTTCACGGCTCGTCGTCATTGTTCCTGCCTCGTCACCCCGAGCGGCTGAGGTGCATCGCACCGAGGGGGAGACTGTTGGTGACGAGTGAAGACAATTGTGATTAGTGATCTGTGATTAGTGATCTGTGATTAGTGATTTGTGATTAGTGACAGTAATTAGCGATTGGACACGTAAGTTAATTAGTATTAATTATTTTTAAGGACACGGACACGTTTGTCAATCACGTAGAAGTAATAATAACTTGTACTATGATAACATTCAACAATTGTGAATATTAGTCAATTCTGTATAGTAATTAGCTCAAAAGTTGTTAATAACGCTGGGTAAAATCACCAGACACATTTTCCAATAAGATTTATGTCAGTATCCTTATCAGATTAACATTTAGAATCCCTTTAGTGTGACAATAGAGATGACTTTACCCATCAAAGAATAATATTTGTACGTAAACAACTGTAAAATAGCCGTAAGTCTGCATATTGTATACCATTTTGAAGGAAATAACGTAAAGATTTAGATACAACATAAATAAGACCTGAATATTGTAAAAACAATAGATATTTAACCCCAGGACCATAAATAGTTAAATGAAAGTAATTGTACAAAACAGTTTAAAAACCATGGCTCTCGTTATGGTAAAGTTTGGAAGTAAATTAGCGAGCATGGAATTTTGATTTTGGTCGTCTCCGGAGTTGATAAGTTTTCTCTATTTGTGAACCAAGAATAAAGAAGATTGAACCTTAAGATCAGTGTTTTCATGAGAATCCCCTACACTAGCTTTTGTCCGCGGCTTGGCCAGCGTACATAAAATATAGCCTATGTCACTCAGAAGAAAAGCAGCTTTCTATTTTTGCTAAAATTTTTCCGATTGGACCAGTAGTTCCAGATATTGCCTCCTACAAACAAAAAAATAAAAAAACAAACTTTACCTCTTTATTATATTAGTGTAGAAGTGTAGATAATTAAAACAAGCTATAGCAACACTATGTTATTATTCACACAGAGCTGCAACACCTCTTGCTGTGAAGCCTACTGGGGCCCAGGGTCTCTTTCTGAGAGGAAATGTTTGCCCCAGTGCATATTTATTTTAGTTTAATTTGTAATTACTGTATGCCTGTTTGGCAGGACATAACAGAACCATATATTTGTTGACAATTTTCACACAACGTCATCTAGTCTCAACCTAAACAGAGCTTGTGTTATGAATACCAGAACACTGATAAACATACTTATATATGTCTAAATCAATACATATTACAGATAAATTACACCCAGACACAGAACAAATGATCGTGCTCATCACACAAACATTTATTTATTTATTATTTTTTATTTTTAACGTTATTGCACACCAAAATGAGGACAGGATATACAAATATAAAAACTAAGTGTACAATGGGCGGTCTTATCGCACAGGGCAATCTCTGACAGACAACCTTAGGATGGACTAAAATGAAAGGAGATAGATTTGGGGTGGTCAGTGTACAAAAAAAACACATTTGTCCTGGGTGGGAATCAAACCCACAATCTTCGGCATAGCAGTCAGGTTCACTAACTTCTAGACTGATAGGCTAGTCAATTCAATCAGATTGTAACATCTGCTTATAACTAACGTGAACATACGTCCCGCTTTGGGCGGGACTGTCCCGCTTTCAGACTGTCTGTCCCGCTGTCCCCCGCAAGAGCAAAAATGTCCCACTTTAGCTTTAAGAATGCATCTATCGCGTTTAAATGTAACAACAGCACGGGCGACACAGTGCGAATCGAAAAATACGAGAGAAATAAGACTTAGAAGTCACCCGACTACTTAACTGTTTTGTGTTTAGTGTTTTGATTTTCTATAAACTTGTAAAACTCCCTAAACTTTGTTTTATTTTTTAATTCTGCAGATTCTTTTTTAGAACTATTCCTCAGTTGTCCCGCTCTGGCACAGAAAGTAATTGGTCACGTTACTTGTAACCTATGCCCACAATAAAGACATTCTGCTTCCAACTGTTTACACTTACTGTTGTGCCTACTTTCTCCACGACGACGCTCCTACACCAAAAGTTATTAGTTAGTTTACTCACCGCACTACCAGTCAGCCTCTCATACAGTTCCTGCAGATTCTTGTTCACAACTACAAACATGCGAACATCCTGCGCTAAGCATACCCTACACATTGATAACTTTTCCATCTTTTATATAAAAATAAAGAAATATTCCTTTTGGTTTCACAATGTTTAGCGCATTTAGCGGTTTAATTAATCTTACAAAACACTAAAATATTAACTTTAACTCTTATTTAATGCCTTTTGTGGAAGAGACACAACAATTTTTACAAACTATTATTAGGCTATCACAGAGTTTTTAATACATGTAGGAAAATGTTTACATGCTCTGTGATATATAGGCTATTTATGAAGATAGACTATCAAACGCTGGAGATACAATTTAATATACAAAACAAACATCGAAAAACAGCCGCAGCAGCTATCTGCCTGACAGTGACACTGACTGACAGCTAAAGAGCAGCTGTCATCATCAGTGATCACATACTATAAATAAACTCACTACGTTCTGAATTGCGTCACTCAAAGTCAAGAGCGTATAATCGTGTATTCGTGCCGCAGTTAATTTCGAGAAACGGACCGCACTATACGCGTCCTGCTCCTGCTGTTGTTAGAAAGACGGATAAAAAAAAGACAGAAACTCAGAAGATATGGATCCACCCATTTGTTTTATACATTAATAACAAGAGCCGTGTATCGTGGATTCGTGGCACTTTACGATGTCGCGACGTAGTTTTTTACGATGCTGGTCGTAGATTCCTACGACGCGACGTCGCATCGTGAAACGACGCTGCATCGTGGTACGACACGACGTCGCATCGTGTTTTTGTGTCCCGGCCCTAACACTTGTATAACACATAATTTCACCGCTTGAGAATAGGTGTAGTTTTGTATCTCAAATATCTTCGTCTTTTAGTCTTTGTATTTATTTAATACTTTTGTAAGCGCCTTGCAAAAAAAGTAATCTACACTAATATAATAAAGAGGTAAAGTTTGTTTTTTTGTTTGTTGGGGGTAATCTCTGGAACTACTGGTCCGATTGGAAAAATTTTAGCAACAATAGAAAGCTGCTTTACTCCTGAGTGACATAGGCTATATTTTATGTACGCGGGCGAAGCTGCGGGCAAAAGCTAGTTAGATATATAATTTAGAGAAAATAGGTGTGCGAAGGCCGGCGTTCGCTCGGGGCTCATGAGTTTTATACTTATTTTTATTATTATTTCTATGTCACTTACCGAGGCAGAACACAGAGACACTTATATACAATTTCGAAACAGTTATATTGTACCTGTATGCACAAATAAAGTTCTCTACATACTTCTATGAGCTGAGTTTATTGCTGTATTAGTTACCTCCTAAAAAATTTCCGAGTAAGCTGACTCGATATACCTACCTACGTATTATAAAATACGATGAAAACATTAGTTGGTATATGCACCCGAATTTCAATGGTACATACCTACCTAAACCTATAATCTATTCCTACAATGCGTTCTAAGTAAGAATAGGATCGATTGCCATGTTCTGACCTATGTCATTGAAAACATTGGGAAAACGGATTAAGATGAGCAATACCAGTTTTTTTTTTTAGTCCATTGTAGATAACTAATCTATAAAAATGTGTTTTAACAATTTTTTTAGAATCTTGATCGAAAAAAAAATCAGAATCCAGTTCTTCAATTTTATTTATCTCTGCGTCACTATATGATATGAGTAGTGGGAAATGGAAGAGGAAGGCAAATTCTTAGACAACAAGACATTGCTAAAAAAACTCAATACCCAAGACAAAACCAGTAGGAAAAAAAGTCAGTTATCAGGCAAAAAAAAAAGTTGGCTTTGATAATATTGACAACTTGACATTTTCTAATTGACGACGAACGAATTGTATACAATGGAATTTCATTATATAATAAACAACATAATTGGTACTTTTATATTTATTTAGTAAAAGAAAATGGAGAGGCTACCAATGTGTAGGCTGTGTTTAGCGAAGAACGTTCGCATGTATGTAGTGGTAAACAAAGACTTACATGCGCTGTATGAGAGGCTGACTGATAATCCGGTAAGTTTTATCCTGGACTCAGCGGCGGCCTTAGGGGGTGGCGAACTGTGCAATCGCCCAGGGCCTGGCTCTTGGAGGGGCCTCGCGCAACACCCCAAGCTAATATGTAAAAAAAATTGTTAATAATGTATCTAGTCTAAATTTAAATTTTCAACTTTAATTCTTATTTATTATGAATATAAAGTTAGTTTCAATCATTCATTCAAAACGTAATTGAAGCCTTTATAGATTTAGTAAAGTTAATAGCCCGATTTGATCCCGTGCTAAGACTTCACCCAAAACAAGTAAGAACAATAAGTTGTTAAGACGATAAATGACCATTATATCGACAGAAAAATTCGAAATGAGCTTGACAAATGGGGATCGCGGAGTGGCGGGGTGCGTGGGGCGGAGCTTGCGTAGAAATTATTTTAGCTTGCCTGGTCTTAATGTTAAATCACGTGAAGACAAAAATTAGAACACTTATATCAATGCAAAACTGCAGAGGCCAAGGATATGATAATGGTACCAACATGCGTGGTGAAGAAAGTGGTGTCCAAAAACGTATTCTTGAAATTAATCCACTTGCTTTTATTTTTTACCTTTTGGGTGTCATAGCTGGAATCTTATCTTGTTTCCATGTAAAATCTTATTTTGGTTTGCTACAAAGGTTGTACACTCTGTTTGCCGGCTCAAGTCAGAGGTGGGCTATTTTGAACGCTCATGTAAAATCGTTATCGCTGAAAGGACAAGGGGCCTCGCAAAGACCTGCCGCTCGTAGCCTGGCAATAGGTAAGGCCATCGCTGCCTGGACTTATTACTTGCCTTGAGCAAGCATCACTCTCCGTGTGAGTAGAGGCGTACGGCAAGCAGAACTATGCATGTACTGTCGTCCTGAACAGCATCATTACCTTGCACTTATCACACGTGTTAGTTTTGCGCTAAATTGCACTACATGTCATCAGGATCCGCCTTTTTAGAGCGTAATCGATCTTACAGTTGTTCCATCATTTCTATGTTCGTTCTCTTCTCTCGTAACTGTCCATGTTCCCACTCTTAAACTTAATTTTATTTACTATTATTATATTATGTGCGCGGTGCAACTCAATTCTCACTAACATGCTTTTTATTCTATCACCAGTATCCCATGCATTGGGATACTGGTGATAGAATAAAAAGTAAGCTTTCATTAAACTTCATTGGTTTTATTCATTAAGACACAATAATAATACAAGCATGGAGGTATATTAAACAAGTGGAAAAATAAAAAGATTTGTTCTATAAAATTAAAGACTATTTCAACATACTTCACATTTGAATTCTTATTTCCTTATTGTACAAAACACAATACAGTACATGGTGATACAGACAGTTCAATAATGTAATTTATTCATAGAAAAATTCAGTTCAAGAAATTTTTGTTGCAGTTTGTAACTGGAGACAGTAGACCGATGCTCGCTTGTTTCATCTGCTGCACTAAACTAAAGCAATGCTGCCAACTGCAGAGAAAATGTCTGGAAGCTGAAGAGCGGCTCGCTCAGATGATGAATGAGGATTATGCGGTGAGGCATTTGTTGACAGATAAAACTCCAGGGCTGGGTTAAAAAATGACCAGAGTGCTTACGCAGAGTCGTTTTTTTATGACTCTAGTTGACCCAAGTGACTCTAACTTCGAGCAGGGTAGGTTGGAGTAAGCTATTGATAATAGAACTTGCTGTTTGTGCTCAATAATACGAGTGTAGGGTATCTACCCTGTGACGTCATTAGAGAGTTCACTCCAATCACAAATTTAAACATAGTCCTGGAGATCTACATATATAGAAACTGAATGTCAAGCAGCCACAGGTTAAGTTGTAATCCAGCATCAGACACCTACTACGCAGTTGTGTGGGAAGTACGCAGTTGTCTTTGAGACGTGTTGTGTTCTTTTTATTTCATGTTAAGTTTTCAATAGATACTTGTTTAATGACTTACTTATCTAATAATAAAACAACTGGCCTGTTGGTCTTGGGGGGCGTTCAAGTATTACGTAACGCGATTTTGGGGGGAGGGGGTGTCTCGTAAAACGTTACGATGCGTTACAGGGACGGGGGGGGGTCTTTCTTACTACACGTTACGTAACATTGCTTTTTTTTTTAAATAAAAAATTAGGAAATCAAAACTCCCAAAATGGCAACCTTTTTCATATACGTGGTACTTTTTATAGAAATCCCTCGATTGTGTTAGTCTGGTCTTAGACAACGGCTAAAAAAAGCTGAAAAATAAAGAAAAGTTTAGGTAAAAATGCTCACTTTGAATGTTACGTAACGTTTAGAGAGGGGGAGGGGGGGTACAGAAAAAGTTACGGTGCGTTACAAGGGGGGAGGGGGGTCAAAAGTCTGCAAAAATTGCGTTACGTAATACTTGAACGCTCCCTAGTGGCTAGTAACCCTGACTGCTATACCGAAGGTTGTGGGTTCGTTTCCCACCCAGGACTAATGTTTGTGTGATGAGCACAATCATTTGTTCTGTGTTTAGGTGTAATTTATCTATAACTAGCGACCCGCCCCAGCTTCGCCCGTGTACAATGCTAATATTACATATATCATGCATATTTTATACATATAAACCTTCCTCCTGAATCACTTTGTATATTAAAACAAACCGCATCAAAATCCATTGCGTAGTTGTAAAGATTTAAGCACACATAGGGACAAAGCAACTTTGTTTTATACTATTTATCTATAATATGAATGTATTTAGAAATATATAAGTATGTTTATCAGTTGTCTAGTACTCATAACACAAGCTCTGCTTAGCTTGGGACTAGATGACGTGGTGTGATAGTTGTGGGATATATCATATCATATTAATTATCTTTTTGCAGCTAAATTCCCCTTTTATAAAGGAAATAGAAGACCAGTTTGGGTGTTGTACTGGGTTGACCTTATCACCCATGGAGCATGTAAGCATACAGTCTGATGATGGGTGTCAAACAGAATGTGATCCTATCAAAGAAGAGTTAGCAGATGTGTGTGAGAGACTAGATGATGTCTTTGAGCCAAAGGAAGAAGATCAAAGTGATGGTATGTTTTTGAGAACTAGAAATTTTGTCATTTACCTATACCCATATGGTCAAGAGAGCAGCGGATCAAACCCAGCCGGGCGCAATACTTTGTATAATTTATAACATCACCACTGCTCTCTAAACAGTGCAGGAAAACATCGTGAGGAAACCGGCATGTCCTAGAACCAAAAATTCGAAGATATGTGACATTGACCAATCTGCATTGGGCCCGCGTGGTAGTTCATGGCACTTTCTCTCTCCCAGGAGGCCTGCGTCCCAGGACATTAGAAAGGCCGATGAATATGGTTAAGTGGTTTACTTATCTAGGTATATATACAAAAGCGAAATACCACTCACTGATCTATCATGACATCACAGAAACTATAACACCTACAAACAAAGATATGTTCAAAGCTTCCCCACTCTTGTAGCACTTTGAAACCATGTCAATCGAAGGACTCTTCTTATTATCTCACTAGCCTTCTGCCAGCGGCTTCGCCCGCGTGAAAGTAGGATTCTTCATACCAACTTTAGACCCCCATTACATACCTTTAGGAACTGAGTTTTGAAAAGCCCTTTCTAAGTGTTCGTCTACGTCATAAAAGGAAGCCCTGTGCAAAATTTCACGCTCCTAGTCCCAGTAGTTTAGGCTGTGCGTTGATATGTCAGTCAGTCAGTTTCTCCTTTTGTATAAATAGATTGTAAGACGATAACGCGCGGAACTCCAACACGGGACCTGTCAACAGAACGGTATACTTGTATCGAATCTCGAGTCCCGAGGTGATCTAAATTATTATTATTTATTTATTGTTTATTTCAGACAATAATAAACCCATAGCAACATTATATTATTTCATAAAATAAATGGATTGAATTAATATAATAAATAATTTTCAAATTATAAATTATTGAAACATTGTTGATACCAATAGCCAGACTCAAACTCTAAATAATATTATTGACGGAAAACTAGTGTTCATCTCTTTTTAGGGTTCCGTAGTCCCAGAGCCCCGGTGTAACGCTTTCGCATCAACCCTCGATCTCAGGAGGCTTCGACCTTGTAGGGCTCTTACAGTTTGCTGACAGCTCCTTGAGGCGTGCGGGAATAGTTTGCAAGTCCCGGACCAAGCCGTAAAGTCCGCAAGCTGGTGGTGTGGTAATCGTCAATTCCAAGCCAAGTCGTCGACGGCGCGCACTGTTCCCGCGCGCCTCAGGGAGTTGTCAGCAAACCGTAGGGACCAGGAACCCTGCAGAATGGTCGAAGCCAACAGGGGCCAAGGGTTCGTGTCTGAAAGGAAGGCTCAAGCCCTGGTATAGATGGCGACGTAGGAACAGGGTAGGTTGTTTGGCCAGTAAGAGTCTGACACTGTTTCGCGCTCAACTCAAGGGCGGGATTCGTAATTAGACAATATTTACCTACTATAAAAACGAAACCATAAATATTGCTTAAACTTTAAATTCTCCGGAAAAAATGGTTTTGAATAAAAATATAAACGTTAACGACCCCGTGAGTGCAGCCGTGCGTACAATATATGTATGCAACGGGTGATTGGGGCGGGGCGCGGGGGGACGTTCCGTTGGCAGTTTATTTAATTGAACTTCATGTACAATAGTGGTATATAGGCGGACTTAATGCTACAAGGCATTCTCTACCAGTCAACCTTTGTGTTAATAAAACCAGCCGAGAGCGTGGTGGGCCACGCTCAGTGTAGGGTTCCGTAGTTTCCCGTCCGTCACAAATTGCTGCAGTTGCGCGCGTTACGGTCGAACGCCATGATAGTGTAGCCTGTGTGACGAGAGTTATTAGTTATAACTGATTCTTGATATCGAGAGCGGATCACAATGCAACAAAACCCAGTAGCCCGTGTATACCCTAATTAAATATGTTTTGCCAATTTTTGTTTTTGCTCTTACTCAGCGTGATTGATATACATATTGATACCAAATTTCAGCTTTCTAGTGCTAACGGTCGCTGAGATTATCCGCGAACGGATATACAGACTGGCGAAACTGTAGGTGTACACGATATTTTAAAACGAGTGTAATACTAATCAGTAAAAAAAACGTATTATATACTTATAATAAACTAATAAATACTTTGATAAATATTATGTGATTATAACTAAGAGAAATTAAAATATGACAATTATGACAGCTAAAGTTGAGAGGATTTTAAGTAGTAGGTCCGAATTTAGCGCTTGAAGGAAAAATCACTGCCAGCTCTTTTGATGTCAAGAGGAACCTCATTCCAGAGTTTTGTGGTAGAGACAGCGTAAGACTTAGCCAGTTGACTGCCCGCGCAGTTCTGAGTCCAAGAGTAATTTAGATTGGTCGTTAGATAGATATTCTTTTTATTATATGTACACCATAAATACAATTTGGTACATAAGGAGCTAAAAATTACTAAGGTGTTACAATGCGGTTTTACCGCTAAAAGCGATTTTTAATGAGTCCGGACTTTGTCTTTCACAAATACTAATTTACACTTATTTCTCAGTTTTCCCAATTAACCTGCCACATTATTAACATTTCATTCTTCACTGTTTGTGCCTCCTCACAGAGCTAGAACTCGAAAATCGAAACATAAGCTATTCAGAAGATGTACCAACACAACACTCTGATTCAGAAGATGATTTGCCTTTAATAGAGATCAAAACGGAAGTGGAAGAAGAACAAGAAGCACCGAGGAAGAAGCGAAGAGCCAGTGACACGACACGTGAGTATTAGTGAATCATTGTGTGAGCGAACAGGCCGTCTGGTGTAACAAGTTAGTAGTTAGTTGATGTCGCTGGAGAGCACACTCTTACTGCCCGATGTCTCACAGCACATCTGAAGTAATGAACACTGATTGCAGATACATCAGGGCAGTCCTGTGTGTATCATAACTCTTGCTTTTGGCTGCACCGTTATTATATTAAATGATATTAGAAATCTTCCACAAACAATTCATCGACTCTGATATCTGTCTGGATGACTGGACAGGTCCACTCAGAATTGTGTGGTTCTTTCTTCAAAAGACCATCTCAGACAATATGCATGGTTCTCTTTTGATTTGAACATTTCATGTTTGTGTATGGACTGTAAAAGAGACTTTGACACCTGAGTTTGGTTCGGTGTTTCTTCTCAGGCTAATCAGTTAGGAAACACCGGCCTCATCTAGTTTAAATGGACGAACAAAAAATTAACGTGTAAAACAAAATAAAAATCATATATAAAAAAAAATAAACAATTTATTCCCTGTCATTAGAGTGTACTTTAAATTTGGCGCTAACTAGATTTAAAATCGCAGGGTCGACTGTTGCGAAGAAACCAAAACTGGACACACGAGGGAAACAACCACAAGATGAAATTACAGGAAATGGGAAGAAAAATGAAGAGTCGGTCACAAAAGTTGGCCAGAACATTCAACAGTGTACGTCCACACTTATACCGAAATTCCAAGAAACTTTAACAAATACAACACCTCTAGTTGATAATAGTGTTATTGATACTACTTTAGATACAAATCATCGTAACAATATTAATAAAAGTAGTTTAACAAAGTATACTCGTATAAGTGATGGGGCGCATCTTAAGTGTGAGATTTGTCAGCACAATTGTAAAAGCAAGGCAGATCTTATAAGACATAATCGTGTTCACACCGGGGACAGACCTTTCAAATGTGAATACTGTGGGTTTAGGTTTGGTAAAAAGAATCATTTAACGGATCACATTCGTACGCACACTGGCGAAAAACCTTTCAAATGTAATATATGTCAGCGTTGTTTTAGTAGTAAGCCTTGTTTAAATAGACACATTCGTACGCATACTGGCGAAAAACCTTACAAATGTGAAGAATGTGAGCTATGTTTTAATCAAAAGAGCAATTTGTCAGCACACATTCGTAAGCACACTGGCGAAAAACCTTTCAAATGTAATACATGTCAGCGTTGCTTTAGTACTAAGCAAACTTTAAATATACACATTCTTATTCACACTGGTAAAAAACCTTACAAATGTGAAAAATGTGAGCTATGTTTTAATCAAAAGAGCAATTTGTCAGCACACATTCGTACGCACACTGGCGAAAAACCTTTCAAATGCATTATATGTGAGCGTTGTTTTAGTAGAAAGCATATATTAAATATACACATTCGTACGCACACTGGCGAAAAACCTTACAAATGTGAAGAATGTGAGCTATGTTTTAGAGATAAAAGTACTTTAAGAACTCACATCCATACTCACACTGGCGAAAAACCTTACAAATGTGAAGAATGTGAGCTATGTTTTAGTCAAAAGAGTGCTTTGACAGCACACATTCGTACGCACACTGGCGATAAGCCCTACAAATGTGAAGAATGTCAGCGTTGTTTTATTCAGAAGAGCCATTTAACAAAACACATTCGTACGCACACTGGCGAAAAGCCTTAAAAATGTGAAGAATGTAAGCTTTGTTTTGGTCAAAAAGCTAGTTTAATATGTCACATTCGGACGTACACTGGCGACAAACCATACAAATGTGAAAAATGCGAGCATTGTTTTAGTTTAGTGTGAAGTATAGCTTAACAATACCCATTCAATACTCAATACTCAAATGTTTATTGCATTCCACAATGTACATGCATAGATGTTAAATAAAAGTGAATGCTCAAAAAAAAACCCCAGCTCTGGCAGACACGAGATGTATCTGAAACTATCAATAATAATAAGGTATAAGACATAACTAACTATTATCGCGTTTCTTACTTGCATACATATAAAAATAGCCAAATATAGTTCAATAGTCGCGAGTCCCACGTTGGGCGCCACTTTTACGGCTGTCTACAAAGAAAATAGTACGCTGCACTTGATTACTCAGTTTATTACGCACGCAGGTTATTAATTAATTTTTTATTAATATAATAATGTTATAAATACAAAGACACTAGTTTGATTTCAACCCTATTCCCAAACTGCAAAGCTGGTGTTACTGTCTGTTGCTATGCAACATAATGTTTTGTTTATATAGTATTTTCAATGACATTTGATTGTACAGAATGTTTTACGTTTTGTTATCGAAATAAATGATTTAGTTTGAGCTTCTCAACAATGAGTAAATCAATACCTAACTAAATAATAAAAATTAAAAGACCCGAGAACTAAGGATTTTATTATATCATATTTTTTAGTTAAAGATTGAAAATATTCAAATAAAAATTTTCTTAAATCTAAGCCAGAAAAATAAAACTAGCAATTTTTATAAAATTGCAAGTAAGCATGACGATCATGACCGATATTTATTTTATTAGTTATTTATATGAAATATCGATAGTTTGATATACATTTAATTTCTACCGGGGCTGGGTTTTTTTCTATGGGACCCTGTTGGGCACAGCACTTTTAGACTAAACTTATTCTAGGTACATTGTCATTTATCATTTAGTTACCTATATTAATAAAATTAATCTTTACATTCTAATAGATACAATAATCATTTATTTCATTATATTAAAATCTTTATTATTACTCATTATTTTTATTTAATATTATTAAAGCTGTATAAATTTGTCATTCAGGCATTCATTTATGCTGTAATACCATTCGCACGCACACCGGTGACAAATCGTACAAATGTGAAGAATGTCAGCGCTGTTTTAGACATAAGAGTACTACTTTAACAAATCATATTCGATTTAGTCACACCGATGAAAAACATCCAAAAAAGGTTTTATCAAGTCAAATGTAATGTTTTAATGGTATTGGTGAAAAGGACTATTTACAGGGGTGAAGTATATCGGCACAAATATCTTGAACAACACACAGAGCGCACGTGTAACGAAACGTTACGAACTACTCACGCGGCGCGCGCCGCCTTCGGCGCCCCTCCAGTCAAAAGCGCGTGAGCGGTCATCCTCAGTAGGGAGCGCCCCCAAAGCCGGTATTCTCGTGCTGGTCATTCCTCGCTGGGCCTCCTCCGGGTCACCGGGGGCTCACCTGGCGGGGTCTGATCGCCGAGATAACGTGAAGAGAACGGCACTGCTGGAGCAGTGTCGTGGCGCTCCTACTGCACACACACCAACTACTCCCAGGCAAGCTGCGCACGCCTGCCATGAGGCTGCCGCCGTTCAGGCGACAACAACGCAGAGCCCGTGTTTACGGGCTCCTACCCCGAGTCTGCGGGATAAAGGCAGAGCCTGTGTTTCAAAGCTGCTACATTTCTTAGTGTCATAGGCTATATTTTAAGATTATGAATAATATAATAAAGAAGTAAAGTTTTAATTTTTTTTTTCGCGAGAAATTGTATAGGAACAGAGTTAAATACCTATATTAAAACAAGAAATTTTCCGCGGATAAAGTCGCGGGCAGAAGCTAGTGTATAATACATGCACAAAATATTCTATAACAGTGTATATGTAATATCAACGCGTGCGAAGCTGGGGCGGGTCGTATAGCTATATTTTCATTCATAACCACCTCAATATTTTTTGGTTTTTGTACCATTACTTTTATGGTTTTAAAAAAGTGGAACCTTTTCAAAACCATAACAGTAATGGTATTATTATTATTGCTGACTGACAGCCAATAGTACATTTTGATACAAGTGCAGGAAGTTTGTCATTGCGACCGAGGCGCAATTCGCACGAGCCGTAGGCGAGTGTGTTATGGAGCCGAGGGCTGCAATGACAAATCTGCACGTGTGTCAAACGACGTTTTTCAATACACTTAAGACTTGTGAAATAAAGAAAGAAAGAAAAAAGTTAATCGTATCTCAAACATACAGTAGAAATTTAAGAAATATATAAGTATAGCATTCAAATCTGCTCTGGTCAATTTCTAATTTCGTGGGGTCGTCCAGCGACTCTGGGGTACGCCTCGCGCCTGATTCGATAAACTAAGTAAAACAAAATAATCACCCGTGACCGTGACGATAAGGAAGGAATAAAAAAGCCCTTGTTGTGATAAACTCAAAAAAAGCACTTGGGTGATATACATGCTATATTGAACCTAATAGGAGTGCGATAAGAGGCAGTTTTCGAGTAGGTAAGTGTATTGAAAAGTATATGATAGCTGTGCTGTCATCTTCAAAAACGGATTTTGCGCTTAAAAGAAATCATTGCGATAGATACGTGGAAGCGCTGTCTTGTTTTCGAAGGGGGATTAATATAATGACCACCGTAAAATGCTTTGATACCCTTAGTTTTGTAAAAAAAAATATCTTTATTAACACCAGAAAAATAAAGTCTAAAATTAAAATAGTAGGTACCAGCTATTTTAGTCACGACTCCACTTTAAATTGTATTCGAGCACCAAATATAGTAAATTATCACCAAATCTTGATGAGAAAATTATTTTGTTATTTGTACCTAAATAAATCACTGCGATTGCCATAAAATGTAGGCTTAATATCAAATAACGCACTTCCTCTAAAACACACTCTTATCGCACTGTTAGAGGCATGCAAAAGACGATTTTCCACATTAGTGCAGGAAAAGGCGCAGGCCATCCCCCCACCATAATGTTATTACATTTATTGTATCAGGCCGAATGCGCATCGTCCCCCACGAGTCGCAGATCGTCTCCCGTTCATTAATTTCAGTGAGCATTAAAAAATGTCGTTTGAGACACGTGCAAAGTCACTGCAACCCTCGGCTCCATAACATAAACAGCCTAACCTACGGCTCGGGTGGATTCCGCCTCGGTCGCAATGACAAACTTCCTGTATTTGTATCAAAATCTACACTAATATAATAAAGAGGTAGTTTGTTTTTTTGTTTTTTTATTTTTTTGTTTGTAGGAGGTAATCTCTGGAACTACTGATCCGATTGGAAAAATTTTAGCAACAATAGAAAGCTGCTTTACTCCTGAGTGACATAGGCTATATTTTATGTACGCGGGCGAAGCCGCGGACAAAAGCTAGTGTTCTATATTTTGCCAAGGGTAATTATTATTTACCTAAATCGGATAACGAAATGTAATTTTTTGCATGTCATTTTAAGTACCTATGTATTTATTATTGTATCTGTTTCTTTCTGTTTTTTTTTTTTAATTTTCCTTTAAGTTGCACCTACCGTGTTCACAGTTTTTCTGTAGTGTATTTAGTATCAGCATTGCACCCGTGCGAAGCCGGGGCTGGTCGCTAGTATTAAATAAAGTACTTACTTATTTTCTAAGTTCTCATGACTTTTTATAATAATTTAACAACCTATAATTCAATCTATTTGTTTACTTTCATTAAAGTAGTAATTATATAGATTTGGAGCTATATCAATATATATTATATAAAGATCAATGGATCTAAAGGTTATTTTTAAGGTAAATTTTTAATTAATATAACTGGTGAAACGTCATCCGACTCTTCTGATGATGTCGATTCCGATGAAGATATTCCAATGGAAGGAATAGACCCACTACAAGACCACTGCTATGCCAAAGGAGAACGATGAGCTTGGACCCACATTATATAAAAATAGATACACTTGCGAATTCATGTTTATTATAATTAAGAATTTATAAGAGGATTATATAAAAAATATTGAGTCACTAGGAGAAGGGAATTAAAAGTTAGAAAAAAAAAAGAATTTACTTAAAAATAAGCCATCGTGCAGTTAATTGAACGCACCGTGTTTCGAGTTACGCTCCAACCTAGTCTTTACACGATTTACGTTCTTACACTTGTATACGTTTACGGTACGATACGTATTGTTTTTTTTTTCTTTAATTACCAAATCTTGTCTAATATAATAAAATAACATAACAAGTGAATACAAAAATTGCATTTATGTTTAATATTAAAAAATGAACAATGTTATGCAAAATGTGTAATTATCACGAATATTTATGATAACATACAACGGAACGTTATGCTTGTCAATGTAGGTGATTGTCAGTTTCATAGGGAAGAGATATTGGTACTTGCAAATATTAACACCTGGGCTTGCAAGTACAAGTTTGAACAAATACCAGGATCAGAACCCAGGTATTAAAATACTATAGAGTATTTTAAACCGAATGCGTATTTCATATTTTAGTCTAGTTCGTAACTACAATGCGACAATTATATACAGCTTTTTTTAGATGGATATGAAATCTTTCCTTCCTATTTCAATCACAAGCTTAACTTCGAGCACGGCTACTGAACCCCCAATGCTAAACTAGGTGTACTTTTATAGGAAATTAGTCCGTGATGCTACGATATTAAATTGCACAATCGTATTTGCAAGTGACAAATACTTGCAAGTATTTCTTATTTCGTACTTTGAAGCAAAGCCCTAGGTTTCAAACCTGGTTTGGTTAATACGTCTCGTCCCTACAGTGTCAAACTAATAAATAGTGTTTTTTCATTGTTTGTTTTCAACAAATAACGTGGGTTATTTATTATTTTCTATATGATTTTGTGCATTATTCACGACGAGGACGTTTGGACTGAATATTCTATATATATTGACAAACTCTTTTACCTTTGGATTCCGAATTAGTAATGATTTGTTCGACAAAAGTGCACAGGCAATTGATATTGTTCAGAAATGGGTTTATCGGCGTGATGTCAGTGTTGTAATAGTTAAACATATAAGTTGATACTCAAACTCATTTACTTCTTTGCCGGCGCGAACCTCCGCTGCCGCGACAAGTCGCGGCAAGGCGAACAGAGCTCCGACGGGATCACATGATGGTGGAATGGCGTCAGCGGCTATCGCAACCCAGTGCCGGGCACGCCATAATCGCGCCGATAAGACCCCTCCTTGATGAGTGGCTGGATAGACCTCAGGGTGTCCTCACCTTCCGCATAACGCAGGTCCTCACCGGACATGGCAAGTTCGGGAGGTTCTTGCACGGGATTCGTGCGAAAGAGACGCCCGTGTGTCGCCAATGTGTGGACTGCCCGAAGGACACGGTGGAGCATTCATTCATTCATTATTAGATAGTCTTTTAATTAGATAATGTATAAGAGATTATTTAAGAATAAGCAGTAATTACATAAATCAAAGATACACCCTTATCCTATTGTTTATCACTAAGTATATGTGTTTTATAATCTCAAACGAAATAAAAGATTTTTTTTTGTATAAATATAATTTTATTCAACAAAGATCTTTTTTAATCCAAATTCTTAATATTGTGTGCTTTCTAATTTCTTTCTATGAACAGAGTTCCACGAGATCTATGTTTGTAATTTATGTAGGACTAGCGACCCGCCCCAGTTTCGCACGGTTGCAATGATGATAATGTATTTGTACATATTGTCCTCTTGAATCACTCTATCTACTAAAAAAAAACCATCAAAATCCGTTGCGTAGTTTTAAAGATTTAAGCATACATAGGGAAAGCGGGACTTTGTTTTATACTATGTAATGATGGCTAATTATTTCTGTTACCTGCACTTCGTTGGCCTAACGATCGTAAGTACGACTGCCGAACGTATGGATATGGGGTCGATTCCCAAGTAAGACAAAGTAAAATTCTCAGTATCACCCAAGAGAGGTCAATAAGGTATAGACAATAGAGATATCTTGCGGACCGCAAGCAATGCGTAGCTCGTCATCCAGCCGTCCAGTAGCCGTTCGGACGATACACACCGTCATCCACTTGGGCCCCCAAGTGGTTGACGGCGTGTATCGTACCACGCGCTCCTCGAAGGATAGGGCAGGGATAATGTGAAAGTGGCCCTGGAATTAAGGCAAAGAAGGAACATGAGTGGGTTTTAATCAGTTAAAGTCTGACCCTATCCCCGCTCCTGCCAAGAGCGGGAGATAGTGTGAGATTTTAACTGATTAAAACTCTAGTGGAATAATATACAGAGAGATAAATCAGACTATACCAATCTAGTTTATGCTTACCTATCTATTTCCTATCTCGTTATGACTAATTGCCTATAGTTCCTAGCTTCCGGACGTATTTTTATTGGTATGAGGGTAACCTATACTTGGCTAGAGAGAAACTGAACCACAATAGTACTGTGGGTGAATATTTCTATTACCTTCAAATACTTAATGTATAAAAAAATACAACATTGTATTGTCAAATACCTATGCACTCTTGGGTTCGTTTTAGGTTATAATCTTTAACCTTGAATATCTTTTTTCTTCGAACTTCAACAACTTATTGCCCATTTGCTTTTTTACTAGTTTTGTTTAGTTCTAGAACTAGTTGCAAGTTTCCTTAATGTACGATCCTCCTATCAGTGGGTCTCATTGTACAAGCAATTCGCCATCCTCCTTTTGACCAGACCCATTTTTAAAATGACAAAATGAAAAATATTGACTGAAAAGCCAGGGAGCCGAACACTGAAAAAAAGAATTGGCGGGTAAATGGTAGACTCTCTATAATCTGTGGCCGATTTGATCTTCCTTTTATTTTCGAGGTGTATAGTTTTGTTTACATTTTGCTAAATCTCTGTTACAAGAAATTTTTACTAACACGATAAGTTAATCAGCTTCAGTTATAAATTTAACGCAAGATTCTTAAGAGGAGAAAACCGCTTACCGCCTAAATCAAAAGAAATATACCTACCTACCTAAAAACATACGAAGGCATTTGACGATGACTCAGATTTTTATTATTTTTATTTTCCTCGTATTCGTAATGAAAAGCACAGTGTTTACCTCGGGTTCAAAAGTTATTTAATCCCTCGAACTATTAGCGACCTCGCTCTCGCTCGGTCGCCAAGAAATTTCTCGGGACTAAATAACTTTCTTTCATCCCTCGTAT
Source organism: Mythimna loreyi (assembly GCA_029852875.1). Classification (NCBI taxonomy): domain Eukaryota; kingdom Metazoa; phylum Arthropoda; class Insecta; order Lepidoptera; family Noctuidae; genus Mythimna; species Mythimna loreyi. The sequence goes on along the minus strand of CM056806.1, from coordinate 11,005,901 downwards.
AACAATGTACTATTGTTGTTACCTACAAAGTATTTTTTATATATAAATATAAAAATATGTAGATAATAAAATAGCTCATCACACGGTCATCACTGATAAGAAACCACGACAACGAGAACTATCTCTTTCACTCTCGGTTCGGACGTTCGTTCGTTCGGTCGTCGGGCTCGCTCGAAGCTGATCGGGCCTCGCAACTCGCGGGCAGTCGCGGGCTAGCCGGCTAGCTCGAGTTCAGACGTTCGTTCGGTCGTCGGTTTGATTCGGGCTCGCTCGGAGTCGAACGCCCGCCGCGCGCGCTCTCCGAGTCAACTCGATTTTCTTATATTTTGACTCGGGCTGACTCGCGTACGGTCTGACCCGAGTTACTCGAGTTAGATAACTCGAGTCGCCCATCGCTACAATTTACCCGCTAATTTTTTTTTTTCAGTGGTAAGCTGGCTATTCTGTCAATATTTTTCATTTTATCATTGTAAAAATGGGTCAGGTTAACATTTTTCTCAAATATATATTAGTTTTAATGAAATAGTAGTAAATTAAAATAAAGTCATTAAAAAAGTATTCTTAAATTATTTATATCCCTATATTATTTAGAATTGTACTGGCAGTATAGAAATTCGGGTCCCGGTTCAATAGAAATGTCAAAATAGAGCTAGTTTTTTTTTTATTTACTGTCAGTTGAAAGTAAAACTCCGCAGGCAACTTTACATCTATTTGCAGAGTATGAGTAATGAAAAGTTTTTTTTTTTATGGTAGGAAAAAATCTTGGGCGGAGCGGGAAACAGTGTCAGACTCTTACTGACTAAATGACCTACTCCATTTCTCCCTTGCCTTATTCCCAGAGCCCCGGTGTAACACTTTCGCACCAAACCTCGGCTCCAGGAGGCTTCGATCTTGTAGGGCCCCTACAGTATTAACAAAATTTTGGTAAAGTGAAAACATAATTGTTTAATATTAATTAGCTAAATATAATATTTTAAACCATATTTAGTTAAAAAAAAAAAAACTTTTCATTTCAACAATTCGACTGCTTCGATTGGCCACTACTCAGTCACTTCACAAAAAGATTATGAAATCGTTTAATCGTTATGAATTCAATTTGAAGAACTGAATTATCTATATCATCATGTCAGCCGAGCGACGCCCACTGCTGGCATAATCCTCCCCCAAGGATATCCACAACGATCGGTCCTGTGCTGTACGCATCCAGCGGCTTCCCGCGACCTTCACCAGATCGTCGGTCCACCTTGTAAGGGGCCTGCCCACGGAGCGTCGAGCGTCGTCCGATACGCGGTCGCCATTCGAGAACCTTTCCCCCCCAACGGCCAATTATCTATATATATAAAACTTTTTACAAAAAAAATATACCGACTTCACAAAAAATATAAAAATAACTTTATTTTCGGAAGTCGGGTGTTTCTCGGTATTAGGTATTTTTTATTATTAAACACCGACTTCCGAAATTAAAGTTATTTTTACATTTTTAGTGAAGTTGGTACATATTTTTGTAAAAAAAAATTATTTCACCCTTTTTAGTTGCGATACACTTATAACCGGAGTGCCTATTTCTCATGACAATTTTATTAAGCCAAACCTTGGTAGGATACATCGTTTTATTATGATGTTCCTGTATCTACCTTCCACCTTCCGGCCCCATCATCAGATCAGTTCGATAGTACTTAAGAGCTAAAGTGCATCTCATGACAATTTTAATGAGCCCGAACATGGCTAGAATACATTGATTAATTACGGAGTTCCGGTGCCTATCTTCCGGCTCCATCATCATCATCATCAGGTCATTTTAGTGACACCATTCTCAACCTAACTATTCACAACCAGTCATTTATTTGTTTGTATTGTAATTTTATTGTAATAATTATGTGAGACTTCCATTGGCCATTTCTGGTCTTCTTCATCAGTTCCACTTCATCAAATGTTTCTTTTTTATTGTAAATTTTTAAGATCTTGATGAAAATATCAAAATCACCGTATGTTTGCCTATGATATTTAAGGAGTTTCCTCGCCTCCTCATGGATCCCATCATCAGATCTTAACTTGGTGACAATGGGACCCCCTCAGAACTATCTACTTTCGAACAAAAGAAGAATTTCGAAAATCCGTCGATAATTGGCGGAGTATTCGCTGAACAAACAACAACCACAGCCCATTTTAATCTTTTTGTATTTTTATTTGAAAGAAGATATGCTCAGGATAATGAAATTTATAAAAAAGTTAAAAAAAAATGCTTGCATGTCCGGTTAAATTACAAAAAGAACATTTATTTTTAAATTTTTCAAAAACTGTTCATCCTATCAAGTTCAAAATAATTTTCCTTGAAAGTTTATTTTAAGTTCTAATTTTGACATTTTTTTTTCATATTTTTTAAACTTATGGTTCAAAAGTTAGAGGGACGCCTCATTTCTTACTTTTGGAGCGATTATTTCCGAAATATTTAGGTACATTATCAAAAATTATTTATCGGTCGGCCTAATCGTTTTTAAATACCTATCCAACAATATATCACACGTTATGGTAAAAAATAAAAAAAAAATCACTACCCACTTTACATGTAAGGGAGGTACCCTAATAAAACATTTTTTACCACTTTTTGTTTGTGCACTTTGTCGGCGTAGTTGATATACATATTAATACCAAATTTCAGCTTTCTAGTGCTAACGGTCGCTGAGATTATCCACGGACGGACAGACAGACATGTCGAAACTATAAGGGTTTCTTGCTGACGACGGTACCCTAAAAAAATGCTCTTTAGTTCGCTTTAATTTGTTTAGATCATGTACTTTTTTTTTACTATTTTAGTTACATTGTTCTCACATCATAGTAGCGAACTAGCGACAAAAATATATAACCTATATATCTGTAAAACACAACATGATTAAAAAGAGTGTCCATGGAGTTTCTTGCACATTCTTCTCCATTGAGACCTACTTTTTGGAATGTGCAATTAGCGTCATTTTTTTCCTGACAGACCGACTTTATGACATTTCAAAAGTGCCTGGAAAGGTTTATTTTAATTAAATTCTTTGAATTTACTCTAATCCAAAGTAGCAACGATATCGAGTCCCACGACGCTAGACTTCCCAGAACTCGCAGCCGCGCAGGAAGTCGACGCGACGCCGAGCTAGCTGGATTACAGAGCGACTCGTATAACAATAACAATATGTTTTGAATTGTTGTGTGTTATTTTATTTGGGCAATGGTGGCCTCGACTTACGAGTTGTAGGTCGCGGGTTCGAACCCAGCCAGGCGCATTACTTTGTGTAATTTATTTCATTACCACTGCTCTCAAAACGGTGAAGGAAAACATCGTGAGGAAACCGGCATGTCCTAGAACCAAAAATTCGAAGACATGTGACATCCACCAATCCGCACTGGGCCCGCGTGGTGGATTATGGCCCATTCCCTCTCTTAGAGAGGAGGCCTGTGTCCTAGCAGTGGGAACATTGAAAGGCTGATGATGATGATGATTTTATTTGGAACGAACAAGTCTGTGTGTGAAATGTCATCTAATAGCGCACGTACGTATTTAAGGCGCTGTAAGCAGCAAATCTTTAGGTAATTCCGGGTGGTGCATCGCTGCGAACAAATAAGGTTGAAAATGGCTATGCTTTTGATTTTAGTTGAATCTCGTGTACGCTAAATGAAGGATATTTCGCAATTTTTATTGTTTAAAAAAAAGTACAACGGTTTGTTAAAATATTTGACAATTCTCTTTAGTTGGTTAAATTTTCATTTTGATAGTTACATTAAAATGATAGTTATCACTCAAAATACTGAGTATTTCGAGACGAAAAATTGTTTTCGTGTACTTTCTTGCGATTTTTTTTCTCAAAATTCTGAATTATTTTTGGAAAATGTTTTTACGTAAGTCTTTTACTTATATACACCGTGAAATTTAAATGGTTGTTTTCCCGCGGCAGAATGACTTGTCATAAGGAGTACTTTTGAAGCATACAGTAAAAATAAAAAAATAAAAAGTTTTTTTAAAAACTAATAAATGATTTATTTATGATTTATGATTTTTATAAATAATTATTAAAAATATTCATCAACTCAAAAAAGCGAAAACAATAGTAACTTAGACGTAATTTGTAGGTACTACTAGAGTCGCATGAGCAGCACGCCGTCAAAGGAAACCGATTCATTAAATATTTAAACCAAAATAAGCTCTCGCACGTTGTGATACGTCATAATTAGCTTGCACTCTACAGGTCCATTTTTTGTTTTTAATATTTTATTTTTTTATCAAACGTTTGTATTACCAAGACACAACCATTTCGCTGAGGGAAAGCAACCATTTAAATTTCACGGTGTATAAATGAGAATAGGATCGATGGCCATGTTGTGACGTCACGATTTAGTGTCAAAAGGTGGCAAGACATTTTTTCAAATTAGGTATGTTTATTGACGAAAACTTTAATTCATTGACGAACTGAACGAAAATAGTTTAATTAGAATCCAGTTCTTCAATTTTACTTATCACCGAGTTCTTCAATTTTATTATGAACAAATATCTTCGTTTTGACTGTACGGCGTGTCGTCACATCCTGTGAATCCATCCTATTCTCATTTGGAATGAATGAATGAATGAAAGATTTATTTGCAAGAATACAGGTACAATTTGGTGGTAACAGTTCTATATGGTTTCACTGCATCCGAGTTTTGAGTCGTGCAAATATGTAGGATTTATGGTAGGTACATGCATGATAGGTACACTTTAATAGATATCACATTCAAGGTCAGATAACATACATTACAGGCTCACATTTTATAAGAATTTCAATCAAATAAAATGTCAAATTTATAGAATGTCAATAAAATAAATGTCAATAAAATAAGATGTCAAAACATTAATATTAATAGTTGACTAAAAAAACAAATACATTAAAAACTAAAATAAAATTTATTCATTAGGCTTGAAGTTTAAAAAGTCATCAATTGAATAAAAACATCTGTCGCATAGCCAATTATAAAATGTTCTGTTAAATTCTAGGTCATTTAGTTTTCTCATATTTTCGGGTAATTTGTCGTAAATTTTAACCGACATGGCATAGCAATTTCGCAACGCATAGTAGAGACAGGACGCCTGCAGTTGTTACTGGTACATCAACTAACTAATACTCACGTGTCGTGTCACTGACTCTTCGCTTCTTCCTCGGTACTTCTTGTTCTTCTTCCACATCCGTTTTAAATTTTATTAAAGGCACATTTTCTGAATCTGATTCAGTACCATGGGGTGTCCTTGTGTCTTCTACGGATGAACAATTGATGTATACATTTTCCAATTCAACATCTGTAAATCTGAATGAAATTTGGCACAGGCATAGGATACACTCCGAAATAGGACATAGGCTACTTTTTATCCCGGAAAACATAAGGTTCCCGTGGGATAGACAACTTCTTATTAGACAATCCTAATACCAAGCGGGCGAAGCCGCGGGCAAAAGCTAGTATAATATAACCACTACATAGTATAAAACAAAGTTGCTTATCGCTGTCCCTATGTATTCTTAGATCTTTAAAAGTACGCAACGGATTCAAATGCGGTTTTTTAATAGATAGAGTGATTCAAGAGTAAGGTTTGTGTGCATAATACATGCATAATATATTTAATATCAGTACACGTGCGAAGCTGAGGCGGGTCGCTAGAATAATATACACCGTCAAATTTAAATGGTTGTTTTCCCGCGGCAGAATGACTTGCCATAAGGAGTACTTTGAAGCATACAGTAAAAATATATTTTTTTTTTTTTATAAATAATTATTAAAAATATTCATCAACTCAAAAAAGCGAAAACAATAGTAACATTAGACGTAATTTGTAGGTACTACTAGAGTCGCATGAGCAGCATGCCGTCAAAGGAAACCGATTCATTAAATATTTAAACCAAAATAAGCTCTCCCACGTTGTGATACCTACGTCATAATTAGCTTGCACTCTACAGGTCCATTTTTTGTTTTATATTTTTTTTTTATCAAACGTTTGTATTACCAAGACACAACCATTTCACTGAGGGAAAACAACCATTAAAATTTCACGGTGTATATAATACATATATCCCACAACTATCACACAACATCGTCTAATCCCAAGCTAAGTAGAGCTTGTGTTATGGGTACTAGACAACTGATAAACATACTTATATATTTCTAAATACATACATATTATAGATAAATTATACCCAGACAAAGAACAAAAATGATTGTGCTCATCACACTCCTGGGTGGCAATCAAACCCACGACCTCCGGCATAGCAGTCAGGGTCACTAACTACTAGACCAGAGTGGTTCCCAAACTTATTTTGTCTACTGCCCACTTTGAGAATAAATATTTTTTTAGCGCCCCCATTTTTTCACCTATTTAAAAACCACCATAACTTCGTTGTTTAAGAGGCCTCCTAGCTAAATAAAATTACAAATCCCCCTCTACACAACGCCCCATTTTCTTTCTGGGTCTCTTACCGCCCCCCTTGAGACCTGCAGCGCCCACAAGTGGGCGTTATCGCCCACTTTGGGAAAGACTGTACTAGACCAACAGGTCAGTCAAAAAAAAAACAACAATACGTGATGCAGGAACATCAAATCATCCTTGTTATTTTCTGTTCTAAGTACGTACCGTAACTTTGATGTTCCTCCTCTGGCTCACTGACATCATCTAGTCTCTCACACACATCTGGTAACTCTTCTTTGACAGCAATGCGTTCAACATGGCTGACATCAGATACACTGATGTTCTCTACAGGAGTCACTACAAGTTCACTGGAGTACTTCAGCTGAGCGCGGTGTACTGAGAGATTCGGCTGCAAAAGGTTGCTGTATATTAGGTTAAGGTGGGCCCTCCCGATTCGCCTCGAAGATGCTTTAAAAGCTTGTTGCTACATCTAAAGCAATCCAATGTGATGTTTGATGCAAAAATAATGCGAAAAAAGAGACATAATACCTGTAAACTCTGTTGGCATTCAGTAATTCTACGATTTACTCGAATATTTCACAAAACTTGTTCCAGGAAATACGTGTTTATATTAAACCCTAAAGGATTTTTGAAAAAAAAAAGACATAATTTAGAATCTCGAATAAATGCGCTAGGCTTCTATAAAAGTAATTTTTAATATAGGAGTGCATTATGGAGAGTCAAAGTTTACGTAAAGTAGCAGATCTTTAGAGGTCTTTACTGAATTACTCTTACCCAAATTTACATTTTGATTTCTATAGAAGCCTAGATAATATCCACAAGATATATGTGTATCCAAAATATCTGAAGAAAGATGTGTCATAACATCACAATCACGTAAGAGCGGTTGTATGAAAATGTACGTTATACATGAACAAGCTTAAAGAATATTCATTTCTCTGCAGTCGCTCTAAGCAGCCTCACAAAGTGCAATACTTTAAACTCTTAGGCCCCGAGACAACGCAGGCAGACACATACCTTGTATTAATATGTCTCTCATTCTGAGATCATCAGCCTTTTTAATGTTCCCACTGCTGAGACACCGGCCTCCTCTCTAAGAGAAGGAATGGGCCATAATCCACGACGCGGGCCCTGTGAGGATTGGTAGATGTCACATGTTTTCGAACTTTCGATTCTAGGACATGCCGGTTTCCTCACGATGTTATTGAGAGCAGTGGTGATGAAATAAATTACACAAAGTAATGCGCCTGGCTGGGTTTGAACCCGCGACCTACAACTCGTAAGTCGGGGTCGATACTACTCGGCTACCACTGCTCTCAAAATCCGTAATTTATATCCCACCAAAAACAAGAAATGTAAAAAAGCCAAGTCTCCCTATGGAATTCTTCTATCGAAAAGTTTTGAGATCGCTTAGAAGCCAAGTCCTGTTCAACTTGATTTGCAATAATAAATCAATATTTTGTGACAATATCAATAGTTTTGTTTACATTATAATAATAGTGACATATATCAAATTAAAAAAAAATTGCGAATATTTGCGATCTTCGGAGTAATTTGTAAAAATGTAATAAAAGTCAGGAAACAGAAAACCGCTCGCTATTTATTTCGGTTTGAAATGTTCCTGTTTACATCAATAGTTTGCGGTAAGTTTTGTAATTTATCATTGATATTAGGATGTCTTATCTTTTTTGTACTCATATTGCGTGTGAAAATATTAATCAACAAAACTGCACACTACCCTCATATTTCATATAGTATATATATAAGAGAAGATTTTTTCCGAGAAGAAGTGTAATTGTTACCAATACAATATAATTACGTGCTTTGTTAACTCTTCAAAATGTCTACTTTCAAGTGTTCTAAACGTGAAATAATACTTTCGTATATCGAAGGAGGAAAATCGTTGGAGGCATTATCAACCGTCAGTCAGTGAGTGACAAAATGGTGTAACTTTGATCGCCCATAACTCGTAAACTATTGGTTCAAATGTCATGTAATTTTGAGGCTGAGCTTGTTCTAATACTTACTCTTGATCATCGAAAACCTACCGCTAGCTTTCTCCACATCGATGATACAGGGGAGGGGATGAAATAGCCGCGAAACGCTTCGAGAAAAGGATGGTACGGCCGTGCCCGCTTTGCTCGAGACTTGGCGGGGCACTGCCGTGCCCCCAGATATTATAGCTCAGTGTGCGGTCACGCGAAAATTAGTATAAAAAATATACAGTTATATATTTTCTACACTAATATAAAAGCTAAGTCTGTGACGGGCTTTAACATTTCGTGCTATTAAAGAAAGCGGACAGTATTTTGACTTCGGGTGAAAGTGTTTTTAATGTGTTGAGTGTCGCTTGTAGAGTGGCTGGGTTTTCTTATAGCGTGAATTTGTGTAGAACATAAGAAACCTGGATGACATCACTTCGTTAGATTTCCCACCTGAACTCCTTATAACACTTTGTTTACTTCTCCATATTGATAACTTGTAAATTTTAAAACTTTTATTACTTATGCTGGTTCTGCATCAAGCACTACTGTTGATAATGATAAATAGTACGGAGATTTAATTTCGTATAATACGGAAAAATAAGTAGTTTAGTAAAACCACGTTTATCATTGACTGTTTTTAATGACGATAAAAAATACTAATTTCTGTAACGCGCTGGCAGGCGTGTTCGTCTCGCGTGCTCGCGTCGTTCGGCCATATTGCCACTTGATGCCGCGGGGTTCTCACTCTCAGCCACGGCGCTGTGGCGGGAATTTTCAAACTCGCGCGCTACAGTAGGTAATTATCGGAGCGAGTCGCGCAAACACGTCTAGCTCTGAGTGCGCGCGGGAGACGAGTGTGCTATGTTAGAGGTATACCAGTCTGGAGGTCATATTGAAGTTATATATAGTTACTTATAGTGTTGTCTCATTTATTACATTGAGGTAGGTTGTTGAACGAAATAGAACGAATAGTTATAGACAATGTAATAGATGAAACAACAATATGATGTAATATGTGCGTGTCTCAGTCAATTAAAATAAAACCCATCAAGAATATTGCGCATTACTTTTATTAAACATCGTTCACTTTGTTATTTTATTTTACTTTTAGTAAAGCTAGTTCAAACTTATTGTGTTTTTGTTTTGTCTTCCGACGCATACTAAGCACGCACGCCACCGTACTTCTCTTCTCTCTTCTGACTAAAACAATTCTGACATTCTTCACATTTGTAAAGTTTTTCACCATTATGCTGCATAATATGTAATTTCAAACTACCCTTATGATTAAAAATACGCTGACATACATCACATTTGTATGGTTTCTCACCAGTGTGCGTAAGAATATGCCTTGTTAAAGAACCCTTTTGACTAAAACAAAGCTGACATTCTTCACATTTGTAAGGTTTCTCGCCAGTGTGCGTACGAATGTGTATTATTAATTTGCCTTTCTCAGTAAAACAACGCTGACATTCTTCACATTTGTAAGGTTTCTCGCCAGTGTGCGTAAGAATATGGTATGTTAAATGGCCCTTCTGACTAAAACTAAGCTGACATTTTTCACATTTGTAAGGTTTCTCGCCAGTGTGCGTACGAATATGGTTAAACTAAGCTGACATTAATTACATTTGTAAGGTTTCTCGCCAGTGTGCGTACGAACATGGTTTCTTAAATTGCCCTTATGATTAAAACTAAGCTGACATTTTTCACATTTGTAAGGTTTCTCGCCAGTGTGCGTAAGAATATGCCTTGTTAAATGGCCCTTCTGACTAAAACTAAGCTGACATAATTCACATTTGTAAGGTTTCTCGCCAGTGTGCGTACGAATATGGTTTCTTAAATTGCTCTTATGATTAAAACTAAGCTGACATTCTTCACATTTGTAAGGTTTCTCGCCAGTGTGCGTAAGAATATGGTATGTTAAATGGCCCTTCTGACTAAAACTAAGCTGACATTTTTCACATTTGTAAGGTTTTTCGCCAGTGTGCGTACGAATATGGTTTCTTAAATTGCTCTTAAGATTAAAACAAAGCTGACATTCATTACATTTGTAAGGTTTCTCGCCAGTGTGCGTACGAATATGGTTTCTTAAATTGCCCTTATGATTAAAACTAAGCTGACATTTTTCACATTTGTAAGGTTTCTCGCCAGTGTGCGTAAGAATATGCTTTGTTAAAATACCCTTAAGACGAAAAGAACGCTGACATACTTCACAGGTGTAAGGTTTCTCGCCAGTATGTATACGAATATGTTTTATGATATCGCTCTTGTATTTACAACTGTACTGACAAATATCACACTTGTAAGATGCTCCACCAGTGCGTGTACGAGTGTAATTTGTTAAATTACGTTTATTAATATTATTTCTATAATTAGTGTCTAAAGTATTATCAATAACACTGATATTAACTCGAGGTTTAGCTTCAGATAGTGGTTTTATGAATGTCGGAATGAGTTTGGACGTACAATATGACTTGTTCTGGGCAACTTTTGTGACGGACTCTTCATTCTCCTTTTGATTTTCTGTGATTACATCTTCTGGGTTTTTTACTCGTTTGTGCAGCTTTTGTATCTTCACCACGGCCGACCCTGTGATTTTAAATATAGTTATCGCCAAATTAAAAACACAAAGAAATTAAAGTAAATCGTACGGTTCTCATTAAAGCTGCAGAGTTGTTCTTGTTCAAATATATTACTACTGATGATGTGTGATCAAACGACAAATGGACACAGTGGGTATTGTTTGGTACACGGAGTGCATACAACAAGGATGCCAAAGCGTCTTTAGCCGAAATAGTTTACGACGAACCTCTAAGGCTCCCTGGTGAATTTTTCGCACCTATTTAGGAAGGAACGACCGACATTACATACTTCACTGCGCACAAAACCTGACACCAACTCCAACATCTTGTCACGACAAGACCAGTAGTTTTGTTTAGAAGTATGTGCAGCCCACTGATCGCGTGTTTCTTCGTGACGCATTACGTGGCTCCCTACAATCAGCGTACACAAGTCCTCACAAAGTTTTGCAAAGTGGAAACAAGGTTTCAATGGATCGCCTGAAGCCAGCATATATTTTGGCAGACATAGCTGACCCACAGAAAGACACTATGTCGTCATAAATGTTGTGTTTCTGGCCTGTTGGTCTAGTATTTAGTGGGCCTGACTGCTAAGCCGGAGGTCGTGGGTTCGATTCCCACCCAAGACAGATGTTTGTGATGAGCATGATCATTTGTTCTGTGACTGAGTGTTATTTATCTATAAAAGGTATATATTTAGAAATTTACAACTATGTTTACGGTCGTCTAGTACCCATAACACAAGCTCAGCTTAGGACCAGACGTTGTGTGATAGTTGTGCTATATTATTGTTATATGTTTATGTATCTCAGGTCCTGGGCCTTTGAGAGGCGTACGAGGGGACGAAGCCAACTCGCAGAGGATCTTTAAGACGCTTTTAATGGAACGTGGTGCTAACCGGTGAATATACCTGTACGCGCTATGCTAGTGCATCCAAGGACAACCCCCGGCTGATGAGAAACTATTGCAACATATAGAAAACTAAGATATAAGGCTACGGTTTTTGGAATCTTATGAGAACTGGTTTCTAAGAACTATGTTAAGACTATGGCCCCTGCCTAAACAATGTTATTAAATTTCATCGATAAAAAGGCAGGGGGTGACTTGCATACTCAATAAATGAGCCTCCAAAAACGATCGCTACCACGAAGTGACGTGACAACAAAAGGGCAACATATCCTGAGGTGCTCGAGGAGTAGAGAGGTACACGGCAAAGACAATCCCGGAAGTAAGGGCGAGATCCGTACCAGCACTTTAATAAATTATACACCCATCTCCCGAGCTCGTTTGCTTTTGGAAATCTCCACGCAAGCGGCCAATAAAAGCGAGAGAGAGGTGCGAGCTCTGTTCCTCGTCAATGTTCACTACGGCCGGCCAATACAAGCAAGCCGAAAATGAAGAACTAGAATTCGCTCCACCTCGTGCTTTTCAGTGTGTTTTATAAAAAAGTTCATAAGTGTTGATATCTATATCTCTATGTCCGTGAGACATGTTATCACCACAAATTTGTTCGAGTTCAGATGTCTCCAAACTACGCCCATTTTTTCACTAACACAAAATCAAAATCTATACGTACGCCACACAACCGGCGTACGTATAGATTTTGCACAAACTTTCTGCTTCAGGAAGTCGATGCACTCCGTGACACGGGACATGTATTCTCGGGTCACACACATGTATCATCAGTCGGCCTGTTCGCTCTCTCATGGACTCACTAATACTCACGTGTCTCTTGTTCTTCTTCCACTTCTTTTTTGATTTCCATTAAAGGCACATTATCTTCTGAATCAGACTCGGACTGTTTTGCTGGTACATCTTCTGCGACTGAAAAGCTACTGTATACATTTTCCAGTTCTAGCTCTGCAAATAAGCAACAAGGAAGAGATGATTGTTTGTAAATATAGCAGGATAACTGGGGAAACTGACTAGTATGTAAGTATAAATATTCAATGCAATGTCAAGTGTACGGCGGTGACTCCTGAAGTATCCAGCTGTCACACCGACTGTGGAAGCAACTCCAAAAGGATTACTGTTGAGAGCACTGTCGAGAGGTAGGTACACACATTTGGAATATTCTGCTATAGTCATACAAGTTACCGGGACATGTTCTCTGTTCTCATCTACTAGCTTCTCCCCACTCTTCACCCCTGTGACCTACTTTGGTGACTATTACAGCAAGAATTCAACTAATGTTATCAGCAAATGATCCATAGTTATTTTTCATAAATATACTAGCGAGCCGCCCCAGCTTCGCACGGATACTGATACTAAATATTCAATGCATTTATTATACACATCAACCTTCCTCTTGAATCATTCTATCTATTATAACAAACCGCATCAAAATCCGTTGCGTACGATTTAAGCACATAGGGGTAAGCAACTTTGTTTTATACTATGTAATGATTATTTAATTATGAATAATGCAAACCACTTCACCTCACTTGGTATTGGTATGGATAGATTTAAATTTCCAGTTCTCAAAAACATACCATCACTTTGATGTTCCTCCTCTGGCTCAATGACATCATCTAGTCTCTCACACACATCTGGTAACTCTTCTTTGATAGGATCACATTCTGCTTGACATGCATCATCAGATTCTATGCTTACATGTACCATGGGTGATATAGTCAACTCACTGAAACACCCAAAGTGGTCTTGATTTATAGGAGAATTTAGCTGGAAGAAGATAATATAAATATGAGATAATTGCATTATACTGTATTATATATCAAGCCACATTCAGACCTCAGGAAAAATTAAGTTGTTGTTCCTGCGTCTCATCTATACAGGGTGGATTTAAGAGATGCGCAGGCAATTGTTAGAGATTGTTTTTGAGAAAATTGCATGTCTTTATCTTCTGACACTAATTTTTTTCATAGTAACTAACTATTCCTAACACAAAGGTTAGGTACCTGCCCTTACTGCTTCAACTCAAAAATCCACCCTGGAGGTAAACCTCACCTCATAATCCTCATTCATCATCTGAGCGAGCCGCTCTTCAGCTTCCAGACATTTTCTCTGCAGTTGGCAGCATTGCTTTAGTTTAGTGCAGCAGATGAAACAAGCGAGCATCGGTCTATGGTCTCCAGTTACAAACTGCAACAAAACTTGTCTTCAACTATTTTTATACTTTAATTTCTACTTTAAACCAATTACATTATATTATAATAATTACATAGTATGTATTCTTATGACATTTATTTTACTTTGTGTATGTGTATATTTATAGTAGTATATTTACATTCAATATTATTTCATTGCCTATTTATTAATTATTGTGTGTGTACTAAATTTCTTTTTCTGTTACACACAGTCTACTATTCTATTTTTCTAATCCTCCTTTTGCAGGTATGCTAGAGGAGATTTCTTTAGAAATAAGCATCACCGCTGTACCTATTTTTCTGTATTCTTCTTATTTTCCATTGTGTGTACATGAATTGTTAAATAAATAAATAATTATATTCCACAACTACTTACATACAACACTGTCTAGTCCCTTTACAAGCAGAACTTGTATTAAGAGGACTACACACACAGATATTTTACAGATAAATTACACCCACACACAGAACTAATGATCATGCTCATCACACAAACATTTGTTTGGGATGGGAATCAAACCCACAACCTCTAGCATAGCCGTCAGGGTCCACTAACTATCAGTCCAGTCAAATATTCAAAATACCTATTTGAATCTGAAAATCTGAATCTCTCAAAAATCTGAATGTAGTACACAAATACATTGTGATAGTTGCAAGGGAACGATGCTCTTCAGGACAACAGCTAGTGGTTAGCTTTGCTTACTGTGCACCTCTACTCACAGAGAAAGTGTTGATTCTTACTCGAGGTAAATACGAGAATGTTATCTTAATAATATAAGTCCAGGATAAAACTTACCGGATTATCAGTCAGCCTCTCATACAGCGCATGCAAGTCTTTGTTTATCACTACATACATGCGAACGTTCTCCGCTAAACACAGCCTACACATTGGCAGCTTTTCCATTTTACTTTTTTTACTAATTATGTAAATATCAAATAGTTTATTTCAATTTTTAAATTATAGTATTATTTCTTTGAATAAACAAGTCTCACAGTATGTCCACAGAAAACTATGTCCAAAACAAATATGTCAAATTCAAACGACATGCCTAACAGATAAGTAATTAAGTACCTAGTGATGGCAACATGAAACCAAAGAAACAATTTTGTAAAATCTATAGAGGCTAAATCTCGATTGTGTATGAAACGAAATCTCGATTTGAAATCAAGATTCGATTTTTAAGATTTTTTCATATAGGATCGTCATCATAATCATAATTTTAGCCAAAAAACGCATTCAACTATACTATTATTTAAAACCGTTCAAATCTTTTAGTATTTATAGTTATTATTAGATTGTCGCATGACAGATTGCAACTTGCGGCTTAAGACTTTGGAAGATTTTCGTATCTCCATTGAAAGGCAGCACAGTGGGGTCTGCGCGTAACCATAGAAACAACGACTATTTTATATCAACTTATTTGCCTCGAATTATATCCACTTGTCATTTAACACACGTTCTGTATAGGATTTTCTGCACGGCGCTCTATAGAAGTATCAATACCAAACCACCAATCAACAAATCGATCTTTAGGCAATCGATTTCTTAGAATTCATTAAATTACTGAATCCCCCATTCTACAAAAAAAGAAACGCCAACATCCCTACTTGCCTGAAGTGTTATTATTTTTTATTTAAGTTTTAGTCTTGGATACTTAGTTCTTTGAGCTTCTCTTTGTAATCAGATAAACTTACTTCAATTGCTATTAGAATGCGAATGTATCACATTTAATGTGTTTGCTCTATTTGAAAGCAAGTGTACCGAGTTGGCCTTCTCGATTACCTTTGCTTGAGTAAAGTTCTCAGGTTCATTTTGTGGAGATCGCGCCTGTTCGAATATTTCTCCATATTATCCGGTTGCGCTGACGTTTGATAAACAAAGCTAAATCTATTTTACATCATAATATCCACCACACGAATCAACTTGGAATAATTCTAGTTAGCTTGAAATAATCGCGCCTAAAACTAGGACGTATCTATTACGCTATAATTGTTTAGCTGATATTGAACACAAAGTATAGGATGCGTCCATCAGCCGCGGCAGACCGCCGCGACCGATAAGTGTGCACAGTGTGTGTAGGGAGGGACGAGATTTTTTTTTTAAATTGCTATAAACTAGTGCTTGACTGCGATCCCACCTGATGGTAGGCAGTGATGCAATCGTTGATGGTAAGGCGCACTAGTTTATTAAGAGCCTATTCACTCTAGCTTTGAAGACACCTAAATTATAATCGGACGGAAAGACTGCAGCCGGCAAACTGTTCCAGTCCCTCGATGTACGCGGTATAAACGACGAGGCAAAACGCTTAGTCCGGGCCGCAGGTGTCTCAACAACGTAAGGGTGGATACTTGCCGTACGCCGGGATGTCCGAAGGTAAAATTGGGATGGCGGAATAAAATCGTGCAATTCCTGCGCACACTCTCCAAAATGTAGAAAACATCCTGTAGAAAACCGCAAGGCTGGCTACTCTGCGCCTGTGCTCGAGGCTTTGAAGATTGGACTCGACCAAATCTGGATCACCAATCAGCCTCTTTGCACTCCTTTTCACCGAATCCAAAGCCGAGATTTCTTTCAGACGGGACGTCAGAACGGTCAAGCTAAGCCCGAGGATATACGTCTACGACTTACAGTAGCTAGTTGAATCTTAGCGAGTCTGTAGTAAGGCTCTGCGAATTTTAGCGCTAAAATCTTAAAACAGAAAAAATGGTTTAAACAAATAAATGCTATTTGCAGTTGTTATCTACTATATAAAAATAATTCGGGTTTTCCTTCCTGACGCTATAACTCCAGAACGCACGAACCGATTTCCACGGTTTTGCATTCGTTGGAAAGGTCTCGGGCTCCGTGAGGTTTATAGCAAAGAAAATTCAGGAACAGAGTATGGTGGAGTAGAATTGCTGGGAGCGAAGCCGCGGGCAAAAGCTAGTTGCTGTTTAAAACTGTCATTGTTATTTATTTATTTTATAACCTTTACGGTGCAGATCCTAATACCTAGTAGCGATGAATCTCTCGCTCTCGTCAATGCTTATGAAGTGGAAAATATAATTTTCATTACTCATACTCTGAAAGTACCTAGGTAGTACTTTCCTACATATGGAGTTTAACTTTCAACTGACAGCTTTCTAACCGACAGCTGATGGATTAGCCCGAGCGCCGGTGTGAACGTCATGGTAGGTTTACACGCTTGCCAAGCTCTGGCAAGCCTCGGCCAATCGCCATTGTGTTTACGGGGTTTCCCCATTTATACAATGGCTGATCATTGGGCGGTCAGTGTTGTCGTAATAGAATTGTAGTAAGAGCTGTTTTGTAAAGTATTTAAAACAATAACTGCACTATAACATTCTAATCGTAATTTATTTATTTTATTTTATTTATTTATTTTATTTTATATATATATGTAAGTCAGTGATTAAAGGAACTGTCAAAATTTTATTACAGTAGATTACCAAACTTGTCAAAATCAACCATTTTGAAATCAATGATCGACTATTCTGACACTATTGTAATAGCAGACTTGAAGCCCAGGTGAGAGTATAGGGAACACTTTATTAAAAAGTCAAAAGTAATGTTAAAAGCGTATTATTTTACCTATTTGTAGAATAAATATTATTTATACACTCACTCAGAGTGAACGACTATTCAATTCGATTCTTTATTGCTTTACAACATGTGTTACACAAGATCTTAAAAATAGTTTTATAAGTGCACATGGACCCTGTCGAGCGCAGAAATTGTATAAAATAAAGTAGGTAGTAGCACAAGTTAGAAAAAACAAACATTAGCTATACAAATCGAATTAAATAAAACACAAAATAAGACTAACACAGGAAAGACATAAAAATAGTCACTGCCGTTAAGTCATTTTTCCCAATTAAAATGCCTTGTTGCATATTTAATGACATAAGGCATTTTTATTGGATTTCATCTATGCACCACTACTGTACATGTAGGTTAAATAAATAAATAAAATGAAGACCGTCCTGGCGTTCTAAAATAATGATTACTGCATTTAAAATGTTATATAAATGAAATAAAACACTACTTACAGCTAACAAATCAGCTATATAATAAACTTACATTAATTTATTTTTTATTTTAGATTATTTAAACTTTTTGTTATATAAATGAAATAAAACACTACTTAGGTACAGCTAACAAATCAGCTATATAAAATAAACTTACATTAATTTATTTTAGATTATTTAAACTTTTGTCGCTATACATTATCCTAAGCCAATATTCCTTACAGCATTTAACTTTAACATGCTCCTATAAGGATTATTGACTTATTTATTTCTGAATATTGAATACAAGAAAAAGATGTAGGAGATTGAGATAAAGATAAAACTTGTTCAGCTGCACTTGATTTTAGAATATTTTTCTATTTTATATTTTATTTACCAAGTACTGATTTAGGAATGACGTAGTTGTGACAGCATTAGCCGTCTATTCAACTACTATACGAATATCGACAGCCTCATGTAGTCATGTCTCATGATGAAATGAAAAATTGCTAGATAAACTACCTATCTAAAAAAAGTTCAGCTATAAGCCTCATAAAATTGTAGCTGACCGCTACCGAAAAATAGCCAGATATAGCTATAAAGTAGCTAAACTTAATTCGACTGGCATCACTGCTAATTATAGTAGAATTTTTTTAAGTCTGCGCGCGGCGAAAAAAGGAAACTAATTATTTGCCGTCATCTTGACATTTATGTCAGGTGTCAAGAGAATGTTTTGTGTTCCGTGTTTTTAATCGTTTCCAAAGTAAATAATCGTCATCATTATACCGAAAGTGGTTAAAAGTGCTCGTAAAGATATTATCTTGAAATTCAAACGTGCTTGTTAAGGGGAATGAAAAAATATCGGGCTTACGATACGATTTTCCAAAAGTGCACCATTTGTCAAATATTTTTTTCGGGTGACCAGAACAACAAATCTCCCTGAATATTCGTACCCGAGTGGTGCCTGGCAGAGTTTGTTGAAAATGGACTGCTACTGTGTATTTTAATCTTAATGAAGTGACTATTATAACAAGCTATTATATATTAAATAAAGTACATACTTTCTAATTTCTCAGGACTTTTTTATAATAATTAATTAAACAACCTACTTATAATTCAATCTATTTGTTTACTTTCATTAAAGTAGTAATTATATAGATTTGGATCTATATCAATATATACTCGTATTATATAAAGACCAATGCAACTATATAATTATGTTGTAATTTTATAACCCAAAAACGTGCCCACCTATCCAAACCAAATGCTTAAACTTTGTTCGGACTATTTAGTAGATGGTTTATGTAAAGTTTGTACAAAATCGGTCAAGGGGTTCTTCATTTATCACATTTTTCTGATACCGGAAGCGAAGCCGCGGACAAAAGCTACTAATATATAAAAGCGAAATACCACTCACTGATTAATTACTATATCTCTGAAACTATTACACTTAGAAACTTAAAATTCGGCAGGTAGGTTTCTTACAGGGTGTAGACGTCCGCTATGAGCAGATTTTACGAAACTCCACCCCTATGGTGGTTAACAGACTTTCACGCGGGCGAAGCCGCTGGCAGAAGCTGGTACACCTACTACAGAAAAAAGCCTGCGTGCGGCTAAAATTTGTTTTAATTTTTTGACAAAATTGGTCGATTATGTCAGGTGTCTGAAAAAAGTGTCGCGTCTTGTGTTTTTAATTGTTTCAAAAGAATATATTCGTCATAATTATGCCGAAAGTTATTAAAAGTGCTGGGAGAGAGATGGTCTTGAACGTTAAACGTGCCTGTGAAGAACGAAATAAAAACGGGCCTATGGTACCATTTTCGAAAGTTAGAGCCCGTGTTGCTTACTTGACAAGTAATTTTTAGAATGACCATCGCAATAAAATTTGATTTCAAAATGTATTTCTTGTGCTTTGTATTTTTTTATTATATGAGGGAAAGTAGATTAATTAAACTGGCAACATTAAGCACGCCCCCAGCCACGCGCAGACTTAACGTAATCCAACTATAGTGACAGTACTTGACCACAGATAGATTACCTATGACTGATTATGACCACGGCTGCGGCTGCCTTTGAGGAGTTTGAGGTTGGTGTTAACTCTAACGATAATGATAAATGATTTTTTCATAACTCATATTCCAAAAGTAGGTGTTGCCTGCGGAGCGAGTTGAAACTGTTGAAAGTAAAATAAATAGTAGATATAATTACGTTACTTCTGCGCATGGCTGGGGGCGTGTTTAATGTTGCCAGTGTAATTAATCGACTTTAACTCATATAATAAAAATTTTACAAAGTAAACTTTCCAAAAGAAAAACGTTTTGAAATCAATAATGGGAAATACGATGCATTTAGTTAACGATCTAGCCATTTTATAGTAATGTGAATTTTCTTAGCGGACGTCTACACCCTGTAATTAACCTACCTGCCGAATTTTAAGTTTGCAGATGTTATAGTTTTTTTTTTTTTAATTGCAATAAACTAGTACTTGACTGCGATCCCACCTGATGGTAAGCAGTGATGCAATCGTTGATGGTAAGGCGCACCAGTTAATTAAGAGCCTATTCACTCTAGCCTTGAAGACACCTAAATTATATTCGAATTATATTAGACACCTAAATTAGTTTCTAAGATATAGTGATTAATCGGTGAGTATTCGACGTGTCTGCTAGACCCTACTTTGTTAGACTGGGCATCCTCACGTTACCTGCTATACTTATATATCAGGTTGCATTGTACGTCAGGATGAACTTGGACCTTTACCCAAAAGTAGGCAGCCGTCATACATATTGCACCAGAAGCAGGGGTCAGTTATCGACGGTCTCGAGGACACTTGCCAAATCTGCCAAGACGACTCATGTTATGGGCCCGACAGTTTATAATCAGCTTCCTGCAGCTATTTCTGGTGCCCCGACTACCAGCAGCTTTAAGGCCCGCTTAAAAAAATGGCTTATCGAGCAAGCTATTTATTCATTTGACGAATTTATAATTTAATTTAATATTGTGACTTTTCTTAGATTTAATTTTAATTTGTTTTTTGACTATTTGTATTATTTTATTTGTTTGACATGTGTATTTAATTATTTGTATTTATTATTTGACATTTATATTTGATTAATTTGTTGACATTATTGTATCAGTTTGTTGTATTCACATTATTTGACATTATTGTTTTTTTTTTTATTCATTTGACATTATTGTATCAGTGTGTTGTATTCACCTTTATGACTTGTAAGAATCCCTTACCAATAAAAAACTATGACTATGACTATGACTATTATTTCGCTTTTATAAATTACTAGCTTTATCCCGCGGTTTCACTTCCGGTATCAGAAAAATGTCATAAATAAAGAACCGCTTGACCGATTTTGTGCAAAGTTCACATAAACCATCTACTTAAGGGCCCTCGCCCACGGCGACGTTTTGTAACGATGCACTCGCGCGGTAAGCAAACGCGCGACTGCATCACTTCTAACGCGTGTTAGTCGCATTTGCAACGCGCTACTGCATCGCGATTGTATCGGTATTAAATGGATGCATCCAATATTGACGCTGCTTCCGTTGCCTACGCTTCGGCTGCTTACGTAAAAGCAGCACCAAAGACAACGTGACTAATGTTGCCTCAACGGAGTCCATCTTGCAACTGTACTGATCCAAGGTATTTTTGTATCGTAACTGCATCGCACCCAATCGCGTTTGCATCGCGACCGAATCGCGTTTGCATCGCGACTGAATCTGGTCCCGTGGGCGCGGACACACAGCTAGCGGCTGCTTCGCGTCTGTATCGATGCTACGCGCGAGAGCATCGCGACTGCATCGCTACAAAATGTCGCCCGTGGGCGAGGGCCCTAAGGGGCCGACGGATGTCACTGTCAACTTCAAGTTGACGCGTGTGACAGAATATTGCTATCTCTGTTTGATAAAAAACAATTTTTTTTTTCTACAGGATGCATTTTGGAGAGTGTGCGCAGGAATTGCACGATTCCGCCATCCCAATTTTACCTTCGGACATCCCGGCGTACGGCAAATATCCACCCTTACGTTGTTGAGACACCTGCGGCCCGGACTAAGCGTTTTGCCTCGTCGTTTATACCGCGTACATCGAGGGACTGGAACAGTTTGCCGGCTGCAGTCTTTCCGTCCGATTATAATTTAGATGTCTTCAAGGCTAGAGTGAATAGGCTCTTAATAAACTAGTGCGCCTTACCATCAACGATTGCATCACTGCTTACCATCAGGTGGGATCGCAGTCAAGCACTGGTTTATAGCAAATAAAAAAAAATACGTGTGGCACTCGGGGACTGCCGCGGTAAAGCTATTGCATAGCATTCTGTATCAACTTATGCAATTATAATTATTTATTTTTATTTTATTCATACAATATTTCTTTGATATTAATTCAAGTTACACTTTTTGAGCGTGGTGACCGATAGGAAAACAAATTTTTCTTTTATTAAATAAATAAATAATAAATGCACTTTGTTCATTCATATTCAAAACACTTTATACACAATTTTTTTATGTCCGACCGAACTTTCGGTTTCGGTTTCGGTTTCGGCCGAGTTTCGGCCAAAAATCAAGTTTCGGCTGCAATTTCGTTTTCGGCCAAAATCGGCCGAAACTTTTGCCGAAACCGAAACTTATCTCGCAAGGTCACGCACGTTCGCCTAACTTCGTTTTCCGCGGCAAAGCTGTGTCGTAAGCCGTCGGCTCTGTTCGGGAATCGTCGTGTGCCGTTCGGATAGCTCTGCAGTAATGCAATAAAACTTAGTCAGTGCGTGTGCGTCCGACGGAAACATTATTTTTCAGTATTTTAAGAAATTTTATACTTGACCATGTGAGTTTCGGTTTCGGTTTCGGCCGAAACTGAAGCCACGGCCGAACATTCGGTTTCGGTTTCGGTTTCGGCCGGAAAACCAGTTTCGGTCGGACACTACAAATTTTACAAGTACAGCCGTTCACTGTTGTAGATAAATATTTATACACCTATATACTTTCTCACAAACAGCTGATTATGTATTCGTCCGATTTCGGAGCAGCAAGTCACTTTTTCAGGCATCTTGCGGACATTTCTCGTACTCATTTTAGCAGACATTGTTTTTTTGTGCGTTTTTCCCCTAATTTAAATGTCTTTTTTATAAGTGGTAATAATTAATATCGGGGAAAATATAGTTTAGTATAATGGCAACACACCTGTGCACGAATTTCTTTTGATGTGCCAAAATGCTATGTTAGAGTTGAATTTTTTTAAGTCTGCGCGCGGCGAAAAAAGGAAACTAATTATTTGCCGTCATCTTGACATTTATGTCAGGTGTCAAGAGAATGTTTTATGTTCCGTGTTTTTAATCGTTTCCAAAGTAAATAATCGTCATCATTATACCGAAAGTGGTTAAAAGTGCTGGTAAAGATATTATCTTGAAATTCAAACGTGTTTGTTAAGGGGAATGAAAAAATATCGGGCTTACGATACGATTTTCAAAAAGTGGACCAATTGTCAAATATTTTTTTCGGGTGACCAGGACAACAAATCTCCCTGAATATTCGTACCCGAGTGGAGCCTGGCAGAAAAACAGAGTTGGTTGAAAATGGACTGCTACTATGTATTTGAATCATAACAAGTGATTATTATAACAAGCTATTAAAGAGTTGGTTGAAAATGGACTGCTACTGTGTTTTTTAATCTTAATCAAGTAACTATTATGACAAGCTATTATATATTAAATAAAGTACATATTTTCTAAGTTCCATGACTTTTTTATAATAATTTAACAATCTATAATTCAATCTATTTCTTTACTTTTATCAAAGTAGTAATTATATAGATTTGGATCTATATCAATATCTACATCTACACTTCTACACTAATATAATAAAGAAGTAAAGTTTGTTTTTTTATTTTTTTGTTTGTAGAAGGTAATCTCTAGAAGTACTGGTTCGATTGCAAAAATTTTTTCACTGATAGAAAGCTGCTTCATTTCTGAGTGTCATAGGCTATATTTTATGATTATGAATAATATAATAAAGAAGTAAAGTTTGTTTTTTTATCTCGAGAAATTGTATAGGAACAGAGTTAAATATGTTAAAACAAGAAATTTTCCGCGGACGAAGTCGCGGGCAGTATTTAGTATATTATATAAAGATCAATGCAACTTTATAACTCAAGAACGTGCCCACCTATCCAAACCAAATGTTTAGGCTTTGTTCGGACTATTTAGTAGATGGTTTATGTGAAGTTTTTCAAAATCGGTCAAGGGGTTCTTCATTTATCACATTTTTCTGATTCCGGAAGCGAAGCCGCGGGCAAAAGCTACTTAATATATAAAAGCGAAATACCACTCACTGATTAATCACTATATATCAGAAACTATAACACCTACAAACTTAAAATTCGGCAGGTAGGTTTCTTACAGGGTGTAGACGTCCGCTATGGACAGATTTTACGAAACTCCACCCCTATGGTGGTTAACAGACTTTCACGCAGGCGAAGCCGCTGGCAGAAGCTGGTATACCTACGTAGGTAGGTATACCAGCTTCTGCCAGCGGCTTCGCCGTCTTCGCACGCAGTCTTTTTTCTACAGAAAAAAGACTGCGTGCGGCTAATATTTGTTTTAATTTTATGATAAAATTTGTTGTAAAATCGCTATCGCTAATCGTCATCTATAATTTTAGAAAACCTGAAGAACCAACTAAAATGTAATAATATGTAATGAAATGAATCGTATTTCCCATTATTGATTTCAAAACGTATTTCATGTGCTTTGTTTACTTTGCATTTTTTTTATTATATGAGGGAAAGTAGATTAATTACACTAGCAACATTAAGCACGCCCCCAGCCACGCGCAGACTTAACGTAATCCAACCATAGAAGTAGAATTTTTTTAAGTCTGCGCGCGGCGAAAAAAGGAAACTAATTATTTGCCGTCATCTTGACATTTATGTCAGGTGTCAAGAGAATGTTTTGTGTTCCGTGTTTTTAATCGTTTCTAAAGTAAATAATCGTCATCATTATACCGAAAGTGGTTAAAAGTGCTGGTAAAGATATTATCTTGAATTTCAAACGTGCTTGTTAATGGGAATTAAAAATATATCGGGCTTACGATACGATTTTCCAAAAGTGGACCATTTGTCAAATATTTTTTTCGGGTGACCAGAACAACAAATCTCCCTGAATATTCGTACCCGAGTGGTGCCTGGCAGAAAAACAAAGTTGGTTGAAAATGGACTGCTACTATGTATTTGAATCTTAACAAGTGATTATTATAACAAGCTATTAAAGGGTTTGTTGAAAATGGACTGCTACTGTGTATTTTAATCTTAATCAAGTGACTATTATGACAAGCTATTACATATTAAATAAAGTACATATTTTCTAAGTTCCATGACTTTTTTATAATAATTAAACAACCTATAATTCAATCTATTTGTTTACTTTCAATAAAGTAGTAATTATATAGATTTGGATCTATATCAATATCTACATCTACACTTCCACACTAATATAATAAAGAAGTAGTTTGTTTTTTTATGTTTTATATTTTTGTTTGTAGGAGGTAATCTCTAGAAGTACTGGTTCGATTGCAAAAATTTTTTCACTGATAGAAAGCTGCTTCATTTCTGAGTGTCATAGGCTATATTTTATGATTATGAATAATATAATAAAGAAGTAAAGTTTGTTTTTTTATCTCTAGAAATTGTATAGGAACAGAGTTAAATATGTTAAAATTTTCCGCGGACGAAGTCGCGGGCAGAATTTAGTATATTATATAAAGATCAATGCAACTTTATAACTCAAGAACGTGCCCACCTATCCAAACCAAATGTTTAGGCTTTGTTCGGACTATTTAGTAGATGGTTTATGTGAAGTTTTTCAAAATCGGTCAAGGGGTTCTTCATTTATCACATTTTTCTGATTCCGGAAGCGAAGCCGCGGGCAAAAGCTACTAATATATAAAAGCGAAATACCACTCACTGATTAATCACTATATCTTAAAAACTATAACACCTACAAACTTAAAATTCGGCAGGTAGGTTTCTTACAGGGTGTAGACGTCCGCTATGGACAGATTTTACGAAACTCCACCCCTATGGTGGTTAACAGACTTTCACGCAGGCGAAGCCGCTGGCAGAAGCTGGTATACCTACCTACTACAGAAAAAAGGCTGCGTGCGGCTAAAATTTGTTTTAATTTATTTATAAAATTTGTTGTAAAATCGCTTTCGCTACATCGTTAACTAATCGTCATCTATAATTTTAGAAAACCTGAAGAACCAACTAAAATGTAATAATATGTAACGAAATGAATCGTATTTCCCATTATTGATTTCAAAACGTATTTCTTGTGCTTTGTTTACTTTGTAATTTTTTTATTATATGAGGAAAAGTAGATTAATTACACTGGCAACATTAAGCACGCCCCCAGCTACGCGCAGACTTAACGTAATCCAACACAAGTCGGTGGAAAGAATGAATGACAGACGTAAATCAAGTGTCAACCAAGTTCCGCTACTCCCTGACAGATGTCGCTATTTCACTATACTGCTTATCGACTTGTTTGAATTCAAATAAAAACAACGAACAGCTGTTGTGGGAATTTTCTTTATCACTTATCCTGGACGTGTTTTATCACCACACTCCATTATAATTATGATTATTTTGTAGGCTATTGTCTTAAAATTTGTATATTTACACTTAAAGCACTGAGTTTATTGAGTTTTTAGTCAATGTTTATATATTTGAGAATCAATGTTTATATGATAATCCGGTATTTTTAAACTATGATAACACTGTTACTGTTTGTTTATGAGTCTATCATCACTTTTATGAATTATACACTGTTTGAATACTGCTTTTTCTATTTTAAATAATTATTTAATTACGAGCACAATAACATTTAATGTTTACTTGTCAGCTGTCAATATGTCATCGTAAAGTCGTACAATACGTCTAATCGCACGACACACCAGTGGCGTAGCGTGGGTGGGGCGGAGGGGGCGGCTCGCCCCGGGCGGCAGCCCTTGGGGGCGGCAAAATGTCGCCGGTAAAGCGGGTAGAGATCTTCATTTCATGTGTCAGAACAGGTCAAAAAACAACAATAACTATAAAATTGGAACAGAGGCGTCTGTAGCACTTATGGCGCCCGTGTGCAACCAGTACCGCGCCCTCTACTTTAGAAGAAGGGGGTCAAAATGGAATATTAACAGTTATACAGGGTGATTTTGAAGTTGTGAACGAAATTTTAACAGTGGTTTCTACTCATTATTCTGAACAACTTTCTTCAAGAAAAAAAAAATTGTTGTGTCAATTCCAAAACATTAGCTTTTTTATTCTTTCTCCCAATAATTGTATTAGTTCAATAAAAGAAACCTCATTGCCTGTGAAATTTAATTTGAATTAAGCACCAGTTATACACCGTGAAATTTTAATGGTTGTTTTCCCTGAGCGAAATGGTTGTGTCTTGGTAATACAAACGTTTGATAAGAAAATAAAATATTAAAAACAAAAAATGGACCTGTAGAGTGCAAGCTAATTATGACGTAACACAATGTGCGAGAGCTTATTTTTGTTTAAATATTTAATGAATCGGTTTCCTTTGACGACGTGCTGCTCATGCGACTCTAGTAGTACCTAAAAATTAGGTCTAATGTTACTATTGTTTTCGCTTTTGTGAGTTGATGAATACTTTTAATAATTATTTATAAAAAAAAACTTTTCATTTTTTTATTTTTACTGTATGCTTCGAAAGTGCTCCTTATGGCAAGTCATTCTGCCACGGGAAAACAACCATTTAAATTTCACGGTGTAGAATGGGGGCGGCAAAATGGGTCTCACGCCCCGGGCGCCGAGATTGCAGGCTACGCCACTGCGACACACAGCGCCGTGTCGAAGACTACCGAACTGACACGACGTTAGACGATGCACGGCCTTCAAGCCACACCTTCGTGCCCGTCGGAGTGGGGAGCGTGAGGTTTTTTCGTTACGGAATTTCTGGATTTAGTCCCCGCGCTCAAG
This sequence comes from Mythimna loreyi, assembly GCA_029852875.1. Taxonomy (NCBI): domain Eukaryota; kingdom Metazoa; phylum Arthropoda; class Insecta; order Lepidoptera; family Noctuidae; genus Mythimna; species Mythimna loreyi. The sequence continues at coordinate 10,977,795 of CM056806.1, read as the reverse complement.
GCCTGCGATAGAAGCTATGCAATAGCTTAAAAATGACAGTATTACTTGTTGTATGTGTGTATAAACGTACTTATTACATTATTTTTTAGTAAATTTAGGTAAGTTCATTGTTTGCTTTAGATATTTTTGCCGAAAAAAAAATTTTTTTTTGGTTCGTTCATCCAATGACATCTCCAGTGAATGTAAGACTTTTACTGACTAACATCCCAGTCCTGTTCCTTCTTTAGCTTCATTCCAGAAACAAGTACATTTTCACATTACTCATGGCCCCAGTAGGCTTTGACCCGGCTGGGCCCCTTCGGTTTGGTGACATCTCTTTAAGGCATTGAGCTCAGGCCCCTCTTTCCCACTGGGCACTATGGGCACGTGCCCAGGGCCCCGCGATCGAAAGGGGCCCCCTAGTTCCTGTCAGATTACCAAATGATAACCAATATTTAGGTATTACCGAAAAACATTAATTTTGCAAAATCTGGTGATAATGACTTACTGTTTGCCGCATGCACATAGCTATACCTTGTACAACATAGCTTGAACTTTTTGACAGATGGGTCAGTGATGAGAAACAGAAAATCTATTAGTGTAAAAAATATGTTGGCTAAATATGTGGCTGTATGTATGTTTTAAACTATTCAAAATAAATTAATTCATTCATCAATCAATTTTATTGCACTAGACATAAAAACATTTGGTAGGTAAGAGACCATTGTTTTTAGTTTTTCTATTTAAATTTTACTTTGAAGCAATAAAAACCACTTAAGGCTAGGTTTTCCCGGTTTTGCCGGTTTTTGAACTCACTTTTGATAGGCAAGTTACAACTTTTTGAATCTGAAAAAAATATATATTTAAGACACATTCTTTCTCTTTGGCATGTACCCATTCAATACACGATACCATACTATTTTCTCGATAGAAAAAAAATCTGAAGTAGCTTAGATTTTGTGATTTTTTTTACATATTAAACGAGTACTATAACACTTCATATTTTATAAATAACATCAATATAGAGGTAATTCATTTTGGAAGCGATGCTACCGAATCGTTTTTTTTTAATTAAATTTGTGAATTTTTTATCGATTATTCAAGTGATTTTCGATCCGCGCGTCGCTTGCCAGTGTCTCGCAGGACGTTACCGAGGAAGGACCTCTGCCAAATTTTTGATTCGCTTCGCTTCTGTTCCGTAAAGAATATCAAAATAATACAAATTGTAAATAATAATGTACATAAAGTCGCGGGCAACTCTTGGTAGCGTTAAATGCCTATTTCGCTGAGCCCACCCGCCCTTAAGACTTTCGGAAAATGCTTGAGTCTTTAACAGGTACTTTTGTGTTGTGTGTCTATTCTTATGATTATAAACATTTTAAATTATTAAGATAAGAAAATATTGTTCGTCGTTGCAAAGTTACATCGATTTCAGATTAATTTGAAATCCGTCAAAAAGATCAAACTATTAAATGCAACTATAAACAGGGTATATATAAGTACTCCACGCTCGCTCAAAAATGAGGTTTTCCGATATTATATTAGTATGTTTAGATTAATTTAAAGATTAACTAGTTTGTCGCTGATGTCCATAAAACGTGATATTCTTAATACCGTAGATTTTGAAGAAGTGATTAACGATTTTGCTCATCTTAAATCTAGAAGGGTACCTTTGCAATGAACATAGAATTAATCTAAGGATTTTATGCTAAGCGAGTTACTTTTGTAGATTATTTTTTATATTTCCTATTTTTTTTGTAGTTAGTAACTAAATAAAAATAAATTTAGAACCTTGTTTGTCTACTTACTTCATCTATTATATCAGTACAACTATCACGTAACTCAAGTACATATGGCGCATAAAATGGCGGGAAATGGCACTTACCTACGACTCAGCTAATGTCACCATGAAATGTTGTCAAATGCAACAACTGAAATATCGTGGTCTCTTTCGTCAAATACAATTATTGCCTTAGAAAGAGTGAGACAAAACGATATTTCATAGCTTGTTTCATATTTCGATCATATTTGTTTAAGCATGTAGGTATACTTCTAAAAGGCTTATGTTTAACTTACAACCAGATATAGTAACAAATAGCAGACAAAAATAGTAAATGATACCAAAATGAAACTCGCATTTTAATGTAAAATTATAACCAAAGTTTTTACATCCTGCTATCATAATTTAAACGAGTCCGAATAAATCATTGTTATCCCAAAAGTAGTACCTAAATGATCACCAAAATTATACCAGCGTTTTAATATAAAATTATAATCAAAGTTTTTACATCTTGCTATCCTGCTTAAGAAAACTGACTCCAAAAAAATCATTTTTAACCCAAAGATAATGAAAATGTTAATGAAAACCAAATTATTAATCACATTTCAATTTAAAATGACATGCAAAAAATTTACATTTGGTTATCCGAGTTATGTAAATAATAATTACCCTTGGCAAAATATAGAACATTTTGATACAAATACAGGAAGTTTGTCATTGCGACCGAGGCGGAATCCACCCGAGCCGTAGGTTAGGCCGTTTATGTTATTGGAGCCGAGGATTGCATTGACTTTGCACGTGTCTCAAACGACATTTTTCAATGCTCACTGAAATTAATGAACGGGAGACGATCTGCGACTCGTGGGGGACAATGCGCGTTCGGCCTGATACAATAAATGTAATAACATTATGGTGGGGGGATAGCCTGCGCCTTTTCCTGCACTAATGTGGAAAATCGTCTATTGCATGCCTCTAACAGTGCGATAAGTGTGTTTTCGAGGGAGTTCGTTATTTGATAATAAGCCTACATTTTATGGCAATCACAGTGATTTATTTAGGTACAAATAATACATTAATTTGCTTGTCAAGATTTGGTGATCATCTACATCTACACTTCTACACTAATATAATAAAGAGGTATAATATTTTATGTACGCGGGCGAAGCCGCTGACAAAAGCTAGTTTACTATATTTGGAGGTCGTGACTAAAATAGCTGGTACCTACTATTGTAATTTTAGACTTTATTTTTCTGGTGTTAAGTAGATATTTTTTTTACAAAACTAAGGGTATCAAAGCATTTTATGGTGGTCATTATATTCATCCCTCTTCGAAAACAAGACGTCGCCTCCACGTACCTATCTATCGCAATAATTTCTTCTCAGCGCAAAATCCGTTTTTGAAGATGACAGCGCAGCTGTCAAATTCTTTGGCTGTCAGTCAGCAATAATAATAATACCATTACTGTTATGGTTTTAAAAAGGTTCCACTTTTTTAAAACCATAAAAGTAATGGTACAAAAACCAAAAAATACTGAGGTGGTTATGTATGAAAATATAGTTATACAAAGACCCGCCCCAGCTTCGCACGGGTACTGATATTGAATATTTTGTGCATGTATTATACACTAGCTTCTGCCCGCGACTTCATCCGCGGAAAATTTCTTGTTTTAACATATTTAACTCTGTTCCTATACAATTTCTCGCGATAAAAAATCAAAACTTTACTTCTTTATTATATTATTCATAATCATAAAATATAGCCTATGACACTCAGAAATGAAGCAGCTTTGAAACACAGGCTCTGCCTTTATCCCGCAGACTCGGGGTAGGAGCCTGTAAATACGGGATCTGCGTTGTTGTTGCCTGAATGGCGGCAGCGTCATGGCAGACGTACGCTTGGCGTAGCTTGCCTGGGAGTAGTTGGTGTGTGTGCAGTAGGAGCGCCACGACACTGCTCCAGCAGTGCCGTTCTCTTCACGTTATCTCGGCGATCAGACCCCGCCAGGTGAGCCCTGGTGACCCGGAGGAGGCCCAGCGAGGAGTGACCAGCACGAGAATACCGGCTTTGGGGGCGCTCCCTACTGAGGATGACCGCTCACGCGCTTTTGACTGGAGGGGCGCCGAAGGCGGCGCGCGCCGCGTGAGTAGTTCGTAACGTTTCGTTACACGTGCGCTCTGTGTGTTGTTAAAGATATTTGTGCCGATATACTTCACCCCTGTAAATAGTCCTTTTCACCAATACCATTAAAACATTACATTTGACTTGTTAATACCTTTTTTTGGATGGTTTTTCATCGGTGTGACTACATCGAATATAATTTGTTAAAGTAGTACTCTTATGTCTAAAACAGCGCTGACATTCTTCACATTTGTACGATTTGTCACCGGTGTGCGTGCGAATGGTATTACAGCATAAATTAATGCCTGAATGACAAATTTATACAGCTTTAATAATATTAAATAAAAATAATGAGTAATAATAAAGATTTTAATATAATGAAATAAATGATTATTGTATCTATTAGAATGTTAAGATTAATTTTATTAATATAGGTAGCTAAATGATAAATGACAATGTACCTAGAATAAGTTTAGTCTAAAAGTGCTGTGCCCAACAGGGTCCCATAGAAAAAAAACCCAGCTCCGGCAGAAATTAAATGTAGGTATATCAAATTATCGATATTTCATATAAATAACTAATAAAATAAATATCGGTCATGATCGTATTGCTTACTTGCAATTTTATAAAAATTGCTAGTTTTATTTTTCTGGCTTCGATTTAAGAACATTTTTATTTGAATATTTTCAATCTTTAACTAAAAAATATGATATAATAAAATACTTAGTTCTCGGGTCTTTTAATTTTTATTTATTTAAAGTTAGGTATTGATTTACTCAATGTTGAGAAGCTCAAACAAAATAATTTATTTCGATAACAAAACGTAAAACATTCTGTACAATCAAATGTCATTGAAAATACTATATAAACAAAACATTATGTTGCATAGCAACAGACAGTAACACCAGCTTTGCAGTTTGGGAATAGGGTTGAAATCAAACTAGTATCTTTGTATTTATAACATTATTATATTAAATAAAAAATAAATTAATAACCTGCGTGTCTAATAAACTGAGTAATCAAGTGCAGCGTACTATTTTCTTTGTAGACAGCCGTAAAAGTGGCGCCCAACGTGGGACTCGCAACTATTGAACTATATTTGGCTATTTTTATATGTATGCAAGTAAGAAACGCGATAATAGTTATGTCTTATACCTTATTATTATTGATAGTTTGAGATACATCTCGTTTCTGCCAGAGCTGGTTTTTTTTTGAGCATTCACTTTTATTTAACATCTATGCATGTACATTGTGGAATGCAATAAACATTGAGTATTGAATGTGTATTGTTAAGCTACATTTCACACTAAAACAATGCTCGCATTTTTCACATTTGCATGATTTTTCGCCAGTGTATGTCCGAATGTGCCATATCAAACCAGCTTTTTGACCAAAACAAAGCTTAAATTCTTCACATTTTTAAGGTTTTTCGCCAGTGTGCATCCGAATGTGACATATCATACTAGCTTTTTTACTAAAACAAAGCTTACATTCTTCACATTTGTAGGGCTTATCGCCTGTGTGCGTACGAATGTGTGCTGTCAAAGCACTCCTTTGACTAAAACATAGCTCACATTCTTCACATTTGTAAGGTTTTTCGCCAGAGTGAGTATGGATGTGAGTTCTTAAAGTACTTTTGTCTCTAAAACATAGCTCACATTCTTCACATTTGTAAGGTTTTTCGTCAGTGTGCGTACGAATGTGTGTATTTAAAATATGCTTTCTACTAAAACAACGCTCACATATAATGCATTTGAAAGGTTTTTCGCCAGTGTGCGTACGAATGTGTGCTGACAAATTGCTCTTTTGATTAAAACATAGCTCACATTTTTCACATTTGTAAGGTTTGTTACCAGTGTGAATAAGAATGTGTGTATTTAAACTAGGCTTACTACTAAAGCAACGCTGACATATATTACATTTGAAAGGTTTTTCGCCAGTGTGCTTACGAATGTGTGCTGACAAATTGCCCTTTTGATTAAAACATAGCTCACATTCTTCACATTTGTAAGGTTTTTGACCAGTGTGAATAATAATGTGTGTATTCAAACTATGCTTACTACTAAAGCAACGCTGACATATATTACATTTGAAAGGTTTTTCGCCAGTGTGCTTACGAATGTGTGCTGTCAAAGTACTCTTTTGACTAAAACATAGCTCACATTCTTGACATTTGAAAGGTTTTTCACCAGTATGAATAAAAATGTGTGTATTTAAATTTGACTTACTACTAAAACAACGCTGACATATATTACATTTGAAAGGTTTTTCGCCAGTGTGCGTACGAATGTGATCCGTTAAATGATTCTTCTTACTAAACCTAAACCCACAGTATTCACATTTGAAAGGTCTGTCCCCGGTGTGAACACGATTATGTCTTATAAAATCTGCCTTGCTTTTACAATTGTGCTGACAAATCTCACACTTAAGATGCGCTCTATCAACTAGAGGTGTTGTATTTGTTAAAGTTTCTTGGAATTTCGGTATAAGTGTGGACGTACATTGTTGAATGTTCTGGCCAACTTTTGTGACCGACTCTTCATTTTTCTTCCCATTTCCTGTAATTATATCTTGTGGTTGTTTTCCTCGTGTGTCCAGTTTTGGTTTCTTCGCAACAGTCGACCCTGCGATTTTAAATCTGGTAAGCGCAAAATTTAAAAGCGAAATAAAAAAGGGAATCAATTGTTTTTTTTTTTATAAATGTTAAAAGATTTTTATGTTATTTTTTTTTTCGTCCATTGAAACTAGATGAGGCCGATGTTTCCTAAGTGACTAGCCTGAGAAGAAAAACCTTTATAACTTTGAAAGTCCATACACAAACATGTACTGTTCAAATTAAAGGACAACAATGCAGATTGTCTGAGATGGTCTTTTGAAAAAAGAACCACACAGTTCTGAGTGGACCTGTCCAGTCATCCAGACAGATATCAGAGTCGATGAATTGTTTGTGTAAGATTTTTGATATCATCTAATATAACAACGGTGCAGCCAAAAGCAAGAGTTATGATACACACAGGACTGCCCTGATGTATCTGCAATCAGTGTTCATTACTTCAGATGTGCTGTGAGACATCGGGCAGTAGGAGTGTGCTCTCCAGCGACATCAACTAACTACTAACTTGTTACACCAGTCGGCCTGTTCGCTCACACAATGATTCACTAATACTCACGTGTCGTGTCACTGGCTCTTCGTTTCTTCCTCGGTGCTTCTTGTTCTTCTTCCACTTCCGTTTTGATCTCTATTATAGGCAAATCATCTTTTGAATCAGAGTGTTGTGTTGGTACATCTTCTGAATAGCTTACGTTTCGATTTTCCAGTTCTAGCTCTGTGGGGAGGCACAAACAGCGAAGAATGAAATGTTAATGATGTGGCAGGTTAATTGGGAAAACTGAGAAATAGAGTCCGTTCACACGGACCGGCTCGGAGAGGAGAGCAGATTTTCATCACGTTGAAAACAGAGTTTTTACTATTCTCTAGTAAGGTTTATTTTTGCTTGAGCACTGTTTTTGTCATTAAGAATGCTTGAGAACGTGCTTGGTGTGAAATAACAAGAGGAGCTGACGGGCTCCCACTGCGTACTGTTTCTCGCTCGCGCAGCCGTCCGGCTCCGATCGCGTGCGCGCCGCACAATGGAAAATCGTAGAACAACTGCTGATTAAAAATGGGTTTTGTCAATGTCGCTACTGGCATACTTTATTTATTTTACTCAATAGTTTAAGGACCAAACTAGAATATAATATCAAAAAATTATACATATTATTTGAAATGTTTTTTTACAACTCTACAAACTTTATAGTTTTGACGGACGTCCATGTTAAGCCCGTTCACTTCATCACTTTCAAATTAATTTTATCGTTATACATTACAGGAAAAGGTATATTGTATTATATACACCGTTAAATTTTGATCGTTTTAATCCCTTGGACCGGTGGTTTAACTAACAAAATACTACTCATTACAAGCTTGTACTGCGATGTAACATAAAAAATAAATAAATTAGCAAATGATAAGATTATACTCGCAAAATGTATGAAACCAAAAGTTGCGCCAGGAGATAGTTACCTACGTCGTCGTCGGTCGTTGCGTATCGGGCAGTGTAGGTACCTACACGGCCTGATCAAGCATAAGGTTATTGACTCGACAGCTGATGTTTGCGTAGGTAAACAAATAAATTGATTCCAAATTTTCCTTCGTACTTTTACGGGCTTAGGACCGACATAACTGTTTTGTGCATAAGACGTCATGCCTAATAAAATAATTATGCTAAAAGCGGTAGGTAAGTAAGTAAACCTACATGTACAAATAAATCTCTACAGGCCTGCTAGTTATGGTGTATTTAAAAATGTGGTATCAAATTATGTACATTGTTTTAATATTAATCAAAATTATTTACAACGATTTAGAAAGAGCTATGCTAATAACGGTTGGTAGTTAAATTTCACGATAACGTAATAATTGTTCAAAATACAAACCATTCCTTTCGATACACAGTCTTGCACTTTTAATGAGATTGTCTTTTTTTTTTCGTTTTTTTATCTGTCACTTTTTATCACATCGAAGGCGTCCACTATCGCACTTTTCATTTGTTCACGAATTTGATGCTCGTTTTTGTACATCAAACGTTTTACTTCACTCCACAAATAAAAATCCAGCGGGGTAAGGTCCGGACTCCTTGCTGGCCAAGCAACTGGACCACCCCGCTCAATCCAATTATCGTCAAACACTGAATTGGCGACCGCGGCCCTGAGCGTGTGTAGGTGTACGGAATTGTCCGTGGTCCAACAATTTTTATTTATTGTTACAATCGTTTGTCCAGATGGAAATTGCGGGTTGGGTATACCACGCAGTCGCAATGATTGCAAATGGTTTGGTTCACTGTAAAGTCGTCGAGCCTCCTGCGCATCTAAACCCGCGATTGCGTAAAACTGCACCATAGCAACGAACTCAAGGTTGGAATACGCGTAATTCCGAGACGCCATTATTCGCGAGATAACACAGTGCACTCCGATAACGTCATTAGAGAAACTAACCCGGGGAAACTCCCATGACGTGTCACTATCCCTGCAGTTAGAGCGTAGGGTGCGCGGGGTGAGAGGGGCGCGCACGCCCTGTTTGATTGGCAAGGTATACGGCGCGCGCGCCCGGGGGCGGGACTTGGTATAGGATTGGCTATTTTTTGCGAGTCCACGTTGACCAGCGACCGCGTCAATGTTGTTACTGATAAGACTGCTGCCTACTAACGGTTCGCATTATTTATTCACTCATGAGAATTGATTCGAGTTATTAAAAATAAGAACTTTATTTTTTAATTTTATCTTTACAAATCGATAGTGTTTCATGGACCAGTTCAACCCTCCAAGGGATTAAAACGATCAAAATTTAACGGTGTATTTCTGGAAACCCCGTCTTTTGAAGAATATGAAACACCTATTATATATTTAATATTATATTAGCGTTTACCTTAAAATAATTGCAAAATAAATAATGGTGAAAAAAAGTTTATTTAAAGTTCATCGAGACTTTTGACAGTTACCCACGTTTACCCATGCTTTACATTTATTGTTGATTTGTAGCCTAGCTATCCATAAACATGATCAAATAAAAAAAAGTTATATTTGCGACTTTCGAAATAAATTTGTAAAAATGTAATAACAGTCAGGAAGCAGAAAACCGCTCGCTATCTATTGCGGTTTGAAATGTTCCTGTTTACATCAATATTTTTTTTGCACTCATATTGCGGGTGAAAATATTGATCAACAAGATGCACACTACCCTCATATTTCATACTAGCTTTTGTCAGCGGCTTCGCCCGCGTACATAAAATATAGCCTATGTCACTCAGGCAGGAGTAAAGCAGCTATCTATTGTTGCTAAAATTTTTCCAATCGGACCAGTAGTTCCAGAGATTACCTCCTACAAACAAAAAAAACAAACTAACAAAACAATCAATTTTAATATTTTAATTATTGTGACATATTATATTATTTTGACATTTCAATTGTTTTGACATTATAATATTCATCTTGACACTTTAATTGTTTAAAATTTTATTTTTATTGATATTTCCTTGATTTGATTTTTTTATTATTTTGTAATTTTAATTGTGTTGGTTTTTGAAAATTCAGCTCCTACAGGGATGTAAAGGGCGGGTTAAAGCTTGTATAAAGAACCCTACTTAAACGCGGGCGAAGCCGCTGACAGAAGGCTAGTCTTTAACTAATGTAATTGGCGGATAGCCGTTTTTGTTGAAGTAAAAAAATATACATGTCGGAACCTTGCATCATGACGTCAGTCAATCAATTAGTGTGACCAGTTTATTTGATTATTATTCTTCCAAATAATTTGTAACGGAAACGTCAAGTACTACACTTGGGTAAGGTCGATTCACGTGGCAACACTGGCTGTATGATTACCGATTGACACATGACGTTTGTTACGTGACGTTTGACCTTTTAAAACGTCAGTTGAGGCTTGTGGTAGAGAGGGGACAGTGTCACTGCACATTCGAGTTTGAAGCGTGAGCGTCAACGGTCGTTGCCACGTGCTATCGAACTTGCCGCGTTTTCCGTCTTGATAATCCGTCTGTATCTGTGCCATCCGTTGTTATTTTGAATCTTAAACTAAATCTAAAGACTAATAAGGTGTTTTACTGTGTCTACCTAATTGTATTTACGGACATTTAACGATGGCTGACCCGTCTGATAACGAGGCGACCTATCAGGTCCCGTTATACATATATTGGTATTAATAAATAGTTAAATTTCTAGTTCTTAAAAACATACCATCACTTTGATGTTCCTCCTCTGGCTCAAAGACATCTAGTCTCTCACACACATCTGGTAACTCTTCTTTGATAGGATCACATTCTGTTTGACACCCATCATCAGACTGTATGCTTACATGCTCCATGGGTGATAAAGTCAACCCAGTACAACACCCGAACTGGTCTTCTATTTCCTCTTTAAAAGGGGAATTTCCCTGCAAAAAGATAACTTAATTATTAGATGAGATGTTCTGGCTTCTGGGGCGGGGCTCCCAACTCACAATGGAAAACAAACTACTTTTGTACAAGAGCATCCTAAGACCAATTTGGACGTATGGATTGCGACTATGGCGGTTGGGGTACTGCCGCAAATTCAAATAGATATTGCGAAGAAGTGGCGGGGCTAGACTTAAATTTGATGTGAGCAAGATATATTTTGCGAGGCCCCCTATGGATGACGAAAGAGGACGAATTTTGTGACGAGAAAAACTGTTAGATACTAAAATTTTCATTCATAAAAATGCAAAGTTCTTAATTATAATTATTTTATATTATTAAGTACTAGCGACCCGCCCCAGCTTCGCACGGGTACTGATATTGATTTTATTATGCACTAGCTTTTGCCCGCAGCTTCGCCCGCGTACATAAAATATAGCCTATGTCACTCAGGAGTAAAGCAGCTTTCTATTGTTGCTTAATTTTTTCCAATCGGACCAGTAGTTCCAGAGATTACCCTCTACAAACAAAAAAACAAACTTTACCTCTTTATTATATTTGTGTAGATGTATTATGCCTACAAACCTTCCTCTTGAATCACTCTATCTATTAAAAAAACCGCATCAAAATCCGTTGTGTAGTTTTAAAGATTTAAGCATACAAAGGGAGAAAGCGACTTTGTTTTATACTATGTAATGATAATGAATTAACAGTGAAGAGGACAATCGTCATTTTTGCGTTTGCGGACCTTCGAGGTGCGAGGCCCCTTGGACCGCGAGGCCGTGGGCGGTGGCCCACGTCGCCCACGCCATACGCCGCCTCTGCAATGAAGTCAGTCCAAAAAAGTGGGCCTTGGTACATTTAAATTATTAGACAAGTAAGTCAAGAAAAAAAGATGACATGTTTATTTGGCATGCAATGAAACAAGTTTACACCATTTTTCCATTTTATATCGCAGCATATGTCCTGTCCATTTCCATTTGAGTAAATCAATACGTGTTAGTATGTCCGTTAGCTTCGTGTTAAATGAATGAATGATATATTTGGCATGAATGTAGGTAATTTACAAGGTCTTAAGATTAATAGGGTCTCACTATATTCGGCATTTCAGCCGTACAAATATTTAGTTTTAAATGTTGAGTGTGATGTCGTCGCTTCTAACTTTGTCCATTAGTTTTATACCTAACCTTCTACTTTCCATGCTCCTCTGACATCTTGCTAGTTGGTGGTTGGAGTAAACAAGTGACTGTCTGGTATCCTAGATATGGCTTCAGGACCCGAGACCGAAAAACAAGAAGATGGGAGGATGACTTTAAAATGACCTTGAGTCCCCTTTGGACAAGAGAGCGGCAGATAGAATACAATGGAAAGAGTCGGAGGAGGCCTTTGCCGTAAAATTAAAGAGATATTATAGTAAAGAAATTATGTAAGTATTTATAAATATTTTGTGGATTTTTTTAGGAAATAAAGGCTTTATTGAAAATTTAAAATCATTATTTCATTAAATAGTATAAAACAAAGTTGCTTACCGCTGTCCTCATGTATGCTTAGTCGGTCTTTATCTTTGCAAAATATATACTCAATATCAGTACCCCTACGGAGCTGGGGCGCGTCGCTAGTAAAATATAAAGTACAACAACAAGTCTCAAAGTCAACTACGTACTTCCCACACAACTGCGTGGCAGGTGTCTGACGCTGGATTTCAACTTAAACTTTGGCTGCATGAAAATCAGTTTTGATATGTAGATCTCCAGGACTATTTTAAAATTTGAGGTTGGAGTGAACTCTCTAATGAAGTCACAGGGTACATACCCTACAATCGCATTTTTGAACGCAAACAGCAAGTCCTATTGTCAATAACTTACTCCAGCCTACCCTGCTCGAAGTTGGAATCACTTGTGTTAACTCGAGTCATAAAAGAACGACTTTGGGTAACAACTCTACTCAATTCTAGTCATTTTTTAACCCATCCCTGGAGTTATATTTTTCATAAAATACCTCACCTCATAATCCTTCATCATCTGAGTGAGCCGCTCTTCAGCTTCCAGACATTTCCTCTGCAGTTGGCAGCATTGCTTTAGTTTAGTGCAGCAGATGAAACAAGCGAGCATCGGTCTACTGTCTCCAGTTACAAACTGCAACAAAACTTGTCTTCAACTGAATTTTTCTATGAATAAATTACATTATTGAACTGTCTGTATCACCATGTACTGTATTGTGTTTTGTACAATAAAGAAATAAGAATTCAAATGTGAAGTATGTTGGAATAGTCTTTAATTTTATGAACAAATCTTTTTATTTTTCCACTTGTTTAATATACCTCCATGCTTGTATTATGATTGTGTCTTGATGAATAAAACCAACCAAGTTTAATGAAAGCTTACTTTTTATTCTAATACCAGTATCCCAATTATATTTCCTGTGATTTCTACTGGCTATACACCCAGCATGTTAGTGAGAATTGAGTTGCACCGCGCACATAATATAATAATAGTAAATTAAGTTTAAGAGTGGGAACATGGACAGTTACGAGAGGAGATGACGAACATAGAAATGATGGAACAACTGTAAGATCAATTACGCTCTAGAAAGGCGGATCTTGATGACATATAGTGCAATTTAGCGCAAAACTAACACGTGTGATAAGTGCAAGGTAATGATGCTGTTCAGGACGACAGTAAGTGCATAGTTCTGCTTGCCGTACGTCTCTACTCACACGGAGAGTGATGCTTGCTCGAGGCAAGTAATAAGTCCAGGGTAAAACTTACCGGATTATCAGTCAGCCTCTCATACAGCGCATGTAAGTCTTTGTTTACCACTACATACATGCGAACGTTCTCCGCTAAACACAGCCTACACATTGGTAGCTTCTCCATTTTCTTTAAATAAATGCAATGAAGTTGCTTAATATACAAAATACCTGAATGTTTGTTTTTCTGTAATCAATGCGCAAAATTACAATATGTCAACAATAACAATATACAAGCAACTTTTTTTTGTCTGGTAGCTGAATTTTTTTTCTACTGTTTTCGGCTTGGATATTTAGTTTTTCAAGCGACGTCTTGTCGTTTCACAATTTGCCTTCCTCTTCCATTTGCCACTAAACTAAAAGTAAAACGTTACTAAAATAACTTTTAGGTGATTTTAACAGAGAGTTAACTTTTAATTTCTTACATAAAAGAAACGTGAAATGGAACAATTGTTTTAGAATTTTTCATGTTGGTAAGCTTCGTTATTAGTGGAACTAAAACCTTTATGAAAAATTATAGCTTTTTATAACAACATATTTGTGTCGCTTAACTTCAAACTCGGATAAATCCAATTCTGAGACTTTTCAAGGTTTTGGTATCAAATGAAAAGGCAAAAAAAAACTTATGTCACCATTTTATCAGTTATGAATAAATCCGCGTAGTTCTTTAGAAATAAACCGTCAAAAATTATATTTTTTATCAAAGTCGGATAAATCCATGAGACAGTTTTTTTCAAATGTAGGTAAGTCCTCGATAGCCAATCAGCGTATTGCATTTGTTCAACATGGCCGTCAGTCGACGTAAAAGTCTGCGACAGTAGCCCCGTGCACTCCCGCATTTTATTGTTTATTTTTGTATTTAGGCAGTTGCCATGGATAATTCCATTAAAATTTTGTCGCCAAGCAAAGCCCGCAAGTGGCCTAATATAAAACTTCGCCGTAAGAAAGAGGAAAGAGCCAAAATTCGGTAAGTTTGAAATCCCTATACCTATGCGTTGTTGGAAATTCTGAGTTGGCACTAGTAGTGGTGTGTTAATGATTATCGATTATTGTTGTTCTACTGTTACAGAATAATTTGATTGAATATAAGAAAGTATGTAAGAACATAATAATATGAACTGTTCGATCACATTTTTATACAGTTCAGTACAGTAGGTATACGGGAACAAAAGTAAGTTTTAAAAAATAAGTGCATTATGGGGGTTCATTTGTACCTACTTCATGATTAATCGCATTTTACCAACTAGATAATAAGTTTGTACTGTTATTTTTTAAACAAGGAATTTAATTTCAGGTGTTGCCATTAGTAATCTGTGGTGTTGCTAAAACAATCAATAAACGAGGCCAATCGTTTGAAAATTTTAGGCAAGAAATGCTACCAATTGGAGTTCCAGTCAATGAAGCAAAACGTGTGTTGGAGACACACTTTGGCCAAGATTGGGCTTCGTTGCCGCAATTAAATTATTATAAAAAAGTTCTTAACAGTGAAAATGTGACAGGGCAACCAACTCATGAAGAGATTGAAAAAGATGACTCAGAAGAAATATTGAATTTTGTTTAAATGAATTAATTAATACGCTCTTAACCTACTCTTTTTATAAAATAAAACTTAATTTCCGTTTTTTATTTTGCTTTTCACTTAGCTACTAAAAAATTTACTGTCGATAGTATTCCATGACTTCGCAACAACCACAACACTAGTTCCATTGGTATTTTTTTGAATCCAGATAAATCCCGATCTATTTTATCAGAGCTCTATAAATCCACACTGAGATTTTTCAAAGATGGATAA
Organism: Mythimna loreyi; assembly: GCA_029852875.1. NCBI lineage: Eukaryota > Metazoa > Arthropoda > Insecta > Lepidoptera > Noctuidae > Mythimna > Mythimna loreyi. The sequence goes on along the minus strand of CM056806.1, from coordinate 10,962,396 downwards.
ATTACATTCTATTTTATCGAATGAAGGTAAATCCAAACTTAATATTACATTTTTGAAAGGATGTGTGGCTTTAATACTAAACTTGCCGAACAGGATCGTTTTATTCAATACTGTTGTCACATTCAAGAAAAAACTGCCACGAAAATAATTAAAACATGATTATTAACACTTTTTTTTACGTATCTCCCAAGAAGGTAGAGTGGATTTATCCGAGTTTGAAGTTAAGCGACACATTTGTACTCTTTCATACTTACCCTCCTGTATCTCGCTCATTCGCTTGATAAGTAGGATCGGATCGGATTAGTATGTATCAATATGAATATACTTAGAAATGCGGGCAAGTGCTCAAATACTCGTCTAGGTTTCGGTTGGTTAATACAACTAATATTCTATTTTATCAACTTTTAAACTCTTACCCCCCTCCCCATTCGAACGCCGATGTTCGAACAACTATTATCTTAATTGTGTCTGCTTCTACGGTAGTCAAAAGGTGCTTTTCCAGTAAAAAAAAGTCGGTTTTACGGGCGAAGATTTTACGTGACAACGTCTTTTTCTCGGTAGAATATTTATTGATATGAATATAATTAAATTGCACAATAGGAACAAGGAATTGAATGAAAATAAGAATTGCACAAATTTTAACTATAGAAATATATTTTGTTTGCTGCGCGCGCGGCAGACCGATCATAGTTGAGTGGGAGAGAGACGCAAGGCATTCGGCGGGCCTCTCTCTCGTTCGGTGACTCATCGTAACGTTACCGAGCGTTACACTTTTTCATAAGTGACTCCCAGCCGCAACCTAATTTAAGACGTTGTCACGTCAAAATATGATAGGTTTCTAGTTAAACAAAAAGATTACCTTTTTTCATATTTCAGGTAAGTTTTTCCAAAACTCGACTGGCAACACTAGAAAACTCAGTCTAAGTTGACAGTTGACAGTTGTTGAGTTTGACATTTGACGTTTCACCAGTTCCACACGTTTGTTTACTTGTTGAGTTTTTGTTTTATATAGGTACATGTTTACTGAAACAAACAACTTAATTTCATAGTGAAATAAATAACTTGTTACTTCATAATTAATACAGAAAATAAAATGGAGAAACTACCAATGTGTAGGCTGTGTTTAGCAGAGAACGTTCGCATGTATGTAGTGATAAACAAAGACTTGCATGCGCTGTATGAGAGGCTGACTGACAATCCGGTGAGTTATATCCTGGACTTTGTTAACAAGATAAAATTCTTTTTTCTGCCTCGAGTTAGAAACAATCAACATTTTCTCCGTGTGAGGCGCACAGTATGCAAAGCTAACTAAATAAATAACTACATAAATAGTTATAGTTTTATATTTATAGTTAGATTAATGCGCTAGTAGTACACCGCAGACTACCCCTGTATTATTTTTAGTTCTTGCGATCCATCCTGAGGTTGTCTGGTAGATATTGTTATCAGCGATACAACCGCCATTGTACCCATAGATTTAAGTTTTTGTATACATTCTGTAACTTTTTGGTGTACAATAAAGTTAAATCTATCAGTCTATCTAACCACACAACATGGCACTTTCCATACACCTCCACGAGTCAGCATCTCAGTAGTTCCCGCTTTCCATAGGGTAATGTCATCTTTCTCACATTCATCCATCATTTCCCTGGTCGTCTCCTCCTCTCGTAACTGTCCACCTTCACACTCAACTTTACTATCTAAGCTTATGACTTTCTCAGTATCACATTAGAATGTAATATATTCATAGAAATATGGTTGAAGACAAGTTTTGTTGCAGTTTGTAACTGGAGACAGTAGACCGATGCTCGCTTGTTTCATCTGCTGCACTAAACTAAAGCAATGCTGCCAACTGCAGAGAAAATGTCTGGAAGCTGAAGAGCGGCTCACTCAGATGATGAATGAGGATTATGAGGTGAGGTATTTGTTGATGGATATTAACTCTAGGGTTGACTTTTGAAATATAACAGGAAAGGTAACTTTTACAGTGTGTCCTTAAATTACATTACTTTCTTTCCTATTCTCACCTTTTACACACATTACCGACTGATCAATCAGTATTATAGTATAGAATACCTCGGTAAAGTGTAAAATAAACAATATTTCATACATATTGGGGTGATTTTTGAGTTGGAGCAGTAAGGGCTCTATCTGAACCTTTAGTGTCAAGAACATTACTGATTGTATTCATAGAACAGTAATTATTACGTAGCCTTTCGAGTACCGTAATTAGAAATATAATAGAAAGACAATAGGTACGCGAATGCCAGCATTTACTTAGGGCTCAAGAGTTTAATACAATTTTGCCATGGGACACCCGTACGGCAAATATCCACCCTTACGTTGTTGAGACATCTACGGTCCAGACTGAGCTAGACTAGACTCATCGTTAATACCGCGTACGTCGAGGGACTGCAACAGTTTGCCGACTGCAGTCTTTCCATCCGATTATAATTTAGGTATCTTCAAGACTAGAATGAATAGGCTCTTAATAAACTAGTGCTTACCTTCAGGTTGGATCGCAGTCAAGCACTAGCTTATAGCAATTAAAATAAAGAAATTGTATTCATATATTTATAAAAAATATGAAATGAAATATAGAAAATGCTCAAGAGACTATCCTTAACTTGAGTAATTGCTAACAGTTTTCATAAAATTGGAAAAAAATATTAAAGTGACATGAAGAAAACAAAATCCACTGTGTAAGTGGGATACGGGACCTACAGCTTCATGTTTTCTGAGGTCCATATAGGACTACGCAATGCATTATGACTTATCTTTTTACAGCTAAATCCCCCTATAAACCAAGACCACTTCGGATGTCGTAACGAGTTGACTATATCACCCATGGAACATGTAAGCATAGAATCTGATGATGAATGTCAAGCAGAATGTGATCCTATCAAAGAAGAGTTACCAGATGTGTGTGAGAGACTAGATGATGTCATTGAGCCAGAGGAGGAACATCAAAGTGATGGTATGTTTTTAAGAACTAGACATTTAATGATCCATCTATACTAATACTAGCCTTCTGCCAGCCTCTTCGTCCGCTTGAAAGTTGGGTTTGGCATACAAACTGTAGACCCCCATTACATCCCTTTAGGAGCTGAATTTTGAAAAACCCTTTCTTAGTGTTCGCCTACGTCATTAAAGGAAGCCCTGTGTAAAATTTCATACTCCTTCAAGACCCAGTAGTTTTGACTGTGTGTTGATATGTCAGTCTGACAGTTTCTCCTTTTATGTATATAGATTAGATCGAACCTACGACCTCCGGCATAGCACTCAGGGCCACTAACCACTACACCAACGGGCCAGTCAAAATAATCTATATATATAAAAGGAGAAACTGACTGACTGACATATCAACGCACAGCCAAAACTACTGGGTCTAGGAGCGCAAAATTTTGCACAAGGCTTCCTTTTATGACGTAGACGATCACTAAGGGTTTTTCAAGATTCAGCTCCTAAAGGGATGTCATGGGGGTCTAAAGTTTGTATGGAGAACCCAACTTTCACGCAGGCGAAGCCTCTGGTGGAAGGCTAGTCCTGTATAACTAATTATCTCTTCACTCTGTTTACTTTCTAGAACTTGAAAATCTATACAAAAGTTATTCACAAGATATGTCAGCACAACCGTCGGAATCTGATTTAGAAGATGATGTGCCTTTAATAGAGATCAAAACGGAAGTGGAAGAAGAACAAGAAGTACCGAGGAAGAAGCGAAGAGCCAGTGACACGACACGTGAGTATTAGTTAGTGAACCATTGTGTAGCGATGGGCCGAGTTGACTTTTTGGTAACTCGAGTAACTCGAGTTGACCCGTTTACTAACTCGGGTTGCAACTCGAGTTGACTCGACTCGATCCGTCACGTCGCCGCGTCGACCGTCCGAGTCAGCTCAACTTGGTGCTAACTTGCTACGTTCATGGTTCACCGGGTCGGGTCCGGTGGGCTGCGTGGCGTCGAATAGCCGTGTAAATGGTAGTCAATGAAATAAAAATGAGACTGTTCAAAAATTAGTCGTTTATTATTATTTCGATGGCACTTTATTCCTTAAATTAAGCACATCAACAACCTTTAAACAAGCTAATCAACAATCAACATCTAAGTAATGGCACTTATTTCTAAATGACTACCAGTCTTAAGTTAAAAAAATCACTGATAAGAAACAACAACGAGAACTATCGTTGACGTTCGTTCGTTCGGTCGTCGGGCTCGCTCGGAGCCGATCGGGCCTCGCAACTCGCGGGCAGTCGCGGGCTAGCCGGCTAGCTCGAGTTCGGACGTTCGTTCGGTCGTCGGTTTGATTCGGGCTCGCTCGGAGTCGAACGCCCGCCGCGCGCGCTCTCCGAGTCAACTCGATTTTCTTATATTTTGACTCGGGCTGGCTCGCGTACGGTCTGACCCGAGTTACTTGAGTTAGATAACTCGAGTCGCCCATCGCTACCATTGTGTGAGCGAACAGGGGCCCAAGTCTGCTATTTTCAAAATATTGTCATTCCAACACGATTCCATTGTGATTTTGCTAAAAGTTCGTAATCTGTTAATTCATAATGGCTGATAATGGGGCGGTCAGTGGTGTCGTAATAGAATTGTGGTACAAGCTGTTTTGTAACGAATTAAAAACTATAACTGTACAATAACATTCTAATCGTAAGTCACTGATTAAAATATAATAATACATTTATTTCGACCATCTAGGATCATAACAGCGCGTCAAGCCTAGGATCAAGGTTGTTGAGCGCCAACAACGCCGAATACGGTGGTGGCGACTGAATGAAGCCACGTCCCAGTCGTTCGCGTCGGCCATCGGCGACAAGTGCGATGGTACCGATGGCGAACCTGTGCAAAGCCACTGGGACAGGATTCAGGTTACCATCACCGAGGCGGCAAAGTCGGTGCTCGGCTTGTCCAGGGGTGGCCGCAAGTGTGACAAGGAGACTTGGTGGTGGGATGACACAGTCCAGAGGGAGATCAGAGAGAAGAAAGCTCTCTTCAAAACGTGGCAAGCTTCCAAATCTCCTGAAGATCGCGACGCATACAGAGCTGCAAAACGTGCCGCCAAGAGGGCCGTAGCCAGAGCCAGACGAGACCACTTACAGCCACTTTATGATAAGTTGGAATCGTCTGAGGGGCAGAAGCTCATATATAAGCTGGCACGTTCCAGGGTCAAAGCGGCACTGGATATCACTAAGTGCCGCTGTGTAAGAGACCCTGACGGCAATCTGTTATGCGAGGACCTCGCGGTGAAGGAGAGATGGCGCTCGTACTTCCATGAGCTGCTGAACAAGCAGCACAAAGAGGTGCTGTCTCCGGTTCTCCCTCCAAATCAGGGACTTGTGCCCCTGGTTACGCCTGAAGAAGTGCATGTGGCTCTTCGCCGCATGAAGAACCGGAAAGCTGTCGGTGCCGATGGAGTCCCCATTAAAGCCTGGAAGGCGATGGGTCCTCGTGGTGTGGGCATCTTAACCCACCTATTTAACCGCATGCTCCTCACCGGAAAGATCCCGAGTCAATTGAGACTGAGTATTATCACTCCAATCTTCAAAGGCAAGGGATCAGTGCAGGAGTGTGGCGACTACCGGGGGAATAAGGTTATGTCCCATATTCATGGTATCTCGAGCTATATATGGCTCTTCGAGCGGGTGATTGACTCTCGGATCCGACAGGAGTGCACCGTCTCGGGATGTCAATATGGGTTTCGACCAGGCATTGGTGCCATGGATCCCATCTTTGCCCTAAGGGTTACCATGGAGGGATACAGATCAAAGAATACGCCTCTGCACCTCTTGTTCCTTGACATGCAGAAGGCCTTCGACTGTGTCCCTCGTGAGGTGATCTGGTGGGCGCTGAGATCCAAAGGAGTGCCCGAGACCTATGTTGACATCATCCGAGACATGTACCGAGACTCCGGTTCTGTGGTTCGGACCGCTGTTGGCGATACGAAACCCTTCCCCATCACCGTCGGAGTTCACCAGGGTTCTGTCCTTAGTCCGTTTTTGTTCAGCGTGGTGCTGGACGTGCTGTCCTTCAACATCAGGGACTTACACGAGCAGCCGCCATGGCTGCTCGTGTATGCAGACGACATCGCGCTGGCGGACTCGGACAGTGGGCGCTTGGTTCGACGTGTGACAGCGTGGAAGGAATCGCTGCAAAACGGCGGTCTGAAAATTAATGCGGCGAAGACCGAGTACTTGGCCTGTAACACAACAAACGCTGCTCCTGTTCGCATTGGCGAAGATACAGTCGAGCGCACGGAACAGGTCAGGTACTTGGGATCGGTGCTCCACGAGTCCGGGGACGTCGATTGCAACGTCGAGTCACGTATCTTGGCGACCTGGGCGAAATGGCGTGAGGTGGCGGGAGTTATCTGTGACCCCAAAATGCCGGTTAGGCTCAAAGGACAGGTCTATAAGACCATCATTAGGCCTGTCCTTTTGTATGGCAGTGAAGCGTGGCCTGTACTTAAAAAATGAATATGCTGCGCTGGATGTCGGGAGTTTCGCGGAAAGACCGCATTAAAAACTCCCGCATCCGGGGCAGCCTTCAGGTCCGTGAAAATAGCGGATAAACTGCAGGAGGGTCGCCTACGCTGGTATGGCCACGTATTACGAAAACCGGCAGACTACGTTGGTAACAGATGCCTCGCCATGCCGCCTCCGCCGGGACCCGGAAAACGAGGAAGGCCTAAGAGGCGTTGGATCGACATCGTAAGGGACGATATGCGTGCCAATGGGCTTACGGCAAAGGACGCGAAAGACCGAGCGAAGTGGAGGCGTTTGAGTTGGAAAGCGGACCTCGGGCACCGAGGAAGCCAAGGAAGCAACCGGGACTAACGCTGAGATGATGATGATGATGATGATCTAGGATCATAACACACAAAAACATTACATTACAATTATACACAAGTTAAACAAAAACACGAAACATCTAATTACAGATTCCGGTTGCTCAGCAAATGAACCATACAGCAATGGTTCAGGTACTGACAATCGAACCTGTGCGCGAATACCCTCAGGATGCTATTGGCGCAAGCGCGAACCCTGCGCACCAGGGATGTGCACCGCTTCCGTACGGTAGAATAGAAACAGTCTACTCGCGATTCGGCGAACATCCCCGATGCGCTACAGAATCGCGGCAGCCCCACCAGCACCCTGAATGCATTATTATATTGTACATGCAGGGCATTGTATTTAGTGATGGTTAATATAGCGTATAGCGCCAAAATATAGCATGCTATTTGAACATACCATTAGCATCTGCTATTTCCAATCTGTTTACGTGCTATAATATAGCGTCTCACTCAATAAAACATCAAGAGCGCGGCAAAACGGGATAGCAACACTAGGGCATTCAAACTCGGATAGTTACCAACTCCGGAGCTAGTTACGATGTTGAGCAATCAAATCCGGAACTCCGGAGTTGGCTCCGGAGTTGAAACTTTTTTAGAAATTAATAAAAAGGGCCTTTTATTTTAATCAATATAAGTTTTATTTGTTAACAATCAATGTTTTTGTTTAAAAATTTATGTCTGACAGATAGAAGCTGTAAAAGTCAACTAAGTAATACGAATTACAAAATATTAAAACAATCACAAAAAATAAACATTTGTTTAGCAAGAATCAGTCTAAAAGTTTAAAAGTTTTATTTCTGACAGCCAGACGTTGTAATAGACATCTATATTAGTTGTCTCTACATTATAAAATACACTCAGCGGCACGGAAAGTGGCCCAAGTGCGTTATGTCGTTTATTATCAAAATGAAAAGCGAAACAGGGTTTTTTTGTTGTTGTAAAATTTTTATGTTTATTCAGATCTTATATGCTAACGATTAATTAACAAAAAATGAGGTAAATTTAATAAAAATAAAATAAAATTTTATAAAACCAGAAAAGGCGAGAAAGCTCGAAGTTTTAAAAAAATTGTTTTTAAATTAAATTTACAAATTAAAGCTATGGTACTTAAAATTAATAGCGGGTATTTCCACCTCTGGCCCTGATGACAGTCTGCATGCGGCCAGGCATGCTGTGGATTGTGTTTTTAATGTCCACTTGGGGTAATTCGTCCCAGGCCGCCACCAGAGCGGTTTTCAACTGACCGATAGTCTCTGGAGGGTTGGGAGTGGATCGGATACGTCTTTTAGGCATGTCCCAAACATGTTCTATGGGATTCAGGTCTGGGCTTCTTACTGGCCACTCCAATATCGTGATTCTCACCTCAGACTGGTAATCATCAATACAACGAGCTGCATGAGGTCGGGCATTGTCTTGCATTAAAATGAAATCTTCGCTACCGAGGAACGCCACGAATGGTAAAATGGGTTCTTGGAGGATCTCTTGAATGTATCGTGCTGCTGTTAGACGACCTGGTACGACTGGCAACTCTGTGCGTGCGTCTGAACAGATCCCTCTCCAAACCATAACTGGTCCACCATGGAAACTAACGGTTTCTGTGGTCGTTATCGCTAGAAACCTCTCCCCGTGCCTTCTCCACACACGTTTGCGGCCATCTGGAGCTCTTAAGGCCACTCTACATTCATCTGTCCACAGAAATTTGCTTCACCGGTCGTGAGTCCAATTGGCGTGTTCGCGAGCAAATCGAAGTCGAGCTACACGATGGTGCCGGAGCAGTTCTAGACCTCAAGCTGGTCTTCAAGCACGCAGATTCTGTTCCTCCATTCTCCTTCTTATTGCCCGCTCACTTACGTTGACCCCTCTTGCCGTTTGTAGTCGCTGCCGTATTTTAACCGCAGTAAGGAACCAATTTCTCAAAATTGCGAGTGCGATAAATCGGTCGTCTCGTGCTGATGTACACCTAAAACTGTCACTTCCTGATCTCCTTGTGTATAGGCCGGTCTGATCGTACCTTTTTAAGGCATACCTTACTTCTGTATGCGGTACATTTAAATTTTCAGCAATCTCTCGCTGCGTTCGCCCCTGACTCCGAAGCAACACAGCTTGACCAACTTGAGCTGAAGTTAGGGGCATTATGTTCCAGTTCTGGAAGCATTCATTACTGTAGATTAATTAAAAAAATTAAATCAATAAAGATTAAAAGCACGATCATTTGAATATCGAAGTTTAACTTACCCGTGTTGTTTGCGTTTCAGTAACAAACTAGCGTTAAGCGTCACAGAAAGTAAACAAATGAATCGTTTTGTGCTTACCGTCTTAAATTAACAATAGCATTAATGTCCTAACAAACTGCCACTTGAAATTCCCATACACGATAGCAAAATCGCCTGTTATCGGTCTGTTTATGTTTGGGCCACATTCCGTGCCGCTAAGTGTATTTTAAAAATCAACAAACATAAAAAATCATCATTTGTTTGGCAAGTTACAATAAAATAATAATCATGAACTTATCCTAATAAAACTAAAAAATCAACTTTTTTTGAGATCGAAGTTCTTGGTAATAAATTTTGAGAAACGATGAGGCATTTAACGATAGGTCAGAAAGGAAACTTCTAAGTTTCGTGCAGAAAAAGCCTGCTGCTGAGAATGCTCGTTCTGACTCCACGCTCGTCAGCAAGACACACAGCAGATAGTGGTACGCTTCTTAAAGGTATTTTCCTCTGCATCCGCCAATGTCATAAATTTCTTTTTCTATTCATACAAATCCATCCATATCCAAATTAGCCGATGAGGTACTTTGTTTTTTATTTTTTAACTGCCGAATAATACCGAAGTGTTGAGCTAAGGACTTAGGAAGGAATCAAACAACGGGTTACGTTACGCTCAAGACTTAAGATGTGTTTTTCGTGGTTTTGTAAATAATGTTTACATGGTTTTTGAAAACCGGTTTCAACTCCGGTATTCTATTTCAACTCCGGAGTTGAAAAATGCTTAAAATCGCTTCGAAACTCCGGAGTTACGAAACTCCGGAACTCCGGATTGAAAGCCCTAAGCAACACAGCATGATAGCGCCGTGTGTAGAAAATTATTTTATAACGTCTCGCTCAACTAAACACCGGTCACAGCGGGGCAAAACGAGATAGCAACATAGCAGGAAAGCATCGTCTCCGTCTGTAGAGACTCGGGTGAACTCGGCTGCAATCGGCTCGTGACGCGTTTTCGCGATGCAATAGAAATGTGATAACCCGTTCGGGTTAAGTAGGCACAAAGCGCAATAAGAATCTTGATCAACGAGGTGTTTACTTAATTCGGATGGTGTTGCCTCATGTTTGTCAACATAAAATACTTATACTCGTTCGGTCTTCTCTCGAATCGCGATATTTCTTAATACTTTTTAAAAGTTTTGGTGTGTTTTTGTAATTAAATTCTGTAAAATATTCTCTGTAAATATTCTTAGATTGTCTTGCAATCGTAAAGTATAAATATTGTGTGTTAGCGTTTAAGAACTGTGAAAGTCGCAGGTATAAGTAGTCATTGCGAATGTGTGACACTAATTTGTTAAACGCTGTGTGGATAATAAGACTAAGTGTGTTTTATTAAATAATAGTGAAATAAAAACGCGATTTACCTATCTGGAACTTTTTTGAGAAGTCCTCTGAAGGCAACAAAACAGCAGTATGTAACCATTGTCGCCGAGAATTATCATTTAAATCATCGATAACTAATTTGAAAACTCATTTAAAACAAAAACACAGTTCAGCATACAATGTTTTTTTTTTAAATTCCGCCAAAAACTTTGCATCGGTACCTGAATTGTCGCTGAGCGTCGCCGTATTAAATGATAACATCATGCTATAAAATAGCATATAAAATAATAATAATATATAAAATATATTCCATAAAAATATATTCAATAGTCTATAGGACGTACATAGCAGATTTGACCATCACTAAAATCAGATAACGGCTGAGTTTTGTTATAGCATGCTATAAAAATAGCAGATAAAATAGTGTGCTATAAAAATATATTCAATAGTCGATAGCATGTTCATAGCATATAGCAGATTTGAACATCACTAATTGTACACAGGCTGCTAGTGTAGAAGGATGTACAGAATGCTTTGAACAAAGTTATTTTCACTTCGGTGGTACAACGAGCAAACCTGCGACCAATCATAATCGCCCTTACAGACAACGCCCTGCGTTCTCGCTCTATAAAAAAAACTATTATAAAAAATAAATAAATATTAATTTACTGCATATGTCAAACATTCATTTGTCATTATATATGAAATAACCATTCTATAAAAAATCTTTCAATGAACTGTCACTGGTTGATCATTGGAAAGTCATAATAACGCCATCATATAGACTACCAAACTTGTCAAAATCAACAACAATGATCGATTATTATTTTTTATTTTACTATTGTAATAGCAGACTTGAGGCCCTGGTCCGTTTGATGCGATGCGTGCGATACCGACAGGTGCACGCTTACCTTAAACGACAGTTGACATCACAATTGCAATATTCACAATACAAACTTAATGTAATTAATAGATGCGGCAATTTACTACAATATACTGCTACGGCAATATACTGCTTGGGAACGAATAGACAAAAAATGCTTTTTGTTTTTAAATTTTTCAGCATTTTAGAAAAAAGGAGGACTGAAAATGCTTTATTATTATTATTATAGCTAGCCTATGCTGCCCACTGCTGGGCGAAGAAAAAGTCTTATTTAATCATACTCGACTAGCGTAATAAATGGGCTTTCTTAGACCCTAGTCTATCACATTGGTGTTCAAATGTTTTTGGAATAGTAGTCCATGTTTGACCTCTCCTTTAATATCACAGGGTCGGCTGTGGGAGAGGAGTCAACACTATGCAGACAAGAAAAAAAACTAGAAGACGTAATTACAGAAAACCAAAAGAAGAATGAAGAGTCGGGCACTAGAGTTGCGCTGAACACGCAACATGGTACATCCAGACGTATTGCGAAGTTCCACGAACCTCTACCTAGTACAACACCTCGAGTTGATATTAGTGTTGTTGATACTACTTTAGACACAACGTGTCGAAAAAAAAAATTAACAAAACCCACTCATATACGCACTGGTGGACCACCTTATAAGTGTGACAATTGCCAGCGCACTTGTGTAAATAAGGCACTATTAATACAACATATTCGTATACACACTGGCGAGAAACCTTACAAATGTGAAGAATGTCAGCTTTGTTTTAGTCACAAGAGCAATTTAACAACACACATTCGTACGCACACTGGCGAGAAACCTTTCAAATGTGAAGAATGTCAGCGTTGTTTTAGTCAGAAGGTCTATTTAATAAAACACATTCGTACGCACACTGCCGAGAAACCATACAAATGTGAAGAATGTCAGCTTAATTTTCGTCATAACAGCAGTTTAATAACACACATTCGTACGCACACTGGCGAGAAACCGTACAAATGTGAGGAATGTCAGCTTTGTTTTATTCAGAAGGGCAGTTTAACAAACCACATTCGTACGCACACTGGCGAGAAACCTTACAAATGTGAAGAATGTCATCTCAATTTTCGTCACAAGAGCAATTTAACTAATCATATTCGTACGCACACTGGCGAGAAACCGTACAAATGTGAGGAATGTCAGCTTTGTTTTATTCAGAAGGGCAATTTAATAAAACACATTCGTACGCACACTGGCGAGAAACCGTACAAATGTGAAGAATGTCAGCGTTGTTTTATTCAGAAGAGCAATTTAACAAAACACATTCGTACGCACACTGGCGTTACACCTTACAAATGCAACGAATGTCAGCTTAGTTTTCGTCAAAAGAGCGATTTAACAAATCATATTTATACGCACACTGAAGATAAACCGTACAAATGTGAAGAATGTCCGCGTGGTTTCAGTAGGAAACATGATTTAACAAAACACATTCGTACGCACACTGGCGTTACACCTTACAAATGCAACGAATGTCAGCTTAGTTTTCGTCAAAAGAGCGATTTAACAAATCATATTTATACGCACACTGAAGATAAACCGTACAAATGTGAAGAATGTCCGCGTGGTTTCAGTAGGAAACATGATTTAACAAAACACATTCGTACGCACACTGGCGATAAACCTTACAAATGTGAAGAATGTCAGCGCTGTTTCAGTCAGAAGAGTACTTTAATACGTCACATCCGTACGCACTCACACTGAAAAGCCTTTTAAATGTGATGTCTATCAGAGTTATTTTAGTCGAAATAGACTTTTAGTGAGGCACATTCGTACGTACGTAGGCAACAACTGATGTGAGGAATATCTGCATCAAGATACGACGACCAATACAAGCGTCAACATTGTCATCACTTGACATTTTGTTTGACAACACTTTATTTTTGTTATTTTTTACCGTCTGTTTTGTAAATGTTGTGCTGTGTCTGCATCGAATAAATGTATTTCTATTCTATTCTATTCATTGTTCTATGAGAAACAGATCAGGCCCCAGAGTCTGCTAATACAATAGTGTCAAAATGTTCTATCATTGGTTTCATAATTGTTGATTTTGACAAGTTTGGTTATCTACTATTAAAATGGCGTCATTATGACTTTCCAATGATTAACCACTGACACTCCATTGAAAGAAATGGCATAAATTGGTAATCTCATACACAATGACAGGCGAATGTCTGACTTAGACGGTATTTTGTAAAAATTTTGACATTTGTCTTGGCCTTTAGTGAGTAGACACTAATTTTTGGACCTTTATTCTGAATAATCTAGCTATAAGATCGCGTCTGTCATTCGCTTTCTGGCCAGGTATGAGCTCTTGAGTTATTTCTGTCCACTTAGGGCAGGCCTCCGTCACTCCATGTACTTGCATGCTATAATTACCTACCGCCCGGAATAGCGATCTCAGGCCTTTTGCGGACTAAATTCGGTGCAAGCGAAGGGTACGCACGTTGTTCAATTTTAATAGTTCCATTCGTTCTGTTACAAACCAGTCTAGGTCACACTTTTTAAAAAAGGAAACACTTTTGGCTGTAAGATATTAACTTACCTTTTGCAGCATTTGGTTTTACACCTTTGTCAGTAATGACATGGCCTAAGTATGAAACTTCCTTTCTGAGGAACTCACAATTGTCGGGTTGTAATTTAAGTTTAAATTGGCGGAGTCTGTGTTAGGTTATTAATGTGAGAGGCAAGGTCATAAGAATATATAACAATGTCGTCAAGGTAAACAAAACATTGTATGCCTTGGAGTCCAGATAAGGCTGAGTTCATTAGCCTCTGAAAAGTTGACGGAGCGTTTTTAAGTCCAAACGGCATACGTGTGAACTCGTGATGTCCTGTTGGGACAGAAAATGCTGTTTTTGGGGCGTCTTCCGCAGACATGTTGATTTGATGGAAACCGGATGCTAGATCTAACGTGCTGAAATATTTACTTTTGCCCAGCTGATCTAGTATTTGGATATATTTGGAATAGGATAGGATAAGTCCATACCACACGCAATTTCTTTTGACCGGACGCGTCGAGTTTTTTAGGCACCACAAATTGGTGATGACCATGGAGACATAGAAGGTTTTATGATACCTTGCCGTAGCATTTTATCGATTTGGGAGTCGACCTCTTTTTTGTGACATTCAGGGAATCGGTATGTCTTTAAGTGGATTAGCTCATGTGACGTTGTTTTAATTTTATGTTCTATTGCGTCGGTAGAGGTCAGCTGATCGTCAGATAAGTGGAAGATGTCAGAAAATTGGGAACACACTGAGTATAGTGCTTCAGTTTCATCCGCATTAAGGTGGGACACCCGAAGTTCCTTTAGAACTTCTTCTGTGCGCTCAAAGGTATGTGATTCGGCTGTGGTACCTATAAATATTGAAGCTTGTAGTTGGAAAGGTCCTAAATGTAATTGAAGGTCAGAATTTATTTGTACCGGTGCTTCTAAGGTATTTAAAATTGATTATTAACGCGGTTATTTTCCTTTACTTTTACCATACAGTTGGCTATTAGTAGGTTCCTAGATAGATGTTGATCGATTAGTAATCCACTAATCTCTGGTTTGGCGACTGTACACTCGATATTAGCTTCGCTACGTGCTGCTATTGTGTAAACGGGTTCATTAAAATACCTAAATAAATCATTGCCGACAATGCCATCGTAGGGTATTATACAAGTTATCTATTAAGTTAAATACGTGAGTTAAGTATTTGCAGTCACTGTGGTCTTCGTTATGGGTATAAATAGTTATAGGAATTTGTCCTAATGTGCTTAGGGGACTATCGGTGGTTGAGTCGATACCTTTGATCTTAAACTTGATCGATTAATTAATTACAGGCATAACGTCGATAACTGACGTTTTTATAATGCTTTGACATTAGAGTTAGAGGGTTTATTTACATTAAACTTTTTATTATTATACTCGCGGAGTTTGCAATTTTCCAAGAGATGTCCTGCTTTTTTTGCAATGTAGGCAGAACGGATCTTTTGAAGCTAGTTTACTGGTAGAAGGCTTTTGAGTTTGGTTAATACTAAAGTTGCCGGTTTTATTTGGTCTAGTGATTGGTAACCGCGATTTCTGTCAAAAGCAGGTTTCTACTCTAAGTGAATATTGGCTAACATTTTCTTGAGCGCCTTGTCTGCAATCTTGGAGTTCGATTAAAAGATGAGCATAATGTTTACGCTCTCCAAACTGGTTCTGTAAGAAATCCCTAAGTGAGGGCCACAACTCGAATTCTTTTATCGAGCAAGCTATTTCGGCTTTGCCGTCTAGCTGGCTGATGATATATTTAAATACAATTTCCTGTTGACTTTGGGAAGCTTAAGAAATCGCATTGTCGCAATTATTTATAAAAGCGTTGAGCTTTTCCCGGCTGCCATCAAAAGGTTTTATACATTTTAAAATTACATTTAAGGTTAAGCCTTCCCTGGGCTCTTCCTTGACATTCTTGGAACTTTGAGACATTATTTTAAAATAATACAATTGTACAAGCAAACCCTGGAAATAAAATTAGTATAGCTTACGTATAAGTCTACACGGTAAATCACGTCGAACTGTTCTTATCGCTGTACACCTGAACTGCGTGGTCTCTGTCTAGACGCTGTTACAATGTTGCTGCGAGGTAAGCCGTCACAGGTAAGTTTGATGGAACTTTGTTAGTATTGGCTATTTATAAGGAATGTTCACAAAGCTCACAGGAACGCCACCAAACATGCGTTTTTCATGTTTATGTTGGAACTGGAGCTCTGGATACTGGAACCGAAGTTGACCTTGAGCCAGGTCGGCGCTGGGTTTGGAGACGGGAGACGCCACCTGCGACACAGGTCCTTGCCGCTTACTGCACAGTGGATCGGCTATGAGGTCACCGGTGTGGTGTACAGAGTACACCTGGATTATACGAGTCACTTCGGATATTATGCACTTACTAAACTTCACTGGTTACTGATTTTCGGAGGGGACCAGGATTTTTCTAATCCCTTTTCCGCTGCCACCAATGTTACAAACCGGTCTGGGTCACACTTTTTAAAAAAGGAAACATTTTGGCTGTAAGAAATTAACTTAATTTGTTTAACCTTTTACAAATAAATTGCGCGAGTGCAACACACGAGTGCACGGGACGAAGGTTGGAAGACGACTGACTGGATGAGTGGGATGGATGACTACGTGTCAAGGAGTGATGTGTCAGCACTGAGAGAAATGCAGCATGAGCTGCTGGCTAAGCCAGAAAGGGTGCAATGGAAGGGTATAACAGGTCGAAAGAATAAAATTATTAATTAAATCAAAAAATAAATTAAGTTTTTGTTTTCGTGTACTTTTATAACCTGTGTGCGTAATAAACTGAGTAATCAAGTGCTGCATATTATTTATTTCCTGTGTGACAGTCGTAAAAGTGGCGCCCAACGTGGGTTTTACGTGGACTTACTTTAATCAAGATTGAACTTTGAAGGTCTTTTAAATATTGGTGTAAAAATATACAAAACGTGAAGTTATCGGATTTTTTGTTTGTTGTCGTTCCTTTAATAATAAGTGAAAAAATGACTTATGATATTTAGATAAAAATAAAAGCTATCTCATCAAAATTATCTACACTAATATAATAAAGAGGTAGTTTGTTTTTTTATTTGTAGGAGGTAATCTCTGGAGCCGATGTACTGCTTAGGCGAAGGGTGGCCGTGGCATTCCTGCAGGAGACTCGGTGGAAAGGCCGCAGATCCCGGCTCATCGGGAACGGCTACAAGCTGATCTACACGGGTGCAGCCGGTGGGGAGAACGGGGTGGCCGTTGTACTCTCCGAGGAGTTTCACGACGCAGTCCTGGAGGTGAAACGCTACAGTGATCGGCTTATGGTCGTAGGTGTGCTTATCGATGGGGTTATAACCCACTTGATAAGTGCCTACGCGCCTCAGGTCGGTTGCAGCGACGCTGAAAAGGCTGCGTTCTGGGATCAACTCGGTGAGGTGCTTCGTGGCATCCCGTTGTCGCAGGGAATCGTTTTGGGTGGTGATCTGAACGGTCATGTGGGTGACAGGTGCAAGGACTTTGAGCATGTTCACGGTGGCTTTGGATACGGTAGCCGTAACGCTGAAGGTGAGACTATCCTTCAAACGTGTGCGGCTGCCGGCCTTGCCATCGTGAACACGTATTTCAAAAAGAAATCCGAACACCTGATTACCTACAGGAGCGGGAGGTACGCTACCCAAATCGATTTCTTACTCACACGGAGGCACCACATCAGTAAGGTAGCCAACTGCAAGGTCATACCCGGTGAGAGTCTCACTGCACAACACCGTCTCCTTGTCATGGACTTGCGCGTCAAGCCTAGGGCCAAGGTTGTTGAGCGCCAACAACGCCGAATACGGTGGTGGCGACTGAATGAAGCCACGTCCCAGTCGTTCGCGTCGGCCATCGGCGATAAGTGCGATGGAACCGATGGCGAACCTGTGCAAAGCCACTGGGACAGGATTCAGGTTGCCATCACTGGGGCGGCAAAGTCGGTGCTCGGCTTGTCCAGGGGCGGCCGCAAGTGTGACAAGGAGACTTGGTGGTGGGATGACACAGTCCAGAGGGAGATCAGAGAGAAGAAAGCCCTCTTCAAAACGTGGCAAGCTTCCAAATCTCCCGAAGACCGCGACGCATACAGAACCGCAAAACGTGCCGCCAAGAGGGCCGTAGCCAGAGCCAGACGAGACCACTTACAGCCACTTTATGATAAGTTGGAATCGTCTGAGGGGCAAAAGCTCATTTATAAGTTGGCACGATCCAGGGTCAAAGCGGCTCTGGATATCTCTAAGTGCCGCTGTGTAAGAGACCCTGACGGCAATCTGTTATGCGAGGACCTCGCGGTGAAGGAGAGATGGCGCTCGTACTTCCACGAGCTGCTGAACAAGCAGCACAAAGAGGTGCTGTCTCCGGTTCTCCCTCCAAATCAGGGACTTGTGCCCCCGGTTACGCCTGAAGAAGTGCATGCGGCTCTTCGCCGCATGAAGAACCGGAAAGCTGTCGGTGCCGATGGAGTCCCCATTGAAGCCTGGAAGGCGATGGGTCCTCGTGGTGTGGGCATCTTAACCCACCTATTTAACCGCATGCTCCTCACCGGAAGGATCCCGAGTCAATGGAGACTGAGTATTATCACTCCAGTCTTCAAAGGCAAGGGATCGGTGCAGGAGTGTGGCGACTACCGTGGGATTAAGGTTATGTCCCACACCATGAAGCTCTTCGAGCGGGTGATTGACTCTCGGATCCGACAGGAGTGCACCGTCTCGGGATGTCAATATGGGTTTCGACCAGGCCATGGCGCCATGGATCCCATCTTTGCCCTAAGGGTTACCATGGAGGGATACAGATCGAAGAATACGCCTCTGCATCTCTTGTTCCTAGACATGCAGAAAGCCTTCGACTGTGTCCCCCGTGATGTGATCTGGTGGGCGCTGAGATCTAAAGGAGTGCCCGAGACCTATGTTGACATCGTCCGAGATATGTACCGAGACTCCGGTTCTGTGGTTCGGACCGCTGTTGGCGATACGAAACCCTTCCCCATCACCGTCGGAGTTCATCAGGGCTCTGTCCTTAGTCCGTTTCTGTTCAGCGTGGTGCTTGACGTGCTGTCCTCCACCATCAGGGACTTACATGAGCAGCCGCCATGGCTGCTCATGTATGCAGACGACATCGCGCTGGCGGACTCGGACAGTGGGCGCTTGGTTCAACGTGTGGCAGCGTGGAAGGAATCGCTGGAGAACGGCGGTCTGAAGATTAATGCGGCGAAGACCGAGTACTTGGCCTGTAACACAACTAACGCTGCTCCTGTTCGCATTGGCGAAGACACAGTTGAGCGCTCGGAACAGGTCAAGTACTTGGGATCGGTGCTCCACGAGTCCGGGGAAGTCGATTGCGACGTCGAGTCACGTATCTCGGCGGCCTGGGCGAAGTGGCGTGAGGTGGCGGGGGTTATCTGTGACCCCAAAATGCCGGTTAGGCTCAAAGGACAGGTCTATAAGACCATCATTAGGCCTGTCCTTTTGTATGGCAGTGAAGCGTGGCCTGTACTTGAGCGACATAAGCAAAGCCTGCGTGTCACGGAAATGAATATGCTGCGCTGGATGTCTGGAGTTTCGCGGAAAGACCGCATTAAGAACTCCCGCATCCGGGGCAGCCTTCAGGTCCGTGACATAGCGGATAAACTGCAGGAGGGTCGCTTACGCTGGTATGGCCACGTTTTACGAAAACCGGCAGACTACGTGGGTAACAGATGCCTCGCCATGCCGCCTCCGCCGGGACCCGGTAAACGAGGTAGGCCTAAGAGGCGTTGGATCGACGTCGTAAGGGACGATATGCGTGCAAATGGGCTTAAGGCAGAGGACGCAAAAGACCGAGCGAAGTGGAGACGACTAGGAAGGAAAGCGGACCCCGGGCACCGAGGTGAAAGCCAAGGTAGCAACCGGGACATACGCTAGGCTGATGATGAATCTCTGGAACTAATGGTTCGATTGGAAAAAAATTAGCAACAATAGAAAGCTGCTGAGTGACATAGGCTATAAATTATTTATATAACATGGATGTTAACCGAGCTATCACTACAAGAAATTTTCCGCGGACGAAGTCGCGGGCAGAAACTAGTAAGAAATATTACAAAATGTTTTCTCCGGTCACGGGGAAAACTGACTGTGTTGCAGATTTTATGAATTGACTGTCCCATTGTTTTTGTTATAAAAAGTCCCATATTTCGTCTTTCGGCGGCATCTGTAATGTTTAAACTTCTTTCTACTATTATTTTGCTTCGCTATCACACATGCCAATAGAATTCGCATAGAAAATCGCTTTATTATTCCTGAGTAACTTTGGCTATATTTTAAGTAAGCGGACGAAACCGCGGGCAAAAGCTGGTAGGTTATAATTAACATCCTAGTTTAGCACATATTTTTAATAGTTGTATTGATTGTGGTGAGTTTCCTGACTTAATGAAGTATAGTAAATTAATGCCATTGTTTAAAACGGGTAGTACAACAGACCCTTTACCTAGTAGTACCTTTAGTAAAATATTTGAAAAAGTTATTCTAGAACAGTTACAAAGATTTTTTAATAAACATAAATTGTTACATACGAAGCAATTCGGTTTTACAAGGGGTCGTTCAACAACCGATGCTGGTGTTGAACTTTTAGGACATATCTATAACGCATGGGAAGACAAATGCGATGCTTTGGGCATTTTCTGTGATTTGTCCAAGGCTTTCGATTGTGTTAACCATAAAACTTTAATCAGGAAACTCCACCATTACGGGATCCGTATATCCTCTCTGGATCTTCTTACATCTTATCTCAGTGATAGGATTCAGAGAGTTGATATAAACGGGCAAAGATCACATGGATCTGGTTTAACGATGGGTGTCCCCCAGGGCTCAATTCTTGGCCCGTTTTTATTTCTAGTTTATATAAATGATTTACCTTACCTAATAAAGGATTACCACGATATAGTGTTGTTTGCAGACGACACTTCACTTTTGTTTAAACATAAACGTCAGCAGTCAAATACTGACGATATAAATATTGCTCTGTCTAAAATAGTACACTGGTTTAACGTCAACAACCTGCATCTAAATGAAAAAAAATACCAAATTTATTAAGTTTACAATGCCTCATGTTAGGCAAGTTGAAACTAGTGTACAAATAAAAGGTAAAGATTTGAGTCCTGAAGATACCATAGTGTTTTTGGGTATTACTCTAGATTCTAAGCTTCAGTGATAAATTGTCTAACATTACATAACAGTGATAACTGCCTCACATTGATAAATTGTCTAAAAAACTTAGCTCTGCAGCATACGCTGTCAGAAAAATTCGTAATTTAACTGACTTAGAGACAGCCCGTTTAGTTTATTTCAGCTATTTTCATAGTGTCATGTCCTACGGCATTCTACTGTGAGGAAATGCCGCCGACGTTCAGACAATTTTTGTATTACAGAAAAGGGCTATTCGTTCAATTTATAAATTAAGTCCTAGATACTCACTAAGAGATAAATTTAAAAACATTAATATATTGACTGTGCCTTGTCAATACATCTTTGATAATATTTTGTATGTGCATAAAAAATAGAAACATGTTTAAAAAGTACAGTGATATCCATAACGTTAATACTAGGAACAAACATAAATTTGTGGTTCCTACAACCAGGCTCAAAAAAATTGGGGGCTCATTTAGATGCCAATGTGTACACTTTTATAATAAGCTTCCCAGTAACATTCAAGAACTTAGCCTGAATAAATTTAAATTGTTTGTAAAGCGAAACTTTGTCAAAAGGCTTTTTATACTGTTAAGGAGTATCTTGAGGATAAGACGGCTTGGGATTGACCTGCTCCAGCACTATTATTGTAGTTGTATTTTATTTTTATTTTTTTTAACTTTGGACTTGCAATAATTTACTTTGCAGTTACATTTTTTATTTTTTTTTATTTTTTATTATTGTGAATGTGAGGACTATGTCGATTACTTTTCCTTTTCCGTAATTTTAATATGATGTCTGACAGATTTGAGTATTTGATGCGGCCTACACAAATGTCCTTTCTTTGGTATTGATCGTCAAGTCGTTGAGCTCCTTAGTAGTCCTAAGTTTGAGCTACACGAATACTGACAAATGCTTGCACTGACTGGACAGGTCCACTCAAATCTGTATGGTTCTTTCCTCAAAAGACCATCTCAGACACTAATCTGCATGGTTCTCATATGATTTGACCAATACATGGTTACTGTATGGACTTTAAAAGAGACTTTGACCCCTGAGTTTGTTTCGTTGTTTCTTCTCAGGGTAGTCAGCTAGGAAACACCGGACTCATCTAGCTTAAACTGACGAAAAGAAAAAAATATTGACGTGTAAAAGTGTTATTTTAAAACCTATTTACAAAATAAATATCATTTATCATATATATATTAGCATTCACGGGCCCTCGAGGCGCGAGGCCCCTTGGACCGCGAGGCCATGGGCGGTCGCTCACGTCGCCCACGCCTTACGCCGCCTCTGGTTCGGACCATAGATATTTCAACAACGTAAGGGGTTGCTCGCCGGGTCGTTTGATGGTAGAAAGGTGACGGTGAAATTAAGCCATGGAAACCAACACAATAACAAATAACCCATTCTTTCGACTCATTTTTGAACTGAAATATTAGAATAGTGTTACAAAAGATTACAGATTTATGTACCTACATAAATCTGTAATCTTTTGTTCTTTTTCTTTACCCCTTTAGTACCTACTAAAGGGGTACAAAGGAGACAGACACAGAAGTCACAGACACGATGTCACAAAGACGTAGGTAGGTATGAAAAGTGAAGAATGTAAATGAGATTGATTTCTGTACCGATCTAATTTGTGTGTCAATAGAAATAAATGAATAAAAAATCGGCCAAGAGCGTGTTGGACCACGCTCAGTGTAGGGTTCCGTAGTTTCCCGTCTGTCACAAATTTCTCACAATGTAACAGAACCCAGTAGCCCATGTAAAAATTTGTAACCCAATTTCCCGAGAGATGGCGCTGTACCCGGTGGTAATTTTAATTTGCGCGTCTCGATTTTATTCTTTTTGTATTTTTATTTGAAAGAAGATTTGCTCAGGATAACGAAATGTGTAAAAAAGTAAAAAAAAATGATTGCATGTACGGTTAAATTACAAAATTAGTTCAGAACGTTTTTTTTTAATTTTTCAAAAACTGTTCATCCTATCAAGTTCAAAATAATTTTCCTAGAAAGTTTACTCAAAGTTTAACTTTTGAGATTTTTTTCATATTTTTTAAACTTATTGTTCAAAAGTTAGAGGGGGGGGCGACGCCTCATTTTTTACTTTTGGAGCGATTATTTCCAAAAAAAATTTACATTGTCAAAAAAATATTTTTCGAAACCCCTAATCATTTTTAAATACATATCTAACAATATATCACACGTTATAGTAGAAATGAAAAAAAAAAAACAATTCCCACTTTACGTGTAAGGGAGGTACCCTAATAAAACAATTTTTGTTTGTGCACTTGGTCGGCGTGGTTGATATACATATTGGTATCAAATTTCAGCCTGCTAGTGCTAGCGGTCACTGAGATTATCCGCGGACAGACAGACAGACATGACGAAACTATAAGGGTTCCTTTTTGACTACGGAACCCTAAAAATTTTAATTTGCCATATTTATTTCGCGATTCTTTTTGCCTTCAACCGTGATTTACTTCTAATTTTATTTTTTTTATTTCTCATTCTCACCAAATAAAAAATAGTATGAATGGTCTTATTATATAAAAAAAAAACAAATTATTTACACAATGAGAAATAAACAATGTAAATCTAAACTATAGCTTTTTTATGTACAATATTATTTACAATTTGTATTATTTCGAATTGATATTCTTTACGGAACAGAAGCGAAGCGCGCGCGCAAAAATTTGGCATAGGTCCTTCCTCGGCAACGTCCGGCGGGACACTGGCAAGCGACGCGCGGATCGAAAATCACTTGAATAACCGATAAAAAATTCACAAATTTAATTTAAAAAAAACGATTCAGTGGCATCGCTTCCAAAATTAATTACCTCTATATTGATGTTATTTATAAAATGTGAAGCGTTATAGTACTCGTTTAATATGCAAAAAAGATCACAAAATCTAAGCTACTTCAGTATTTTTTTCTATCGACAAAATAGTATGGTATCGTGTATTGAATAAGTGCATGCCAAAGAGAAAGAATGTGTCCTAAATATATATTTTTTTTAGATTCAAAAAGTTATAACTTGCCTATCAAAAATGAGTTCAAAAACCGGCAAAACCGGGAACACCTAGCCTTAAGAAAATGTTTATTTGAATATTTTCAATCCTTAATTAAAAAATATGATATAATAAAATGCTTAGTTCTCGGGTCTTTTAATTTTTATTTATTTAAAGTTAGGTATTGATTTACTCATTGTTGAGAAGCTCAAACAAAATAATTTATTTCGATGGCATAACGCAAAACAATCTGTACAATCAAATGACATTGAAAATACTATATAAACAAAAAAATATGTTGCATAGCAACAGACAGTAACATCAGCTTTGCAGATTGGGAATAGGGTTGAAATCAAACTAGTGTCTTTGTATTTATAACATTATTATATTAAATAAAAAATAAATTAATAACCTGCGTGCCTAATAAACTGAGTAATCAAGTGCAGCGTACTATTTTCTTTGTAGACAGCCGTAAAAGTGGCGCCCAACGTGGGACTCGCAACTATTGAACTATATTTGGCTATTTTTATATGTATGCAAGTAAGAAACGCGATAATAGCACTGCGTTACAAATGAAAAAAAAAAATTGAGTACCCGCTTTGAAATGTCATGTTTTCTTATGAATACTTATAGTTTATTAAAAATACATACAAAATTTCCATTCATCACGTCTCATTTTTCTTCCATAAGAATGTGCCAAATTTTACTAAAAATTTAAATGCTAAAACATATTTTAAAGAAAATTAGTTAAATCAACCAGATTTTTTCACATTAACCAAGTTTAATTTTATCATTAAGGTTAAAAAAAAACAAAAAAAAAAACATTATAAAAAGTTTTAACACAAAAGATCGCAATACTTTAACTTTTTCTTTTGTGCTTTGAATGATCTTCTCGTTCTAAACGCCAGCAGTAATCGCCTAGCATAGTTGTGTCCCAACGCCCTTGAAATCGTTCTTCAAGCTTCTTTACATCCTGGTGGAACCTCTCACCTTGCTCATCACTGTCTGCACCAAGATTAGATGGGAAAAAAGAAAAGTGAGAATGAAGGAAGTGAATTTTTAACGAAATTCTGCTACCCAACTTTTTATATGCTTCTAACATGTCGTCAACTAGCTTTTTCGCCCCTGCGGTTCCCTAAAAACCCTTTAATAACTGCTTTCAGCGATAACCAGGCATCAAGTTCCTGTCAGTAAGCTTTTTCTCAAAATTTGGGTCTTTCATCAATGTGGTAATAGAAAAAATAATTTGGCATGTACCTCGAAAACTAGACGTGATAGATAACACATATGTTTGGTACATTTAATCTGTGATTCATTAGCTATTTATTTAGCTAACACTTACGTGGGTACCAAAATCGTGTAACGCAGTGTAGTTAGTTATGTCTTATACCTTATTATTATTGATAGTTTGAGATACATCTCGTTTCTGCCAGACCTGGGTTTTTTTGAGCATTCACTTTTATTTAATATCTATGTATGTACATTGTGGAATGCAATAAACATTTGAGTATTGAGTATTGAATGCGTATTGTTAAGCTACATTTCACAATGCTCGCATTTTTCACATTTGTAAGGTTTTTCGTCGGTGTGCGTACGAATGTGTAGTTTTAAACTATTGTTATTACTAAAACAAAGCTGACACACTTTACATTTGTTAAATTTCTGAACACTAAACACTGGACGCACCTTAACACTTTAGTATATGTCTTGCTAAGTTACTTTTCGAACTGAAACCACGCTTACATTAGTAAGGTTTTTCGTCAGTATGCGTACGACTGTGACGTATCAAGCTAGCTTTTTGACTAAAACAAAGTTTACATTCTTCACATTTGTAAGGTTTTTCGCCAGTGTGCTTACGGGTGTGAATTCTTAAACTACTTTTGTTGTTAAAACATATATCAAACTAGCTTTTGGACCAAAACAAAGCTTATATTCTTCAAATTTTTAAGGCTTTTCGCCAGTGTGCTTACGAATGTGTTTTGTTAAACAGCCCTTCTGACTAAAACAACGCTGACATTCTTCACATTTGTAAGGTTTTTCGCCAGTGTGCGTACGAATGTGTGCTGACAAAGTACTCTTTTGAGCAAAACATAGCACACATTCTTCACATTTGTAAGGTTTTTTGCCAGTGTGCGTACGAATGTGTGCTGACAAAGTACTCTTTTGAGCAAAACATAGCTCACATTCTTCACATTTGTAAGGTTTTTTGCCAGTGTGCATACGAATGTGTGCTGACAAATTGCTCTTTTGATTAAAACATAGCTCACATTCTTCACATTTGTAAGGTTTTTCGCCAGTGTGCGTAAGCATGTGACTTCTTAAATTACTTTTGTAGCGAAAACATAGCTCACATTCTTCACATTTGTAAGGTTTTTCGCCAGTGTGCGTACGAATGTGTGCTGACAAATGGCTTTTTTGATTAAAACATAGCTCACATTCTTCACATTTGTAAGGT
This sequence comes from Mythimna loreyi, assembly GCA_029852875.1. Lineage (NCBI taxonomy): Eukaryota > Metazoa > Arthropoda > Insecta > Lepidoptera > Noctuidae > Mythimna > Mythimna loreyi. The sequence goes on along the minus strand of CM056806.1, from coordinate 10,935,864 downwards.
TTTTCGCCAGTGTGCGTACGAATGTGTGCTGACAAATGGCTTTTTTGATTAAAACATAGCTCACATTCTTCACATTTGTACGGTTTTTTGCCAGTATGCGTACGAATGTGTCTATTTAAATTAAGATTACAACTAAAACAACGCTGACATATATTACATTTGAATGGTTTTTCGCCAGTGTGCGTACGAATGTGATTCGTTAAATGATGCTTCATAACAAACCTAAACCCACAGTATTCACATTTGAAAGGTCTGTCCCCGGTGTGAACACGATTATGTCTTATAAAATCTGCCTTGCTTTTACAATTGTGCTGACAAATCTCACACTTAAGATGCGCTCCATCACTTATACGAGTATACCTTTTTAAACTACTTTTATTAATATTATTACGACGATTTGTGTCTAAAGTAGTATCAATAACACTATTATCAACTAGAGGTGCTGTATTTGTTAAAGTTTCTTGGAATTTCGGTATAAGTGTGGATGTACATTGTTGAATGTTCTGGCCAACTTTTGTGACCGACCCTTCATTTTTCTTCCCATTTCCTGTAATTACATCTTGTGGCTGTTTTCCTCGTATGTCCAGTTTTGGTTTCTTCGCAACAGTCGACCCTGTGGTTTTAAATCTAGTAAGCGTCAAATTTAAAGTACACTCTAATGACAGGGAATAAATTGTTTTTTTTTTTATATGGTTTTTATTTTGTTTTACACGTTAATTTTTTGTTCGTCTATTGAAACTAGATGAGGCCGGTGTTTCCTAAGTGATTAGCCTGAGAAGAAACACAGAACCAAACTCAGGTGTCAAAGTCTCTTTTACAGTCCATACACAAACATGTAATGTTCAAATCAGAATCAGAACCATGCAGATTGTCTGAGATGGTCTTTTGAAGAAAGAACCACACAGTTCTGAGTGGACCTGTCCAGTCATCCAGACAGATATCAGAGTCGATGAATTGTTTGTGTAAGATTTCTAATATCATCTAATATAACAACGGTGCAGCCAAAAGCAAGAGTTATGATACACACAGGACTGCCCTGATGTATCTGCAATCAGTGTTCATTACTTCAGATGTGCTGTGAGACATCGGGCAGTAGGAGTGTGCTCTCCAGCGACATCAACTAACTACTAACTTGTTACACCAGTCGGCCTGTTCGCTCACACAATGATACACTAATACTCACGTGTCGTGTCACTGGCTCTTTGCTTCTTCTTCGGTGCTTCTTGTTCTTCCACTTCCGTTTTGATCTCTATTAAAGGCAAATCATCTTCTGAATCAGAGTGTTGTGTTGGTATATCTTCTGAATAGCTTATGTTTCGATTTTCCAGTTCTAGCTCTGTGAGGAGGCACAAACAGTGAAGAATGAAATGTTTATGATGTGGCAGGTTAATTGGGAAAACTGAGAAATAAGTGTAAATCAATATTTGTGAAAGACAAAGTCCGGACTCATTAAAAATCGCTTTTAGCGGTAAGACCGCATTGTAACACCTTAGTAATTTTAAGCTCCTTATGTACCAAATTGTATTTATGGTGTACATACAATAAAAAGAATATCTATCTAACGACCAATCTAAATTACTCTTGGACTCAGAACTGCGCGGGCAGTCAACTGGCTAAGTCTTACGCTGTCTCTACCACAAAACTCTGGAATGAGGTTCCTCTTGACATCAAAAGAGCTGGCAGTGATTTTTCCTTCAAGCGCTAAATTCGGACCTACTACTTAAAATCCTCTCAACCTTAGTTGTCATAATTGTCATATTTTAAGTTCTCTTAGTTATAATCACATAATATTTATCATAGCATTAATACGTTTTTTTTTTACTGATTAGTATTACACTCGTTTTAAAACATCGTGTACACCTACAGTTTCGCCAAGTCTGTCTATCCGTTCGCGGATAATCTCAGCGACCGTTAGCACTAGAAAGCTGAAATTTGGTATCAATATGTATATCAATCACGCCGACTAAGAGCAAAAACAAAAATTAGCAAAACATATTTAATTAGGGTATACACGGGCTACTGGGTTTTGTTGCATTGTGATCCGCTCTCGATATCAAGAATCAGTTATAACTAATAACTCTCGTCACGCAGGCTACACCATCATGGCGTTCGACCGTAACGCGCGCAACTGCAGCAATTTGTGACGGACGGGAAACTACGGAACCCTACACTGAGCGTGGCCCACCACGCTCTTGGCTGGTTTTATTAACACAAAGGTTGACTGGTAGAGAATGCCTTGTAGCATTAAGTCCGCCTATATACCACTATTGTACATGAAGTTCAATTAAGTAAACTGCCAACGGAACGTCCCCCCGCGCCCCGCCCCAATCACCCGTTGCATACATATATTATACGCACGGCTGCACTCACGGGGTCTTTAACGTTTTTATTTTTATTCAAAACCATTTTTTCGGGTTTTAAGTTTTTTTAAGTTTAAGCAATATTTATGGTTTCGTTTTTATAGTAGGTAAAACTTATCCAATTACGAATCTCGCCCTTGAGTTGAGCGCGAAACAGTGCCAGACTCTTATTGACCAAACAACCTACCCTGTTCCTACGTCGCCATCTATACCAGGACTTGAGCCTTTCTTTTAGACACGAACCCTTGGCCCCAGTTGGCTTTGACCATTTTGCAGGGTTCCTAGTCCCTACGGTTTGCTGACAACTCCCTGAGGCGCGCGGGAACAGTGCGCGCCGTCGACGACTTGGCTTGGTCTTGACGATTACCACACCACCGGCTTGCAGACTTTACGGCTTGGTCCGGGACTTGCGGACGGTGAGCAATGGGTAGCTCGCCGTCCGGTCGTCTGGTAACAGTCCAGACCAAGCCCAAGTTGTCGACGGCGCGCACTGTTCCCGCGCGCCTCAAAGAGCTGTCAGCTAACTGTAGGAGCCCTACAGGGTCGAAGCCTCCTGGGGCCCAGGGGTTGATGCGAAAGCGTTACACCGGGGCTCTGGGACTAAGGCAAGGAAGGAACGGGGTAGGTTGTTTAGTCAGTAAGAGTCTGACACTGTTTCCCGTTCCGACCAAGAGCGAGATTCGTCAATCGCAGATTTTTACCTACCATAAAAAAAGCCCTAAAAAACTTATTTTTCCACCTTTTACCTCAGCACTTAGTCGGCGTGATTGTAAATGATAAAAAAATGTTAGCTTTCTAGTGCTAACGATTGCTGAGATTATCCGCGGACGGACAGACCGACAAACTGACTTGGCGGAACTATAAGGGGTTCTTGTTGACTACGCTGCCGTGCAGACACTAAAACGCAGTAAAATAGCATATTTTACAATACTTTTACTGCGTTTTAGTATCTGCACGGCAGTACGGAACCCTTAAAAGAGATGAACACTAGTTTTGCGTCAATAATATTATTTAGAGTTTGAGTCCCAGACTCATTGGTACACCTCATATTGGTATCAACAATGTTTCAATCTACACTAATATAATAAAGAGGTAAAGTTTGTTTTTTTGTTTGTAGGAGGTAATCTATGGAACTTTTTGAAAACTTTTCAAAATTTTTTTTTTGAACTTTCTGAAAACTTTTCCAATCGGACCAGTAGGTCCGATTGGAAAAATTTTAGCAACAATAGAAAGCTGCTTTACTCCTGAGTGACATAGGTTATATTTTATGTACGCGGGCGAAGCCGCTGACAAAAGCTAGTAATTTATATTTTGAAAATTATTTATTATATTAATTCAATCAAATAAACAATAAATAAATAATAATAATTTAGATCACCTCGGGACTCGAGATTCGATACAAGTATACTGTTCTGTTGTATATTAACGATGACTTAGACCACTTAAATTTCGGAAACTCCTTCAACTGCGGCCCTGATGAATGTCCCAAATATATCAACTCAGACGGAAGTAACATAAATATATTACATTTAAACATACGTAGCGTAAATAAAAATTTTAACCAATTTCAAGTTCTACTGAAATTGATGAAAATAAATCTAGACATAATTGTTTTGACGGAATGCTGGCTGAGTAAAGTCAATTCATCCCCTGTCCTGGATGGATTTCAGTCTCACTCGTCAGCGATCAACGCTAACCAAAACGATGGAATAATAATATACACGAAATTAGGGTTAGAAAGTTCCGTGTGGGAACCGACTTTTGAAGGGGGGAATTGTCTAGTATGTCAAATAGAGAAAAGGTTATCTGTAGTCGCCGTCTATCGCTCCCCTTCGTTCAAGTCCAGAGAGGATTATAACAATTTCACGACAAGTCTTTGTAATGTTTATCAGAAAGTTTCCTGCTGCCCTAGTATAGTCCTGGTAGGAGATCTAAACATAGATATAAGTCCTAGTAGCAGGAACGACCATAGCTTCGAATATCTTACCGTTAACGCCTCGTATGGGTTAATGCCGACCCCTACTAGATTGGAGCACTGCATTGATCACCTCCTTCTCAAATCTAACCTAAAATCTACTACACTTGTACTGGAATCTCACGTCACGGACCACAAGCCTGTTCTTTTATCCATAGCTCACGTTAATCCAACTAGGAAAATAAACAAAATAATTACCCGCGTAAATTACGAAGCCATTATAGCTGAGCTGGAAGATACGGATTTTACGACATTATACCAAATTGATGACGTTAACATGTATACAAATAAGTTTATAGATTTAGTCAGATCAGTAATTGTAAACCATTCGACACAGGTTAAAATTCCAAGACAAAAAAAAACAATTAAGCCTTGGATTACTCCTGGGCTACTAAAATGCATAAAAAATAGAGACAAAATGCATATCAAGGCAAAAAAAGCTCCTGATAACCTGATCCTGAAGACAACTTATACTCGCTACAGGAATTTTTGTAATAACTTACTTCGAAGATTAAAAATAGCTTACGACTCCACAGAGTTAGAAAAATCAAGAAATAATCCTAAAAAACTATGGAACACAATTAAACAAATAACAAACACGCAAAAGTCCCATATCATCCCTCAAGAGCTACTCAAGTTAAGTCACGATCCTAAAACATCCTTAAATGAAGTAAATTACTTCCTTAGTAACGTAGGTAAAAAATTGGCTGCCAAAATAGTGTCACCAACACCCAGACAGACTATAGATGCGAGTGAACAATGTCGAATTAGCGCTGATAATCCAATTGTCAGTTCTCTTGCCATATTAGAAGTGGACGAAACAGAAGTGGAAGCTCTCATTTTGCAATTACGCCATGATTGTGCCGTTGGTTGGGATGGTATCTCCTCCACACTATTAAAAACATGCCGACATGTATTGGTACCACCGATAACCTTTCTTTGTAATCTCAGCCTTCAAACTGGTGTATTTCCTGACGCTTTCAAAAAGGCAATAATACATCCAATTCACAAGGGAGGGGACAGAAGCTGTGTTAGTAATTATCGGCCAATATCTATTTTAACCGCGCTTTCCAAGTTGATGGAGAGGGTCCTCGCAGATTCTTTAAAAAAACCTTCTGGAAAAACACCACATTATTGCCAAAAACCAATTCGGCTTTCGTAGAGGAGTCTCAACGGAAGATGCAGTTTTGGACTTTACGCAACAAGTCGCCAGGAAACTAGACAATAAAATAAAGTGCCTAGGAATCTGTCTGGACCTTTCGAAAGCCTTTGACACAGTTTCTGTTCCCAAACTTGTTGACAAGCTAGAACGTATTGGTGTGCGTGGATTACCCCTTACAATTTTTAAAAGTTACCTCCAAAATCGAACTCAACTAGTCAAAGTTGATAACTACTACAGTGACGAGGAACCAATAACATATGGCATTCCCCAAGGTAGTATACTCGGCCCTATTCTTTTTCAAATTTATGTAAACGACCTCTGCAAAATGAAATTACCTAACTGTGACATCTACGCGTATGCAGACGATACCGCTATTCTCGTTTACGGGCCTACTTGGGACGTGGTTAGGACTACTGCGGAAAAAGCGCTGTCCACAATAATGAAATGGTTTTTTTTTTTTTTTTTTTTTTTTTATGGTAGGTGAAAATCATCCAATGACGAAACCCGCTCTTGGGTGGAGCGGGAGACTAGTGTCAGACTCTTACTGACTAAAAAACCTACCCCGTACCTTCCTTGCCCTATTCCTGGAGTCGAGGTAACAGTTTCCCACTTCCCTCTAGACTCCGGGAGGCTTCGACCCTGAAGGGCCCCTGCAGTTTGCTGACAACTCCTTGAGGCGCGCGGGAACGGTGCGCGCCGTTGACGACTAGGACTCGGTCTTACAGACGACCGGACGGCGAGCTACCCATTGCTCACCGTCCGCGAGCCAGTGTCTACGGTGGCCGGATATCGGATAATGAAATGGTTGAACTCTAATTTGTTAACACTCAACTTAACCAAAACCACGTACATCCCATTTGCAATAAGACGTAACATGAGGCCGTCACAAACATTCAGTATAACAGCTCACTCATGCTTAAATCCGATACCATCTTGTGACTGTCCAACTCTTATTAGATCTGAAAACATTAAATACCTCGGAGTTCAAATAGATGACGGGCTGAGGTGGGACAAGCAGATTGACGCTCTTACCTCAAGAACAATGCGCTTAATTTACGTCTTTAAGTCATTGAGAGAGTCGGCCAAATTTGATACTCTGAAGATGGTGTATTATGCTCTTTGCCAATCTGTTATTGGCTTTTGTAATACAGCATGGGGCGGAGCAGCTAAGAGTAATATCTTGAGAGTAGAAAGAGCACAAAGAGCTATTCTTAAGGTAATGACTAGGAAACCCTATAGATTCCCTACTTCTGAACTATACTCTAACTGCAAAGTCCTCATCGTGCGTCAGCTCTTCGTGCTCCGATCGATTTTAAGAACTCACACTTCGCTGCCACCGCCAAATCTAAATAAGCGACAGAAGATCATAACTGGATCCCGACATAAAACCACTTTCGCTAAGAAATGTTCACTGTTTCTCAAAATACAGGTTATAACCTAGTTTGAGAGGCAGGGCGCTAAAAATATTTTGTACAGACTTACAACATAACTGCATATCTATAGAATTGTGATATTGTATACCTAACATTTCAATATATTGTGTTTCTTTATGTATCTGTACTTTTTGGTGAATAAACATATTTATTATTATTTCGTTTATTTAACATGTAACATATAAATTATATTTTCATTAAAAAAAACAAATAAAAAAACATTTAAAAATGTAAAAAATAGTGTCCCACCGGTATCGGGAACAGGGTCCAAGCTACCGGCGGTCAGGGCTCCAAAGAAAGGAACCTCCTAACTATACGAGCCGTGTCCAGGAGTACCGCTTTCTGAATCAAGCCCTTGATCCAGCCGCCTAACGAGAGCCTCCTAAGGTGTTGGTCGAGGCTCTTGGCTATTAAGCCATTAGCTGACACGACTATCGGTACAATGATTGCCAAATCCACATCCCACATGTCGACAACCTCGCGAGCCAAGTCAATATACTTGACTTGTTTATCTTTCTCGGCTTTCACGAGGTTCTCGTCATGAGGGACGGATATGTCAACAATCATTGCACGCCTCTCGCTTCGGTCTACCACCACTATATCAGGCTTGTTGGCTAAAATAGTCCTGTCAGTGATGATAGACCGATCCCAGTACAGGGTGATATGACCATTATCAAGAACTGGGTCGGGCTCATACCTGTAGTACGGCACTTCCGATTCCACAAGAGAGTATTTCAGAGCAAGTTGCTGATGGATAATCCTATTATTATTATTGTTCTATTGACATGTCCCGTGTTGGAGTTCCGCGCGTTATCGTCTTACAATCTATATATACAAAAGGAGAAACTGACTGACATATCAACGCACAGCCTAAACTACTGGGACTAGGAGCGTGAAATTTTGCACAGGGCTTCCTTTTATGACGTAGACGAACACTTAGAAAGGGTTTTTCAAAATTCAGTCCCTAAAGGGATGTAATGGGGGTCTAAAGTTGGTATGAAGAACCCTACTTTCACGCGGGCGAAGCCGCTGGCAGAAGGCTAGTGAGATAATAAGAAGAGTCCTTCGATTGACATGGTTTCAAAGTGCTACAAGAGTGGGGATGCTTTGAACATATCTTTGTTTGTAGGTGTTATTGTTTCTGTGATGTCATGCATGATAGATCAGTGAGTGGTATTTCGCTTTTGTATATATACCTAGATAAGTAAACCACTTAACCATATTCATCAGCCTTGCTAATGTCCTGGGATGCAGGCCTCCTGGGAGAGAGAAAGTGCCATGATCCACCACGCGGGCCCAATGCAGATTGGTCAATGTCACATGTCTTCGAATTTTTAGTTCTAGGACATGCCGGTCTCCTCACGATGTTTTCCTGCACCGTTTAGAGAGCAGTGGTGATGTTATAAATTATACAAAGTAATGCGCCTGGCTGGGTTTGATCCGCTGCTCTCTACTTGACCATATGGGTATAGGTAAATAGCTAAATTTCTAGTTCTCAAAAACATACCATCACTTTGGTCTTCTTCCTTTGGCTCAAAGACATCATCTAGTCTCTCACACACATCTGGTAACTCTTCTTTGATAGGATCACATTCTGTTTGACACCCATCATCAGACTGTATGCTCACATGCTCCATGGGTGATAAAGTCAACCCAGTACAACACCCAAACTGGTCTTCTATTTCCTTTATAAAAGGGGAATTTAGCTGCAAAAAGATAATTAATATGATATGATATATTCCACAACTATCACACCACGTCGTCTAGTCCCAAACTAAGCAGAACTTGTGTTATGGGTACTAGACAACTGATAAACATATTTATATATTTCTAAATACATACATATTATAGATGAATAGTATAAAACAAAGTCACTTCGTTTGTCCCTATGTATGCTTAAATCTTTAGAACTATGCAACGGATTTTGATGTGGTTGTTTTAATAGACAAAGTGATTCAGGAGGAAGGTTTATATGTATAAAATATGCATGATATATGTAATATTAACATTGCACACGGGCGAAGCTGGGGCGGGTCGCTAGTTATAGATAAATTACACCTAAACACAGAACAAATGATTCTGCTCATCACACAAACATTTGTCCTGGGTGGGAATTGAACCCACGACCTTCGGTATAGCAGTTAGGGTTACCGGTCACTAGACCAACAGTCCAGTTGTTTTATTATTAGATAAGTAAGTCAAGAAAGAAAGATGACATGTTTATTTGGCATGAAACAAGTATTACATGAAATAAAAAGAACACAACACGTCTCAAAGACAACTGCGTACTTCCCACACAACTGCATAGTAGGTGTCCGATGCTGGATTACAACTTAACCTGTGGCTGCTTGACAATCAGTTTCAATATATGTAGATCTCCAGGACTATGTTTAAATTTGAGATTGAACTCTCTAATGACATCACAGGGTAGATACCCTACACTCGTATTTTGTAGCGCAAACAGCAAGTTCTATTATCAATAGCTTACTCCAACCAACCCTGCTCAAAGTTAGAGTCACTTGGGTTAACTAGAGTCATAAAACAACGACTCTGGGTAAGAACTCTGGTCATTTTTTAACCCAGCCCTGGATACCTCACCTCATAATCCTCATTCATCATCTGAGTGAGCCGCTCTTCAGCTTCCAGACATTTTCTCTGCAGTTGGCAGCATTGCTTTAGTTTAGTGCAGCAGATGAAACAAGCGAGCATCGGTCTACTGTCTCCAGTTACAAACTGCAACAAAAATTTCTTCAACTGAATTTTTCTATGAATAAATTACATTATTGAACTGTCTGTATCACCATGTACTGTATTGTGTTTTGTACAATAAGGAAATAAGAATTCAAGTGTGAAGTATGTTGGAATAGTCTTTAATTTTATAGAACAAATCTTTTTATTTTTCCACTTGTTTAATATACCTCCATGCTTGTATTATTATTGTGTCTTGATGAATAAAACTAACCAAGTTTAATGAAAGCTTACATTTTATTCTGTTACCAGTATCCCAATTATATTTCCTGTGATTTCTACTGGCTATACACCCAGCATGTTAGTGAGAATTGAGTTGCACCGCGCACATAATATAATAATAGTAAATAAAATTAAGTTTAAGAGTGGGAACATGGACAGTTACGAGAGGAGAGGACGAACATAGAAATGATGGAACAACTGTAAGATCGATTACGCTCTAAAAAGGCGGATCCTGATGACATGTAGTGCAATTTAGCGCAAAACTAACACGTGTGATAAGTGCAAGGTAATGATGCTGTTCAGGACGACAGTACATGCATAGTTCTGCTTGCCGTACGCCTCTACTCACACGGAGAGTGATGCTTGCTCGAGGCAAGTAATAAGTCCAGGATAAAACTTACCGGATTATCAGTCAGCCTCTCATACAGCGCATGCAAGTCTTTGTTTATCACTATATACATGCGAACGTTCTTCGCTAAACACAGCCTACACATTGGTAGCTTCTCCATTTTCTTTTATTAAATAAATATAAAAGTACCAATTATGTTGTTTATTATAGAATGAAATTCCAGTACGTTTTTTTTTGTAAACAATTCGTATACCAAATTAGAAAATGTCAAGTTGTCAATATTATCAAAGCCAACTTTTTTTTTTGCCTGATAACTGACTTTTTTTCCTACTGGTTTTGTCTTGGGTATTGAGTTGTTTTAGCCATGTCTTGTTGTCTAAGAATTTGCCTTCCTCTTCCATTTCCCACTACTCAAATAGTGACGCAGAGATAAATAAAATTGAAGAACAGGATTCTGTTTTTTTTGTCGATCAAGATTCTAAAAAAAAATGTTATATCACATTTTTATAGATTATTATATACAATGGACTAAAAAAAATCTTGTTTTGCTCATCTTAATCCGTTTTCCCAATGTTTTCAATGACATAGGTCAGAATATGGCAATCGATCCTATTCTTACTTAGAACGCATTGTAGGAATAGATCATAGGTTTAGGTAGGTATGTACCATTGAAATTCGGGTGCATATGCAACTAATGTTTTCATCGTATTTTATAATACGTAGGTATATCGAGTCAGCTTACTAGGCAAATTTTTAGGAGGTAACTAATACAGCAATAAACTCAGCTCATCGAAGTATGTAGAGAACTTTATTTGTGCTTACAGGTACAATATAACTGTTTCGAAATTGTATATAAGTGTCTCTGTGTTCTGCCTCGGTAAGTGACATAGAAATAATAATAAAAATAATTATAAAACTCATGAGCCCCGAGCGAACGCCGGCGTTAGCACACCTATTTTCTTTACATTATTTATCTAATTACTTTTTTTGCAAGGCGCTTACAAAAGTATTAAATAAATACAAAGACTAAAAAACGAAGATATTTGAGATACAAAACTACACCTATTCTCAAGCGGTGAAATTATGTGTTATACAAGTGTCGTACCACGATGCAGCGTCGTTTCACGATGCGACGTCGCGTCGTAGGAATCTACGACCAGCATCGTAAAAAACTACGTCGCGACATCGTAAAGTGCCACGAATCCACGATACACGGCTCCCGTTATTAATGTATAAAAGGGAAATTTAGAAAAAATATTATTATGTCTTTATCCCGTGGGACTTTTAGGATAAAATGTATCCTATGACACTCCCGTAATCAAGACAAATCTAACGATACCTCATACATCAAAATCCATCAAGCCGTTTAGGCTACAGGAGGTCACAAAGGAAAAGACATACATACATACTTACATACACTCGAAAAACATTACCCTCCTTCTTTGGCAGTCGGGTAAAAACAAATGGGTGGATCCAGTATCTTCTGAGTTTCTGTCTTTTTTTTATCCGTCTTCCTAACAACAGCAGGAGCAGGACGCGTATAGTGCGGTCCGTTTCTCGAAATTAACTCCGCCACGAATACACGATTATACGCTCTTGACTTTGAGTGACGCAATTCAGAACGTAGTGAGTTTATTTAGAGTATGTATGTGATCACTGATGATGACAGCTGCTCTTTAGCTGTCAGTCAGTGTCACTGTCAGGCAGATAGCTGCTGCGGCTGTTTTTCGATGTTTGTTTTGTATATTAAATTGTATCTCCAGCGTTTGATAGTCTATCTTCATAAATAGCCTATATATCACAGAGCATGTAAACATTTTCCTACATGTATTAAAAACTCTGTGATAGCCTAATAATAGTTTGTAAAAATTGTTGTGTCTCTTCCACAAAAGGCATTAAATAAGAGTTAAAGTTGATATTTTAGTGTTTTGTAAGATTAATTAAACCGCTAAATGCGCTAAACATTGTGAAACCAAAAGGAATATTTCTTTATTTTTATATAAAAGATGGAAAAGTTATCAATGTGTAGGGTATGCTTAGCGCAGGATGTTCGCATGTTTGTAGTTGTGAACAAGAATCTGCAGGAACTGTATGAGAGGCTGACTGGTAGTGCGGTGAGTAAACTAACTAATAACTTTTGGTGTAGTAGCGTCGTCGTGGAGAAAGTGGACACAACAGTGAGTGTAAACAGTTGGAAGCAGAATGTCTTTTTTGTGGGCATAGGTTACAAGTAACGTGACCAATTACTTTCTGTGCCAGAGCGGGACAACTGAGGAATAGTTCTAAAAAAGAATCTGCGGAATTAAAAAATAAAACAAAGTTTAGGGAGTTTTACAAGTTTATAGAAAATCAAAACACTAAATACAAAACAGTTAAGTAGTGGGGTGACTTCTAAGTCTCTCGTATTTTTCGATTCGCACTGTGTCGCCCGCGCTGTTGTTACATTTAAACGCGATAGATGCATTCTTAAAGCTAAAGTGGGACATTTTTGCTCTTGCGGGGGACAGCGGGACAGACAGTCTGAAAGCGGGACAGTCCCGCCTAAAGCGGGACGTATGGTCACGTTAGTTATAAGCAGATGTTACAATCTGATTGAATTGACTAGCCTATCAGTCTAGAAGTTAGTGAACATGACTGCTATGCCGAAGATTGTGGGTTTGATTCCCACCCAGGACAAATGTGTTTTTTTTGTACACTGATCACCCCAAATCTATCTCCTTTCATTTTAGTCCATCCTAAGGTTGTCTGTCAGAGATTGCCCTGTGCGATAAGACCGCCCATTGTACACTTAGTTTTTATATTTGTATATCCTGTCCTCATTTTGGTGTGCAATAAAGTTTAAAATAAAAAATAAATAAATGTTTGTGTGATGAGCACGATCATTTGTTCTGTGTCTGGGTGTAATTTATCTGTAATATGTATTGATTTAGACATATATAAGTATGTTTATCAGTGTTCTGGTATTCATAACACAAGCTCTGTTTAGGTTGAGACTAGATGACGTTGTGTGAAACTTGTCAACAAATATATGGTTCTGTTATGTCCTGCCAAACAGGCATACAGTAATTACAAATTAAACTAAAATAAATATGCACTGGGGCAAACATTTCCTCTCAGAAAGAGACCCTGGGCCCCAGTAGGCTTCACAGCAAGAGGTGTTGCAGCTCTGTGTGAATAATAACATAGTGTTGCTATAGCTTGTTTTAATTATCTACACTTCTACACTAATATAATAAAGAGGTAAAGTTTTTTTTTTATTTTTTTGTTTGTAGGAGGCAATCTCTGGAACTACTGGTCCAATCGGAAAAATTTTAGCAAAAATAGAAAGCTGCTTTTCTTCTGAGTGACATAGGCTATATTTTATGTACGCTGGCCAAGCCGCAGACAAAAGCTAGTAAAAAATATTGACCAAAAACAAAATAAAGCCAAAGAGTTTTTATGTGGTAAGATTAGGTTATTCTTAGTATGTACTTATAGCGCTTGTAGAGAGATAGGTAAGGAGGAGGTAAGGAGAGATGGCGCTCGTACTTCCACGAGCTGCTGAACAAGCAGCACAAAGAGGTGCTGTCTCCGGTTCTCCCTCCAAATCAGGGACTTGTGCCCCTGGTTACGCCTGAAGAAGTGCATGTGGCTCTTCGCCGCATGAAGAACCGGAAAGCTGTCGGTGCCGATGGAGTCCCCATTGAAGCCTGGAAGGCGATGGGTCCTCGTGGTGTGGGCATCTTAACCCACCTATTTAACCGCATGCTCCTCACCGGAAAGATCCCGAGTCAATGGAGACTGAGTATTATCACTCCAGTCTTCAAAGGCAAGGGATCAGTGCAGGAGTGTGGCGACTACCGGGGGATTAAGGTTATGTCCCACACCATGAAGCTTTTCGAGCGGGTGATTGACTCTCGGATCCGACAGGAGTGCACCGTCTCGGGATGTCAATATGGGTTTCGACCAGGCCATGGTGCCATGGATCCCATCTTTGCCCTAAGGGTTACCATGGAGGGATACAGATCAAAGAATACGCCTCTGCACCTCTTGTTCCTGGACATGCAGAAGGCCTTCGACTGTGTCCCCCGTGAGGTGATCTGGTGGGCGCTGAGATCCAAAGGAGTGCCCGAGACCTATGTTGACATCATCCGAGATATGTACCGAGACTCCGGTTCTGTGGTTCGGACCGCTGTTGGCGATACGAAACCCTTCCCCATCACCGTCGGAGTTCACCAGGGTTCTGTCCTTAGTCCGTTTCTGTTCAGCGTGGTGCTGGACGTGCTGTCCTTCAACATCAGGGACTTACATGAGCAGCCGCCATGGCTGCTCATGTATGCAGACGACATCGCGCTGGCGGACTCGGACAGTGGGCGCTTGGTTCGACGTGTGACAGCGTGGAAGGAATCGCTGGAAAACGGCGGTCTGAAAATTAATGCGGTGAAGACCGAGTACTTGGCCTGTAACACAACAAACGCTGCTCCTGTTCGCATTGGCGAAGACACAGTCGAGCGCACGGAACAGGTCAGGTACTTGGGATCGGTGCTCCACGAGTCCGGGGATGTCGATTGCGACGTCGAGTCACGTATCTCGGCGGCCTGGGCGAAATGGCGTGAGGTGGCGGGGGTTATCTGTGACCCCAAAATGCCGGTTAAGCTCAAAGGACAGGTCTATAAGACCATCATTAGGCCTGTCCTTTTGTATGGCAGTGAAGCGTGGCCTGTACTTGAGCGGCACAAGCAGAGCCTGCGTGTCACGGAAATGAATATGCTGCGCTGGATGTCGGGAGTTTCGCGGAAAGACCGCATTAAAAACTCCCGCATCCGGGGCAGCCTTCAGGTCCGTGACATAGCGGATAAACTGCAGGAGGGTCGCCTACGCTGGTATGGCCACGTATTACGAAAACCGGCAGACTACGTTGGTAACAGATGCCTCGCCATGCCGCCTCCGCCGGGACCCGGAAAACGAGGAAGGCCTAAGAGGCGTTGGATCGACGTCGTAAGGGACGATATGCGTGCCAATGGGCTTACGGCAAAGGACGCGAAAGACCGAGCGAAGTGGAGGCGTTTAAGTCGGAAAGCGGACCCCGGGCACCGAGGTGAAAGCCAAGGAAGCAACCGGGACTAACGCTGAGATGATGATGATGACTTATAGCGCTTGTAAACTCAAAACAAAAATAAAAGTTTTAAAGAAACAAATGCAATAACAGTTTTTAACAACAATAACAACTGCAAACTGCATTTAATTGTTTAAACCATTTAGTTTTATACGAGTTTTCAAGTGCTAAAATTTGCAAAGCCTAATTTCAGACTCCCCAAAATTCTACGGTCGTAAGTACTGTAATTTGCTTATTGAAAAAATAGTTGAAGACAAGTTTTGTTGCAGTTTGTAACTGGAGACAGTAGACCGATGCTCGCTTGTTTCATCTGCTGCACTAAACTAAAGCAATGCTGCCAACTGCAGAGAAAATGTCTGGAAGCTGAAGAGCGGCTCACTCAGATGATGAATGAGGATTATGTGGTGAGGCTTTTGTTATCAGGTATACCTTCAGGGTTGACTTTTGAGTTGGAGCAGTAAGAGCCGGTATCTCAACCTGTACAACATCAGAAATGTTCTCAGGAGACTTTTCTTAACCTTTCGACTATCGTAATTACAGACACAATTAAAAGACAATAGGTGTGAGGATTGAATTAAAATTAGTATATTCATAGATGTGGAATAAAATACAATCACAAGAAGAAAATGTGGAAAAAATTGTTTAATACTCCTTACCCATCTCTAAAATCCACCCTGTACAGATGGGATGCAAATCCAACTGCTTTATTAGGGTTCCGTAGTCAACAAGGAACCCTTATAGTTTTGCCATGTCTGTATAGAATAGAATAGAAATAAATTTATTCGATACAGACAGCACAATAGTTACAAAACACACGTAAAAAAATATCAAAAATAAAATGTACGCTGAGCGTGCCAGAACCGGAAGGGTGACCACCTCAGCATTTGCTGGGCGTCAGACACCCAGCGCTGGTTTTCAGTTGGCACCCCGCAGTGACGCACGGACGAGGGTAAATATGTATAAGTATTTGAAATAAATATTTGTCTGTCTGTCTGTCCGTCCGCGGATAATCTCAGCTAACATGGACTACTGGGTTTGTTACATTGTGAAAAGTTTGTGACGGACGGGAAACTACGGAACCCTACACTGAGCGTGGCCCGACACGCTCTTCGTCGATTTTTTACTTTTGGAGCGATTATTTCCGACACTATTTACATCATCAAAAAATTATTTTACGGGACCCTCAATCATTTTTTAATACCTATCCAACAATATATCCAAAAAAAATCACTTTACGTATAGGGGAGGTACCCTAATAAAACATTTTTTACCACTTTTTGTTTGTGCACTCTGCCGGCATGGCTGATATACATATTGATACCAAATTTCAGCTTTCTAGTGCTTACGGTCGCTGAGATTATCCGCGGACAGACAGACAGACAGACGTGGCGAAACTATAAGGGTTTCTTGTTGACTACGAAACCCTAAAAATGAGGCGCCTCCCTTCTAACTTTTGAACCATAAGTTTTAAAAATCTCAAAAGTAGAACTTTAAGTAAATTTTCTAGGAAAATTATTTTGAACTTAATAGGATGAACAGTTTTTCAAAATTAAAAAAAAAAACGTTCTGAATTAATTTTGTAATGTAACCATACATGCAAGCATTTTTTACATATTTCATTATCCTGAGCGAATCTTATTTAAAAAAAAAATACAAAAAGAACAAAATCGGGACACGAAAATTAAAATTACCACCGGGTACAGCGCCATCTCTCAGGAAATTGTGTTACTAATTTTTACATGGGCTACTGGGTTCTGTTACAAAGTGAGAAATTTGTGACGGACGGGAGACTACGGAACCCTACACTTAGCGTGGCCCGACACGCTCTTGGCCGATTTTTTTTTTCTTAAGGTCTGGATATGACTCGGTATGTAATGCGTTTTGACTTATCTAATACTTATTTTGTTACAGCTAAATCCCCCTATAAACCAAGATCACTTCAGGCGTTGTAACAAGTTGACTATATCACCCATGGTGTATGTAAGCATAGAATCTGATGATGCATGTCAAGCAGAATGTGATCCTATCAAAGTAGAATTACCCGATGTGTGTGAGAGACTAGATGATGTCATTGAGCCAGAGGAGGAACATCAAAGTGATGGTATGTTTTAAGAGCTAGTTTAATGATCTATCTTTACCAATGTACAAAGAGGTGAAATGGTTGGTTTGTAAGTGTGTAAAAGATAATATCTGCAGCTCACACGGTCGCCGCACACGAACACAATAAAACGCCGTCACCGTCAACATATTTCATGTAGGTTTCCTATAGTTTACACGTATAATACGTTCCAAATAAGAACAGGAAAGTCAATAACCTCGATCTATCAACTTTTGAGTGAAAAGTAGTTCTTTTTTGCTTTTTGCCAATAATTTTTTTTTTTTTGCTTTTTATTACTCAATTTTAGTTAGGTAATTCTAGTTGAAGTAAAAACGATAGGGTTTAATATAAATTTGCCAAATATATTGTTTTAAGTCATAAATAGTTTACAAGAAATATTTTAATATTTTTAGAATCAATTCGCTTTCTAACACTACTCAGACACATTACACAGTGAAACAGAGATAAACAAAATTGAGAAACTGTATTCTGATTAAACTTTTTCATTCACGATTCGTACGAAATAAATTTTTGTAAATATTTTTTTTTGTTCACTCCACCTAATTTCTTCGATTTGACAGTTCGACGTGACGTCAAAACATGGCCATCGGTCCTATTCTCATTTGGAACGGGTTGCACACGGATGTGACGCCGGTGGCCGCCACACGCTTCACACGACGCCGCTGGGCTGGGTTCAAAAATAAGCGGAGAAGCGAAGAGTTGCAGCCCAGAGTTCGTTCTTTTATGACCCTAGACTTAACCAAGTGACTCCAACTTCGAGCAGGGTAGGTTGGAGTAAGCCATTGACGATAGAACTTGACGTTCAAAACTGCGAGTGTAGGGTATCTACCCTGTGACGTCTGAGTTAACTCCAACCTCAGGACTCAGCCCTGGCTTGTTGTGGCTCGGTCAACCGCCACATGACATGCAATTGAACCTGCGATAACTGCCTATTGAGACTTGAAACACTGTTGACATTCAGTATTTCTACGATTCACTCGAATGTTTTGTTTGACTTACAGACGTAAAACTGGAAAATCTATACAACAGCTGTTCAGACACAGAAGATATACCAGCACAACCGTCTGAGTCTGATTCAAAAGATTATATACCCTTAATAGAGATCAAAACGGACGTAGAAGTAGAACAAGAAGTATCGAGGAAGAAGCGAAGCGCCAGTGACACGACACGTGAGTATTAGTTAGTGAACCATTGTGTGAGCGAACAGGGGCACAAGTCTGCTACTTTCAATATATTGACATTCCAACACGATTCCATTGTCATTTCGCTAAAAGTTCGTAATCTGTTAATTCATAATGGCTGATCATTGGGCGGTCAGTGGTCTCGTAATAGAATTGTGGTACGAGCTGGTTTACAACAAACTAAAAACAATAACTGCACAATAACATTCTTATCGTAAGTCACTGACTAAAGGAACTGTCAAAATTTTATTAATTTACGGCATATGTCAAATATTCATTTGTCATCATGTAAGAGATTACCGTTCTAAAAAAATCATTAAATGAAGTGTCACTGGTTGATCATTGAAAAGTCATAATGACGCCATCATATTAGTAGATTACGAAACTTGTCAAAATCAACAATTTTGAAATCAATGATCGACTATTCTGACACTATTGTAATAGCAGACTTGAGGCCCGACTGACAACGCATCTACTGTGAGTCGGCCTAAAGTACTGAATACTCATTTAACACGACGCAGTGTATTAAAAAAAAAAAACATCAGCTTTAATGGTTCTCATTCCTTTTATTTAATTGATTTAAAATCACAGGCGCGATCGCCGCGAACAAACGGAAACTGCACATACAAGGAAGAGTACTAGAAGACGTCATTACAGAAAATCAAAAGAAGAATGAAGAGTCGGACACTAGAGTTGCGCTGAACACGTCAAATTATATTCCGAAATTCATAGAACCATTAACTGATACAGCACCTCGAGTTAATATTAGTGCTATTGAGACGGCTTTAGAAACAAATTGTTACAATAATATTAAAAACCGTAATTTAAAAAAACCTTACACTTGTATACGCCGTGGTGTAGCACTGTACAAGTGTGATATTTGTCAGCACAGTTTTTATAAGAAGGAAAATTTAATAAAACATATTCGTACGCACACTGGCGAAAAACCTTACAAGTGTGAACAATGCCAGCGTAGTTTTAGTCAGAAAGGTAATTTAACAAATCACATTCGTTCGCATACTGGCGAAAAGCCTTACAAATGTGAAGAATGTCAGTGTAGTTTTAGCCGGAAGAGTTATTTAATAAGTCACACTCGTACGCACACTGGCGAAAAACCGTACAAATGTGAAGAATGTCAGCGCTGTTTTAGTGAGAAGGGTAGCCTAAAGAGACACGTTTATGCACATACTGGTGAGAAACCTTACAAATGTGATGAATGTCAGCGTAGTTTCAGTAGGAAACATGATTTAACAAATCACATTCGTACGTACACTGGCGATGAACCTTACAAGTGTAAAGAATGTCGACGTAGTTTCAGTATGAAATGTAGTTTAATAAGCCATATTTGTAGCGATAAACCTTACAAATGTGAAGAATGTTAGCGTTGTTTTAGTCAGAAGAGTACTTTAATAGGTCACATCCGTACGCACTCACACTGAAAAGCCTTTCAAATGTGATGTCTATCAGAGTTATTTTAGTCGAAATAGACTTTAGTGAGGCACATTCGTACGTACGCAGGCAACAACCGATGTGAAGAATATCTGCATCAAGATACGACGACCAATACAAGCGTCAACATTGTCATCACTTGACATTTTGTTTGACAACACTTTATGTTTGTTATTTTTTACCGTGTGTTTTGTAAATGTTGTGCTGTGTCTGCATCGAATAAATGTATTTCTATTCTATTCTATTCATTGTTCTATGAGAAACAGATCTGGACCCCGAGTCTGCTATTACAATAGTGTCAAAATGGTCTATCATTGGTTTCATAATTGTTGATTTTGACAAGTTTGGTAATCTACTATTAAAATGGCGTCATTATGACTTTCCAATGATTAACCACTGACCCTCCATTGAAAGAAATGGCATAAATTGGTAATCTCATACACAATGACAGGCAAATGTCTGACTTGACGGTATTTTGCAAAAATTTTGACATTTGTCTTGGGTGAGTAGAGAGACTAATTTTTGGACCTTTATTCTGAACAATCTAGCTATAAGATCGTGTCTGTCATTCGCTTTCTGGCCAGCAGGGCTATTATGTAACTCTATTGACAACTCAAGTGATGAGCACTCAAACAAAAGTGTACAACAACAACTGTCAAACAGCCTGTTTCGCATTATCTATCTTCAGTGACCAACTGCTATGACGTCATTAGCCACCGGTGCCTTTGATATCCACCGTAACACGTTTTGACAGATGTAATTGTATCGATACTGTTAAAATTGCGATTATGTACGCTTTTGAAGTTTCGAGTGTACATCAAATTGAAAGCCACTATACAACTTGATAGACACTGCTCTTGGGTAGTGTTTTAGTATTAGGCACCGGTGCCCAAGTTTAGTTTGGCCGAATGTTGACTTATTTATGGGATTGTATTTGTATTATTAGTGAAGAATTTAACACCTAATATTATTTGCATCTGCTGAAGAACAGCGAACACAAAAGAATTTGAGAATTTAATGGCGCGGGTTGCGTTTCTAGTACAATGCGTTCCAAATGAGAATAGGATCGATTGCCATGCTGTAACGTCACGATTTGGAACGCATAGTACTATCTTTGAGATGCCAGACAGGGAACTCATTGCAAATTTTAGTTTGAATAAATGATAAATGATTTTTATTTCGTAAGTAGGTTTTTACAAACTCTTTTCACACACACACGTCAATTTTATTTTATTTTATTCGTCTTTTGATACTAGATGAGGCCGGAATAAGGATGGGTTCCAAATATTCCAATAGATATTGGAAGAATTTGGCCACAATCATATCATGTTTGTTACTTCTTCACAGTCGGACTGGCTAGATGTATTTTGATGAAACTTGATATAGATATGGACCATATCCTGGAATTGCAGAACAGAGTAGGGCTATTATGTAACTTTCCATAGACAGTGGCCAGTTGCCATTTCAATAGCCACTCAGCTCAGTTACCAACTAGCCATTTCATTACATTGGTATTACGTATGACATCAAGTGACTATGAATCTACGGTGGCTTTGACAAATTAACGGTGTCTATTTGTCGCATGGCGTCACAGCACTAGTTTTTATCGACTATTATACAGCAAAATTGAATAGCGCATCATCCGCGTTACAATCCTGCGCTTTGGAGAACATTTTATTTTACTCGGCTTATAAACTGCTTTTGACATTATGTAAATAAACATAACTAAAATTATCTATATATCATGTTTTGTGAAAGAAAAACCTAAAATAACAGTAAGTAACAACACGAAATACATAGATATATAAGAATAATTTTAAAATATGTAATTTCATGGACTTAACATAAATTTGAATAGTTGCATTGGGACGCCCTTCGGAATAGCCACATTCTGTTCGGTTTCCGGGAACCGTTCATCTCTAGCAATCCAGCTAAATACACTCGAAGAACCAAAAACTCAGACATCAGAGTATCAGGCCAATGGTAAATCTAACTACTGCTAAAATAATAATTAGGAGTATGGGGTAGTACTAAGCTATTTAAATACCAGCTTATTTTTTCACAATTTTACTGGAACTTTCATTCAAAATACAGATTTTTCAAGCATTTGCCATCTTTACCCCACATCACATAAAGTTCCTCTACTTAGACTATTTACCAATATTTATCACTCCAAAAATAGCGTGCATTTTAATTTAATATAGGTAATAATTAATATTCTAAATAGTTTTGCTTGGTATAAGGTAACAATTAATCTGGATAGTTTTAATAGGAGGCATTGAATGAAAGTATATTTTCAGTTACAAATTGTTTTCTTTTTCTTTCTAGTATTTGCAGTAAGGCCAAGGGAATGCAGCCACAAGCAATGGAGGACCTAACAAGCTTGTTCCTCTGAATGAGTTAGAGAGAGAACAAAATGCTGGCAATTATTAGGTCCACCGGCGCTGGTGTGGTGGATGGATTACCTGAAGCATACCTACCAAGAAATGTTAGTTTAATGATTGTCCATTATTATATTATTCTGTCAGCCGCTTTACCCACATGTAGGTAGGCATCTCTATACAAACTTTGGATCCCTATTTTATCCCTTTAGAATCTAAAGGAAGCTTAGTCTAAAATTTCAATTATTTGTTTTCATAATGTCAGTGAGTTATGTCAGTCAGTGTCAAGAGTTATGTTAGTCAATAGAAAAGTTTAATTAATGATTATCATTAGGTACCTACTAAATTCTTTTACACATTGGTATATATAAGACGGTATATTATTATATATATATTTTTTTAATATTACAGATAACATCAGTAAATGAGGTTGCAGTCCTGTTGGATTCCGATTGTGCAGCAGTTAATCCTTCAGTTCTCCGCTCTTCTTAGATTTCATAAAGCATTTGGAACAGCATGATGACTGTGTTTTTAATTTATGTAACTGAAAGTACATGACACTTGGTTTCCCTATACAAAATATGAGTGGATAATGCACATCTCCCCAAGTTCTTAGTTCCTCAAAGCTTATATTATTATAGTATATTGTTTGTTTGAAACTAGGTATATTATAGGTGATTACTGTGATTTTCAAAGAATTTAATTTGTGTTTCCTATGCAGTGATTGATAGCATACAATAAAAATGTGATTATAGTCTACATGATGTTTATTTAATTTTTTTTTACATAAATTCTTCCCTGCAACTACATTTTTTCCCAAAACAACCAATATTTATCTACATCTTATAAAAAAGAATGTAAAAAAAAACCATGGTTACTTAGTCATATTAAGTTTATTATCTTTAAAAAAACGATTCCTAGAAAATATAGTAATCATCCTATATAGCTTCTGCGAGCGGCTTTATCGATGTGACTGTAGAAAGTTATCTCAAGGGCATATACTGTAGGAATAGAATGTAAGTATCTGTTCTGCAATTCCAGGATATGGTCCATATCTATATCAAGTTTCATCAAAATACATCTAGCCAGTCCGACTGTGAAGAAGTAACAAACATGATATGATTGTGGCCAAATTCTTCCAATATCTATTGGAATATTTGGAATCCATCCTTATTCCGGCCTCATCTAGTATCAAAAGACTAAAAAAATAAAAAAATAGACTTGTAAAAGAGTTTGTAAAAACCTACTTACAAAATAAAAATCATTTATCATTTATTCAAACTAAAATTTGCAATGAGTTCCCTGTCTGGCATCTACAAAGATAGTACTATGCGTTCCAAATCGTGACGTTACAGCATGGCAATCGATCCTATTCTCATTTGGAACGCATTGTACTAGAAACGCAACCCGCGCCATTAAATTCTTAAAATTCTTTTGTGTTCGCTGTTCTTCAGCAGATGCAAATAATATTAGGTGTTAAATTCTTCACTAATAATACAAATAGAATCCCATAAATAAGTCAACATTCGGCCAAACTAAACTTGGGCACCGGTGCCTAATACTAAAACACTACCCAAGAGCAGTGTCTATCAAGTTGTATAGTGGCTTTCAATTTGATGTACACTCGAAACTTCAAAAGCTTACATAATCGCAATTTTAACAGTATCGATACAATTACATCTGTCAAAACGTGTTACGGTGGATATCAAAGGCACCGGTGGCTAATGACGTCATAGCAGTTGGTCACTGAAGATAGATAATGCGAAACAGGCTGTTTGACAGTTGTTGATGTACACTTTTGTTTGAGTGCTCATCACTTGAGTTGTCAATAGAGTTACATAATAGCCCTGCTGGTCGGTGCCCGTCTGTCACACTGATGATGGCTGGATGCGTGATGTTGAGCGCGCGTGCGTAGCTGTACCAGTAATGGAAAAAGTTGTAATTAGCCCATCAGACGTAGCCAGAGCAGTTCGTCCGTTACCAAATTGGAAGTCTCCAGGACCGGACGGACTGCACAACTTCTGGCTAAAATGGTACAGCAGCGCACACGCGCTCCTGGCATCTCAATTCCAGTCATCTTTGGAATCTGGTTCTCTATCCCAGTTTTTAACAACTGGTATCACCCACCTGCTCCATAAGACAGGTAGTCCCACGGAACCCAAGAATTATAGACCAATTACATGTTTGTCAACGGTCTATAAACTTCTTACATCCATCCTGAGAGCTAAAATTAATGCACATATAGATAAAAACTCAGTTATGTCCGCCTCTCAGAATGGATGTAGGAATGGGTCCCGTGGTACAAAGGAGCTACTCCTCATTGACATGGCCATAAGCCAACAGGTTCGTCGATCCCGCAAGGATTTGTCGACATGTTGGATAGACTATAAAAAGGCCTATGACTCTGTTCCACATACATGGCTCATGAAGGTGTTGGAGTTGTATAAAATAGATGCAACTCTACGCACTTTTCTTGAGTCATGTATGAGGCAATGGAGAACGGTCCTTTGCTATCCAGGATGTCGACCAATCCAGGCAAACGATGAACCAATATGGATTAAACGGGGAATATTTCAGGGCGACAGTTTGAGTCCACTTTGGTTTTGCCTAGCTCTGAACCCTCTAAGCACGTTGCTGGAGGATTCAGGCCTGGGCTATCGGTTGAGAAGAGGTGGTCAGGTCTTATCTCACCTGCTTTACATGGATGATCTGAAACTTTTTGCTCACAACAATTCGCAGCTGATGGAACTATTGAAGGTAACAGAAACTTTCAGTAGTGCCATCAGGATGGAATTTGGTGTGGATAAATGTGCAGTCAT
The DNA here is from genome assembly GCA_029852875.1 of Mythimna loreyi. Lineage (NCBI taxonomy): Eukaryota > Metazoa > Arthropoda > Insecta > Lepidoptera > Noctuidae > Mythimna > Mythimna loreyi. The sequence continues at coordinate 10,910,571 of CM056806.1, read as the reverse complement.
GCATGTAAAGCGAGGGGAGATTATGGAATCTGAGGGGATTCAACTCTCTGATTCCATACACCTTAGAGCCCTCTCCTCGACCGAAACCTACAAGTATTTGGGTATGTCGGAAGCGTTAGGCATTAACACCGCTGACGTGAAGCAAACGTTGAAGGAGCGTTTCTTTGGCCGCCTGAAGAAGGTATTAAACAGCCTTCTGTCAGGTGGAAATAAGGTGCGCGCCTTCAACGGTTGGGTCATGCCGGTTTTAATGTACTCTTTCGGCATACTCAAATGGACTCAGACCGAGTTAGACGCTCTGGATAGGCGGGTCCGTACACTGCTGACCGCAAACCGAATGCATCACCCACGGTCGTCGGTGATGAGACTGTACATCCCGCGGAAGTGTGGAGGTCGGGGCTTTCTGAACGCAAAGACCCTACACAACCGCGAGGTGTGTAGCCTCAGAGAATACTTTCTCAAAGCCGACGTGGGTATGCACTGCGATGTGGTCGCAGTGGACAAGGGACTCACCCCGTTATCCATGGCTAAAGAGAACTGGCGCAAACCTGTGGTACTGACTACTGATGACCGCAAGGAAGTATGGAAAAGCAAGGAGCTCCACGGGCGCTTTTATCGGGCTCTTCACGAGCCTGATGTAGATTTCCCAGCGTCCGTGGCCTGGCTACGTTTCAGCGACCTCTTCGGAGAAACTGAGGGTTTTATCTGTGCAATTATGGACGAAGTTATCCTAACGAACAACTACCGGAGACATATTATGAAGGACGGGACGGTTGACATGTGTCGGGCATGCCATCGTCCGGGTGAGTCCATCAGACATATTATCTCTGGTTGTTCTCGTCTGGCCAACGGCGAGTATTTGCACAGACATAACCAAGTAGCCAGGATTATTCACCAGCAACTTGCTTTAAAATACAACCTGGTGGATTCTGAGGTACCGTACTACAAGTATGTGCCCGACCCAGTTCTCGAGAAGGATCATGTAACGTTGTACTGGGATCGGTCTATCATCACCGACCGGACTATTGTAGCCAATAAGCCGGATATAGTGGTGATAGACCGATTAGCGCGCCGCGCAATGATTGTCGATGTCACCATACCGCATGACGAGAATCTCGTGAAAGCTGAGAAAGAGAAACAAATCAAGTATCTCGACTTAGCACACGAGGTTGTCGACATGTGGAATGTGGACTCGGCTGTCATTGTGCCGATTGTCGTGACTGCCAATGGCCTTATAGCCAAAAGCTTCGACGACCATCTGTCGAAGCTGTCGTTACGCGGTTGGATCAAGGGCCTGATACAGAAGGCAGTACTCCTCGACACGGCTCGTATTGTGAGGAGGTTCCTGTCTCTGGAGCCCTAACCACCGGTAGCTTGGACCCTGTTCCCGACACCGGCGGACTACTATTTTTTATATTTTTAAATGTTTTTTTTTTATGTGTTTTTATAAGAAAATATTTAAAAATGTAAATCATATGTATATAGAAAATAAATAAAGAGATAATAATAAGCTTGGACCCTGTCTCGATGCCGGTGGGCTACTATTTTTTATATTTTTAAATGTTTTTTTTTTTATATTTTTTAAAGGAAATATTTAAAAATATGTTAAATATGCATAAAATTGAATAAACGGAATAATAATAATAATCTGTGGTCCGGCTGTCAAATTGACTGACAGCAAAATTTTATTGCCGAATTTTTTTTAACAATTTTAATCAATAATACCGGAATAAAAATGCACAAACATAGAAAAAGTGTTCAAATAAAATAATATGGTATTACCACCATCATCGAACAAAGATTTTTATAAAACTGACAAGGCAATGAATATAAAATGTTGACACGAAGCCGGACACGAAACCGAAACGCACATCTGATCCAACACCATCGGATTCGTCGCTCAGTCCCCCTCGCAGCCGCCGGGACCAGCACCAATCGTGAGTCCAGAGATTCCGGTCGCTGCAGCTGCGTCGAGCTCGAGCGACCAATACTTTTCGCCGCCGACGACACCACCACCTGCGCGTCGGCGAGGAAGAGGCCGACCTCCGGCCAGCCTGGGACTTCGAGGCCCTCCGGCCTCTGATAGGGCCCCGCTGCCGGTGGAAGTGTGCAACGCTTGAGATGGACACAATCCATTAATGAGAATGTCATGCGCTCATACTATGGGGCTACAGAGGGGGGAACTAACTTGACTGCGTACCGTGGTCGGATGCTCTCTCTGTTTCAGGTGCTTGAGCCAGCTGTCAACGTTTCAGCCCAACGATTTTCGGATCAGGTGCGGGTCATTCAGCGTAATCATATGTTGGATGACGCCGTACTTGATAGACTGCGCCTAGAATCACGGAGTAGCTGTGTCTCATCTGCTTCGCCACCGGCCGCGGTGCAGCTGCAGCGCAGTGTTTCACCGCGACCCGACAACATTGGTGAGGACGATGATGACGGGGCTATATCCGTGAGTACCCAATGTAATGCACGTTTGAGGAGCGCTTTGGAGGATGCATTCCGAGAGTACCGCTCGACACCACCTGGACTTAGACCTCGACTACCGCGTTTGCCTATGCATAAGAAAAATAGGGCGCTGGTGTGTGCTCTAGACTCGCAGCTATCTGTTTTGATAGCAGCAAAGACCTTGCCGATACTCACTCGATCTTGTACTGTGGGGCTGTAGCGGCATGTCGTGTAGCTCACGTCAAATTTACTAATAATGACCGAGCTACGCGACCATCTGTACCAGTCTGGCAGTGCAGGATCGAGCGTCGTATTGCTGAGGCTAGAGCACTCATCGGTAAGCTTATCTGCTTCAGGGAGGGCAATACTCGCCCTAGGGTGATGCGCTTTGTGAGGCGGGTGTTTTCAGGGACTGGAATTAGTTCCCAAGATTATTTACCCCGCGTCACAGAGCGTATCGACTTCCTGAAGCAGAAGATCTATGCATGGGCAAACCGTATTCGACGGTACAAGCGGCGAGTCGAGCGCTACACTCAGAATCGCACATTCCAAAGCAACGAGAGGTGGGTTTATAGGACTTGGGAGCGACCGGACCAAAGTGTGACTGATACACGCTTACCAGATGATGACGCGATGTGTTCATTTTGGCGCAACATCTGGTCGGTGCCTGTCAGTCACACCGAGGGTGACTGGACTCGGGAGGTCGAGCGGGCGTGCAATCTTATACCGGAAATGGGGGCAATTAACATCAGCCCCCAAGATGTAGCTCGTGCAGTTCGTCCGTTGCCTAACTGGAAATCTCCGGGGCCGACCGGGCTGCACAATTTTTGGCTTAAATGGTTTAAAAGATCGCACGCTGGTTTGGCATCTCAATTCCAGTCTGCCTTAGAGTCAGGGTCGCTGCCTGAGTTTTTTACGACAGGAATAACCCACCTGCTCCATAAATCAGGTAGTACCGCGGAACCTAAAAATTATAGACCGATCACGTGTTTACCGACGGTCTATAAAGTTCTTACATCCATACTAAGAGCTAAAATTAATAATCACATTGAGACAAATTGTATCATGTCTGCCTCTCAGAATGGGTGTAGGAACGGGTCCCGCGGTACTAAGGAGCTGCTCCTCATTGATGTTGCCATCAGCCAACAGGTCCGGCGTTCTCGTAGAGATTTGTCGACATATTGGATAGACTATAAGAAGGCCTATGACTCGGTGCCACATACATGGCTCATGAGGGTGCTGGAGCTGTATAAGATTGATGCAACTCTGCGCACCGTCCTGATGTCATGTATGGAGCAATGGAGGACGGTCCTTCACTATCCAGGATGTCGACAAATTTCGGAGAACAGCGCATCGATAAGGATTGAGCGTGGCATATTCCAAGGCGACAGTCTGAGTCCACTGTGGTTTTGTCTAGCCTTGAACCCTCTCAGCACACTGCTGGAGGGCTCCGGGTTGGGCTACCGGTTGAAAAGAGGTGGTCAAGTCATATCTCACCTCCTTTATATGGATGATCTGAAACTCTTTGCCCCCAACGACTTGCAGCTGATGGAGCTACTGAAGGTAACTGAAACCTTCAGCAGTGCCATCAGGATGGAATTTGGTGTGGACAAATGTGCAGTCATGCATGTGAAGCGAGGAGAGATTATGGGATCCGTGGGAACTCAACTCACGGATTCCATAAACCTGAGATCCCTCTCTCCAACCGAAACCTATAAGTATTTGGGTATGTCGGAAGCGTTAGGCATCAATGCTGATAACGTGAAACAGTCGTTGAAGGAGCGCTTCTTCAACCGCCTGAATAAAGTACTGAATAGTCTTTTATCAGGCGGGAACAAGGTGCGCGCTTTCAACGGGTGGGTCATGCCGGTGTTGATGTACTCTTTTGGCATACTTAAATGGACTCAGACCGAACTGGACGCCTTGGATAGGAGGGTCCGTACACTGCTTACCGCAAATCGGATGCATCACCCACGGTCATCGGTTATGAGACTGTATATCCCACGGAAGTGCGGGGGTCGTGGCTTTTTAAATGCTAAGACCCTGCACAACCGTGAGGTACGCAGTCTCAGGGAATACTTCCTTGAAGCCGACGTGGGGATGCACCGAGATATGGTAGCAGTGGACAAGGGCCTCACCCCGCTCTCCTTGGCTAACGGGAACTGGCGCAAACCTGTAGTATTGGATGCTAATGAACGCAAGGAAGTATGGCAGAGCAAGGAGCTTCACGGGCGCTTTTACCGGGCCTTACATGGGCCCGATGTAGACTTCTTAGCGTCCGTATCCTGGCTGGGCTTTGGTGACCTTTTCGGGGAAACCGAAGGTTTTGTCTTTGCAATAATGGACGAAGTTATGATGACGAATAACTACCGGAAATACATTGTGAAGGACGGTACGGTTGACATCTGCCGGGCATGTCACCGACCCGGTGAATCAATCCGACACATTATTTCTGGTTGTTCTCGTTTGGCTAACGGAGACTATTTGCATAGACACAACCTTGTAGCCAGGATCATCCACCAGCAACTTGCTCTTAAATACAATCTCGTGGAATCAGAAGTACCGTATTATAGGTATGTGCCCGACCCAGTTCTCGAAAATGGCAGCATCACTTTATATTGGGATCGATCTATCATCACTGACAGGACTATTGTTGCCAATAAGCCTGACATAGTGGTGATAGATCGACTGGAGCGTCGCACAATGATTGTTGATATAGCGGTCCCTCATGATGAGAACCTCGTGAAAGCCGAGAAGGATAAACAAACTAAGTATCTTGACTTGGCTCGCGAGGTTGTCGACATGTGGGAAGTGGACACAGCAGTCATTGTGCCGATAGTTGTGACGGCTAATGGCTTAATAGCCAAGAGCCTCGACCAACATCTGAGGAGGCTCTCGTTAGGCAGTTGGATCAAGGGCCTGATTCAGAAGGCAGTACTCCTGGACACGGCGCGTATTGTCCGGAGGTTCCTCTCTCAGGAGCCCTGACCACCGGTAGCTTGGACCCTGTCTCGATGCCGGTGGGCTACTATTTTTTATATTTTTAAATGTTTTTTTTTTTAATCTTTTTTTAAGGAAATATTTAAAAATATATTGAATATGATTGAAATATAAATAAATGGAATAATAATAAAAATAATAAAATTATTTATTGTCTCAATTAAATTTTACAAATTTAGATGAAGCCTGAACCCCACACTAGGATTCCCTGTGTTGTGGGGTCCAGTCTCTTTCAATCCGTAATCATAAGGAGGGTACAATTAGAAAGACAATAGTTTTATTAATTTTTGGAATTTAACTAATTAGTTTTACTAGTTACGTTAGAGTGTGATGTAGTGAATGTAGAGTGGAAAGTGTAGTGTGGTAGGTGTAGTGAGTGTAATGTTGTAGGTGCGGGTGTGTGAGTGCATGTGAGAAGGGTAAGAGTGGTTGTAAGTGTTTGTATGGTGCTTACTCGTTTGCCTATTATAATGTGTTTATTGTTATTATTTTAAGTTGCTTTTTTATGACATGTTTTTAAGACGTCCTCAGTTTTTTCATAATCCAGATTAAGTAGCCAAAGTGAGATTACTTTAGAGCAAATTTTTCTTCTTTGCTTTAGAATTTTGAGGGATTTATTTAGTTTTGTGTACAGATAAGGCCCCATGAAAGCAAATGATCTTCTTCCAAAAGGTTTATTAATATAGGGTCTATCCCAATTTATCAGACGACTGGACCGTTGCTGAGATCTGCAGCCGTAATGTGAAGTTTTGTGAAATCGCATTGTGGTTGAGAGAATGTATAACTGCCTGACTCTCAGCACCTTTGTTTCTGCGTACAGTAAATTAGTGCGATACCTATACGGTCTCCTGTATGCAACTTTGAGCAGAGCACGCTGTGCACGTTCAATCTTCATCATGTGAGATTTAGCTGCAGAGCCCCATGAGACGATACAGTAACCGAGAATTGATTGGCAAAGTGAAAAATAAACCATTTTTACGATCGCTTCGTCGGCAACCTTACCTAAACGCTTGAATATATGAAGCAGCATTCGAACTCTGTTACTCAATGTATTTATATGGGTTGTCCATGCGATTCTGCAATCAAGATAAATTCCTAAGTATTTTATGGAGTTAGTGTTTTCTATTTGAGGGCAGGAGCAGCTGTTGGAGTTTTGGCAGGAGTGGAGACGAAAGCTAATTTTTTTACGAGGAGCTGAGCGATTGGAAATAAAAAAGTTAACCGCTTTCGTTTTGTCGATATTAAGGGTCAATAAATTATTTTGTAGCCAATTTGCTGTAACTGTTAAGCCGTTTTCAACTACCGATTGGACATCATCCCAAGATTTTCCGTAAAAAATTATAGCAGTGTCGTCTGCGTACGTGAATAGTTTGGCTTGACGGAGATTCATCGAACAGAGACCGTTAATGTACAAAATGAACAATGTAGGGCCGAGCACGCTGCCTTGGGGCACACCGAAATGCACAGTAGATGAGTCACTGCAGTAATCACCCATGACAACTCTCTGCGTTCTGTCAGATAGGTAGGAACTGAACCATTCCAAAGCACTGCCACGAATACCGAGTAGAGACATTTTTTGGATCAATATTTTTCTCGAGACCGTATCAAATGCCTTCGCAAGGTCCAGGAAGATGCCAGTACACGCCATACCTTGATCAAGATTGAGAGTAATAAAATCCACTAAATTTGTAACTGCATCCTCCGTGGACCTGCCGGCTCGGAAACCAAATTGTTGATCGGAAAGTAATTTGTTTTTCTCCAAATAATGTAATAGTCTCTTATTAACTACTTTTTCGAGAATTTTCGAAAGAGTAGTCAACAGAGAAATAGGTCGATAGTTGGTAGGAGCTTTAGGATCAACACTTTTATAAATCTGACAAACGTTTGCTATTTTCAGGCAATCAGGAACTGTACTTTGAGATATGTTTAAGTTGCAGAGGAAGGTGATGGGTTTGACCAGGAGGTGAATGCAATGTTTCAGCACTTTGTTGTTAATACCGTCTGGACCAGAGGCTGATGACGATTTGAGAGTACTGATGATTTTGGCAATTTCGTGTTCATCTGTCGGGGACAAGAATAAGGCGTTAGGGTTGTCGTTACAAGGGGAATAGGGTCCTATGTTGTTAGCTAATTCAGTTTCGGTTGACTTTAGCTTTCAAGTGTTTCCGCTGCAAGATTTTCGCCAACAGTTGAGAAATATGCGTTGACTTTGTTTAGAGTACTAACGGGGTTATTGTTATTTGCCAGAAGCTCAATGTTACTAGATTTTTTGCTTTTGATATTGCATATTTTCTTGATTTCAGACCACATTTTTTTATAGTCACCCTCGGTATTTTTAAGCTGTTTCCGTTCGTAGTCTAATTTAAGATTGGTTAATAAAATTAATCTTTACATTCTAATAGATACATTAATCATTTATTTCATTATATTAAAATCTTTATTATTACTCATTATTTTTATTTAATATTATTAAAGCTGTATAAATTTGTCATTCAGGTATTCATTTATGCTGTAATACCATTCGCACACACACCGGTGGCAAATCGTACAAATGTGAAGAATGTCAGCGCTGTTTTAGACATAAGAGTACCTACTTTAACAAATCATATTCGATGTAGTCACACCGATGAAAAATCATCCAAAAAAGGTTTTATCAAGTCAAATGTAATGTTTTAATGGTATCGAACTGATGGTAACACTGGCCTAGTAAACAACTTTTTCGTGTCTCCTGAACTTTTAATTATATTTTGAGAATATTTACGAGGAATAGTGGAAAAGTTTTAGTGAAACTCAGTAACATAACCTCAAAACTGTGAAACAACCAAAATCCTCAGTCCCTGCAGCAGTTTTCGTGAGTTATTTCATAATTCTGAACGATCCAACAATAAAAAAACCGTCCAAATTTTTTCAAAACGCACTCACACAAAGACAAACAGCTGATTCACAGCTGTTTTTGGAATTGCGTATACGCATTAGTTAGCACTCACACAACATACAAACGTCACTCGTCACTGTTGTTTGACGTATCAAGAAGGCTGCGTTCAGTGTTGGCACATTGTCTGAACGGCTAAGAAATAGTTGCGTTCAAGAGTAAGAAGAAAAATCGACTAATTGATAGCGATTGTTAGCAGTACCATTTCATCAGTCATCTTAGCAACTAGTTTCACTACGGATACGAGTATATTCAGTCTCACGATTGAAAATACCAGATTGGAGTAACTCATCGCAGACATTGCGCCTTGGTAACCTTGAAGCTATTAGACATGCCGATTAACAGATCGCCACCATCAGCTCCATCACCTAACTTGTCCCTTCAAGCGCCGTCATTGACTCCTTTGCACGACAGCTCCTCCGAACCAAATATTGCAAAGAATGACCAGATAGTCAGCATCAATAATGAACTCCCGAATATTACTCATCGTAGTAACAAACGCAAGTGCACGGGGGCGAGGATTCACCAGGTCACTGATCTATCCGTATCCATGTCGGAATTGAAGAGCTTGTTTCTTGAATTTAAGGAACAGCAAAACAGTAAAATTGAGCAAATGTGTGCGTCAATTGAAGAAATTAAAATACAAAATTCCAACATACAAACTACAGTGAACTTTCTATCAGAGAATTACGACGACTTTAAAACAAGACTGGAACAACTGGAATCTGAACTTGAGGCCCAAAGGAAAGATCATATAACATGTTTAAAAACGTTAGAAGATAGACTGGAAAACCTGGAACGCGGGGCAAGGTCGTCCTGTATTGAGATCAGGAATATACCGGTTTGTAAATCGGAGTCCAAAGAAAACTTGTTAAAAACTGTTGCAAAAATAGGCTCAACTATTAATTGTTCCTTTCAACCATACGAGGTAAAAGATGTTTTCCGTATTGGTCACAAAGACTCTGAAAACAGGACTGTTGTAGTAGATTTTTGTAGTAATTTACGAAAAGAAAAGTTTATTCTGATGTATAAAAAGTTTAATAAGGAAAACAATAAATTATCTTCTGAACATTTGCAAATCAGCGGTCCTGCTAAACCGATATTTGTATCCGAAAATCTTTCTCTAAAAATGAAACGTTTGTTGAAACGTTTGTTTTTCTTAGCTCGTGATTTTGTCAGTACCAACGGGTACCAGTACTGCTGGATAAAAAACGGTAAAATATTTATCCGAGAAAGAGATGGAGCCCCACATACTATGATCAAAGATGAGTCTGATCTTAAAACAAAATGACTAGATTGTTTTCCATTAAACGTACTTTGTTATACTAAGATCGTTTTGTTAAAATTACATATAATTGTCATAACTTATCTCGCAGAAAGTTTTATCCTAATTATGAAATTATTTTTTATGATTATTTTTTATGTTATACTTTTAATCAATATAATAGTAATGTTATACTTTATTGTCACTCTACTACCTACACACAATTACACTTACACTAATTTACATTCCAACGGAAGATTTTTTCATAAAAATTACTATGTGGTTTACTCGATTCAAATACGACGAATTGATATCTTCGGTGCAGTCAGTAGATGTTTTCACGTTACCCTTATTAAATTGAAATTCACTGTTTATTCTCAGTTTTAGTTATGAATGATAATGTCGAATTTATGGAGGATTTTGAACACCTTTCAGCTTCAGCATCACACCAATGCTCCCCGGATAAGGTAGATTCGTTTCTCCTTAACGTTAACCACAGCCTAAAAATTTTCCATGTCAACATCAGAAGCATCGGCTGCACTGCAAATTTCGAGAACCTTCTGTTACTATTGCATCGAATCAAAACACAATTTGACGTCATAGTGCTATCGGAGTGTTGGTTGCGTAAATGCCCTCATGTTCCTTCTATACGAGGATATGTAGCTAATTACTCTGATCACTCAAACCAGAACGATGGAGTGGTTGTGTATACGAGGGAGGAATTGCATTTTATTTTGGAAAGGCCAGTCCTCGCTGACGCGTACTATCTCGTACTTAAATTTAAAAATGAGGTGGCGCTTATTGCAATATATAGGTCTCCTTCCATCAGAAATATTCAGAACTTCATCACCAGTCTGGATGTAATTCTTCACTCTCTAAATATTTACAAAACCGTTATTTTGGTAGGAGACATTAACATTAACATAGCTCCGGGTTGCGTAGACTCGAACTCAGATATGTATTTAAATACTACCTCGTCTCATGCCATGTTACCTGCTCACCTTTTTCCGACACGAAATGATAGCTGCATTGACCATATTATGATTAAATCAAATAAGCCTGCTATTGCCCTAGTTCTTGACTCCCTTATTACTGACCACACTCCTGTTATAGTGTTCTGTGACCTAAAATTGGACATCAAAAAATCGCCTCTCCGCAAACATTATGTAGACATTGGTGGCTGCGTTGAGGACCTTGAAAAAACTGATTTTAGTGCTATCATGAACTGTCAGGATGCTGAAACTGCTGCCCTAATCTTGGTCAAATCTGTTTCATCAGTAGTTAACAAAAATAGTCGTGTTTCTACTATAACGAGCCGAAAACGGATTATTAAGCCATGGATTACACCTGGACTCCTCAAGTGTATCCGAAACCGAGACAACATGTACCGTAAAACGAAAAAATATGCTAGTAATGAAACCTTGAGGCTTACATATTGTCGCTATAAAATATTTTGCAATAATCTATTAAATAAATTAAAGCGACAATATGAAAAAAATCAATTTGAAAAACACAGTAAGAACGCAAAAGCTACATGGAATATTATTAAAACTATTTCTAACCTTCAAAAGAACAAAGTTTCTGCAAGCGAATTGTTGTCGATTACTCCTGATCCAAGCTTATCACTTAACACTGTCAACGATTATTTCACAGGTGTGGGGAGAGAATTAGCGTCTAAGATCTTGAACTCCCCAAATTATACTGCAGCCAATTATTCTGATGCCCCCCTTTTTTCCAACTCGATGGCCATTTTTGGTACGGACAACGAGGAAATAGATCTGCTTATTCATGGTTTACGACTGACTAGTGCAACGGGTTGGGATGGAATCCCTGCGACTGTAATTTATAATGCAAGAAACATTCTTGTACCAATTATCTGCCACGTTTTTAACCTCGCCCTTACGTCTGGAGTGTTCCCCAGAGTTTTCAAAAAAGCCGTTGTTCACCCTATCCATAAGAGTGGAGACAGAGACAGTGTCAACAACTATAGACCCATATCTGTATTGCCCATCTTATCAAAGCTACTTGAAAAAATAATAAATAAACGTCTGGTGAACTACCTTAGCTCTCAAAACATACTAGCTAATAATCATTATTTATTTATTATTATTTATTTATTTATTTATGTACACACAAACACATACAAAGAGAAAAGAATACATACAAATAGAAGAGTACAAAGGTGCTGCTTATTTCTAACGAAATTTCTTCCAGCAGACCTGCGACAGGAGAGTTGGATGAGAAATGTAGACACAGTGTGTATAAATAATTCATAAAAGTAAAAAATACGTACACTGAAATTAAAGTCATTTAATACTTACATATAAATATTTCAATAACCATAAATAAAATGTACACATATATAGATACAATACATAAATAATAATAATAATACATAACTATAATATATAACTTTATGAGATAATGTTAGAGAGATAATGTTCCTTGACTTGCTTTTTGAAGACAGATACGTTTTCAGCTTCACGGATCTTTGCTGGAAGTGAATTCCACAGTCGCACTGCATGAAAAGAGAAGGAGTTAGAATAAAAATGGGTATTATGGGGTGGGAAATTGAGTTGGTATTTAAGGTGGGATCTACAGAGGGCATCGGCAGCACGCGTGAACGTAAAACGATCACGCAAGTAGCCAGGGTATGCAGGGTTAAAAAGAATGTTGTACAAGACACATAATACACGAGTGTTCCTACGAAGGCGGATAGGGAGCCACTTGAGATCCTTGCGGAATTGAGAAACATGGTCGTATTTCCTAAGACCAAAAACAAAACGAATACACAAGTTTTGCAAGCGCTCAAGTTTGTTTAGTAGCTCCTCGGTGGCATCCAGATAGCAGGCATCAGCATAATCAATGATAGGCTGAATTAGTTGGCTGGTTAATATGGATTCAGATCTGGCAAAAACACGGAGGATGCAATTTTGAAATTAGTTGAGTCAGTAGCCCAAAATATGAACAATAAGGAGAAAACTATAGGTATATTCCTTGATCTTTCAAAAGCTTTTGACACTGTTTCTGTCCCTCTTCTCCTCGGTAAACTGGAGAGAATTGGTGTAAGGGGTTTACCACTAGAGTTATTTAGATGTTATCTCAGTGACCGTTCACAAATATCCAAAATAGGTGACCATAGTAGTAACGAAGCATTACTCACCTACGGAGTGCCGCAAGGTAGTGTCTTAGGACCTACCCTTTTCCTCGTTTACTTAAACGAACTTTGTAAACTCGATCTTGCGAACTCCGAAGTAATTGCATACGCTGATGACACCGTTATTCTTGTTCATGGTAGTGATTGGAATGAGGCTCGTCGTTACGCAGAGTTAGCCTTGAACGTTACCATGGACTGGCTCACCCAGAATCTGCTCACCCTTAACTTGGACAAAACAAGATTTATCACCTTCAGTCCAAGTAAGGCATCACAGCCGACCTCACCCTTTAGTCTGACTGCTCATTCGTGTTATGCAAGGAGCAGTGCAAATTGTGGTTGTACCAAACTTGTACGCACGGATTCCATAAAATACCCTGGAATCTGGGTTGACAGCGCGTTAACATGGAGTGAGCAGATTAATTCGCTTGTGCCTAGAGTGAGGAAATTAATCTTTGTTTTTAAAAATCTTCGGTCTTCAGCTGATTTCTTTACTCTGAGGACGGTCACTTTGCTCTTGCTCATTCCATTTTAACGTACTGTATCTCTGCTTGGGGTGGGGCGGGCAAATGCTTGCTGCTGCGCTTAGAAAGAGCGCAGAGGGCGGTCCTAAAGGTCATGGCTTATAAACCCATTCGTTTCCTTACCAGCGAATTGCATACCCTATGGAAACTGCCCACAGTGAGACATTCTTTTGTGTTGAGCGCGGTGTTGCGAAGGCACTCGAAATTGTCGTTTGATCCTAACTTAAATATACATAGGCGTAGAATAGATAGAGTCTGCCCGATAACTGTGGTTCAGTTAGAGGTAGTTCGTCGGCAGTTTGTTTTCTGCGGTTCCGTGCTTTACAATAGAATAAATAAAGTTCTTAATATTTATCAATGTACGTTCCGTGACTGCAAACGACTCCTGGACGAATGGCTCCGCACTCTAACCTATGAAGAACTGGAGAACTTAATTAAACCTCTTTAAATAAAATCTTTCTGTAAACATGCACACCACATACACGTAGCGTGGAGTGGTATTGTGTGATGTGCCACATAAAACCACTCCACACTTTCACCTTACATACATGCACTACACGAACAAATATAACTCTACAAACAAAGACTATATAACTCTACCGACATTCTTGATTTAATTTGAATTTTATGTTATGTTTCGACTTAATTTTGACTTAATTTAAATTTAATGTAATTTTAATAGACTTTTTTTTAAATGGAATTTAATTTAATGCAATTTTAATTTCATGAAATTTAACTTATTTTGTAATCAATTTATTATTTATCTGTAATGTTTTTATTAATTTTTATTTTTAAATGAAATTTCCTAAATGGTTTATATTTCTGTTTTAGATTGTGTTTACTAGTTTTTGATTTTCTCGTTTGTAAATGGAACTATGTCATCTTCTTCCTGGAGGTGAGCGTTGATAGCTGCGACACAGTTTCAAACTACTGTAGCTATTTACGTAAGCAAATAATTTGTAAATACTGTTTCTGTTCCAAATAAAGATATTATTTATTTATTATTATTGGTGAAAAGGACTATTTACAGGGGTGAAGTATATCGGCGCAAATATCTTTAACAACACACAGAGCGCACGTGTAACGAAACGTTACGAACTACTCACGCGGCGCGCGCCGCCTTCGGCGCCCCTCCAGTCAAAAGCGCGTGAGCGGTCATCCTCAGTAGGGAGCGCCCCCAAAGCCGGTATTCTCGTGCTGGTCATTCCTCGCTGGGCCTCCTCCGGGTCACCGGGGGCTCACCTGGCGGGGTCTGATCGCCGAGATAACGTGAAGAGAACGGCACTGCTGGAGCAGTGTCGTGGCGCTCCTACTGCACACACACCAACTAAGATATCAACTTAACTCTTAATTAATGCCTTTTGTGGAAGAGACGAAACATTTTCTACAAACTATTATTACACTATCACAGAGTTTTTAATATATGTAGGAAAATCTTTTCAATACTCACACTTTGAAAGTAGGTGTAAAGTTGCCTGCGGAGAGGGTTGGAAGAACTACTTTTACTCCCTAGGGAGTTTTACTTTTCAACAGACAGCTGTCTAAATATTAAAAAAAAACTAGTTCTATTTTGACATTTCAAATGAACTGTGACCCGAATTTCTATACTGCCAGTACAATTGAAATAACATAGAGATAGGAATAATTTAAGAATACTTTTTTTTTAATGACTATTAATTTACTTTCAACTATTTCATTAAATGTAATATTATATTTGAGAAAAATGTTGACCTGACCCATTTTTACAATGATAAAATGAAAAATATTGACTAAATAGCCAGCCGACCACTGAAAAAAAAAAATGGCGGGTAAATGTTAGTCTCTCTATAATCTATGGCCGATTTGGTCTTTCTTGATTTTTTTTCGAAGTGTAGAGTTTTGTTTACATTTTGCTAAATCTCTGTTATAAGTTTGTATTAATACGATAAGTTCATCAGCTTCAGTTATAGTAGGGGAGCCCACCGTGCTAAATCGGGATTTACTCGAGCGTCATAGAGACTTATTGAGTGCAAAGCTTAGATGATAAGAAGAAAAAAATGTCATATGATATATACCTTTTCATCGGTGGGGGGAGCAACTATAGATTTTCAAAAATGTAAAAAAAAACTGTTGCATGGACATACTCGAGCGTGTCAGATATTGATAGAATCTATGTTTAACGTTTTTTCAAACATGTACGTATGTTAATCTGATAGTTTTCATGATGGGGGTGGTCGTACGTAAGGGTTGAAAATGAAAAAAAAAATAATTTAATCGAGCGCGTCAGATTTTCGAAGGGAATGTTAAGTGAACTTAAAAAAAGCTATTATATAATAATCTGACGATTCAGATGTGACGCAAGCTCACGGCCATTATTAGAATGTGCAAAAAAAAATCGTCATCTTGAACTACTCAAGCGTGTCAGATTAAGATATATATGGTTCATCTTAATGCCCTGGACGTAATATCTCATAATCTGACGATTACCTGGAGGGATGCGCCTAATCTGACAATTAAAAAATTTTTTTTTTCATTTTTCTAAATCATGAAACTTAATTAATTGAAAAGCTCAAGAAATAGCATGCAAATTAAAAAGTGTGAATTTTTTTTAGAAGAATACTTGTATTTACAACAAAATAATTATAAAAAATTAAGTTTTTGTAAGTATTTTTTTTTTAATCGTCATCTTCATCGGTAGAATCATCTTCCTCCTCTGGCACATTAATATCACTCATGGTTAATATTTATGAACTTTAATTCACATAACATGTATTAAAATCATGAAATAAACAAAAACGTTGGTAATACGTTGTAAACAACAAGTCATGAACGCGTCTCTGTGATCAGCTGTCATCGCAACAGAAACCAGAGTGGAGTAGGGACGGAATGAGAGAGCAATAGATAGAGGAAAAGTGAGAGAGGAATAGAAACGCGGAGAGGGGAATACAGGCATCGCGTAGTTGCACGAATAAAACTTTAATTATTAATTTTTATTACTTCGGCTTGTGGAAATCGTCAGATTATATATTTCTCATAAATCTTGATCTATTCCCTTCAAAATAAAAAAAAAATTAACCACGCTCGAGAATGTCGAGATGACGTTTTATTTTTTCAACTTTGTAGCCCTCCCCCTTCTTTACGTCACCCTTAAATTGTCAGATTAGAGGAATATAGATGTTTTAGCATATAACTAACTCCTCCTACCTTAATCTGACGCGCCCGAAAATTTCAAATGAACAACTTTTTTTTACTAATCTGATCCTTTATCCTTTACGGGCGTCCTTATAAATGAGGCTCATATCTGGTGGAAGTAAGTATCCGGGTACCAGGTATCCTACTGTATATTAATCTGCCGCGCTTTAGTAAATCCCGAAATCCCCTCTTGGGCTCCCCTACTATTATAAAGATTTAAAATATATTTATGCAGAAAATTTGCACCTGTCAACTCGACAGCCGGGCCACAGATGTTATTATTATTCCCTTTATTTATTTTTCTAAACATATTATTTACATTTTTAAATATTTTTTTATAAAAACACATAAAAAAAAACATTTAAAAATATAAAAAATAGTCGTCCGCCGGTGTCGGGAGCAGGGTCCAAGCTACCGGTGGTTAGGGCTCCAGAGACAGGAACCTCCTCACAATACGAGCCGTGTCGAGGAGTACTGCCTTCTGTATCAGGCCCTTGATCCAACCGCGCAACGACAGCTTCGACAGATGGTCGTCGAAGCTTTTGGCTATAAGGCCATTGGCGGTCACAACTATCGGCACAATGACAGCCGAGTCTACATCCCACATGTCGACAACCTTGTGTGCTAAGTCAAGATACTTGATTTGTTTTTCTTTCTCAGCTTTCACGAGGTTTTCATCATGTGGGATGGTGACATCGACTATCATTGCGCGGCGCGCTAATCGGTCTATCACCACTATATCCGGCTTATTGGCTACAATAGTCCGGTCAGTGATGATAGACCGATCCCAGTACAACGTGGCATGGTCATTTTCGAGAACTGGGTCGGGCACATACCTGTAGTACGGTACCTCAGAATCAACCAGGTTGTACTTCAAAGCAAGTTGCTGATGAATAATCCTGGCTACTTGGTTATGCCTGTGCAAGTACTCGCCGTTAGCTAAACGAGAACAACCAGAGATAATATGTCTGATAGACTCACCCGGACGATGGCATGCCCGACACACGTCCACCGTCCCGTCCTTCATTATATGTCTCCGATAGTTATTCGTTAAGATAACTTCGTCCATAATCGCACAAACAAAACCTTCAGTTTCCCCGAAGAGGTCGCTGAAACGTAGCCAGGCCACGGACGCTGAAAAATCTACATCTGGGTCATGTAGAGCCCTATAAAAGCGCCCGTGGAGCTCCTTGCCTTTCCATACTTCCTTGCGGTCATCAGTTGTAAGTACCACAGGTTTGCGCCAGTCCTCCTTAGCCATGGACAACGGGGTGAGTCCCTTGTCCACTGCGACCACATCGCGGTGCATACCCACGTCGGTTTTGAGAAAATATTCTCTGAGGCTGCACACCTCGCGGTTGTGTAGAGTCTTTGCGTTCAAAAAGCCTCGACCTCCACACTTCCGCGGGATGTACAGTCTCATCACCGATGACCGTGGGTGATGCATCCGATTTGCGGTCAGCAATGTACGGACCCGCCTATCCAGAGCGTCTAACTCGGTCTGAGTCCATTTGAGTATGCCGAAAGAGTACATTAAAACCGGCGTGACCCAACCGTTGAAGGCGCGCACCTTATTTCCGCCTGACAGAAGACTGCTTAAAACCTTCTTCAGGCGGCCAAAGAAACGCTCCTTCAACGTTTGCTTCACGTCAGCGGTGTTAATGCCTAACGCTTCCGACATACCCAAATACTTGTAGGTTTCGGTCGAGGAGAGGGCTCTAAGGTGTATGGAATCAGAGAGTTGAATCCCCTCAGATTCCATAATCTCCCCTCGCTTTACATGCATGACTGCACATTTATCCACACCAAATTCCATCCTGATGGCACTACTGAAAGTTTCTGTTACCTTCAATAGTTCCATCAGCTGCGAATTGTTGTGAGCAAAAAGTTTCAGATCATCCATGTAAAGCAGGTGAGATAAGACCTGACCACCTCTTCTCAACCGACAGCCCAGGCCTAAATCCTCCAGCAACGTGCTTAGAGGGTTCAGAGCTAGGCAAAACCAAAATGGACTCAAACTGTCGCCCTTATTATTATTATTATTATTAAAAAAAATCCGCTTGTCATCTAGCGGATATCCTTTTTTGAGAAGACAAATAAAATAGGATATTTATTGGACAGTTTTAGGGTACCTATGCGGAACAGAGAGTAAAGTCCCGCAAACCTCCATTGAAAAGGGAGGACCCTCCGACCAGTTTGTATAGAGTAACCTTCATTCACGCGAGCGAAGCCGCTGACAGAAGCTAGTCGTAAATAAATATATTAATTTTGTTATTTGCTAAGAAATTCATAGCAGGTGCTTTCCGATAAAATATTTACATATTACTAAAAATCGGCAAGTATTTATCTGACATTGTAGATGTTATCTTGACATACGAGGGGTGATCCATCCATCCATCCATCAATAATAAACACAATGAATAAAATAAAAAAATAAATTTATTTCTCAACATAGTCTCCTAGCAAGTCTATACATTTAGTCCATGTCTTTTCTAAACCTAAAATGCCCTTAAAAAAAAATCTTTATCTTGACTCTCAAAAAAGTCCTCAACCGCGGCCATCACGTCGCTATCATCGTCAAATTTCTTGCTTTGGAGGTGTTCTTTGAGTCGTGGAAAGAGATAGAAGTCACTGGAGGCTAAATCTGGAGAATAGGGCGGGTGGTCGACCAGTTCGAAGCCTGCTTCTCGAATGGCAGCCATCGCAACTTCGGCTTTGTGTGCAGGAGCGTTGTCCTGTTGAAACAGGAGTTTCGCTCGGAGTTTGCCCCGTCTTTTTTCCGTCATGGCTTCTCCCAGTCATCTTATTTGTTCAGCGTAGTAGGAGCCCGTTATAGTAACTCCCTTTTCCAGGAAATCAGTCATTATGATTCCCTCAGCATCCCAGAAAACGGACGCCATAACCTTGCCCGCCGTGCTCGAAACTTTGAACTTCTTCGGCGTCGGTGAGGATGGCCTTTTCCAAGTCATCGATTGTTGTTTGGTCTCAGGATCAAAATGATGGATCCATGTTTGGTCTTGGTGATACTTGATGACGCATCTCACTTCTTGTTTCTCCATTTTCGTATTGTCGCTCCGACTGCTGGTATTCAAATGAATGTAGCTCCTCCAAATGACGTCCTATTTATAAAATTTTTTAGGTGGGAAGTAGTGAAGAACCGAGGAATCTAAAATTTTTTTTTTTGGATTTTTATCTTTATTAGAAATACCCGTTTATCATTACTTTTGGATCACCCCTCGTACAATAAATATACATTTGTTTATATTATGGCCTGTGCATAATCAGCGTAAAATAAGCGTTATTTTAAAGTGGTCCTGCTGGAATTGATATTTTCCATGAAACTAACAATATATAAAATAACTCTGATAGACATCACATTTGAAAGGCTTTTCAGTGTGAGTGCGTACGGGTGTGACCTATTAAAGTACTCTTCTGCCTAAAACAGCGCTGACATTCTTCACATTTATACGGTTTCTCGCCAGTGTGCGTACGAATATGATTTGTTAAAATACTCTTCAGACTAAAACAACGCTGACATTCTTCACATTTATAAGGTTTCTCGCCAGTGTGTACACGAATGTGTTTTATTAAATCGCTCTTTTGACGTTAACTAAGCTGACATTCTTTGCATTTGTAAGGTTTAACGCCAGTGTGCGTACGAATGTGGCTTGTTAAATGGCCCTTCTGACTAAAACAGCGCTGACATTCTTCACATTTGTAAGGCTTTTCGCCAGTGTGCGTACGAATGTGTTTTGTTAATTCATGTTTCCTACTGAAACCACGCTGACATTCTTCACATTTGTAAGGTTTCTCGCCAGTGTGCGTACGAATGTGTTGTGTTAAAATGCTCTTCTGAATAAGACAAAGATGACATTCTTCACATTTGTAAGGTTTCTCGCCAGTGTGCGTACGTATGTGTGTTGTTAAATGGTCCTTCTGACTAAAACAAAGCTGACATTCTTTACATTTGTAAGGTTTGTCACCAGTGTGGGTACGAATGTGTTTTGTTAAATTGCCCTTCTGACTAAAACAAAGCTGACATTCTTCACATTTGTACGGTTTCTCGCCAGTGTGTACACGAATATGTCGTATTAATAGTGCCTTATTTATACAAGTGCGCTGGCAAATGTCACACTTATAAGGTGGTCCACCAGTGCGTATATGAGTGGGTTTTGTTAATTGTTTTTTTCGACAATTTGTGACTAAAGTAGTATCAACAACACTAATATCAACTCGAGGTGTTGTACTAGGTAGAGGTTCGTGGAAATTCGCAATACGTCTGGATGTAGCATGTTGCGTGTTCAGCGCAACTCTAGTGCCCGACTCTTCATTCTTCTTTTGATTTTCTGTAATTACGTCTTCTAGTTTTTTTCCTTGTCTGCATAGTGTTGACTCCTCTCCAACAGCCGACCCTGTGATATTAAAGGAGAGGTCAAACATGGACTACTATTCCAAAAACATTTGAACACAAATGTGATAAGTAAGGTCTAAGAAAGCCCATTTATTACGCTAGTCGAGTATGACTTTTTCTTTGCCCAGCAGTGGGCAGCATAGGCTAGCTATAATAATAATAAGACATTTTCAGTCCTCCGTTTTTCTAAGATGCTGAAAAATTTAAAAACAAAAAGCACTTTTTGTCTATTCGTTCCTAAGCAGTATATTGCCGTAGCAGTATATTGTAGTAAATTGCCGCATCTATTAATTACATTAAGTTTGTATTGTGATGTCAACTGCCGTTTAAGGTAAGCGTCCACCTGTCGGTATCGCACGCATCGCATCAAACGGAACAGGGCCTCAAGTCTGCTATTACAATAGTAAAACAAAAATCGGCCAAGAGCGTGTCGGGCCACGCTCAGTGTAGGGTCCCGTAGTTTCCCGTCCGCCACAAATTTCTCACAATGTAACAGCACCCAGTAGCCCATATAAAAATTAGTAACCCAACTTCCCGAGAGATGGCGCTGTATCCAGTGGTAATTTTGGGTTGCGTGAAGCGATTTTTTTTTTGTATTTTTATTTGAAAGAAGATACGCTCAAGATAATGAAATATATAAAAAAGTTAAAGAAATGCTTGCATGTACGGTTAAATTACAAAATTAATTCAGAACGTTTTTCTATCAAGTTCAAAATAATTTTCCTAGAAAGTTTACTTAAAGTTCTACTCTCGAGATTTTTTTCATATTTTTTAAACTTATGGTTCAAAAGTTAGAGGGGAGGGGGGACGCCTCATTTTTTACTTTCGGAGCGGTTATTTCCGACAGACGGACGTGGCGAAACTATAAAGGTTCCTTTTTGACTACGGAACCCTAAAAAATAATAGTCGATCATTGATTTCAACATTGTTGATTTTGACAAGTTTGGTACTCTATATGATAGCGTTATTATGACTTTCCAATGATCAACCAGTGACAGTTCATTGAATTTTTTTTTATAGAATTGTAATCTCGTATATAATGACAAATGAACGTTTGACATATGCGGTAAATTAATAAAATTTTTACAGTTACTTTATGTAGTAGAAGTAGTAGTAGAAGGTTTTTTTTTAAAGTTTTTTTACAGAGCGAGAACGCAGGGCGTCATCTGTAAGGGCGATTATGATTGGTTGCAGGTTTGCTCGTTGTACCACCGAAGTGAAAATAACTTTGTTCAAAGCATTCTGTACATCCTTCTACACTAGCAGCCTGTGGGTCTCATACACGCGCGGACAGTACAATGCACACAATTCTATTACGACACCACTGACTAGTGATGGTTAATATAGCGTATAGCGCCAAAACATAGCATGCTATTTGAACATAGCACCTGCTACTTCCAATCTTTTTACGTGCTATAATATAGCGTCTCACTCAATAGCGCGGCAAAACGGGATAGCAACATAGCATGATAGCGCCGTGTGTAGAAAATTATTTTATAACGTCTCGCTCAACTAAACACCGGTCACAGCGGGGAGAAAACGAGATAGCAATATAGCGCGAAAGCACCGTCTCCGTCTGTAGAGACTTTGGTGAACTCGGCTGCAATCGGCTCGTGTGGCGTTTTCGCGATGCAATAGTTAAGTGACAACCCGTTCGGGTTAAGTACGCACAAAGCGCAATACGAATCTTGTTCAACGAGGTGTTTACTTAATTCGGACGGTGTGGTCTCATGTTTGTCAACATAAAATACGCGCTCGGTCTTCTGTCGAATACCGACATTTTTTAATACTTTTTAAAAGTTTTGGTGTGTTTTTGTAATTAAATTCTGTAAAATAATCTC
Source organism: Mythimna loreyi (assembly GCA_029852875.1). Classification (NCBI taxonomy): domain Eukaryota; kingdom Metazoa; phylum Arthropoda; class Insecta; order Lepidoptera; family Noctuidae; genus Mythimna; species Mythimna loreyi. The sequence goes on along the minus strand of CM056806.1, from coordinate 10,887,826 downwards.
TGTAAATATTCTTAGATTGTCGTGCAATCGTAAAGTTTAAATATTGTGTGTTTAAGAACTGTGAAAGTCGCAGGTATAAGTAGTCATTGCGAATGTGTGACACTAATTTGTTAAACGCTGTGTTTTATTAACTAATATTGAAATAAAAATGCCTCGCGGTAGTGATTTACCAATCTGGAACTTTTTTGAGAAGACCTATGATGGTAACAAAACAGCAGTATGTAATCATTGTCGCCGAAAATTAACATTTAATAAATCATCGATAACCAATTTGAAAACTCATTTAAAACAAACACACATTTCAGCATACAATGTTTTTTTTTTTAAATTCCGCCAAAACTTTGCATCGGTACCTGAATTGTCGCTGAGCGTCGCCGTTTGAAATGATAACATCATGCTATAAAAATAGCATATAAAATACATTCCATAAAAATATATTCAATAGTCTATAGCACGTACATAGCTTATAGCAGATTTGACAATCACTAAGTTCAGATGACGGCTGAGTTTTGTTATAGCATGCTATAAAAACAGCAGATAATATAGCATGCTATAAAAATATATTAAATAGCCGATAGCATGTTCATAGCATATAGCAGATTTGAACATCACTGCCACTGACCGCCCCATTATCAGCCATTATAAATTAACAGATTACGAACTTTTAGCAAAATGACTATGGAATCATGTTGGATTGACATTATTTTGAAAATAGCAGACTTGGGCCCCTGTTCGCTCACACAATGGTTCACTAAGCCAGGCCGCACACCAGGCATACAATTGTTTCTCCACAATTGTAGCGCCACATTTGAAATGCGACACATTTAACGCCTCCATATATTCCTACGTGAGCCCGCACACCGAGGAAACATTTGTAGCGGGCGCACTTTGTGGCGAGACGTCATCCGCGCTACAATAATTCAAGATCGAACCGGTTCGTTTTTTGTGTCGCATTTCAAATGTGGCGCTACAGTTGTGGAGAAACAATTGTATGCCTGGTGTGCGGCCTGGCTAACTAATACTCACGTGTCGTGTCACTGGCTCTTCGCTTCTTCCTCGGTACTTCTTGTTCTTCTTCCACTTCCGTTTTGATCTCTATTAAAGGCACATCATCTTCTAAATCAGATTCCGACGGTTGTGCTGACATATCTTGTGAATAACTTTTGTGTAGATTTTCTAGTTCTAGGTCTGTGAGAAAGTAAACAGAGTGAAGAGAGAATTAGTTATACAGGACTAGCCTTCCACCAGCGGCTCCGCCTGCGTGAAAGTTGGGTTCTCCATACAAACTTTAGACCCTCATTACATCCCTTTAGGCGAATTTTAAAAAAATCCCTGAATCTTGAAAAACCCTTAGTGTTCGTCTACGTCATAAAAGGAAGCCTTGTGCAAAATTTTGCGCCCCTAGGCCCAGTAGTTTTGGCTGTGCGTTCATATGTCAGTCAGTCAGTTTCTCCTTTTATACCGCTTATAAGGGTAAACACCGTTGTCACTAAAAGCATAGGTAGTTGATTTAATTATAAAAATGTATATCTTAATTTAAAAATTAATAATCAATTTTTCTTTAATAAAAATAAAAAATGTTTATATCCGACACCGTCCGTAAAGGACGTTGACCTGGGGCTCCGTTATAACTACCTACATAAGTTTTAACTCGAGTTACGTACCTAACCACTGCAAAGGACGTTGACCTAACAACAAGTTTTCAACATAAGTTTCAACAAACCACATCATTAGGTACCTCGTATTCTCCTCTGGGTTCTCCGCGAAGAAATTCAGTATGCGTTCCTAAAGGTCAACTGACTGCTATTTGTTTCCACACACACACGCACTTTGACTAGCCGCCAACATAGTTTCTCGGTTTGGCACAGGTTGTTCAGGGAATAACTTTGTGTACATTCTTCGAGCTTCGTTTATGTTATCACCCGACGCGGCGTTAAGCCGAATCATTTTAGTCCACTGTACTTGTACGTTTGCGTGCGACACAATCACACTACACAATAACCTAGGTACACACTTGCGTGCGCAGGCGCTGCGCTGCGCTGCGAGCAACCGTAACGTGACGTGCGATCGATAGCGAGGCGGCCGACAGACTGAGGGGCCGAGGGGTGTCGTGTCGGCGGGCTCGCTCACCACCGCGCGCGCGGCACGGCGGCCTGTTTGGACTAGCGCTCCGTTATAGTCGTCGTATTTGGCTTTGCGTGTAGGGTAAAATAATTTTAAGGAAAAATGGAGATTTTCCTAAAAAAAAAAATGTATTTTTTTTCGTTGAATATACGTTCTATAAGTGAAACCAAATTACTGGTTTTAAGGATAACGGTGTTTACACTAACAGCCTGTATATATAGATTATTTTGACTGGCCCGTTGGTGTAGTGGTTAGTGGCCCTGAGTGCTATGCCGGAGATCGTAGGTTCGATTCCCAGCCAGGACAAACGTTTGTGTGAAGAGCACGATCATTTGTTCTGTGTCTGGGTCTGATCTGGGACTGACATATCAACGCACAGTCAAAACTACCGGGTCTAGTGGGAGTATGAAATTTTGCACAGGGCTTCCTTTAATGGCGTAGACGAACACTAAGAAAGGGTTTTTTTCGTAATTCAGCTCCTAAAGGGATGTAATGGGGGTCTACAGTTTGTATGGCAAACCCAACTTTCAAGCGGACGAAGCGGCTGGCAGAAGGCTAGTATTAGTATAGATGGATTATTAAATGTCTAGTTCTTAAAAACGTACCATCACTTTGATGTTCCTCCTCTGGCTCAATGACATCATCTAGTCTCTCACACACATCTGGTAACTCTTTTTTGATAGGATCACATTCTGTTTGACACCCATCATCAGATTCTATGCTCACATGCTCCATGGGTGATATAGTCAACTTGTTACGACACCCGAAGTGGTCTTGGTTTATAGGGGGATTTAGCTGTAAAAAGATAAGTATTACATAAGTCATAATGCATTGCGTAGTCCTATATGGACCTCAGAAAAAATGAAGCTGTAGGTCCCGTATCCCACTTACACAGTGGATTTTGTTTTCTTCATGTCATTTTAATATTTTTTCCAATTTTATGAAAACTGTTAGCAATTACTCAAGTTAAGGATAGTCTCTTGAGCATTTTCTAGCACTGTATTTAATTTCATATTTTTTATAAATCTATGAATACAATTTCTTTATTTTAATTGCTATAAGCTAGTACTTGACTGTGATCCAACCTGAAGGTAAGCACTAGTTTATTAAGAGCCTATTCATTCTAGTCTTGAAGATATACCTAAATTATAATCGGATGGAAAGACTGCAGTCGGCAAACTGTTGCAGTCCCTTGACATACGCGGTATTAACGACGAGTCTAGTCTACCTCAGTCTGGACCGTAGATGTCTCAACAACGTAAGGGTGGATATTTGCCGTACGGGTGTCCCATGGCAAAATTGTATTAAACTCTTGAGCCCTAAGTAAATGCTGGCATTCGCGTACCTATTGTCTTTCTATTATATTTCTAATTACGGTACTTGAAAGGTTACGTAATAATTACTGTTCTATGAATACAATCAGTAATGTTCCTGACACTAAAGGTTCAGATACAGCCCAAGATTACTGCTCCAACTCAAAAATCACCCCAATATGTATGAAATATTGATTATTTTACACTTTACCGAGGTATTCTATACTATAATACTGATTGATCAGTCGGTAATGTGTGTAAAAGATGAGAATAGGAAAGAAAGTAATGTAATTTAAGGACACACTGTAAAAGTTACCTTTCCTGTTATATTTCAAAAGTCAACCCTAGAGTTAATCCATCAACAAATACCTCACCTCATAATCCTCATTCATCATCTGAGCGAGCCGCTCTTCAGCTTCCAGACATTTTCTCTGCAGTTGGCAGCATTGCTTTAGTTTAGTGCAGCAGATGAAACAAGCGAGCATCGGTCTACTGTCTCCAGTTACAAACTGCAACAAAACTTGTCTTCGACCATATTTCTATGAATATATTACATTCTAATGTGATACTGAGAAAGTCATAAGCTCAGATAGTAAAGTTTAAGAGTGTGAAGGTGGACAGTTACGAGAGGAGGAGACGACCAGGAAAATGATGGATGAATGTGAGAAAGATGACATTACCCTATGGAAAGCGGGAACTACTGAGATGCTGACTCGTGGAAAGTGCCATGTTGTGTGGTTAGATAGACAGATAGATTTAACTTTATTGTACACCAAAAAGTTACCGGATGTATACAAAAACTTAAATCTATGTGAACAATGGTGGTTGTATCGCTGATAACAATATCTACCAGACAACCTCAGGATGGATCGCAAGAACTAAGAATAATACAGGGGGGGGTAGTCTGCGGTGTACTACTAGCGAATTAATCTAACTATAAATATAAAACTATAACTATTTATGTAGTTATTTATTTAATTAGCTTTGCATGCTGTGCGCCTCACACAGAGAAAATGTTGATTGTTTCTAACTCGAGGCAGAAAAAATAATTTTATCTTGTTAACATAAGTCCAGGATATAACTTACCGGATTGTCAGTCAGCCTCTCATACAGCGCATGCAAGTCTTTGTTTATCACTACATACATGCGAACGTTCTCCGCTAAACACAGCCTACACATTGGTAGTTTCTCCATTTTATTTTCTGTATTAATTATGAAGTAACAAGTTATTTATTTCACTATGAAATTAAGTTGTTTGTTTCAGTAAACATGTACCTATATAAAACAAAAACCAACTAAACAAGTAAACAAACGTGTGAAACTGGTGAAACATGTCAAATGTCAAACTCAACAACTGTCAACTGTCAACTTAGAATGCGTTTTCCAGTGTTGCCAGTCGAGATTTGGCAGAAATTACCTGAAATATGAAAAAAGGTAACTTTTTTGTTTAAAAAGTAACCTATCATATTTCTTTAACTGGGAAAGTACTTTTCGACTACCGTAGAAACAGACACAATTAAGACAATAGATGTTTGAACACCAGCGTTCGAATGGGGGGGGGGTAAGGGTTTAAAAGTTGATAAAATAGAATATTAGTTGTATTGACCTACCGAAACCTCGATGAGTATTTGAGCACTTGCCCGCATTTCTATTCATTATTTGTTTAGGTTTATTCATATTGATACATACTAATCCGATTCGATCCTGCTGATCGAGCGAATGAGTGAGATACAGGTGGTGTAAGTATGAAACAGTACAATATGTTGTTATAAAAAGCTATAATTTTTCATAAAGGTTTTAGTTCCACTACTAACGAAGCTTCCCAACATGAAAAATTCTGAAACGATTGTTCCATTTCACGTTGCTTTTATGTAAGAAATTAAAAGTTAATTCTCTATTAAAATCACCTAAAAGTTACCTCTTCATTCGACTTATCTAAAAGTAACCAATGCAGTTCAAAAATCCCCTAAAAGGTTACTTTTGTAACATTTTACTTTTAGTTAAGTGGCAAATGGAAGAGGAAGGCAAATTGTGAAACGACAAGACGTGGCTTGAAAAACTAAATATCCAAGCCAAAAACAGTAGAAAAAAAAATCAGCTACCAGACAAAAAAAAGTATCTTGGATAATGTTATCATGATATTGTTGACATATTGTAGTTTTGCGCATTGTTTACAGAAAAAAAATACGTTCAGGTATATTTTGTATATTAAGCAACTTAATTGCATTAGTAAAAGAAAATGGAGAAGCTACCAATGTGTAGGCTGTGTTTAGCGCAGAACGTTCGCATGTATGTAGTGGTAAACAAAGACTTACATGCGCTGTATGAGAGGCTGACTGATAATCCGGTAAGTTTTATTCTGGACTTATTACTTGCCTCGAGCAAGCATCACTCTCCGTGTGAGTAGAGGCGTACGACAAGCAGAAGTATGCACTTACTGTTGTCCTGAACAGCATCATTACCTCGCACTTATCACACGTGTTAGTTTTGCGCTATATTGCACTACATGTCATCAGGATCCGCCTTTCTAGAGCGTAATCGATCTTACAGTCTGTTGTTCCATCATTTCTATGTTCGTCATCTCTCGTAACTGTCCATGTTCCCACTCTTAAACTTAATTTCATTTACTATTATTATATTATGTGCGCGGTGCAACTCAATTCTCACTAACATGCTGGGTGTATAGCCAGTAGAAATCACAGGAAATATAATTGAGATACTGGTAATAGAATAAAAAGTAAGCTTTCATTAAACTTGGTTGGTTTTATTTATGAGTATATTAAACAAGTGGAAAAATAAAAAGATTTGTTCTATAAAATTAAAGACTATTCCAACATACTTCACATTTGAATTCTTATTTCTTTATTGTACAAAACACAATACAGTACAATCCGTTCCAAATGAGAATAGGATCGATAGCAATGTTGTGACGTCACGTCGAACTGTCAAATCGAAGAAATTAGGTAGAGTGAACAAAAAAAGATGTTTAAAAAAATAATTTACGTACGAATCGTGAATGAAAAAAGTTTAATCAGAATACAGTTTTTCAATTTTGTTTATCTCTGTTTCACTGCGTGATGTGTCTAAGTAATGGTAAATAGAAGAAAATGGCGAATTGTTTCTAACAATGAAAATAAGAAAGTAAATAGTTTTTCTTGTAAACTATTTATGACTTAAAACAATATATTTGGCAAACTTATATTAAACCCTAACGTTTTTACTTCAACTAAAATTAACTAATTTTTAGTAATAAAAAGCAAAAAAAAACTTTTTATTGACACGCAAATAAGATTTTTTTGCAAACCGTATTTTTCACTCAAAATTTGACAGATCGAGGTTATTGACTTTCCGGTTCTTATTTGGACCGCATAATACATGGTGATACAGACAGTTCAATAATTTAATTTATTCATAGAAAAATTCAGTTGAAGAAATTTTTGTTGCAGTTTGTAACTGGAGACAGTAGACCGATGCTCGCTTGTTTCATCTGCTGCACTAAACTAAAGCAATGCTGCCAACTGCAGAGAAAATGTCTGGAAGCTGAAGAGCGGCTCGCTCAGATGATGAATGAGGATTATGAGGTGAGGTATTTTATGAAGAATATAACTCCAGGGATGGGTTAAAAAATGACCAGAGTAGAGTAGAGTAGAGTTGTTACCCAGAGTCGTTCTTTTATGACTTGACTTAACACAAGTGATTCCAACTTCAAGCAGGGTAGGCTCGAGTAAGATATTGACAATAGGACTTGCTGTTTGCATTCAAAAATGCGATTGTAGGGTATGTACCCTGTGACTTCATTAGAGAGTTCACTCCAACCTCAAATTTTAAAATAGTCCTGGAGATCTACATATCATAAAAATAAGGTTTAAAAACTAACACCCGACTACTTAAAAACACGCTCTAAAAAGTACGAAACAAGATAACAAGAAAGCCGTGGTCGTATACCACTTTTTTTAATTTATTATTCTTATGGCATACGACCACGGCTTTCTTGTTTTCTTGTTTCGTACTTTTTAGAGCGTGTTTTTAAGTAGTCGGGTGTTAGTTTTTAAACTTTATTTTTATTTAACATATTTTGGAGTTCTAAATAGGTTAATCTTGGGTTCATTGATTTCTCAGCCCATGAATACAGGTAAAGTCACAAGCAAATGCTAGTAATATATATATATTCAAAATGTACAAGTAAAGCGCTTTCAAATGATACCAAACACGGCATATTTATCTTAACTTTATTTTTTTACTTCGTATGTTTTGTCCGCTAGAGGGCGCCACATTAGATTTTGTGAAATCCCATATAGCCTATAACCAGCGGACAATTAAGACGCTTCTAATGATATGTCATTTGTCGAATTCTGATAACTAGTTTAGAAGTTACGAGGGAACAGATGAACATCCATACCCACATAAATACATACATACAGGTCAAAATTATAACCCTCCTTTTGCTTCGCCGTAGTCGGGTAAAAACTGATTTTTATGCAGCCAAAGTTTAAGTTGAAATCCAGCGTCACACACCTGCCACGCAGTTGTGTGGGAAGTACGTAGTTGTCTTTGAGACTTGTTGTTGTACTTTATATTTTACTAGCGACCCGCCCCAGCTTCGCACGGGTACTGATATTGAGTATATATTATGCAAAGATAAAGACCGACTAAGCATACATAAGGACAGCGGTAAGCAACTTTGTTTTATACTATGTAATGATATAATGATGTTTAAACTTTCAATACTGGTTTCATTATAATAAAGCCTTTATTTCCTAAAAAAATCCACAAAATATTTATAAATACTTACATAATTTCTTTACTATAATATCTCTATAATTTTACGGCAAAGGCCTCCTCCAACTCTTTCCATTGTATTCTGTCTGCCGCTCTCTTGTCCAAAGCTGCAAAGGGGACTCAAGTTCATTTTAAATTCATCCTCCCATCTTCTTGTTTTTCGGTCTTGGGTCCTGAAGTCATCTTTGGGATAAGTAAGTCCGTGTGTGTTGGGACGTTGAGATAGCCTCTTTTTGTATGTTGTAAGAGATTCCAGTATCTCTTCTTCTATGTTCAATATTTTCAAGTCTCTGTGTTTTGTTTCCTTGGTGATGTACCAAGGCCCACTGTTTTGGATTGATTTCATTGCAGAGGCGGCGTATGGCATGGGCGACGTGGGCCACGGCCTCGCCGTCCAAAGGGCCTCGCACCTCGAAGGTCCGCAAACGCATAAATGATGATTGTCCTCTTCACTGTTAATTCATTATCATTACATAGTATAAAACAAAGTCGCTTTCTCCCTATGTATGCTTAAATCTTTAAAACTACACAACGGATTTTGATACGGTTTTTTTAATAGATAGAGTGATTCAAGAGGAAGGTTTGTAGGCATAATACATGCATAATAAATTCAATATCAGTACCCGTGCGAAGCTGGGGCGGGTCGCTAGTACTTAATAATGTGAAATAATGACAATTAAGAACTTTCTTTCTTGAAGTTTCTAACTGTTTTTCTCGTAACAAAATTCGTCCTCTTTCGTCACTCATAGGGGGCCTCGCAAAATATATCTTGCTTACTTCAAATTTAAGTCTAGCCCCGCCACTTCTTCGCAATATCTCTATATTTGAATTTGCGGCAGTACCCCAATCGCCATAGTCGCAATCCATACGTCCAAATTGGTTTAAGGATGCTCTTGTACAAAAGTAGTTTATTTTCCATTGTGAGTTGGGAGCCCCGCCCCAGAAGCCAGAACATCCCATCTAATAATTAAGTTATCTTTTTGCAGGGAAATTCCCCTATTAAAGAGGAAATAGAAGACCAGTTTGGATGTTGTACTGGGTTGACTTTGTCACCCATGGTGCATGTAAGCATAAAGTCTGATGATGGGTGTCAAACAGAATGTGATCCTATCAAAGAAGAGTTACCAGATGTGTGTGAGAGACTAGATGATGTCTTTGAGCCAAAGGAGGAACATCAAAGTGATGGTATGTTTTTAAGAACTAGAAATTCAACTATTTATTTATACCAATATTTATTTATTTATTTTTTACTTCAACAAAAATGGCTATCCGCCAATTACATTAGTTAAAGACTAGCCTTCTGGAACGGCTTCGTCCGCGTGTAAGTAGGGTTCTTTATACAAACTTTAACCCCCCCTTTACATCCCTTTCGGAGCTGAATTTTGAAAAACCAACACAATTAAAATTACACTATAATAAAAAAAAATCAAATCAAGTAAATGTCAATAAAAATAAAATTTTAGATAATTAAAGTGTCAAGATGAATATTATAATGTCAAAACAATTAAAATTTCAAAATAATATAATATGTCACAGTAATTAAAATATTAAAATTGATTAATGTCGACAAAAGTATAATAGTAACGAAATTCGTCAATAGTATAATAACATTTATCAATAAGGAGCAAATTCATTTTTTTCTTAAATTGTGCACAATTCAAATTTTTTATGGCCTCTGGAATTTTATTATAAATGCGTGGTGCCATACCGAAGACTTTTTTTTTTTTAATAATGCTGTTTTACATTTAAAATTACACAATAGTCCAGTGCAAATAGCACCGTTAACGATAAAAAGTGGAACAAAATAGTAGTAGAATGAAACCCATTGTAAAAGGAAGATAATATAGCAAAAATTTAAGGAAAAATATGTTACGGTCGATCTGAGGTCGGGAAGTGGATGGGTGTGCGGTTTTAAGGGTAAAAAAAGGTTTATCTCGATTTCCGGCAAAACTACTGGTTTTATGGAAAAAAGTCTAATAGCAAACTTGTAGGTCATAAAAAGATCTACCACTTTTGTATTTACACTTTTTCACATAGCCTCAAAATCTATGTGAAAAGTCCAAAAAACCGAGTTTTTTAATTTAATTTTTATCTCCTTTAAAAATTACTTTTTTTTCACAAAATTTGGTGAAAAGTTTTCTTTTCATGTCCCAAACTTGCATCCACTTCCCGACCTCAGATCGAACGTAATTTATTTATGCTTTATTGTACACCGCATTCTTACAAATACACATAGGACATATTTAAAAATAAGGGTACAATTAGCGGTCTTATCGCACAGGGCAATTTCTTACAGACAACCGTTAAAAAAAAAAATCTTCCTTTTCCAATGGGCTTCACTCTACTACTATTTTGTTCCCTTTTAAAAGCTATCTGCACTGGTCTACAAAGAATGTTTGTACTGACTACGAATTGGAACATTTCTTAACATTGTAAATTTATCAAAAAGTTTAGGATTTGTTTTGTAATATGTACAATGAAGGTAGCGTAAGTATATTTAAAGATTTAAAGTACGGTGCACAGCTGTCGTCAGTTTTCAGACCACACATAGCTCTAATGCACCTTGCAATTTTGTGCCTTGAATATCGATTCCCTATCCGTGGAATTACCCCAGAAAATAATTCCGTATCTTAGAAGTGAAGCAACTAGACCATGATAGGCAACAAGTAACGCGTCCATATTGACTTCTCTAGCCAATTGAAAAAGTGCGTAGGCAAATTTACTTATTCTTTTACAAAGCTGTTCTATATGAGGTTTAAAAGTAAGATTATTATCAATATGAATACCTAAAAATACACACTTTTACTTCTTTTATATCGGTGCCATTGTAATCAACACTAAGTTTTGGGGCTTCAATTCTCTGGTGAAAATGCATTACTTTGGTTTTCTTAAGGTTAATTATTAAATTATTCATATTAAGCCAATTTATTATGTCAGTAAGGGTATTATTAATGTCTAATTGATATATATTTAAGTCTTTACATTCTACTCTTCTTATTATCTTATTGTATGACGATAACTCGCGATACTCTAACACGAGACACGTCAATACTATGCGTTCTAAATAAGAATAGGATTGATTGACAGGATGTGACGTCACGCCGTACTGTCAAACCGAAGATATTTTTGCAAAATTGAAGAACTCGCAGATGAGTACAATTGAAAAACTGGATTCTGATTAAACTTTTTTCATTCACAGTTCGTAAATAAATATTGTTTTTTCGTAAATAAACTGAATTTTAAAAATATCTTGCCTTGATTTGACAGTAAATCTTGACATCACAACATGGTCCTCACTCCACCACGGTCCTCTTGGGGCTTCAAAGTCATTGTGCTATACAAAATGGCGGTCGTTGTGGGGCGGCGCGCACGCAATCGGAGCCGGACGGCTGCGCGAGCGAGAAACAGTACGCAGTCGGAGCCCGTCAGCTCCTCTTGTTATTTCATACAAGTGCGTTCTCAAGCATTCTTAATGACAAAAACAGTGTTCATGCAAAAATAAACCTTACTGGAGAATACTAAAAACTCTCTTTTCAACGTGATGAAAATCTGCTCTCCTCTCCGAGCCGGTCCCTATTTCTCAGTTTTCCCAATTAACCTGCCACATCATTAACATTTCATTCTTCACTGTTTGTGCCTCCTCACAGAGCTAGAACTGGAAAATCGAAACATAAGCTATTTAGAAGATGTACCAATACAACACTCTGATTCAGAAGATGATTTGCCTATAAGAGAGATCAAAACGGAAGTGGAAGAAGAACAAGAAGCACCGAGGAAGAAACGAAGAGCCAGTGACACGACACGTGAGTATTAGTGAATCATTGTGTGAGCGAACAGGCCGACTGGTGTAACAAGTTAGTAGTTAGTTGATGTCGCTGGAGAGCACACTCCTACTGCCCGATGTCTCACAGCACATCTGAAGTAATGAACACTGATTGCAGATACATCAGGGCAGTCCTGTGTGTATCATAACTCTTGCTTTTGGCTGCACCGTTGTTATATTAGATGATATAAAAAATCATCGACTCTGATAGCTGTCTGGATGACTGGACAGGTCCACTCAGAACTGTGTGGTTCTTTCTTCAAAAGACCATCTCAGACTTCAATCTGCATGGTTCTCCTTTGATTTGAACATTTCATGTTTGTGTATGGACTGTAAAAGAGACTTTGACACCTGAGTTTGGTTCTGTGTTTCTTCTCAGGCTAATCAGTTAGGAAACACCGGCCTCATCTAGTTTCAATAGACGAACAAAAAATTAACGTGTAAAACAAAATAAAAATCATATAAAAAAAAAAACAATTTATTCCCTGTCATTAGAGTGTACTTTAAATTTGACGCTTACTAGATTTAAAATCACAGGGTCGACTGTTGCGAAGAAACCAAAACTGGACACACGAGGAAAACAACCACAAGATGTTATTACAGGAAATGGGAAGAAAAATGAAGAGTCGGTCACAAAAGTTGGCCAGAACATTCAACAATGTACGTCCACACTTATACCGAAATTCCAAGAAACTTTAACAAATACAACACCTCTAGTTGATAATAGTGTTATTGATACTACTTTAGACACAAATCGTCGTAATAATATTAATAAAAGTAGTTTAACAAAGTATACTCGTATAAGTGATGGAGCGCATCTTAAGTGTGAGATTTGTCAGCACAATTGTAAAAGCAAGGCAGATTTTATAAGACATAATCGTGTTCACACCGGGGACAGACCTTTCAAATGTGAATACTGTGGGTTTAGGTTTGGTAATAAGCCTTATTTAACGGATCACATTTGCACGCACACTGGCGAAAAACCTTACAAATGTAATATATGTCAGCGTTGTTTTAGTAAAAGGGATAGTTTAAATAGACACATTCGTACGCATACTGGCGAAAAACCTTACAAATGTGAAGAATGTAAGCTTTGTTTTGGTCAAAAGAGTACTTTGACAGCACACATTCGTACGCACGCTGGCGTAAAACCTTACAAATGTGAAGAATGTGAGCTATGTTTTAGTCAAAAGAGTACTTTGACAGCACACATTCGTACTCACACTGGCGAAAAACCTTTTAAATGTGAAGAATGTGAGCTATGTTTTAGTCAAAAGGGCACTTTGACAGCACACATTCGTAAGCACACTGGCGAAAAACCTTTCAAATGTGAATATTGTCAGAAGTGTTTTAGTGAGAAAGGTAATTTAACGTATCACATTCGGGCACACACTGGCGAAAAACCTTACAAATGTGAAGAATGTCAGCTTTGTTTTAGTCAGAAGGGCCATTTAACAAAACACATTCGTACGCACACTGGCGAGAAGCCGTACAAATGTGAAGAATGTCAGCGTTGTTTTCGACAAAAGAGCGTTTTAACAAATCATATTCGTACGCACACTGGCGATAAACCTTACAAATGTGAAGAATGTAAGCTTTGTTTTGGTCAAAAAGCTAGTTTGATATGTCACATTCGTACGCACGCTGGCGAAAAACCATACAAATGTAAAGAATGTAAGCGTGGTTTCAGTTCGAAAAGTAACTTAGCAAGACATATACTAAAGTGTTAAGTTGCGTCCAGTGTGCGTACGATCGCACACTGAAGAGAAGTTTAACAAATGTAAAGTGTGCCAGCTTTGTTTTAGTAATAACAATAGTTTAAAACTACACATTCGTACGCACACTGACGAAAAACCTTACAAATGTGAAAAATACGAGCATTGTTTAAGTGTGAAATGTAGCTTAACAATACACATTCAATACTCAATACTCAAATGTTTATTGCATTTCACAATGTACATGCACGGATGTTAAATAAAAGTGAATAAGTGAATGCTCAAAAAAACCCCAGCTCTGGCAGACAAGCAGTGTATAATAATAAGTTATAAGGCTAACTAACTAACTATTATCGCGTTTCTTACTTTCAAACATATTAAAATAGCCAAATGTAGTTCAGTAGTTGCGAGTCCCACGTTGGGCGCCATTTTTACGGATGACAAACAAAAAAGTACACCAAAAACATAAAATATAAAAAAGGCCAAGTCTCTCTACGCAATTCTTTCTTCGTAAAAAGTTTTGAGATCGCATAGAAGCCAAGTCCTGTTCAACTTAATTTGTAATAATACTTAAATAAATATTTTGTGACAATATCAATAGGTTTGTTTACATTATAATAATAGTGACTTGGCCATAAGCACAATAAGATACAAATATAAAACGGTATACTTGAAGGAGTTAAAAGTGAAATATAACTAACCTAACCTAAACCCCTAGCTTTGTCCACATCGATAATACAGGGGGGGGGGGTGAAATAGCGGCGAAACGCTTCGGGAAAAGGATGGTACGGCCGTGCCCGCTTTGCTTGAGACTTGGCGGGGCACTGCCGTGCCCCCAGATGCTGCACTTGATTACTCAGTTTATTAGACACGCAGGTTATAGGAATATACAAATACAAAAACTTAGTTTATTTTTATATAATATAATAATGTTATAAATACAAAGACACTAGTTTCATTTCAACCCTATTCCCAAACTGCAAAGCTGGTGTTACTGTCTGTTGCTATGCAACATAATGTTTTGTTTATATAGTATTTTCATTGACATTTGATTGTACAGAATGTTTTACGTTTTGTTATCGAAATAAATGATTTTGTTTGAGCTTCTCAACAATGAGTAAATCAATACTTAACTTACCAAATAAATAAAAATAAAAGACCCGAGAACTAAGCATTTTATTTTTAGAGCATTTAACCTATGAAGACGGCATAACAAGGCATACCCCTTTGCCAAAGTACATTGGCCATATGACCATGCACGTTATATAAAACTAGTTCAATTTGCATCCGCCGCCATAGTATATCGTTGTGTCGCAAATACGTTCTAAAGGAGACTGGGCAAATTTGTATGGGAAGTGGTCTATGAACCAATAGCGATACTGTGATGGTACTTATGTAGGGATACCTCAACTACACCCTTGTGTAAAGGTGCATCAAAATCTGACCCGGCAGTTTTGAGAAAAATAGTAGGTACTTTAGAATACACGTATTTTACAACAGCTTGTGATACTTTTTGTTCTGATTTTTAGGTATTTTCCTTTTTTTTTGTTTTTTAATCTGTATCTATTTAATGAACAAAACAACGAAGAACCAAAGTAATGAATTTCAAATAAATGAGGAATCTAGAACATAAAAATGCAAAAATAAAATCTGAATAAAGTACGCAAAATGGCATTGATTTATTTATAGGTGATCGAGATATTTAGGACTATAGGAAAAAACCCTATTCACACTTAAAGTATATTACACTAGTAGAAAAGTATTCTTGTGTTCTTCTTTATTTTGTAGTATTTTTTTTTTGTTATTGACGTAGCCTTCCATATACTTCCTTCCTTTTATAAAAAAAATACCCAAAATCCAAAAAAAAAAAATGAAAGTAATTATAAATCAATGCCATTTTGCGTACATCTATACTAATATTATAAAGCTGAAGAGTTTGTTTGTTTGTTTGAACGCGCTAATCTCAGGAACTACTGGTTCGAATTCTAAATAACATCACGCTGCGACTAATAGAAGCGAAGAAACAACGGAAAATGTGGAAGAAACGGGGAAAATTATTCATCTTTGAGGGCTTCCGTTGCGTGCCCTGCCGAAACGGTTTAAGATACCAAAAAAATATGTATTAGTGAATTATTCCCCTTAAAATGATCTAAAAAAATGTCCGCGACAGTATATGTCTATCTTTAAAGATTAACTTACTAGAACCGTTTTTATGCGAAACAAATTTAGCCAATTTTTACCGATTATTTGTTAGAGTTGTATCAACATAGTAATATAATCTTTATCCAAATAAATGTGTTGTTGATTAAGGGTATGTAATTGTAAACAAAATTGTCTTTGACATCATTTAATTTCAATGAACATCTTAGAAGATATTACAATTTTAAAATAACTCCGATATAAAATTCACACGCGATGAAAAACTTGACGCTGCGCCTGGCCGGCGAAGAGAGGGGTTGCTTGCGGGCGGCGCGGATGGGTTTTTTTATGGTAGGTAAAAATCATCCAATGACGAATCACGCTCATGGGCGGAGCGGGAAACAGTGTCAGACTCTTACTGACTAAACAACCTAACCCGTTCCTCCCTTGCCTTATTCCCAGAGCCCCGGTATAACGCTTTACACCAACCCTCAGTTGCAGGAGGATTCGCCCCTGAAGGGCCCCACAGTTTGCTGACAACACCTTGAGGCGTGCGGGAACAGTGTACGCCGTCGACGTCTGGACTGTTACCAGACAACCGGACGGCGAGCTACCCATTGCTCACCGTCCACAAGCCAGCGTCTACGGAGACCGGATATCGGCGGGATCGCGGCGGTGACGGCTACGGCGAGGGCGCTGTTGCCTTTGCCTTATGCGGTCGGCCTCCTCCTTTACGAGCATTACTGCTTTGCAGAAGGAGGCGACCGCTTGCCATTCTTCTTCGCTGCGAACTATGGCCTGAACCAAGGCTCGGCGCGAGAGGTCACCGCCGCTGATCACCCCGACGAGGACACGGCGATGCTCTTCTCAAGCGGGGCACACCTCCACCATGTGCTCCACCGTATCCTCCGGGCTGACCATACAGTGGCGACACCCGAGCGTCTCTTCCGCACGAATCCGGCGCGCAGGAATCTCCTGAACTTCCCATGTCCGTGAGAACCTGCGTCATGCGGAAGGTGAGGATGCCGTGATAGACATCACGCCTCAAAGAGGGGACTTAAAGCCGAGATTATGGCGTGCCCAAGTTGGGGTGTAGCTCTATGAAGTACTTTTAGATAATTATGTTCTTTTAAAAACTAAATTGTCTGAAATAATAACAGAAATTGACACGGGCAAAGTCGTGGGTAACAACTATAATTTATAAAGCTGAGGAGGTTGTTTGCAAAAATAAATATGATGCCCAAAATAACTATTCCACGCGGACGAAGTCGCGGGCACAGCTAGTCCTTTTATAAAAAAAATACCCAAAATCCAAAAAAAAAAAATGAAAGTAATTATAAATCAATGCCATTTTGCGTACATTATTCAGATTTTATTTTTGTATTTTATGTTCTAGATTCCTCATTTATTTGTAATTAATTACTTTGGTTCTTTGTTGTTTTGTTCATTAAATAGATACAGATTAAAAAACAAAAAAAAAATAAGGAGAATACCTAAAAATCAGAACAAAAAGTAATACAAACTGTTGTAAAATACGTGAATTCAAAATACTATTTTTCTCAAAACTGCCGGGTCAGATTTTGATGCAACTTTACACAAGGGTGTAGTTGAGGTATCTCTACGTAAGTACCATAACAGTATTGCTATTGGTTCATAGACCACTTTCGCTCAGTCTCCTTTCACGGTGTATATGTCGTCTCGTGTCCAGGATGGTTTTCGAGCTCTGATCTATCAGATCTACCATGTGGGTCTATGTGAGTATCGTGCAATGAATAACAACAACTAGGATTTAAATCGGTTTACTTCCCAATACATTTCGTTACAGTGCACTGTTATCACTTTACAAATTACAACAAAACGGACAGTTTCAGAACGTCTTGACTCTCCGACGGCTTGGCTGAGAGTGTGTCCGCTCCCCGGGCTGTTGGTTCTCCCCTCCACAAGCTCGTAGCAAAGCGGAAACGTCACTGACTCTGTCAAGCGCGCCATCTTTGTTTAGTTCTTCTAGTTGCCACTAGATGGCGTGCCTTGTCTTGTTGTCAACAAATCTATCTCGTTTCCGATATATTTTTACGCCCAGGCTGCCTCACAAACGAGCCAGTCTGGGCTGTGTCAGACTCCCACTGACTAAAACCACACTCCTTGCCTTATATTTCATCCACAGACATTACGTCCGTGCCCTTGTTTGATATTTACATTTTTCTTTGCTTCTGGGCAACTCCACTTGCAAGTGGCGCCACTCCAGAGCACCTATCAGCGATTTAGTAATAATTGAGAGGCCATCAGCCCGAAGCGTGCCGCAAAGTGCCGCACGAAACAAATGGAGTCCCAACCCCGAAGACAATAATTATACTATACATCTATAGGTACTAATATAATTAAGAGGTTTATATTTTTGTTTGTATCTCTGGAACTACTGGTCCGATTGGAAAAAAAAATAGCAACAATAGAAAGCTGTTTTACTCCTGAGTGACATAGGCTATATTTTATGTACGCGGGCGAAGCCGCTGACAAAAGCTAGTATAATAATATAGTTACAAACCAGTCTATTTATTGTGAAAATAGATTTTTCAACTATTGTCTATCTTATCGTACAGTACCTTAATAATTTTTTTAATTCATTTATTTCAAGTACCAAAGACTCATTTCAGTTTCATGTCACAATCATGTAGGTCAGAGTAGGCGAACCAATGGCACGCGTGCCATTAACGGCACGCGACATAATATTTTGGGCACGTCGTCGATCATACAACATGTGTTAAAAATGTGTAAAATAGGTATAACGCGAGTGAACCTACGCAACGACAGCAAAAAAATGCCTGCGAGTCATTATTTTTAGTGATGAATAACATTAAAAACTCGATTAGAAACCGTTTGACAGATGAATTCAGTTCGGCATGCATTTTGCTAAAAGTAACATCGTACCACCCTGACATAAATTATTTGTCATCCAATCTGCAGCTACAAAAATCACACTAATTTTACAATAGTTTAATTTATGCACGTAATAAAAACAATCCAAAATGTACCCCTTTTGTTTACTTTATCTCATAGAGAGTTTTGATAATATTAATTATTATTATTTTCCAAATAATCAGTAAGTCAAAATTATTTGATGGCACCTCAATGACCCCATTAAACTTTTTTTGGAAAAAATGGCACGTTGATGCATAAAGGTTCGTCTACCCTGATGTAGGTAGTTACAGACAATACACAATAAATTATAATATTAGCCGGTTACAATAAATTATAATCAAATTAAATATATTTATATAATATACTAGCTTTTGCCCGCGGCTTCGCCCGCGTACATAAAATATAGCCTATGTCACTCAGGAGTAAAGCAGCTTTCAATTGTTGTTAAAATTTTTAGCAATCGGACCAGTAGTTCCAGAGATTACCTCCTACAAACAAAAAAATAAAAAAACAAACTTTCCCTTTTTATTATATTAGTGTAGATAATTTTTAATATATGCCACCCAGGACCAATGTTTGTGTGATGAGCACCATGCATGCCATGTTCTGTGTCTGGGTGTAATTTATCTATAATATGTATGTATTTAGAAATGTATAAGTATGTTTATCAGTTGTCTAGTACACATAACACAAGCTCTGCTTAGCTTGAGACTAGACGACGTTGTGTTATAGTCGTGGAATATATTATATTATTTTGTGAATAAAAGTTCATTATAATTTATTCACATTTGTAAGATTTTTCGCCTATGTGCGTAGCTACGAATATGTATCTTCAAACTAATTTTGTGCCTAAAACAAAGTTCACATTCTTCGCATTTGAAAGGTTTTTCGCCAGTGTGCGTACGAATGTGTTCTGTTAAACTACCCTTCCGACTAAAACTGAGCTGACAATCTTCACATTTGTACGGTTTATCGCCAGTGTGCGTAAGTATGTGTGTTGTTAAATGGCCCTTCTGACTAAAACAAAGCTGACATTCTTTACATTTGTAAGGTTTGTCACCAGTGTGGGTACGAATGTGTGTTGTTAAATTGCCCTTCTGACTAAAACAAAGCTGACATTCTTCACATTTGTACGGTTTCTCGCCAGTGTGTACACGAATATGTTGTATTAATAGTGCCTTCTTTATACAAGTGCGCTGGCAAATGTCACACTTATAAGGTGGTCCACCAGTGCGTATATGAGTGGGTTTTGTTAATTTTTTTTTTCGACACGTTGTGTCTAAAGTAGTATCAACAACACTAATATCAACTCGAGGTGTTGTACTAGGTAGAGGTTCGTGGAACTTCGCAATACGTCTGGATGTACCATGTTGCGTGTTCAGCGCAACTCTAGTGCCCGACTCTTCATTCTTCTTTCTTTGTCTGCACAGTGTTGACTCCTTTCCAACAGCCGACCCTGTGATATTAAAGGAGAGGTCAAACATGGACTACTATTCCAAAAACATTTGAACACCAATGTGATAGACTAGGGTCTAAGAAAGCCCATTTATTACGCTAGTCGAGTACGATTAAATAAGACTTTTTCATTGCCTCTTCTATCTTCTATCTACATCTTCTATTCTATTCGTTCCTAAGCAGTATATTGTCGTAGCAGTATATTGTAGTAAATTGCCGCATTTATTAATTTCATTAAGACTCCGTGCATAAAATTCATTCCCTAGAGTTTAGGCAAATTCGCTGTGATGCTATGTTTGTGTGCATCGTGCGTGCGCCTACACACACACGCGCGCAATAGTCGAGCTTAGTGAACGTTCAAACAATGTTGATCCTTTAGAAGATATAATATTTTATTTTCTTATTTTATGATGTTCACCTATGTACCACTTTTGTACAAGTAGATTAAGTAACAAAATCATATAATAAGTACGGTTTGTAAATAAAAATCTGGAACTTGTGTATATTTTATATTTATCACAATTGTCAAAATAGTTCAGTTTAGTGTTAGATGGATGTTGATACATTTAGACATTAAAAAAAATGTTAAATACAAAACTATAAATGACAATTACGATAGCTAATTTATGTAAAATGGTTGTAAAAAAAAAACATAAAAACACTGTTTAATTTTGAAAATGTTTTTCGTCAAAAATAAATTATGTTTACGAGATTTCTCTTTTAAGGTGGCATTTTTCCACTCGCCTAACCATTGAGCGTGGTTGGAAAACGTGTTGCTTTGTCCATATCCAACGCAATGTTTGATGGAGAGGCAACACGAAAAAAGAGAGATAACGCCCGAATACGAATACACAAGCTTAGAAAGTTTAATTTACTATTACCTGCTTCGATGGAAAAATCCTAAACGTCAATCACCGATCACTAAAAAACGCTTTACTCGGCCCTCAAATGTATAATAAGGTTTCAAAAAGAGCAGAATTTGTCTCCTGCCGCAGGGCAGATAAAAAGAAGAGATATTTTAAACAGTCCTATGCATACATTTGACCAGTGGCGCACCCCTATGGATGACTCAAGACCGATTTTTTTTAAAGAATTTTTTTTTTGTACTCAAATTATTACGCGTCTACGGTAGCCGGAAATCGGAATCGGAATCTCGGCGGCGTCAGGGGCGTGAGCGCCCTTCCTTATGCGATCAGCCTCCTGCTTTGTAGAAGGATGCGACCGCCTGCCACTCCTACTCGCTCCGGACCAAGGTCTATATAAACCCGGTGCGAGATATCGCCGCCGCCGAATGACTCCACATGGACATGGCGATGCTCTGTCCAAGCATGGTATACCTGTACCATGTGCTCCACCGTGTCCTCCGGGCGCTTCACACAATGGCAACACCCTGGCGTCACTTACGCACGAATCCGGTGCAGGTATCTACCTCCCAAACTTACCATGTTCGGTTACCTGCGTCATACGGAAGGTGAGGACACCGTGAGGTCTTTCCAGCCGGGCCTCAAAGAGGGGATTAACCGCCATACCTGCATCGGATTCGTGCGGAAGAGAAGCCCCAGGTGTCACAGTAGAGGTGTGCCCCGCTTGGGAGGAGCATCGCCGTGTTCTCATGGGGGTGATCGGTGTCAGCGATCTCTCGCACCGGGTCTTGGTGGAGGCCATGGGCGCAACCCTCTGCGAAGCAGCAATGCAAGTCAAGGAGGAGGTGGACTGCATAAGGCAACGGCGCTAACGCCGCCGGGCTTTGCGGACGGCGAGCAATGGATAGATCACCGTCCGGTCATCTTGTAAGTTGTAACAGTGCGGACCAAGCCCAAGTCGTCGACGGGGCGCTCTGTTCCCGCGCGCTTCAAGCAGTTGTCAGCAAAACGGTAGGGACTCTGCAAAAGGGTCGAAGCCTGCTGGGGCCCAGGGTCTCTTTCTGAAAGGAAGGCTTGGCTCCAATGCGAAGGGCAAAATGTTTAGTCAGTAAGAGTCTGACACTGTTTCCGGCTTCGCCCAAGGGCGGGATTGGTCATTACATGATTTTAGCCCACCATAAAAAAAACCACTGTAATTATGACGTGCCCAGAACTGGGATGCGACAGTCGCTGTCGCCATACCACCTGGATATCCAGCCGAAGCTCTGTCCGCCATGCTGTAACTTGTCGCGGCAGCGGGGATTCGCCCTGGCGTTGCATCTCCACGCGCAATTCGTGCATGCGTGCTAGGGCTGTTGCCTCTAGTTTCCATGGTGGCAGACCAGCAAGGAGGCTCGCCGCTTAGCGGGAAACCGTGCGGTATCCCCACTCCATCCGTATTGCAATGGCCCTCTGGCATGCTTTTGGATGGGCCCTCGGTTGCTTTTGCAGCGTAGGAACCCGGTGGCGGCGCGTTCCGAGGGCCGTTGAAACACATATCCTTGGGCTTGTGTAGGGCCACTCGCTTCTAGTGCTAATTGAAAGTAAAATCTTACATTTTCTGGAAACGAAGCTACAAGCAGTGCATTAATCTTGCGTTCTTCAAAAACTTTTCTTGCACGTATCAGCCCTACCTATATATTTTTTTTCCTTTTAGCAAGGCATTCATAATGCATCCCTTTCTTTCGACCCATTATCTACAAAAAAAGGATCTAGAATACTAGATTTTGCATTTACCCTAAATAAGTACGTAACCACGTGATGAATGATATTTATTTTGCAAACAGATAACACTGGTGTTTCTTAGCTGACTACCCTGAGAAGAAAAACCGAAACAAACATAGGGGTCAAAAATATAAAAATTCTGTACATAACGAATACGTAAATAGGTCATAAACATTGTAGAAGTCATAAGTGAAAGAATTGTAATTAAATAGTAATAGTAGAGTAGTTCTGGAAATTATCTTTACATACAAACAAACAACCATTACCTGTAATTATCATTGAAGTCAAAAGAAATTTTAACAATCTTAATAAACAAACCTAAAATAAACAATAATACTTAATGGATCAAAATGTGGTAGTCAGCGTACAATAATGGGAATTTATTTACGTAAAACTCGGGAGCGGCTGCGGAACAAAGCGACGCGTCCATGCGCTGGGAAGGCCCGATTGTGACTGACGAGATCGAATTTGCGCGGTCGATAATATAGTCAATTTTGTTTTGTAATTTACGAAATTAAGTTATTATTTATTTGTAAATTAAATTTTTGATTCTTGTAAAGAGATTTCTTAAGATTATTTTGCATATTTTAAATTTTCTTAAAAGTGTTTCCAAGGTATAGAAAAAAATACTTATTTGTACACATATTTTCCAAGAATTACGTTTCTTCAATATTTTTTTTTTAGCTATATTTCCAATCAAAGTCAATAATGTAATCAGTATATGTTGTAGTAGACCATGTAATGATGTTACTGGTATTTTTTAAATGTCGTAAAATCCCGTGTAATTTTGTGTAAACCTTAGCCAACCATCACTCGTTCGTTATTTTTGCGAAAAAAGGGTTTGGAATATGGCTAATTGCCATTAATCCACTCATTATTTTACAAAAATTCTCAGTATATTTAGGAGAATAAGAACTTAACTTTTATAATCTATAAAAAGAAGGATTAAAAGTCTTCTCTTTTGTCTCTCAAACCTTGATCAAAAATGTTCAAAATGAGTTGATTTCATACACGGCCCCTTAAGTTTGTATTGTGATGTCAACTGCTGTTTAAGGTAAGCGTCCACCTGTCGGTATCGCACGCATCGCATCAAACGGACCAGGGCCTCAAGTCTGCTATTACAATAGTAAAACAAAAATCGGCCAAGAGCGTGTCGGGCGTGTAGGGTTCCGTAGTTTCCCGTCCGCCACAAATTTCTCACAATGTAACAGCACCCAGTAGCCCATATAAAAATTAGTAACCCAACTTCCCGAGAGATGGCGCTGTATCCGGTGGTAATTTTGGATTGCGTGAAGCGATTTTTTTCTTTTTGTATTTTTATTTGAAAGAAGATACGCGATAATGAAATATATAAAAAAGTTAAAAAAATGCTTGCATGAACGGTTAAATTACAAAATTAATTCAGAACGTTTTTTTTTTAAATTTTTCAAAAACTGTTCATCCTATCAAGTTCAAAATAATTTTCCTAGAAAGTTTACTTAAAGTTCTACTACTCTCTCTACTCTCGAGATTTGTTTCATATTTTTTAAACTTATGGTTCAAAAGTTAGAGGGGCCTCATTTTTTACTTTCGGAGCGGTTATTTCCGAAAGTATTAATATTATCAAAAAATTATTTTACGGGACCCTTAATTATTTTTAAATACCTATCTAACAATAATCAGATGTTATGGTAGAAATGAAAAAAAAATCACTTTCCACTTTAAGTGTAGGGGAGGTACCCTATTTAAACATTTTTTACCACTTTTTGTTCGTGCACTTTGTCGGCATGGTTGATATACATATTGATACCAAATTTCAGCTTTCTAGTACTAACGGTCGCTGAGATTATCCGGGGACGGACAGACAGACATGGCGAAACTATAAAGGTTCCTTTTTGACTACGGAACCCTAAAAAATAATAGTCGATCATTGATTTCAACATTGTTGATTTTGTCAAGTTTGGTACTCTATATGATAGCGTTATTATGACTTTCCAATGATCAACCAGTGACACTTCATTGAAATTTTTTTTATAGAATTGTAATCTCGTATATAATGACAAAATAAATGAATGTTTGACATATGCGGTAAATTAATAAAATTTTTAGAATCAGAATGATTTATTTGTATAAGGTGTTACAGTTCGGTAGATCTTCCATGCTTTGCCCAGAGGCGTACAAATATTTATAGAATTATCATTGTCCATTTTCATTGATCTTTTGAAATTAAGTTTTTTATTTTATTTATTTATTTCTTAATTAATACAAGTAATCAGTACAATAGAGATGATGCAAATCATAAACTCATTAGAGTTTTACCGTGCATCATAATCATCGACACAAAAAATTTGACTAACTACAATACAATAAAAACATCAAACTATATAAATAACATACCTCCGAAGAGGATACAAGTAAAAAAGACGCAACATGACGAGTGAACTGACGTAACATCGGTGACCGAGCTGGCCGCTTATCGTTTGCAAATTAGTTAAAGAATGTATTGAGAGTGATACAGGTTGTTCCTTTATTTTATAAACGGATACACAAGATTTTATTTCCTGTTTTTGTTTAGGTAATCAAATTTTGTAAGAAGTGTTATTTAAATTTATATTTTTAGTCCGGTCAATTTAGACATTCGAAGTTACATAAATTCCCACCTAGCTGAAAATCGGTAAGATTGTTTAAAATATCATTAAAAACAAAATTTGAAAGTTCCCCATCTTTCCCCTGTAAGGAAAAAATTTTATTCAAGGTCAAAGGTCAAAAAAAAGAGTTTTTCGCGATTTTCAGCAGAACGGTAAGTTTTATCATAAAAATACGTCAGACAAAAATTGTAGATCATAAAATTATCTACAAAAAATGTATTAATACTTTTTTTCTACGAGCCACCGTTTTTGAGATATAACGATTCTAAAAGTTGCAAAAGTTGTAATCGTCTTAATATGCACACGTTTCCTCGCCACCTATGAGGTAGTGTACTCAGCGCGTTTTTTTTAACGTGGTTTCCCCAGTAGGCCTATGTGTTATAAAACTCAAAACAGCACGATATAGGTTAGAATAAACACGTGTTTTCACTAGCAACTGGCATCCAAGACTAACAGTGTTTCATTTATTATAGTAGGTATAAGACCCTAGCCACGCACACAATTGACCAGGGGACAGATGTTTTCTCAAGGTTACAATGGTGTATAAATTAAGGGACTGGGTTTCATTTTACCTGATATTTGTATAGTTATAGCTTATGTATATTTTATATTAGTAGTTTAAGTTACAATGACCGATAGAAAAATATTTTAATATATATTACAACTATAGAGATGTTTATATACGTGGCGTATTCATGCATATTATGACGATTACAACTTTTGCAACTTTTAGAATCGTTATATCTCAAAAACGGTGGCTCGTAGAAAAAAAAGTATTAATACATTTTTTGTAGATAATTTTATGATCTACAATTTTTGTCTGACGTATTTTTATGATAAAACTTACCGTTTTGCTGAAAATCGCGAAAAACTCTTTTTTTTTTACCTTTGACCTTGAATAAATTTTTTTCCTTACAGGGGAAAGATGGGGAACTTTCAAATTTTGTTTTTAATGATATTTTAAACAATCTTACCGATTTTCAGCTAGGTGGGAATTTATGTAACTTTACTCTTATTTTTTGGTCTAATTTGACCGGACTATTTATGTTTTTTTGTGTAATTATATCTGTTAATGTGGTTGGTAGACTATTTATAAGGTAGGGTATCATATATTTTAGTGTTCTCTTACCATGTAAGTTGTTATACTTAGGAAGTAAAAGCTTTGAGTTGATGACACTACGAGTATTTATTTGGTTATCACTTACGGGTTTTGATGTTTTATAATTAAACTAAAAAAAATAATTTTAAAAAATTAAGTAAACTTACAAAGCGTTAATAAATTCAAAATTAATAGATACATAATTACAAATTAAATTAGTTACATACATTGAGTTACATTTCACTTTAAAAAAAAAAACTAATAAATACGAATAAAAAATAAAATTTTGGATCATTAGAATAGGTCAAAAGATAAGTGATTTTATTATGAAGCTTTTATAGCACAAAGAAAAAGTCAATATTTATAGGCACAAGCATATCACTGTAAATTAAATCAATTAAGCTTCAATAATTGTTAAAAAGATTAAGCTGCATGATGTTAATGCTGATGTCAAATACACATGGTCATCAAATATGTCTAGTGATGTGGAACTATTACAATATACACGAAGCAATTAACATGAAATTTTATAACGTCAACTTTTATATAATAATTAATGAAGTTAATGTTAATAGGCATTTGTATATTATTACAAATTAAATAAAGCTAGATCCAATAAAAATGTCAAATAAGTTAAGGTATCAGGGCCACGGGTTTGTGTCTGAAAAGGAAGGCTCTGGCACTGGTATGTATGGCGATGTAGGAACGGGGTAGGTTGTTTAGTCAGTAAGAGTCTGACACTTGTTTTCCGCTCCGCCCAAGAGCGGGACTCGTCATTGGATGATTTTTACCTAACATAAAAAAAAAAAAAAATAAGTTAAGGTACATGTCATATAAAACTTCAATGTCAAATAAAAATTTAAAAAATGATCAAAATATGTCCGATAATGTGTATTTTTCTGAAGAAGTAATTATAGAATTGTCGTCAAAATAGTCCTTTATTGAGTAGTAACATTTATTTATCAGAATCCTTTTAGTTCTTTTTTGAAATTGTCCAGATTTAGAGTTTTTATTTTTTCAGGTAGTAGCTTGTTAAATATTTTTTGGGCCATACAGAAAGTACTTTTGTTCATAAGTGCAGTATTTCCATAAGTTACTTCGAGTTCTGATTTATTTTTGTCGCGTAATTTTCTGTAATGGCTTTTAGTGGCTATTTTATAAAGTGAAATGTTAGATTTCACAAACACATTCATTTCGTATATGTATAGTAGGGTGGAGTGAAAATTTTTTTTTTTAAACTTTGTTACTCCTGTATCACCAATGGATGACCGACATTCTTAGACATATAAAAATAAAATTTCAAGTTCCTACGTTGACATCTTAAGGTGGCGCATCAAACTTAAAAGTTAAAGAAAATAACAAAATTTGTTTTTTATAAAAAAAAATATTTTAGACAAACTATTTATCAGAATGAATATATTGGAGCTTGAAATTAAGTATTGTATTTATAAATATACAAAATATAATAAATAAAAGAATTTTAACATTCGAAAACTGAAGCTGCAGACTCTTCTTTTTGCTTAAATAATTGTGATTTTTTGTCAAACACTGGTATGACTTGCCTTGGCTTTATCCTCGTGCAAATTAATCTATCTCTTGATTCGGGCTTACAAACAGATGAAGAAGCCTCAGTAATGAGCTTAACCTTTTTACTGTCTATGAGCAACAAGGATACTTTTCGATTTCATATTACTTGCCACCTGAAGAAACCACGCTTGAAATTTCTGCGTCACTATATTTCATGGTCATCTGAGGTTCTGTTTTTTGTTCATTTGACCAGTCAATGAAATCATAATAATTCGATGCATCGATTTTAAGATTTGGGAGTTGAAATTCTCTCACTTTCTTTCCTTTAAACTCTTTTCTTGCCACTAAAAGTCAACGAAGTCCTAGTTCCGTTATGTGAGACTCAAAGTCTTGTAATATTGCTAATAGTATGTTTTCTGGATGTTCAAAGAAGGAATTTCTCTGAATATTTTTTATGATAACGCTTTTTGGTCAACCGGTAGATACAAATATCTTTGAACTATGTCAAAGATATGAATTGGACCACATTTGCAAGAAGGTTTATGTTTTAATGTAAAATCAAGTTAGTGAATAGACTTTCATTATGACATTTGCAAGATCTTTTTAAGATTTAGAAGGTTTCATTGTTGCAACATATAAACGAAGAGTTTTACTAGCGCAAGTCAATCACCGTGAACATGCAAGTTTACCAGGACCTTTGCTGGCTAAGTTTTGTGGGACCATACCTATCGAAATGGCAGAGAATATTTCATATAGATATTTTTGGTCAGTGCTGAGAGTATTAGTGTTCAAATCTGGTAATTCTATGGGAATGCGTTTGTAGTAATATTTTATTATATCACAATAACTTGGTATCACATTATCACTCAATTTGCGATGCCCCCATCTTTTCGAGTTTTTGGCATTTTATTGACGAATAATCAGACTTTATTTACACTTTACGTTACTACTTAAATAAGAAAGTTTAAGAAAATTATGCAAAGACGAATAAGTTAACCTTTTAAAGTACATGAAATATAAGTTTTATTACATATTGATACACAATAACATTGACGAGCAGGTACGCGATAGAAGTAAAAATTGATTTTCTTTTCTCATAACGCGCCACCTCAAAATAAAGTCGTAGAGTTTTAATTTTTAGCATGAATAAAGCTTTTATGTACGGTCATTGGTTGATGATACAGGAAAAGTGAAATTCCAAAAAAAAAATTTTTTTGCCATTTTCACTCCACCCTAATGTATAGTGATGGCAAGGTAAGAATTTTTAAACGTATAAAGAACGGTTGACAACTGTCAGTGCTTTTTAAACCACACGTAGCTCTAATACATCTTATCTGGGCTCTACAGACGAGTTCTCTATTAACTGAATTGCCCCAGTATATTACGCCGTATCTGAGAGTCGATGCAACATAGCCATGATTTACAGTTACTTTATGTAGTAGAAGTAGTAGTAGAAGTTATTTTTTTTAGTTTTTTTATAGAGCGAGAACGCAGGGCGTTATCTGTAAGGGCGATTATGATTGGTCGCAGGTTTGCTCGTTGTACCACCGAAGTGAAAATAACTTTGTTCAAAGCATTCTGTACATCCTTCTACACTAGCAGCCTGTGGGTCTCATACACACGCGGACAGTACAATGCACACAATTCTATTACGACACCACTGACTAGTGATGGTTAATATAGCGTATAGCGCCAAAATATAGCATGCTATTTGAACATAGCACCTGCTACTTCCAATCTGTTTACGTGCTATAATATAGCATCTCACTCAATAGCGCGGCAAAACGGGATAGCAACATAGAATGATAGCGCCGTGTGTAGAAAACTATTTTATAACGTCTCGCTCAACTAAACACCGGTCACAGCGGGGAGAAAACGAGATAGCAATATAGCGCGAAAGCACGGTCTCCGTCTGTAGAGACTCGGGTGAACTCGGCGCAATCGGCTCGTGTCGCGTTTTCGCGATGCAATAGTTAAGTGATAACCCGTTCGGGTTAAGTAGGCACAAAGCACAATACGAATCTTGTTCAACGAGGTGTTTACTTAATTCGGACGGTGTGGTCTCATGTTTGTCAACATAAAATACGCGCTCGGTCTTCTCTCGAATCGCGACATTTTTTAATACTTTTTAAAAGTTTTGGTGTTATTTTGTAATTAAATTCTGTAAAATAATCTCTGTAAATATTCTTAGGTTGTCGTGCAATCGTAAAGTATAAATATTGTGTGTTAGCGCTTAAGAACTGTGAAAGTCGTAGGTTTAAGTAGTCATTGCGAATGTGTGACACTAATTTGTTAAACGCTGTGTGGATAATAGACTAAGTGTGTTTTATTAACTAATAGTGACATAAAAATGCCTCGCGGTAGTAATTTACCTATCTGGAACTTTTTTGAGAAGACCTATGATGGTAACAAAACAGCAGTATGTAATCATTGTCGCCGAAAATTAACATTTAAATCATCGATAACCAATTTGAAAACTCATTTAAAACAAAAATACATTTCAGCATACAATGTTTTTTTTTTAAATTCCGCCAAAAACTTTGCTTCGGTACCTGAATTGTCGCCGAGCGTCGCCGTTTGAAATGATAACATCATGCTATAAAAATAGCATATAAAATACATTCCATAAAAATATATTCAATAGTCTATAGCACGTACATAGCTTATAGCAGATTTGACCATCACTAAGTTCAGATGACGGCTGAGTTTTGTTATAGCATGCTATAAAAATGTATTCAATAGCCGATAGCATGTTCATAGCATATAGCAGATTTGAACATCACTGCCACTGACCGCCCCATTATCAGCCATTATAAATTAACAGATTACGAACTTTTAGCAAAATGACAATGGAATCGTGTTGGAATGACAATATTTTGAAAATAGCAGACTTGGGCCCCTGTTCGCTCACACAATGGTTCACTAACTAATACTCACGTGTCGTGTCACTGGCTCTTCGCTTCTTCCACGGTACTTCTTGTTCTTCTTCCACTTCCGTTTTGATCTCTATTAACGGCACATCATCTTCTAAATCATATTCCGACGCTTGTGCTGACATATCTTGTGAATAACTTTTGTATAGATTTTCTAGTTCTAGGTCTGTGAGAAAGTAAACAGAGTGAAGAGATAATTAGTTATACAGGACTAGCCTTCCACCAGCTGCTCCGCCTGCGTGAAAGTTGGGTTCTCCATACAAACTTTAGACCCCCATTACATCCCTTTAGGACAGTGGTTTATATTAATGATCTACCCAATTTATTGCAAAATAAACTTAATATGGTGTTGTTTGCCGACGACACTTCTTTAATTTTTAAGATAAATAGTAAGACTAATAATTTCGACGACGAAAATAACGCCATACTGCAGGTCCAAAACTGGTTCACTGCTAATAACCTAGTTTTAAATGGAAAAAAAACTAAATGTATAAGATTTTCCCTACCTAATGTTAAAAGTAGTGATTGTGACATTATATTGAACAATGAGAAACTAGAATTCGTTGATAAAACAGTTTTCCTGGGGATTACGCTTGACTCAAGGCTACAGTGGGGTCCTCATTTAACATCTCTTGCAGGACGGCTTAGCTCAGCTGCATATGCTATAAGAAAAATCCGCCAATTTACGGATATTGATACCGCTAGACTAGTCTATTTTAGTTATTTTCATATTATAATGTCATACGGTATCTTACTGTGGGGACGGGCTGCAGACTCAATTTTTATACTACAGAAAAGAGCAATCAGAGCCATTTACAATCTCCGCCGGTGCGACTCTCTAAGGGAACTGTTTAAAGATATTAACATCATGACGGTGCCTTGTCAATATATTTATGAAAACATCATGTACGCTAGGAAAAATCTTCATCTTTTTAGCAAAAGAGGCGATAGACACAATTATTTTACAAGAAATAGGGATCAGTTAGCGTCATTTTTTTCCTGACAGACCGACTTTATGACTTTTCAAAAGTGCCTGTAAAGGTTTATTTGAAATAAACGCTTTGAATTTGAATTTAAATTTGAAAGTTAGTTCAACCGGGCTTCAGACTGGCTAAAGTGGCCTCTTCTTTCATGGGGTACTGTTTAAAATGTTATAATAAAATACCTCCCAATATATTAGAACTCAATGAAATGAAATTTAAATCTTGTGTTAAACGCACACTATGTAGACAAGCATATTATAAATAAGAGGATTATATACAAGATAAAAATGCTTGGGTCATTGCTGGTCCAGCTCCACTATCACTAGTACCTACGAATTGATTATTATTTTTAATCTTAAATTTTGACATTATTCTAGTGTTGTATAATGTAGAAGCATTTTTTTTTTCAATGTTTGTAAATGTGAGTACCATGGAGTAATTTATGGTTTAAAGTTGTTTGACGTAAATGGCCATGGCAGTTGAGAGTTTGTCATGCTCACTCAAATGTCTCGCTGATGGTGGCGCGTGTGTTGGATCATTCGGTTCCCTTCATAATGGTTGAGCTGAGTGGTGCTGATATACGCGTCATGTCCGTGAACGGTTGCTGTCAGTTGGGACTGGTCATCTCTTAGCTGCCAATGATTTATTTTAATTTGTTTAGAACATTTACTTTTTTATTATTTAGTTACATTGTTCTCGCATCATAGCAGCGACAAAAATATGTAACCTATACATTCGTAAAACACAACATGATTAAAAAGAGTGTCCATGGAGTTTCTTGCATGTTCTTCTCCATTGAGACCTACTTTTTGGAATGTGCAATTAGCGTCATTTTTTTCCTGACAGACCGACTTTATGACATTTCAAAAGTGCCTGTAAAGGTTTATTTGAAATAAATGATTTGAATTTGTTCCCAAACTTATTTTGTTACCTTAAAAACCCTTAGTGTTCGTCTACGTCATAAAAGGAAGCCTTGTGCAAAATTTTGCGCCCCTAGGCCCAGTAGTTTTGGCTGTGCGCTCATATGTCAGTCAGTCAGTTTCTCCTTTTATACCGCCTGTAAGGGTAAACACCGTTGTCACTAAAAGCATAGGTAGTTGATTTAATTATAAAAATGTTTATCTGAATTTAAAAATTAATAATCAATTTTTCTTTAATAAAAATAAAAAATGTTTATGTCCGACACCGTCCGTAAATTCATGGATAATACACTGCAACGGACGTTGACCTGGGGCTCCGTTATAACTACCTACATAAGTTTTAACTCGAGTTACGTACCTAACCACTGCAAAGGACGTTGACCTAACAACAAGTTTTCAACATAAGTTTCAACTAACCACATCATTAGGTACCTCGTATTCTCCTCTGGGTTCTCCGCGAAGAAATTCAGTATGCGTTCCTAAAGGTCAACTGGCAGCTATTGGTTCCCACACACACACGCACTTTGTAGTAGCCGCCAACATAGTTTCTCGGTTTGGCACAGATTGTTCAGGGAATAACTTTGTGTACATTCTTCGAGCCTCGTTTATGTTATCACCCGACGCGGCGTAAAGCCGAATCATTTTGGTCCACTGTACTTGTACGTTTGTGTACGACACAATCACACTACATAATAACCTAGGTACACACGTGCGTGCGCGGGCGACGCGGGCGCAGACGCTGCGCTGCGAGCAACCGTAACGTGACCCTTTAGGTTCATAACGACAACTTTCCCAAAACGTTCACACTCCCAAAACGTCTACTTCCCAAAATGGTAATTCCCAAAATGTCTATTTCCCATTTCGTCTACTTTCCCATAACGACCAATTCCCAAATAGTCTGTTTCTCAAAACGACTACTCCCAAAACGTCTACTTCATAAAATTTAACACTTGTCCAATATTTTGTTGAAAACTAAAAGAATCACTTTATAGTTCTTTTTAGTCGACTTAAAAAAGGTGGAGGTTTTCAGTTCGGATGTTTGTAAAGGTTCCTTATAAGAGAAAAAACAAAGAATTATGAAAATTGTCAAGTAAGAATACTTGAATATCTTGAACTATGAGCTTGAACTTGAATATCTTGAATAATTGAGCTACTATAATAGCGAACGAATTATTTTCTAAAATCATAATTATAGTAATAATTATGATTTTAGAAAATAATTTTACACAAAAATTTAAATTCCCACTGGAACCCGTAAAATTTTTAGAAAAACTATTTAGAAAGTGGACGTTTTGAGAGTTGACCTTATGGGAAGTGGACTTTTCGGGAATTATAGATTTGTCGTCGTTATGGGAAAGTAGACGAAATGGGAAATAGACATTTTGGGAATTACCATTTTGGGAAGTAGACGGTTTGGGAGTGTGAACATTTTGGGAAAGTTGTCGTTATGAACCTAAAGGAACGTGACGTGCGATCGATAGCGAGGCGGCCGACAGACTGAGGGGCCGAGGGGTGTCGTGTCGGCGGGCTCGCTCACCACCGCGCGCGCGGCACGGCGGCCTGTTTGGACTAGCGCTCTGTGTGTTCCTGCGCTCCGTTATAGTCGTCGTATTTGGCTTTGCGTGTAGGGTAAAATAATTTTGAGGAAAAATGGAGATTTTCCTAAAAAAAATTTTTTTTTTTTTTTTCGTTGAATATACGTTCTATAAGTGAAACCAAATCACTGGTTTTAAGGATAACGGTGTTGACACTAACAGCCTGTATATATAGATTATTTTGACTGGCCCTTTGGTGTAGTGGATAGTGGCCCTGAGTGCTATGCCGGAAGTCGTAGGTTCGATTCCCACCCATGACAAATGTTTGTGTGATGAGCACGATCATTTGTTCTGTGTCTGGGTCTAATCTATATACATAAAAAGAGACACAGTCTGACTGACATATCAACTCACAGTCAAAACTACTGGGTCTAGTAGGAGTGTGAAATTTTGCACAGGGCTTCCTTTAATGACGTAGGCGAACACTAAGAAAGGGTTTTTTCAAAATTCAGCTCCTAAAGGGATGTAATGGGGGTCTACAGTTTGTATGGCAAACTTTCAAGCGGACGAAGCGGCTGGCAGAAGGCTAGTATTAGTATAGATCAGTGGTTCCCAAACTTATTTCGTCTACTGCATACTTTGAGAATAATTATTTTTTTAGCGCCCCCCATTTTTTCACCTATTTAAAAACCACTAGACGACATTTGTGTCTACTTTCATTACGAAACGGAGCGACCGATTGAGATAATTTTTATTTTTTCTATATTTAATAAAATAGGACAGGTATATGAACTTCGCGGAGAGAAATATAGAACCAACCGAGTTTGAGCAATCTTTTAATTCATATTAGTTGATGTTCACAAGTTGAGAGTCGAGAGCTCTTGCAGTCGTTGTTTAAGAGGCCTCCTAGCTAAATAAAATTACAAATCACAGCCTCCCCCACCACCTCTACATAACGCCCCCATTTTCTTTCTGGGTCTCTTACCGCCCCCCTTGAGACCTGCAGCGCCCACAAGGGGGCGTTATCGCCCACTTTGGGAAAGACTGGTATAGATGGGCCTAGTTCTTAAAAACATACCATCACTTTGATGTTCCTCCTCTGGCTCAATGACATCATCTAGTCTCTCACACACATCTGGTAACTCTTCTTTGATAGGATCACATTCTGCTTGACATTCATCATCAGATTCTATGCTTACATGCACCATGGGTGATATAGTCAACTCGTTACGACACCCAAACTGGTCTTGGTTTATAGGGGGATTTAGCTGTAAAAAGATAAGTATTACATAAGTCATAATGCATTGCGTAGTCCTATATGGACCTCAGAAAAAATGTTCAAGCTGTAGGTCCCGTATCCCACTTACACAGTGGATTTTGTTTTCTTCATGTCACTTTAATATTTTTTCCAATTTTATGAAAACTGTTAGCAATTACTCAAGTTAAGGATAGTCTCTTGAGCATTTTCTAGCACTGTATTTCATTTCATATTTTTTATAAATCTATGAATACAATTTCTTTATTTTAATTGCTATAAGCTAGTGCTTGACTGCGATCCAACCTGAAGGTAAGCACTAGTTTATTAAGAGCCTATTCATTCTAGTCTTGAAGATACCTAAATTATAATCGGATGGAAAGACTGCAGTCGGCAAACTGTTGCAGTCCCTCGACGTATGCAGTATTAACGACGAGTCTAGTCTAGCTCAGTCTGGACTGTAGATGTCTTAACAGCGTAAGGGTGGATAATTGCCGTACGGGTGTCCCATGGCAAAATTGTATTAAACTCTTAAGCCCTAAGTAAATGCTGGCATTAGCGTATCTATTGTCTTTTTATTATATTTCTAATTACGGTACTCGACAGGTTACGTAATAATTACTGTTCTATGAATAAATATGAATACAATCAGTAATGTTCCTGACACTAAAGGTTCAGATACAGCCCTTACTGCTCCAACTCAAAAATCACCCCAATATGTATGAAATATTGTTTATTTTACACTTTACGGAGGTATTCTATACTATAATACTAATTGATCAGTTGGTAATGTGTGTAAAAGATGAGAATAGGAAAGAAAGTAATGTAATTTAAGGACACACTGTAAAAGTTACCTTTCCTGCTATATTTCAAAAGTCAACCCTAGAGTTAATACCCGGCAACAAATACCTCACCTCATACTCATTCATCATCTGAGCGAGCCGCTCTTCAGCTTCCAGACATTTTCTCTGCAGTTGGCAGCATTGCTTTAGTTTAGTGCAGCAGATGAAACAAGCAAGCATCGGTCTACGGTCCCCAGTTACAAACTGCAACAAAACTTGTCTTCAACTATATTTCTATACATAAATTACATTCTAATGTGATACTGAGAAAGTCATAAGCTTAGATAGTAAAGTTTAAGAGTGTGAAGGTGGACAGTTACGAGAGGAGGAGACGACCAGGGAAATGATGGATGAATGTGAGAAAGATGACATTACCCTATGGAAAGCGGGAACTACTGAGATGCTGACTCGTGGAAAGTGCCATGTTGTGTGGTTAGATAGACAGATAGATTTAACTTTATTGTACACCAAAAAGTTACCGGATGTATACAAAAACTTAAATCTATGTGAACAATGGTGGTTGTATCGCTGATAGCAATATCTACCAGACAACCTTAGGATGGATCGCAAGAACTAAGAATAATACAGGGGGGGGTAGTCTGCGGTGTACTACTAGCGAATTAATCTAACTATAAATATAAAACTATAACTATTTATGTAGTTATTTATTTAGTTAGCTTTGCATGCTGTGCGCCTCACACGGAGAAAATGTTGATTGTTTCTAACTCGAGGCAGAAAAAAGAATTTTATCTTGTTAACTTAAGTCCAGGATATAACTTACCGGATTGTCAGTCAGCCTCTCATACAGCGCATGCAAGTCTTTGTTTATCACTACATACATGCGAACGTTCTCCGCTAAACACAGCCTACACATTGGTAGTTTCTCCATTTTATTTTCTGTATTAATTATGAAGTACCAAGTTATTTATTTCACAATAAAATTAAGTTGTTTGTTTCAGTAAACAAGTATATAAAACAAAAACTAAACAAGTAAACAAACGTGTGCGGTGTGAAACTGGTGAAACATGTCAAATGTCAAACTCAACAACTGTCAACTGTCAACTTAGAATGCGTTTTTCAGTGTTGCCAGTCGAGATTTGGCAGAAATTACCTGAAATATGAAAAAAGGTAACTTTTTTGTTTAAAAAGTAACCTATCATATTTCTTTAACTGGGAAAGTACTTTTCGACTACCGTAGAAACAGACACAATTAAGACAATAGATGTTCGAACACCAGCGTTCGAATGGGGGGGGGGGGGGGGTAAGAGTTTAAAAGTTGATAAAATAGAATATTAGTTGTATTGACCTACCGAAACCTCGATGAGTATTTGAGCACTTGCCCGCATTTCTAGGTTTATTCATATTGATACATACTAATCCGATCCGATCCTGCTGATCGAGCGAATGAGTGAGATACAGGTGGTGTAAGTATGAAACAGTACAATATGTTGTTATAAAAAGCTATAATTTTTCATAAAGGTTTTAGTTTCACTACTAACGAAGCTTACCAACATGAAAAATTCTGAAACGATTGTTTCATTTCACGTTGCTTTTTTATGTAAGAAATTAAAAGTTAATTCTCTATTAAAATCACCTAAAAGTTACCTCTTCATTCGACTTATCTAAAAGTAACCAATGCAGTTCAAAAATCCCCTAAAAGGTTACTTTTGTAACATTTTACTTTTAGTTAAGTGGCAAATGGAAGAGGAAGGCAAATTGTGAAACGACAAGGCGTGGCTTGAAAAACTAAATATCCAAGCCAAAAACAGTAGAAAAAAAAATCAGCTACCGGACAAAAAAAAGTATCTTGGATAATGTTATCATGTTATTGTTGACATATTGTAGTTTTGCGCATTGTTTACAGAAAAAAAAAACATTCAGGTATATTTTGTATATTAAGCAACTTAATTGCATTAGTAAAAGAAAATGGAGAAGCTACCAATGTGTAGGCTGTGTTTAGCGCAGAACGTTCGCATGTATGTAGTGGTAAACAAAGACTTACATGAGCTGTATGAGAGGCTGACTGATAATCCGGTAAGTTTTATCCTGGACTTATTACTTGCCTCGAGCAAGCATCACTCTCCGTGTGAGTAGAGGCGTACGACAAGCACAAGTATGCACTTACTGTTGTCCTGAACAGCATCATTACCTTGCACTTATCACACGTGTTAGTTTTGCGCTAAATTGCACTACATGTCATCAGGATCCGCCTTTCTAGAGCGTAATCGATCTTACAGTCTGTTGTTCCATCATTTCTATGTTCGTCATCTCTCGTAACTGTCCATGTTCCCACTCTTAAACTTAATTTCATTTATTATTATTATATTAAGTATGTGCGCGGTGCAACTCAATTCTCACTAACATGCTGGGTGTATACCCAGTAGAAATCACAGGAAATACACTTCTCATCAAAAAAATCGAAACACTTCCGTTTTCATTGTTTTTGTCCGAATTTAACACAAAAAAGAATTCATACGATGAAAAAAAATACATATATTATAGCTGGCAGTTTGGCCATTACAGTAATAAGCGAAAATTCTAAAATCAAAATTAGAATTTCATTTGTTTATCTTATAAACGAAATGAATCACTGTTTTGAGACAAATGTGTGTTTAGGGTTGGAGTACATTTAGCGTTTAAAAACTAAAAATTGGCGCCTATCCTTAAACTTTTTGTTTTTTATTTCAATACTGTGACTTTGGGACGTCTGAAAAAAGGTTTTTTTTCTAAAACGTATGGATACTTCGCCCACAGAAGCCGCCCAAGTTGTGGCATTGCTGGATTCTGGCCTTAGTCAGCGTGTTGTGGCTGCAAGACTGCATCTAAGCCTGTCATCTGTTCATAGAGTCTATAAACGTTATCGGGAGACTGGTTTGTTCACGCGCCGTTCAGGATCTGGCAGGAATCGGGTCACTTCTGAGCGAGATGATCGATTTATTGTAACAACTTCTTTAAGAAATCGACGCCTTAACGCTTTTCAACTGCAGCAGCGGCTTCGTGTTGTACGAAGGGTGGCTGTAAGTGACTCTACAATTAGAAGAAGGTTGAAGGATCGTGGACTGGTACCGCATAAGCCAGCAAATGGGCCGAAATTAACTGCAGACCATCGAAGAGCGCGCCTTAACTTTGCACGTGAGCACCTAAATTGGTCATACCTACAGTGGAGCAAAGTTCTCTTTTCTGATGAGTGTAAAATTATGCTGTATGGTAACGACGGAAGGAACAAGGTCTACAGAAGAGACGGAGAACGCTATGCACAATGCTGCATTGAAGAAAAGGTCAGCTATGGTGGCGGTTCGTGGACGGTTTGGGGAGGAATCAGCGCCGACGGTAAGACAGAGCTTGCTTTCGTGTCTGGGCCACGTCTGCCTGCACTAAACTGTCATCGGTACGTCGAAGAGTGTCTCGAGCCTCATGTGATGCCCTATGCACATTTTATTGGCAACGGCTTCATATTCATGCACGACAATGCTAGGGCTCACACCGCGGGCGTCGTACGAGATTATCTTAACGAAGTCGATATCTCTATTATGGAATGGCCAGCAAGAAGCCCGGACATGAATCCCATTGAACATCTATGGGATGAATTAAAGAGACGAATTCGAGCAAGAGATCCTGCCCCAGAAACACTTAGCCAGCTGCAAGATGCAATCCAAGAGGAATGGGACAATATACCACAGCATGTGATCGTGACTCTCATCCGATCGATGAAGAACCGTATGGAAGCAGTAATTAGAGCTCGGGGAGGGAATACAAGTTATTAAATAAACGTTTTTTAGCTTTTTTTTTCATTTACGTGTGTTGTTTTATCCATTTCCTTTATACTCCATACGGAATAAAAATGACTCATTTAACAAAATACGAAACCTATGAAAAATTCATTTAAATTTAGAACATTAACATTAAGATTTGATAAGCTCATATTACTCACTATTAAACGACATTTAACATTTATTCCTAAATGTACACATTTTTCTGATAATCCTGACAAAACGTAAACTTGCAAGGTGTTTCGATTTTTTTGATGAGAAGTGTATAATTGGGATACTGGTTATAGAATAAAAAGTAAGCTTTCATTAAACTTGGTTGGTTTTATTCATGAAGACACAATCATAATACAAGCATGGATGATGGAGGTATATTAAACAAGTGGAAAAATAAAAAGATTTGTTCTATAAAATTAAAGACTACTCCAACATACTTCACATTTGAATTCTTATTATACAAAACACAATACAGTACATGGTGATACAGACAGTTCAATAATGTAATTTATTCATAGAAAAATTCAGTTGAAGACAAGTTTTGTTGCAGTTTGTAACTGGAGACAGTAGACCGATGCTCGCTTGTTTCATCTGCTGCACTAAACTAAAGCAATGCTGCCAACTGCAGAGAAAATGTCTGGAAGCTGAAGAGCGGCTCGCTCAGATGATGAATGAGGATTATGAGGTGAGGTATTTTATGAAGAATGTAACTCCAGGGATGGGTCAAAAAATGACCAGAGTAGAGTAGAGTAGAGTTGTTACCCAGAGTCGTTCTTTTATGACTTGACTTAACACAAGTGATTCCAACTTCAAGCAGGGTAGGCTGGAGTAAGATATTGACAATAGGACTTGCTGTTTGCGTTCAAAAATGCGATTGTAGGGTATGTACCCTGTGACTTCATTAGAGAGTTCACTCCAACCTCAAATTTTAAAATAGTCCTGGAGATCTACATATCAAAACTGATTTTTATGCCGCCAAAGTTTAAGTTGAAATCCAGCGTCACACACCTGCCACGCAGTTGTGTGGGAAGTACGTAGTTGTCTTTGAGACTTGTTGTTGTACTTTATATTTTACTAGGGACCTGCCCCAGCTTCGCACGGGTACTGATATTGAGTATATATTATGCAAAGATAAAGACCGACTCAGCATACATAAGGACAGCGTAAGCAACTTTGTTTTATACTATGTAATTATATAATGATGTTTAAGTTTTCAATAATGGTTTCACTATAATAAAGCCTTTATTTCCTAAAAAAATTCACAAAATATTTATAAATACTTACATAATTTCTTTACTATAATATCTCTTTACTTTTACGGCAAAGGCCTCCTCCGACTCTTTCCATTGTATTCTGTCTGCCGCTCTCTTGTCCAAAGCTGCAAAGGGGACTCAAGTTCATTTTAAATTCATCCTCCCATCTTCTTGTTTTTCGGTCTTGGGTCCTGAAGCCATCTTTAGGATAAGTAAAACCGTGTGTGTTGGGACGTTGAGATAGCCTCTTTTTGTATTTTGTAAGAGATTCCAGTATCTCTTCTTCTATGTTCAATATTTTCAAGTCTCTGTGTTTTGTTTCATTGGTGATGTACCAAGGCCCACTTTTTTGGATTGACTTCATTGCAGAGGCGGCGTATGGCGTGGGCGACGTGGGCCACCGCCCACGGCCTCGCGGTCCAAGGGGCCTCGCACCTCGAAGGTCCGCAAACGCATAAATGATGATTGTCCTCTTCACTGTTAATTCATTATCATTACATAGTATAAAACAAAGTCGTTTTCTCCCTATGTATGCTTACATTTTGGGGGCTGAGTCACCCGCGTCCGTAGGAGAATACCCACAGATAGGCCCTACACGTGGTCCCCGGGTGGTGCTAATCAGGTGACACAAACTGGTGGTAGGTTTCGACCGATGGCTTGTGACCACCCACTGGGCAAAGACGTACCGCCAAGCGGCCTAGCCGTGTTCCGGTACGATGCCCTGTGTAGCCAATTCTGAGGGGATGGGTCGAAGTGGCGGTTCCAATGCATGCAGACCAGCCGGCCTCGCGCTGGTATTGACGTATCGGGAGACTAGTCGAGGAGGGTAGCGGGATCCGAGGCACGGTGCACCGCTGGCCGACCGCAGTTAGTAGGGGGCCCAAGTAATGTGCTAGCCACACGTGAAAGGCTGCCCCGCCAACTGACGAAAAATCCCGGAATGCACCATCGTGCTGGTTGGCGACCAGATGAGAGGGCCCGATGGTCATTTCCGGGGGGGCTCGGGCGTCCCCGCAGTCTCCAGACTAGTACCCCAATGATGCTGTCCCACCGGTGCGTGACCGAAGGTTGGCAGCATAGGACTCCATCTCACTTCCTTCTCCTCATACCTTCTTCACTCTTAATATGCCAAGGTCCAAGAAAAAGAGAAACGGTATACAGCGGCTGCACTCCCTCTCACTTAAAGTGCACCTCAGCAATATTCGAGGTCTGCACTCAAATCTCTCAGCAGTCCATCACCACCTTGAGACGGAAAAACCATCCCTCTTTTTTCTTTCGGAGACGCAGATTAGAAGTCCATCAGATGTGTCGTACCTGTCTTACCCAGGGTTTATCCTGGAGCACAATTTTAAACCACACGCTGGCGTGTGCTTGTACGCTCGGGACGACATCTGCTATCTGCGTCTCCGCAACCTTGAGGATCCCAAGTT
Organism: Mythimna loreyi; assembly: GCA_029852875.1. Classification (NCBI taxonomy): domain Eukaryota; kingdom Metazoa; phylum Arthropoda; class Insecta; order Lepidoptera; family Noctuidae; genus Mythimna; species Mythimna loreyi. The sequence continues at coordinate 10,844,767 of CM056806.1, read as the reverse complement.
CTCAACGCTTTGGGCTCTGGTGGACACAGGCATCGATAAAATTATCTATGCTTGTGTCTACCGCTCGCACAGTGGAGATCAGGAGGTGACCAGGCTCACACAGTACCTCAGTGAGGCGGCGGATGCGGCTCAGCAGAGGTACCCTTCCGCTCAATTGGTGCTACTGGGGGACTTTAATGCCCACCATCAGGAGTGGCTCTTCCCATACCAGTGTACAGACCATGCTGGTCGAGAGATGCGAAAGCTTGCGCTGGCATTAAATCTCACTCAGCTGGTCCAGGGAGCTACAAGGGTGCCGGATGTTGATTCGCACACGGCCAATTGCTTGGACCTTCTGCTGACAACAGATCCAGACCGCTACTCAGTGTCGATATCATCACCGTTAGGTAGTTCCGACCACTGTCTGGTGAAATCTGTATCAGTCTATTCTCCGCCTGATCTCTGCCCTAGAGGCACCAGGCGGATTTGGCGATACTGGTCAGCAGATTGGGATGGCATGCGATCTTTCTTCGCATGTTATCCTTGGCAGCCTACTTGCTTTTCTTCGGATGATCCGTCGTCATGCGCAGATGCTGTGGCGGATGTGCTGCGGCGGGGGATGGAGTACTACATTCCATTCTCCGACGTGACAATGTCTAGCCAAGCTCGTCCATGGTTTGGTGCCGAGTGTGATCGCGCTAATGCGCTTAAACACGAAGCATACCGGGCCTGGGCCGACGCTCGCATGCACAAGGCGAGTGACGTAAGTCAGAAGAAGAGAGCCTTCAACAGTGCTGCCAAGTCTTGCAAGAAGGCAATGCGGAGGTCTCGATTCGACCACATCAGCCGCATCGGGAACAAACTCGCTTCATACCCCGCTGGTAGCAAAGCGTTTTGGTCCCTGGCTAAGTCGGTTGAATCGAACTTCTGCCGGGCCTCAGCAATGGCGGTAGTGAGGGGTCACTACCGCCATTGCTGAGGCCCGACGGTTCGCTGGCCCACACCGCTGAGGAGAAAGCAAATCTGTTTGCCTCCCTCTTCGCGGAATCTTCGCGTCTAGATCCCGGTGACGCGCGGCCCCTTGCATATCCTGATGGATGTGGGACGAGTATGTCAGATATTCGCATCCATCAGAAGGACGTCCGTAGGGTGCTACGTAACCTAGATGTGAACAAGGCTAGCGGTCCTGACGGGATACCGGCAATCGTGCTGAAAACGTGTGCGCCAGAATTGACTCCAATCCTGACACGCCTGTTTAGGCTTTCATTTGAGGCTGGAAAAGTGCCGAATGCATGGAAGCAAGCTAACGTACAGCCCGTGCCCAAAAAGGATAGTCGGGCTGACCCAGCTAACTACAGGCCCATTTCAGTAACGTCCATTCTCTGTAAGACAATGGAACGTGTACTGAATACTAAACTCCTGGCATACCTAGAAGCTAATGACATCTTGAGTGACCGACAATACGGGTTTCGCCGAAATCGGTCAACAGGTGATCTTCTAGCGTATGCCATCCACATCTGGAGCGAGGCCATCGAGAAACACGGGGAAGCGCTTGCCGTCTCCCTTGACATCTCGAAGGCTTTCGATAGGGTCTGGCACGAAAGCCTTATTAGTAAGCTTCCTTCATTCGGTTTACCTACTGGATTGTGTGTTTGGATTGCAGACTTTCTGAGGGACCGGTCCATCCGTGTGGTCATCGATGGTTGCTCGTCGAGCCAAATGACCATCAATGCCGGGGTCCCTCAGGGGTCAGTGCTCTCGGCAACATTGTTCTTGTTGCACATAAACGACCTGCTTAAGCCCGGTACCTTTGGGTATGCAGACGACAGCACTGTTGCTGAGAGTTACACATCCGGCGCACGAGCTAGTGGGTCACAGGTCCAGTCTCTTCGTGAGGCTATGGTTGGGCGCTTGAACTTGTCCTTGGAGGCTGTCTCTGAATGGGGCGATGCCAACATGGTCAGGTTCAATGCTGCTAAAACTCAGGCGTGTCTATTTTCCGCTAAAAGGAGTCAATTTAGCCCTGCTCCAACTTTCCGGGGTGTATCCGTGCCGATAACTGACCATCTTGATCTTCTTGGTATAACGCTGACATCTACTCTCAATTTTGGGCCATACATCGAAGCAAAGGCTCAAGTGGCTGCAAAAAAGTTGGGAATCCTCGCAAAGGTTAGACAGTACTTCACGCCGGAACAGCTGCTTAAACTTTATCAGGCGCAAGTTCGATCGGTTATGGAGTACTGCTCTCATCTTTGGGACGGATCTGCCCGATACCAACTTGATGCGCTTGAGTCTATTGAGAGGCGAGCCAAGAGGATCATTGGCGATGATGCACTTGTCGAGTCGAGACTTCAAAGTCTTGAGCATCGACGCCGAGTTGCTAGCCTGTCGGTTTTCTACCGGTTGCATTTCGGGGAGTGTGCGTCGGAATTACATAATTTAATTCCGCCTAGCCCGTTCCATCATCGGACCACCAGACGTACGGCATTGCGCCACCGGTACATGGTGGATATCCCACATATACGTACAAAACGTTTTGGGAACACATTCATTATGCGTACAGCCAAGGAGTGGAATTCCTTGCCGGAGTCGGTGTTTCCTGATAGCTACAATCCGGGTATCTTTAAGTCAAGAGTGAATAGGTTACTTCTAGGTAAGCGCGTTCCATCGTCGACTGCATCGTCGCTTTCCATCAGGTGAGATAGTGGTCAAGCGCGAACCTATAATCAATAAAAAAAAAAAAAAAAAAACATCTTTAAAACTATACAACAGATTTTGATGCGGTTTTTTCAATAGATAGAGTGATTCAAGAGGAAGGTTTATGAGCATAATACATGCATAATATATTCAATATCAGTACCCGTGCGAAGCTGGGGCGGGTCGCTAGTACTTGATCATCATCATCATCATCAGCCTTTTTAATGTTCCCACTGCAGGAACACAGGCCTCCTCTCTAAGAGAGGGAATGGGCCATAATCCACCACGCGGGCCCAGTGCGGGTTGGTGGATGTCACATGTCTTCGAATTTTTGGTTCTAGGACATGCCGGTTTCCTCACGATGTTTTCCTTCACCGTTTTGAGAGCAGTAGTGATGAAATAAATTACACAAAGTAATGCGCCTGGCTGGGTTTGAACCCGCGACCTACTACACGCAAGTCGGGGCCGTTACCACTCGGCCACCACTGCTCTCAGAAGTACTTGATAATGTAAAATAATTACAATTAAGAACTTTGCATTTTTATGAATAAAAATTTTAGTATCTAACAGTTTTTCTCGTAACCAAATTCGTCCTCTTTCGTCATCCATAGGGGGCCTCGCTTGCTTACCTCAAATTTAAGTCTAGCCCCGCCACTTCTTCGCAATATCTCTATATTTGATTAAGTATATATGTTACCGGCAATCTGTATAATCCGGTATTGTATACAATACCTAGGCAATGTATAGAATACCTAAAACATGTAGGTAATGTATGAAATATTATTTATTTTATACTTTTCCTAGGTATTGTATACAATACCGAAGGCGCAGCCGGTAATGTATGTAAAAGACAAGTGCAGGGAAGGATCGTGCGGGCAGGATCGTGTTGCGACTTGTTTAGAGTACCTAGCGAAATATCTTACTTGCTTGTATTTCATTCTGCTGCGTGCGACGCTGGCGGGAGGACGCGCGTAGCATGTAATGAGTTCATTGAGTAATCCTTACGATACTTTTGTTACTTTTCGTTAGTGAATTTATTTCATTATGATATTAAAATGACAGCCGATCAACGAATATCTGAGATGAGAGAAAGGTTTTGTTCACAATTGCGAATTAAAAGACACGCAGCAAGTACTAAAAATCGCACATTTATTGACGATCAACGGTATCAACAATTATTAGAAGAAATAAAAAATGCGAAAACAGCCGAAAAGAAGTCACCCCGGGATTACTGGTTATTGAAGCATTATGATTTTATAACTGTTGGTCAAAAACATAAGTTGATATTTCCTGTGAATACACCGAATACCAATATTATATACTACGTCACTGATAGTGAATTATTCCAAGTACTTCACGACGCACATCAGAGTATCGGCCATGGCGGACGAGACCGAATGCTGAAGGAGCTTTCTACACGATACAAGAATATAACTCGCCACGATGTTGAACTATATCTGCAACTTTGCGAACCGTGCCAGCAAAAACAAAGAGGAATAAAAAAAGGGATCGTCGTCAAGCCCATACTTTCATCTGAATTTAATTCTCGCTGTCAAGTAGATTTGATTGACTATCAGTCTCATCCAGACCGGGAATATAAATTTGTTATGGTATATCAGGATCACCTGACGAAGTTTGTAATTTTAAGAGCACTGAAAACAAAACGCGCGGAGGAAGTAGCGTACAATTTACTGGATATTTTTACACTGATTGGTGCACCAGCAATCCTACAATCAGACAACGGTAGAGAATTTTCAAACCAAATTGTAAGCAGTCTTAAAACATACTGGCCAACCTTAAAAATTGTGCATGGCAAGCCTAGACATTCCCAAAGTCAGGGGAGTGTCGAAAGAGCGAACCAGGACATCGAAAACATGCTAACAACTTGGATGCAAGATAGTGATAGCGAACGTTGGAGTGATGGTCTGCGATTTGTCCAACTCATGAAGAATAGAGCGTTTCATTCAGGTATAAAAAGAACACCTTATGAAGCTCTTTTTGGATCTAAAATAAAAGTCGGTATATCTTTGCCTCTCGTTGATACTTACAACCTGGAAAGTGAAGAGGATTTAGAAAATGTAATTAATTCATCACCAAGTATACCCATTGCTTCAGAATCTTCAGGACCTGTAATAGTAGATCCAGCTGGGGCACAAAATCAACCTCTACAGGCTCAACACCAACAAAGCCCTGCCATCGAAAGTGCTGAGATCCATAATGAAGCTTTAAATGTTCAAAGTGCGCATGATGAACACATGACTATACCAAGTAACGAGATTTCTGATAAGCCTGCGAATGTTGAAGATGTTCCTTCTGAGGTAAATGATCAACCGTTAAATGATCTGAGTTTTAGAGAGTTAAGTACTCCACTCGTGTGCTGCGTTTGTTCCGAAGAGACAACAGGTGCTCATTCGTGTAGAATGTGCAATAGACCTATTCATGCTATTTGTGCTGCTCCGGAAAAAAATATGGCTGAAGGCTGTGGTTCTAAAGTTGTTTGCCCTTTATGTGCAAAAAACGCTTTAGCTGTAGAAAACCGCATCAGTTCCAAAGATAATTTGACAGAGCAAGCTCAGAAAATGCTTAAAACTTCTGAAAAAAAATTCCCCCCAGTAGCGTTGGGTACCACTGTAAGAATCCCTGTTCCGGAAGTCGACAGAGGTCGCGGTGATGCTCGCAATATACTAGCTGTAGTCCTACAGAAAACAGATGACGAACTTTATCAACTAGGCACAAAGCAAGGCGTTGTTAAGACATTGTATTCAAGACAGCAGTTTACAGTTTGTCATCAAGAATTACTTAAAAAAGAAGACGTACCTAATCTAGAAACGACACTCCGTACAGTTGCGACTCAGCAATCTACGGGGACAGGTCAGGGATTTGTCAAATGTAGTTGCAAAAAACACTGCGATACTAAAAAGTGTTCTTGTCTTAAAAGTAAGATTTTATGCACTTCGAAATGTCATAATAGTTCCTCATGTAAGAACAAATAGTTTTTTAACTTAATTTTTATTAGGCAGAAGACCTACTTATTATGTTTACAGAATTGTTTTGTTTCTTAGTTTTTTATGCTTATTACGTACAAAATGTCATGATAGTTCCTCATGTAAGATTAAAGATTTTAAAAATAAAGATTTTTTTTATACTTAATTTTGATTAGACATTAGACCTATCTATCCTTGTATAGAGCCTAGTAGGTAAGTTAAGATTAAATAAATCTTTTGTAGTAATTCTTAATTCTTCTGAAGAACAATTATTTTAAGGAGCACTTTAATTGTTAATTTTAATAAAGTTGATTTTAAGTAATGGAACATGTTTTATTTGCACGTCATTTTATAGGTAGACCAAATATAGACCAAAATCGATTTATTTTACACATTGCCGATGCACCATCAGGTAATCTATACAATCCCTAGGAATTATATACATTACCTAGGTAAAGTATCTAATGAACAATAATGTCCATAATATTTCATACATTGCCTGGACGCCCCAGGTATTATATACATTGCCTGGGTATTGTATAGAATACCTGAATTATACAGATTGCCGGTAACATATATATGTATATATATATCCTTAATCAAATCAAATACTATACAATCAAATATACCATACGTCCAAATTAGTTTAAGGATGCTCTTGTACAAAAGTAGTTTGTTTTCCATTGTGAGTTGGGAGCCCCGCCCCAGAAGCCAGAACATCTCATCTAATAATTAAGTTATCTTTTTGCAGGGAAATTCCCCTTTATTAGAGGAAATAGAAGACCAGTTCGGGTGTTGTACTGGGTTGACTTTATCACCCATGGAGCATGTGAGCATACAGTCTGATGATGGGTGTCAAACAGAATGTGATCCTATCAAAGAAGAGTTACCAGATGTGTGTGAGAGACTAGATGTCTTTGAGCCAGAGGAGGAACATCAAAGTGATGGTATGTGTTTAAGAACTAGAAATTTTTATACTTTATACCAATATTTATTTATTTTTTACTATAACAAAACGGCTATCCACCAATTACATTAGTTAAAGACTAGCCTTCTGCCAGCGGTTTCGCCCGCGTGGAAGTAGGGTTCTTTATACAAAAGTTTAAATTTATCAAAAAATTTAGGTTTTTTTTTTGACAAATATACACATTTCTAATATGTACGATGAAGGTAGCGTAAGTATATTTAAAGATTTAAAGTACGGTGCACAGCTGTCGTCAGTTTTCAGACCACACATAGCTCTAATGCACCTTGCAATTTTGTGCCTTGAATATCAATTCCCTATCCGTGGAATTACCCCAGAAAATAATTCCGTATCTTAGAAGTGAAGCAACTAGACCATGATAGGCAACAAGTAACGCGTCCATATTGACTTTTCTAGCCAATTGAAAAAGTGCGTAGGCAAATTTACTTATTCTTTTACAAAGCTGTTCTATATGAGGTTTAAAAGTAAGATTATTATCAATATGAATACCTAAAAATACACATACTTTTACTTCTTTTATATCGGTGCCGTTGTAATCAACACTAATGATCTAAGATACATAGAACAAGGATGACCCCTCATATGTTATTCGATTATGGTGAATATTACATGTTAGATAACGCATTTATTAATACATTGCGCTGAGGTTGCCTCGCTAAATTTAATCCAAATGATGTTAAATAATAAAGTTTGTTACTACATTTTGGACCTAATTTAGTGTCCGTTACCCAGGCCAGATGTTGTCGACAATGGTCATTTGAATCTTATAGATAATTAGTTGTGCGGCTTCTGTAATTGTTGCGCACATTTTTAAATTTGTTGCGCTTATAGTTTTTTAATTATTTCACAAAAACATTTCCTGCTGCGGTAACGTTACGCCAGCCAGACCTTTTTCTTTCTAATGAGAATATTTAAATAAATATTAGCTATAAAATTAGTTGTCTAGATAAAGTAAATGTTGTGCCTTATTTTGTATTTGTTCTTTCTTCGATTGCGAAGTTATTCGAGATTTTGCTGCGGTAACGTTTTTGGTTTTGCTAGATCTTTGAGATGGTTAAGCGGATTCTAATCATGTTTTGTACACGACTTCCTAGGACTTAGTTTAAATTTGTTGTGCAATAACAAAACCAAAATAATGCATATCTTAAAGGTTATTTCAGTAAATACAAAAACACTTCAATTGGTCCCAGCACTCTCAATAAGAAGTCTAAAGACTTACTTTAAACGTTATTTTAAAGCTTGTAACTGCCTTCAAATGTATATGAAGTTTCATTAGTATCCTGTAAGTATTTAACAAGTTATGATGATATTCAGTTCTTCACGAGCACGGTCTTGATGCGCGCGGTGTTATTTGGCCACTGGATTGGATATATGAACTGAATGTTATGTCAATTATTAGTTGTTTAGATCAGTTGTATATCAGTAAAATTTCAGCTCAGTACATTGGATAATTAATGAGGTAATACGATTAAAGTCATTAGGAAGGGAATAACCGTGGTAACCCGACCAAGTTTAGGTGGTTACGAAAAAGCGAAAACGCAGAACATTATGGTACCTTCTAAAATATGTAGGATAGTGTTATAAATTTAGTACTGACACGTACAAAAGTTATAAAAAAAACGACATGATTAGGTATTAAAGATTGAAAGGTCATTTCAATTGAACTTTTACTCCCTGACTTATAAAAACTTGTGTTGCTTAGCAACCGATTAAACATCACCTATCCTTGTCATTTCTATTTCAACGAATAGAGTTGGCAAGTGACGGCTCACGGCTATTGCTCTGTTGCCTTTCTGTTTATGCCTACAATAAAAAGAAAGAGTAAGTACATTTTTTTATCTAAATCCTTAATCGGGTTTCAATTAGTTTTGCTACAAATTTGAAATTCGAATCGTCATCTATTTGCGATTTTATTTCAACGCAAGTGTCGCAACAAAGTAATTATTATGGATTTCTTAAAGTCTACGTGTCCAAGGAGTTTGTGGAAATAAATACCTACTTACCTGTTGCGGTAGCCCCAACTCCCGACATTGATAACGAAAAAAATTAGTCGCTAAGTCATGAATTTCATTAATCAAGTTTCAAGTCATGTTGACAATGTGTACACAAAAACCTTCCACTTGAATCAATTTATCTATTAAAAAAAAAACTGATTCAGAATCCGTTGCGTAGTTTTAAAGATCTAAGCAAACAGGGACAGACAAACTGGAAGCGACTTTTTTATAGGTATAGACACGTCAGGGAGGCTCATGTGAGGGCCCGGCTTTGTTATCAGACGTGGGTGTCATATGGAAAACCGTCTGTTGGAAATATTTATGAGGAAATGAACGAATCCAGGAAGCTTTTTAAGTCCAAATTAAAGTGGTGTCAGAAAAACGAGCAAAAAATTAAAATGGAAATCATTGCAGATCACCACTGCAAGAAGGATTTTAAAGGTTTCTGGAAAAAGACGAATCAGTTAAATCCGAAGCCTGGTCATCCTGTGAGTGTTGCTGGCGTGCATGAACCACAAAAGATTGCCAATCTTTTTCAACACCTATTTAAAGTGGAGTCTCCGTTGGGTACGAAGACGCAGATGTTTGATGTTGACTGTGTTGCTGGAGATCTTAAAGTTAGGTTTACAGCCAAGAATGTGGCGCGCATTATTAGGGGTATGGTAAGAGGTAAATCTCCTGGTCACGACAGTCTCAGCATTGAGCATCTGCAAAATGCGGGCTGTCACCTGCCGAGGGCTTTGGCCATGTTTTTTAATCTTTGTGTCAGCCATTCTTATTTACCTGATAGTTTGATGTACACTGTTGTTGTGCCAATAGCTAAGAATAAAACTGGAGATACTTCTGATGTGTCAAATTATAGACCAATCTCGTTAGCTCCGATTATAGCAAAGATTCTGGACAGTCTGCTTGACCAACACCTCGGCGAGAATATCCAGCTCCATGACGCGCAGTTCGGATTTAGATCTGGTTTGTCCACGGAAAGTGCCATCATGTGTCTCAAGCAGACTGTACAATATTACAGCTATCGAAAGACTCCTGTCTATGCATGCTTCCTGGATCTCTCAAAAGCTTTCGACTTAGTGTCATATGACAAGCTATGGGAGAAGCTGCAGACTGAGACTGATTGTAGCCCGGAAGTTATTTCTATTTTTAGATATTGGTACAACAATCAGAAAAATTGTGTTAGATGGGCAGGCGCATTCTCGGATGTGTACAGGTTGCAGTGTGGTGTGATGCAGGGTGGTATATCTTCACCTAAGCTCTTCAATCTGTACATAAACCGACTTGTCGGTGAGCTCAGCGGTACCAGTGTCGGATGCTACATTGACGGTGTGTGTGTCAACAACATTAGCTACGCAGACGACATGGTGCTGCTGTGTCCAACGATAGGTGGCCTGCGTAAGTTGGTTCGTTTGTGTGAGTCTTATGCGGAGGCCCATGGGCTCAGATACAATGCTAAGAAAAGTCACCTGCTAGTTTTTAAAGGGCGTGGTAAAAGTTATGTGACTGTACCCTCAGTCACTTTAGCTGGTACCGCTTTAAACAGAGTCACACAGTTTAAGTATCTGGGCCACTGGGTTTCCGAAGACCTTAGGGACGACTCAGACATTGAAAGAGCGCGTAGGGCGTTGGCTGTCCGGTGTAATATGTTGGCCCGCAGGTTCGCACATAGCAGTAATCAAGTGAAAGTTACGCTTTTTAAATCTTACTGCCAAACATTGTACACGTGCAGCTTGTGGGTTAACTACACACTGGGAACATACAGCGCCTTACGTGTTCAATACAATAACGCGTTTAGGATGCTGCTGGGACTGCCACGGTTCTGCAGTGCCTCGACTATGTTCGCAGAAGCGCACACTGATGGCTTTCATGCCCTTATTAGGAAGCAATGTGCGTCGCTGATGAGTCGTGTTAGAACCAGTAGCAACACTATTGTGAACGTGTTTGCGGATAGGTGGGACTCTCCGTTGCTGCAACACTGGATATGCTTGCACGCTGCACGGTGAGCAACGGACAGTTCCCCCTCACTGCAATAAATGTGTGTAGTTTTTTGTTTTTGTGTGTAATTTACTTTTTCATGGTGTTTTGTAATTTGTATTTGTTTTGTTGCCTGTGTGTATTTGTGTGTTGTTGTGTTCAAAGCATATGGACGGAAATGTCCGAAATAAACGTTTATTATTATTATTATTATAGTAGTTCCAGTTTGTCGTAAAGGATATATATGTTGTCATTGTTCAGAATTCCAATCCAGGTAATAAATAAGTACGAAAAAAACAGAAAATAATGAGTACCTAAGTTCCTAAATGAAAATATTTAAGCCTTAAAAAATACAGTTTTAGATAAGTACCTAACGACGCGTACATATTAATAATAATTTTGCTACTATTTCTATAGTTACTATAGAAATAGTAGCAATTAAAATTATCTATAAGATGAATTATGTGTTTATGGAGCATGTTTAGTGCGTTATGCAAACAATGTATTACCCCTTCACCCCACCCCTGCCGCAGATAGTATAATGTTCTGCGTTTTCGCTTTTTCGTAACCACCTAAACTTGGTCGGGTTACCACGGTTATTCCCTTCCTAATGACTTTAATCGTATTACCTCATTAATTATCCAATGTACTGAGCTGAAATTTTACTGATATACAACTGATCTAAACAACTAATAATTGACATAACATTCAGTTCATATATCCAATCCAGTGGCCAAATAACACCGCGCGCATCAAGACCGTGCTCGTGAAGAACTGAATATCATCATAACTTGTTAAATACTTACAGGATACTAATGAAACTTCATATACATTTGAAGGCAGTTACAAGCTTTAAAATAACGTTTAAAGTAAGTCTTTAGACTTCTTATTGAGAGTGCTGGGACCAATTGAAGTGTTTTTGTATTTACTGAAATAACCTTTAAGATATGCATTATTTTGGTTTTGTTATTGCACAACAAATTTAAACTAAGTCCTAGGAAGTCGTGTACAAAACATGATTAGAATCCGCTTAACCATCTCAAAGATCTAGCAAAACCAAAAACGTTACCGCAGCAAAATCTCGAATAACTTCGCAATCGAAGAAAGAACAAATACAAAATAAGGCACAACATTTACTTTATCTAGACAACTAATTTTATAGCTAATATTTATTTAAATATTCTCATTAGAAAGAAAAAGGTCTGGCTGGCGTAACGTTACCGCAGCAGGAAATGTTTTTGTGAAATAATTAAAAAACTATAAGCGCAACAAATTTAAAAATGTGCGCAACAATTACAGAAGCCGCACAACTAATTATCTATAAGATTCAAATGACCATTGTCGACAACATCTGGCCTGGGTAACGGACACCCTAATTTACCCTGATCTGTTATTTGAAAAAATCAAGCATCAGCTGAAAGAATGTGCCTTAAGGAACTAAAAAAATACTGGTTGCCTTCGCAAAAATGATGCGCAATAGTTAGTTGCCCTGTTTGAAGATGTAAAATTATCTTATGCCCCACTGTCGTTAAGTAAAAATAAAGCCAATTAGTGTTTTTTATTACTTTACACTATTTAGCAGCAATACAATTGGATTTGGAAATGTTGAAAAATCAGAAATATTCGCGATTTACGCTAATTTACGTAATAGGATTTTGATAATGAGACATTTTATTTGATGACTATTTAGAAAGAACCTCATGTAATTCGCTAGGATGTAGCTTAAAAATAATATTGTAAGCAATAGAAGTCCAATTAGACACGTTTTGAAAAAGTTATGACTTGTTGTGTTTATGAAAATAGCTAAACTGTCTTTATTAGCAGTCAATGTCCTAAAAACTTTTTCATAAATTAATGTATGTGAAATATTATTATTTTGTTCTTAAGAAGAGATAAAGACGAACATTTTGATGTATACATTGCAATGTTTACATGAAAGAATAAATAAATATGGCTTCGGAAAGGGTTCGATTAAAGCGAAAATGAAAGTTGAAAAGATCGCAAAGTAATCTTTAGTTTCACTTAACGACAAGTGGAAATAAAGATTATACGCCAGATAATCTAGCATCAACTGAAAGGCTGATGCTAGACTTTCTTAAATAAAATGTCAGGAAAGTTGATAAAAAAAAAAATAAAAAAAAATTACTATCATTGGCATGGGATTAAACCAAGTAACCTACCTATATCGATATTATACTTTATCTGGCGTATAATCTTATTTTCACTTGTCGTTAAGTGAAACTAAAGATTACTTTGCGACCTTTTCAACTTTAATTTTCGCTTTAATCGAACCCAATCAATCAATCAATTCTCAATTTTGAGTTAAGCTCGCCTTTGTACATATATATATTGTAATCCTCTTTTTTATATACTGTTTGGTGTACAATAAAGAATTAAAGAAAGAAAGAAAGAACCCTTTCCGAATCCATATTTATTTATTCTTTCATAAAAACATTGCAATATATACATAAAAATGTTCGTCTTAATCTCTTCTTCAACATGAAATAATAATAGAATAATATTTCACATACACTAATTTATGAAAATGTTTTTAGGACATTGACTGCTAATAAAGTCAGTTTAGCTATTTTCATGAACACAAAAAGTCATAACTTTTTCAAAACGTTTCTAATTGGACTTCTATTGCTTACAATATTATTTTTAAGCTACATCCTAGCGAATTAAATGAGGTTCTTTCTAATTAGTCATCAAATAAAATGTCTCATTATAAAAATCCTATTACGTAAGCTAGCGTAAATCGCGAATATTTCTGATTTTTCAACATTTCCAAATCCAATTGTATTGTTGCTAATAGTTTAAAGTAATAAAAACCACTAATTGCCTTTATTTTTACTTAACGACAGTGAGGGCATAAGAAAATTTATATCTTAAATCAAGGCAACTAACTATTGCGCACCATTTTTGCGAAGGCAACCAGTATTTTTTTAGTTCCTTGGGGCACATTCTTTCAGCTGATGTTTGTTTTTTTCAAATAACAGATGAGGGTAAATTTGGTCAAAAATGTATTAACAAACTTTAATATTTAACATCATTTGCACTAAATTTAGCGAGGCAACCTCAGCGCAATGTATTAATAAATGCGTTATCTAGCATGTAATATTTACCATAATCGAATAACATATGAGGGGTCATCCTTGTTCTATGTATCTTAGATCATCATCCTTGTTCTATGTATCTCGTACTATAAGTTTTGGGGCTTCAATTCTCTGATGAAAATGCATTACTTTGGTTTTCTTAAGGTTAATTATTAAATTATTCATATTAAGCCAATTTATTATGTCAGTAAGGGTATTATTAATGTCTAATTGATAAGTATTTAAGTCTTTACATTCTACTCTTCTTATTATCTTAATGTATGTCGATAACTCGCGATACTCTAACACGAGACACGTCAATACTATGCGTTCTAAATAAGAATAGGATTGATTGACAGGATGTGACGCCGTACTGTCAAATCGAAGATATTCTTGCAAAATTGAAGAACTCGGAGAAAAACAATATTTATTTACGAACTGTGAACGAAAAATGTTTTTCTCCGAGTTCTTCAATTTTGCAATTTTACATAGAACAAGGATGACCCCTCATATGTTATTCGATTATGGTAAATATTACATGCTAGATAACGTATTTATTAATACATTGCGCTGAGGTTGCCTCGCTAAATTTAGTGCAAATGATGTTAAATATTAAAGTTTGTTAATACATTTTTGACCAAATTTACCCTCATCTGTTATTTGAAAAAAACAAACATCAGCTGAAAGAATGTGCCCCAAGGAACTAAAAAAATACTGGTTGCCTTCGCAAAAATGGTGCGCAATAGTTAGTTGCCTTGATTTAAGATATAAATTTTCTTATGCCCTCACTGTCGTTAAGTAAAAATAAAGGCAATTAGTGGTTTTTATTACTTTTAACTATTAGCAACAATACAATTGGATTTGGAAATGTTGAAAAATCAGAAATATTCGCGATTTACGCTAGCTTACGTAATAGGATTTTTATAATGAGACATTTTATTTGATGACTAATTAGAAAGAACCTCATTTAATTCGCTAGGATGTAGCTTAAAAATAATATTGTAAGCAATAGAAGTCCAATTAGAAACGTTTTGAAAAAGTTATGACTTTTTGTGTTCATGAAAATAGCTAAACTGACTTTATTAGCAGTCAATGTCCTAAAAACATTTTCATAAATTAGTGTATGTGAAATATTATTCTATTATTATTTCATGTTGAAGAAGAGATTAAGACGAACATTTTTATGTATATATTGCAATGTTTTTATGAAAGAATAAATAAATATGGATTCGGAAAGGGTTCTTTCTTTCTTTCTTTAATTCTTTATTGTACACCAAACAGTATATAAAAAAGAGGATTACAATATATATATGTACAAAGGCGAGCTTAACTCAAAATTGAGAATTGATTGATTGATTGGGTTCGATTAAAGCGAAAATTAAAGTTGAAAAGGTCGCAAAGTAATCTTTAGTTTCACTTAACGACAAGTGAAAATAAGATTATACGCCAGATAAAGTATAATATCGATATAGGTAGGTTACTTGGTTTAATCCCATGCCAATGATAGTAATTTTTTTTTATTTTTTTTTTTATCAACTTTCCTGACATTTTATTTAAGAAAGTCTAGCATCAGCCTTTCAGTTGATGCTAGATTATCTGGCGTATAATCTTTATTTCCACTTGTCGTTAAGTGAAACTAAAGATTACTTTGCGATCTTTTCAACTTTCATTTGCAACCTCAGCGCAATGTATTAATAAATGCGTTATCTAGCATGTAATATTTACCATAATCGAATAACATATGAGGGGTCATCCTTGTTCTATGTATCTTAGATCATCATCCTTGTTCTATGTATCTCGTACTATAAGTTTTGGGGCTTCAATTCTCTGATGAAAATGCATTACTTTGGTTTTCTTAAGGTTAATTATTAAATTATTCATATTAAGCCAATTTATTATGTCAGTAAGGGTATTATTAATGTCTAATTGATAAGTATTTAAGTCTTTACATTCTACTCTTCTTATTATCTTAATGTATGTCGATAACTCGCGATACTCTAACACGAGACACGTCAATACTATGCGTTCTAAATAAGAATAGGATTGATTGACAGGATGTGACGTCACGCCGTACTGTCAAATCGAAGATATTCTTGCAAAATTGAAGAACTCGGAGAAAAACATTTTTCGTTCACAGTTCGTAAATAAATATTGTTTTTTCGTAAATAAACTGAATTTTAAAAATATCTTGTCTTGATTTGACAGTAAATCTTGACATCACAACATGGTCCTCACTCCACCACGGTCCACTTGGGGCTTCAAAGTCATTGTGCTATAAAAATGGCGGTCGTTGTGGGGCAGCGCGAACGCAATCGGAGCCGGACGGCTGCACGAGCGAGAAACAGTACGCAGTCGGAGCCCGTCAGCTCCTCTTCTTATTTCACACCAAGCGCGTTCTCAAGCATTCTTAATGACAAAAACAGTGCTCAGGCAAAAATAAACTTTACTAGAGAATACTAAAAACTCTGTTTTCAACGTGATGAAAATCTGCTCTCCCCTCCGAGCCGGTCCGTGTGAACGGACCCTATTTCTCAGTTTTCCCAATTAACCTGCCACATCATTAACATTTCATTCTTCACTGTTTGTGCCTCTTCACAGAGCTAGAACTGGAAAATCGAAACATAAGCTCTTCAGAAGATGTACCAACACATCACTCTGATTCAGAAGATGATTTGCCTATAATAGAGATCAAAACGGAAGTGGAAGAAGAACAAGAAGCACTGAGGAAGAAGCGAAGATCCAGTGACACGACACGTGAGTATTAGTGAATCATTGTGTGAGCGAACAGGCCGACTGGTGTAACAAGTTAGTAGTTAGTTGATGTCGCTGGAGAGCACACTCCTACTGCCCGATGTCTCACAGCACATCTGAAGTAATGAACACTGATTGCAGATACATCAGGGCAGTCCTGTGTGTATCATAACTCTTGCTTTTGGCTGCACCGTTGTTATATTAGATGATATAAGAAATCTTACACAAACAATTCATCGACTCTGATATCTGTCTGGATGACTGGACAGGTCCACTCAGAACTGTGTGGTTCTTTCTTCAAAAGACCATCTCAGACAATCTGCATGGTTCTCCTTTGATTTGAACATTTCATGTTTGTGTATGGACTGTAAAAGAGACTTTGACTTTTTTTCTTTGAGTTTGTTTCGGTTTTTCTTCTCAGGCTAATCAGTTAGGAAACACCGGCCTCATCTAGTATCAACGGACGAAAAAAAAAAATTTACGTGTAATACAAAATAAAAATCATTTATAAAAAAAAACAACTTATTCCCTTTCATTAGAGTGTACTTTAAATTTGGCGCTTACTAGATTTAAAATCGCAGGGTCGACTGTTGTGAAGAAACCAAAACTGGACACACGAGGAAAACAACCACAAGATGTAATTACAGGAAATGGGAAGAAAAATGAAGAGTCGGTCACAAAAGTTGGCCAGAACATTCAACAATGTACGTCCACACTTATACCGAAATTCCAAGAAACTTTAACAAATACAACACCTCTAGTTGATAATAGTGTTATTGATACTACTTTAGACACAAATCGTCGTAATAATATTAATAAAAGTAGTTTAACAAAGTATACTCGTATAAGTGATGGAGCGCATCTTAAGTGTGAGATTTGTCAGCACAATTGTAAAAGCAAGGCAGATTTTATAAGACATAATCGTGTTCACACCGGGGACAGACCTTTCAAATGTGAATACTGTGGGTTTAGGTTTGGTAGGAAGCTTCATTTAACGAATCACATTCGTACGCACACTGGCGAAAAACCTTTCAAATGTCAAGAATGTGAGCTATGTTTTAGTCATAAGGTCAGTTTAACACAACACATTCGTATGCATACTGGCGAAAAACCTTACAAATGTAATATATGTGAGCGTTGTTTTAGTAGTAAGCATAGTTTAAATAGACACATTCGTACGCATACTGGCGAAAAACCTTATAAATGTGAAGAATGTGAGCTATGTTTTAGCGAGAAAAGTAATTTAAGAAGTCACATCCGTACTCACACTGGCGAAAAACCTTTTAAATGTCAAGAATGTGAGCTATGTTTTAATCAAAAGAGCAATTTGACAACACACATTCGTTCGCACACTGGCGATAAGCCCTACAAATGTGAAGAATGTAAGCTTTGTTTTGGTCAAAAAGCTAGTTTGATTTATCACATTCAGACGCATCCTGGTGAAAAGTCTTACAAATGTGATATATGTCAGCGTTGCTTTAGTAGTAAGCAAGCTTTAAATACACACATTCTTATTCACACTGGTAAAAAACCTTACAAATGTGAAGAATGTAAGCTTTGTTTTGGTCAAAAAACTAGTTTGATACGTCACATTCGGACGCACACTGGCGAAAAGCCACACAAATGTAAAGAATGTAAGCTATGTTTTAAAAACAAAAGTAATTTAATAACGCACACCCGTACGCACACTGGCGAAAAACCTTTCAAATGTAATATATGTGAGCGTTGTGTTAGTAGTAAGCAGAGTTTAAATACACACATTCGAACGCACACTGGCGAAAAACCTTACAAATGTGAAGAATGTGAGCTATGTTTTAGCGACAAAAGTAATTTAAGAAGTCACATCCGTACTCACACTGGCGAAAAACCTTACAAATGTGAAGAATGTGAGCTATGTTTTAGTTATAAGAGTACTTTGAAAGCTCACATTCGGATGCACACTGGCGATAAGCCCTACAAATGTGAAGAATGTAAGCTTTGTTTTGGTCAAAAAACTAGTTTGATATGTCACATTCGGACGCATACTGGCGAAAAGCCTTAAAAATGTGAAGAATGTAAGCGTGGTTTCAGTTCGAAAAGTAACTTAGCAAGACGTATACTAAAGTGTTAAGTTGCGTCCAGTGTGCATACGATCGCACACTCATCATCTCAGCGTTAGTCCCGGTTGCTTCCTTGGCTTTCACCTCGGTGCCCGGGGTCCGCTTTCCAACTCAAACGCCTCCACTTCGCTCGGTCTTTCGCGTCCTTTGCCGTAAGCCCATTGGCACGCATATCGTCCCTTACGACGTCGATCCAACGCCTCTTAGGCCTTCCTCGTTTTCCGGGTCCCGGAGGTGGCATGGCGAGGCATCTGTTACCCACGTAGTCTGCCGGTTTTCGTAATACGTGGCCATACCAGCGTAGGCGACCCTCCTGCAGTTTATCCGCTATGTCACGTACCTGAAGGCTGCCCCGGATGCGGGAGTTTTTAATGCGGTCCATCAGGACATCCAGCGCAGCATATTCATTTCCGTGACACGCAGGCTCTGCTTGTGCCGCTCAAGTACAGGCCACGCTTCACTGCCATACAAAAGGACAGGCCTAATGATGGTCTTATAGACCTGTCCTTTGAGCCTAACCGGCATTTTGGGGTCACAGATAACCCCCGCCACCTCACGCCATTTCGCCCAGACCGCCGAGATACGTGACTCGACGTCGCAATCGACGTCCCCGGACTCGTGGAGCACCGATCCCAAGTACCTGACCTGTTCCGTGCGCTCGACTGTGTCTTCGCTAATGCGAACAGGAGCAGCGTTTGTTGTGTTACAGGCCAAGTACTCGGTCTTCGCCGCATTAATTTTCAGACCGCCGTTTTCCAGCGATTCCTTCCACGCTGTCACACGTCAAACCAAGCGCCCACTGTCCGAGTCCGCCAGCGCGATGTCGTCTGCATACATGAGCAGCCATGGCGGCTGCTCGTTTAAGTCCCTGATGTTGAAGGACAGCACGTCCAGCACCACGCTAAACAGAAACGGACTAAGGACAGAACCCTGGTGAACTCCGACGGTGACGGGGAAGGGTTTCGTATCGCCAACAGCGGTCCGAACCACAGAACCGGAGTCTCGGTACATATCTCGGATGATGTCAACATAGGTCTCGGGCACTCCTTTGGATCTCAGCGCCCACCAGATCACCTCACGGGGGACACAGTCGAAGGCCTTCTGCATGTCAAGGAACAAGAGGTGCAGAGGCGTATTCTTTGATCTGTATCCCTCCATGGTAACCCTTAGGGCAAAGATGGGATCCGTGGCGCCATGGCCTGGTCGAAACCCATATTGACATCCCGAGACGGTGCACTCCTGTCGGATCCGAGAGTCAATCACCCGCTCGAAGAGCTTCATGGTGTGGGACATAACCTTAATCCCCCGCTAGTCGCCACACTCCTACACTGATCCCTTGCCTTTGAAGACTGGGAGTGATAATACTCAGTCTCCATTGACTGGGGATCTTTCCGGTGAGGAGCATGCGGTTAAATAGGTGGGTTAAAATGCCGACACCACGAGGACTCATCGCCTTCCAGGCTTCAATGGGGACTCCATCGGCACCGACAGCTTTGCGGTTCTTCATGCGGCGAAGAGCCACATGCACTTCTTCAGGCTTAACCAGGGGCACAAGTCCCTGATTTGGAGGGAGAACCGGAGACAGCACCTCTTTGTGCTGCTTGTTCAGCAGCTCGTGGAAGTACGAGTGCCATCTCTCCTTCATCGCGAGGTCCTCGCATAACAGATTGCCGTCAGGGTCTCTTACACAGCGGCACTTAGTGATATTCAGTGCCGCTTTAACCCTGGAACGTGCCAACTTATAAATGAGCTTCTGCCCCTCAGACGATTCCAACTTATCATAAAGTGGCTGTAAGTGGTCTCGTCTAGCTCTGGCTACGGCCCTCTTGGCGGCACGTTTTGCAGCTCTGTATGCGTCGCGGTCTTCGGGAGATTTGGAAGCTTGCCACGTTTTGAAGAGAGCTTTCTTCTCTCTGATCTCCCTCTGAACTGTGTCATCCCACCACCAAGTTTCCTTGTCACACTTGCGGCCGCCCCTGGACAAGCCGAGCACCGACTTTGCCGCCTCGGTGATGGCAGCCTGAATCCTGTCCCTGTGGCTTTGCACAGGTTCGCCATCGGTACCATCGCACTTATCGCCGATGGCCGACGTGAACGACTGGGACGTGGCTGCATCCAGTCGCCACCACCGTATTTGGCGTTGTTGGCGCTCATCAAACTTGACCCTAGGTTTGACGCGCAAGTCCATGACAAGGAGACGGTGTTGTGCAGTGAGACTCTCACCTTGCAGTTGGCCACCTTACTGATAAGGTGCCTCCGTGTGAGTAAGAAATCGATTTGGGTAGCGTACCCCCCGCTCTTGTAGGTAATCAGGTGTTCGGATTTCTTTTTGAAATACGTGTTCACGATGGCAAGGCCGGCAGCCGCACACGTTTGGAGGATATTCTCCCCTTCAGCGTTACGGCTACCGTATCCAAAGCCACCGTGAACATGCTCAAACTCCTTGCACGAGTCACCCACATGACCGTTCAGATCACCACCCAAAATGATTCCCTGTGACAGCGGGATGCCACGAAGTACCCCACCGAGTTGATCCCAGAACGCAGCCTTTTCAGCTTCGCTGCAACTGACCTGAGGCGCGTAGGCACTTATCAAGTGGGTTATAACCCCATCGATAAGCACACCTACGACCATAAGCCGGTCGCTGTAGCGTTTCACCTCCAGGACTGCGTCTTGAAACTCCTCGGAAAGTACAACGGCCACCCCGTTCTCCCCACCGGCTGCACCCGTGTAGATTAATTTGTAGCCATTGCGATGAGCCGGGACCTGCGGCCTTTCCACCGAGTCTCCTGCAGGAATGCCACGGCCACCCTTCGCCTAAGAAGTACATCGGCTAACTCTCTCGCGCGTCCGGTCAGCGTGCCAATGTTAAGGCGGAAGCGGAGTATACGGTACTGACACGGTAGCCCTCGCCCACTTGCCATAGGAGTCGGGCGAATCTCCTGCGCGCCGTTTTGCGGCGGCGCCCTATCCGTGGCAACAAACTTTCTTATACTGTCCATATTTAGTGGCTTTTGTGGCCTTTACGGGAGCGACTGCCGTCTGACCTCCCAACCCTAAGAGGGAAAGCCAGCGCCAGAGCCTCGTCCGCTGATCGGCAGGTGCCCCAACTTGCAGGGGAGGTTGACTTGGGCCCTGAAGATCGTAATGGGGCCCCATACACACCCTGTACGATCGCACACTGACGAGAAGTTTAACAAATGTAAAGTGTGTCAGCTTTATAAATATAAAACGGTATACTTGGAGGAGTTAAAAGTTAAATATAACTAACCTAACCTAACCTAAACCCCCTAGCTTTGTCTACATCGATGACTCAGGGGGGGGGGGGGTGAAATAGCGGCGAAACGCTTCGAGAAAAGGATGGTACGGCCGTGCCCGCTTTGCTTGAGACTTGGCGGGGCACTACCGTGTCCCCAGATGCTGCACTTGATTACTCAGTTTATTAGACACGCAGGTTATAGGAGTAGACAAATACAAAAACTGAATTTATTTTTTATGTAATATAATAATGTTATAAATACAAAGACACTAGTTTGATTTCAACCCTATTCCCAAACTGCAAAGCTGGTGTTACTGTCTGTTGCTATGCAACATACCTAATGTTTTTCAATGACATTTGATTGTACTGAATGTTTGACGTTTTGTTATCGAAATAAATAATTTTGTTTGAGCTTCTCAACAATGAGTCTTAGAGCATTTAACCTATGGAGATGGCAAGGGACGAATATCACCGAACAAATTTTTCTGCCACTTTTTGCGAGAGGCAAGGTTGTACACTAAGAAAATATTTATACAAGCTATCATACGACAACAAACAAAAAGTGCCAGTGATAGACACAAACCAGACTTAATTATTTCATTCATCAGGAACGAATGAAAATAATGTTACAATTACGAAGAATGGGGTTACTTTGATAACCCCTTATGTTATTGTGTAGTTTTTAGTGGATTCTCTATTTGACTGCGAAACTTGTAGATTCCATTTTTATCGTGTATCATATTTCGGTGTGCCGATAATTCAGTTGTACGATATTTTACTCCATTGATCCTTTATTGGTGCGATGTAATGTTTGTAGGAAAAATCCTTTTGCGAAAAACCGTACTTGACTATTCAAAATCGACATCAACCATTGTGATGTTTGATGTTGATTTCAAAGCGCATGTATTTGCGATTTTTTTTAAATGTTATAGGTGCCTTGAGAGTAGTTAACATCCAATTTTGTAACCCTGAAAATCCTATCCTACCTTATGGTGAATACTACCCTAAGTAAGCGTTTCTCAAGTATGTTTGCTAAATAATTTAATAAAACTAACTAAATTTACTAGTTTGAGTATAACCCCACTACTCTAAAAATAAAAAAAACCACTCTCGGTTCATCAGTTCAAATCAGTTGCGAAGATACAGCAAATCAGATTGGCGATTGTTCTGTAGTGCCCGGAAAACTGTGAAATGCGGGTTACACGAGGGTTAAAAAAATATGGATCTAATGTAGTAGGTAGCTCCGTATTCGCTGGAAAGACCTCACGTCGTTAGCACTTTCCGTATGACGCAGGTCCTCACCGGATATGGTAAGTTTATTAGGTACCTGCAACGGATTCGTGCGGAAGAGACGCCCGGGTGTCACCACTGTGTGGACCGCCCAGAGGATACGGTTGAGCATACGGTCGAGGTTTACCCCGTTTTTGCAAAGCATCGCCGTGTCCCCGCGGGGGTGATCGGCGGCGGCCACCGCTTGCGCCGGGCCTTGTTCGCCTCCTTCTGCGAAGCAGTAATGCTAGCAAACAAAGAGACTAACCACATATGTCAAAGGCGCTCACGCCCCAGACGCCGCCGGGATTCCGATCCAGCTTTCCGGCCACCGTAAGCGTAGGCGGTCGGTGAGCAATGGGTAGGCCACCGTCCTGTCGTCTGTTAAAAGTCCGGACCAAGCCCAACGCACTTTTTTTAACGCTTCAAGGATTTTTCAGCAAACGCAGAGGTCTAGCTGCAGGGCCGAAGCCTACTGGGGCCTCAGACCAGTTTCTGAAAGGAAGGTATGAAGGCTAAGAAGGAACGGGGTAGGTCTTTAGTAAGTAACAGTCTCAACTATTTCCCGCTCCGCCCAAGGGCGCGATTTGTCATCGGATGATTTTTTCCACCATAAAAAAGTACCTCCGTATTTTTTAAGTCTGTTAAAAAAGGACTAACAACTTCCTTGCAGTGAAATTTTGAATTGAATTGTCATATTAAATTTACTCCTGTATTGAACTGCAATGATATTCGTTATTTCAATCATGATATATTTTTATTTTATAACCAGTTTATTCAGACATAATATTGACTAACGTAAACTATTACTGAATAATGAATGAAAAAGCATTTTTTTCTACCAATCATTCACTCTCATTGTCGCAGCGCTATGCGAACCATGGCCCTGTAGTGACCTGTACTACGATTAAAACTGCCTACGTACTACTATATTTTTCTATCGTAATGATATAAATTTGATTTCGACAATTTACTTAAATAAAACTCTATTGGCGCATAACGCACACTAACATATGATTTTTTTTTTATGGTAGGTAAAAATCATCGAATGACGAATCCCACTCTTGGGCGGAGCGGGAAACAGTGTCAGACTCTTACTGATTTAAGAACCTACCCCGTACCTTCCTTGCCTTATTCCCAGAGCCCCGGTGTAACGCTTTCGCATCAACCCTCAGCTCCGGGAGACTTCGACCCTGCAGGGTCCCTACGGTTTGCTGACAACTGCGCGCTGACAAGCGCGCCGTCGACGACTTGGGCTCGGTCTGGACTGCTAACAGACGACCGGACGGCGAGCTACCCATTGCTCACCGTCCGAAAGCCAGTGTCTACGGTGGCCGGATATCGGCAGGATCACAGCGGCGACGGCTACGACGAGTGCGCCGTTGCCTTTGCCTTATGCGGTCAGCCTCCTCCTTTACGAGCATTACTGCCTCGCAGAAGGAGGCGACCGCCTGCCACTCCTCCTCGCTGCGGACCATGGCCTGAACCAAGGCCCGGCGCGAGAGGTCGCCGCCGCCGATCACCCCCACGAGGGCACGGCGTTCCTCTTCCCAAGCGGGGCACACTTCTACCGTGTGCTCCACCGTGTCCTCCGGGCTGGCCACACAGTGGCGAAACCCGGGTGTCTCTTCCGCAAGGATCCGGTGCAGGAACCTCCCGAAATTGCCGTGTCCGGTGAGGACCTGCGTCATGCGGAAGGTGAGGACGCCGTGAGGTCTATCCAGCCACGCCTCAAAGAGGGACACTACTGCCGAAATTATGGCGTGCCCAGCGCTGGGTTGCGACAGTCGCTGTTTCCATTCCACCATGACACTAACATATGATAAGAAACACCATATAGTTTCGTAGATTTGTAGCAGCAAATTATTTTTACAGCTGGAAACTGGATAATTAACCATTTTTGAAGAGAACTTAATTAAGACACAAAACGATACACTATGGCGGCGGCCGCGCAAGGACTGGTTTTATATCACGAGCATGGTCATATGGCCAATGTACTTTGGCAGAGGGGTATGCTCTGCTTTGCCGTCTCCATAGGTTAAATGCTCTAAGCTGGCACTGTCAAGTTAATAACAGTTCATTGCGTTCTTTCTAGGCCGCGTTCGCAAAAAAGTTAAATTCACTTGGTAGTTGAGCTCGAAAACCATCCTGGAGGAGCCGACATATACATTCGTCGTACCAGCTGGACGAAGTTGGTGGGACAAATGACAATCCACGTTTTCTTCGCTCACGACTGTCCCAGCGTCCCGAATCGAGCCAAAAGCGATTATTTAGATCCATAGTATAAAGTTGTTTATCCCTATGTATGCTTAGATCTTTAAAAGTTCGCAACGGATTTTGATGCGGTTCGTTTATAATAGATAGAGTGATTCCAGAGGAAGGTTTATAGGTACAACATATCACCTTTGCACCCGCGCGAAGCTGGGGCGGGTCGCTAGTAAAATATAAGAGGGCTATTTGAGTAATAATTCTTGACGTTGTGCGTTCGTTAGATTACCATCGGACATCCCGGCGAACGGCAAATATCCACCCTTACGTTGTTGAGACATCTATGGTCCGGACTAAGCGTTTTGCCTCGTCGTTTATACCGCCTACATCGAGGAACTGGAACAGTTTGCCAACTGCAGTGTTTTGCGTCTGATTACACTGGTCAACACTGGTTTTGCCACACGAACTTTGATAGCTAATTTGTTTTATCGATTTACCCTCATTATTAAATCACAGTTGCCATATGTCAATCAGCCTCCTATTTGTTGTGATACGGTAATACTCATACCACAGATTACTAAATAGTTACTACGTCTCATACATACACACTACGGCAGTAAATTAACAGAAACGCTTACAAGTAAATCGTTAAAATATTTATCGTTGAATTTGAACACTTTTTTGGGATTTATTAACCCTGTGAGCATGTCAAGGAAGTGTATTAATGATCCTCTTTTTGTTATGTCTGCGGAGAACTTACATTCAAAAAACAACGACGAAATTTTACAAATCTTGTGATGGAGTGTTATCACCAATGTTTTGGTTTTTCTGTCGCCCATCAAGACAAATCCTGGGCCCCTCATGTCTGTTGCATAACGTGTGTGAAAAATTTAACTGACTGGAAAAAAGGTGCACGACCTATGCCGTTTGCTGTACCCATGATATGGACTGAACAGCGAGATCACGTTTCAGATTGCTATTTTTGTCTCACTGACGTAAAAGGTATAAATTACAAGAAAAAAAACACAGTTATTTACCCTAACTTATCTTCGGCTATAAGACCAGTCTCTCATTGTAAAAAATTGCGAGAACTAATACCAGTTGCAACTACATCTGTTGAGAACGACAATTCAAGTGTATGTGTTGACGAGGACGATGACTTTGAGTTTGAAGAAATTGCAAATGAACCACATTTAATAACTCAAGGAGACCTAAATGATTTGGTTCGAGATTTAAATTTGTCAAAAAAACAGTCAGAACTATTAGGATCTCGTCTAAAAGAATGGAATTTGCTACATCATAATACAAAAGTTAGCTATTTCCAAAAGAGCTACAGAGAGTCGGTTAGCGAGCTGTTATTGTCATATCAAGCATTAGGTTGCAACATGTCACTTAAGATTCATTTATTAGACTCGCACCTGGATTTTTTTCCTCACAATTTAGGGGCTGTCAGTGACGAGCACGGCGAGAGGTTCCATCAGGATGTTTCTGATATGGAAAAGCGGTACCAGGGCAAATGAAGCCCAAATATGTTAGCAGATTACTGCTGGACAATTAAAAGGGACCAACCAGAAGCTAAATATTCAAGAAAATCTTAGATTATCTAAGTCATTTATAAAAAAATAAACTTTTGATTTACGAGATCCGTATTTTTTCTTAATATTTTAAATTACTCAATAGAATAAAATCTTTGTCTAGTAATTTTTTTTTAACTGTTTATTTTTTATTACAATTACCAATTAAAGTAAAAAATATCAAAAAAGTCCGTGTGGCACGACAAAGTTGAAATTTTGTTGACCAGTGTTATAGGTAATTTAGGTGTCTTCAAGGCTAGTGTGAATAGTCTCTATAAACTAGTGCGCCTCACCATCAACGATTGCATCACTGCTTACCATCAGGTGGGATCGTAGTCAAGCACTAGTTTATAGCAATTAAAACACTCACTCACTTTTGACGTAATTCGGAACGAGCGGTGTGTGATGTTATTTTGGAGCAATATTATAAAATGAGTTCCTATTATACACCGTTAAATTTTAGTCGTTTTAATCCCGAAGAGGGTCGATCCAGTACGTGAAGCACTATCGATTTGCGTAGATAAAATAAAAAAAATAACGTACTTTTTTTCTTAATCTCTTATTGATATACGCATTTACGAATTTAATTTCTTTAAGTAGACGAGTCATTGACCTTGTAGGTAGTTGTCGGTCGTTGCGTACTAACTACCTATATGTCATTGAACTCGCCCAGCTGACGTTTACTCAAAGAAATCAATTTAGAACATGCCTAAATTAATTCGAGTTTAAAAAAAAGTACTTTGTTTTTTTATTCTAAGTTTACCAATCGATAGTGTTTCATGTACTGAATCGATCCTCCAAGGGATTAAAACGATCAAGATTTAACGGTGTATATTCCAAACACGAAAACCGTCTCCGGGACTTGACATTTTATTCAGACTAGCGACCCGCCCCAGCTTCGCACGGGGGCAATGCTGATATTAAATATATTATGCATGTATTATACATATAAACCTTTCTCTTGAATCACTATCTATCAACAAAACCCACATCAAAATCCGTTGCGTAGTTTTAAAGATCTAGGTAAGCATACATAAGAACAGATAGCGGGAAGCGATTTTGTTTTATACTATGTAATGATTATCATCATGAATTTATGTAATAGTGTATCTTAATGTAATATATATATATATATATATATATTTATTGTTATAAACTAGGGCTTGACTGCGATCCCACCTGGGGCCCCAGTCTGCACACGGTGGAGGTGTGCCCTGCTTGGGAAGAGCATCGCCGTGTCCTCGTAGGGGTGATCGGCGGCGGCGACCTCTCGCGCCGGGCCCATGGCCTGAACCAGGGCCCGGCGTCCGCAGCGAAGAGGAATGGCAGGCGGTCGCCTCCTTCTGCGAAGCAGTAATGCTCGTAAAGGAGGAGGCCGACCGCATAAGGCAAAGGCAACAGCGCCCTCGCCGTAGCCGTCGTCGCCGCGATCCCGCCGATATCCGGCCACCATAGACACTGGCTCGCGGACGGTGAGCAATGGGTAGCACGCCGTCCGGTCGTCTGGTAAGACCGAGTCCAAGTCGTCAACGGCGCGCACCGTTCCCGCGCGCCTCAAGGAGTTGTCAGCAAACTGCAGGAGCCCTTCAGGGTCGAAGCCTCCTGGAGCCTAGAGGGTGGTGCAAACTGTTACCTCGACTCCAGGAATAAGGCAAGGAAGGTACGGGGTAGGTTTTTTAGTCAGTAAGAGTGACACTGGTCTCCCGCTCCGCCCAAGAGCGGGTTTCGTCATTGGATGATTTTCACCTACCATAAAAAAAAACCTGGGGCCCCAGTCTGCTATTTGCAAAACATTGTCATTCCAACACGATTCCATTGTCATTTTGCTAAAAGTTCGTAATCTGTTAATTCATAATGGTTGATCATTGGGCGGTCAGTGGTGTCATAAAATAATTGTGGTACGAGCTGTTTTGTAACGAATTAAAAACAATAACTGCACAATAACATTCTAATTTTAAGTTACTGATTAAAGGAACTATCAAAATTTTATTAATATACCGCATATGTCTATTATTCAAATGTCATTATGTACGAGATTACCATTCTAAAAAAATTCTTTCAATGAATTGTCACTGGTCGATCATTGAAAAGTCATAATGACACCATCATGTTAGTAGATTACCAAACTTGTCAAAATCAACCATTTTGAAATCAATGATCGACTATTCTGACACTATTGTAATAGCAGACTTGAGGCCCTGATGGTAAGCAGTGATGCGATCGTTGATGGTAAGGCGCACTAGTTTATTAAGAGCCTATTCACTCTAGCCTTGAAGACACCTAAAGGAATTACCTTTTAATCTTTCTTTGCATTACTTTGTGGTTAAACGACTAGTTACAAATGTCGTGAAACTTTGTAATTGGCTTAAGTGATAATTGTCATCATCTCGTTATCACTGTGCAGCGTGTGTAGACTTTTTTTTTTATGGTAGGTGAAAATCATCGAATGACGAAACCCGCTCTTGGGCGGAGCGGGAGACCAGTGTCAGACTCTTACTGACTAAAACACCTACCCCGTACCTTCCTTGCCTTATTCCTAGAGTCGAGGTACCCGTTTGCATCACCCTAGGCTCCAGAAGGCTTCGACCCTGAAGGGCCCCTAAGCGTGTGTAGACTAAGATTTTCACTTTTCCACGCTAGTAATCTTTCATGAAACTGCATCGGGCTGTGCATTGATAGTGTGATGTGTATTCTCAACCCATGTAACTTATTAATAAGCTGTTGAGTTTCTATATAAATAAAACAAGTTTTCAATGAAAATATTTTTTTTCATAACAAGCTTTTATAGCGGTGGTCTATACTTATATAAATAAAACTCGTCAAGACGATTCACACGAGCCCAAACTCGACGTAGAGTTCCTATGGCTACCTCGCGATTCCATCATCAGATCAGCTCCATGTCATCATAATATTGCATTGTCATCCGAACTAAACGTGTATACCAAATTTCAGCTCAATCGGAAACCGGGAAGTGGATCAAATTTAAGTTGCAAGATTTGATTACAGAACGACAGACAACGGGACAGGTGAAACTAAATAAAAGCTTGTAATAATATCATCATCATCAGCCTTTTCAATGTTCCCATGGATACTGGGATACAGGCCTCCCCTCTAGAAAAAGGGATAAGACGCCATAATTCACCACGCAGGTACAGTGTGGATTGGTAGATGTCACATGTCTTCGAATTTTTGGTTCTAGAACATGCCGGTTTCCTCACGACGTTTTCCTTCACAGTTTTAAGGGCAGTGGTGATGAAAGAAATTACACAAAGTTATGCGCCTGGCTGGGTTTGAAACAGCGACACCTCTTAAGTCTACACCTACCTTTAAGTACTCTTGATACTACTGAAGTACATACATACTTCATAGTTGTAAGGTTGTCCAGCCTAGTTCTTCCTATTAATTAAAACTTTTTTTTTATTGGAACGCGCTTTTCCGCTACTTCACCTGATAGAAAGCGACGATGCGGTCGACGATGGAGCGCGCTTACCTAGAAGCAACCTATTCACTCTTAACTTAAAGATTCTCAGATTGTAGCCATCAGGAAACAGACTTCATGGTGTTTCATCAAATTGTATGCAACATTATCTTATACCTCACATTCATTCACACTTGGAAGGTTATCAAATTGCTCTTTTCACCAAAACAACTCTGACATACATTAGAAAGGATTTTTAGCAGCTTTAATAAAACTATGGTTTGTTAAAACGTTTGTGCGTGCGAATGTGATTATTTAAACTAGACTTAAGACTAAAACAAAGCTGACATTGTTCACACTTGTAAGGCTTTTCGCCAGTGTGCGTACGAACGTGTGTTGTTAAACTACTTTTCTGGCTAAAACCACGCTGGCATTCTTCACACTTGTAAGGTTTTTCACCAGTGTGCGTACGAATATGAGTTATTAAACAACTCTTCTGACTAAAACTACGCTGACATTCTTTACATTTGTAAGGTTTTTCGCCAGTGTGCATACGACAGTGTGTTGTCAAGTGATGTTTATTTTTAAAACAAAGCCGACATTTTTCACATTTGTAAGGCTTTTCGCCAGTGTGCGTCCGAATGTGACATATCAAACTAGCTTTTTGACCAAAACAAAGCTTACATTCTTCACATTTGTAGGGCTTATCGCCAGTGTGCGTACGAATGTGTGCTGTCAACGTACTCTTTTGACTAAAACAAAGCTGACATTCTTTACACTTGTAAGGTTTTTCGCCAGTGTGAGTACGGATGTGACTTATTAATTGAAACTTCTGACTAAAATTACGCTGACATTCTTCACATTTGTACGACTTTTCGCCTGTATGAATTCGAATGTGTTGTCTTAAACCGCTCTTGTAGCTAAAACAAAGCTGACATTCTTCACATTTGTACGGTTTTTCGCCAGTGTGCGTACGAGTGTGATTTATTAAATAACTCTTCCGGCTAAAACTACACTGACATTCTTCACATTTGTAAGGCTTTTCGCCAGTATGCGAACGAATGTGATTTGTTAAATTACCTTTCTGACTAAAACTACGCTGGCATTGTTCACACTTGTAAGGTTTTTCGCCAGTGTGCGTACGAATATGTTTTATTAAATTTCCTTTCTTATTAAAACTGTGCTGACAAATATCACACTTGTACAGTGCTACACCACGGCGTATACGAGTGTAAGGTTTTTTTAAATTACGGTTTTTAATATTATTGTAACAATTTGTTTCTAAAGCCGTCTCAACAGCACTAATATTAACTCGAGGTGCTGTATCAGTTAATGGTTCTATGAATTTCGAAATATAATTTGACGTGTTCTGGGCAACTCTAGTGTCCGACTCTTCATTCTTCTTTTGATTTTCTGTAATGACGTCTTCTAGTACTCTTCCTTGTATGTGCAGTTTCCGTTTGTTCGCGGCGGCCGCGCCTGTGAGTTTAAATCTAGTAAGCGCCAAATTCAAAACTCAATTAAATAAAAGGAATGAGAACCATTAAAGCTGATGTTTTTTTTTCTTAATGCTTCGTGTTAAATGAGTATTCAGTACTTTAGGCCGACTCACAGTAGTTGCGTTGTCAGTCGGGCCTCAAGTCTGCTATTACAATAGAGTCAGGATAGTCGATCATTCATTTCAAAATTGTTGATTTTGACAAGTTTGGTAATCTACTAATATGATGGCGTTATTATGACTTTTCAATGATCAACCAGTGACACTTCATTTAATGATTGTTTTAGAACGGTAATCTCTTACATGATGACAAATGAATATTTGACATAAGCCGTAAATTAATAAAATGTTGACAGTTCCTTTAGTCAGTGACTTACGATAAGAATGTTATTGTGCAGTTATTGTTTTTAGTTTGTTGTAAACCAGCTCGTACCACAATTCTATTACGAGACCACTGACCGCCCCATTATCAGCCATTATGAATTAACAGATTACGAACTTTTTAGCAAAATCACAATGGAATCGTGTTGGAATGACAATATTTTGAAAGTAGCAGACTTGTGCCCCTGTTCGCTCACACAATGGTTCACTAACTAATACTTACGTGTCGTGTCACTGGCGCTTCGCGTCTTCCTCGATACTTCTTGTTCTACTTCTACGTCCGTTTTGATCTCTATTAAGGGTATATAATCTTCTGTATCAGACTCAGACGGTTGTGCTGGTATATCTTCTGTGTCTGAATAGCAGTTGTATAGATTTTCCAGTTTTACGTCTGTAAGTCAAACAAAACAAACAGTGAAAAGAATGTAACACAATATACACACGGAGAACTGAGGAAATCGAAAAAAAATGTGTAAAAACTTAAATAATTTTTCAGGTGTTGTGCAGTAGCTCTAGAAATATTGTCTGACTGGAAAAGTCACTCCACAAGGAGTACTCTAATACTATTTTATTATGAAAACCTAAAGCATAGAATTTCATAAAACATCAAAAACGGCAGAGATGTACGGATCCGTTGAGATTGACTAGTTATTGATTACTTAGTTTAATAATAATATAATAATATGTCCACAACTATCACACAACGCCATCTAGCAAGCTAAGCAGAGCTTGTGTTATTCGTACTAGATAAGATAACTGATAAACATACTTAATATGCGTTCCAAATAAGAACAGGAAAGTCAATAACCTCGATTTGTCAAATTTTGAGTGAAAAGTACGGTTTGCAAAAAAATCTTATTTGCGTATCAATGAAAAGTTTTTTTTTGCTTTTTATTACTAAATTTTAGTTAAAGTAATAACGTTAGGGTTTAATATAAATTTGCCAAATATATTGTTTTAAGTCAAAAGTAGTTTACAAAAACAACTATTTTCTTTCTTATTTTCATTGTTAGAAACAATTCGCCTTTTTCTTCTATTTACCACTACTCAGACACATCACACAGTGAAACAGAGATAAACAAAATTGAAAAACTGTGTTCTGATTAAACTTTTTTCATTCACGATTCGTACGTAAATATTTTTTTTTATACATCTTTTTTTGTTCACTTTACCTAATTTCTTCGATTTGACAGTTCGACGTGACGTCACAACATTGCCATCGATCCTATTCTCATTTGGAACGGATTGTATATATTTCTAAATACATACATATTATAGATAAATTGCACCCTGACACAGAACAAATGATCGTGCTCATCACACAAACATTTGTCCTGGGTGGGAATCGAACCCAATACCTCCCGCATAGCAGTCAGGGTCACTAACTACTAGACTGACAGGCCAGTCATAGTTTACTTTACTATCTTCTGCAGTGCAGAGGGAACTGTGCTACTATTTAGCTCTACCACAATTCTTAAGAGCGGCCAACCCGACGTACATTTTCATACAACCACTCTTACTTGATTATGATGTTATTACACATCTTTCATCAGATATTTTGGATACACAGACATCCTGTGTATAAAGATAATATCTATCTAGGCTTCTATAGAATCAAAACATAAACTAAGACTAATCAAAACATAAACTAAAATTAATTTTACGTGAACATTGACTCTCCATAATTTACTCCTATATAAAAATATAAAACAGTACTTCTATAGAAGCCTAGTGCATTTAATCGAGATTCTAAAAGTTGTATTTTTTTTTTCAAAAATCCTTAAGAGTTTAATAAAAACACGTATTTCCTGAAACAAGTTTTGTGAAACATACGAGTAAATCGTAGAAATACTGAATGTCAACAGTGTTTTCAGGTGTATCTCTCTTTTTTTCGCAGAACTTTTGCATCAAATATCACTTTGGACTGCTTTAGATAAAGCAACAAGTGATGAAATAAATTATAAATACAAAGTTATGCTCCTGGCTGGGTTTGAACCCGCGACCTACAAAACGTAAGTCGGGATCGTTACCACTCGACCACCACTGCTCAATGCGCAGTTATCGCAGGTTTAATTGCGTGTCATGTGGCGGTTGACCGAGCCACAACAAGCCAGGGCTGCGTCCTTTGAGGTTGGATTTAACTCTAATGACGTCACAGGGTAGATACCCTACACTCGCAGTTTTGAACGTCAAGTTCTATCGTCAATGGCTTACTCCAACCTACCCTGCTCGAAGTTGGAGTCACTTGGTTAACTCTAGGGTCATAAAAGAACGAACTCTGGGCTGCAACTCTTCGCTTCTCCGCTTATTTTTGAACCCAGCCCAGCGGCGTCGTGTGAAGCGTGTGGCGGCCACCGGCGTCACATCCGTGTACAACCCGTTCCAAATGAGAATAGAACCGATGGTCATGTTGTGACGTCACATCGAACTGTCAAATCGAAGAAATTAGGTGGAGTGAACAAAAAAAAATATTTAATTAATTTCGTACGAATCGTGAATGAAAAAGTTTAATCAGAATACAGTTTCTCAATTTTGTTTATCTCTGTTTCACTGTGTAATGTGTCTGAGTAGTGTTAGAAAGCGAATTGATTCTAAAAATATTAAAATATTTCTTGTAAACTATTTATGACTTAAAACAATATATTTGGCAAATTTATATTAAACCCTATCGTTTTTACTTCAGCTAGAATTACCTAACTAAAATTTAGTAATAAAAAGCAAAAAAAAAAAATTATTGGCAAAAAGCAAAAAAGAACTACTTTTCACTCAAAAGTTGATAGGTCGAGGTTATTGACTTTCCTGTTCTTATTTGGAACGTATTATACGTGTAAACTATAGGAAACCTACATGAAATATGTTGACGGTGACGTCGTTTTATTGTGTTCGTGTGCGGCGACCGTTTGAGCTGCAGATATTATCTTTTACACACTTACAAACCAACCATTTCACCTCTTTGTACATTGGTAAAGATAGATCATTAAACTAGCTCTTAAAACATACCATCACTTTGATGTTCCTCCTCTGGCTCAATGACATCATCTAGTCTCTCACACACATCGGGTAATTCTACTTTGATAGGATCACATTCTGCTTGACATGCATCATCAGATTCTATGCTTACATACACCATGGGTGATATAGTCAACTTGTTACAACGCCTGAAGTGGTCTTGGTTTATAGGGGGATTTAGCTGTAACAAAATAAGTATTAGATAAGTCAAAACGCATTACATACCGAGTCATATCCAGACCTTAAGAAAAAAAAAATCGGCCAAGAGCGTGTCGGGCCACGCTAAGTGTAGGGTTCCGTAGTCTCCCGTCCGTCACAAATTTCTCACAATGTAACAGAACCCAGTAGCCCATGTAAAAATTAGTAACACAATTTCCTGAGAGATGGCGCTGTACCCGGTGGTAATTTTAATTTTCGTAACCTGATTTTGTTCTTTTTTTGTATTATTTTTAAAGAAGATTCGCTGAGGATAGTGAAATATGTAAAAAAGTTTTAAAAAAATGCTTGCATGTACGGTTACATTACAAAATTAGTTCAGAACGTTTTTTTTTAATTTAAAAAAACTGTTCATCCTATCAAGTTCAAAATAATTTTCCTAGAAAGTTTACTTAAAGTTCTACTTTTGAGATTTTTTTCATATTTTTTAAACCTATGGTTCAAAAGTTAGAGGGGGGGACGCCTCATTTTTTACTTTTGGATCGATTATTTCCGAAAATATTTACATTGTAAAAAAAATTATTATATATATTTTACGGGACCCCTATGGTAGAAATGAAAAAAAAAATCACTTTCCACTTTACGTGTAGGGAAGATACCCTAATAAAACATTTTTCAATACACTTACACGAAAACTGCCTCTTATCGCACTCCTATTAGGTTCAATATAGCATGTATATCACCCAAGTGCTTTTTTGAGTTTATCACAACGAGGGCTTTTTTATTCCTTCCTTATCGTCACGGTCAAGGGTGGTTATTTTGTTTTACTTAGTTTACCAAATCAGGCGCGAGGCGTCCCCAAGAGTCGCTGGGCGACCCCCACGAAATTAGAAACTGTCTAGAGCAGATTTGAATGCTATACTTATATATTTCTACTGTATGTTTGAGATACGATTAAACTTTTTTTCTTTCGGCCACTCGGCCCTATAACACACTCGCCTACAACTCGTGAGAATTTCGCCTCGGTCGCAATGACAAACTTCCTGCACTTGTATCAAAATGTACTATTTTACCACTTTTTGTTTATGCACTTTATCCGCGTGGTTGATATACATATTGGTACCAAATTTCAGCCTGCTAGTGCTAGCGGTCGCTGAGATTATCCGCGAACGGACAGACAGACAGACATGGCAAAACTATAATGGTTCATTGTTAACTACAGAACCCTGATAAAACAGTTGGACTTGCATCCCATCTGTACAGGGTGGATTTCAGAGATGGGTAAGGGAGTATCAAACAATTTTTTCCACATTTTCTTCTTGTGATTGTACCTATTTTATTCCGCATCTATGAATATACTAATTGTCATTCTGTATGGATCAGAATGTTGGGCTGTTAAGATGATGGATGAACAAGACTGCATGTAGCGGAGATGAGAATGTTGAGATGGATGTGTAGTGTGACGCGAATGGATAAAGTAAGAAATGAGTATATTAGAGGAAGTCTGAAAGTGGCGCCAGTGACTGAAAAGTTAAAAGGAAATCGTTTGTCTTGGTATGGCCATGTAAAGAGAAGAGCTGAAATGCATGTTACGAAAAGAATTTTGAGTTTAGGTACACGTAGATGGATGGAGAGGAAGAGGGAAGCCGAAGAAGAGATGGATGGATTGTGTGAAGAGTGATATGAAAGAAAAGGGAGTTAGTGATAGTGTGACGGGTGACAGGACAGAGTGGAAGATAAAAACATGTTGCACCGATCTCAAGTAAAATGGGATAAGGGTAGGATGATGATGATCTATGAATATACTAATTTTATTTCAATAATTCTGTCCTCACATCTATTGTCTTTTAATTGTGTCTGTAATTACGATAGTCGAAAGGTTAAGAAAGTCTCCTGAGAACATTTCTGATGTTGTACAGGTTGAGATACCGGCTCTTACTGCTCCAACTCAAAAGTCAACCCTGAAGGTATACCTGATAACAAAAGCCTCACCACATAATCCTCATTCATCATCTGAGCGAGCCGCTCTTCAGCTTCCAGACATTTTCTCTGCAGTTGGCAGCATTGCTTTAGTTTAGTGCAGCAGATGAAACAAGCGAGCATCGGTCTACTGTCTCCAGTTACAAACTGCAACAAAACTTGTCTTCAACTATTTTTTCAATAAGCAAATTACAGTACTTACGACCATAGAATTTTGGGAAGTCTGAAATTAGGCTCAACAAATTTTAGCACATGAAAACTTGTATAAAACTAAATGGTTTAAACAATTAAATGCAGTTTGCAGTTGTTATTGTTGTTAAAAACTGTTATTGCATTTGTTTCTTT
This sequence comes from Mythimna loreyi, assembly GCA_029852875.1. NCBI lineage: Eukaryota > Metazoa > Arthropoda > Insecta > Lepidoptera > Noctuidae > Mythimna > Mythimna loreyi. Next base: position 10,807,106 of record CM056806.1, on the reverse strand, counting down.
AAAACTTTTGTTTTTCTCCTGAGTTTGTTTCGGTGTTTCTTCTCAGGGTAGTCAGCTAGGAAACACCGGTCTCATCTAGTTTAAACTAGATGAGTCCGGTGTTTCCTAGCTGACAAAACAAAAATGACGTGTAAAAGTGTTGTGAAAAACCTATTTACAAAAATAAATATCATTTTTAATTTCGAGTTTACAAGCGCTATAAGTACATACTAAGAATAACCTAATCGAACCACATGAAAACTCTATGGCTTTATTTTGTTTTTGATTCTTATTCTTTATTGTACACAAAACATGTCACATCAATATTTTTTATAATTAAAACAACCTATAGCAACACTAGAGCAGTGGTGGCCGAGTGCTAACGGCCCCGACTTACGAGTCGTAGGTCGCGGCTTCAAACCCAGCCAGGCACATTACTTTGTGTAATTTATTTCATGACCACTGCTCTCAAAACGGTGAAGGAAAACATCGTGAGGAAACCGGCATGTCCTAGAACCAAAAATTCGAAGACATGTGACATCCACCAATCCATACTGGTCTCGTGGTGGATTATAGCCCATTCCCTCTCCTAGAGAGAGGAGGCCTGTGTCCCTGCAGTGGGAACATTAAAAGGCTGATGATGAAGATAATGATGATAGCGACACTATGTTATTGTTCACACAGAGCTGCAGCACCTCTTGCTGTGAAGCCTACTGGGGCCCAGGGTCTCTTTCTGAAAGGAAATGTTTGCTCCAGTGCATATATATTTTAGTTAAATCTGTAATTACTGTATGCCTGTTTGGCAGGACATAACAGAACCATATATTTGTTGACAATTTTCACACAACGTCATCTAGTCTCAACCTAAACAGAGCTTGTGTTATGAATACCAGAACACTGATAAACATACTTATATATGTCTAAATCAATACATATTACAGATAAATTACACCCAGACACAGAACAAATGATCGTGCTCATCACACCAAAATGAGGACAGGATATACAAATATAAAAACTAAGTGTACAATGGGCGGTCTTATCGCACAGGGCAATCTCTGACAGACAACCTTAGGATGGACTAAAATGAAAGGAGATAGATTTGGGGTGGTCAGTGTACAAAAAAAACACATTTGTCCTGGGTGGGAATCAAACCCACAATCTTCGGCATAGCAGTCAGGTTCACTAACTTCTAGACTGATAGGCTAGTCAATTCAATCAGATTGTAACATCTGCTTATAACTAACGTGACCATACGTCCCGCTTTGGGCGGGACTGTCCCGCTTTCAGACTATCTGTCTGTCTGCCCTGCTGTCCCCCGCAAGAGCAAAAATGTTCCGCTTTAGCTTTAAGAATGCATCTCTCGTTTTTAAATGTAACAACAGCGCGGGCGACACAGTGCGAATCGAAAAATACGAGAGAAATACGACTTAGAAGTCACCTCACGACTTAACTGTTTTGTGTTTTGATTTTCTATAAACTTGTAAAACTCCCTAAACTTTGTTTTATTTTTTAATTCCGCAGATTCTTTTTTAGAACTATTCCTCAGTTGTCCCGCTCTGGCACAGAAAGTAATTGGTCACGTTACTTGTAACCTATGCCCACAAAAAAGACATTCTGCTTCCAACTGTTTACACTCACTGTTGTGTCCACTTTCTCCACGACGACGCTACTACACCAAAAGTTATTAGTTAGTTTACTCACCGCACTACCAGTCAGCCTCTCATACAGTTCCTGCAGATTCTTGTTCACAACTACAAACATGCGAACATCCTGCGCTAAGCATACCCTACACATTGATAACTTTTCCATCTTTTATATAAAAATAAAGAAATATTCCTTTTGGTTTCACAATGTTTAGCGCATTTAGCGGTTTAATTAATCTTACAAAACACTAAAATATCAACTTTAACTCTTATTTAATGCCTTTTGTGGAAGAGACACCACAATTTTTACCAACTATTATGTATTGGGCTATCACAGAGTTTTTAATACATGTAGGAAAATGTTTACATGCTCTGTGATATATAGGCTATTTATAAAGATAGACTATCAAACGCTGGAGATGCAATTTTAATATACAAATTTACAAAACAAAACAAACTTCCGCTGCAGCTGTCTGCCTGACAGTGACACTGACTGAGAGCTAAAGAGCAGCTGTCATCATCAGTAATAATCACAGACTATAAATAAACTCACTACGTTCAGAATTGCGTCACTCAAAGTCAAGAGCGTATAATCGTGTATTCGTGTCGCAGTTAATTTCGAGAAACGGACCGCACTAGACGCGTCCTGCTCCTGCTGTTGTTAAGAAGATGGATAAAAAAAGACAGAAACTCAGAAGATACTGGATCCACCCATTTCTTTTATACACTAATAACGGGAGCCGTGTGTCGTGGATTCGTGGTACTTTACGATGTCGCGACGTAGTTTTTTACGATGCTCGTCGTAGATTCCTACAACGCGACGTCGCATCGTGAAACGACGCTGCATCGTGGTACGACACGACGTCGTATCGTGTTTATGTGTTCCGGCTCTAACACTTGTATTATACACATGTATAACACATAATTTCACCGCTTGAAAATAGGTGTAGTTTTGTATCTCAAATATCTTCGTCTTTTAGTGTTTGTATTTAATCAATACTTTTGTAAGCGCCTTGCAAAAAAAGTAATTAGATGTATAATTTAAAGAAAATAGGTGTGCGTACGCCGGCGGTCGCTCGGGGCTTATGAGTTTTGTACTTATTTTTATTATTATTTCTATGCCACTTACCGTGGCAGAACACAGAGACACTTATATACAATTTCGAAACAGTTATATTGTACCTGTGTGCACAAATAAAGTTCTCAACATACTTCGATGAGCTGAGTTTATTGCTGTATTAGTTACCTCCTAAAAATTTGCCTAGTAAGCTGACTCGATATGCCTACGTACTATAAAATAAGATGAAAACATTAGTTGCATATGCACCCGAATTTCAATGGTACATACCTACCTAAACCTATGATCTATTCCTACAATGCGTTCTAAGTAAGAATAGGATCGATTGCCATGTTCTGACCTATGTCATTGAAAACATTGGGAAAACGGATTAAGATGAGCAAAACAAGTTTTTTTTAGTCCATTGTATATAACTAATCTATAAAAATGTGTTATAATAATTTTTTTAGAATCTTGATCGAAAAAAAAAACAGAATTCAGTTCTTCAATTTTATTTATCTCTGCGTCACTATATGAGTAATGGGAAATGGAAGAGGAAGGCAAATTCTTAGACAACAAGACATGGCTTAAAAAACTCAATACCCAAGACAAAACCAGTTGAAAAAAATGTCAGTTGTCAGGCAAAAAAAAAAAGTTGGCTTTGATAATGTTGATATTTTGCAATTTGGTAAAGAATTGTTTACAATTCCTCAAAGGCCATTCATTAAGAGTTGAAGTTGAAGTTGAATTGCTTACAAAAAAAAAAAAAAACGTTCAGGAATTTAATTTAAAATAAACAACATAATTGATACTTTTATATTTATTTAGTAAAAGATAATGGAGAAGCTACCAATGTGTAGGCTGTGTTTAGCGCAGAACGTTCGCATGTATGTAGTGGTAAACAAAGACTTACATGAGCTGTATGAGAGGCTGACTGATAATCCGGTAAGTTTTATCCTGGACTTATTACTTGCCTCGAGCAAGCATCACTCTCCGTGCGAGTAGAGGCGTACGGCAAGCAGAACTATGCACTTACTGTCGTCCTGAACAGCATCATTACCTTGCACTTATCACACGTGTTTCTGTTTTGCGCAACATGTCTTCTTTTGTTATAGATCTCTAAATTGGACGTAGTTAAACGGAAAGGATCCAACCCACACTATGAGCGAAAATGAGTTGTGTATACCAAAACATTCATTGTAGTTAAAACTTTAATATCACAAAAACAATCCAAGTAAAATTCCTATGCATCATGGTATAATGACCATACGTTACCAATCCACATGAATAGCAGGTCATTATTGTTTTTTATTGATAACGCTGCAAGCTACTTAGATCGTTATTGAGAAAATTTTAATTAAGAAAATATGCCAAATCACATATTACTAAAACGATCCAAACTACTTAGACCATTGTTATTCTAAAGATATAATTAAACGAAAACAATCCATGTCACATGGATTGTTTTCGTTTTATTTTATATCGTAACCTAAACAAACTTAGTGAAACATCGATAACGATCCATCTTACATGGATCGTTATCGCTTAATTCAGTAACTTTATTAAAGATAACCGAGCTAAACATTGATAACGATCCAAGTAACATGGATCTTTTTATTGCAGTTCCTTGTGTGACTAGATTAAAATATTGAATCAGAAACAAGGCGCTTAGATCCTGTTATTTAATTGGACGTAGTTAAACGGAAAGGATCCACCCCACATAGACTTAGTTTTGAGATATTCAAGTTTTAAGTTCAGATCCTGTTTCGTCTTTGATTCTCTACTTTAACTTTCTGGTGTTGGTTTTAAGTAAAGGATAAACAAATACTTTTTAATGTTATTAATCTAAAGTCCGACTTTATGACATATTTTTCGAGATAATTACAAAATACGAGGATGGATCCTTATCATTAAAATACTATTTTAAAAGCCCAGTATAATAAACACATTAAGCCTTAAGGATTCAAGTTTTAAAATGTAACAAAAACACTGTAATTTATAAGGAATTATGACAGATTTGTATGTTTTAAAAAATAAAACTTCATTATAGTCAATATCTTTAATTTTTAATCACTGCCATGTCACTCCATACCTTAAATTACTAGCTTAGTAAGTATGTAGATCTTAGATCAAAACACTAAAATAATAAATATATTTATAATTATGTAAATACGTATATATGTATAGGTACGTACATAATATATATATATTATAATAATATCAAATATAACTTCCAAATTAAGTAAATTCTATATTTTTTGCTGTAACTTAATTATCATTTTCATATTCAATTGAAAAATCAATCCCATCCCCGTAACCATCAACATCATCAATAACATTTTTATTGCCTGTAAGTGATTTATAAAAAGATAAGCAATCTTTTGGTATTAAATCAAACATTGATTTAAGGTCGTCCAATTTTGCTTCCGGAATCTCTTTACCATTTGGCCATAATAAAATTAAATCATCTTCCAAAATTTCTAAAGTTTTGCCTTTAACTCTCTTTTCTATGTTTAACTCCTGAAACTCTTCACTCTCTGTAGTCTTCATATACACCGTTAAATTTTGATCGTTTTAATCCCTTGGAGGGTCGAACTGGTCCATGAAACACTATCGATTTGTAAAGATAAAATTAAAAAATAAAGTACTTTTTTTTTAATAACTCGAATCAATTCTCGCATGAGTGAATAAATAATGCGAACCGTTAGTAGGCAGCATTCTTATGAGTAACAACATTGACGCGGTCGCTGGTCAACGTGGACTCGCAAAAAATAGCCAATCTTAGACCAAGTCCCGCCCCCGGGCGCGCGCGCCGTATACCTTGCCAATCAAACAGGGCGCGCGCGCCCCTCTCACCCCGCGCACCCCGCGCGCTAACTGCAGGGATAGTGACACGTCATGGGAGTTTCCCCGGGTCAGTTACTCTAATGACGTGATCGGAGTGCACTGTGTTATCTCGCGAATAATGGCGTCTCGGAATTACGCGTATTCCAACCTTGAGTTCGTTGCTATGGTGCAGTTTTACGCAATCGCGGGTTTAGATGCGCAGGAGGCTCGACGACTTTACAGTGAACCAAACCATTTGCAATCATTGCGACTGCGTGGTATACCCAACTCGCAAATTCCATCTGGACAAACGATTGTAGCGGCTACGCAGAGTCGGCAGAGTTTGTTGGACCACGGACAATTCCGTACACCTACACACGCTCAGGGCCTCGGTCGCCAATTCAGTGTTTGACGATAATTGGATTGAGCGGGGTTGTCCAGTTGCTTGGCCAGCAAGGAGTCCGGACCTTACCCCGCTGGATTTTTATTTGTGGAGTGAAGTAAAACGTTTGGTGTACAAAAACGAGCATCAAATTCGTGAACAAATGAAAAGTGCGATAGTGGACGCCTTCGATGTGATAAAAAGTGACAGGGACACATTAGTAAAATTAAAAGACAATCTCATTAAAAGTGCAAGACTGTGTATCGAAAGGAATGGTTTGTATTTTGAACAATTATTACGTTATCGTGAAATTTAACTACCAACCGTTATTAGCATAGCTCTTTCTAAATCGTTGTAAATAATTTTGATTATTTTTAAATCATTGTACATAATTTGATTCCACATTTTTAAATACACCATAACTAGCAGGCCTGTAGAGATTTATTTGTACATGTAGGTACTTACCTACCGCTTTTAGCATAATTATTTTATTAGGCATGACGTCTTATGCACAAAACAGTTATGACGGTCCTAAGCCCGTAAAAGTATGAAGGAAAATTTGGAATCAATTTATTTGTTTACCTACGCAAACATCAGCTGTCGAGTCAATAACCTTATGCTTGATCGGGCCGTGTAGGTACCTACGCTGCCCGATACGCAACGACCGACGACGACGTAGGTAACTATCTCGCGGCGCAACTTCTGGTTTGATACATTTTGCGAGTATAATCTTATCATTTGCTAATTTCTTTATTTTTTATGTTACGTCGCAGTACAAGCTTGTAATGAGTAGTATTTTGTTAGTTAAACCACCGGTCCAAGGGATTAAAACGATCAAAATTTAACGGTGTATATGGAGTATGGTTTTTCTTTATTGATTTGTATTTCTTTGGTTTTTAGCCAGTTGACTTTATCCTTAGTTATAAAAAGTTTTCTGTTTACTATCTTTTTTTCTATTGATGAAATCCGTGCTAAGCTCCCACGCCTCTCTCAAAACTATAACACTAAAGTATCTGGAATCAGGCCACACGTTTCTCCCGAACGATACAGATTTTTCTAAAATTGAAAGTCAGCTCAAATATCATGACAGAATTTATACTGCTGAAGAGTATTTGAATGTTATCAAAAGCTGCAAGAAAAAGAAACCATTACAAGTTGACAGAATGAAGTCAGACGACTTTCTAACTAAGTACCAATAAAATAGAAAAAAAGATAGTAAACAGAAAACTTTTTATAACTAAGGATAAAGTCAACTGGCTAAAAACCAAAGAAATACAAATCAATAAAGAAAAACCATACTCCATATATATGAAGACTACAGAGAGTGAAGAGTTTCAGGAGTTAAACATAGAAAAAAGAGTTAAAGGCAAAACTTTAGAAATTTTGGAAGATGATTTAATTTTATTATGGCCAAATGGTAAAGAGATTCCGGAAGCAAAATTGGACGACCTTAAATCAATGTTTGATTTAATACCAAAAGATTGCTTATCTTTTTATAAATCACTTACAGGCAATAAAAATGTTATTGATGATGTTGATGGTTACGGGGATGGGATTGATTTTTCAATTGAATATGAAAATGATAATTAAGTTACAGCAAAAAATATAGAATTTACTTAATTTGGAAGTTATATTTGATATTATTATAATATATATATATATATTATGTACGTACCTATACATATATACGTATTTACATAATTATAAATATATTTATTATTTTAGTGTTTTGATCTAAGATCTACATACTTACTAAGCTAGTAATTTAAGGTATGGAGTGACATGGCAGTGATTAAAAATTAAAGATATTGACTATAATGAAGTTTTATTTTTTAAAACATACAAATCTGTCATAAATCCTTATAAATTACAGTGTTTTTGTTATATTTTAAAACTTGAATCCTTAAGGCTTAATGTGTTTATTATACTGGGCTTTTAAAATAGTATTTTAATGATAAGGATCCATCCTCGTATTTTGTAATTATCTCGAAAAATATGTCATAAAGTCGGACTTTAGATTAATAACATTAAAAAGTATCTGTTTATCCTTTACTTAAAACCAACACCAGAAAGTTAAAGTAGAGAATCAAAGACGAAACACGATCTGAACTTAAAACTTGAATATCTCAAAACTAAGTCTATGTGGGGTTTTTTTTTTTTTTTTTTTTTTTTTTTTATGGTAGGTGAAAATCATCCAATGACGAAACCCGCTCTTGGGTGGAGCGGGAGACCAGTGTCAGACTCTTACTGACTAAAAAACCTACCCCGTACCTTCCTTGCCTTATTTCTGGAGTCGAGGTTACAATTTTCATTTACCCTCTAGGCTCCAGGAGGCTTCGACCCTGAAGGGCCCCTGCAGTTTGCTGACAACTCCTTGAGGCGCGCGGGAACGGTGCGCGCCGTTGACGACTTGGACTCGGTCTTACCAGACGATCGGACGGCGAGCTACCCATTGCTCACCGTCCGCGAGCCAGTGTCTACGGTGGCCGGATATCGGCAGGATCGCGGCGGCGACGGCTACGGCGAGTACGCCGTTGCCTTTGCCTTATGCGGTCGGCCTCCTCCTTTACGAGCATTACTGCTTCGCAGAAGGAGGCGACCGCCTGCCATTCCTCTTCGCTGCGGACCATGGCCTGAACCAGGGCCCGGCGCGAGAGGTCGCCGCCGAAGTCTATGTGGGGTGGATCCTTTCCGTTTAACTACGTCCAATTGCACTAATGTCATGATCCGCCTTTCTAGAGCGTAATCTTACCGTCGTTCCATCATTTCTATGTTGGTCCTCTCCTCTCGTTACCGTCCACCTTCCCACTCTTAAACTTTATTTAGGTATTATTATTATGTCTAGTCTCACTAACATGCTGGGTTTATAGCCAGTAGAGATCACACGAAATATAGTAGGTATACTGGTTGTAGAATAATATGTCATCACTAGCAACCCGCCCCAGCTTCGCACGGGTGCAACTATATTATTAAATAAACATTACGCTTGTATTATACATATAAACCTTCCACTTTAATCAGTTTATTGATTATTTCAAACTATATTAAAATCCGTTGTGTAGTTTTAGAGATTTAAGCATACATAGGGACAGACAACTTTGTTTTATATTATGTAATGATGACACAATAAAAATACAAGGATGAAGGTATATTAAACAAGTGGAAAAATAAACTTACATAGAAAAAAGATCTGTTCTATAAAATTAAAGTCTTTATTTTAACATACTTCACTGCATCACATTTGAATTCTTATTTCTTTATTGTACAAAACACAATACAGTACATGGTGATACAGACAGTTCAATAATGTAATTTATTCATAGAAAAATTCAGTTGAAGACAAGTTTTGTTGCAGTTTGTAACTGGAGACAGTAGACCGATGCTCGCTTGTTTCATCTGCTGCACTAAACTAAAGCAATGCTGCCAACTGCAGAGAAAATGTCTGGAAGCTGAAGAGCGGCTCGCTCAGATGATGAATGAGGATTATAAGGTGAGGCATTTTATGAAGAATATAACTCCAGGGCTGGGTTAAAAAATGACCAGAGTGCTTACCCAGAGTCGTTCTTTTATGACTCCTGTTAACCCAAGTGACTCTAACTTCGAGCAGGGTAGGTTGGAGTAAGCTATTGATAATAGAACTTGCTGTTTGTTCTCAAAAATACGAGTGTAGGGTATCTACCCTGTGACGTCATTAGAGAGTTCACTCCAATCACAAATTTAAACATAGTCCTGTAGATCTAAATATATTGAAACTGATTGTCAAGCAGCCACAGGTTAAGATGTAATCCAGCATCAGACACCTACTACGCAGTTGTGTGGGAAGTACGCAGTTGTCTTTGAGACATGTTGTGTTCTTTTTATTTCATGTTAAGTTTTCAATACTTTAATGCCAAATAAACATGTCATCTTTCTTTCTTGACTTACTTATCTAATAATAAAACAACTGTCCTCTTGGTCTAGTGGCTGGTAACCCTAACTGCTATACCGTAGGTCGTGGTTTCGATTCCCACCCAGGACTAATGTTTGTGTGATGAGCAGAATCATTTGTTCTGTGTTTAGGTGTAATTTATCTATAATTAGCGACCCGCCCCAGCTTCGCCCGTGTGCAATGTTAATATTACATACTAGCTTTTGTCAGCGGCTTCGTTCGCGTACATAAAATATAGCCTATGTCACTCAGGAGTAAAGCAGCTTTCTATTATTGCAAAAATTTCTCCAAACGGACCAGTGGTTCCAGAGATTACCTCCTACAAACAAAAAAATAAAACTAACTTTACCTCTTTATTATATTAGTGTAGATATCATGCATATTTTATACATATAAACCTACCTGAATCACTTTGTCTATTAAAACAAACCACATCAAAATCCGTTGTGTGGTTCTAAAGATTTAAGCATACATAGGAACGAAGCGACTTTGTTTTATACTATTTATCTATAATATGTATGTATTTAGAAATATATAAGTATGTTTGTCAGTTGTCTAGTACCCATAACACAAGCTCTGCTTAGTGCGGGACTAGATGACGTGGTTGGATAGTTGTGGAATATATTAAATCATATTAATTATCTTTTTGCAGGGAAATTCCCCTTTTATAGAGGAAATAGAAGACCAGTTCGGGTGTTGTACTGGGTTGACTTTGTCACCCATGGTGCATGTAAGCATACAGTCTGATGATGGGTGTCAAACAGAATGTGATCCTATCAAAGAAGAGTTAGCAGATGTGTGTGAGAGACTAGATGATGTCTTTGAGCCAAAGGAAGAAGATCAAAGTGATGGTATGTTTTTGAGAACTAGAAATTTAGTTATTTACCTATACCCATATGGTCAAGTAGAGAGCAGCGGATCAAACCCAGCCAGGCGCATTTCTTTGTATAATTTATAACATCACCACTGCTCTATAAACGGTGCAGGAAAACATCGTGAGGAAACCGGCATGTCCTAGAACCAAAAATTCGAAGACATGTGACATTGACCAATCTGCATTGGGCCCGCGTGGTGGATCATGGCACTTTCTCTCTCCCAGGAGTCCTGCGTCCCAGGACATTAGAAAGGCCGATGAATATGGTTAAGTGGTTTACTTATCTAGGTATATATACAAAAGCGAAATACCACTCACTGATCTATCATGACATCACAGAAACTATAACACCTACAAACAAAGATATGTTCAAAGCTTCCCCACTCTTGTAGCACTTTGAAACCATGTCAATCGAAGGACTCTTCTTATTATCTCACTAGCCTTCTGCCAGCGGCTTCGCCCGCGTGAAAGTAGGGTTCTTCATACCAACTTTAGACCCCCATTACATCCCTTTAGGAGCTGAATTTTGAAAAACACTTTCTACGTGTTCGTCTACGTCATAAAAGGAAGCCCTGTGCAAAATTTCACGCTCCTAGGCCCAGTAGTTTAGGCTGTGCGTTGATATGTCAGTCAGTCAGTTTCTCCTTTTGTATATGTATATAGATTGTAAGACGATAACGCGCGGAACTCCAACACGGGACCTGTCAACAGAATGGTATACTTGTATCGAATCTCGAGTCCCGAGCGGATCTAAATTATTATTATTTATTTATTGTTTATTTGATTGAATTAATATAATAAATAATTTTCAAAATATAAATTACTAGCTTTTGTCAGCGGCTTCGCCCGCGTACATAATAGGCCAGTCATTAAAGCCTCAAACCCGAAAGAAATTAGTAACACGGTGAAATTTTGAGGGGTTTTTAAGGAAGGTGAAATAACTTACCGAGTGATTTTGCAGCGCTCTGGGGTGTACGGAAAGGGTTGAAAAGGGGTGAAAATGGTTTTTTGTTAATAACATTGTTAAAAAAATTAGTAACACGCTGCAAATTTAGAATTAGGTTGTTCTTACCGTTTTGTAACGTGTATTAAATTTGCAGCGTTTTGCAATGTACGGAACATTGTTTATTATTGAAAAACATTAAAATTTGTTAATAACAAGGGTAAAAAAAATAGTAACACGCTGCAAATTTGGAATTAGGTTGTTCTTACCAATTCGTACCGTCTATTAATTTTGCAGCGTTTAGCAACATACGGAACATTGTTTATAAATAAAAAACAATGAAATTTGTTAATAACAAAGCTAAAAAAAGTAGTAACACGCTGCAAATTTATATTTAAGTTGTTTTTACCGTTTTGTACTGTACATTAAATTTTCAGGGTTGTGCAACAAATTTAACATTGTTTATTATTATAAAGCAACGGAATTTTTTCATGAAAAGGGTAAAAAATATTAGTAACAAACTGCAAATGTAGAATTAAGTGGTTTTTACTGCTTTAAAACTTCTATTAAATTTGCAGCGTTTTGCAACAAACGGAACATTGTTAAATATTATATCAACAAATATTTCAGTTAGTGACAATGGTGAAAAAGTGAGTAAAGAGTTGCAATCTAGACAACATGTTGTTGACACTGTTTTAGAAGGATAATAAACTGTGCATTTCAAGGTATACAATATCGTTTATTATTAACAAAGTAAGATGTTTTATGATAAGTTAAGAATTACGAATAAAATTACAAAAAGTATTAAATCTTAAAATAATAACAATGAAATTGAAGAAATGAAATTCTAACTATTTATAATAGAGGCATCAAAAATTTGTGATTTAAATTAATACAAAATAAATTTAGTTAGAAATTAAGAATATTTTTTTTTGGTGTTTCGCTTCTCTTTGTGTTCAGGTCCACCAGGAACAACTGCAATCAAAGAAAATAATATTTAACAATTTTATCAACACTTTGATAAGATTCAATTTCAGTAGGATGATTTTGAGAATATTTACCTCACACAAATTATTCATTCTCTAATAGTCTCATTCTTTTCGTAGTCGTTGGTCCAGAAGGGCTGTCGTTCGTAGATACATCGAACTCGCCTACATTTTCCTCGGGTGCGTTTACCCATATTTCGGGTGCCTCAAGCTGAACCACTACTTCATCGGAATTGTCATCAAGAAATACATCTTGCGGCTCTCCGAAGTTATCATTTTCGGCATTCAACAGACTGTTCTTAACTGCGTCTGTTTCATCATCGTCCATGCCATCAATTTCAATTTCCCTGACGTTAGAGCAAGTTTCACCATGACAAGACAAACAAAGCAGTGTGCAGTTGAGGCCACTTTTCCTGCAGCTGCATGCTACGGTCGAGCAACCTTTCTTACATCTACAGGAGACAAGTTTCAGGACTTCTGGTGGTGCAGCTTCAAGGGTCGTCAAAGTTGGAGTCAAACCGTGCGATCCTCTCATCCAACCCCATGATGTTGCAGGTAAATCGTTACCTATAATAGATAAAAATCAAAAGAAAACATTTTAGAAATTCCTCAAAATTTAACGAAAAATGTTAATCAAATCAATGTTCTGTATCAGAAGATTGTTCAACTCACCTAACCATTGCTGAACTTGATGATACACCCGAAAAGAATGTTGGCGTGCTGCAGCTTTCGTGGGTGGTAAACTGCAGAGGTTGTACTTGCTCTTGGTTATAGACCGAGCAAATCCTTCGTAGCGCAAGTCATTCAAAGATTTCGGCAACTTTCCTCCGTACATCTTCACTAAGATTTTTTCTCCAGCATCATCAAGGTCGTCTGGCTGCGCATTTGGTACTTTGAAACATTCAAGGGCTTCCTGAATTTGCGAATCTTTGAGGACAAGCGTGGTTAATTTCGTTTTGCCTTGGTTGAAAAGAGCAGAAGTTGTGTCACATCCGGAGAACGCGTGACAGGTCAGAATATGTGCAGTTAATTGTTCTTTTTTTAGACTGAGGAAAAAGTGGATGTTGCAGATTTTCCTTTTCCAGGCTTCATTAAATACACATTTTTGTGTCTTTCCTGTGCCACACCAGTTAAAATGACGAGCAAATCGACATCTTCTCCCACGATGATCACCGTCTCATAATTTGCAGATTCCTCCAGATGCAAAAAGTACATCGACTACATCAGGAAAAATTACGGTGATTCTGTGACTGTTGTTTTCGATGGCTATCCTGAAACTGCTGCAGATAGGAGTACAAAAACGTCAGAACGGCTACGACGAATAAAACCTGCTTCGGTGGATGTTATAGTTGAGGAATCAATGCCATCGACGACCACTCCAGAAAAGTTTCTATCTAACGGCAAAAACAAGGCTCAATTAATAAATTTATTGAAGTCAAAGCTGCTCAATGTTGGATACCAAGTCAAGCAGCACATGAAAGATGCGGATACGTTGATTCTGTACACTGCTCTGGAGGAATCTGCAAATTATGAGACGGTGATCATCGTGGGAGAAGATATCGATTTGCTCGTCATTTTAACTGGTGTGGCACAGGAAAGACACAAAAATGTGTATTTAATGAAGCCTGGAAAAGGAAAATCTGCAACATCCTTTTTCCTCAAACAGTCTAAAAAAAGAACAATTAACTGCACATATTCTGACCTGTCACGCGTTCTCCGGATGTGACACAACTTCTGCTCTTTTCAACCAAGGCAAAACGAAATTAACCACGCTTGTCCTCAAAGATTCGCAAATTCAGGAAGCCCTTGAATGTTTCAAAGTACCAAATGCGCAGCCAGACGACCTTGATGATGCTGGAGAAAAAATCTTAGTGAAGATGTACGGAGGAAAGTTGCCGAAATCTTTGAATGACTTGCGCTACGAAGGATTTGCTCGGTCTATAACCAAGAGCAAGTACAACCTCTGCAGTTTACCACCCACGAAAGCTGCAGCACGCCAACATTCTTTTCGGGTGTATCATCAAGTTCAGCAATGGTTAGGTGAGTTGAACAATCTTCTGATACAGAACATTGATTTGATTAACATTTTTCGTTAAATTTTGAGGAATTTCTAAAATGTTTTCTTTTGATTATTATCTATTATAGGTAACGATTTACCTGCAACATCATGGGGTTGGATGAGAGGATCGCACGGTTTGACTCCAACTTTGACGACCCTTGAAGCTGCACCACCAGAAGTTCTGAAACTTGTCTCCTGTAGTTGTAAGAAAGGTTGCTCGACCGTAGCATGCAGCTGCAGGAAAAGTGGCCTCAACTGCACACTGCTTTGTTTGTCTTGTCATGGTGAAACTTGCTCTAACGTCAGGGAAATTGGAATTGATAGCATGGACGATGATGAAACAGACGCAGTTAAGAACAGTCTGTTGAATGCCGAAAATGATAACTTCGGAGAGCCGCAAGATGTATTTCTTGATGACAATTCCGATGAAGTAGTGGTTCAGCTTGAGGCACCCGAAATATGGGTAAACGCACCCGAGGAAAATGTAGGCGAGTTCGATGTATCTACGAACGACAGCCCTTCTGGACCAACGACTACGAAAAGAATGAGACTATTAGAGAATGAATAATTTGTGTGAGGTAAATATTCTCAAAATCATCCTACTGAAATTGAATCTTATCAAAGTGTTGATAAAATTGTTAAATATTATTTTCTTTGATTGCAGTTGTTCCTGGTGGACCTGAACACAAAGAGAAGCGAAACACCAAAAAAAAATATTCTTAATTTCTAACTAAATTTATTTTGTATTAATTTAAATCACAAATTTTTGATGCCTCTATTATAAATAGTTAGAATTTCATTTCTTCAATTTCATTGTTATTATTTTAAGATTTAATACTTTTTGTAATTTTATTCGTAATTCTTAACTTATCATAAAACATCTTACTTTGTTAATAATAAACGATATTGTATACCTTGAAATGCACAGTTTATTATCCTTCTAAAACAGTGTCAACAACATGTTGTCCAGATTGCAACTCTTTACTCACTTTTTCACCATTGTCACTAACTGAAATATTTGTTGATATAATATTTAACAATGTTCCGTTTGTTGCAAAACGCTGCAAATTTAATAGAAGTTTTAAAGCAGTAAAAACCACTTAATTCTACATTTGCAGTTTGTTACTAATATTTTTTACCCTTTTCATGAAAAAATTCCGTTGCTTTATAATAATAAACAATGTTAAATTTGTTGCACAACCCTGAAAATTTAATGTACAGTACAAAACGGTAAAAACAACTTAAATATAAATTTGCAGCGTGTTACTACTTTTTTTAGCTTTGTTATTAACAAATTTCATTGTTTTTTATTTATAAACAATGTTCCGTATGTTGCTAAACGCTGCAAAATTAATAGACGGTACGAATTGGTAAGAACAACCTAATTCCAAATTTGCAGCGTGTTACTATTTTTTTTACCCTTGTTATTAACAAATTTTAATGTTTTTCAATAATAAACAATGTTCCGTACATTGCAAAACGCTGCAAATTTAATACACGTTACAAAACGGTAAGAACAACCTAATTCTAAATTTGCAGCGTGTTACTAATTTTTTTAACAATGTTATTAACAAAAAACCATTTTCACCCCTTTTCAACCCTTTCCGTACACCCCAGAGCGCTGCAAAATCACTCGGTAAGTTATTTCACCTTCCTTAAAAACCCCTCAAAATTTCACCGTGTTACTAATTTCTTTCGGGTTTGAGGCTTTAATGACTGGCCTATAAAATATAACCTATGTCACTCAGGAGTAAAACAGCTTTCTATTGTTGCTAAAAGTTTTCAGAAAGTTCAAAAAAAAAATTTTGAAAAGTTTTCAAAAAGTTCCAGAGATTACCTCCTACAAACAAAAAAAACAAACTTTACCTCTTTATTATATTAGTGTAGATTGAAACATTGTTGATACCAATATGAGGTGTACCAATGAGTCTGGGACTCAAACTCTAAATAATATTATTGACGTAAAACTAGTGTTCATCTCTTTTAAGAGTTCCGTAGTCAACAAGAACCCCTTATAGTTCCGCCAAGTCAGTTTGTCGGTCTGTCCGTCCGCGGATAATCTCAGCAATCGTTAGCACTAGAAAGCTAACATTTGTTTGTCATTTATTATCACGCCGACAAAGTGCTGAGGTAAAATGTGGAAAAATATGGTTTTTAGGGTTTTTTTTTTATGGTTGGTAAAAATCAGCGATTGACGAATCTCGCTTTTGGGCGGAACGGGAAACAGTGTCAGACTCTTACTGACTAAACAACCTACCCCATTCCTTCCTTGCCTTAGTCCCAGAGCCCCGGTGTAACGCTTTCGCATCAACCCCTGTGCCCCAGGAGGCTTCGACCCTGTAGGGCTCCTACAGTTTGCTGACAGCTCCTTGAGGCGCGCGGGAACAGTGCGCGCCGTCGACAACTTGGGCTTGGTCTGGACTGTTACCAGACGACCGGACGGCGAGCTACCTATTGCTCACCGTCCGCAAGTTCTGGACCAAGCCGTAAAGTCCACAAGCCGGTGGTGTGGTAATCGTCAAGACCAAGCCAAGTCGTCGACGGCGCGCACTGTTCCCGCGCGCCTCAGGGAGTTGTCAGCAAACCGTAGGGACTAGGGATCCTGCAGAATGGTCGAAGCCAACTGGGGCCAAGGGTTCGTGCCTGAAAGGAAGGCTCAAGCCCTGGTATAGATGGTGACGTAGGAACAGGGTAGGTTTTTTGGTCAGTGAGAGTCTGACACTGTTTCGCGCTCAACTCAAGGGCGGGATTCGTAATTGGATAATTTTTACCTACTATAAAAACAAAACCATAAATATTGCTTAAACTTTCAATTCTCCCGAAAAAATGGTTTTGAATAAAAATAAAAACGTTAACGACCCCGTGAGTGCAGCCGTGCGTATAATATATGTATGCAACGGGTGATTGGGGCGGGGCGCGGCGGGACGTTCCGTTAGCAGTTTATTTAATTGAACTTCATGTACAATAGTGGTATATAGGCAGACTTAATGCTACAAGGCATTCTCTACCAGTCAACCTTTGTGTTAATAAAACCAGCCAAGAGCGTGGTGGGCCACGCTCAGTGTAGGGTTCCGTAGTTTCCCGTCCGTCAATAATTTCTCACAATGTAACAAAACCCAGTAGCCCGTGTATACCCTAATTAAATATGTTTTGTCAATTTTTGTTTTTGCTCTTACTCGGCGTGATTGATATACATATTGATACCAAATTTCAGCTTTCTAGTGCTAACGGTCGCTGAGATTATCCGCGAACGGATAGACAGACTTGGCGAAACTGTAGGTGTACACGATATTTTAAAAAGAGTGTAATACTAATAAGTTACTTATAGTAATAAAAAAAAAACGTGTTTATGCTAATACTTATTATAAACTAATAAGTACGTTGATAAATATTATGTGATTATAACTAAGAGAACTTAAAATATGACAATTATGACAACTAAGGTTGAGAGGATTTTAAGTAGTAGTTCCGAATTTAGCGCTTGAAGTAAAAATTACTGCCAGCTCTTTTGATGTCAAGAGGAACCTCATTCCAGAGTTTTGTGGTAGAGACAGCGTAAGACTTAGCCAGTTGACTGCCCGCGCAGTTCTGAGTCCAAGAGTAATTTAGATTGGTCGTTAGATAGATATTCTTTTTATTATATGTACACCATAAATACAATTTGGTACATAAGGAGCTTAAAATTACTAAGGTATTACAATGCGGTCTTACCGCTAAAAGCGATTTTTAATGGCTTATGTTTAACTTACCACCAAATATAGTAACAAGTAGCAGACAAAAATAGTAAATGATCACCAAAATGAAACTCGCATTTTAATGTAAAATTATAACCAAAGTTTTACACTTTTCTATCCTATTTAAGCAAAATGACTCCAAATAAATCATGGTTAACCCAAAAATAGTAAATGATCACCAAAATTAAATCAACATTTTAAAGTAAAGTTATAACCAAAGTTTTTACATCCTGCTATCCCATTTAAATAAAATGAGTCCAAATAAACCATTGTTATCCCAAAAGTAGTAAATGATCACCAAAAGTAGTAAATGATCACCAAAATTATACCAGCGTTTTAATATAAAATTATAAACAAAGTTTTTACATCTTGCTATCCTGTTTAAATAAACTAAGTCCAAAAAAATCATTTTTAACGCAAAGATAATGAAAATGTTAATGAAAACCAAATTATTAACCACATTTTAATTTAAAATGCATGCAAAAATTACATTTCGTTATCCGATTTATGTAAATAATAATTACACATTTTGATATAAATACAGAAAGTTTGAATCTGAAGGTGGAATCCACCCGAGCCGTAGGTTACGTCCGGGTGTCGCCACTGTGTGGCAAGGTGACACGGTGGAGCACACGGTGGAGGTGTGCCCTGCTTGGGAAGAGCATCGCCGTGTCCTCGTGGGGGTGATCGGCGGCGGCGACCTCTCGCGCGCGATTGCCGTAAAATGTAGGCTTATTTGATAATAAGCCTACATTTTACGGCAATCACATTGATTTATTTAGGTAGAAATAACACATTAATTTGCTCGTCAAGATTTGGTGATCATTTACTATATTTGGTGATCATTTACTATTTTTGGTGGTCGAATACAATTTAAAGTGGAGTCGTGACAAAAATAGCTGGTACTATTACAATTTTAGACTTCATTTTTCTGGTGTTAAGTAGATATTTTTGGTTACAAAATTAAGGGTATCAAAGCATTTTATGGTGGTCATTATATTTATCCCCATTTTTAATGAGTCCGGACTTTGTCTTTCACAAATACTGATTTACACTTATTTCTCAGTTTTCCCAATTAACCTGCCACATCATAAACATTTCATTCTTCACTGTTTGTGCCTCCTCACAGAGCTAGAACTGGAAAATCGAAACATAAGCTATTCAGAAGATGTACCAACACAACACTCTGATTCAGAAGATGATTTGCCTTTAATAGAGATCAAAACGGAAGTGGAAGAAGAACAAGAAGCACCGAGGAAGAAGCGAAGAGCCAGTGACACGACACGTAAGTATTAGTGAATCATTGTGTGAGCGAACAGGCCGACTGGTGTAACAAGTTAGTAGTTAGTTGATGTCGCTGGAGAGCACACTCCTACTGCCCGATGTCTCACAGCACATCTGAAGTAATGAACACTGATTGCAGATACATCAGGGCAGTCCTGTGTGTATCATAACTCTTGCTTTTGGCTTCACCGTTGTTATATTAGAAATCTTCCACAAACAATTCATCGACTCTGATATCTGTCTGGATGACTGGACAGGTCCACTCAGAACTGTGTGGTTCTTTCTTCAAAAGACCATCTCAGACAATCTGCATCTGCATGGTTCTCCTTTGATTTGAACATTTCATGTTTGTGTATGGACTGTAAAAGAGACTTTGACACCTGAGTTTGGTTTGGTGTTTCTTCTCAGGCTAATCAGTTAGGAAACACCGGCCTCATCTAGTTTCAATGGATGAAAAAAAAAATTAACGTGTAAAAGAAAATAAAAATCATTTATAAAAAAAAAACAACTTATTCCCTTTCATTGGAGTGTACTTTAATTTGACGCTTACTAGATTTAAAATCGCAGGGTCGACTGTTGCGAAGAAACCCCAACTGGACACACGAGGAAAACAACCGCAAGATGTAATTACAGGAAATGGGAAGAAAAATGAAGAGTCGGTCACAAAAGTTGGCCAGAACATTCAACAATGTACGTCCACACTTATACCGAAATTCCAAGAAACTTTAACAAATACAACACCTCTAGTTGATAATAGTGTTATTGATACTACTTTAGACACAAATCGTCGTAATAATATTAATAAAAGTAGTTTAACAAAGTATATTCGTAGAAGTGATGAAGCGCATCTTAAGTGTGAGATTTGTCAGCACAATTGTAAAAGCAAGGCAGATTTTATAAGACATAATCGTGTTCACACCGGGGACAGACCTTTCAAATGTGAATACTGTGGGTTTAGGTTTGTTAAGAAGAATCATTTAACGTATCACATTCGTACGCACACTGGCGAAAAACCTTTCAAATGTAATATATGTCAGCGTTGTTTTAGTAAAAAGGATAGTTTAAGTAAACACATTCGTACGCACACTGGCGAAAAACCTTACAAATGTGAAGAATGTGAGCTATGTTTTAATCAGAAAGCCAATTTAATACGACACATGCGTAAGCACACTGGCGAAAAACCTTACAAATGTGAAGAATGTCAGCTTTGTTTTAATCATAAGTTCAATTTAATACGACACATGCGTAAGCACACTGGCAATAAACCATACCAATGTGAAGAATGTCAGACTTGTTTTACTGAGAAAGGCAATTTAACAAGACACATGCATACGCACACTGGCGAAAAACCTTTCAAATGTAATATATGTCAGCGTTGCTTTAGTACTAAGCAAACTTTAAATATACACATTCTTATTCACACTGGTAAAAAACCTTACAAATGTGAAAAATGTGACCTATGTTTTAATCAAAAGAGCAATTTGTCAGCACACATTCGTACGCACAATGGCGAAAAACCTTACAAATGTGAAGAATGTGAGCTATGTTTTAGAGACAAAAGTACTTTAAAAACTCACATCCATACTCACACTGGCGAAAAACCTTACAAATGTGAAGAATGTGAGCTATGTTTTAGTCAAAAGAGTGCTTTGACAGCACACATTCGTACGCACACTGGCGATAAGCCCTACAAATGTGAAGAATGTCAGCGTTGTTTTATTCAGAAGAGCCATTTAACAAAACACATTCGTACGCACACTGGCGAAAAGCCTTAAAAATGTGAAGAATGTAAGCTTTGTTTTGGTCAAAAAGCTAGTTTGATATGTCACATTCGGACGTACACTGGTGACAAACCATACAAATGTGAAAAATGCGAGCATTGTGTTAGTTTAGTGTGAAATGTAGCTTAACAATACCCATTCAATACTCAATACTCAAATGTTTATTGCATTCCACAATGTACATGCATAGATGTTAAATAAAAGTGAATGCTCAAAAAAAAACCCCAGCTCTGGCAGACACGAGATGTATCTCAAACTATCAATAATAATAAGGTATAAGACATAACTAACTATTATCGCGTTTCTTTCTTGCATACATATAAAAATAGCCAAATATAGTTCAATAGTTGCGAGTCCCACGTTGGGCGCCACTTTTACGGCTGCCTACAAAGAAAATAGTACGCTGCACTTGATTACTCAGTTTATTAGGCACGCAGGTTATAGGTTATTAATTTATTTTTTATTTAATATAATAATGTTATAAATACAAAGACACTAGTTTGATTTCAACCCTATTCCCAAACTGCAAAGCTGGTGTTACTGTCTGTTGCTATGCAACATTTTTTTTTGTTTATATAGTAAGCCACGGATACACTAGGGGACAAATGAAGCAACATGTTGCGGAACATGTTCCTCAACAACTACGTGGAATGTGCCGACATACATGTCGCGGAACATTTTGTCGACCACACTTCTCAGTGTTTATAGAAATGTCGCCCGAGGAGGTTGTGGCTATTAGTGCTGCGTACATACTAATTATATCGAGTGTGTTGAAACATAAGAGAAAGAGAAGGTGGTGGATGCGGAATTTCTTATTACAACGAGAAAGAATAGTTAATATTCTAAGTGATATCCGAATGTCTGATGGATCGTTTGTGAATTTTACTCGCATGTCATCATCTGATTTTGAAACTTTATTGCAAATGATCGCACCTTCCATAGCCAAACAGGATACAATATTACGGAACGCTATTAGTCTTCATATCATATACTCCTATGCATCATTTTTCTTTATTTTATTTAGATAGTCACGGTGTGAAGTATCCCACAACAAGTCACGACTTTCGTAAAGCTCTACAAGCTAAAGCGTCATTTGGGAAAACGGTACATTTCCCCACACTACAGACATTTTAAAGGCACGTTGCGTACGCGACTACACTCAGTGACATATGGCGCAACACTGACGCGGGACACGTGCGCTCGCTCTCGATGCGGGAGCAAGCATCATGCCCCGCGTCGCGTACAATGTTGTGGGTCATGTTGCGGGACACTATGCAACGTTGCAGCGTCAAGTATATTTTGTGTTGCGCGTCATGTTGCGGGACAAAATGTTCCCTAGTGTATCCGGGGCTTTACCCGCTGGGTTATATTGATTAATATGATTACAGTGTTTTGTGTAATGTTTGATACAATAATTGAACGTTTTTAACGATTTATATAACCTATGAATATAAAGCTATGACATTGTAATGAAAAAAAATGCGTATTATTTATTATATTTATTTATCCCTTTTGGTTTAGGTCCCGGACACATAAACACGACACGACGTCGTACCACGATGCGGCGTCGTTTCACGATCGACGTCGCTTCGCGGGAATCTACGACGAGCAACGTAAAAAACTACGTCGCGACATCGTAAAGTGCCACGATACACGGCTCCCGTTATTCATGATTAAAAGAAATGGGTGGATCCAGTATCTTCTGAGTTTCTGTCTTTTCTTAATCCGTCTTCTTAACAACAGCAGGAGCTGGACGCCTCTAGTGCGATCCATTTCTCGAAATTATGTGCGACAATTCACCCTGTATTGTATCGACGGCGTCGTGCCGTGTATCGTGGTACGTTACGATGCCCATGTAGGCATATGTGGAATAAAAACCATTTTGATTTTTAATTTAATTTTACTAACGGAAAAAAATTACCTGCTAACAGGACGCTGTACCGCGTAACAGACGGGATATGACAATTCTGCGCATCTATCCGGCAAAAACTGTTCTCATGCGCAAGAGTATCGTCTGCATGGCTCCTACTATATTTAATAAATTACCTAAGAGTTGGAAAGAGCTAAATAGTAATGCATTCAAGCATAAATTAAAAATATTCCTTTTGCAAAAGGCATATTATAGTGAATCCGAATTTTTGCCATGTTTGATCATCGGTCGGTCAGTGGTCTTGTACAATCCGTTCCAAATGAGAATATATTTATTGAGAATAGGATCGATGGCAATGTTGTGACGTCACGTCGAACTGTCAAATCAAAGAAATTAGGTAGAGTGAACAAAAAAAGATGTTTAAAAAATAATTTACGTACGAATCGTGAATGAAAAAGTTTAATCAGAATACAGTTTTTTAATTTTGTTTATCTCTGTTTCACTGTGTGATGTGTCTGAGTAGTGGTAAATAGAAGAAAAAGGCGAATTGTTTCTAACAATGAAAATAAGAAAGAAAATAGTTTTTCTTGTAAACAATTTATGACTTAAAACAATATATTTGGCAAATTTATATTAAACCCTAACGTTTTTACTTCAACTAGAATTAACTAAAGGAGATGGCTAAACGGCTGCCCTGAGAACGTATAAGAATTTCACATTAACCTTTAGCATTTAAATATTCATTCATTAATTATTTAGTATTTAATAATTTCCTATAACTTTCGTGAAATAATAAACTTAAAAAAGTTTCTTAATTGTTTTTATGCTTTGTTTTGGTTTGACATGTCAAGATCAAACTAGAATACCGCAATCTAGGGATGAGACAAAACGCATTTTCAGAATGTCAAATCGAAATAATCGCTCTAACATCGATTTTTAATAACGGTTATCAAAACAATTTATTTCAGAAACAACATAATTGTAACTAGATAAGTATATTACTAACACTTTGGGCGCATAATATAAATGTAATAAACATATTTTGTGCTTGTCGTGGTTGACAAACACATTTTTTTTTCATCTCTTTAAATTAATTAATCGATTAACAAAATCGATTATTTGATGTCCGATCCATCTCTACTCTATGAAAACAAAAACAGACGTCGTTTCAAGTCGTTTGAAGTAAACGCTCTGCCGTTTACTTGTTCGTTGTGCTTTTTAGATTTGGATTTTGGATTTTCATTGACTACATTGGTTCTCAAAAATACATAACTTAGCCACAAGGGACCAAAAAGACTTCTTGTAATGTTACGACGAAAACAGACCGGTAGGTAACCTTAGATGACTGTTATTTAATCAAACCTTTAGGTTTTTATAACTTATGTATTATGGTACTAAGTATTATGGTACTTAATTCACATTTGTTTTTTTTTTTAGTCTCCTAGGGATGCCAACATTTGTCATCCTTGTTATGAATTACTGAATTCGGAAGCAGCAAATGATGGTCGTTTAATTGGCCATACAATGGTGTGCATAACTTGTGGTCGTTCTGTGAGAAGTGTACAACGTCATGCAGTGGAAAGAATTGATTTGATGATGCAGGATTTACCAATGTCACATCCAGCTTTCCATCAGGTAATTAAAGTGATATATGAATACAATAAATTGCTTTATTTATTTATTTATAGCAGGTTACTCTCTGCAGTAACAGTCAAAACTAACTAAGAGTCCACATACAATGGTCTACACAAGACTAAGTGCGGAAACCATACTCAGACATAACATAACTAAGAGTCATTTTTATGTTTATATACTATAAAGCTGAAGTTAGTTTGTTTAGTTGAACTTGGTTATCACAGGATCTATTTGTCCGATTTGAAAAATTCTTTCACTGTTAGATAGCCCATTTACTGAGGAAGGTTAAAGGCTATTATAACGATGCAGGTGATACCGCAGGGTACAGCTAGTTGTACTTAATATATCCTATATAAACAAAAATAACATAAAACACAATATAATTATCCAGATATTCAGTTTCTCAGCCTATTAACAGCCAAATAATCATTTCTTTTTTTATAACAAAGACATCATGCAACTAACATAAATTAACTTTTTTTAGGCTGCCAACTATGTGTGTCATCCTCGTTGGATAAGGCATCAAAGGCATTCAAATCGGGACGGAAATCGGTCAACCCTGCCTAGACCTGAACCTGTGCCACGAGCTGGACCAGAACCTGAGCCACTAGCTGGATCTGAACCTGAACCAGCACCGGGACTTGTTCCAGAGCCAGACCTAAACCTGCCAAACTATAAACGGGCTGCAAATACTTCTAGTCACTGTGTGTTTAATGAACAAAATGGTTGTATTAATGAACGACAGTTACATGTTGTTCCATCATTTATAAAAAAGATTCTTATTGGAACATATAATTTTTATATCCCCCGCAGTGCAAGGGTATGTGATGTTCAATTAAACTTGAATGTTTGGCACTTGTTGCTTGAGAATAATAATATATAAAAAATAAATAAATAGGTACATCATTTTTGTTGATTTATTTCATTTTTTTTTTGTCCTTAGTTACTCAGTGTGTTTATGAACTAGATTAGGCAGAATTGTTTACTTACCTAACTTAATACAAAAATCACAAATATTTAACTCAGTTAATCTTTAGTCTCGGCTGCTCTGGGTACCGAGGTGGAAGCTGCCTAGGTTTGCAACTGGGACAAACGCTATGTTGATGATGAGCTTAGTTAATTAATCTTTAAGATCTATTTCAAGTAAGTACATTTACATCATTTTAATCAAAATGTTTTTATGATAGTCTCATGGATAAGCAGGTTTTACAACAGATAAAAATTATATTTTTGTGATTTTTATGGAGCGATTAACCCGTAGTAGATATTTATTTCAAGTAATTTAATGTAAAATCGCCAGATAAATAAAAAATCGTCGCAGAGATACTAAAACGCCTACATAAAAGTTCATAGCAATGTCATTGTTCGAAGTTTTTGTTTCTTTGTCGTAGGAGTTACGCGATTTTATTTTCAGGATTGTGCAGATATGAAAAGTTCCTGAACTGTTATAATTACAAAATACTAATTTTCAGCTGTTCAGGATTATATATTGCTAGGAACCATGTTTATACATTGCCAGGGCAGTCGTCCATACTTCAGTTTAGCCATGTCCTTTAGTAATAAAAAGCAAAAACAAAAACTTTTTATTGATACGCAAATAAGATTTTTTTGCAAACCATACTTTTCACTCAAAATTTGACAGATCGAGGTTATTGACTTTCCTGTTCTTATTTGGAACGCATAATAATAGAATAGTGGTAGAATGACACATGTATATCACGTTACCTAGTAGAAGTGATTTTTGAAAAACGACTACCTACCCTTTTTTGGATAAGTACTTATTTATAGCAAATATCTACTACTAGTTTTAGAAACAATCTAAAGATTTAAAAAGTTCGTTATAAGCAGAAAACATCACAGCTGCCTGCTTTCAGCATGTCGACGTCATCTTCTGATGACGATGATTTCTTGATGTGGGCGATGTGGCGATTCATGAGAAAAAAAAAGACGTTATTGGGTTCATCCGTTTAATCAAGATTGCACAAAAAAGATAGGTAGGTACTTACCCTTTTCATTGAATTTTTCACCAATCTTAGTCCAAACAATTTCTTTAATCCGTCTGTTACTATTACCATTATGTATGATTATGTAAATGTAATATAGGGTTTTTTTCGACCTCTGCAATAAATTCGACGTAAAATTCAATGTTGTCTTTCATTTTTTCCAAGCAACACGACACAAATAACGAACCGGTTCAATCTTGAATTATTGTAGCGCGGATGGCGTCTCGCCACAAAGTGCGCCCGCTACAAATGTTTCCTCGGTGTGCGGTAGTGATGGATTAATTAGCATTAGCATTCATTATTAGCATGCGATTGATCATTTAGCAGTTAGCAAATGAAATGTAGTTGCGAAATTCTGTGAAATGCGAAGTGAATTCATCGCTTCGTATTTCGTTTATAACTTCATGCTATTGGTTCACGCACGAAAATTTCGCGGCTCCCGGCGCGTCGGCGGCACTCAGCAATAGCGTGCGCTCTCCGTCGCACCCACGGGAATACTAAATCTATCTGTTTCATGTTCTTACTTTTAGCAGAATTAGCAAGTGCATTTATTTGATGCGAAGAATAAGGGTTAGCAATTATTATCTTTGAATCTTTGATTTGCTCGTACTTAGGGTCGTATATTGTATGAATGCGTGTAATTATTTAATAATAATTTGTGTGACACGCGCTTGGCTATTAGCACATAATAGGCACAAAACGGTATCGGCGAGCAAATCACTAAACGCACGCTATTTGCGAACGCGTTTTAATTCACAAATAGCATAGCAATAGCAATTAACATGCGAAGACTTACGAATTCGCATGCTAATGAAATTTATGCGAAATCGCATTAATTCCCATCACTAGTGTGCGGGCTCACGTAGGAATATATGGAGGCGTTAAATGTGTCGCATTTCAAATGTGGTGCTACAATTGTGGAGAAACAATTTTATGCCTGGTGTGCGGCCTGGCTAATGCAGATACATGTGAAAATATGAAAATCGAATATACAAGGTGTCATTGACATGTTAACGCAAGCGAATTCCATTGATCCAGTACATGATTATGGACCCCCCAGGGGTGGAATTTTTCGTCGATCTTTTTTTCAAATTTTTGAAAAAAAGTTTTCCTTTTTTAATTTTTTACCTGTATAAAATCGTTATTCTACTCAATCCCAATGACATTTTAGAAAAATAAAGAAAAAATTTTTTTTTTTCAAAAAGCAAAATTAATAAATAAATCATCGAGGCAAATAAAGTCGTTATTCTAATCAAACCCGATAACATTTTTAATTAGAATGTAATTCACAAATTTTGTTCGCAAAAAATGTTAAAATGACGTTTTTGTACAGTTTAATTAAAAAACGTAAAAAAAAATCATAAAAACAAAATACCTAAGGAAAAACCGACAAAAAATTCCACTAATTTTATCTGTTTAAAACTACATACCCTAATTAACTTAACTCAATCAATATCTAATTTAATATAATGATTAATGTAGGTACCTATAGGTATTCATTATCATTACATAGTATAAAACAAAGTTGCTTATCCTTATGTATGCTTAGATCTTTAAAAGTACGATTTTGATGCGGTTTTTTTAAATAGATAGAGTGATTCCAGATGAAGATTTATAGGTAGGTATAATATATCACCTTTGGACCCGCGAGAAGCTGGGGCGGGTCGCTAGTATAACAATAAGTTAGTAAAAGGCTAACAAGTCAGTTTTTTTTATTGTTCAACAATACAATGTTTATAAAAATTTCATCACTTTTGTACCATTAAACCATATAATTGGTGTGTACCTATTAGTACTCACATTCGCATAATAGGTACACTGCTTAAACACTAATTGCACCATTTAAAAATGATAACTTACACAATTGCTTAGGGCGGCTTGCACATCTCAGTTAAATCTAGATTTAGTGTGATTTAAACTCGACTTAAGCTTAAATCGAACTTAACGCATTGCACGACATCGGTTTAGCTTAAAGCTAGATTTAAAGAAATGTCAAATTTAAACCGGCATGGTAGGCGGTTTAAATTGCTAAATCTAGATTTAGTGAGTGTGGAATGTTAGTTGTCATCTAATAACTGTGCATTTTTACTATTAAAATGGATATGTTTATTAATTTAAGTGATACTGATGATGATTTGCTATCTGACTACGATGAAGTGCTAGTGGATTATCTGGATTCACCATTTTTCTTAAGAAAATTTAACGAAAGGACTGATTTAATTCATACTTTGTGTGACGACGAATTTAAGAAGAGATTTCGCTTGAGTAAGCAGTCGGCTGTATTTCTCTTAGGTGAAATACATCATGAGTTAGACTTAGGTTGCGCTAGGTAAGATTTATAACTTACGTTTTAATAGTTGAACCCATTAAGCAGCGAACTTTACCTACATACTAACTGTACTGGTCATATTTCAGAAACAGCATTGTTTCGCCAATGAATCAGCTGCTATGCACCTTAAGATATTTTGCAACAGGAAGCCAATTAATTGCTTGTGGGGATGTAATTGGTATCCATGAGTCTACTGCATGCAGAATTCTCCATCGGGTCACACACTCAATCGCAAGTCTGTACTCAAAATATATTAAAATGCCAACAACAGAGGCTGAGCAGAACAATGTTGCTGTGAAATTTTATGATGTAGCGAGATTCCCCAGAGTAATTGGTGCTATAGACTGTACGCATATCAAAATTGTATCTCCTGGGGGAGATAATGCAGAAATCTACAGAAATCGGAAAGGATATTTCTCAATTAATACCCAATGTATTGTATCAGCAAATCTTCTGTTTCAAGATGTAGTTGCTAGATGGCACGGGTCAGTGCATGATGCCAATATTTGGGATGACTGTGCCCAAAAGCGAAATTTTGTTCAAGGTATCTATAGAAATAAATTGTTGTTGGGTGATAGTGGTTACGCCCTAACAAAATTTATGATGACTCCGTTACCTGAAAGTACTCGGTATTCTAGAGCGGAAAAACTTTACCAAGAATCTCAAATTAGAACAAGGAATGTAATAGAAAGAGCTTTTGGAATTTGGAAAAGGAGATTTCCTATTTTATCTAAAGGAATAAATGTAAAAGTGTGTAGGGTGCCAGGCATAATAATTGCTACTGCAGTTTTACACAATATTGCTCTCTTGCAAAATGATGAATTACCAGATGAAAGTGAAGAATCATCTTGTAATCTTGCACAACCAGAAGTTCTGCACAACTCATTACCAAGATTTGACCGTTCTGCTAACTTGGAACGATCATTGCTTATTCATAATTATTTTGCTTAATTGTAATAAGTATAATAAATATTATTAAAAAACTGCTAATATACATAAGCTTAAAAATAAAACCATATTATTATAATAATTTATGTTTATTTTGATGCTAGTAATACCATAAGTAGGCACCCTAAAATAATTGTCTTTGGCTGGCAGCTTACACAGGACAATTATTTTAGGGAGTGTTTAGTGTGTGACAATTATTGCATTTTAATTTTGGCTAATTCCAATTCATACTTTTCTTTCAGGTATTTTAATTCCATTTCATTTTTTTTGCGCGTAAATTCTAAGTTTTCCTTAGCTATTTCCATATTAATATTATTAATCTCATACAATTGCTGCTGAAGGGTTAGCTGGTAATCGGCTAATTGTTTCTTTGACTTGACCAGTTCTTTTTTATCTTCTGCCAATTCCACAAATGAAGATGATACAGATTTTTTATTTTCTGTAATAGAGGAATTGATTATAATACACTTTGGAATGAATAATATTTAATAATAAGTAACGACTCGCTCGAGCTTCGTGCGGATATCAGAAATATCTGAAATCGGATTAGCTTTTCTCTATAGTAATATTCATGCATTATACACATACCTAAGTTCTGAGACAGATGCGATGGAGGACTTAAGTTTTATAATATGTAAAGATAAATAAAGCAGAACTTACTATTTTCAAGTGATGGCCTCAATGATGGGTCTATTTTACTTTTTAAAAGATTTAGGCGCTTTGGATTAATATTTTTATTAGCTCTAATATTTTCGTTACTGCACGTTGGGGATAACATTGACAATGGATCTGAAACAATAAAAAACTCATAAATTTTAATTCATAATGTTGTTGAAAAATATGATAAACTGAATGTACATTACCATTACACGTATCTTGTATTTTTTGTTCTGGTGAAGGTGCTTGTTCAAGTAAATTAATTTTCTTGTCTTCAGGTAATAATTCCTGTTGTTGTTTCATAAATTCGTAGTCTCCACCATATGTGCTATACAATCCCTCTAAACTGGGCCCAACTAACGTTTTGACTTTTTCATGGATAGCATCATTTGGAGGTTGTGGCGGTGGACCTCCACCTGTTGAACATTCTTTATTAAAAAAGTCCTTACAGTTAATTACAACATCTGTTTTACATAGTCTCAAACTTCTTCTTATTTATTTTAATTATCCTTTCGACTATCATAATTACAGACACGATGAAAAGATAATAGGTATAATCTTGAGGCTTCACCAGGCAGTTAAAACTATGAAGTGAGTAGCACATTCTAAAGCATAATAGGTATGTAGAGAAGAATGAACAAGCAAAACTTTAGCCACTTTTTATCATTTCATGAGAAAATTATTAAAACATATCGGCTTCCATTTAGGTCTTTTCTTTGTACTTAGGCGGTTGACTTCTTTTTGGTAATTTGTCTCTTCTTTTTTTGCATTCTTAGCCAAACTATTAAATATTATTTTACATTCCTGGCTTGGTATATTTGTTGACTGGGATACCAAATCCCAGTTTGGTCCATTTATTTGCACTGCATCTAATATTAATTCATGGACATCTTCATTTTGCTGAAATGACCCATGTTGATTCACAATATGTGGCGCTAGACAAAACAGAATTGTTAGATTAGTAAGATGGTATAGTAAATACTCATATTATCTACATATAATATTTTTTTTTAACATACCTACCTACCTTTAATTAACATTTTGTCATTAGAGTGCTGCTTCTTAACTTTAATTTTTTGATTTTTATAGCATGCTATCAAATTTTCAGCAGTTCTAAAAACACCAGATGCACTCGAATTATATTCCACAGCTAAATTCTTCCATGCTTCTGCTTTTTCCTTAACACTTGCCCCGTCTGTTTTTTTATTTTCTATAATTGGATACTTTTCCACTAATAGCAGCAAATGCGTAATTTCCCTATTGCTAAAATTAGGCGCTCGTGATCGTTTCATCTTTATAATATTATAGTCATAAGTGTATAGTCTATGTTTATAATAATGCACAAACACAACAAAACAACGAAACTGTCAATTCGATTAACGGGTGATTCTACGATAAGAGGTTTCAGCTTCATATAGCTTGCGGCCAAGGAGAAAAGTTAGAGAATTTTTCATGAAATCTTTATATTATGGTTTTTACCCTGTTTATTTACCTTTACACTTAAGTATTTGGGGGTTACCTTTTTTATGTTAGGTAGGTAGGTAAAAATCATCCAATGACGAATCCCACCCTTGGGCGGAGTGGGAAACAGTGTCAGACTCTTACTGACTAAACCTTCTACCCTACGTTGCCATATATACCAGGGCCAGAGCCTTCCTTTCAGAAGCGAATCCTTGGCCCTTGGCCAGTTGGCTTCGACCCTTCTGCAGGGCCCCTACGATTTGCTGACAACTCCTTGAGGCGCGCGGGAACAGTGCGCGCCGTCGACGACTGGGCTTGGTCCGGACGGTTACTAGACGATTGGACGGCGAGCTACCCATTGCTCGCCATCCACAAGCCCACGCCTACGGTGGCCGGAAATGGGGGTTACCTTGGATTGTAACCTAAATTTTGCTGTACATATAGATAACCTCACAAGCAGAATACGGAAATTTATCTTTGTAATTAAAAAATCTATCCTTAATTTCAAGCTTTGAACTACTATCGGTTTATGGCGCTTTGTGACAATCGCTCCTGACCTATTGCATTACTTCATGGGGCGGAACCTTTAAAACTAACATCTTACCACTTAAAAGAGCTCAGCGAGCAGTCCTTTAAAGTTGCACAATTCCTTCCTTTCCGTCATCCCACCATAGAAGTTTATAGGTCCTCTAAAGGTCTATCAGTTTGGAAGTTTTATTCTACATGTGATCTTGAAGCAACGATCTTTGGTTCTAAACCAAATAATATGGATACTTCTGATTTGAGAAGGAGAAGAAGGGTTTAGGGCAAGTTACTTAATATATTTGTTATTACTTTTTCCAAGACCAGTGTACTGGTTAAACATTGACATTGGGCAGGTGAAAGACATCTGGACCAGGTTAGATACTTATTACACCAGGGGAGAGAATTAGGCACAAAAATATACTAAACTAGCTTTTGTCAGCGGCTTCGCCCGCGTACATAAAATATAGCTTATATCAATCAGGAGTAAAGCAGCTTACTATTATTGCTAAAATTTCTCCAATCGGACCAGTAGTTCCAGAGATTACCTCCTACAAACAAAAAAATAAAAAAACAAACTTTACTTACCTCTTTATTATATTAGTGTAGATAAAATCAACAAAATGAGTAAAATCAAATTTTATGAAACATTGTCCTTTATATTTATAATGAAAACTATCACATAGCAGCACTACAAAAATACGTTTTTTTTATTGTTGATGGGATCGCGCTTGACCAGTTTTTACGCTGATGGTATACGATGATGCGGTCGACAATTGGAGCTCTTGACTTAAAAATTCCCAGGTTTCCCTGGCGGAGTCAGTATTTCCAGATGGCTACACCAGAAAGACTGACTCTGCCAGGGAATTCCTGAACTGTGCACAACTAATGTCTTCCCGAAACATTTTGTGCGAATAGGTGGGATGTCCATCATGTACCGTTGGTGCATCGCCGTATAACTGGTGTTCCGATGATGGAACGGGCTTGACGGAATTAGGCTTTGCGATTCCGACGCACACTTCCCGAAATGCAACCTATTGAAAACCGACCAGCTAGCAACTCGGCGTCGATACTTAAGACTTTGAAATCAACTCAACTCGATGAGTACATCATTGCCAATAATCCTCTTGGCTCGCCTCTGAATTGACTCAATAGCATCAAGCTGGTATATCACAGATCCGTCCCAAAGATGAGTGCAGTATTACATACGCTTAATAAAGTTTAAGCAACTGTTACGTGTGAGATAATGTCTGACTTTTACGTGGATTCCCAGCTTTTTTTGCAGCCAGTTGAACCTTTGCTTCGATATATATGGCCCAAAATTGAGAGTTGATGTCAACTTAACACAAAGAAGATGAAGATGGTCGGTTATTTACACAGTTATGCGCTGAAAAGTCTGTGCAGGACTGAATCTGCTTCTTTTAGCAGAAAGTAGACACGCCTGGGTTTTAGAAGCATTGAACCTGACCAAATTGGCATCGCCCCATTCTTTGACTGCCTCCAAGAACGAGTACCTACAAGAGCTAAAACATAGTCTCGGAGAGACTGCATCTGTTGTTGTTCTCTATCTTCTTTCTTTTCATAACAGTTTCACGTTACAATGCTCTCTTAAAGTGATTCGTTCGACATTTTTCATGACATTTTTGAATTACTTTTTCGTTTTTTTGCTTTTGCAGTTCATACTTTTCTGGATCATTTTTAATCTATTATATTATATATATATAGTTTCTTCTGTAATATTTTCTTAACATGTTAACTTCATAATCTGTAATACTGATAGTAATTTAATAACAATATACTTTTGTAATGATCATATTTTTTGTAAAGACTTTTTTAGTCTTTGTAAGGA
Source organism: Mythimna loreyi (assembly GCA_029852875.1). Lineage (NCBI taxonomy): Eukaryota > Metazoa > Arthropoda > Insecta > Lepidoptera > Noctuidae > Mythimna > Mythimna loreyi. The sequence goes on along the minus strand of CM056806.1, from coordinate 10,772,353 downwards.
ATTTTAGAAAAATGTATTTTAATTAGGCTGTCAATTGTGACAGTATTTAATGAAGTACATTAATGTGATATCACTCACTGTAAAAATAAACAATTTATAAAATATTAAAAATATTTATTTTAAATGTATTGCCGCACAAGTTCCGTCTTATCGTAGAATCATCCTAACAACACAAATCAATGCACTGACCATAGACTATACACTTAATACTGGTATAGATGCGCCACTCGGAGTTCAAAAATAGTAAGCTTAAAGTATCCCCCACACATAGATGGCGCGAATTACAATTGTGTTTTCGCAGATACCCGCCAGATGGCGCGAATTACAATTGTGTTTTCGCAGATACCCGCCAGAGGGCGCTACGTATTAATTTCTAAATAGATTTTTCGAGTTAATAAATCAGTAAATTATTAAAAAGTACTTGGAACTTTGGCAAGTAAGATACTTACCAAACTTCCAAGTACTTTTTAAGAATTTACTGATTAAGAATACGCCAGTATAAAAATTAAACACCAGTTTTATGTACTTGTAATTTTTATTAAAATATGGGAGTTAAGTACAAACATGGTGGAGTTAAGTAGAAACACAATTCACCATTATTATGAAATAAAATGTAAACAAAAACCCTCAGCCACCTGACGTTTTACAGTTAAACATAGCCTTATAATGTTCCCACGGCTGGGACTCATGCCTCTTAGGAAAGAATGGGCCGTAATCCAACACGCGCAGTTTGGTGTACAGACAAGGTTTTACAGTTAAACTATTAACTATTAATCCTGAAAACAACCTTTCGCATTTTCCATGTTTAAAAATCATAAAACTCAATTACTACAATAAACAAATTTATGTCTTGATATGAATTTTGATTAACTACATTTTTAACCATCAAAAGTTCATACAATAAGCAAAAATAAAAATCTTAGCATAAACATAACACATTTTAGGAAACAAATTTATTAACTTACAAAAATGAAAAAATATATAATCAATACTATATATGCATGCAGTATAAAGCACAGTGGTTACAATATAACTAAATGCATATTTTCTTTGTTGCTGATATGCATTAAGTATGCAATTGGCATGCAACAATCCTAAGTGGAACATCTAAGTTGGAATAACTATTCTGAATTTTCAATTGCAGAAATACTGACTGATCGACTTTGAAGCTGGCGAAAGACATGAGCATTGGCTCGTGCCAATGCTCTTGTAACGTGCTCATATCGAGCGAATAATCATGTCAGTCGCCAGCTTTGTATTTGTTAAAAAAAAAAAAACAAAATTCCCTCCAAAATTGACGTCAAGTGGTTATGGGTTAAAATTATATTATTAACTAACTTCATCGTTTTCTTTTAATATAATATTCAGAAGCCTTTTTTTATATGGTCATTCCTATCAAAAACTGATTTTTGCCATTTAACAATCAATCTTTACCCCTAGACACCAACTGTGAACAATCGTTTTAATAGATAAATTGCAAATAAAATTAACCAAATCAACTTTATGTTTTTCACAAGTTATAATACTAAAATCACACACAGAATCAATAAAAAAATTGATGTTTTATACATTTTGATGTGGGATTATCCCTATGGCATGCAATTATTCAATAAATTTATAAATCAATCACTTAGATGAAATAATGATTTTTTAGTGTAATCAGTTTCATAATTAAATGAATAAAAATCAATACTAGATCTACATAAATTACCAAGACAATTTGAACAGTTTTTAAAGATTTTTGATTTTGATTTCTTAATCACATACCCCGTTACATATTTTTTTGATTCAGCATGCAGTAGTCATTATTTTTAATTTCTGACATAATATTCAGCAACGAATCTATATTACATGCAAAATCAACAGTGTGAGAATCATCATGATTGTTACTGATCAGATGGGACAGTGATTGCTTAATTGTATTAAAGTCTTCTTCACAGTTCGCTCCTGCAGAATGAGGTGAATTATGATTATTAACAATCAATGTTTTAAAAGCATTTATGAATTGTAATCAATTCATAAATGCTTTTAAAACATTGATTATTGTTTCTAACACCATTACTTCTAGTAGAACCGAAAAAGTTTTCTAATGGGTCCTGATTAAAATTTCTAGCTACGATATTAGTAAATTTATGAGTGATTGATAAGTATTCCCACATTTCAAAAATGTTTTTATATTTGTAATCCATTTTTTAATTGAAGGAATCGACTCATATTTTACTTGATTAACACCACTTCTTTATTTTATTGATTCAAATTTGATTGATTCTAAAATTGGAAGCAAATCATCCCAAAGTTGGAAGTAAGGGGAATTTCTTTTGATGCAGCTTTTATATATTTTGAAGTCATCTTTGTAGGAATGACCATTAAAAGAGTCAAATAAAATCTATCAAAAATTAGGAGGAAATCTGCTGTTCCCTCACATTCTGCTGGTAGTATTCCATGTCCTGAAAAAGAAAATACATATTATTAATTACTCTTTTATCCTATTATCATTATATATATGAAAGTTTGTGAAGATGTTTGAACGTTTATTACTCAATCAATGAGAGCTACTGAACGACTTTTGGAACATTTACAGTAACAAATAGATTTTGCACCAGAATGACACATTCATAAGAATATGGTGGTAGTCATAGCATGATGTTATGTAGAAACATGACATCATACATTCAAAGGAACGGATCGTGAGTGAAACCACGGGGATCAGCAAGTATTGTATAAATGAACACAATTTAAAGATACAACAATGTTTTCATACAATGTTTAAAGATTTATAATAAAATATCCAGATTTATAAATGGTGAATGGGACGTTTAGAGTATTAAAATTAGAGCGAAAATAGAGAGAGTATACTTAATGTAAATTAGAGCTTCTCTTATAAGTGTTTAGATTGCCACCATAAAATTTATGTAATGTAATTTACACTTACTTGCTGGAAATCGAATGGCAGACGATACTCGTTGACTGAACACTTGTGCAGCTAACTTCACTTTCATTTTTTTATTTTATCTTTTATGATATGGTTTTCTGTTAATTTGTTTACCAGTCTAATCTCGTCGTCTCCAACATCGATTTCCAAAAACATTTTTAGGTGTTCCCATTTTGCCCATTTCTCCTCTGGATAATATTAAACGAAGATTCCTGCTTCAAAAAGCGTTTCTTTGGGTCTGCTGAAAAAAACAAATAGTCTATTTAATAAAATGATTCACACTGATTGGCAGACAATACGCCGCCTAAACTAGTTCTTATAATAATAATATAATATTCGACAACTATCACACAACGCCATCTAATCTCAAGCTAAGCAGAGCTTGTGTCTGTGTTATGAGTACTAGACAGCTGATAAACATACTTACATATAAGTATATACTGTGTATGTGTGGTGTGTATATACATATTATAGATAAATAAAACCCAGACACAGAACAAATAATCGTGCTCATCACACAAATATATTTTGTCCGATTCCCAAATCGAACCCACAACCTCCCGCATAGCAGTCAAGGTCACTAACTATTAGACTGGCAGGCCATTCAAATATACAAAGGTAAGCAGGAAAATAAAATATATAAGTAATACTTAGAATAATAGAAAGTTTAAATACAGTGTACTGGAGGTAATTATATAATAAAGAATAATTGGTACTATAATAAGGATATTAAAAAAAAACAATAAGGAAAGTAGAAAGAGGTAGTTACTGTGGTACTACCATCACTGATGTGTCAGACGGTGGTAGACCAACATAGTATCAGTTAGAGCCAAGTTAAGTAGTCCTGAGTGATATATATATATAGAGTGACTAACGCTAAAGCGAATAATTACTGTCAGCAATAAGACCGCCTTTGTACCCTTTCATACAAGTTTCAATGAAAATGTTACTTTTTTAGTGTACGTTAAAGTATTATTCTATTCCATGTGAAAGATATTATCTTTATTTTATTAAAATTTGTGCAGCAAGTTAATATACTGTGTTAAAGTATTGTCATGTAATTTTATTTTTTTAAAAGTTTACTAACCATTTGATAATGCTCTTGACTCTGTCTCTACTTCAAACTGTGCAAAGCTGGATGTTGATGGCTCCACCACTGGGAACTGCTCAGTTGATGGCTGGATAATTTGGTCAGTTTGCAGTAAATCTGCAAATCAAAAATATTGATTTAATTTAACGTATTTTTTTTTTTGTAAATAGAAGAAAAAAGTAATGGTTTTTTCTATAACCTGTATGTAACTTAAAATTAAAACATAGCTTAGATGATGGTAAAACAGAATAAGTATTATAAAATGTAATGTTACATTGTTGTTACATGTTTTTGTTTCTTTAAATAAAAAGTAAATTAATAACGTACCAGTTGGTGAGGTTATTGGCTCTGCTTCTGATTGCAATGTACCAGATGTAATTGTTACGACTTCAGGAAATTGCTGAAGATGTGTACTTTGTGTACTTCTTGGCAAGGCTGTAAATAAAATATATATCAATTCTTACGACATTTGCATCAACAACAACCCTAATCTAAGTATGTGAAGTTTGTTAAATTTTTGAGCCACTTCATATGTTGTTAATATTCATATTGTATTCTTCAACTAAGATCCATGGTTTGTTAAATTGTTATGGTCTGGCTTTGAATACATTTGTTTTTTTTTTTAATTGATAAAGTGTTTTAGACTCTCTTGTGAAATATCTTGGAAAAAAAATTAATAAAATACTGACTATTGTGAAGTATATGCAAAATTCGAAATAGACTATGTAGAACTTACTTAAATTCAATGTTTGGATAGCATTTCCTGTCAATCGTCTGCTTGGCGACTTAAAATAATCCTCAAAGTGATGATGGCAAATACGTATGCAATTATATATATAGTTGATTCCTCTCTCTTGAGTTGCATTATCAAGTACGGATTTCCACTGGTTAAACTTCTCCATATGAGGATATTCCCATTTGGGGAATCGGTGAAGCGGTCCTGAAATTTCAAATTTTTATTTTATGTTTAATGTGAAATATAAAACAGATGGACATTAGCTGTTTTACATAGCTGCAATATGCACAACAGGTGAGATATCATAAACATCAGCATTTACCAGTAACTGTTATAACATCTGCTGGATTGGTAATGTAAAAATATTAAAAAATAAGTTTTTAGGCAAGAATAAAATATAATATTGATTATTTAGATCAATAAACAATTAATTTAAGTAGATTTTTATTCATGTGGCAATATTTCATTTTAATATTTGGTTACTCTGATAGAGTGCATTTTCCATTGTTTTTATTTAATCCCTTTTAACCTTTTCAATACTGTAATTAGAGACATAATAGAAATATAGGAAGTGACCAAATGCCAGTATTCGCTTGGGGCTCAATAGTTTAAATACATGACATTGAGTTCCATACAAAAACTGAATTATAGTATTCTTATCAAAACACTAACCAGTTCCACTTGCAATGGCAAAATCATCAGATTCTTGGGTAAGTGTTGGGGTTGGTTGTTTTAGGAGGTTTTTGCTTGTTGGGACTCTGGTATGACGATACAATAGTGCCAGCCTTTTGAAGTTGAGGATAAGCTGAGCTATTGCCAGAGAGCTCAAAATGAAGTTTAGTATTAAATTTAAAACTTGTTCTTAAAACTTGAACATGGCAATGAGCAACCCGTAACATCCACCTTAATGTAATTGGGTGCAAAATGGTAACTAGAGTTAAAGGAAACCCAACAACTGAGATCTAGTTAGAACTAGATCTCAGTTGTTGGGTTTCCTTTTAAGTACCTACTTAACTACCTATAGGATACATAAGTTACTAATGAATAATTAAAGTAAGTTATCACTTACCGTCAATGACACATCCAAAAAAGCACTTTAATTGTGTCGTTTTCGGCATTTTTAAAACCAAGTCCGTAAAGATAAAAACTAAGTCCGTGTAGGTTACTAAGCGCCAAGTTGTCAGTTATGCAATCTGTCCGGGGTCCAAGTAACAAGCCAGGTGATGTCGTAACGCGTAGAATATCAGAAAATCCGTAATCAAGCCAAGCCGTAATAAATAAGACAATAAACTCAAAGCAAAACGCACGAAACCACAAACGACTTCATTCAAATATGAACGAACTAGTTTCCCCTAAACAAAACACTGGGTTGCCGTGGTGAAAAAATATAAGTATAATTAAATAATTATGTAATTTATAATAATTATAGGTGTATTTATTTTCTAATTAATTTCAAGTAGAAAATAAATATACTGTAGTTTATATCAGAGTTTTAAAACATGTTTTTGTTAACATTATTTTTATTCAATTGTTTTCTTTACGTAGCTACTGCCCTCTTTTATAATTTTTTTGTCAACTCAACAAATAACTCGGTTCCTCCACCACTTGAGGGAGCTAGTTTGTATGATATTTTTTGTGATGCGATAATGTAGGGAAGTTTCATCCGCCTGGCACTGACAATGAAAAAAGCAAACGTCAGTGTGCGTCATATTTTATATTTAAAACGTTCCTTTCCTCCAAAAAAGTTAAAAATTGTATGAAATATCTGGCACAATTATGAAAAATGGAACGCAACTGACTGAACGAAAAGAATGGGACGTGATAAGCTAGGTTTAGTTAAGTCGAGTAGATTTCGACACTAGCAAGACGCTACTAATACAGTAACTACAATGCGACTTTAACAAAATCTAGTTTTAAGAGCAAGTCGTGCAAGCCGCCCTTAAGATAATTCTAACACCATTTGTGGGTAAGAATTAATCGCGTAACATAAATGAACGTAAACATCCATTAGTAGTTCCAAAAATACTAAGTAACTAAGCATAAAAAAATATATAAAATTCTGTAGGTACTGTCAAAAATCTGTCAATGTCATTTGCTTCATTGGTTGTCAGGTGTCAATTTGTCAAATTATTATTTGTTATTTATTTACGAATTTGTTTTTGTGCAATTGGTTTGATATTAATTTCGTATCTAAGGGTGTATATTCAGGAATTCAGGAATTCAGTGGATATTCAGGAAGTTTGTAGGATATCTTATCCTACAAACTTCCTGAATATCCAGAAATATACGGTTTGAGTTCCATGAAAGAAGTGCATACGATATCACGATAGTTAGGTACATACTGAGTTTGTCTCGCACATACTGAGTTATACACATAAAGCCTTGTCTGCAGCAGACATTCTACATTGTTCTTCTAATTTATATGTTAACTACGTTAAGCTTCAAGTTTAAAAATGGAAAAACTGCCAATGTGTAGAATATGTTTAGTAGAGAATGTTCGCATGTACATAGTTAACGACAAGGACATACAAGAGCTGTATGAAACGCTGACTGATATTCCAGTAAGTTATTCCTGATATAAGTACTAATATATTACTTAAATAGGCTGTTCACAGCTGAATTATTCTTTTTAGTGCTAAAATGTCTCTCTGCATGACAAGTATACCAAAAGCCACACTCAACGTCAACTGTGGTCAGTATTACTTAGACAGTATGACAAATTTGACTGGCCTGTCAGTCTAGTAGTTAGTGACCCTGCTATGCGGGAGGTCGTGGGTTCGATTCCCACCCAGGACAAATGTTTGTGTGATGAACACGATCATTTGTTCTGTGTCTGGGTGTAATTTATCTATAATATGTATGTATTTAGAAATATATAAGTAAGTTTATCAGTTGTCTAGTACCCATAACACAAGCTCTGCTTAGCTTGGGACTAAACGACGTTGTGTGATAGTTGTGGACCTATGTATTGTGTGAGAAGTACTCTATCCTAAGCCAAATGCTACATTATTGTGTTATGTTGCAGTTTGTAACTGGAGACAGTAGACCGATGCTCGCTTGTGTCTTCTGCTTTGCTAAACTAAAGCAATGCTGCCAACTGCAGAGGAAATGTCTGGAAGCTGAGAAACTGTTTGCTCAGATGTTGAATGAGGTGAGGTGTGCTGCAACTAGTAAGTGTAGAAGTGATACTGAGTGGTACTAGGTATGAGGAGTAGTAGTATGTATAATGTGACCAATTATTTTCTGTGCAAGAGCGGGACAACTGGGGAATAGTTCTAAAAAAAAACCTGCAGAATTAAAAAATAAAACAAAGTTTAGGGAGTTTTACAAGTTTATAGAAAATCAAAACACTAAACACAAAACAGTTAAGTAGTGGGGTCACTTCTAAGTCGTATTTCTCTCGTATTTTTCGATTCGCACTGTGTCGCCCGTGCTGTTGCTCAAGTAAGAGTCTGACACTGTTTCCTGCTCCGCCTAAGGGTGGGATTCGACATTGGATGATTTTTACCTAACGTAAAAAAAAAAAGTTGTATAAATATGTTGGAATTGTTTATAGCATCCAACCTATGATACATTGACTGACTGGCCTGTTGGTCTAGTGGTTAGTAGCCCTGACTGCTGGAGGTCGTGGGTTTGATTCCCACCCAAGACAAATGTTTGTGTGATGAGCACGATCATTTGTTCTGTGTCTGGGTGTAATTTATTTATAATATATATGTATTTAGAAATATATAAGTATGTTTATCAGTTGTCTAGTACCCATAACACAAGCTCAGCTTTGCTTGGGACTAGATGGCGTTGTGATAGTTGTGGACATATTATATTATTATAATACTGTAATAATTATTTGCAGCCGAATCCTTCAGTAAACCGCGCTCAGCTCAAGTTGTTCAGTGGGCTCGTAGTGACTCCTGTAGAGAACATCAGTATATCTGATGTCAGCCATGTTGAACGCATTGCTGTCAAAGAAGAGTTACCAGATGTGTGTGAGAGACTAGATGATGTCAGTGAGACAAAAGTGGAACGTTTGGGATATGGTATGTGTTTAAGAATATTAACTTAACTATCATCACAGCAGAGAGCAGAGCAGCGGAGAGCAGTGGGGCCGAGTGGTAAAGGCCCCGACTTAGGAGTCGTAGGTCGCGGGTTTAAACCCAGCCAGGCGCATTACATTGTGTAATTTATTTCATCACCACTGCTCTCAAAACGGTGAAGGAAAACATCGTGAGGAAACCGGCATGTCCTAGAACCAAAAATTCAAAGACATGTGACATCCACCAATCCGCACTGGGCCCGCGTGGTGAATTATGGCCCATTCCCTTTCCTAGAGAGAGGAGGCCTGTGTCCCTGCAGTGGGAACATTAAAAATGGCTGATGATGATGATATCATCACATGACGTGTGTTAGAAAGAACCTTCATCTCCTCAGTGAATGATAACGTGACCATTTATTTACTGTGCCAGAGCGGGACAACTGAGGAATAGCTCTAAAAGAAAAAGACAGCGGAATTATAAAATACTAGCTGTTGTCGGCGGCTTCGCCCGCGTACATAAAATATAGCCTATGTCACTCAGGAGTAAAGCAGCTTTCTATTGTTGCTAAATTTTTTCCAATCGGACCAGTAGTTCCAGAGATTACCTCCTACAAACAAAAAAACAAACTTTACTTCTTTATTATATTAGTGTAGAAAACAAAGTTTTGGGAGTTTTACAAGTTTATAGAAGGATTGAATAACACAAATCAAAGCACTTAACACAAAACAGTTAAGTAGTGAGGTGACTTCTATAGTCATGTTTTTGTATTTGTCGCACTGTGTCGCCCGCGCTGTTGTTACATTTAAAAACGATAGATGTATTCTTAAAGCTAAAGCGGGACATTTTTGCTCTTGCGGGGAACAGCGGGACAGACAGTCTGAAAGCGGGACTTGTGGTCACGTTATGAATGAGGCGACGACACAATTATGTTGCGAGAAACAGGGAATCATTAGCGACAGTTCACACCCAGACGCCACGTTCCCGGAACTGAGGGTTGGTGCGAAAACGTTACACCGGGGCTCTGGGAATAAGGCAAGGAAGGCACGGGGTAGGTTCTTTAGTCAGTAAGAGTCTGACACTGTTTCCCGCCCAAGAGTGGGATTCGTCATTCGATGATTTTTACCTACCATAAAAAAAGCTCTTCACTGTTTTTGCTTACAGAGCTAGAACTGGAACCTCTAAACAACAGCTGTTCACTCGCAGAACATGTACCAGCACAACAGGCGGAGCCTGGCGTAGAATATGATGTGCCCTTAGTAGAGATCAAAACGGAGGTGGAAGAAGAACAAGAAGTACCGAGGAAGAAGCGAAGAGCCAGTGACACGACACGTGAGTATTAGTTAGTTGATTTACCAGTAACAACTGCAGGCGTCCTGTCTGTACACTCATGAGTAGCACACACACACTGCCACACGCCCTGTCTGTACACTCTTGAGTAGCACACACACATTGCCACACCCCCTGTCTGTACACTCTTGAGTAGCACACACACATTGCCACACCCCCTGTCTGTACACTCTTGAGTAGCACACACACACTGCCACACGCCCTGTCTGTACACTCTTGAGTAGCACACACACACTGCCACACGCCCTGTCTGTACACTCTTGAGTAGCACACACACACTGCCACACGCCCTGTCTGTACACTCTTGAGTAGCACACACACACACTGCCACACGTCCTGTCTGTACACTCTTGAGTAGCACACACACATTGCCACACCCCCTGTCTGTACACTCTTGAGTAGCACACACACATTGCCACACCCCCTGTCTGTACACTCTTGAGTAGCATACACACACTGCCACACGCCCTGTCTGTACACTCTTGAGTAGCACACACACACTGCCACGCGTCCTGTCTGTACACTCTTGAGTAGCACACACACACACTGCCACACGCCCTGTCTGTACACTCATGAGTAGCACACACACACTGCCATACGTCGAGGAGTTGCTCTCGCTGGAGAACACTCCTGATGTCTCACAATCATCATCATCATCTCAGCGCCAGTCCCGGTTGCACACCTTGGCTTTCACCTCGGTGCCCGGGGTTCGTTTTCCTACAAAGTCGCCTCCACTTCGCTCGGTCTTTAGCGTCCTTTGCCTTAAGCCCATTGGCACGCATATCGTCTCTTACGACGTTGATCAAACGCCTCTTAGGCCTTCCTCGTTTTCCGGGTCCCGGCGGAGGCGGCATGGCGAGGCATCTGTTACCCACGTAGTCTGCCGGTTTTCGTAAAACGTGGCCATACCAACGTAAGCGACCCTCCTGCTGTTTATCCGCTATGTCACGGACCTGAAGGCTGCCCCGGATGCCGGAGTTTCTAATGCGGTCTTTCGGCGAAACTCCAGACGTCCAGCGCAGCATATTCATTTCCGTGACATGCAGGCTTTGCTTATGTCGCTCAAGTACAGGCCACGCTTCCTGATGTCTCACAATACATCTGCTTAAACATGACACAATAGAGCGGTTCTATGCGTAGGATTACTGGTGTTTCCATAGTAACGCAAGAGCAACTGATTCGCGTGCCTAGCTTACGTACAGAAACCGCGGTCAGTCTACATCGGTGTACCGCGCTAGTCGCACATCAGGTTGGAGCGAGGGGGACGCCATACGCGGCGGCGTCTTTGAATCGATTAAATACACCGTGTTACTGACCTAGCGCAACTTGGGCGCGACAGGGCAATTATCTTTTATTATTATACTAGCGACCCGCCCCAGCTTCGCACGGGTACTGATATTGAATATATTATGCATGTATTATACACATAAACCTTCCTCTTGAATCACTCTATCTTAAAAAAAAACCGCATCAAAATTCGTTGCGTAGTTTCAAAGATTTAAGCATACAAAGGGACATAGGGACAGAGAAAGCGACTTTGTTTTATACTTTAGGTGATATGAGAGACGTAAATAAAAGATGGTCACTGGACTACACTGATGTTTATTGTCACTTGGGTGTACAGGCAATGAGTGCGTAGCGCGCGCTTAGCGGTTACTTATTTATACACTTACGTGCTATTAGTATGTGAGTGTATGTGTTACCTCACCCCTACAATACTATGTAGTGATTATTGACTGGCCTGTCGGTCTAGTAGTTAGTAACCCGGACTGCTATGGGAGAGGTCGGGGGGTCGATTCCCACCCAGGACAAATGTTTGTGTGATGAGCACGATCATTTGTTCTGTGTCTGGGTGTAATTTATCCATAGTATGTATGTATTTAGAAATATATATAAGTATGTTTATCAGTTGTCTAGTACCCATAACACAAGCTTAGCTTGGGTCTAGATGGCGTTGTGTGATAGTTGTGGACATATTATTATTATTATTATATATTATTATCTGTACACATATTGTTCTCCGGAACATAACAACAAATCGATTGACAACAAAAACGGGTCAGTGGGAGTTGAAACATTTTTATAGAACACTAGCGACCCGCCCCGGCTTCGCACGGATGCAGTGGTGATATTAAATATATTATGCATGTCTTATACACATAAACCTTCCTTTTGAATAACTCTGTATATTAAAAAAAACGCATTAAAATCCGTTGCGTAGTTTTAAAGATCTAAGCATACGGATAGGAGAGACAGCGACTTTGTTTTATACTATGTAATGATGATACTTACATGAGAACATACATGACTTCTCCAATCAATTCCTTGCTTTTGTTTCAGGATTAGTCGTGTTATACCAGCTCTCCTTTTTAACCTTCGATCATGCTGAATCTTGATGATATTCGAAAACCTGCAAAAAACAAATCATCATCATCCTACCCTTATCCCATATTACTTGGGGTCGGTGCAACATATTTTTTTCTTCCACTCTGTCCTGTCACCCGTCACACTATCACTAACTCCCTTTTCTTTCATATCACTCCTCACACAATCCATCTATCTTTTCGTCGGCCTCCCTCTTCCTCTCCCTCCATCCACGTGTAAACTCAAAACTCTTTTCGTAACATGCGTTTCATCTCTCCTCTTTACATGACCGTACCAAGACAAACGATTTCTTTTGAACTTTTCAGTCACTGGCGCCACTTTCAGACTTTCTCTCAAATACTCATTTCTTACTTTATCCATTCAAAAAACAACTGTTTGGCCCAAATAAGAATCATTCGATATCATTTGATTGTGTTTTGAATTTGACGCTTACAAGATTAATAATCACAGGGTCGGCCGTGGCGAGGAAACATCTGCACAGGAGAGGAAAGAAATTAGAAGACATAGTTACAGAAATTCCAAAGAAGAATGAAGAGTGGGACGTGAATATTACCCGGAACACAGAGGGGGCTCCGTCAAAACTTATTGCGACTGTCCAAGAACCTTCAAGTAATACCTCTCGAATTAATATTAGTGCTACCGCAGACACAAATTGTCGTAGTACTATTAAAAAACGTAATTTAACAAAACCTATACGTACGCACACTGGCGAAAAACCTTTTAAATGTGAAGAATGTCAGCGCTGTTTTACTCAGAAGGTTTATTTAACCAAACACATTCGTACACACACTGGCGAAAAATCTTACAAATGTGAAGAATGTCAACTTTATTTTTGTCAGAAGGTTCATTTTACAAGTCACATACGTGCCCACGCGGGCGAAAAGCCTTTCAAATGTGAAGAATGTCAGCGTTGTTTTAGTCAGAAAGCTATTTTAACACGACATTTTCTTACGCACACTGGCGAAAAACCTTACAAATGTCAAGAATGTCAGCTTTGTTTTAGTTTAAAGACTACGTTGTTAAGTCACATTCGTACGCACACTGGCGAGAAACCTTACAAGTGTGAACAATGTCAGCTTTGTTTTAGTCAGAGAACTACTTTGTTAAGGCACAGTCTCACGCACACTGGCGAAAAACCTTACAAGTGTGAAAAATGTCAGCGGTGTTTTAGATGTAAGCAACAATTAACAAGACACATTCGTACGCACACTGGCGAGAAACCTTAGTACTGTTAAAGATAATAATATTTATTATTACGCACCGTTACAAAATGTTTGTGTACAACGCTCTAAAATAATTTATCTTTTATATTTATCGTTTTTTTTACGAATCCCGCCTTTGGGTGGAGCGGCTAACAGTGTCAGACTCGCACTGACTAAACAACCTACCCCATTCCTACATTGCCATATATACCAGGGCCAGAGCCTTCCTTTTAGACGCGAACCCTTGGCCCCCGTTGGCTTCGACCCTTCTAACTATATCATTTAATCATTTAAGATAATGTTCACAAACATGTTAGAAAATGTGTACAAACATTTTCTAACGGGGAGACTTGGTGTGTAACAAAATGCGATTAAATAGAAAAATACATAAGGCCGCGCTCACGACTGAGTTGAACTATCCTTAGATGTATTTAGTTTATTGTAGTCATGAGCAGAACTCTGATAAAACTGTACTATTAATAACAATAAAATATATTAGTAAAGCATTTCTTTTTTTTCTGTTCATCCTTACAAATATTTATAATACCCTTACTCTGACATTTTTTTCAAAACTGATGAGAAACGTTGCCCCGCAGGAATTACTCCTGTGTCGTGGGTGCGTTCACAAACATGTAAAGTCACATACACAAGATACCCAGACCCGGAACACCTATCTGTATGCCAAACAAATATTTGTTCCGTGCGGGAATCGAAACCGCGACTCTTAGCGCAGCAGTCAATCGCCTAACCACTGCGCCATATGAGCCGTCAAAAAAAAACCGTCTGAAATTACGGCGTAACGGCCCGTTCATGACTTTGGTATTAGCGGCGAGTTGAGTGTCGGTTTTTAATAATAAAATTACAAGAATTTGGCTAGACAAAGTAAAGGTGGTTAATTTTCTTTCTTCATGTGTTTGTAGCAAGCTATACAAGGTGTCATTGACATGTTAACGCAAACGAATACTATTGATCCAGTTCATGATTCTGGACACCCCAGTGGTGGAATTCAATTCAGCCTTTTCAATACACTTAGTCGAAAACTGCCTCTTATCGCACTCCGATTAGTTTCAATATGCAATAGCATGTAGGTATACCAGGCATGTAGGTATGTAGGCTCGAAGAATTGCATCGCTGAAGTGGCAGTGGGCGGGACACACAGCGCGGAGAACCGATGGCCGTTGGGGTGGAAAGGTTCTCGAATGGCGACCGCGTACCGGATGACGATTCGCACTTGTATCACACGACGTTTTTTAATACACTTACGAACAAATACTTTCTTTGAAAATTACAACGCATTTTTGTTTATTTCTTACCTACTGAAGAAAATTTCCAAAGTTGCCGTACATTTTAGTTTTGATATAGCTTGCAGCAGACTATGGGAAAGCTCTAAAGAATTGTCTTATATCTTACATTCAACATTTTTTTCACAACTAACACCAATAAATAAGACTAGGTATTTATTTAATTGACTTTTTCCCGCGCTTAACCTTTGCAGTATGAAAAAGAAGCAAAGGCATCAAACTATACTACTACTTTTTTTTTTTAAGCTATTGTATAGCTTTTATCGCAGGCCTTGAGCGCGGGGACTAAATCCAGAAATTCCGTAACGAAAAAACCTCACGCTCCCCACTCCGACGGGCACGGAGGTGTGGCTTGAAGGCCGTGCATCGTCTAACGTCGTGTCAGTTCGGCAATCTTCGACACGGCGCTGTTTAGAATTTCTTTAAGTCTGCGCGCGGCGAAAAAAGGAAACTAATCATTTGCCGTCATCTTGACATTTATGTCAGGTGTCAGGAGAACGTGTTGTGTTCTGTGTTTTTAATCGTTTTCTAAAATAAATAATCGTCATCATTATACCGAAAGTGGTTAAAAGTGTTGGTAAAGATATTATCTTGAAATTCAAACGTGCTTGTTAAGAGGAATGAGAAAATATCGGGCCTACGATACGATTTTCCAAAGGTGGACCATTTGTCAAATATTTTTTTCGGGTGACCAGAACAACAAATTTCCCTGAATATTCGTACCCGAGTGGTTCCTGACAGAAAAACAGAGTTGGTTGAAAATGGACTGCTACCATGTATTTGATTCTTAACAAGTGATTATTATAACGTGCTATTAGAGTTTGTTGAAAATGGACTGCTACTGTGTATTTGAATCTTAATCAAGTGACTATTATAACAAGCTATTATATATTAAATAAAGTACTTAATTTTCTAAGTTCTCATGACTTTTTTATAATAATTAAACAATAATTCAATCTATTTGTTTACTTTCATTCAAGTAGTAGTTATATAGATTTGGATCTATATCAATATGTATATATACACCGTTAAATTTTAGTCGTTTTAATCACTTGGAGGATCGATTTAGTACATGAAACACTATCGATTGGTAAAGTTAGAATGAAAAAACAAAGTACTTTTTTTTTAATTCGAATTAATTTACGCATGTTCTAAATTGATTTCTTTAAGTAAACGTCAACTGGGCGAGTTCAATGACCTGTAGGTAGTTAGTACGTAACGACCGACAACTACCTACAAGGTCAATGACTCGTTTACTTAAAGAAATTAATTTCGTAAATGCGTATATCAATAAGAGATTTAGAAAAAAAGTACTTTATTTTTTTATTTTATTTACACAAATCGATAGTGTTTCATGTACTGGATCGACCCTCTTCGGGATTAAAACGACTAAAATTTAACGGTGTATAAAGATCAATGCAACTTTAAAAACGTCCAAATGTTTAGGCTTTGTTCGGACTATTTTGTAGATGGTTCTTCATTTATCACATTTTTCTGATACCGGAAGCGAAGCCGCGGGCAAAAGCTACTAATATGTAAAAGCGAAATACCACTCACTGATTAATCACTATATCTCAGAAACTATAACACCTACAACTTAATATTCGGCAGGTAGGTTTCTCACAGGAAGTAGACGTACGCAAATACAGTTGATTTGTTTAAATACTAGCTGAAAAGAATGTAAACAATCTTGACATGTTTCTTTATCTAAAAATACTATTAAATATACATTTCTTTAAAATCGCTACATCGTTAACTAATCGTCATCTAGAATTTTAGAAAACCTGAAGAACAAACTGAAATGTAATAATATGTAATGAAATTAATCGTATTTCCCATTATTGATTTCAAAACGTATTTCTTGTGCTTTGTTTACTTTGTATTTTTTTATTATATGAGGGAAAGTAGATTAATTACACTGGCAACATTAAGCACGCCCCCAGCCACGCGCAGACTTAACGTAATCCAACAGACGTATTGTGCCTCCTTCTGCGAAGCAGTAATGCTCGTAAAGGAGGAGGCCGACCGCATAAGGCAAAGGCAACGGCGTACTCGCCGTAGCCGTCGCCGCCGCGATCCTGCCGATATCCGGCCACCGTAGACACTGGCTCGCGGACGGTGAGCAATGGGTAGCTCGCCGTCCGATCGTCTGGTAAGACCGAGTCCAAGTCGTCAACGGCGCGCACCGTTCCCGCGCGCCTCAAGGAGTTGTCAGCAAACTGCAGGGGCCCTTCAGGGTCGAAGCCTCCTGGAGCCTAGAGGGTATGTGAAAATTGTAACCTCGACTCCAGAAATAAGGCATGGAAGGTACGGGGTAGGTTTTTTAGTCAGTAAGAGTCTGACACTGGTCTCCCGCTCCGCCCAAGAGCGGGTTTCGTCATTGGATGATTTTCACCTAACATAAAAAAAAATAAAAAAAAAAAACAGACGTATTGTACGACTTTACGGAACTCGCCCGAATCGAGACGAGCTGCTCCGAAATCGGACGAATACATAATCAGCTGTTTGTGAGAAAGTATATAGGTGTATAAGTATTTATCTACAACAGTGAACGGCTGTACTTGTAAAATTTGTGTATAAAGTGTTTTGAATATGAATGAACAAAGTGCAAAAAATAAATAATTATAATTGCATAAGTTGATACAGAATGCAATGCAATAGCTTTACCGCGGCAGTCCCCGAGTGCCACACGTATTTTTTTTTTTTAGGTAGGTAAAAATCATCCAATGACGGGTCCCGCCCTTGGGCGGAGCGGGAAACAAGTGTCAGACTCTTACTGACTAAAAAACCTACCCCATTCCAACGTTGCCATATAAACCAGGGCCAGAGCCTTCCTTTCAGACGCGAACCCATGGCCCCAGTTGGCTTCGACCCTTCTGCAGGGTCCCTACGATTTGCTGACAACTCCTTGAGGCGCGCGGGAACAGTGCGCGCCGTCGACGACTGGGCTTGGTCCGGACGGTTACCAGACGATTGGACGGCGAGCTACCCATTGCTCGCCATCCACAAGCCCGCGCCTACGGTGGCCGGAAATCGGGATCGGAATCTCGGCGGCGTCTCGGGCGTGAGCGCCGTTGCCTTAAGCGGTCGGCTTCCTCCTTTGCTCGCATTACTGCTTCGCAAAAGGAGGCGACCGCCTGCCACTCCTCCTCGCTCCGGACCATGGCCTCGTCCAAGGCCCGGCGCGAGAGATCGCCGCCGCCGATCGCTCCCACGAGGACACGGCGATGCTCTGCCCAAGCGGGGCACACCTCGACCGTGTGCTCCACCGTGTCCTCCGGGCGGGCCACACAGTGGCGACACCCGGTACTATTAATATAATAACAAATTATTGCATAGATAATCATGTTTATTTATTACTAGCTTTTGTCCGCGGCTTCGCCCGGGAGTTTACTCAGGAGTAAAGCAGCTTTCTATTGATGCTAAAATTTTTCCAATCGGACCAGTAGTTCCAGAGATTACCTCCTACAAACAAAAAAACTTAAAAACAAAAAAACAAACTTTACCTCTTTATTATATTAGTGTAGATGAAGATAGTGTAGATATTCTGTTAGAAAACAAGATTTGATTTTTCATTTATTTTCTGCGCCTTTTTGCTTTAAAAAAAAAAATCTCCCTTTATTCGATAAGGAGGAAAACAAAAGCACACGGGTGAAACACATGCCATGTTGAACCTAATCATATTGCGATAAGTTGCAGTTTTCGAATAAATGTAAACTCAAAAGTGTATGTCAAGGTAAGACGATAGGACTGGGTATGCTCACTGGCTCGCCACTTGATTTTTTTTTCATTTCTACCATAACATGTGATATATTGTTGGATAGGTATTTGAAAATGATTAAGGGTCCCGTAAAATACTTTTTTGATAATATAGGTAAATATTTTCGGAAATAACCGCTCCGAAAGTAAAAAATGAGCCCCCCGCCCCTCTAACTTTTGAACCATAAGTTAAAAAAATATGAAAAAATTCTCAAAAGTAGAACTTAAAGTAAACTTTCTAGGAAAATTATTTTGAACTTGATAGGATGAACAGTTTTTGAAAAATTAAAAAATAAAACGTTCTAAACTAATTTTCTAATTTAACCGTACATGCAAGCATTTTTTTAACTTTTTTTTGTATATTTCATTATCCTAAGCGTATCTTCTTTCAAATAAAAATACAAAAAGAAAAAAATCGGTTTACGAAATCCAAAATTACCACCGGGTACAGCACCATCTCGCGGGAAATTGGGTTACTAATTTTTACATGGGCTACTGGGTTCTGTTACATTGTGAGAAATTTGTGGCGGATGGGAAACTACGGAACCCTACACTGAGCGTGGCCCGACACGCTCTTGGCCGATTTATTTTATTTTAATTGATTATACTTTCGCGCTTGACCGCTATCTCACTTGATAGAAAGCGATGCGGTCGACGATGGAGCGCGCTTACCTAGAAGTAATCTGTTCACTCTTGACTTAAAGATCCCGGATTATAGCCATCAGGGAACACAGACTCCGGCATGGAATTCCACTCCTAGTCTGTACGCACAATGAAAGTGTTCCCAAAACGTTTTGTACGTTTATGTCGGATGTCCACCATGTAGGTACTGGTGGCGCAATGCCGTACGCGTGGCGGTCCGATGATGTAACGGGCAAGGCGGAATTAAATTATGTAATTCCGACGTACACTTCCCGAAATGCAACCAGTAGAAAACCGACAGGCTAGCAACTCGGCGCCGATGCTCAAGACTTTGAAGCCTCGACTCGACGAGTGCATCATTGCCAATGATCTCTCCCGTTGAAGATCCCATTCCTTTCACCTCCGTCACTGTTAACAAAGTGGAGGATAACATTAAAATACTTCAGCCCCTGAAAGCTCTCGGCGCCGCCGACAGTATCTCGAACCCTGTTCAAACTCTTCACCAGCATCTCATAATCCTAATGACCGCCGTCCAATGGATAGCCCGCCATCCGGTCGTCTGGTAAAGGTCCAGATCAAGCCAGGTCGTCGACGGCGCGCTCTATTCCCGCGCCTCACGGAGTTGTCAGCAAATGTAGAGGCCAAACTGCAGGGCCGAATCCCGAGACCCCCGTCCTGTTTCTGAAAGGAAGGTCCGACCCCGGCATGAGGGCTAAGAAGGAATGGGGTGGGACGTTTAGTCAGTAAAAGTCTGATACTGTTTCCCGCGCTCCGTAAAAAACTAAGCCGTCATCAACATGCATTTCTCTAGTTCCTCGACAGTTTTTTCTAATCACACAAATGTAATAAAGGCAAATAAATGTTGTGTCTGTTTGTTACTTATTCAAGCTCTGGATGTAATTTCACACAAAAGCAGTCCTAGATTAGCACATATCATCATCATTTCAGCCGAAAGACGTCCACTGCTGGACATAGGCCTCCCCCAAGCGTCGCCACAAAGACCGGTCCTGTGCTTCTTGCATCCATCGGATTCTAGCAACTCTGACTACGTCATCGGCCCACCTTGTGAGAGGCCTTTCAACGCTGCGTCTTCCGGTACGCGGTCGCCACTACAGAACCATCCGGTCCAGCGGCCATCTGTTCTGCGTGCAATGTGTCCTGCCCATTGCCACTTAAGTTTGGAGATTCTTTTCGCTATGTCGGCAACCTTGGTTTTTTTGCGGATATCTTCATTTCTGAGTCGATCACGCAAGGAAGATTAGCACATAAGATACTTTTTATCCTGGGTTTAGGGCGCACTCGCCGTAGCCGTCGCCGCCGTGATCCCGCCGATATCCGGCCACCGCAGATACTGGCCTTGCGGACGTCGAACAGTGGGTATCTCGCCGTCCGGTCGTCTGGTAACAGTCCAGACCGATCCCAAGTCGCCTCAAGTTGTTTGTTTGCACTATTTACCTAACCGGCAAAGTTTGGCCAAACTTTTTCTTCTGTTCTCATAAAACTTAGTGCCCCAGGTCCCTAATTGTCGCGAAAACAGTTTTTAGAACAAATAAAGAAAACCTGACAGTTTTCGAAGCTTACGATCGAAATACCCAACGGTTTCGCCATCAAAATTGGAAAAAAATGTATTCAACCCCAAATACTAGCAAAAACACTACACGATACCTACTCTTTTGAGGAATCGCTTTTTTGTCCAACATAATAACCGCTGTCATACAACGTGTAACAAAATAACCATACACATCAAGAAGTGCTGAAGAATACGAATATTGTGTAAATCTGAGCGCCTAGTACCTGGCTACCTAATTAAGCGCTTCTTGATGTATATTGTTATTTTGTTACACGTTGTATATGATACCGGGGATATATTTATTATTTTTTTCATATTTCTACACAATTTATATGTAGGTAGTTGAATATTAATGAATAACTAGACAGCCAATAACAATATATTTACTCAGGTAGGCAAGGTTCAGACATATATCAGGACTACATCATAATTCACATTATTAAATAATAAATTAAATCACCGATATTACTAAAAACAGAAATTCTCCAAAAAAATTGCTAAACAACGATTAATTAATTAAAATGGTTTTATTAATATTTTAATCCAGAAATTACAAACACAATTAAAGAACTTTTAATCCAGTGATTACAGACACAATTAAAGAACTTAATGAATTAATGAAACTTTGAAGGCTACAAATTCTTGTGTCTATTACGGCTTTATAAAGTTAAACGATATTACGACTCATTGACAAATTTCCAATGCAAATTTCGAACATAATAAAATGGCGTCCCGGCCCAGAGTCACGACGGAGCATTCACTTGTAACAGAACATCGAACATTCGCCGTTTTTAGTTTGTCGAACTGCACAACGAGCCGAGCCAAGCATAGAGCCAAACATTGCTATGAACGCTTTATTTATCTATATAGGAATAACAAACAGTTACACTTTAGCTCTTATTAGCTAAGTAATACTTATAAGTTCATCGTACAAATGTGCAACACACACACACACACACACGCACATTTTATACTTTTATTTTGACCAAAAAGTGAAAACAAATAATTAATTAACTATTATTATCCTTTGGATAGACTTCTATTATGACTGGCCTGTCAGTCTAGTAGTTAGTGACCTATGCCGGAGGTCGTAGGTTCGATTCCCACCCAGGACAAATGTTTGTGTGATGAGCACGATCATTTGTTCTGTGTCTGGGTGTAATTTATCTATAACTAGCTTTTGTCCGCGGCTTCGCCCGCGTGCATAAAATATAGCCTATGTCACTCAGGAGTAAAGCAGCTTTCTATTGTTGCTAAAAATTTTCCAATCGGACCAGTAGTTCCAGAGATTACCTCCTACAAACAAACAAATAAATAACCAAACTTTACCACTTTATTATATTAGTGTAGATGTAGATATGTATATATTTAGAAATATATAAGTATTATCAGTATCTGTTTATCAGTTGTCTAGTACTCATAACACAAGCTCTGCTTGAGACTAGACGGCGTTGTGTGATGGTCGTCGAATATTATTTATTTTTAAGGCTTGTATGATCTCAATAAGTCTGTTCCGAAATACATTAATGGGCGTAGCAAATATGTCCAACTTAGTGAAAAGTTTATTAAAGTTATGACAAATGCGTTTTCATGAGCATTCTAGTGAACGCTATAGTCGATGCGCGTCATTCTTCACAAAAATGTCAGACTCGACGGTCGCTTGTGCGCAATGCAATGCTCGCTAGAATGCTCGCCAGAACGCTCGATAGAATGCTCGCTAAAATGTTGTCGTATTTTTCTATGATGTAACATTCGCAAGAATGCTCATTACAAGTGAATGAATGCTCAAGTTGATCAGCCCCTGTACGCGACGATCATCAGGCGCTAGGCGTCTGTAACTCTTTACTAAAGCGACTCATTGATCCGAAACATTGTAGCCTCCGAAATATTTTTTTATGTTAGGAAACTACCTGCTTGTCGTCTAGCGGATATCCTTTTTTGAGAAGACAAATGAAATAGGATATTTATTGGACATTTTTAGGGTACAAGTATTTATCTGAAATTGTAGATGTTATCTTGATATACAATAAATATACATTTGTTTGTAGTGTATAATGAAGTCAAAGTGGTTCTGCTACGGAGTATGACACAAAATAGAGTCAGACTCCGCAGCAGAACCACTTTGACTACATTATATACAAATTACAGGATAAAATGTAGATAATGTCTATATTTTTGTAGCTTAATGTCAAAATTTGTATATTGTTTGTTTCATGGAAAATATCAATTCCAAGTGGTCATGCTACAGAGCATACTCTCCAGCAGGACCACTTTAAAATAACGGTTATTTCACGCTGATTATGCACAGGCCATAATATAAACAAATGTATATTTATTGTATGTCAAGATAACATCTACAATTTCAGATAAATACTTGCCGATTTTTAGTAATATGTAAATGTTTTACCGGAAAGCGCCTGCTTTGAATTTCTTAGCAAATAACAAAATTTATACACCGTTAAATTTTAGTCGTTTTAATCCCGAAGAGGGTCGATCCAGTACATGAAACACTATCGATTGGTAAATTTAGAATATTTATTTTAAAGTGGTCCTGCTGGAGAGTATGCTCTGTGGCATGACCACTTGGAATTGATATTTTCCATGAAACTAACAATATACAAATTTTGATATTAAGCTACAAAAATATAGACATTATCTACATTTTATCCTGTAATTTGTATATAATGTAGTCAAAGTGGTTCTGCTGCGGAGTATGACACCAAAAATAAAGTGTTGTCAAAGAAAATGTCAAGTGATGACAATGTTGACGTTTGTATTGGTCGTCGCATCTTGATGCAGATATTCCTCACATCAGTTGTTGCCTGCGTACGTACGAATGTGCCTCACTAAAGTCTATTTCGACTAAAATAACTCTGATAGACATCACATTTGAAAGGCTTTTCAGTGTGAGTGCGTACGGATGTGACCTATTAAAGTACTCTTCTGACTAAAACAGCGCTGACATTCTTCACATTTGTACGGTTTCTCGCCAGTGTGCGTACGAATGTGTCTTGTTAATTCATGTTTCCTACTGAAACCACGCGGACATTCTTCACATTTGTAAGGTTTATCGCTACAAATATGGCTTAATAAACTGCATTTCATACTAAAACAACGTCGACATTCTTTACACTTGTAAGGTTCATCGCCAGTGTGCGTACGAATGTGTTTTGTTAAATAATATTTCATACTGAAACTATGCTGACATTCATCACATTTGTAAGGTTTCCCACCAGTATGTCCATAAACGTGTCTTTTTAAGATATTCTTCAGACTAAAACTAAGCTGACATTCATCACATTTGTAAGGTTTATCGCCAGTGTGTACACGAATGTGTTTTATTAAATTGCTCTTCTCACTAAAACAACGTTGACATTCATCACATTTATAAGGTTTCTCGCCAGTGTGTACCCGAATGTGTTTTATTAAATCGCTCTTTTGACGTAAACTAAGCTGACATTCTTTGCATTTGTAAGGTTTCTCGCTAGTGTGCGTACGAATGTGTCTTGTTAAATGGCCCTTCTGAATAAAACAACGCTGACATTCTTCACATTTGTAAGGTTTCTCGCCAGTGTGCGTACGAATATGATTTGTTAAATTGCTCTTGTGACTAAAACAAAGCTGACATTCTTCACATTTGTAAGGTTTCTCGCCAGTGTGCGTTCGAATGTGTTTTGTTAAACTGCCCTTCTGACCAAAATAAAGCTGACATTCTTCACATTTGTACGGTTTCTCGCCAGTGTGCGTACGAATGTGTTTTGTTAAACTGCTGTTATGACGAAAATTAAGCTGACATTCTTCACATTTGTATGGTTTCTCACCAGTGTGCGTATGAATGTGTTTTATTAAATAGTCCTTCTGACTAAAACAACGCTGACATTCTTCACATACACCGTTAAATTTTAGTCGTTTTAATCCCGAAGGGGGTCGATCCAGTACACGAAACACTATCGATTTGTGTAGATAAAATAAAAAAATAAAGTACTTTTTTTTCTAAATCTCTTATTGATATACGCATTTACGAAATTAATTTCTTTAAGTAAACGAGTCATTGACCTTGTAGGTAGTTGTCGATCGTTGCGTAATAACTACCTACAGGTCATTGAACTCGCCCAGCTGACGTTTACTTAAAGAAATCAATTTAGAACATGCGTAAATTAATTCGAGTTTAAAAAAAAAGTACTTTGTTTTTTCATTCTAACTTTACCAATCGATAGTGTTTCATGTACTGAATCGATCCTCCAAGGGATTAAAACGACTAAAATTTAACGGTGTATGTACGGTTTCTCGCCAGTGTGCGTACGAATATGATTTGTTAAATTGCTCTTGTGACGAAAATTAAGCTGACATTCTTCACATTTGTAAGGTTTCTCGCCAGTGTGCGTTCGAATGTGTTTTGTTAAACTGCCCTTCTGAATAAAACAAAGCTGACATTCCTCACATTTGTACGGTTTCTCGCCAGTGTGCGTACGAATGTGTTTTGTTAAACTGCTGTTATGACGAAAATTAAGCTGACATTCTTCACATTTGTATGGTTTCTCGCCAGTGTGCGTACGAATGTGTTTTATTAAATAGACCTTCTGACTAAAACAAAGCTGACATTCTTCACATTTGTAAGGTTTCTCGCCAGTGTGCGTACGAATGTGTGTTGTTAAATTGCTCTTGAGACTAAAACAAAGCTGACATTCTTCACATTTGTAAGGTTTCTCGCCAGTGTGTACACGAATATGTTGTATTAATAGTGCCTTATTTATACAAGTGCGCTGGCAAATGTCACACTTATAAGGTGGTCCACCAGTGCGTATATGAGTGGGTTTTGTTAATTTTTTTTTTCGACACGTTGTTTCTAAAGTAGTATCAACAACACTAATATCAACTCGAGGTGTTGTACTAGGTAGAGGTTTGTGGAACTTCGCAATACGTCTGGATGTACCATGTTGCGTGTTCAGCGCAATTCTAGTGCCCGATTCTTCATTCTTCTTTTGATTTTCTGTAATTACGTCTTCTAGTTTCTTTCCTTGTCTGCATAGTGTTGACTCCTTTCCAACAGCCGACCCTGTGATATTAAAGGATAGGTCAAACATGGACTACAATTCCAAAAACATTTGAACACCAATGTGATAGACTAAGGTCGAGTGCGAATCTGTACCAGAAATGGGGGCAGTCACAATCAGCCCCCAAGATGTAGCCCGTGCAGTTCGTCCGCTTCGTAATTGGAAATCTCCAGGACCGGACGGACTGCACAACTTCTGGATTAAATTGCTACAAAGATCGCACGCTCGTTTGGCATCTCAGTATCAGGCTGCCTTGGAGTCTGGTTCGCTACCCAAATTCCTTACAACAGGAGTTACCCACCTGCTCCACAAATCAGGTAGTACCGTGGAGCCCAAAAACTATCGGCCGATTACGTGTTTGCCGACAGTTTATAAGGTTCTTACATCCATTTTGAGAGCTAAAATTAACAACCACGTAGACAATAACGGTATTATGTCTGCCTCTCAAAATGGATGTAGGAACGGGTCCCGCGGTACTAAAGAGCTACTCCTCATTGATATGACTATCAGCCAACAGGTTCGCCGTTCCCGAAAGGATATATCGACATGTTGGATTGATTATCGGAAGGCCTATGACTCAGTTCCTCATACATGGCTCATGAGGGTGCTGGAATTGTATAAGATTGATACAAAACTACGCACCTTCTTGATGTCGTGTATGAGGCAGTGGAGTACGGTCCTCGGCTATCCAGGATGTCGAAATATCCAGAGAAATAGTGAACCTGTAAGGATCGAGCGAGGTATATTCCAGGGTGATAGTTTGAGTCCGCTTTGGTTTTGCCTAGCCTTGAATCCTCTAAGCACACTGCTGGAGAATTCAGGTCTAGGCTACCGGTTGAAGAGAGGTGGTCAGGTTATATCTCACCTCCTTTACATGGATGATTTAAAGCTATTTGCCCCCAACAAGCTGCAACTGATGGAGCTACTGAAGGTAACTGAAACCTTCAGCAGTGCCATCAGGATGGAGTTTGGTGTGGACAAATGTGCAGTCATGCATGTAAGGCGAGGTGAGCTAGTGTAATCCGTGGGTACGTAACTCACGCATTCCATAAATCTGAGATCCCTTTCTCCAACTGAAACCTATAAGTATTTGGGTATGTCGGAAGCCCAAGGCATCAATATCACAGACATGAAGCAATCGTTGAAGGAACGTTTCTTTGGACGCCTGAGGAAAGTTTTTAATAGCCTTCTCTCAGGCGGGAATAAGGTGCGCGCCTTCAACGGTTGGGTCATGCCAGTAGCCGTAAGCCAACGGTATTGATGTACTCTTTCGGCGTACTCAAATGGACTCAAACGGAACTTGACGCCCTGGATAGACGGGTACACTGCTGACTGCATACCGAATGCACCACCCACGTTCGTCGCAGGGAATATTTCCTAGCTGTCGCCGTGGGTATGCATCGAGATGTAGTGGCGGTAGACAAGGGACTCACCCCGCTCTCCCTGGTTAACGAGAACTGGCGCAAACCTGTAGTACTTGACACTAACGATCGCAGGGTTGTGTGGCAGAGCAAGGAACTTCACGGACGCTTCTTCCGGGCCCTTCATGGGCCCGATGTAGACCAATTGGCGTCCGTATCCTGGCTGCGTTCCGGTGATCGCTTTGGGGAAACCGAAGGTTTTGTCTGTGCAATTATGGACGAAGTTATCATGACGAATAACTACCGGAGATTTATTGTGAAGGACGGCACGGTTGACATTTGTCGGGCTTGTCACCGTCCGGGAGAATCAATTCGTCACATAATCTCTGGTTGTTCTCGTCTAGCTAACGGCGAGTACTTGCACAGGCACAACCTCGTAGCCAGGATTATCCATCAGCAACTTGCCCTGAAATACTGTCTGGTGGAATCGGAAGTGCCGTACTACAGGCACAGATTACTAAATAGTTACTACGTAACAAATACTTCACTCCGTACAAAATTCTCAATACCTACTGCTATAATAGTCTATTTCGTCGCGACAGCAACCACTGCATGCCAAAATGTGCCTTAATGTTTAAGCGTACAGTTGTGATTGCTTCGTACCGCGTGATCAATCGCAGCTCACCGAGAAATCGCAGGGCTGTTTCTTCGATAAAATTGAATTAACATAATTTTCTTTGTTATTGAAAACTGTGAATATGTTCTGACTTGATGTGGAAATTTAAAATTGTATCATTTATAGCATATTTTTTTTTATAAATTGGTGATGACGGTGTAATACGTCTAAATAAAACCACTGTCAACCTTATTTTTCTATAAACCACCACCTACTCAATTCACTCCGCAGTCCGCACAGAAAACTTGATCTCACAAAACCAGCTGGTCGTCCGAATGTCACCGCAAGGATCCAGCTGAAAATCAGCGTCAGGTATGTGTGCCTGACACATGCTGAGCTGGACTCCCATTTGATGCAGCACTGAGATACAAACCGCACTATGGTTCTCATTTTTGTATTTTCTTTGTTTTTTTTTCCTAAGTACCTACATGTGTTTCTTGTTTATGTTGACTGTATTTATATAGGAGCTTAGTTTTAAAGTTTATTTATGCTTTCGTGTATGCAACACGAAGTTGTAACAAATAAATGGTTTATCTATCTATCAAACATTATTATAGACGCCAGTGGTTAGGTAAAATAAAAAGTCTTTATAAGTTAAAAATGCTAGGTGTTTATCCACTTCTTTTACTTGATTTGCACCCATCTACAGCACATAAGGTACCAGACGACATCGTAGGTACGCGTACGAACGAATGGAACTATTAAAATTGAACAACGTGCGTGCCCTTCGCTTGCGAAAACCGCACTGAATTTAGTCCGCAGACGGCCTGAGACCGCTCGGCCGGGCGGTAGGTAATTATAGCGCGCAAGTACATGGAGTGACGGAGGCCTGCTACAGGTATGAGCCCGACCCAGTTCTTGACAATGGTCATATCACCCTGTGCTGGGATCGGTCTATCATCACTGACAGGACTATTATAGCTAATAAACCTGATATAGTGGTGGTGGACCGAAGCGAGAGGCGTGCAATTATTGTTGACATATCCGTCCCTCATGACGAGAACCTCGTGAAAGCCGAGAAAGATAAGCAAATAAAGTATATTGACTTGGCTCGCGAGGTTGTCGACATGTGGGATGTGGATTCGGCAATCATTGTACCGATAGTCGTGACGGCCAATGGCTTAATAGCCAAGAGGCTCGACCAACACCTCAAGAGGCTCTCGTCAGGCGGCTGGATCAAGGGCTTGATTCAGAAAGCGGTACTCCTGGATACGGCTCGTATTGTTAGGAGGTTCCTTTCTCTGGAGCCCTGACCGCCGGTAGCTTGGACCCTGTTTCCGATACAGGTGGGACACGTTAAGGTAAGCGTGCACCTGTCGGTATCGCACGCATCGCATCAAACGGACCAGGGCCTCAAGTCTGCTATTACAATAGTAAAATAAAAAATAATAGTCGATCATTGATTTCAACATTGTTGATTTTGACAAGTTTGGTAATCTATATGACGGCGTTATTATGACTTTCCAATGATCAACCAGTGACACTTCATTGAAAGATTTTTTTACAGAATGGTAATTTCATATATAATTACTAATGAATGTTTGACATATGCGGTAAATGTGTTTTCGCCCTATGATGAGTTCCCTGACAGTTCATTTTTTTCCGTGGCACGCATACTACATAAGACTAAAAAAAAATAAACTGGCAAAATAATACATTATTTTGTTGAATGACAAAAAAAATACTGCCTTTTGTAAATTACGAAGTAAATTATCGTGATTATAATTTAAGTTCATAAAATTAAGTACACAAAATAAAAAAAAAGTATAAATTTAGAAAATGTGTAATGCGTTGAACGGAACTTCTGACTATAGAGATTGACCTAACTACCTAATCGACACTAATCGAAAAAAAAATGATAAATCGGAATGGCCATCTTGCAATGGAGTGCGTCTGCCTTGTACCTATCCTTCCGATATAGATATAAGCTCTAATCAAGAATCAAGTTCTGACAGTGAAGAGCAAATAAATTATTAATATTTTGAACATACTGCGTTTTATTTATCACTAGCGGTCCCCCGTGGTTTCGCCGGCGGTATATCAGGTTTTTGCTCTGCTCCCATGATTTTATGTAGTATCCACATTCTCGTACACATCCATCCACAAACTTTCACATTTATAACATTAGGATATTAGTAGGAAAAAAATCGAAAATTAGCAATCCGATTCCACTTTCTTTGCCAACTGAATCGATATTATAAAAAATCGATTAAAGGGGTTTGGGTAATTTTGTATGAACCAGTGGCATGATTTTTTTTTTGAGCAGCCACGTTATTTATTGTTGCTAACGTATAGTAATATATATAATAATAATGACCCATAACTTTGCCCTAAACAATATCGGAGCTGAAATATATGACATCGAAGTAGGAAGAATTTCAACATCATGTCGTCTAAATAAACGAAAAATGTTTAGTTGAGCGAGACGTTATAAAATAATTTTCTACACACGGCGCTATCATGCTATGTTGCTATCCCGTTTTGCCGCGCTATTGAGTGAGACGTTATATTATAGCACATAAACAGACTGGAAATAGCAGATGCTAAATGCTATGTTCAAATAACATGCTATGTTTTGGCGCTATACGCTATATTAACCATCACTAGTTATGATCCTAGATGGATATTTTAATCAGTGACTTGCGATTAGAATGTTATTGTACAGTTATAGTTTTTAATTCGTTACAAAACAGCTCGTACCACAATTCTATTACGACACCACTGACCGCCCCATTATCAGCCATTATGAATTAACAAATTACGAACTTTTAGCAAAATCACAAAGGAATCGTGTTGGAATGACAATATTTTGAAAATAGCAGACTTGGGCCCCTGTTCGCTCACACAATGGTTCACTAACTAATACTCACGTGTCGTGTCACTGACTCTTCGCTTCTTCCTCGGGACTTCTTGTTCTTCTTCCACTTCCGTTTTGATCTCTATTAAAGGCACATCATCTTCTAAATCAGATTCCGACGGTTGTGCTGACATATCTTGTGAATAACTTTTGTATAGATTTTCTAGTTCTAGGTCTGTGAGAAAGTAAACAGAGTGAAGAGATAATTAGTTATACAGGACTAGCCTTCCACCAGCGGCTCCGCCTGCGTGAAAGTTGGGTTCTCCATACAAACTTTAGACCCCCATGACATCCCTTTAGGAGCTGAATCTTGAAAAACCCTAAGTGTTCGTCTACGTCATAAAAGGAAGCCTTGTTCAAAATTTTGCACCCCTAGGCCCAGTAATTTTGGCTGTGCGTTGATATGTCAGTCAGTCAGTTTCTCCTTTTATATATATAGATTATTTTGACTGGCCCGTTGGTGTAGTGGATAGTGGCCCTGAGTGCTATGCCGGAGGTCGTAGGTTCGATTCCCACCCATGACAAATGTTTGTGTGATGAGCACGATCATTTGTTCTGTGTCTGAGTCTAATCTATATGTATACATAAAAGGAGAAACTGTCTGACTGACATATCAACGCACAGTCAAAACTACTGGGTCTAGTAGGAGTGTGAAATTTTGCACAGGGCTTCCTTTAATGACGTAGGCGAACACTAAGAAAGGGTTTTTTCTAGTGTCCGACCGAAACTGGTTTTCCGGCCGAAACCGAAACCGAAACCGAATGTTCGGCCGTGGCTTCAGTTTCGGCCGAAACCGAAACCGAAACCGAAACTCACATGGTCAAGTATAAAATTTCTTAAAATACTGAAAAATAATGTTTCCGTCGGACGCACACGCACTGACTAAGTTTTATTGCATTACTACAGAGCTATCCGAACGGCACACGACGATTCCCGAACAGAGCCGACGGCTTACGACACAGCTTTGCCGCGGAAAACGAAGTTAGGCGAACGTGCGTGACCTTGCGAGATAAGTTTCGGTTTCGGCAAAAGTTTCGGCCGATTTTGGCCGAAAACGAAACTGCAGCCGAAACTTGATTTTTGGCCGAAACTCGGCCGAAACCGAAACCGAAACCGAAAGTTCGGTCGGACATTAGTTTTTTCATAATTCAGCTCCTAAAGGGATGTAATGGGGGTCTACAGTTTGTATGGAGAACCCAACTTTCAAGCGGACGAAGCGGCTGGCAGAAGGCTAGTATTAGTATAGATGGATCATTAAATGTCTAGTTCTTAAAAACATACCATCACTTTGATGTTCCTCCTCTGGCTCAATGACATCATCTAGTCTCTCACACACATCTGGTAACTCTTCTTTGATAGGATCACATTCTGCTTGACATTCATTATCAGATTCTATGCTCACATGCTCCATGGGTGATATAGTCAACTCGTTACGACACCCGAAGTGGTCTTGGTTTATAGGGGGATTTAGCTGTAAAAAGATAAGTATTACATAAGTCATAATGCATTGCGTAGTCCTATATGGACCTCAGAAAAAATGAAGCTGTAGGTCCCGTATCCCACTTACACAGTGGATTTTGTTTTCTTCATGTCACTTTAATATTTTTTCCAATTTTATGAAAACTGTTAGCAATTACTCAAGTTAAGGATAGTCTCTTGAGCATTTTCTAGCACTGTATTTAATTTCATATTTTTTATAAATCTATGAATACAATTTCTTTATTTTAATTGCTATAAGCTAGTGCTTGACTGTGATCCAACCTGAAGGTAAGCACTAGTTTATTAAGAGCCTATTCATTCTAGTCTTGAAGATACCTACATTATTATCGGATGGAAAGACTGCAGTCGGCAAACTGTTGCTGTCCCTCGACGTACGCAGTATTAACGACGAGTCTAGTCTAGCTCAGTCTGGACCGTAGATGTCTCAACAACGTAAGGGTGGATAATTGCCGTACGGGTGTCCCATGGCAAAATTGTATTAAACTCTTGAGCCCTAAGTAAATGCTGGCATTCGCGTACCTATTGTCTTTCTATTATATTTCTAATTACGGTACTCGAAAGGATACATAATAATTACTGTTCTATGAATACAATCAGTAATGTTCCTGACACTAAAGGTTCAGATACAGCCCTTACTGCTCCAACTCAAAAATCACCCCAATATGTATGAAATATTGTTTATTTTACACTTTACCGAGGTATTCTATACTATAATACTGATTGATCAGTTGGTAATGTGTGTAAAAGATGAGAATAGGAAAGAAAGTAATGTAATTTAAGGACACACTGTAAAAGTTACCTTTTCTGCTATATTTCAAAAGTCAAACCTGGAGTTAATATCTGTCAACAAATGCCTCACCTCATAATCCTCATTCATCATCTGAGCGAGCCGCTCTTCAGTTTCCAAACATTTTCTCTGCAGTTGGCAGCATTGCTTTAGTTTAGTGCAGCAGATGAAACAAGCGAGCATCGGTCTACTGTCTCCAGTTACAAACTGCAACAAAACTTGTCTTCGACCATATTTCTATGAATATATTACATTC
This sequence comes from Mythimna loreyi, assembly GCA_029852875.1. Lineage (NCBI taxonomy): Eukaryota > Metazoa > Arthropoda > Insecta > Lepidoptera > Noctuidae > Mythimna > Mythimna loreyi. The sequence goes on along the minus strand of CM056806.1, from coordinate 10,738,864 downwards.
TAATGTGATACTGAGAAAGTCATAAGCTCAGATAGTAAAGTTTAAGAGTGTGAAGGTGGACAGTTACGAGAGGAGGAGACGACCAGGGAAATGATGGATGAATGTGAGAAAGATGACATTACCCTATGGAAAGCGGGAACTACTGAGATGCTGACTCGTGGAAAGTGCCATGTTGTGTGGTTAGATAGACAGATAGATTTAACTTTATTGTACACCAAAAAGTTACCGGATGTATACAAAAACTTAAATCTATGTGAACAATGGTGGTTGTATCGCTGATAACAATATCTACCAGACAACCTCAGGATGGATCGCAAGAACTAAGAATAATACAGGGGGGGGTAGTCTGCGGTGTACTACTAGCGAATTAATCTAACTATAAATATAAAACTATAACTATTTATGTAGTTATTTATTTAATTAGCTTTGCATGCTGTGCGCCTCACACAGAGAAAATGTTGATTGTTTCTAACTCGAGGCAGAAAAAATAATTTTATCTTGTTAACATAAGTCCAGGATATAACTTACCGGATTGTCAGTCAGCCTCTCATACAGCGCATGCAAGTCTTTGTTTATCACTACATACATGCGAACGTTCTCCGCTAAACACAGCCTACACATTGGTAGTTTCTCCATTTTATTTTCTGTATTAATTATGAAGTACCAAGTTATTTATTTCACAATAAAATTAAGTTGTTTGTTTCAGTAAACAAGTATATAAAACAAAAACTAAACAAGTAAACAAACGTGTGCGGTGTGAAACTGGTGAAACATGTCAAATGTCAAACTCAACAACTGTCAACTGTCAACTTAGAATGCGTTTTCCAGTGTTGCCAGTCGAGATTTGGCAGAAATTACCTGAAATATGAAAAAAGGTAACTTTTTTGTTTAAAAAGTAACCTATCATATTTCTTTAACTGGGAAAGTACTTTTCGACTACCGTAGAAACAGACACAATTAAGACAATAGATGTTCGAACACCAGCGTTCGAATGGGGGGGGGGGGGTAAGAGTTTAAAAGTTGATAAAATAGAATATTAGTTGTATTGACCTACCGAAACCTCGATGAGTATTTGAGCACTTGCCCGCATTTCTATTCATTATTTGTTTAGGTTTATTCATATTGATACATACTAATCCGATTCGATCCTGCTGATCGAGCGAATGAGTGAGATACAGGTGGTGTAAGTATGAAACAGTACAATATGTTGTTATAAAAAGCTATAATTTTTCATAAAGGTTTTAGTTCCACTACTAACGAAGCTTACCAACATGAAAAATTCTGAAACGATTGTTCTATTTCACGTTGCTTTTATGTAAGAAATTAAAAGTTAATTCTCTATTAAAATCACCTAAAAGTTACCTCTTCATTCGACTTATCTAAAAGTAACCAATGCAGTTCAAAAATCCCCTAAAAGGTTACTTTTGTAACATTTTACTTTTAGTTAAGTGGCAAATGGAAGAGGAAGGCAAATTGTGAAACGACAAGACGTGGCTTGAAAAACTAAATATCCAAGCCAAAAACAGTAGAAAAAAAAATCAGCTACCAGACAAAAAAAAGTATCTTGGATAATGTTATCATGTTATTGTTGACATATTGTAGTTTTGCGCATTGTTTACAGAAAAAAAAAACATTCAGGTATATTTTGTATATTAAGCAACTTAATTGCATTAGTAAAAGAAAATGGAGAAGCTACCAATGTGTAGGCTGTGTTTAGCGCAGAACGTTCGCATGTATGTAGTGGTAAACAAAGACTTACATGAGCTGTATGAGAGGCTGACTGATAATCCGGTAAGTTTTATCCTGGACTTATTACTTGCCCCGAGCAAGCATCACTCTCCGTGTGAGTAGAGGCGTACGACAAGCAGAAGTATGCACTTACTGTTGTCCTGAACAGCATCATTACCTCGCACTTATCACACGTGTTAGTTTTGCGCTAAATTGCACTACATGTCATCAGGATCCGCCTTTCTAGGGCGTAATCGATCTTACAGTCTGTTGTTCCATCATTTCTATGTTCGTCATCTCTCGTAACTTTCCATGTTCCCACTCTTAAACTTAATTTCATTTACTATTATTATATTAAGTATGTGCGCGGTGCAACTCAATTCTCACTAACATGCTGGGTGTATACCAAGTAGAAATCACAGGAAATATAATTGAGATACTGGTAATAGAATAAAAAGTAAGCTTTCATTAAACTTGGTTGGTTTTATTCATGAAGACACAATCATAATACAAGCATGGATGATGGAGGTATATTAAACAAGTGGAAAAATAAAAAGATTTGTTCTATAAAATTAAAGACTACTCCAACATACTTCACATTTGAATTCTTATTATACAAAACACAATACAGTACATGGTGATACAGACAGTTCAATAATGTAATTTATTCATAGAAAAATTCAGTTGAAGACAAGTTTTGTTGCAGTTTGTAACTGGAGACAGTAGACCGATGCTCGCTTGTTTCATCTGCTGCACTAAACTAAAGCAATGCTGCCAACTGCAGAGAAAATGTCTGGAAGCTGAAGAGCGGCTCGCTCAGATGATGAATGAGGATTATGAGGTGAGGTATTTTATGAAGAATATAACTCCAGGGATGCGTTAAAAAATGACTAGAATTGAGTAGAGTTGTTACCCAAAGTCGTTCTTTTATGACTCGACTTAACACAAGTGATTCCAACCTCAAGCAAGGTAGGCTGGAGTAAGATATTGACAATAGGACTTGCTGTTTGCATTCAAAAATGCGATTGTAGGGTATGTACCCTGTGACTTCATTAGAGAGTTCACTCCAACCTCAAATTTAAAAATAGTCCTGGAGATCTACATATCAAAACTGATTTTCATGCAGCCAAAGTTTAAGTTGAAATCCAGCGTCACACACCTGCCACGCAGTTGTGTGGGAAGTACGTAGTTGTCTTTGAGACTTGTTGTTGTACTTTATATTTTACTAGGGACCTGCCCCAGCTTCGCAGGGGTACTGATATTGAGTATATATTATGCAAAGATAAAGACCGACTAAGCATACATTTTATACTTTATACCTAGCTTTTGTCGACTATGCAAAGGCCTTTGATAGTGTTCTTCACTGTGAAATTTTCACTTCCCTAGAAAACCAAGACATTGAAAAACAATATGTAGACTTATTAAAAATCATTTACTGCAATAGCTCCGCAAATATCAAATTAAATACCTCAGGGCCATCCTTCAAAATTGAAAGAGGTGTCAAACAAGGTGACCCGCTCTCCCCCAAATTGTTTACAAGCACTTTGGAGGAAGTATTTAAGTCACTGGCAGCCTCATGGAACACCAAAGGCATTGACGTCGGTAACAAGCGGTTAACAAATCTTCAATTTGCCGACGACATTGTCCTTTTTGCCCCCACAGCCATGGAACTACAAACAATGCTCCAAGAACTGAGCACGGCTAGCCTCAAGGTGGGACTCGCCATGAACAGATCAAAAACAAAAGTGATGACCAACAGCACCAAACGTAGGGTCGAGGTAGACGCGCAGGAAATACATTATGTCGATGAGTATATCTACCTGGGCCAGTTAGTATCTTTCGAAAACAGGCAGAAAAAGGAGGTCGATCGACGAATCCAGAACGCCTGGAAAAGCTACTGGTCCATGAAGACGCTAATGAAGGGTGATCTGCCGATCTCCCTGAAGCGTAAACTCATCGACATGTGTATTCTGCCCATCCTAACCTACGGTGCTCAGACCTGGTCACTTACCGAACTACAAAAGTTCCGCCTCGGGGTTTGTCAGAGAGCTATGGAGCGTAGCATTCTTGGGGTAAGACGAACAGACCGGGTGCGAAATGACATGCTGCGCTCCATGACGGGCATAATAGACGTGGGCAAAAAGGCTTCCAGGCTTAAATGGGATTGGGCGGGGCACGTTGGTCGCATGCAGGGGGACCGTTGGGCAAGCATCGCCACGCAATGGGCACCTGCAGGAAGAAAGCGTCGTCGAGGCCGACCTAGAAAGAGGTGGCGGGATGACCTAGACGCGTACCGAGTGGACTGGTCCGAGATGGCGCAGGAAAAGAAGACCTGGAAGGACTTGGGGGAGGCCTTTGCCCAGCCGTGGGACAGAAAGGGCTAAAAAAAAAAAAATAGCGGTAAGCAACTTTGTTTTATACTATGTAATGAAATAATGATTTTAAGTTTTCAATAAAGCCTTTATTTCCTAAAAAATTCCACAACATATTTTTAAATACTAACATAATTTCTTTACTATAATATCTCTTTACTTTTACGGCAAAGGCCTCCTCCAACTCTTTCCATTGTATTCTATCTGACGCTCTCTTGTCCAAAGGGGACTCAAGGTCATTTTAAAGTCATCCTCCCATCTTCTTGTTTTTCGGTCTCGGGTCCTGAAGCCATATCTAGGATACCAGACAGTCACTTGTTTACTCCAACCACCAACTAGAAGATGTCAGAGGAACATGGAAAGTAGAAGGTTAGGTATAAAACAAATGGACAAAGTTAGAAGCGACGACATCACACTCAAAATTAAAAACTAAATATTTGTACGGCTGAAATGCCGAATATAGTGAGACCCTATTAATCTTAAGACCTTGTAAATTACCTACATTCATGCCAAATATATCATTCATTTAACACGAAGCTAACGGACATACTAACACGTATTGATTTACTCAAATCGAGATGGACATAGGCTTGCCAGATGTCCGGCTATCAGCCGGACATGTTTGGCTTTTTGCGGTCACGTCCGGCCAAATATGTACGTGTTCGGCCTGTCCGGCTTCGATCTCATTCTCACTTTACATCACGTAAAAATATTTTTTTCAACAGCCCAGCTGTGAAAACTTTATGTTTGGCAATAAAAAAAAACATGTCCGGCTTTTAGGGCAAAATCATCATCATCCTCATCTCAGCGTTAGTCCCGGTTGCTTCCTTGGCTTTCACCCCGGTGCCCGGGGTCCGCTTTCCAACTCAAACGCCTCCACTTCGCTCGGTCTTTCGCGTCCTTTGCCGTAAGCCCATTGGCACGCATATCGTCCCTTACGACGTCGATCCAACGCCTCTTAGGCCTTCCTCGTTTTCCGGGTTCCGGTGGAGGCGGCATGGCGAGGTATCTGTTACCAACATAGTCTGTCGGTCCTCGTAATACGTGGCCATACCAGCGTAGGCGACCCTCCTGCAGTTTATCCGCTATGTCACGGACCTGAAGGCTGCCCCGGATGCGGGAGCTTTTAATGCGGTCTTTCCGCGAAACTCCCGACATCCAGCGCAGCATATTCATTTCCGTGACACGCAGGCTCTGCTTATGCCGCTCAAGTACAGGCCACGCTTCACTGCCATACAAAAGGACTGGCCTAATGATGGTCTTATAGACCTGTCCTTTGAGCCATTTCGCCCAGGCCGCCGAGATACGTGACTCGACGTCGCAATCGACATCCCCGGACTCGTGGAGCACCGATCCCAAGTACCTGACCTGTTCCGTGCGCTCGACTGTGTCTTCGCCAATGCGTACAGGAGCAGCGTTTGTTGTGTTACAGGCCAAGTACTCGGTCTTCGCCGCATTAATTTTCAGACCGCCGTTTTCCAGCGATTTCTTCCACGCTGTCACACGTCGAACCAAGCGCCCACTGTCCGAGTCCGCCAGCGCGATGTCGTCTGCATACATGAGCAGCCATGGCGGCTGCTCGTGTAAGTCCCTGATGTTGAAGGACAGCACGTCCAGCACCACGCTGAACAGAAACGGACTAAGGACAGAACCCTGGTGAACTCCGACGGTGATGGGGAAGGGTTTCGTATCGCCAACAGCGGTCCGAACCACAGAACCGGAGTCTCGGTACATATCTCGGATGATGTCTACATAGGTCTCGGGCACTCCTTTGGATCTCAGCGCCCACCAGATCACCTCACGGGGGACACAGTCGAAGGCCTTCTGCATGTCAAGGAACAAGAGGTGCAGAGGTGTATTCTTTGATCTGTATCCCTCCATGGTAACCCTTAGGGCAAAGATGGGATCCATGGCACCATGGTTTGGTCGAAACCCATATTGACATCCCGAGACGGTGCACTCCTGTCGGATCCGAGAGTCAATCACCCGCTCGAAGAGCTTCATGGTGTGGGACATAACCTTAATCCCCCGGTAGTCGCCACACTCCTGCACTGATCCCTTGCCTTTGAAGACTGGAGTGATAATACTCAATCTCCATTGACTCGGGATCTTTCCGGTGAGGAGCATGCGGTTAAATAGGTGGGTTAAGATGCCCACACCATGAGGACCCATCGCCTTCCAGGCTTCAATGGGGACTCCATCGGCACCAACAGCTTTCCGGTTCTTCATGCGGCGAAGAGCCACATGCACTTCTTCAGGAGTAACCAGGGGCACAAGTCCCTGATTTGGAGGGAGAACCGGAGACAGCACCTCTTTGTGCTGCTTGTTCAGCAGCTCGTGGAAGTACGAGCGCCATCTCTCCTTCACCGCGAGGTCCTCGCATAACAGATTGCCGTCAGGGTCTCTTACACAGTGGCACTTAGTGATATCCAGTGCCGCTTTGACCCTGGAACGTGCCAGCTTATATATGAGCTTCTGCCCCTCAGACGATTCCAACTTATCATAAGGTGGCTGTAAGTGGTCTCGTCTGGCTCTGGCTACGGCCCTCTTGGCGGAACGTTTTGCAGCTCTGTATGCGTCGCGGTCTTCAGGAGATTTGGAAGCTTGCCACGTTTTGAAGAGAGCTTTCTTCTCTCTGATCTCCCTCTGGACTGTGTCATCCCTTCAGCGTTACGGCTACCGTATCCAAAGCCACCGTGAACATGCTCAAGGTCCTTGCACCTGTCACCCACATGACCGTTCAGATCACCACCCAAAACGATTCCCTGTGACAACGGGATGCCACGAAGCACCCCACCGAGTTGATCCCAGAACGCAGCCTTTTCAGCGTCGCTGCAATCGACCTGAGGCGCGTAGGCACTTATCAAGTGGGTTATAACCCCGTCAATAAGCACACCTACGACCATAAGCCGATCACTGTAGCGTTTCACCTCCAACAACTACAACGGCCACCCCGTTCTCCCCACCGGCTGCACCCGTATAAATCAGTTTGTAGCCATTCCCGATGAGCCGGGACCTGCGGCCTTTCCACCGAGTCTCCTGCAGGAATGCCACGGCCACCCTTCGCCTAAGAAGTACATCGGCTAACTCTCTCGCGCGTCCTGTCAGCGTGCCAATGTTAAGGCTGGCGAAGCGGAGTTTACGGGTTGGGGCTCGCGTCATTAGCCGTGTTCGCCCCTGACACGGTAGCCCTCGCCCACTTGCCACAGGAGTCGGGCGACTCTCCTGCGCGCCGTTTTGCGGCGGCGCCCTATCCGTGGCAGATACCTTTTCTGAACTTTCCATTTCTAATGGCTATTTGTTTTTTTACGGGAGCGACTGCCGTCTGTCCTCCCAACCCTAAGAGGGAAAGCCAACGCCAGAGCCTCGTCTGCTGTACGGCAGGCGTCCCAACTTGCAGGGGAGGTCGACTTGGGCCCCGAAGATTGTGGTGGGGCCCCATATACACCCAAACCCACCCTTTTAGGGCAAACTGTCCGGCCTTATATAGTGCGCAGTCCGGCCTTTGCATTTTATGGCCTGGCAACCCTAGATGGACAGGACATATGCTTTTTTTTTTTTTTTTTTTTTTTTTTTTTTTTTATGGTAGGTGAAAATCATCCAATGACGAAACCCGCTCTTGGGCGGAGCGGGAGACCAGTGTCAGACTCTTACTGACTAAAAAACCTACCCCGTACCTTCCTTGCCTTATTTCTGGAGTCGAGGTTACAATTTTCACTTACCCTCTAGGCTCCAGGAGGCTTCGACCCTGAAGGGCCCCTGCAGTTTGCTGACAACTCCTTGAGGCGCGCGGGAACGGTGCGCGCCGTTGACGACCTGGACTCGGTCTTACCAGACGATCGGACGGCGAGCTACCCATTGCTCACCGTCCGCGAGCCAGTGTCTACGGTGGCCGGATATCGGCAGGATCGCGGCGGCGACGGCTACGGCGAGTACGCCGTTGCCTTTGCCTTATGCGGTCGGCCTCCTCCTTTACGAGCATTACTGCTTCGCAGAAGGAGGCGACCGCCTGCCATTCCTCTTCGCTGCGGACCATGGCCTGAACCAGGGCCCGGCGCGAGAGGTCGCCGCCGCCGATCACCCCCACGAGGACACGGCGATGCTCTTCCCAAGCAGGGCACACCTCCACCGTGTGCTCCACCGTGTCCTCCGGGCTCGCCTCACAGTGGCGACACCCGGACGTCTCTTCCGCACGAATCCGGTGCAGGAATCTCCCGAACTTCCCATGTCCGGTGAGAACCTGCGTCATGCGGAAAGTGAGGACGCCGTGAGGTCTATCCAGCCACGCCTCAAAGAGGGGCACTACCGCTGAGATTACGGTGTGCCCAGCGCTGGGTTGCGACAGTCGCTGTTTCCACTTCACCATGAGATCTCGCCGGAGCTCCTTCCGCCACGCCTCGACATGTTCGGGCAGCGGATCTTCGCCCCGGCGTTGCATCTCCACGCGCTGGTCGTGCATGTGTGCAAGGACTGTTGCCTCCAAATCCCATGGTGGTAGGCCAGCAAGGAGGCTCGCCGCCTCGCGGGACACCGTGCGGTATCCCCGCACCATCCGGATGGCCATGACCCTCTGGCAGGCGTTCAGCTGGGCCGCCGGGCGTTTACGTAGCGTCGGCGCCCACACTGGTGCCCCATAAAGGGCCATGGACCGGACGATGCCGGCGTAGAGCCTCCGGCAGAAGGCGTCTGGACCCCCAAGGTTCGGCAGGAGCCGCTTGAGAGCAGCCCCCGTCCGATTGAGTTTGGGGGCCAGACGTCGGAAGTGCTCCTCGAAATTCCATCGGCTGTCGAGGACAAGTCCTAGGTACTTCATCGTCGACCCGACGCCGATGTGAACTCCTTCTACCGTTAGTTGGGAACCCGTTGGTGGCGCGTTCCGAGGGCCGTGAAAGCACATGGCCTCGGACTTGTGCAGTGCCACCTTGAGTCCCAACTGCTGGATCCTCTCAACGACTGTCGCAACCCCACGTGTCGCTAGTTCGACCGCCGCCTGGTACGACCTTCCCTGCGCTAGGACCAGCGTGTCGTCTGCGTAGCAGACCACGCTGACCCCTACGGGGAGGTCGGCGCGCAGCACGTAGTCGTACCCGATGTTCCACAAGGGCGGTCCTAGTACCGATCCCTGTGGGACACCGCACGACATCTCTCGCCGTTTCCAATCTCCTTGGACAGGACATATGCTGCGATATAAAATGGAAAAATGGTGTAAACTTGTTTCTTTGCAAGCCAAATAAACATGTCATCTTTTTTTCTTGACATACTTGTCTAATAAATAAAGTTTTTCCCCTCTTATTGCCTGCAATCTGTCTGTTCCTGACATTTAGCTGGATGTTATGAGTGTGATAAAGTGACTTGCGTGGTATGTACCAGGAGATCTTGGGGTCGTGCTCTTCTATTTAATCTTTGAAAGATAAGGCCGGTTTCCATAAGTCCGTGTGTGTTGGGACGTTGAGATAGCCTCTTTTTGTATTTTGTAAGAGATTCCAGTATCTCTTTTTCTATGTTCAATATTTTCAAGTCTCTGTGTGATGTTTCATTGGTGATGTTGATACATTTTTTTGGACTGACTTCATTGCAGAGGCTGCGTATGGCGTGGGCGACGTGGGCCACCGCCCACCGCCTCGCGGTCCAAGGGGCCTCGCACCTCGAAGGTCCGCAAACGCAAAAATGATGATTGTCCGCTTCACTGTTAATTCATTATCATTACAAAGTATAAAACAAAGTCGCTTCCTCCCTATGTATGCTTAAATCTTTAAAACACAACGGACACACAACACAACAACGCACACACAACGGATTTTGATGCGGTTTTTTTAATAGATATAGTGATGCAAGAGGAAGGTTTATGGGCATAATACATGCATAATAAATTCAATATCAGTACCCGTGCGAAGCTGGGGCGGGTCGCTAGTACTTAATAATGTAAAATAATTACAATAAAGAACTTTGCATTTTTATGAATAAAAATTTTAATCCATACGTCCAAATTAACGCCTTCAATTCCCTGCCCTGGAGTTGCATTAGGATGGCACTCCGGTATCACCGGGTGCCCGACTACCTTTGTCGTGTGATCGAGGCCTACCTGTCAGAGAGGTTCATTATCTACCCCGGTCACCAGGGTGAATGGAAACGGCGAGAGATGTCGTGCGGTGTCCCACAGGGATCGGTACTAGGGCCGCCCTTGTGGAACATCGGGTACGACTACGTGCTGCGCGCCGACCTCCGGGGTCAGCGTGGTCTGTTACGCAGACGACACGCTGGTCCTAGCGCGGGGAGAGTCATACCAAGCGGCGGTCGAACTAGCGACACGTGGGGTTGCGACAGTCGTAGAGAGGATCCAGCAGTTGGGACTAGAGGTGGCGCTGCACAAGTTCGAGGCCATGTGTTTTCACGGCCCTCGGAACGCGCCACCAATAGGTTCCCAGCTAACGGTAGGAGGAGTTCACATCGGCGTCGGGTTGACGATGAAGTACCTGGGACTTGTCCTCGACAGCCGGTGGAATTTCGAGGAGCATTTCCGACGTCTGGCTCCTAAACTCAATCGGACAGGAGCTGCCCTGAAGCGGCTCCTGCCGAACCTGGGGGGTCCAGACGCCTCCTGCCGGAGGCTCTACGCCGGCATCGTTCGGTCCATGGCCCTTTATGGGGCACCAGTGTGGGCGCCGTCGCTGCGTAAACGCCCGGCGGCCCAGCTGAACGCCTGCCAGAGGGTCATGGCCATCCGGATGGTGCGGGGATACCGCACGGTGTCCCGCGAAGCGGCGAGCCTCCTTGCTGGCCTACCACCATGGGATTTGGAGGCAACAGTCCTTGCACACATGCACGATCTGCGCGTGGAGATGCAACGCCGGGGTGAAACTCCGCTACCTGAACATGTTAAGGCATGGTGGAAAGAGCTCCGGCGGGATCTCATGGTGAAATGGAAACAGCGACTGTCGCAACCTAGCGCTGGGCACGCCATAATTTCGGCAGTAGTGCCCCTCTTTGAGGCGTGGCTGGATAGACCTCACGGCGTCCTCACCTTCTGCATGACGCAGGTCCTCACCGGACATGGCAAGTTCGGGAGGTTCCTGCACCGGATCCGTGCGGAAGAGACGCCCGGGTGTCGCCACTGTGTGGCCAGCCCGGAGGACACGGTGGAGCACACGGTAGAAGTGTGCCCCGCTTGGGAAGAGCAACGCCGTGCCCTCGTGGGGGTGATCGGCGGCGGCGACCTCTCGCGCCGGGCCTTGGTTCAGGCCATGGTCCGCAGCGAGGAGGAGTGGCAGGCGGTCGCCTCCTTCTGCGAGGCAGTAATGCTCGTAAAGGAGGAGGCTGACAGCATAAGGCAAAGGCAACGGCGCACTCGCCGTAGCCGTCGCCGCCGCGATCCTGCCGATATCCGGCCACCGTAGACACTAGCTTGCGGACGGTGAGCAATGGGTAGCTCGCCGTCCGGTCGTCTGGTAGCAGTCCAGACCGAGCCCAAGTCGTCGACGGCGCGCTCCGTTCCCGCGCGCCTCAAGGAGTTGTCAGCACACCGTAGGGGCCCAACAGGGTCGAAGCCTCCCGGAGCTGAGGGTTGATGCGAAAGCGTTACACCGGGGCTCTGGGAATAAGGCAAGGAAGGCACGGGGTAGGTTCTTTAGTCAGTAAGAGTCTGACACTGTTTCCCGCTCCGCCCAAGAGTGGGATTCGTCATTCGATGATTTTTACCTATCATAAAAAAAAAAACGTCCAAATTGGTCTAAGGATGCTTTTGTACAAAAGTAGTTTGTTTTCCACTGTGAGTTGGGAGCCCGGCCCCAGATGCCAGAACATCTCATCTAATAATTAAGTTATCTTTTTGCAGGGAAATTCCCCGTTATTAGAAGAAATAGAAGACCAGTTTGGGTGTTGTACTGGGTTGACTTTATCACCCATGGAGCATGTGAGCATACAGTCTGATGATGGGTGTCAAACAGAATGTGATCCTATCAAAGAAGAGTTACCAGATGTGTGTGAGAGACTAGATGATGTCTTTGAGCCAGAGGAGGAACATCAAAGTGATGGTATGTTTTTAAGAACTAGAAATTTAATTATTTATTTATACCAATATTTATTTATTTATTTTTACTTTATTAATTACATTAGTTTACAGTACACAGTACAGTACAGTTACAGTAGTAATTACATTAGTTTTTTTTAATTACATTAGTGAAAGTCTAGCCTTCTGTCAGCGGCTTCGCCCGCGTGTAAGTAGGGTTCTTTATACAAGTTTTAACCCCCCCTTTACATCTCTTTAGGAGCTGAATTTTGAAAAACCAACAAAATTAAAATTACAAAATAATAAAAAAATCAAATCAAGGAAATGTCAATAAAAATACAATTTTAAACAATTTAAGTGTCAAGATGAATATTAAAATGTCAAAATAATATAATATGTCACAGTAATTAAAATATTAAAATTGATTTATATCGACAAGATGTAATGCTATACAAATTCACCATTTAAGTATTCGTCAATAGTATAATAACATTTATCAATAAGGAGCAAATTCATTTTTTTCTTAAATTGTGCACAATTCAAATTTTTTATGGCCTCTGGAATTTAATTATAAATGCGTGGTGCCATACCCAAGACACTTTTTTTTAAGAATGCTGTTTTACATTTATAATTACACAAAGAATTTTTGTACTGTTCTAGAAATGTTCCAATTCATAATGAATTGGAACATTTCTTACCGTTGTAAATTTATCAAAAAGTTTAGGATTTGTTTTGACAAATATACACATTTCTAATATGTACAATGAAGGTAGCGTAAGTATATTTAAAGATTTAAAGTACGGTGCACAGCTGTCGTCAGTTTTCAGACCACACATAGCTCTAATGCACCTTTTTTATGCCTTGAATATCAATTCCCTATCCGTGGAATTACCCCAGAAAATAATTCCGTATCTTAGAAGTGAAGCAACTAGACCATGATAGGCAACAAGTAACGCGTCCATATTGACTTTTCTAGCCAATTGAAAAAGTGCGTAGGCAAATTTACTTATTCTTTTACAAAGCTGTTCTATATGAGGTTTAAAAGTAAGATTATTATCAATATGAATACCTAAAAATACACACACTTTTACTTCTTTTATATCGGTGCCATTGTAATCTACACTAAGTTTTGGGGCTTCAATTCTCTGGTGAAAATGCATTACTTTGGTTTTCTTAAGGTTAATTATTAAATTAATCATATTAATTGGTCGATCTATACTAAGCAAGCAATCATATTTGTTCTCAATTAAAAGAATTTACTTAAAACATAATTGCGTTTTTTAGTACCGGGAAGAAGTAAGCCGGCCTAGTTGTGTTCGCAAGCACCACGCCTCTTTGCCATATCTCTACTGTTTGACATATCTATGCCCTTTTGTTACTACGTCACTCCATGGCAGCGACCGTTTTTGCAGGTCCATTTATTGAGTGTGCAAGTCACCCCCTGCCTTTTATCGAAGAAATTTAATAATATTGTTTAGGCAGGGGCCACAGTCTTAACATAGTTCTTAGTAACCAGTTCTCGTAAGATTCCAAAAACCGTAGCCTTATATCTTAGTTTTCTATATGTCGCAATAGTTTCTCATCAGCCGGGGGTTGTCCTTGGATGCACTAGCATAGCGCGTACAGGTATATTCACCGGTTAGCACCACGTTCCATTAAAAGCGTCTTAAAAATCCTCTGCGAGTTGGCTTCGTCCCCTCGTACGCCTCTCAAAGGCCCAGGACCTGAGATACATAAACATATAACAATAATATAGCACAACTATCACACAACGTCTGGTCCTAAGCTGAGCTTGTGTTATGGGTACTAGACGACCGTAAACATAGTTATAAATTTCTAAATATATACCTTTTATAGATAAATAACACTCAGTCACAGAACAAATGATCATGCTCATCACAAACATCTGTCTTGGGTGGGAATCGAACCCACGACCTCCGGCTCAGCAGTCAGGCCCACTAAATACTAGACCAACAGGCCAGAAACACAACATATATGACGACATAGTGACTTTCTGTGGGTCAGCTGTCTGCCAAAATATATGCTGGCTTCAGGCGATCCATTGAAACCTTGTTTTCCCTTTGCAAAACTTTGTGAGGACTTGTGTACGCTGATTGTAGGGAGCCACGTAATGCGTCACGAAGAAACACGTGATCAGTGGGCTGCAAATCCTTCTAATCAAAACTACTGGTCTTGTTGTGACAAAATGTTGGAGTTGGTGTCAGGTTTTTTTGCGCAGTCAAGTATGTAACGTCGGTCGTTCCTTCCTTAATAGGTGCGAAAAATTCACCAGGGAGCCTTAGAGGTTCGTCGTAAACTATTTCGGCTAAAGAAGCTTTGGCATCCTTGTTGTATCCACTCCGTGTATCAAACAATACCCACTCTGTCCATTTGTCGTTTGGTCACACGTCATATATTTGAACAAGAACAACTCTGCAGCTTTAATGAGAACCGTACGATTTACTTTAATTTCTTTGTGTTTTTAATTTGGCGATAACTATATTTAAAATCACAGGGTCGGCCGTGGTGAAGAAACAAAAACTGCACAAACGAGTAAAAAACCCAGAAGATGTAATCACAGAAAATCAAAAGGAGAATGAAGAGTCCGTCACAAAAGTTGCCCAGAACAAGTCATATTGTACGTCCAAACTTATTCCGACATTCATAAAACCACTATCTGAAGCTAAACCTCGAGTTAATATCAGTGTTATTGATAATACTTTAGACACTAATTATCGAAATAATACTAAAAAACGTAATTTAACAAATTACACTCGTACACGCACTGGTGGAGCGTCTTACAAGTGTGATATTTGTCAGTACAGTTGTAAAGACAAGAGCTATTTAAGAAAACATATTCGTGTACATACTGGCGAAAAACCTTACAAATGTGAAGAATGTCAGCTTTGTTTTAGTTATAAGACCAGTTTAACATACCATATTCGTACGCACACTGGCGAGAAACCTTACAAATGTGAAGAATGTCAGAGTTATTTTAGACAAAAGAGCAATTTAACACAACACACGCGTACGCACACTGGCAAGAAACCTTACAAATGTGAAGAATGTCAGCTTTGTTTTATTTCTAAGAACAGTTTAACATACCATATTCGTACGCACACTGGCGAGAAACCTTACAAATGTGAAGAATGTCAGAGTTATTTTAGACAAAAGAGCAATTTAACACGACACATGCGTACGCATGCTGGCGAGAAACCTTACAAATGTGAAGAATGTCAGCTCTGTTTTAGTTGTAAGAGCAATTTAACACAGCATATTCGTACGCACACTGGCGAGAAACCTTACAAATGTGAACAATGTCAGCGTTGTTTTAGTCATAAGGTCAGTTTAACACGACACATGCGTACGCACACTGGCGAAAAACCTTACAAATGTGAAGAATGTCAGCGTTGTTTTAGTTCTATGAGTAATTTAAGAAAACACATTCGTAAGCACACTGGCGATAAAGCGTACACATGTGACGAATGTCATGTTAGCTTTAGTGAGAAGAATCATTTAATAAATCATATTCGTACACACACTGGCGAGAAACCTTACAAATGTGAATAATGTCACAGTTGTTTTAACAGTATGAGTTGTTTAGGAAGACACTTCCGTACGCACTAGGGCTTGCATCCCGGAAGTCTCGGTCTCGAAAATATCGAGTCTCGGCAATTTTTTGTCATTTACAAGACTCGAGACTTATAGTCGTAGCTTCAGTCTCGAGAATGACGTGTTTAGCCAAACAAGATTATTTTGTATTAGTTATATTGATACACCAGAGATGGCGTTGTTAGTTGCGCTACAGTTTCTACATCGCGGTGTTAAGATTCGCAGCGGATAGTATAAGGTCGTGATGTGAGAACAGTTCGTCAATCCAAAATTCAAATTCAAATTTCGAAACCAGTGAACTATGTAACAGTGTAGTGGTATAACAGTGCGGTAGTAGTAACAAGTGGTGTTAGCAGTGTACCTACTACGAATAAAGTGACTTGAGGTCAGGGTTTGGACCTCAAGTGAAGATCAACCTGGGTTTTAATTCAGAACCATATAACCCCCAAGACGAGGATTATTCAATCATTTCATTAAAACATTACAATATTCGTCTTTATATCTTCTTAAAAATAAAATAAAATAATATTTCACATACATTAATTTATGAAAAAGTTTTTAGGACATTGACTGTTAATAAAGTCAGTTTAGCTATTTTCATAAACACAAAACAAGTCATAACTTTTTCAAAACGTGTCTAATTGGACTTCTATTGCTTACAATATTATTTTTAAGCTACATCCTAGTGAATTACATGAGGTTCTTTCTATTTAGTCATCAAATAAAATGTCTCATTATCAAAATCCTATTACGTAAACTAGCGTAAATCGCGAATATTTCTGATTTTTCAACATTTCCAAATCCAATTGTATTGTTGCTAATAGTTTAAAGTAATGAAAACCACTAATTACCTTTATTTTTACTAAACGACAGTGAGGGCTTAAGAAAATTTATATCTTAAATCAGGGCAACTAACTATTGCGCATCATTTTTGCGAAGGCAACCAGTATTTGTTTAGTTCCTTGGGGCACATTCTTTCAGCTGATGCTTGATTTTTTCAAATAACAGATGAGGGTAAATTAGGTTAAAAATGTAGTAACAAACTTTAATATTTAACATCATTTGCATTAAATTTAGCGAGGCAACCATTTTGTTTTATAATCTAAGGAGGCAACCTATTCGCAATGTATTAATAAATGCGTTATCTGGCATGTAATATTTACCATAATCGAATAACATATGAGGGGTCATCCTTGTTCTATGTATCTCGTACTATCTACTTCGAGTTCGTTATTTTTTTGGTTGAATGAGATTTGCTTCCCCAGGTAAATGTAAGCGTTTACATATCGCTTGTCCGGAAGAATACAGTATCATGTCAAAATGTGGCACTAACTGACTTAATAATACAGTTCGACTAAAAAAAGTACGTACTATCTTTTAAATTAGGTCGAAAATCGCTTTCACCTTGAATGAACGAATTTTTTAATGAATTTTTTTGAAATAAATAATTTAAAAGGTAGTACGTACTTTTTTTAGTCGAACTGTGTTATTAAATCAGTTAGTGCCAAATTTTGACATGATACTGTATTCTTCCGGACAAGCGATATGTTAGCGGTGAATTTTCCAGATAATATTGGTCTTTCAGTGTGGTTTGTCATGACATTACTTTTGGTTAGGTTGATTTCTAAGCCCACTTTACGACTCTCTTCGTATATAGTGTTTAACATTCCTTGCAGTTGATTCGTATTTTCTGAGAGCAGGACTATGTCGTCAGCAAATCTCAAATGACTCAAGTAACGTCCATTCATATTTAAGCCAACCTTTTCCCAATTTAGTTTGCCAATGATGGCCTGTAGCACCGCTATGAAGATAGTTGGCGAGAGTGGGTCTCCCTGCCTTACACCTTTGCTTATTTGTATGGGAGGTCCTGTAGTCTCTAGCTTCACTCTGCTAGTACTGTTGACATAGATATTTTTTATAACTTTTATGTAGTCTAGTGGTACTTCTTGTGAGAGTAGAGTTTCCCATATTGATGAGTGGAACAGAGAGTCAAATGCTTTTTGGTAGTCGATAAAGACAATGTAGAGTGGTCTCTTAAACTCTTGGTATTTCTCTATCAGTATTTCTAGCGAGTGTATGTGATCCACTGTTGAAAAACCTCTTCTAAAGCCGGCCTGTTCAACAGGTTGGTATTTATCTGTGCTTTCTTTTATTTTTTTCTCGATTATTGCGGAGAACAGTTTATCAAGATAACGTCTACAATTTTAGATAAATACTTGCCGATTTTTAGTAATATGTAAATGTTTTATCGGAAAGCGCCTGCTATGAATTTCTTAGCAAATAACAGCGAATGCCAAAAGCTAGTCGTAAATAAATTTATATCTTGTTATTTGCTAAATAATTCACAGCAGGCGCTTTCCGGTAATAAAACATTTACATATTACTAAAAATCGTTATCTTGACATACAATAAATATACATTTGTTTGTATTATGGCCTGTGCATAATCAGCGTGAAATAAGCGTTATTTTAAAGTGGTCCTGCTGGAGAGTATGCTCTGTAGCATGACTACTTTGAATTGATATTTTCCAAGAAACTAACAATATACAAAGGAAATTGTCCAATTGTGGCCATTTTTAAACACGCTGCTCAACAAAAATCTAATATATCAATAATTTTATTTATATTTTAGCGAATGTCTGATGCTACTAACTTTGTATCAATTAGCACTGTAAAAAATCTTATTTTTTTGGTATTTGTTTTGATTTTAGAGCTTTGATGAGATTTAGTGTTGCCAAAAAAAACTGCATAAACAAAAATTCAAATCGATTTATTTTAGATCGATTTGGTAGGGTAATCTCTCCACTATATTTAACGCACTTCATATGATCATTGTATTAAAAAATATGAGTTAACTCTAAAATAAATGATTAAAGATCTTAGAATAATAAATCAAAGAGTTTATTATAGGTACCAGTAGAACAACAAAATATAGAATATATTATTGATTTTAAAAAATCAATTGTCAATTCCTTATTTATCGATATAAATATTTTTAATTGACAACACAGTACTTAAAAAAATGTTGTGTATTGTCAAAATGACGTTTATTCGTTTTGTTTCTTTGTGTCGTGAGTGTTGTTTTTCCAAGTTTTATTGCGATTACTTTGGCTTTTCGTAATGGATTCTGATTCTTGACGACCCTGGCACTTCCTTGGAGACTGAACCTTATATTTATGATGAACCAGGCACATCTACGGACACTGTACCTCACCCAAACCAATTTTAATAAAATGTTAAAAAATATGAACTTAAATATAAAATCTTGATACAAAACTAAGTGTGTGTCTTAATTCTTACTGATTTGAACTATTAAATCACACATGTATTATTAGCTGAACTGTTTGTTTATAAATGGCCAAAGTCCCATACAAGTTGGTCAAACCCCTTTGAATTAAAAAGATGTTGCCGCCATTGTTCAGACATTTCTTTTGCGAATAAAACAAATATCTCGACACCATAATGAAAACAATACTACGGGGCTAAAATGACGCGCGATCTGTAGCTCTACAATGAGATGTCATTGAAAAAATACTCGCTAGCGTGCTAACGTAGATCGAATACCTAGATTTCGATAACGCTTGCACCATGAGATTTACGCTGTCTTACGCAGGCGCTAATAGAGCAAGAGCCAGCGGCCCGCAGGCCTTCGGTAAAGTATAAAAGCTGTAAGTTTCTCAATGTATGTCCCCAACACAGGTAAGAACGAATCCCGTCTATGTAACTTGGGTCGCGGTGGCTTTCGCAGGTATCAGGTAATAAAGGTGTGTAAAATTGTGTGTTAAATTCGTTAAAGTATAAAACTCAGTTTTTACATATTTTACTTATAATAATCCCAAAAGTCACCTTGCCGAAAGCCAGACACAACGTACGGTTCCAACCCTCTGCCAGACACCCTTAAAGTATATTTAATTATTACTATACTTACGGTATAGTATAAAAGCTGCAATTTATATATGTTATTTGGATAACTATAAAATAATGTTTTTTCAATAGCCAGACAGTTTCAGTGGTTCCTTTATGTTGCCAGGCACATAAAGGAACCACTGAAACCATTACCTATATTATCCTATCTTTTCTTATATCTATGGCTACAAAATTTGTAGCCATAGATATAAGAAAAAAAAAAATTATTTAACAAAAAATGGTTATGAATATGTGATTAAATTTAACAGACACAGCTTGGTAACATTTTATAAAATATAAATAAATTCACGTTCAATAGAAATAATTCATGTTGGTATCCAACATGAATTCTCATTTTAGCTTGAAATTCACGTTTTTCACGTCGTTGGTCTTCAAATTCAGCGACCACGACCATATTCCATACTAAATAAGCTCTTGCAGACATATTTTTGGCTTTATTACACTCAAAAACGTATACCACTTTAACGTAAACATATGATTCACACGACAAAAAGCTAGTGAGCTACGTAACTATTATCGTAAGCGTATTATTCGATAGCTGCTGTCGAATTAGACTAATGGTACCGTTTTGTATGGCGACAGTCAGGGCCGTTTTATCCATAAGGCAATGTAGGCAACTGCCTAGAGGCCCCGCCAGGTTTAGGGGCCCCGCGCTTCATGAAAAAAATAGTGCATGTTTCATAAACAGTAAAAAGAATAATTTGAAATTTCGATGACATGACATTTAACTAGCCATTTGCCAAACTATATACATACCTATATATTAAAAAAAGCGTAATTATGAATAAAGTTTTAGACACAAAGTATATAAAGTTAGTAGGGTAGGGGGGCCCCGAGACGTGCATTGCCTAGGGGCCCCGACGTGCATAAACCGGCCCTGGCGACAGTTCAAAAACGTTTGTGACTATCGAATAGATTACATTACGTTTTTAACCTATCGAAATCTATGACACGACCGCTAGGGACGCTGTACAATATTTCATACAAATCATTTACGGAGACGCTAGCGAGTATTGTTGCGTAAACTCATGGTAGAGGTACTGTAAGAAATCCCTAAGTGAGGGCCACGTCTCGAATTCTTTTATCGAGCACGCTATTTCGGCTTTGCCGTCTAGCTGGCTGATGATATAATTATTTAAATACAATAGCCTGTTGATTTTGGGAAGCTAAAGAAATCGCATTGTCGCAATTATTTATAAAAGCGTTTAGCTTTTCCCGGCTGCCATCAAAAGGTTTTATAAATTTTAAAATTACTTCCCTGGGCTCTTCCTTGACATTCTTGGAACTTTGAGACATTATTTTAAAATAATACAATTGTACAAGCAAACCCTGGAAATAAAATTAGTATGGCTTATGTATAAGTCTACACGTTAAATCACGTCGAACTGTTCTCATCGCTGTACACCGGAACTGCGTGGTCTCTGTCTAGACGCTGTTACAATGTTACTGTGAGGTAAGCCGTCACAGGTAAGTTTGATGGAACTTTGTTAGTATTGACTATTTATAAGGAATGTTCACAAAACTCACAGGAACGCCACCAAACATGCGTTTTTCATGTTTATGCTGGAACTGGAGCTGGAGTTCTGGATACTGGAACCGGAGTTGACCTTGAGCCAGGTCGGTGCTGGGTTTGGAGACGAGTGACGCCACCTGCGTCACAGGTCCTTGCCGCTTACTGCACAGTGGATCGGCTATGAGGTCACCGGTGTGGTGTACAGAATACACCTGGATTATACGAGTCACTTCGGATATTATGCACTCACTAAACTTCACTGGTTACTGATTTTCGGAGGGGACCAGGATTTTTCTAATCCCTTTTCCGCTGCCACCAATGTTACAAATCGGTCTGGGTCACACTTTTTAAAAAAGGAAACACTTTTGGCTATAAGAAACTAAATAAAATGCGCGAGTACAACACATGGGTGCACGGGACGAAGGTTGGAAGACGACTGACTGGATGAGTGGGATGGATGACTACGTGTCAAGGAGTGATGTGTCAGCACTCTGAGAGAAATGCAGCATGAGCTGCTGGCGAAGCCAGAAAGGGTGCAATGGAAGGGTACAACAGGTCGAAAGAATAAAATTATTAATTAAATAAAAACATAAATTAAGTTTTTGTTTTCGTGTACTTCTATAACTGAGTAATCAAGTGCTGCATATTATTTGTTTGCTGTGTGACAGTCGTAAAAGTGGCGCCCAACGTGGGTTTCGCGACTACTGAACTGCATCTGGCAATTTTTATATGTTTGCATGTAAGGAACGCAATAATAATTTATTGCCTTATATCTTACTATTATTGATAATTTGAGATACATCTCGTTTCTGTCGGAGCTGGGTTTTTTTGTTAGTATTCCTCTTTACACAAGTATTACGAATAGGTAAAGTTTGTTTTTTTTTGTTTGTAGGAGGAACCATAAACCGGAGTTACTTTAATCAAGATTGAACTTTGAAGGTCTTTTAAATATTGGTGTAAAAATATACAAAACGTGAAGTAATCGGATTTTTTGTTTGTTGTCGTTCCTTTAATAATAAGTGAAAAAATGACTTATGATATTTAGATAAAAATAAAAGCTATCTCATCAAAATTATACGAAATATTACAAAATGTTTTCTCCGGTCATGGGGAAAACTGACTGTGTTGCAGATTTTATGAATTGACTGCCCCATTGTTTTTGTTATAAAAAGTCCCATATTTCGTGTTTTGGTGGCATCTGTAATGTTTAAACTTCTTTCTACTATTATTTTGCTTCGCTATCACACATGCGAATGGAATTCGCATAGAATATCGCTTTATTGTTCCTGAGTAACTTTGGCTATATTTTAAATAAGCGGACGAAACCGCGGGCAAAAGCTGGTAGGTTATAATTCACACGTCATTAGCAGGTAATTTTATTTTCGTTAGTAAAATTTAATTAAAAATCGAAATGATTTTTATTCCATATATGCCTACATGGGCATCGTAACGTACCACGATACACGGCACGACGCCGTCGATATAATACAGGGTGAATTGTCCGCACTAGACGCGTCCTGCTCCTGCTGTTGTTAAGAAGACGGATTAAGAAAAGACAGAAACTCAGAAGATACTGGATCCACCCATTTCTTTTAATCATGAATAACGGGAGCCGTGTCTCGTGGCACTTTACGAAGTCGCGACGTAGTTTTTTACGTTGCTCGTCGTAGATTCCCACGAAACGACGTCGCATCGTGGCACGACGTCGTATCGTGTTTATGTGTCCGGGACCTAAACTAAAAGGGATAAATAAATATAATAAATAATACGCATCTTTTTTATACAATGTCATAGCTTTTTTATATTTATAGGTTATGTAAATCGTAAAAAACGTTCAATTATTGTATCAAACATCACACAAAACATTGTAATCATATTAATCAATATAACCCAGCGAGTAACCGAGATAACTGGAAGGAATGGAGGGAGGCCTTTGCCCAGCAGTGGGACAGCACAGGCTATCTATAATATATATATATATATATAATAACTAAACCCATGGGATGGAGTTGGTACATTGTACATAACTCACACATGTTTTGCCACGACTAGAACTCTAATAAAACTTCCACCTGATGTTGTCATCTCGAAGCAACCTCCTATAATATAATAATAATATAATATAATATTCGACAACCATCACCCAACGTCGTCTAGTAGCAAGTTAAGCAGAGCTTGTGTTATGCATACTAGACTACTTATATATTTCTAAATACATACACATTATATATAAATTACAACCCAGACACAGAACAAATGATCGTGCTCATCACACAAACATTTTTCCTGGGTGGGAATCGAACCCACGACCTCCTGAATAGCAATCAGGGTCACTAACTACTAAACTGGCAGGCCAGTCAACAAATGGGCTATGTCACACAAATACGCGGAAGCGCAAAAAAACGCGTGTTTTTTTTTAATTTTTACCCCAGCTCGGTCCTAGGGTTAAAAAATATAACAAAGTAGGTACTGTAAATACCTTATTTTTATTAAAACATATTTTTATTGCATAATATATTTATTCAGACACAATACAGACAAAACTAAACTTATAAATAACTGAATAATATTATACTGATAATTGATTGAACAAGCCTTTTTTCTACCAATCATTCACTCACATTGTCGCAGCACTATGCGAACGAGATACGAACCATGCCCGGTACTACGTTTAATAAACTGCCTACCTACCGCTATATTTTTATATCGTAATGGTATAAAGTTTATTTCGACAATGTACTTAAATAAAACTATATTGGCGCATAACACATACTTACATGTTATAAGAAACACCATGGTTTCCCAGATTTGTAGTAGCAGATCGATTTGTACAGTTGGAAACTGCACAATTATCCATTTTTTATTTTAGAGCGAACGTATTTGCGACGCAAAACGATACACTATGTATGCGAAAAGAACTAGTTTTATATAACGTGCATGGTCATATGGCCAATGTACTTTGGCAGATGGGTATGCCTTGTTATGCCGTCTCCATAGGTTAAATGCTCTAAGGTGTGACTACATCGAATATGATTTGTTAAAGTAGGTACTCTTATGACTAAAACAACGCTGACATTCTTCACATTTGTACGATTTGTCACCGGTGTGCGTGCGAATGCTATTACAGCATAAATGAATACATGAATGACAAATTTATACAGCTTTAATAATATTAAATAGAAATAATGGGTAATAATAAAGAGTTTTAATATAATGATATAAATGATTAATGTATCTATTAGAATGTAAAGATATATTTTATTAATATAACTAAATGATAAATGACAATGTACCTAGAATAAGTTTAGTCTAAAAGTATTTATCCTTCATAATATTGTCTATTGCTGTGCCCAACAGAGTCCACAATTGTGTCTTTATTTAACATCTATGCATGTACATTGTGGAATGCAATAAACATTTGAGTATTGAGTATTGAATGTGTATTGTTAAGCTACATTTCACACTAAAACAATACTCGCATTTTTCACATTTGTAAGGTTTTTCGTCAGTGTGCGTACGAATGTGTAGTTTTAAACTATTGTTATTACTAAAACAAAAGCTGACACACTTTACATTTGTTAAACTTCTCGTCAGTGTGCGATCGTACGCACACTGGACGCAACTTAACACTTTAGTATATGTCTTGCTAAGTTACTTTTCTGACTGAAACCACGATTACATTCTTTACACTTGTAAGGTTTTTCGCCAGTGTGCGTCCGAATGTGTGCTATCAATAAATTCTTTCGACTAAAACACTTCTGACAATATTCACATTTGAAAGGTTTTTCGCCAGTGTGATTACGGATGTGAGTTCTCAAATTACTTTGGCTTCCAAAACATAGCTCACATTCTTCACATTTGTAAGGTTTTTCGCCAGTGTGCGTACGAATGTGAATTATTAAATGTGGCTTTTGGCCGAAACTAAGCCCACATTCTTGACATTTGTAAGGCTTTTCACCAGTGTGCGTACGAATGTGTGTATTTAATCTTTGCTTACTACTAACACAACGCTGACATATATTACATTTGAAAGGTTTTTCGCCAGTGTGCTTACGAATGTGTGCTGTCAAAGTACTCTTTTGACTAAAACATAGCTCACATTCTTGACATTTGAAAGGTTTTTCACCAGTATGAATAAAAATGTGTGTATTTAAACTTGACTTACTACTAAAACAACGCTGACATATATTACATTTGAAAGGTTTTTCGCCAGTGTGTTTACGAATGTGATTCGTTAAATGACGCTCATTACCAAACCTAAACCCACAGTATTCACATTTGAAAGGTCTGTCCCCGGTGTGAACACGATTATGTCTTATAAAATCTGCCTTGCTTTTACAATTGTGCTGACAAATCTCACACTTAAGATGCGCTCCATCACTTATACGAGTATACTTTGTTAAACTACTTTTATTAATATTGTTACGACGATTTGTGTCTAAAGTAGTATCAATAACACTATTATCAACTAGAGGTGTTGTATTTGTTAAAGTTTCTTGGAATTTCGGTATAAGTGTGGACGTACATTGTTGAATGTTCTGGCCAACTTTTGTGACCGATTCTTCATTTTTCTTCCCATTTCCTGTAATTACATCTTGTGGTTGTTTTCCTCGTGTGTCCAGTTTTGGTTTCTTCGCAACAGTCGACCCTGTGATTTTAAATCTAGTAAGCGTCAAATTTAAAGTACACTCTAATGAAAGAGAATGAATTGTTTTTTTTATAAAGGTTTTTTATTTTGTTTAACACGCAAATTTTTTTTTTTCGTTCATTAAAACTAGATGAGGCCAGTGTTTCCTAACTGACTACCTTGAGAAGAAACACCGAAACAAACTAACAAACTAACAAACTCAGGTGTCAGTCTCTTTTTAAGTCCATACACAAACATGTCGATGAATTGTTTGTGTAAGATTTCTTATATCATCTAATATAACAACGGTGCAGCCAAAAGCAAGAGTTATGATACACACAGGACTGCCCTGATGTATCTGCAATCAGTGTTCATTACTTCAGATGTGCTGTGAGACATCGGGCAGTAAGAGTGTGCTCTCTCTGCAGCGACATCAACTAACTACTAACTTGTTACACCAGTCGGCCTGTTCGCTCACACAATGATTCACTAATACTCACGTGTCGTGTCACTGGCTCTTCGCTTCTTCCTCGGTGCTTCTTGTTCTTCTTCCACTTCCGTTTTGAACTCTATTATAGGCAAATCATCTTCTGAATCAGAGTGTTGTGTTGGTATATCTTCTGAATAGCTTATGTTTCGATTTTCCAGTTCTAGCTCTGTGAGGAGGCACAAACAGTGAATAATGAAATGTTAATGATGTGGTAGGTTAATTGGTAAAACTGAGAAATAAGTGTAAATCAGTATTTGTGAAAGACAAAGTCCGGACTCATTAAAAATCGCTTTTAGCGGTAAGACCGCATTGTAACACCTTAGTAATTTTAAGCTCCTTATGTACCAAGTTGTATTTATGGTGTACATATAATAAAAAGAATATCTATCTAACGACCAATCTAAATTACTCTTGGACTCAGAACTGCGCGGGCAGTCAACTGGCTAAGTCTTACGCTGTCTCTACCACAAAACTCTGGAATGAGGTTCCTCTTGACATCAAAAGAGCTGGCAGTGATTTTTCCTTCAAGCGCTAAATTCGGAACTACTACTTAAAATCCTCTCAACCTTAGTTGTCATAATTGTCATATTTTAAGTTCTCTTAGTTATAATCACATAATATTTATCAAAGTAGTTATTAGTTTATTATAAGTATTAGCATTAATACGTTTTTTTTTACTGATTAGTATTACACTCTTTTTAAAATATCGTGTACACCTACAGTTTCGCCAAGTCTGTCTATCCGTTCGGGGATAATCTCAGCGACCGTTAGCACTAGAAAGCTGAAATTTGGTATCAATATGTATATCAATCACGCCGAGTAAGACCAAAAACAAAAATTGGCAAAACATATTTAATTAGGGTATACACGGGCTACTGGGTTTTGTTACATTGTGAGAAATTGTTGACGGACGGGAAACTACGGAATCCTACACTGAGCGTGGCCCACCACGCTCTTGGCTGGTTTTATTAACACAAAGGTTGACTGGTAGAGAATGCCATGTAGCATTAAGTCCGCCGATATACCACTATTGTACATGAAGTTCAATTAAATAAACTGCCAACGGAACGTCCCCCCGCGCCCCGCCCCAATCACCCGTTGCATACATATATTGTACGCACGGCTGCACTCACGGGGTCGTAACGTTTTTATTTTTATTCAAAACCATGTTTTCGGGAGAATTTAAAGTGTAAGCAATATTTATGGTTTTGTTTTATAGTAGGTAAAAATTATCGAATCCCGCCCTTGAGTTGAACGCGACACAGTGTCAGACTCTTATTGACCAAACAACCTGCCCTGTTCCTACGTCGCCATCTATACCAGGGCTTGAGCCTTTCTTTCAGACACGAACCCTTGGCCCCAGTTGGCTTCGACCATTCTGCAGGGTCCCTGGTCCCTACGGTTTGCTGACAACTCCCTGAGGCGCGCGGGAACAGTGCGCGCCGTCGACGACTTGGCTTGGTCTTGACGATTACCACACCACCGGCTTGCGGACTTTACGGTTTGGTCCGGGACTTGCGGACGGTGAGCAATGGGTAGCTCGCCGTCCGGTCTTCTGGTAACAGTCTAGACCAAGCCCAAGTTGTCGACGGCGCGCACTATTCCCGCACGCCTCAAGGAGCTGTCAGCAAACTCGAGGAGCCCTACAGGGTCGAAGAGGGGCCCAGGGGTTGATGCGAAAGCGTTACACCGGGGCTCTGGGACTAAGGCAAGGAAGGAACGGGGTAGGTTGTTTAGTCAGTAAGAGTCTGACACTGTTTCCCGTTCCGCCCAAGAGCGTGATTCGTTATTCGATGATTTTTACCTACCAGAAAAAAAACCTTAAAAAAACATATTTTTCCACCTTTTACCTCAGCACTTTGTCGGCGTGATTGTAAATGATAAACAAATGTCAGCTTTCTAGTGCTAACGATTGCTGAGATTATCCGCGGACGGACAGACGGACAAACTGACTTGGCGGAACTATAAGGGGTTCTTGTTGACTACGGAACCCTTAAAAGAGATGAACACTAGTTTTGCGTCAATAATATTATTTAGAGTTTGAGTCCCAGACTCATTGGTACACCTCATATTGGTATCAACAATGTTTCAATAATTTAAAATTTGAAAATTATTTATTATATTAATTCAATCCATTTATTTTATGTAATTAAATAATGTTGCTCTGGGTTTATTATTGTCTGAAATAAACAATAAATAAATAATAATAATTTAGATCCGCTCGGGACTCGAGATTCGATACAAGTATACCGTTCTGTTGACATGTCCCGTGTTGCAGTTCCGCGCGTTATCGTCTTACAATCTATTTATACAAAAGGAGAAACTGACTGACTGACATATCAACGCACAGCCTAAACTACTGGGACTAGGAGCGTGAAATTTTGCACAGGGCTTCCTTTTATGACGTAGACGAACACGTAGAAAGTGTTTTTCAAAATTCAGCTCCTAAAGGGATGTAATGGGGGTCTAAAGTTGGTATGAAGAACCCTACTTTCACGCGGGCGAAGCCGCTGGCAGAAGGCTAGTGAGATAATAAGAAGAGTCCTTCGATTGACATGGTTTCAAAGTGCTACAAGAGTGGGGATGCTTTGAACATATCTTTGTTTGTAGGTGTTATAGTTTCTGTGATGTCATGATAGATCAGTGAGTGGTATTTCGCTTTTGTATATATACCTAGATAAGTAAACCACTTAACCATATTCATCAGCCTTGCTAATGTCCTGGGACGCAGGCCTCCTGGGAGAGAGAAAGTGCCATGATCCACCACGCGGACCCAATGCAGATTGGTCAATGTCACATGTCTTCGAATTTATGGTTCTAGGACATGCCGGTTTCCTCACGATGTTTTCCTGCACCGTTTATAGAGCAGTGGTGATGTTATAAATTATACAAAGTAATGCGCCTGGCTGGGTTTGATCCGCTGCTCTCTACTTGACCATATGGGTATAGGTAAATAACTAAATTTCTAGTTCTCAAAAACATACCATCACTTTGATCTTCTTCCTTTGGCTCAAAGACATCATCTAGTCTCTCACACACATCTGGTAACTCTTCTTTGATAGGATCACATTCTGTTTGACACCCATCATCAGACTGTATGCTCACATGCTCCATGGGTGATAAAGTCAATCCAGTACAACACCCAAACTGGTCTTCTATTCCCTCTATAAAAGGGGAATTTAGCTGCAAAAAGATAATTAATATGATTTGATATATTCCACAACTATCCAACCACGTTCTCTAGTCCCGCACTAAGCAGAGCTTGTGTTAAGGGTACTAGACAACTGACAAACATACTTATATATTTCTTATATATTTCTCTATATATATTTCTTTTTATATAAAAATACATACATATTATAGATAAATAGTATAAAACAAAGTCGCTTCGTTCCTATGTATGCTTACATCTTTAGAACCACACAACGGATTTTGATGCGGTGTGTTTTAATAGACAAAGTGATTCAGGTAGGTTTATATGTATAAAATATGCATGATATCTACACTAATATAATAAAGAGGTAAAGTTAGTTTTATTTTTTTGTTTGTAGGAGGTAATCTCTGGAACCACTGGTCCGTTTGGAGAAATTTTTGCAATAATAGAAAGCTGCTTTACTCCTGAGTGACATAGGCTATATTTTATGTACGTGAACGAAGCCGCTGACAAAAGCTAGTATGTAATATTAACATTGCACACGGGCGAAGCTGGGGCGGGTCGCTAATTATAGATAAATTACACCTAAACACAGAACAAATGATTCTGCTCATCACACAAACATTTGTCCTGGGTGGGAATCGAACCCACGACCTACGGTATAGCAGTTAGGGTTACCAGCCACTAGACCAAGAGGACAGTTGTTTTATTATTAGATAAGTAAGTAGTGTAGTAGGTGTCCGATGCTACATTACAACTTAACCTGTGGCTGCTTGACAATCAGTTTCAATATATGTACATCTCCAGGACTACATAGTCCTAAATTTGTGATTGGAGTGAACTCTCTAATGAAGTCACAGGGTACATACCCTACAATCGCATTTTTGAGCGCAAACAGCAAGTTCTGTTATCAATAGCTTACTCCAACCTACCCTGCTCGAAGTTAGAGTCACTTGGGTCATAGAGTCATAAAAGAATGACTCTAGGTAAGCACTCTGGTAATTTTTTAACCCAGCCCTGGAGTTGTATCAGTCAACAAATGCCTCACCTCATAATCCTCATTCATCATCTGAGTGAGCCGCTCTTCAGCTTCCAGACATTTCCTCTGCAGTTGGCAGCATTGCTTTAGTTTAGTGCAGCAGATGAAACAAGCGAGCATCGGTCTACTGTCTCCAGTTACAAACTGCAACAAAACTTGTCTTCAACTGAATTTTTCTATGAATAAATTACATTATTGAACTGTCTGTATCACCATGTACTGTATTGTGTTTTGTACAATAAAGAGATAAGAATTCAAATGTGAAGTATGTTGGAATAGTCTTTAATTTTATAGAACAAATCTTTTTATTTTTCCACTTGTTTAATATACCTCCATGCTTGTATTATAATTGTGTCTTGATGAATAAAAGCAACCAAGTTTAATGAAAGCTTACATTTTATTCTAATACCAGTATCCCAATTATATTTCCTGTGATTTCTACTGGCTATACACCCAGCATGTTAGTGAGAATTGAGTTGCACCGCGCACATAATAGAATAATAGTAAATAAAATTAAGTTTAAGAGTGGGAACATGGACAGTTACGAGAGGAGATGACGAACATAGAAATGATGGAACAACTGTAAGATCGATTACGCTCTAGAAAGGCGGATCCTGATGACATGTAGTGCAATTTAGCGCAAAACTAACACGTGTGATAAGTGCAAGGTAATGATGTTGTTCAGGACAACAGTAAGTGCATAGTTCTGCTTATCGTACGCCTCTACTCACACGGAGAGTGATGCTTGCTCGAGGCAAGTGATAAGTCCAGAATAAAACTTACCGGATTATCAGTCAGCCTCTCATACAGCGCATGTAAGTCTTTGTTTGTCACTACATACATGCTAACGTTCTCCGCTAAACACAGCCTACACATTGGTAGCTTCTCCATTTTCTTTTACTAAATAAATTCAGTAAAGTTGTTTAATAAACAAAACCAAATAAATAAACAAAACCAGTTTCAGACGTTTGTTTACTTGTTTAGTTTTTGTTTTATATACTTGTTCTTAATTTTATAATGAAATATTTTTTTTTTTTTTATGGCAATTGAGCCGGTTGCGACTATTCTGCCAGTGTCACGTTGAGACGGTGGCTTGGTGTAGCCCTCCGTCGAACTTTTACTTTCGTGGTAGATGTCAGTAAACAATTTAAATTTTAAATTGTTTTTTTTCAAAAAGGTGGTCAAAATATTAATTAATTTAGGGGAGAATTGACAGAGAAGGGAGTGAAAATTAGTAGGGAGGGGAATATTTATTTTTGTAATTTTGGAGTAGAGGTCGAAAGTATTGTGATTCAAGGAGCAGGAGAAGAAGATATGGTCTAAAGTACCCTCCGCAAGACCACACTCGCACAAGGAACTATCGCGGACATGGATCTTGTTCAGGAACACTGGGCTACAACAATGACCAAGTCTAAGTCTGCAAAGTGTCGAAACAGTCCTTTTTGACAATTTAGGGCATTTGAAAAACCAAGGCCTATGTTGAATTTCCGGCTGAATAGCTGCATAGTAGTTGCCCTTGGCTTTAGAAGATGTCTTCCATGTTTCAGTCCACGAGTTAAATAACTTGGGTTTGGCACCATTCCGCAAATCGTAGTTGTGAACCACGTAGTGCTTTCGATCAGCCGGATTCGATGTGGCATACTTTGCTAACGAATCAGCGCACTCATTGCCAACAATACCCGAATCACTGGGGATCCAGACTATCTCGATGTTCAAACCGTTTTGGGAACATTCAAATAACAAGTTCTTAACTGCAATAAGTTTACTATGGATTTTACTATGGAATTGATTTTGTTTTATGGCCTGAATGCTACTAAGGGAATCTGAAAAAATTACTGAACTTGTTATTTGATGGGATTTTATATAGAGTATGGCTTCAAGAATACCAATACACTCTCCTGTGGGAGCGATCGGTGGCGGCGATCTCTCGCGCCGGGCCTTGGTAGAAGCCATGGTTCGGAGTGAGGAGGAGTGGCAGGCGGTCGCCTCCTTCTGCGAAGCAGTAATGCTAGCAAAGGAGGAGGTGGACCGCATAAGGCAACGGCGTTTGCGCCCCAGACGCCGCCGCGATTCCGATCCTGACTTCCGGCCACCGTAGGCGCGGGCTTGCGGATGGTGAGCATTGGGTAGCTCACCGTCTGGTCGTCTGGTAATCGTCCGGACCAAGCCCAGTCGTCGACGGCGCGCACTGTTCCCGCGCGCCTCAAGGAGTTGTCAGCAACCGTAGGGACCCTGCAGAAGGGTCGAAGCCAATCGGGGCCACGGGTTTGTGTCTGAAAAGGAAGGCTCTGGCCCTGGTATGTATGGCGATGTAGGAACGGGGTAGGTTGTTTAGTCAGTAAGAGTCTGACACTTGTTTTCCGCTCCGCCCAAGAGCGGGACTCGTCATTGGATGATTTTTACCTACCATAAAAAAAAAAAAAAAAAATACACTCTCCTGTAAATACTGAAGTTTCTGATGGGCATTGGAAGAGTAGAGCAATTTTTGAATTCCTAAAATAGACTGCCACACCAGTACCTCCAGTTTCAGAAAATTTTGAAGCATCAGTAAAAAAGAAATTCCAACCTTCCCAGTAGCGTTTGAGAGCTAGCTCAAAGTCCTCTCTTGCCTTTTGGGAATTCTTGGATATGCCCAGTCCCAAGACGGCTTTTGGTTCATAGAAAATCGCTTCATATGCGGAGGAGAAGACCGGGAGAGTTGGATATTGACAAATTGGCGCGGAGAGCCGTTTAAGTTCTCTGTACCTATTTATCAACAAAGGAACTGTCTTATTGTTCCAATAGGAAGAATTAGTATAGGACAGGTCGATTTTCTCTAAAATTGGGAGTAAGGGATGGGATGAAAGGGAAAAAGCTTTAGACAGGAAACGGTCTGCCAAATATTGTCTTCTATGATGAAGGGGCGGTTCTGCACATTCCACTTGGAGTGCATTTATGGGAGATGATTTCATGGAAGTACCAAGTTATTCATTTCACAACAAGTAAACAAACGTGTGAAACTGGTTGAACATGTCAAATGTCAAACTCAACAACTGTCAACTGTCAATTTAGACTGCGTTTTCCAGTGTTGCCAGTCGAGATTTGGCAGAAATTACCTGAAATATAATATGAAAAAAGTAACCTTTTTGTTTAAAAAATAACCTATCATATTTTTTTTTACTGGAAAAGCACCTTTCGACTACCGTTGAAACAGACACAATAGATGTTCGTACACAGGCGTTCGTATGGGGGGGGGGGGCAAGAGTTTAAAAGTTGATAACATAGAATATTAGTTGTATTGACCTACCGAAACCTCGATGAGTATTTGAGCACTTGCCCGCATTTCTAGGTTTATTCATATTGATACATACTAATCCAATCCGATCCTACTGATCAAGCGAATAAGCGAGATACAGGTGGTGTAAGTATGAAAGAGTACAATATGTTGTTATAAAAAGCCATAATTATTCATAAAGGTTTTAGTTCCGCTACTAACGAAGCATACCAACATGAAACATTCTAAAACGATTGTTCCATTTCACGTTGCTTTTATTTTATGTAAGAAATTAAATGTAACTCTTTATTAAAATCACCTAAAAGTTTCCTTTTCATTCGACTTACCTAAAAGTAACCAATGCAGTTCAAAAATCCCCTAAAAGGTTACTTTTGTTACATTTTAGTTTAGTGGCAAATGGAAGAGGAAGGCAAATTGTGAAACGTCAAGACGTGTCTTGAAAAACTAAATATCCAAGCCAAAATCAATAGAAAAAACAGTCAGCTACCAGACAAAAAAAAAGTTGCTCGGATAATGTCATGTTGACATATTATAATTTTGCGCTGTTTGCGCATTGATTACAGAAAAAAACATTCAGGTATTTTGTTTATTAAGCAACTTAATTGCATTTATTTAGTTAAAGAAAATGGAGAAGCTACCAATGTGTAGGCTGTGTTTAGCGCAGAATGTTCGCATGTATGTAGTGGTAAACAAAGACTTACATGAGCTGTATGAGAGGCTGACTGATAATCCGGTAAGTTTTATCCTAGACTTATTACTTTCCTCGAGCAAGCATCACTCTCCGTTTGAGTAGAGGCGTACGGCATTAAACTTGGTTGGTTTTATTCATGAAGACACAATCATAATACAAGCATGGAGGTATATTAAACAAGTGGAAAAATAAAAAGATTTGTTCATAAAATTAAAGACTATTCCAACATACTTCACATTTGAATTCTTATTTCTTTCTTATTGTACTAAACACAATACAGTACATGGTGATACAATACAATACAGTTCAATAATGTAATTTATTCATAGAAAAATTGAATTGAAGAAATTTTTGTTGCAGTTTGTAACTGGAGACAGTAGACCGATGCTCGCTTGTTTCATCTGCTGCACTAAACTAAAGCAATGCTGCCAACTGCAGAGAAAATGTCTGGAAGCTGAAGAGCGGCTCGCTCAGATGATGAATGAGGATTATGAGGTGAGGTATTTTTAACCCCCGATGCAAAAACGACGGGGTGTTATAAGTTTGACGTGTCTGTGTGTGTGTGTGTGTGTGTCTGTCTGTACCACTCTAGCCGCCGAACGGATGGACCGATTTTGATTTAGTATTTTTTGTTTGACAGTAGAAAATGTCGAGAGTGTTTTTACGTAAGTTTGATGAAAATTGTTCCAAGATGGCCGCCGCCACAAAATGACAGATTAGATATTTTTTTTAAACTCCATCAATATGGGTATCAAATGAAAGGGCTTGATTAGTAGAATACTATTAGATATGACAAATTTAAAATACAAGATGGCTGCTTCTACAAAATGGTGCTTTACATTTTTTTATTACAACTTGATCAATATGGGTATCAAATGACAGGGCTTGACTAGTGAAATACTATTAGGTATGAAAAATTTAAAATCCAAGATGGCTGCCTCTACAAAATGGCGCTTTATGGATATATTGATATCATTTGATATCCATATCCATCCATTTATTTGTTGTTTGTGGTAGTGTCCACCTCGTGGACAAGGTGTAATGAAATGAAAACACCTCATTTCACCTCGTAAAATGCAAGGTGGACACTACCACAAGCAACAAATAAATATTTTTCAAAATTTTGGCTTGTACATGCTGTTTTAAAAGGAAAAGTGTGCTTATTTATTTACCAAATCATTTAGAATATCCCTAAAAAAAACATGAACCAAAAAATTTAATTCATAGTGTTTGAATCACTTGACTTATTAAAAACTTACCTAAACTATACAAATTAAAAGGTACGACAAAGAAATTTAAAGAAATGGAATAAAATCCTGAAGAAATCCCTACAAAAATAATGAAACAAAAATTAAATTGAAAATGTTTAAAACCTTTGATTAAAAACACCTGCATAAACTATGAACACAAACTATACAAATTAAAAGGTACGACAAAGAAATCAAAAGAAATGGAATAAAATCGCTAAGGAGTTCCTACAAAAAGCATGAAATAAAAAATTAAATTAAAAATTTAAAAAAACCCCCGACTTTATAAAAACCAAATGTAATGAACGGAACGAGATATCCATAAACAATTATAATTCCTATGAAAAAATAACTAAGACGGAAAAGCCTATAAAAAGGAAAAAATAACTTTAAACTTATGTTTGTATGGGAGTACTTATGTATGGAATTTTTTTTATAATGTTATCGCGTCGGGGGACCGCACTATTTATTGGCTAAACGTTTGTCAAAGTTAAAATTTTCGTTGTAATTTAATATTTTGTTTGGTTTCTAATTTAATATCTTTTATGTTTTGTGGGTAAGTTGCGGTCCCCCTACTATTTTATCTATACTAATATTAAAAAGCTGAAGAGTTTGTTTGTTTGTTTGAACGCGCTAATCTCAGGAACTACTGGTTTGAATTGAAAAATTCTTTTTGTGTTGAATAGATCATTTATTGAGGAAGGCTTTAGGCTATATAACATCACGCTGCAACCAATAGAAGCGAAGAAACAACGGAAAATGTGGAAAAAGCGGGGAAAATTATTCATCTTTGAGGGCTTCCGTTGCGTTCGCTGCCAAAACGGTTTAAGATACCAAAAAAATATGTATGAAAGAATTATTCCTCTTAAAATGATTTAAAAAAATGTTCCTGACAGTATATGTCTATCTTTTAAGATTAACTTACTAGAACCGTTTTTATGTGAATAAAATTTAGCCAATTTTTACCGATTATTTGTTAGAGTTGTATCAACATAATAATATAATCTTTATCCAAATAAATGTGTTGTTGATGAAGAGTATGTAATTGTAAACAAAATTGTCATCATTTAATTTCAATGAACATCTTAGAAGATATTACAATTTTAAAATAACTTCGATACAAAATTCATGATGTGCAAAACTTGACGCTGCGCCTGGCCGGCGGGCGAGGAGAAGGGTTGCTTGCGGGCGGCGTGGATGGTTTTTTTTTATGGTAGGTAAAAATCATCCAATGACGAATCCCGCTCTTGGGCGGAGCGGGATACAGTGTCAGACTCTTACTGACTAAACAACCTACCCCGTTCCTCCCTTGCCTTATTTCCAGAGCCCCGGTATAACGCTTTCGCACCAACCCTCAGTTGCAGTAGGCTTCGCCCCTGAAGGGCCCCACAGTTTGCTGACAACACCTTGAGGCGCGCGGGAGCAGTGCACGCCGTCGACGACTTGGTCTCGGTCTGGACTGTTACCAGACAACCGGACAGCGAGCTACCCATTGCTCACCGTCCACAAGCCAGCGTCTACGGAGACCGGATATCGGCGGGATCGCGGCGGTGACGGCGCGCGCGGTCTCAAGCGGGGCACACCTCCACCATGTGCTCCACCGTATCCTCCGGGCTGACCATACAGTGGTGACACCCGGGCGTCTCTTCCGCAGGAATCTGGCACGCAGGAATCTCCTGAACTTCCCATGCCCGGTGAGAACCTGCGTCATGCGGAAGGTGAGGATGCCGTGATAGACATCACGTCTCAAAGAGGGGACTTACCGCCGAGATTATGGCGTGCCCAAGTTGGGGTGTAGCTCTATGAAGTACTTTTAGATAATTATGTTGTTCTTTTAAAAACTAAATTGTCTAAAATAATAACAGAAATTGACACGGGCAAAGTCGTGGGTAACAGCTATAATTTATAAAGCTGAGGAGGTTGTTTGCAAATATTAATATGATGCCCAAATAACTATTCCACGCGGACGAAGTCGCGGACACAGCTAGTGAAGAATATAACTCCAGGGATGGGTTAAAAAATGACCAGAGTAGAGTAGAGTTTTTACCCAGAGTCGTTCTTTTATGACTCTAGTTAACACAAGTGATGCCAACTTCAAGCAGGGTAGGCTGGAGTAAGTTATTGACAATTGGATTTGCTGTTTGTGTTAAAAAATGCGATTGTAGGGTATGTACCCTGTGACGTCATTAGAGAAATCGCTCCAAACACAAATTTAAACATAGTCCTGGAGATCTACATATATTGAAACTGATTGTCAAGCAGCCACAGGTTAAGTTGTAATCCAGCATCGGACACCTACTACGCAGTTTTGTGGGAAGTACGCAGTTGTCTTTGAGATGTGTTGTGTTCTATTTATTTCATGTTAAGTTTTCAATACTTGTTTCATGCCAAATAAACATGTCATCTTTCTTTCTTAACTTACTTATCTAATAATAAAACAACTGTCCTCTTGGTCTAGTGGCTGGTAACCCTGACTGCTATACCGAAGGTCGTGGGTTCGATTCCCACCCAGGACAAATGGTTGTGTGATGAGCATAATCATTTGTTCTGTGTTTAGGTGTAATTTATCTATAACTAGCGACCTGCCCCAGCTTCGCCCGTGTGCAATGTTAATATTACATATATCATGCATATTTTATACATAACCTTCCTCCTGAATCACTTTGTCTATTAAAACAAACCACATCAAAATCCGTTGTGTGGTTCTAAAGATTTAAGCATACATAGGAACGAAGCGACTTTGTTTTATACTATTTATCTATAATATGTATGTATTTAGAAATATATAAGTATGTTTATCAGTTGTCTAGTACCCATCACACAAGCTCTGCTTAGCTTGGGACTAGACGACGTGGTGTGATAGTTGTGGAATATATCAAATCATATTAATTATCTTTTTGCAGCTAAATTCCCCTTTTATAAAGGAAATAGAAGACCAGTTTGGCTGTTGTACTGGGTTGACCTTATCACCCATGGAGCATGTAAGCATACAGTCTGATGATGGGTGTCAAACAGAATGTGATCCTATCAAAGAAGAGTTACCAGATGTGTGTGAGAGACTAGATGATGTCTTTGAGCCAAAGGAAGAAGACCAAAGTGATGGTATGTTTTTGAGAACTAGAAATTTAGTTATTTACCTATACCCATATGGTCAAGTAGAGAGCAGCGGATCAAACCCAGCCAGGCGCATTTCTTTGAATAATATATATCATCACCACTGCTCTCTAAACGGTGCAGGAAAACATCGTGAGGAAACCGGCATGTCCTAGAACCAAAAATTCGAAGACATGTGACATTGACCAATCTGCATTGGGCCCGCGTGGTAATTCATGGCACTTTCTCTCTCCCAGGAGGGCTGCGTCCCAGGACATTAGCAAGGCTGATGAATGTGGTTAAGTGGTTTACTTATCTAGGTATATGTACAAGGAGCTGCAAAAGTGCCTGGGTACCTTAGTACCTATATTCCTTTGCACGTTAGCGAAGCACCGAAGAGCTCAAGTTTTCTAATATTAAACTAGATGGCGTTGGTATCTTCACAGCTAAGTGGCGACCTGGCGCAATCTCATGAGTCATTATTGCCGTCAAAAACTGATTGTAGTTCATAATTTCGTTGCAGAAATTAGTTCCATGATGGCCTAATGGTTAAGCAGTGCCGCTGTGTGAATCAGTGAGCCTGAGTTCAAACCTCACTGAATACGACTTTTTGTGATTTTTGTTATACAAACAAAAGAAAGCCGTAGAAATATTGAATCAAAATTAACAAAGAAAAGTAATTATTTGTAATTTATAATTCAAGTTAGTACTATACAGAGAGAAAAAGCAGATAAACTGGCCCACCAAAATAAAAAGGCACTATTAAAAAAAATATATTTCTTACAGTTTATTATTAAAATTTATCAGTCAGTTTATTGATCATCAAATAACATTATATATAATTTATTATATTTATTTAAATACTAACAATAGTTATTTTAATTATAGAGGCCATAGCTTAAATATTCGTTTCCATGATTGGAAAGAGGATTGAAGCTTCGACCTTAACAAAACCAAATAAGAAACTAAATAATTTTATCACAAAGGTCAAAAGGATTAAAAGAAAAGCAAATATCAAATGTTTAGTGGGCGATATAAAAAAATATATGTTGTGTTTTACTTGAAGTGTTCATAACTTATATATACTAATGATGGGTATCTAGTTAAACACATATAATAAGCTACAGAGAATAAGTACTCAGTAAATAATATTAAGTAAGTAAATCGTATAATCACCATTTTGATCAATGACAGATTGTATTCGGAAAGGCATTGAATCATTTAAATTTATATACAAATTTGAACCACGAATAATGTCTTATATTTGTAAACAATGTACCTCAAACGCATCTGGAGCACGCCTATTTTGTCCTTCATCATAAAGAATACGACGGACAGTGTCAATGCTTGTGTTGAATAAACCATTTTCTTGGCAGAAATCCATTTTATTCGTAGTTTTGGTCTACTAGTTCTTTGATATTGATTCAAAGAACTTTCTTTTTCAAATCATCGTATCCTTGGCACTCATACAGCTAATGTTTGTCTCTGCAACAATAAAATAGAAATATATAATAGGCAATAATAATTATAGGAGTTTTTTTTATATTAAATATAACAAATAAAACTACTTACGTTTACACCGGTCCGTCTGTCTATTTCTGAGACGTTTTCACCTTGTTACTCTTGTCACTATATATTTATTGTGAATTCATACTCATTATTAAAATAAGTTTATAAAATAACCTGATTAAAAATAAAATCTAACAAAAAGAACTCGAAGGAGTTAATCGAATTTAACTTAGCAAACAATCCATTGTGCTCAGTCACAAGTCTTAGATCTAAGTATTATTGAAACTACCCACTAATTAATTGTTATTCATAAATTCATATTAAACTACCCTCTCAAGTTTGAAAACTAACACATAGATAATCAGATATTTGTAAAATGATACTCAATTTTAATATTTTTAATTTATTAATTTCTTTTAAAAATAAATTATAAATTATTTCAATCTTTGTAGAAACAAAAAGAAACTATAAAAAGAAGTATTAACAAAGTGATTAAGACACAGCAACGCCATCTAGTAACAATAAATTGTAATGTTATCGATAACAATATGTTAATCTGATTTTACGCTAGATGGCCTCATTTCGCGCTTGACGCGATTTATATTCTGAAATGTCCAACCACTATCGCCGCTGGCTGTACAAAAGCGAAATACCACTCACTGATCTATCATGCATGACATCACAGAAACTATAACACCTACAAACAAAGATATGTTCAAAGCATCCCCACTCTTGTAGCACTTTGAAACCATGTCAATCGAAGGACTCTTCTTATTATCTCAATAGCCTTCTGGCAGCGGCTTCGCCCGCGTGAAAGTAGGGTTCTTCATACCAACTTTAGACCCCCATTACATCCCTTTAGGAGCTGAATTTTGAAAAACCCTTTCGAATTGTTCGTCTACGTCATAAAAGGAAGCCCTGTGCAAAATTTCACGCTCCCAGTCCCAGTAGTTTAGGCTGTGCGTTGATATGTCAGTCAGTCAGTTTCTCCTTTTGTATAAATAGATTGTAAGACGATAACGCGCGGAACTGCAACACGGGACATGTCAACAGAACGGTTACTTGTATCGAATCTCGAGTCCCGAGCGGATCTAAATTATTATTATTTATTTATTGTTTATTTCAGACAATAATAAACCCATAGACACATTATTTAATTTCATAAAATAATGGATTGAATTAATATAATAAATAATTTTCGAATTATAAATTATTGAAACATTGTTGATACCAATATGAGGTGTACCAATGAGTCTGGGACTCAAACTCTAAATAATATTATTGACGTAAAACTAGAGTTCATCTCTTTTAAGGGTTCCGTAGTCAACAAGAACCCCTTATAGTTCCGCCAAGTCAGTTTGTCGGTCTGTCCGTCCGCGGATAATCTCAGCAATCGTTAGCACTAGAAAGCTAACATTTGTTTGTCATTTACTATCACGCTTTGTGCTGAGGTAAAAAATAAAGTTTAAAAACTAACACCCGACTACTTAAAAACACGCTCTAAAAAGTACGAAACAAGAAAACACTCTCCAATGAAATTACTTAGTATGTACAAACTATTAAATATTTACCGTTATTAAATAAACTAACTTACACATATTATTATATTTTAATATATTTTCAATTTATAATATTGATAGAGAAATGTTTTAAGGATAAAGCCGTGGTCGTATACCACTTTTTTTAATTTATTATTCTTATGGCATTTCTCTATCAATATTATAAATTGAAAATATATTAAAATATAATAATATGTGTAAGTTAGTTTATTTAATAACGGTAAATATTTAATAGTTTGTACATACTAAGTAATTTCATTGGAGAGTGTTTTCTTATTTCGTACTTTTTAGAGCGTGTTTTTAAGTAGTCGGGTGTTAGTTTTTAAACTTTATTTTTATTTAACATATTTTGGAGTTCTAAATAGGTTAATCTTGGGTTCATTGATTTCTCAATCTTAAAAACTTAACTTTGTTTTTTTTTTTTTTTTAATTTTTACAAGCTAATGCTAGTAATATATATATATTCAAAATGTACAAGTAAAGCGCTTTCAAATGATACCAAACAAGGCATATTTATCTTAACTTTATTTTTTTACTTCGTATGTTTTGTCCGCTAGAGGGCGCTACATTAGATTTTGTGAAATCCCATATAGCCTATAACCAGCGGACAATTAAGACGCTTCTAATGATATGTCATTTGTCGAATTCTGATAAGTAGTTTAGAAGTTACGAGGGAACAGATGAACATCCATACCCACATACATACATACAGGTCAAAATCATAACCCTCCTTTTGCTTCGCCGTAGTCGGGTAAAAAGGTGGAAAAATATGTTTTTAGGTTTTTTTTTATGGTAGGTAAAAATCATCGAATGACGAATCTCCCTCTAGGGCAGAACGGAAAACAGTGTCAGACTCTTACTGACTAAACAACCTACTCCGTTCCTTCCTTGCCTTAGTCCTAGAGCTAGAGCCCCGGTGTAACTGTCCCGGTGAAAATATGAATGTTGCTGTGCCCTACCAGGGCCCATGTTTGGAACAATGTATCACTGTCACATCAGCTATGTACTTACAACATGACTGCAATAAAAAATAAATAAATAAAGTAACGCTTTCGAATCAACCCCTCGGCCCCAGGAGGCTTCGACCCTGTAGGGCTCCTACAGTTTGCTGACAGCTCCTTGAGGCGTGCGGGAACAGTGCGCGCCGTCGACAACTTGGGCTTGGTCTGGACTGTTACCAGACGACCGGACTGCGAGCTACCCATTGCTCACCGTCCGCAAGTCCCGGACCAAGCCGTAAAGTCCACAAGCCGATGGTGTGGCAATCGTCAAGACCAAGCCAAGTCGTCAACGGCGCGCACTGTTCCCACGCGCCTCGAGTGTTGGCAGCAAACCGTAGGGAACAGGGACCCTGCAGAATGGTCGAAGCCAACTGGGGCCAAGGGTTCGTGCCTGAAAGGAAGGCTCAAGCCGTGGTATAGATGGTGACATAGGAACAGGGTAGGTCGTTTGGTCAGTCACAGTCTGACACTGTTTCGCGTTCAACTCAAGGGCGGGATTCGTAATTGGATAATTTTTACCTACTATAAAAACGAAACCATAAATATTGCTTAAACTTTCAATTCTCCCGAAAAAATGGTTTTGAATAAAAATAAAAACGTTAACGACCCCGTGAGTGCAGCCGTGCGTATAATATATGTATGCAACGGGTGATTGAGGCGGGGCGCGGATGGACGTTCCGTTGGCAGTTTATTTAATTGAACTTCATGTACAATAGTGGTATATAGGCGGACTTAATGCTACAAGGCATTCTCTACCAGTCAACCTTTGTCTTAATAAAACCAGCCAAGAGCGTGGTGGGCCACGCTCAGTGTAGGATTCCGTAGTTTCCCGTCCGTCAACAATTTCTCACAATGTAACAAAACCCAGTAGCCCGTGTATACTGTCGAGACCGTAGACTCTTCTACGGGGCGGCTCCGGTACCAGGATCAGGGCAGCAGCAGGGCAGGGCAGCACAAATCAAACCACGTTGAACTTTTACTATTTCTTTACTCGGACACGGCTCGACATACACTGAATTAAAACAACATAATTTATTTTGTTTA
This sequence comes from Mythimna loreyi, assembly GCA_029852875.1. Lineage (NCBI taxonomy): Eukaryota > Metazoa > Arthropoda > Insecta > Lepidoptera > Noctuidae > Mythimna > Mythimna loreyi. Next base: position 10,694,980 of record CM056806.1, on the reverse strand, counting down.
GAATCAATTTTAAATTTAAACTAAATTACGAACAGACTGCGAATATGTTGCCAGCCAATACGCTACTCCAGGGGATATGTGATCTCCTTCGGAGACACCACATTCAGCCACCCCTTTATTGAATAGAAATGTTTGGATGCCAAACATTTCTATTCGACAAAATTTATCGCAGCCTGTTGGTAAGACCTACCTACTCCTAACACCGATTTCCCTACCTATACGAGGACTATATATATATTATTTTTTTTTTATTTGTTGTGGCGGATGGTTCTAGAGAACTAGCTTAAACAGGAGTCAACGACAAAATTTCGAAATGTAATCAACCAACATTTAAGTTTCTATTGAGCATCATTCCGCTCTCACCAACCAGCGTTGCCCTGTTTAAACTTCACTGGAGCAAAACCTCGTTAAAGGCCTCAGCGCACCGCCCTATCGACCTAGGAAGCCAAAGTGACAACCACCCCTATTGGGATTACACTCTAAGACACAATGCATTCTGACTTTTATTCCTTCAGGCGCTTATCGGGCCAGAGGTCAAAGAGCCACAATCATTGGATCACCTATACCTTGCTTCATTATATGAATCCATTCCAGAGTAATAATTAATCAACACCAATTAAATTTAATTATTCAAGCTAAGTATATCAATGGAGTCAACTTGACTCCCTTTGCGAAGACTATGCTTCATTTGCAAAGTTGATATCAGCTCACATTAAGTGCGCACTGCCCTCTTATAAGGGAGGCTCGGAGGACAACATTAAGATGCCCTCTCGTGAGCGATATTGAGCGGGATTTCCGCCTCAATATTAGCTCACATTGAGTGCGCTCTGACCTCACATAAGGGAGGCTCGGAGGACAACATTATGATGCCCTCTCATAGTCGGCATGGAGGGGGATTTCCTCCTCATTCCCTCTGGAATAGACGCATTCCTATCTTATAACTCTAACACTTCTTCTTTTTGATTTTCTGTGGCTCCTCCACCAGTCTCCCGGCTGCGCCCATCAGCACTTGAACTGGCACGCTGCGCGTGCTTAGACATCTGCCCTGGCACGTTGCTCGTGCTCACCCGGCAGCAATTTTGAGCGCCACAACATGAAATAGAAAAATATATTAACATTTCATTACAACAACAACTTAATATGACAATGTTATCTGACATTAATGACTTTTAATGAATGACATAATATTTTCTTATATTCGTCCTGGCTACCCTACCTTTTGAGCCCTATATATTTATAATCTGACATGGAATGGTTTTAACCTATTTATATGTACAATATCCCTAAAACGTCTATTATTTAATTTTTTAATTACATAATTTACATCTGAAATTCTTCTAACTATCTGATAAGGACCTCTATAGAGTCTACATAATTTAAAACTCTTATGGGAAAATCGCCTAGGCGTATAGACCATTACTAATTGATTGGGAGCAAACCTTATTACTTTAGCCTTTTTGTCATAAATAGCCTTCTGTCTAGCTTGTGCTTTTTTTATGTTATTTATGGCACATCGTGACAGTTGACACTTCAAACCATGACGTCCCACGTAATCCAATCGATTTTGATGGGGTATGCCTATCGTCATGTCGGTTTGAAATAATGGTTCCCTAGCATACAACAACATGTGAGGTGAAACTCTAGTGCTTGCTTGTTTACTTGAATTATATGCATAGCACACGAGGGGCACATAACTACACCAATTTCTCTGATCTGCGGAAACGTACATAGAGAGCATTTGGCAGAGTAATTTGTTAAAAGATTCCACAAGCCCATTGGTTTGTGGGTGGAACGCAGTGGTGAAGCGGGACTTTGCTCCGAAATAACTAACTGTCGACTTGACTAAACGTGAAGTGAACACCGACCCCCTATCCGAAATGACCTCTTTGACTCCTCCGAACCGACAGAAAATATCCTCTATGAGAAAATCGCTGATCCTCTGCGCCGTTACTCGGGGTACCGCTTTGCAGACTGCGTACTTCGTGACATATTCTAAACTAACAATGATATACCTATTTCCATTGAGAGACTTTCTAAAAGGTCCTAATATATCAATGCCTACTTTCTCCATCAAGTCGTTTACTACCACAGGCTGTAACTGAGCTAACCCGATGCCTTTCTTTCGTTCCTGACATAACTTGCAGCTGCTCACATACCGCTCTATCTCTCTCTCTGCATCCCTAATAAAATATTTTGCCCTAAACTTAGCCAAGGTTTTAGCTAACCCTAAATGACCTCCTGACCATGGATCATCATGCAACTCTTTCAATAACTCATGCAAAAGTCCCTTTGGCACCACAACCAGATCACGAACTCCATTCAATCTCCTGGCTTTCTTACACAGAACATCTCCTTTCACACAGAACCCCTTAACGTCACTACCCCCATTATCAGCGATCCTATCTAACCAAAGCCTACAAAAATCATCTCGCCCCTGCTCATCTCGCATCCTAACGACCTCTATCCTATACAACTGCATGCCGTCCTCGAGTGGCTCCGCTGCACAACTCTGCTCTTCCTCCTCCTGGCCTAATGGATTTCTACTCAAAAAATCAGCAATGACATTATCTCTCCCTGCACAATGGACAATATCGAAATCATAAGCCTGGATGCACAGCGACCACCTAGCTAATCGCCCATTCATGTCTCTCCTGCTCCTCAGCCAACACAGCGCCTTGTGATCTGTCATGACCTGAAACTTCAAACCCCAAAGAAAATGTTTGAAATAATTCAATGCCCAAACTAAGGCGAGACACTCCTTCTCCGTAGTGGAATATTTCTTCTCTCCATCACTCAGCTTCCTCGACGCATAGGAAACCGGATACATCACCTCTCTGCCCTGCATCAGACAGCAACCTACCGCTTCACCCGATGCGTCCACGTATAAACGTGTTAATATGTTTGGGTCATTGGAATAAAAATGCAAAATCGGTGGTGACTCCATAATTTTTATTATGCTCTGGAACGCTTCCTCCTCCTTGTCCGTCCATTTGAACGCGATACCTTTCCTTAATAATCTAGTTAAGGGCAATACTATTTCTGCAAAGTTGCTAATGAACTTGCGATAGTAAGAAAACAAACCTAATATAGATTTTACTTGTTTGGCATTTGTTGGGGTTTTCAATGTTTTTAAAGACTGAAGCTTTTTATTGTCTGGTTTGACTCCAGCTCCCGAGATTTCGTGTCCTAATACAGAAATTGTATTATAACCAAAGCTACATTTGCTCGGTTTCAAGGTAAGGTTTGCTTTCTTTAATCGCATCATGACATCTTCTAGGGAATCTATAAAGTCGGTAAAGTTGTTACCCCACACTAATATGTTATCTACATAACAAATGGCCTTTTTATATTTGATACCAGCTAATACTTTATCCATAGTCCTCTGAAAAACAGCTTGACTTGTCTTAAATCCGAAAGGTAATACGTTAAACTCATATAATCCTGATGAAGTGATAAATGCCGTTTTATGCTTATCTTTCTCACATATACGATGTTGCCAATAGCCTGAATTTAAATCTAAATCTGCAAAATAACGCGCTCCTGATAAGTATATCATAATATCTTCAATAATTGGTAACGGATAGCTATCAGTGATTACTTTTTTATTTAATTTCCGATAATCTACGCAAAATCTCCACGTTTGATCGGGCTTTTGAACTAACACTACTGGAGACGCATATGCGCTACGGGATTCCCGGATAACTCCATTTTTCAACATTTCCTCAACTTGGGAATTGATTATATCAAGCTGCTTTGGAGAAGCTCTATAAGGTGGGTGATGGACGGGAATGTCATCTACAGTATTGATGATGATTTCTTCTAAGCTACATCTACCTAACTCTGAGGCCGTGAATGCAAAGTTTTCTCGATACGAGGAAAGAAGGTTTTTTAATAAGTTCTTTTCATTCTGACTTAATTCTGAATTTATATTAAGTTCTTCTATGCTATTACTTTTGTTCGATAAATTATATACAAACTCTTCGTCGTGTTCTCTCAATAGTTTCGCGAAATACAAGTAGTCGTTTTTAGAAAGATAATTCAACCTTCCTCCCTCTCTGGGGTCATGTCCATTCATGACGTCATTTGTATTTATTCCGTCTGTCTTGTCATGATGTACCATAGGATGTGACATTGACGCGACATTTCGATCATCATATTTACAAAAATTAATACGAAACGCATTGTTTAGAGTTATACAATTATTCGCGAAATCTATGACTGCTTTGTATTTATAGAAAAAATCTTGACCTAGGATTAAATTTTGATTAATGTTTTTTATCACTAGAAATTCATTAATAAATACACGTGAATCTATCATCATACTAATTCTCGCTTTTCCGATAACTTTTAAATAAGATCCCGATATGGATTTCACAAAATGATTCGTCTCGTCACTGGTACATTTCAGGTTGAGATCCGTCAACACTTGCTCTGATATGCACGAAATTGATGCTCCAGTGTCTATCAGCGCAGTATAGGCCTGTTCTGCTATAAAAACACTAATAAATGGAGTGAGGTCACCAATTTTTTGATCTTCGTTCTTGGTCAGGAGCTGCTCTCTCCTGGACACAGCTTGCAGCTCCGCTGGGTTTTCTAATGGCTGTGCCCCTGCTCGTTTGGGGGCCTGTGCAGCAATGGGCTTCTTTGGCTGGGGGCAATGGATGAACGATTATATCTGTTGTCGAACCTGTGTCTTGGCCGTAAATTATACCTTGGCGTATGGAAAGTCTCGGAGTCGCCAGCACTTCGAGGCGTCGACGTTCCTGGCGTAGGGTTCGACTGTCTTGGCGTTGCTGTGGGCCTTGGACTTGACTGCGGCAGACGGTCAAATCTTACATGCGGGGGTTGTACGGGTAAATTTAATGGGGCGTGTTGAGTCTCGTCGAAGATTTCTTTTATCTGAGTGAGAGTGGCCCTTAGCTCAGCTTTCGAGCTGTATAATCGCGTCGCCAATTTGGATTTGTAATTTACGGTCACCCCTTTTAAGAACGTTTTGATAAAAGTGCCCTCCTCGGTAATTTTTGCCAGTCTGCCGTATTCAGATAATCTAAAAAAAAATGCGATTAGGTCCTCTTTCTCGCCTTGGCGAGCATTGTAGAATTTTTCTGCGTAGTCTGTCCCTGCTGGAAATTCTATTTTCATGCTTTCGCACAAATCTTTAAAGGTAATATCGGCCTGGTATGTGTATCTGAAGAAGGATAGCGCTGGTCCTTCTAAGTACGCGCCCATTATTAAAGCCAGGTCTGATTCCGGCCATTTATTGATAGCAGCTATCTGGCGGAATTGTAATAAAAAATCGTCGAAGGCTACCTCCGACACGCCTGAAAAAAAAGTTATTTGCGCCATTTCGCGTCTCCTTTTACACCACTTATCTGTACTCCCTTAGGGCGGTGCTTGCTCAGTGCTTGGTTATTTCACTCGTGCTCTGCTGCGCTTGTGTGGCCTCCACCAATCTGTCGAGACCGTAGACTCTTCTACGGGGCGGCTCCGGTACCAGGATCAGGGCAGCAGCAGGGCAGGGCAGCACAAATCAAACCACGTTGAACTTTTACTATTTCTTTACTCGGACACGGCTCGACATACACTGAATTAAAACAACATAATTTATTTTGTTTAGAATCAATTTTAAATTTAAACTAAATTACGAACAGACTGCGAATATGTTGCCAGCCAATACGCTACTCCAGGGGATATGTGATCTCCTTCGGAGACACCACAATACCCTAATTAAATATGTTTTGCCAATTTTTGTTTTTGCTCTTACTCGGCGTGATTGATATACATATTGATACCAAATTTCAGCTTTCTAGTGCTAACGGTCGCTGAGATTATCCGCGAACGGATAGACAGACTTGGCGAAACTGTAGGTGTACACGATATTTTAAAAAGAGTGTAATACTAATCAGTAAAAAAAAACGTATTAATGCTAATACTTATAATAAACTAATAAATACTTTGATAAATATTATGTGATTATAACTAAGAGAACTTAAAATATGACAATTATGACAACTAAGGTTGAGAGGATTTTAAGTAGTAGTTCCGAATTTAGCGCTTGAAGGAAAAATCACTGCCAGCTCTTTTGATGTCAAGAGGAACCTCATTCCAGAGTTTTGTGGTAGAGACAGCGTAAGACTTAGCCAGTTGACTGCCCGCGCAGTTCTGAGTCCAAGAGTAATTTAGATTGGTCGTTAGATAGATATTCTTTTTATTATATGTACACCATAAATACAATTTGGTACATAAGGAGCTTAAAATTACTAAGGTGTTACAATGCGGTCTTACCGCTAAAAGCGATTTTTAATGAGTCCGGACTTTGTCTTTCGCAAATACTGATTTACACTTATTTCTCAGTTTTACCAATTAATCTGCCACAACATTAACATTTCATTCTTCACTGTTTGTGCCTCCTCACAGAGCTAGAACTGGAAAATCGAAACATAAGCTATTCAGAAGATATACCAACACAACACTCTGATTCAGAAGATGATTTACCTTTAATAGAGATCAAAACGGAAGTGGAAGAAGAACAAGAAGCACCGAGGAAGAAGCGAAGAGCCAGTGACACGACACGTGAGTATTAGTGAATCATTGTGTGAGCGAACAGGCCGACTGGTGTAACAAGTTAGTAGTTAGTTGATGTCGCTGGAGAGCACACTCCTACTGCCCGATGTCTCACAGCACATCTGAAGTAATGAACACTGATTGCAGATACATCAGGGCAGTCCTGTGTGTATCATAACTCTTGCTTTTGGCTGCACCGTTGTTATATTAGATGATATTAGAAATCTTACACAAACAATTCATCGACTCTGATACCTGTCTGGATGACTGGACAGGTCCACTCAGAACTGTGTGGTTCTTTCTTCAAAAGACCATCTCAGACAATCTGCATGGTTCTCTTTTGATTTGAACATTTCATGTTTGTGTATGGACTGTAAAAGAGACTTTGACACCTGAGTTTGGTTCGGTGTTTCTTCTCAGGCTAATCAGTTAGGAAACACCGGCCTCATCTAGTTTCAATGGACGAAAAAAAAATTAACGTGTAAAACAAAATAAAAATCATTTATAAATGTACTTTAAATTTGACGCTTACTAGATTTGAAATCGCAGGGTTGACTGTTGCGAAGAAACCAAAACTGGACACACGAGGAAAACAACCCCAAGATGTAATTACAGGAAATGGGAAGAAAAATGAGGAGTCGGTCACAAAAGTTGGCCAGAACATTCAACAATGTACGTCCACACTTATACCGAAATTCCAAGAAACTTTAACAAATACAACACCTCTAGTTGATAATAGTGTTATTGATACTACTTTAGACACAAATCGTCGTAATAATATTAATAAAAGTAGTTTAAAAAAGTATACTCGTATAAGTGATGGAGCGCATCTTAAGTGTGAGATTTGTCAGCACAATTGTAAAAGCAAGGCAGATTTTATAAGACATAATCGTGTTCACACCGGGGACAGACCTTTCAAATGTGAATACTGTGGGTTTAGGTTCGGTAATAAGCGTAATTTAACGGATCACATTCGCACGCACACTGGCGAAAATCCTTACAAATGTAATATATGTCAGCGTTGTTTTAGTAGTAAGCACAGTTTAAATACACACATTCGTACGCATACTGGCGAAAAACCTTACAAATGTGAAGAATGTGAGCTATGTTTTAGCCACAAAAGTATTTTAATAAGTCACATCCGTACTCACACTGGCGAAAAACCTTACAAATGTGAAGAATGTGAGCTATGTTTTAGCAAGAAAAATAATTTAAGAAGTCACATCCGCACTCACACTGGCGAAAAACCTTTCAAATGTAATATATGTCAGCGTTGTTTTAGTAAAAAGTATAGTTTAAATAGACACATTCCTACGCATACTGGCGAAAAGTCTTACAAATGTGAAGAATGTAAGCTTTGTTTTGGTCAAAAAAGTACTTTGACAGCACACATTCGAACGCACACTGGCGAAAAACCTTATAAATGTGAAGAATGTCAGCTATGTTTTAGCCACAAAAGTACTTTAAGAAGTCACATCCGTACTCACACTGGCGAAAAACCTTTCAAATGTCCAGAATGTGAGCTATGTTTTAATCAAAAGAGCATTTTGTCAGCACACATTCGTACGCACACTGGCGAAAAACCTTACAAATGTGAAGAATGTGAGCTATGCTTTAACAAAAAAAGTAATTTAAGAACTCACACCCGTAAGCACACTGGCGAAAATTCTTACAAATGTGAAGAATGTGAGCTATGCTTTAACCAGAAAAGTAATTTAAGAACTCACATCCGTACTCACACTGGCGAAAAACCTTACAAATGTGAAGAATGTAAGCTTTGTTTTAGTCAAAAAGCTAGCTTGATACGTCACATTCGTACGCATACTGGCGAAAAACCTTACTAATGTAAGCGTGGTTTCAGTTCGAAAAGTAACTTAGCAAGACATATACTAAAGTGTTAAGTTGCGTCCAGTGTTTAGTGTTCAGAAATTTAACAAATGTAAAGTGTGTCAGCTTTGTTTTAGTAATAACAATAGTTTAAAACTACACATTCTTACGCACACTGACGAAAAACCTTACAAATGTGAAAAATGCGAGCATTGTGAAATGTAGCTTAACAATACACATTCAATACTCAAATGTTTATTGCATTCCACAATGTAGATGCATAGATGTTAAATAAAAGTGAATGCTCAAAAAAACCCCAGCTCTGGCAGAAACGAGATGTATCTCAAACTATCTATAATATTAAGTTATAAAGCATAACTAACTATTATCGATCGCGTTTCTTACTTGCAAACATATTAAAATGGCCAAATGTAGTTCAGTAGTTGCGAGTCCCACGTTGGACGCCACTTTTACAGATGTCTAAAAAAAATAGTACACCAAAAACACAAAATATAAAAAGAGGCCAAGTCTCTCTACGCAATTCTTTCTACGTAAAAAGTTTTGAGATCGTATAGAAGCCAAGTCCTGTTCAACTTAATTTGTAATAATAAATTAATATTTTGTGACAATATCAATAGTTTTGTTTACATTATAATAATAGTAACTTGGCCAAAAGCACAATAAGATACAAATATAAAACGGTATACTTGGAGGAGTTAAAAGTTAAATATAACTAACCTAACCTAACCTAAACCCCCAGCTTTGTCCACATCGATGATACAGGGGGGGGGGGGTGAAATAGCGGCGAAACGCTTCGATGGTACGGCCGTGCCCGCTTTGCTTGAGACTTGGCGAGGCACTGCCGTGCCCCCAGATGCTGCACTTGATTACTCAGTTTATTAGGCACGCAGGTTATAGGAGTAGACAAATACAAAAACTGAATTTATTTTTATATAATATAATAACGTTATAACTACAAAGACACTAGTTTGATTTCAACCCTATTCCCAATCTGCAAAGCTGGTGTTACTGTCTGTTGCTATGCAACATAATGTTTTGTTTATATAGTATTTTCAATAACATTTGATTGTACAGAATGTTTTACGTTTTGTTATCGAAATAAATTATTTTGTTTGAGCTTCTCAACAATGAGATGAGTCTTAGAGCATTTAACCTATGGAGATGGCAAGAGACGAATATCACCCAACAAATTTTTCTGCCACTTTTTGCGGGAGGCGAGGTAGCACACTAAGAAAATTTTACAATTACGCACAAATGCACGCTCCCTATTGCTACAATCCCACAACAAATAGAACAAACCACTCTAACAAATAGTCACATAGTTGAAAAAAATACACACACATCGACAATTGTCTTGTATTTATACAAGCTATCATACGACAACAAACAAAAAGTGCCAGTGATGTGACACAAACCAGACTTAATTATTTCATTCATCAGGAACGAATGAAAATAATGTTACAATTACGAAGAATGGGGTTACTTTGATAACCCCTTATGTTATTGTGTAGTTTTTAGTGGATTCTCTATTTGACTGCGAAACTTGTAGATTCCATTTTTATTCGGTGTGCCGATAATTCAGTTGTACGATGTTTTACTCCATTGATCCTTTATTGGAGCGATGTAATGTTTGTAGGAAAAATCCTTTTGCGAAAAACTGTACTTGACCATTCAAAATCGACATCCACTATTGTGATGTTTGATGCTGATTTCAAAGCGCATGTATTTGCGATTTTTTATAAATGATATAGGTGCCTTGAGAGTAGTTAACACCCAATTTTGTAACCCTGAAAATCCTATCCTACCCTTATGGTAAATACTACCCTAAGTAAGCGTTTCTCAAGTATGTTTGCTAAATAATTTAATAAAACTAACTAAATTTACTAGTTTGAGTATAACCCCACTACTCCAAAAATAAAAAAAACCACTCTCGGTTCATCAGTTCAAATCAGTTGCGAAGATACAGCAAATCAGATTGGCGATTGTTCTGTAGTGCCCGGAAAACTGTGAAATGCGGGTTACACGAGGGTTAAAAAAATATGGATCTAATGTAGTAGGTAGCTCCGTATTCGCTGGAAAGACCTCACGTCGTTAGCACTTTCCGTATGACGCAGGTCCTCACCGGATATGGTAAGTTTATTAGGTACCTGCAACGGATTCGTGCGGAAGAGACGCCCGGGTGTCACCACTGTGTGGACCGCCCAGAGGATACGGTTGAGCATACGGTCGAGGTTTACCCCGTTTTTGCAAAGCATCGCCGTGTCCCCGCGGGGGTGATCGGCGGCGGCCACCGCTTGCGCCGGGCCTTGTTCGCCTCCTTCTGCGAAGCAGTAATGCTAGCAAACAAAGAGACTAACCACATATGTCAAAGGCGCTCACGCCCCAGACGCCGCCGGGATTCCGGCCACCGTAAGCGTAGGCGGTCGGTGAGCAATGGGTAGGCCACCGTCCTGTCATCTGTTAAAAGTCCGGACCAAGCCCAACGCACTTTTTTAACGCTTCAAGGATTTTTCAGCAAACGCAGAGGTCTAGCTGCAGGGCCGATGTTGAGTGCGTGGATAGGATTCGACAATCAAACAAGGCGTTCAGATCAAGACTGGTTTATTGGTTCTTACATTATTATATTGTTTCCAATATACCCTCAACATGCACTTATATTCTATTCTAACTAGAAGTATGTTTATCAATCTACCGACAACCCTCCTTTTGTTTAAAAAAAAAAGAAAAAAGAATGTATACAGTAATATATATATATATAATATGTAATAACACATAGTATGTTTCTAGTTTTTTTTTATTTATTTTTTTTATTACAATTGCTTTTTATAATTTGAAACTGTGAATGAATTTACTGTTACTGGTCCATTATTACAGATACTGTGATTTTTAAAGATAGTTGATAAATTATCTAGAAAAAGTATTTAGTGTAGCTTTTAGTATCGCAGCATAATACAAAAAAAAAAAAATCAATGCAAATTTTAAGCAATATTTAATTGAACTACTTAAAGACTATTTTGAGTCAACAATAACTGATTTAAGTTGGTTTGTGTTCTCTTTGAAATGGATGGGTTATCTATTCAATACAATGTTTTTCACTAATTGGTTTATACAATATACATAACTGATATCTAAATATTTTTTTATATCTTGATTGACTAGTGCCTATCATTACTTTGGTTTATACAAAGTACGAGGACTAGTTGTTGATTATATTAGTTAATATAACATTGAGTAATGGTTATTTTTATTATATAATTGTGCTGTTGGAATTACAATACATAGCTTAATACTTAATATTGACTAGTGCCTATCATTACTTTGGTTTATACAAAGTACGAGGACTAGTTGTTGATTATAGTAGTTAATATAACATTGTGAATTGGTTATTTTTATTATATAATTGTGCTGTTGGAATTACAATACATAGCTTAATACTTATATTTTTTTTATTAGCATTTAATTATTATTATTTTTTTTTATGTATACTTAAGTACTTTTTATATTTAAATTGTTGTTTTTGATATGGTGCTCGTTGAAAGCCTTTTTTGGTGCACTAGTAGCCCCACCTCTCAGGCGGTTTCACCGTTCTGCCAAACCGAGTAACATATTGATTATTATTTTCTACATTAGTTGGTATAGATTGTGTGCTGCTGGGGGTGTTATTGTGATCATTTTGAGCGGTGATATCATCATACGAAAAAGATGGTTGTGTGGTTGAGAATGATCTATGACCTGTATCTTTTATTAAGTGTCTTCTATTTCGTACAAGATAACCACCTCCTAGTAAATCCACAGCATATGATCTTTTTCCTACTATCTTTCGTACAGTCCCTGATACCCATTCTTTGTTTACTCTTACTTTAACTTTTTGACCTATATTTAATGTTTCTAAATCTCTTGAGCCTTTGTCATAATACATTTTTTGTTTTGATTGCCTCAGTATTAATTCTTCACGTGCATTCTTTTGTTTACTACTGTTTGATTGCAACAGTTTTGGTAAATAAGGGATGATGCTTCTTATTTTTCGATTGTTCAATAACTCTGACGGAGAGGCAATTGAGCTACTTATTGGGGTGTTATTATATTCGATTAATGCTAACCTAAAGTCTGTACCTTCCATGTTAGTTTTCTTCATCATATTTTTTACTATTTGAACTGCCCTCTCTGCCTGGCCGTTTGATTGTGGGTACCTAGGGGATGAGGTCTTGTGTTCAAAGTTCCAATCCCGAGCAAATTCCCTAAACTTGTGCGAACTAAACTCAGGACCATTGTCTGACATTACTGTATTTGGTATACCTTGCGTGGTGAATATATCTTTTAATTTTGTAATCACGTACTCTGAACATAATGAACTTATTTTATTCACGTGAATGAATTTACTAAAATAATCGATTACAAGCAGAAAGGAACTATTATTGTAATGAAAAATATCTATACCTAATTTTGACCAGGCTCGGTTTGGGACTTCATGAGGTATTAATGATTCTTTTCTGTTTTCGTGTTTGAAAGATAAACATGCCTGACAACTACTTATATAATCTTGCAACTGCGTATTAATATTGGGCCAAAACATTGTCTCACGTACCCTTAGCTTGCATTTCTCCAGACCCATGTGTCCGAGATGTATTAACTTTAACATTTCACTACGCATACTTTTCGGGATAACTATTCTCTCACCTTTCCATACTAATCCGTAGGCAAATGTGAGTTCATTTCTATAAGTCCAATAGGGAGTTACCTCCGTACTTATATCATGTTTTTGTACCGGCCATCCATTTTGTATGTATGTAATTAACGCCTGTAGTTCTTTATCATTTTCTGTTGCTTTTTGTATTTTGACAAAATGAGTATCGGTAAGCGGATTGCAAGCAGAGATTGCACAAACTTGTGCTTGAGCATCCAAGTGGTCACGTGGCACCGCGCAGTACTCTGCTTTACTTAGCGGTTCGGGTGCACGGGACAACGTGTCTGCAATGTACAAGTACTTGCCTGGTTTATACATTAATTTAAAGCAATAGGGTTGCAAACGTAGCAACATTCTCTGTAATCTTGCTGGGGCTGTAGCTATTGGTTTGTTTATTATACTTACAAGTGGTTTGTGATCCGTTTCTATTGTTATGTCATTTCTACCATAAATAAATGAATAAAATTTCTCACAAGCAAATACACAGGCCAGTAGTTCCTTTTCTATTTGGGCGTAAGATATCTCTGCTTTAGTTAAAGACCGTGACGCGTAACATACAGGTCGGTTACTCTGCATTAAACAAGCGCCTAGTCCGTATTTACTAGCATCTACTGAGATAACAACTGGTTTTTCTAAGTTGTAATACTGTAGTACTGGATTTTTTGTTAAACATTCCTTCAGATGATGAAACGATTTTTCGTGGTTTTCTGTCCAATGCCACTCGATATCTTTCTTTAGTAGTTCTCTGAGAAGATGTGTTTTTTCTGATAAGTTAGATATAAAACTACCTACATAGGTGATCAATCCTAAAAACCTTTCAATGTCTTTAGTGTTTTGTGGTTGTGGCATGTTTTTAATCGCAGTGAGATGTGACTCATCAGGATAAATCCCATTGGACGTTATTTTGTGTCCTAGATATTTTATTTCACTTAGCCTGAAATTACATTTTTTTGGATTTAATTTTAAATTTATTTGCCTACATCTGTCCAACACTTTTCTTAACTTTTGATCATGCTCTTCTATTGTTTTTCCATATATTAAAAGATCATCAATAAAAAGACAAACTCCTTCAAGGTTGTCGAAATATTCATACATTTTTTTATGAAATACTTCCGAGGCCGAAGTTATGCCATATGGTAAGCGCAGAAACTTATATCTACCAAAGGCTGTGTTGAAAGTACATAAGTCAGTGCTATCGCTGTGCAATTTTAATTGCCAAAAACCTTGTTTCGCATCTACAGTGCTAAAATATTTTGAACCAGCTAACTTAGACGTAATCTCATCTAGGGTTGGCAATTTAAAATATTCGCGTTTAATCGCTTTATTTAAGTCCTTAGGATCTAAACATATGCGTAAATCACCATTACTTTTCTTTACCACAGTCATACTATTTACCCAGTCAGTCGGTCCATCGACTTTAGCAATTATTCCTTGCAAGACCATTTGCTCTAATTTATTTTTAATACTTTGTATTAACGCTATTGGTAATTTTCTAGGTGCATGTACTACCGGTGTGACTGTCCTATCCAAGTTTATCCTATACTCTCCAGGCATACAACCCATACCCTCAAAGACGTCTGAGTATTCTTTCATAATCATACTTTTATATTCCATGTTATGACTTGTGTTTACATTCAGTATCAATTTTACAAGGTTTAATTGTTCACACGAATCTTTTCCTATAATTGGTGGTGAGGGTACGTCCGCAATAATAAATTCCGTGACATATGGTTGCCCTTTATGAAATAGTTTAAGATTACATTTTCCAATAACTTTGATATCACCGCCCGAATAACCACGTAACTTTAAATTACATGCTAACAGATCTTTTCTGTCCAACTTTATGTATTTTAAAAATTTACAAGGTAAAACATTGACATCTGCCCCTGTATCAATTTTAAATTTTAGTTCACATCCATTTATCATCAAGGGAACCGTCCAATCGTTTATTATATTATTAAAACAATAGATTACCTGAAACTCTTCATTGTCCTCATGCACTTCATGAATATTGCACATGCGAGAGAAATGGTTTAAATGATTGCACCTTAAACATCTACGACCATACGCTGGACATCGTTCACGCTGTCCGTGTCCTAGACCGCACTTTGCACAACACTGTTCACCACGATTGACCGATTGCGTTCTTGCTGGCGGCTGTGGGGGCGCCGGGTGCGCGGCGCGCGGCACCGGGCGCGCCGGCCCGGGCGCTCGCTGCCAGCCCGCCGCGCCGGCGGCGGCGCCAGCGCGCCCGCGCCAGCCCCTAGCACGTCCTCCTCTTCGCATCCACATTACGTGTTGGTTCTGTTCACCTGCTCCTTTGCCTTCCTGATTGTCACCCTGATTCACTGCAAAAGAGTGGTGCTCCACCGACTCCTTTTTAATATTATCTGCTTGTATTTTGGACATTTGGGCAATATTACATATATCTAATGCTTTCTTCAAGTTTAATTCTGGATCCCGCAACAGTCGTTCTCGTAACGCTACCTCCTTTATTCCACAAATAAGTCTGTCTTTGATTAAGTCCTCCATCAAGTCTTTAAACTCACATTTCGTTGCTAATTTCTTCAGCTCAAAAACATACTGTTCTATAGACTCGCCGTCCATCTGGTCGCGCGTGAAAAAACGATGTCTCTCAATAGTTATGTTCCTCTTTGGCAGGAAAAACTTATCAAACTCTTTTATGAGGTCTTCTACTGACGTAAATTGTGTATTAAACTGCTGGTATACTTCTCGGCATTGTTCTCCTATCACGTGTAAAAGTATGCTAACCTGCACTGTTTTTTCTTTGTTTTTGAACTCGCACGCATTGTAATATATTTGAAACGCATTTTTCCACTTTTCCCATTCCATGGATAAGTTTCCGGTGGTCACATTATTTAGTCCGTTGTTAAAATTAAATGGCGGTGGCGGTGGTAATATCGACTCCATAACTATTGCAAAATATTTATTAATTTTGATTTCGAAATTCGAATTGACACTCGCGTTTTTTTTTTTTTTTTTTATGTGCACTCGACACTGAGTAAAGCTAACAAAGTTGCTAATGTTCTTTATTTAAACCGGCTGCGCCATGTTGAGTGCGTGGATAGGATTCGACAATCAAACAAGGCGTTCAGATCAAGACTGGTTTATTGGTTCTTACATTATTATATTGTTTCCAATATACCCTCAACATGCACTTATATTCTATTCTAACTAGAAGTATGTTTATCAATCTACCGACAGCCGAAGCCTACTGGGGCCTCAGACCAGTTTCTGAAAGGAAGGTATGAAGGCTAAGAAGGAACGGGGTAGGTCTTTAGTAAGTAACAGTCTCAACTATTTCCCGCTCCGCCCAAGGGCGCGATTTGTCATCGGATGATTTTTTCCACCATAAAAAAGTACCTCCGTATTTTTTAAGTCTGTTAAAAAAGGACTACCAACTTCCTTGCAGTGAAATTTTGAATTGAATTGTCATATTAAATTTACTCCTGTATTGAACTGCAATGTTATTCGTTATTCCAATCATGATATATTTTTATTTTATAACCAGTTTATTCAGACATAATATTGACTAACGTAAACTATTACTGAATAATTAATGAAAAAGCATTTTTTTCTACCAATCATTCACTCACATTGTCGCAGCGCTATGCGAACCATGGCCCTGTAGTGACCTGTACTACGATTAAAACTGCCTACGTACTACTATATTTTTCTATCGTAATGATATAAATTTGATTTCGACAATGTACTTAAATAAAACTCTATTGGCGCATAACGCACACTAACATATGATTTTTTTTTTATGGTAGGTAAAAATCATCTAATGACGAATCCCACTCTTGCGCGGAGCGGGAAACAGTGTCAGACTCTTACTGATTAAAGAACCTACCCCGTACCTTCCTTGCCTTATTCCCAGAGCCCCGGTGACGGTGACGGTGTGGAGACTTCGACCCTGCAGGGTCCCTACGGTTTGCTGACAACTCCTTGAGGCGCGCGGGAACGGAGCGCGCCGTCGACGACTTGGGCTCGGTCTGGACTGCTAACAGACGACCGGACGGCGAGCTACCCATTGCTCACCGTCCGAAAGCCAGTGTCTACGGTGGCCGGATATCGGCAGGATCACAGCGGCGACGGCTACGGCGAGTGCGCCGTTGCCTTTGCCTTATGCGGTCAGCCTCCTCCTTTACGAGCATTACTGCCTCGCAGAAGGAGGCGACCGCCTGCCACTCCTCCTCGCTGCGGACCATGGCCTGAACCAAGGCCCGGCGCGAGAGGTCGCCGCCGCCGATCACCCCCACGAGGGCACGGCGTTCCTCTTCCCAAGCGGGGCACACTTCTACCGTGTGCTCCACCGTGTCCTCCGGGCTGGCCACACAGTGGCGAAACCCGGGTGTCTCTTCCGCAAGGATCCGGTGCAGGAACCTCCCGAAATTTCCGTGTCCGGTGAGGACCTGCGTCATGCGGAAGGTGAGGACGCCGTGAGGTCTATCCAGCCACGCCTCAAAGAGGGACACTACTGCCGAAATTATGGCGTGCCCAGCGCTGGGTTGCGACAGTCGCTGTTTCCATTCCACCATGACACTAACATATGATAAGAAACACCATATAGTTTCGTAGATTTGTAGCAGCAAATTATTTTTACAGCTGGAAACTGGATTATTAACCATTTTTGAAGAGAACTTAATTAAGACACAAAACGATACACTATGGCGGCGGCCGCGCAAGGACTGGTTTTATATCACGAGCATGGTCATATGGCCAATGTACTTTGGCAGAGGGGTATGCTCTGCTTTGCCGTCTCCATAGGTTAAATGCTCTAAGCTGGCACTGTCAAGTTAATAACAGTTCATTGCGTTCTTTCTAGGCCGCGTTCGCAAACAAGTTAAATTCACTTGGTAGTTGAGCTCGAAAACCATCCTGGAGGAGCCGACATATACATTCGTCGTACCAGCTGGACGAAGTTGGTGGGACAAATGACAATCCACGTTTTCTTCGCTCACGACTGTCCCAGCGTCCCGAATCGCGCCAAAAGCGATTATTTAGATCCATAGTATAAAGTTGCTTATCCCTATGTATGCTTAGATCTTTAAAAGTTCGCAACGGATTTTGATGCGGTTCGTTTATAATAGATAGAGTGATTCCAGAGGAAGGTTTATAGGTACAACATATCACCTTTGCACCCGCTCGAAGCTGGGGCGGGTCGCTAGTAAAATATAAGAGGGCTATTTGAGTAATAATTCTTGACGTTGCGCGTTCGTTAGATTACCATCGGACATCCCGGCGAACGGCAAATATCCACCCTTACGTTGTTGAGACATAGATGTCTCCGGTGGTCCGGACTAAGCGTTTTGCCTCGTCGTTTATACCGCCTACATCGAGGAAATGGAACAGTTTGCCAACTGCAGTGTTTTGCGTCTGATTATAGGTAATTTAGGTGTCTTCAAGGCTAGTGTGAATAGTCTCTATAAACTAGTGCGCCTCACCATCAACGATTGCATCACTGCTTACCATCAGGTGGGATCGCAGTCAAGCACTAGTTTATAGCAATTAAAACACTCACTCACTTTTGACGTAATTTGGAACGAGCGGTGTGTGATGTTATTTTGGAGCAATATTATAAAATGAGTTCCTATTATACACCGTTAAATTTTAGTCGTTTTAATCCCGAAGAGGGTCGATCCAGTACGTGAAGCACTATCGATTTGAGTAGATAAAATAAAAAAAATAACGTACTTTTTTTCTTAATCTCTTATTGATATACGCATTTACGAATTTAATTTCTTTAAGTAGACGAGTCAGTGACCTTGTAGGTAGTTGTCGGTCGTTGCGTACTAACTACCTATATGTCATTGAACTCGCCCAGCTGACGTTTACTCAAAGAAATCAATTTAGAACATGCCTAAATTAATTCGAGTTTAAAAAAAAGTACTTTGTTTTTTTATTCTAAGTTTACCAATCGATAGTGTTTCATGTACTGAATCGATCCTCCAAGGGATTAAAACGATCAAGATTTAACGGTGTATATTCCAAACACGAAAACCGTCTCCGGGACTTGACATTTTATTCAGACTAGCGACCCGCCCCAGCTTCGCACGGGGGCAATGCTGATATTAAATATATTATGCATGTATTATACATATAAACCTTTCTCTTGAATAACTATCTATCAACAAAAACCACATCAAAATCCGTTGCGTAGTTTTAAAGATCTAGGTAAGCATACATAAGAACAGATAGCGGGAAGCGATTTTGTTTTATACTATGTAATGATTATCATCATGAATTTATGTAATAGTGTATCTTAATGTAATATATATATATATATATATTTATTGTTATAAACTAGTGCTTGACTGCGATCCCACCTGGGGCCCCAGTCTGCACACGGTGGAGGTGTGCCCTGCTTGGGAAGAGCATCGCCGTGTCCTCGTGGGGGTGATCGGCGGCGGCGACCTCTCGCGCCGGGCCCTGGTTCAGGCCATGGTCCGCAGCGAAGAGGAATGGCAGGCGGTCGCCTCCTTCTGCGAAGCAGTAATGCTCGTAAAGGAGGAGGCCGACCGTAGACACTGGCTCGCGGACGGTGAGCAATGGGTAGCTCGCCGTCCGGTCGTCTGGTAAGACCGAGTCCAAGTCGTCAACGGCGCGCACCGTTCCCGCGCGCCTCAAGGAGTTGTCAGCAAACTGCAGGGGCCCTTCAGGGTCGAAGCCTCCTGGAGCCAAGAGGGTGGTGCAAACTGTTACCTCGACTCCAGGAATAAGGCAAGGAAGGTACGGAGTAGGTTTTTTAGTCAGTAAGAGTCTGACACTGGTCTCCCGCTCCGCCCAAGAGCGGGTTTCGTCATTGGATGATTTTCACCTACCATAAAAAAAAAACCTGGGGCCCCAGTCTGCTATTTGCAAAACATTGTCATTCCAACACGATTCCATTGTCATTTTGCTAAAAGTTCGTAATCTGTTAATTCATAATGGTTGATCATTGGGCGGTCAGTGGTGTCATAAAATAATTGTGGTACGAGCTGTTTTGTAACGAATTAAAAACAATAACTGCACAATAACATTCTAATTTTAAGTTACTGATTAAAGGAACTATCAAAATTTTATTAATATACCGCATATGTCTATTATTCAACTGTCATTATGTACGAGATTACCATTCTAAAAAAATTCTTTCAATGAATTGTCACTGGTCGATCATTGAAAAGTCATAATGACACCATCATGTTAGTAGATTACCAAACTTGTCAAAATCAACCATTTTGAAATCAATGATCGACTATTCTGACACTATTGTAATAGCAGACTTGAGGCCCTGATGGTAAGCAGTGATGCAATCGTTGATGGTAAGGCGCACTAGTTTATTAAGAGCCTATTCACTCTAGCCTTGAAGACACGTATAGGAATTACCTTTTAATCTTTCTTTGCATTACTTTGTGGTTAAACGACTAGTTACAAATGTCGTGAAACTCTGTAATTGGCTTAAGTGATAATTGTCATCATCTCGTTATCACTGTGCAGCGTGTGTAGACTTTTTTTTTTATGGTAGGTGAAAATCATCGAATGACGAAACCCGCTCTTGGGCGGAGCGGGAGACCAGTGTCAGACTCTTACTGACTAAAACACCTACCCCGTACCTTCCTTGCCTTATTCCTAGAGTCGAGGTACCAGTTTGCACCACCCTAGGCTCCAGAAGGCTTCGACCCTGAAGGGCCCCTAAGCGTGTGTAGACTAAGTTTTTCACTTTTCCACGCTAGTAATCTTTCATGAAACTGCATCGGGCTGTGCATTGATAGTGTGATGTGTATTCTCAACCCATGTAACTTATTAATAAGCTGTTGAGTTTCTATATAAATAAAATAATATCATCATCATCAGCCTTTTCAATGTTCCCATGGATACTGGGATACAGGCTTCCCCTCTAGAAAAGGGGATAAGACGCCATAATTCACCACGCAGGTACAGTGTGGATTGGTAGATGTCACATGTCTTCGAATTTTTGGTTCTAGAACATGCCGGTTTCCTCACGACGTTTTCCTTCACAGTTTTGAGAGCAGTGGTGATGAAAGAAATTACACAAAGTAATGCGCCTGGCTGGGTTTGAAACAGCGACAACTCTTAAGTCTACACCTACCTTTAAGTACTCTTGATACTACTGAAGTACATACATACTTCACAGTTGTAAGGTTTTCCAGCCTAGTTCTTCCTATTAATTAAAACTTTTTTTTTATTGGAACGCGCTTTTCCGCTACCTCACCTGATAGAAAGCGACGATGCGGTCGACGATGGAGCGCGCTTACCTAGAAGCAACCTATTCACTCTTGACTTAAAGATTATCAGATTGTAGCCATCAGGAAACAGATTTCATGGTGTTTCATCAAATTGTATGCAAAATTATTTTATACCTCACATTCATTCACACTTGGAAGGTTATCAAATGGCCCTTTTCACCAAAACAACTCTGACATATATTAGAAAGGATTTTTACCAGCTTTAATAAAACTATGGTTTGTTAAAACACTTTATTTATATTTCTCCAGCGTGTATATATAATAATATGTAAATATATAATTATAATATAATATGTCTTACACACTGGAGACTACAACTAAATTGACGCTCTTCGCACTAGTAAGACGCTCTCTCGCCAGTGTGCGTGCGAATGTGATTATTTAAACTAGACTTAAGACTAAAACAAAGCTGACATTGTTCACACTTGTAAGGCTTTTCGCCAGTGTGCGTACGAACGTGTGTTGTTAAACTACTTTTCTGACTAAAACCACGCTGGCATTCTTCACACTTGTAAGGTTTTTCACCAGTGTGCGTACGAATATGAGTTATTAAACAACTCTTCTGACTAAAACTACGCTGACATTCTTTACATTTGTAAGGTTTTTCGCCAGTGTGCATACGACAGTGTGTTGTCAAGTGATGCTTATTTTTAAAACAAAGCCGACATTCATGACATTTGTAAGGCTTTTCGCCAGTGTGCGTCCGAATGTGACATATCAAACTAGCTTTTTGACCAAAACAAAGCTTACATTCTTCACATTTGTAGGGCTTATCGCCAGTGTGCGTACGAATGTGTGCTGTCAACGTACTCTTTTGACTAAAACAAAGTTGACATTCTTTACACTTATAAGGTTTTTCGCCAGTGTGAGTACGGATGTGACTTATTAATTGAAACTTCTGACTAAAATTACGCTGACACTCTTCACATTTGTACGACTTTTCGCCTGTATGAATTCGAATGTGTTGTCTTAAACAGCTCTTGTAGCTAAAACAAAGCTGACATTCTTCACATTTGTACGGTTTTTCGCCAGTGTGCGTACGAGTGTGATTTATTAAATAACTCTTCCGGCTAAAACTACACTGACATTCTTGACATTTGTAAGGCTTTTCGCCAGTATGCGAACGAATGTGATTTGTTAAATTACCTTTCTGACTAAAACTACGCTGGCATTGTTCACACTTGTAAGGTTTTTCGCCAGTGTGCGTACGAATATGTTTTATTAAATTTCCCTTCTTATTAAAACTGTGCTGACAAATATCACACTTGTACAGTGCTACACCACGGCGTATACAAGTGTAAGGTTTTTTTAAATTACGGTTTTTAATATTATTGTAACAATTTGTTTCTAAAGCCGTCTCAATAGCACTAATATTAACTCGAGGTGCTGTATTAGTTAATGGTTCTATGAATTTCGGAATATAATTTGACGTGTTCAGCGCAACTCTAGTGTCCGACTCTTCATTCTTCTTTTGATTTTTTGTAATGACGTCTTCTAGTACTTTTCCTCGTATGTGCAGTTTCCGTTTGTTCGCGGCGGCCGCGCCTGTGAGTTTAAATCTAGTAAGCGCCAAATTCAAAACTCAATTAAATAAAAGGAATGAGAACCATTAAAGCTGATGTTTTTTTTTCTTAATGCTTCGTATTAAATGAGTATTCAGTACTTTAGGCCGACTCACAGTAGATGCGTTGTCAGTCGGGCCTCAAGTCTGCTATTACAATAGAGTCAGAATAGTCGATCATTGATTTCAAAATTGTTGATTTTGACAAGTTTCGTAATCTACTAATATGATGGCGTCATTATGACTTTTCAATGATCAACCTGTGACACTACATTGAATGATTTTTTTAGAACGGTAATCTCTTACATGATGACAAATGAATATTTGACATAAGCCGTAAATTAATAAAATTTTGACAGTTCCTTTAGTCAGTGACTTACGATAAGAATGTTATTGTGCAGTTATTGTTTTTAGTTTGTTGTAAACCAGCTCGTACCACAATTCTATTACGAGACCACTGACCGCCCAATGATCAGCCATTATGAATTAACAGATTACGAACTTTTAGCGAAATGACAATGGAATCGTGTTGGAATGACAATATTTTGAAAGTAGCAGACTTGGGCCCCTGTTCGCTCACACAATGGTTCACTAACTAATACTTACGTGTCGTGTCACTGGCTCTTCGCTTCTTCCTCGATACTTCCTGTTCTACTTCTACGTCCGTTTTGATCTCTATTAAGGGTATATAATCTTCTGTATCAGACTCAGACGGTTGTGCTGGTATATCTTCTGAACAGCTGTTGTATAGATTTTCCAGTTTTACGTCTGTAAGTCAAACAAAACAAACAGTGAAAAGAATGTAACACAATAACACACGGAGAACTGAGGAAATCGAAAACAAAGTGCAAAAAATTAAAGAATATATCAGGTGTTGTGCAGTAACTCTAGAAATATTGTCACACGGACTGGAAAAGTCACTCCACAAGGAATACTCTCATCATCCTCATCAGCCTTTTTAATGTTCCCACTGCAGGGACACCGGCTTCCTCTCTCTAGGAGGGGGAATGGGCCATGATCCACCACGCGGGCCCAGTGCGGATTGGTGGATGTCACATGTCTTCGAATGTTTGGTTCTAGGACATGCCGGTTTCCTCACGATGTTTTCCTTCACCGTTATTGAGAGCAGTGATGATGAAATAAATTACACAAAGTAATGCGCTTGTAAGTCGGGGCCTTTACCACTCGGCCACCACTGCTCTTTTTTTCAAAAATCCTTAAGATTTTAATAAAAACACGTATTTCCTGTAAATCGTGTTCGAGTAAATCGTAGAAATACTGAATGTCAACTGTTACAGACTTCGGGTTCGTCATATACCAGCTCGACATGAAAACTCCTTAGTACATACTTGACATTGTAACTTCTTGGTCTATTGACGCGAATAAGTATAAATAAACGATTATAGCGCCTTCCGCTTGTCAGCTTCCGGTACAACAAATAATTAGTAAAAGTTATTATATTGTGTATTATTCTTTGATATATCTATATTATTGTTAATAATTAATATTTAAGGAGCCATTTTATTAGATTATTCAATTGTAAATTAATAGTAATGTGTTCGTGTGTGTTATAAAAGCCGCTGTGTTGACAGTTTTCCTTTTCATAAGTCTCCTTAGTTACGGTTGCTAAGCAAATAACATTATGAGAAAATTACTTGCTACTGTAATATTTGAATTATAATTATAAACTTGTTGAATGAGAAGTATCCTTGTTTTACTGTGACCATCCTGATGTAACAAGTTCACACAATAGTGTTTTCAGGTGTTATCTCTCTTTTTTCGCAGAACTTTTGCATCAAACATCACATTGGACTGCTTTAGATGAAGCAACAAGCTTTTAAACCTTGCTCGACGTAGCCGGTGGGCGTGTCGGGAAGGCCCACCCTAAGTCCAGTTTTTAACGAAAAATTAAAATCTCAACATCTCCTTGTCTCAGAAAACACTTACGAAGCATTCAATTATTACAGGAAACATAAAATGTTGCACAACCTCGCCTCAGTGGCCGTCTCACAGGAACCATGCGCTAGCTGGGGAAGAAGCCCTCGTCACAAAATAAAAAGGTACAGAAGTCAATCTCATGTATGTACTTCACTTTTCATACATACGCACGGCGGTCGCGCGCGCTAGAGTTGTCAACTGGATTATGCACAACAAATTATCGTGGTAGTTGCAAAATTTCACAGACGCGCGTCTCAAACGTGACACCCTCGCGGTCTTAATGATCCTCGTTGAGCCCGGTTCTCGCGTCGGTGAACGGTGTCTATGTGTGCGTTGCTCGAGCGCGCTTTGTACGTAGATTGACATCTGTACCTACATAATTTGTGCCCTTCATACCTCTCACTGACTCTATTCAACTAAAGAAGAAAAAGCAAAAAACATATTTATTGATACGCAAATAAGATTTTTTTGCAAACAGTACTTTTCACTCAAAAGTTGATAGATCGAGGTTATTGACTTTCCTGTTCTTATTTGGAACGCATTATACGTGTAAACTATAGGAAACCTACATGAAATATGTTGACGGTGACGGCGTTTTACTGTGATCGTGTGCGGCGACCGTTTGAGCTGCAGATATTATCTTTTACACACTTACAAACCAACCATTTCACCTCTTTGTACATTGGTAAAGATAGATCATTAAACTAGTTCTTAAAACATACCATCACTTTGATGTTCCTCCTCTGGTTCAATGACATCATCTAGTCTCTCACACACATCGGGTAATTCTACTTTGATAGGATCACATTCTGCTTGACATGCATCATCAGATTCTATGCTTACATACACCACGGGTGATATTGTCAACTTGTTACAACGCCTGAAGTGGTCTTGGTTTATAGGGGGATTTAGCTGTAACAAAATAAATATTAGATAAGTCAAAACGCATTACATACCGAGCCCTAACCAGACCTTAAGAAAAAAAAAATCGGCCAAGAGCGTGTCGGGCCACGCTAAGTGTAGGGTTCCGTAGTCTCCCGTCCGTCACAAATTTCTCACATTGTAACAGAACCCAGTAGCCCATGTAAAAATTAGTAACACAATTTCCTGAGAGATGGCGCTGTACCCGGTGGTAATTTTAATTTTCGTAACCCGATTTTGTTCTTTTTGTATTGTTTTTTAAAGAAGATTCGCTCAGGATAATGAAATATGTAAAAAAGTTAAAAAAAAATGCTTGCATGTACGGTTACATAACAAAATTAGTTCAGAACGTTTTTTTTAATTTAAAAAAACTGTTCGTCCTATCAAGTTCAAAATAATTTTCCTAGAAAGTTTACTTAAAGTTCTACTTTTGAGATTTTTTTCATATTTTTTAAACTTATGGTTCAAAAGTTAACGCCTCATATTTTATTTTTGGATCGATTATTTCCGAAAATATTTACATTGTAAAAAAAATATTTTACGGGACCCCTATGGTAGAAATGAAAAAAAAAAATCACTTTCCACTTTACGTGTAGGGGAGATACCCTAATAAAACATTTTTCAATACACTTACACGAAAACTGCCTCTTATCGCACTCCTATTAGGTTCATTAAAGCATGTATATCACCCAAGTGCTTATTTGAGTTTATCACAACGAGGGCTTTTTTATTCCTTCCTTATCGTCACGGTCAAGGGTGGTTATTTTGTTTTACTTAGTTTACCAAATCAGGCGCGAGGCGTCCCCAAGAGTCGCTGGGCGACCCCCACGAAATTAGAAACTGTCTAGAGCAGATTTGAATGCTATACTTATATATTTCTACTGTATGTTTGAGATACGATTAAACTTTTTTTCTTTAGGCCACTCGGCCCTATAACACACTCGCCTACAACTCGTGCGAATTTCGCCTCGGTCGCAATGACAAACTTCCTGCACTTGTATCAAAATGTACTATTTTACCACTTTTTGTTTATGCACTTTGTCCGCGTGGTTGATATACATATTGGTACCAAATTTCAGCCTGCTAGTGCTAGCGGTCGCTGAGATTATCCGCGAACGGACAGTCAGACAGACATGGCAAAACTATAATGGTTCATTGTTAACTACAGAACCCTAATAAAGCAGTTGGACTTGCATCCCATCTGTACAGGGTGGATTTCAGAGATGGGTAAGGGAGTATCAAAAAATTTTTTCCAAATTTTCTTCTTGTGATTGTATTTTATTCCGCATCTATGAATATACTAATTGTCATTCTGTATGGATCAGAATGTTGGGCTGTTAAGATGATGGATGAACAAGACTGCATGTAGCGGAGATGAGAATGTTGAGATGGATGTGTAGTGTGACGCGAATGGATAAAGTAAGAAATGAGTATATTAGAGGAAGTCTGAAAGTGGCGCCAGTGACTGAAAAGTTGAAAGGAAATCGTTTGTCTTGGTATGGCCATGTAAAGAGGAGAGATGAAACGCATGTTACGAAAAGAATTTTGAGTTTAGGTACACGTAGATGGATGGAGAGGAAGAGGGCGGCCGAAGAAGAGATGGATGGATTGTGTGAAGAGTGATATGAAAGAAAAGGGAGTTAGTGATAGTGTGACGGGTGACAGGACAGAGTGGAAGAAAAAAACATGTTGCACCGATCTCAAGTAAAATGGGATAAGGGTAGGATGATGATGATCTATGAATATACTAATTTTAATTCAATAATTCTATCGTCACATCTATTGTCTTTTAATTGTGTCTGTAATTACGATAGTCGAAAGGTTAAGAAAGTCTCCTGAGAACATTTCTGATGTTGTACAGGTTTTTTTTTTATGGTAGGTAAAAATCATCCAATGACGAGTCCCGCTCTTGGGCGGAGCGGAAAACAAGTGTCAGACTCTTACTGACTAAACAACCTACCCCGTTCCTACATCGCCATACATACCAGGGCCAGAGCCTTCCTTTTCAGACACAAACCCGTGGCCCTGATTGGCTTCGACCCTTCTGCAGGGTCCCTACGGTTGCTGACAACTCCTTGAGGCGCGCGGGAACAGTGCGCGCCGTCGACGACTGAGCTTGGTCCGGACGATTACCAGACGACCGGACGGCGAGCTACCCAATGCTCACCGTCCGCAAGCCCGCGCCTACGGTGGCCGGAAGTCAGGATCGGAATTGCGGCGGCGTCTGGGGCGCAAACGCCGTTGCCTTATGCGGTCCGCCTCCTCCTTTGCTAGCATTACTGCTTCGCAGAAGGAGGCGACCGCCTGCCACTCCTCCTCACTCCGAACCATGGCTTCTACCAAGGCCCGGCGCGAGAGATCGCCGCCACCGATCGCTCCCACGAGGACACAGCGATGCTCTGCCCAAGCGGGGCACACCTCAACCGTGTGCTCCACCGTGTCCTCTGGGCGGTCCACACAGTGGCGACACCCGGGCGTCTCTTCCGCACGAATCCGATGCAGGTACCTCCCGAACTTACCATGTCCGGTGAGGACCTGCGTCATGTGGAAAGTGAGAACGCCGTGAGTTCTTTCCAGCCACGCCTCAAGGAGGGGCATTACCGCCATAATTATGGCGTGCCCAGCACTGGGTTGCGATAGCCGCTGACGCCATTTCGCCATCACGAGATCCCGCCGGAGCTCTTTCCGCCACGCCTTGACATGCTCAGGCAGCGGACTTTCGCCCCGGCGTTGCACTTCCATGCGCAGATCGTGCATGCGTGCAAGGACTGTTGCCTCCAGATCCCATGGTGGCAGGCCAGCAAGGAGACTCGCCGCTTCACGGGAAATCGTACGGTACCCCCGGATCACCCGTATAGCCATGACCCTCTGGCACGCGTTCAGTTGGGCCCTCGGCTGCTGCTGCAGCGTCGGCGCCCACACCGGCGCCCCGTAAAGGGCCATGGACCGAACGATTCCTGCGTAGAGCCTCCGGCAGGGGGCGTCTGGTCCCCCAAGGTTTGGCAGGAGCCGCTTAAGGGCAGCACCCGTCCGATTCAGCTTGGGAGCCAGACGTCGGAAATGGTCCTTGAAATTCCACCGGCTTTCGAGGACGAGTCCCAGGTACTTCATCGTCGACCCGACGCCGATGTGAACCCCCCCTACCGTTAGCTGGGAATCTGTTGGCGGCGCGCTCCGAGGGCCATAAAAACACATGGCCTCGGACTTGTGCAGCGCCACCCTTAGTCCCAGCTGCTGGATCCTACCAACGGCTATCGCAACCCCGCGTGTCGCTAGTTCGACCGCCGCCTGGTGCGACTCTCCCTGCGCTAAGACCAGCGTGTCGTCTGCGTAGCAAACCACGCTGACCCCGTCAGGGAAGTCGCCGCGCAGCACGTAATCGTACCCGATGTTCCACAAGGGTGGCCCTAGTACCGATCCCTGCGGAACACCGCACGACATCTCTCGTCGTCTCCACTCTCCCTGGTGACCGGGGTAGATGATATACCTGTCCGACAGGTAGGCCTCGATCACACGACAGAGGTAGTCGGGCACCCGGTGATACCGTAGTGCCCTCCCAATGCAGCTCCAGGGCAGGGAATTAAAGGCGTTGGCAATGTCCAGGGACACTGCCACGACACACCTGCCCTGGGACACCGCATCCCCCGTCGTGAGGGCTCGAACACGCATGATGGCATCCACCGTAGAGCGCATCCTACGAATGTTGTACAGGTTGAGATACCGGCTCTTACTACTCCAACTCAAAAGTCAATCCTGAAGGTATACCTGATAACAAAAGCCTCACCTCATAATCCTCATTCATCATCTGAGCGAGCCGCTCTTCAGCTTCCAGACATTTTCTCTGCAGTTGGCAACATTGCTTTAGTTTAGTGTAGCAGATGAAACAAGCGAGCATCGGTCTACTGTCTCCAGTTACAAACTGCAACAAAACTTGTCTTCAACTATATTTTCAATAAGCAAATTACAGTACTTACGACCGTAGAATTTTGGGGAGTCTGAAATTAGGCTTTGCAAATTTTAGCACTTGAAAACTCGTATAAAACTAAATATTTTAAACAATTAAATGCAGTTTGCAGTTGTTATTGTTGTTAAAAACTGTTATTGCATTTGTTTCTTTAAAACTTTTATTTTTCTTTTGAGTCTACAAGCGCTATAAGTACATACTAAGAATAACCTAATCTAACCACATAAAAACTCTTTGGCTTTATTTTGTTTTTGGTCAATATTTTTTACTAGCTTTTGTCCGCGGCTTGGCCAGCGTACATAAAATATAGCCTATGTCACTCAGAAGAAAAGCAGCTTTCTATTTTTGCTAAAATTTTTCCAATTGGACCAGTAGTTCCAGAGATTGCCTCCTACAAACAAAAAAATAAAAAAACAAACTTTACCTCTTTATTATATTAGTGTAGAAGTGTAGATAATTAAAACAAGCTATAGCAACACTATGTTATTATTCACTCTTCTATTATTCATTCAGAGCTGCAACACCTCTTGCTGTGAAGCCTACTGGGGCCCAGGGTCTCTTTCTGAGAGGAAATGTTTGCCCCAGTGCATATTTATTTTAGTTTAATTTGTAATTACTGTATGCCTGTTTGGCAGGACATAACAGAACCATATATTTGTTGACAATTTTCACACAACATCATCTAGTCTCAACCTAAACAGAGCTTGTGTTATGAATACCAGAACACTGATAAACATACTTATATATGTCTAAATCAATACATATTACAGATAAATTACACCCAGACACAGAACAAATGATCGTGCTCATCACACAAACATTTATTTATTTATTATTTTTTAATTTAAACTTTATTGCACACCAAAATGAGGACAGGATATACAAATATAAAAACTAAGTGTACAATGGGCGGTCTTATCGCACAGGGCAATCTCTGACAGACAACCTTAGGATGGACTAAAATGAAAGGAGATAGATTTGGGGTGGTCAGTGTACAAAAAAAAAACATTTGTCCTGGGTGGGAATCAAACCCACAATCTTCGGCATAGCAGTCAGGTTCACTAACTTCTAGACTGATAGGCTAATCAATTCAATCAGATTGTAACATCTGCTTATAACTAACGTGAACATACGTCCCGCTTTGGGCGGGACTGTCCCGCTTTCAGACTATCTGTCTGTCTGCCCTGCTGTCCCCCGCAAGAGCAAAAATGTTCCGCTTTAGCTTTAAGAATGCATCTCTCGTTTTTAAATGTAACAACAGCGCGGGCGACACAGTGCGAATCGAAAAATACGAGAGAAATACGACTTAGAAGTCACCTCACGACTTAACTGTTTTGTGTTTTGATTTTCTATAAACTTGTAAAACTCCCTAAACTTTGTTTTATTTTTTAAATCCGCAGGTTTTTTTTTTAGAACTATTCCTCAGTTGTCCCGCTCTGGCACAGAAAACAATTGGTCACGTTACTTATAACCTATGCCCACAATAAAGACATTCTGCTTCCAATTGTTTACACTCACTGTTGTGCCTACTTTCTCCACGACGACGCTCCTATACTAAGAGTTATTAGTTAGTTTACTCACCGCACTACCAGTCAGCCTCTCATACAGTTCCTGCAGATTTTTGTTCACAACAACAAACATGCGTACATCCTGCGCTAAGCATACCCTACACATTGACAGCTTTTCCATCTTTTATGTCAAAATAAAGAAATATTTCTTTTAGTTTCGCAATGTTTAGCGCATTTAGCGGTTTAATTAATCTTACAAAACACTAAAATATCAACTTTAACTCTTATTTAATGCCTTTTGTGGAAGAGACTAGAGATGGGTAACTCAGGAGTGATAGATACAAATGATATGAATCATTCCATTTGAATCAATCACTCTTCATATCTTTACATATCCGAATGTGTCAGTAGTTCAGTATATCTTTACACCTCACTCACTCGTCGGTCATCGCGTCGGGTACTATTTAGTAATCTGTGGCGTCGGATAGCTTCGTCGCGCGCCATTGGTTGAACGTCAAGCAAGCCGAATTTTGCCGAATTGTAATTCAATACTTGATTGCGATTTACTATTCATTGAACTAATTAACATATTGAAAAAGAAGTAGGTTGTACCTACAGTCATAAGAATAGTATTTTTTTAATTAGAAAAAAGTTGTTCAATCGCAACTGCTCAATATGTCAGAATGATGCAAACAACCAACCTATCACTATAACTGAATGATCTATTTGATTGAGTGAGCCGCACACGAGTTGCGAGTTTGAATGACCTACTGAGTCATACTGAGCTACTGATATAAAGATATGAAAGAGTGATTCATATCCCAGTGATTGAAAGATGCATATCTATCTTTTCTTTTCAATGACACATTTTGTCCAAGTCTAGAAGAGACACCTCAATTTTTACCAACTATTATGTATTAGGCTATCACAGAGTTTTTAATACATGTAGGAAAAAGTTTACATGCTCTGTGATATATAGGCTATTTATAAAGATAGACTATCAAACGCTGGAGATACAATTTAATATAGAATTCTACAAAACGAAAACAAACATCGAAAAACAGCCGCAGCAGCTATCTGCCTGACAGTGACACTGACTGACAGCTAAAGAGCAGCTGTCATCAAATGATCACAGACTATAAATAAACCATTGACATAGGAAATATACGGACTGGAAATACCTACGAAAAAAAAGGTGCATACCTACAATCCGAAATCGAACAATAAATGGCTGCCATCGCTAGGGTTGTGCTGACCAAGGATTTAACGAGCATCGATACTATTTAAGCTTAGTTTTTACGTGCAAGTTTTAGGGGTCATAATAATTTAAATAAATAGACAATCATTTCAGAGAGTTATGGTTTTATTTTGTCAAATACACATTAGTTCACAAAAATGAAACAAAAGGACAGACCACGTCCAATTTTTTTCAACTTACAAGCTTAACAATAACATGACGGCGTTAATGGGTGCTGCTTAAAGGTGTCTGCATACAGCGGAAGTGGCACGGCGGGACCGGGCGGCGACGCGACGCTGAGCAGTTGTAATGTACTAGATAGTACGGACGACGCCACACAGAGCGGTCCCGCTCGACGCGACGGTAACCTCGGATCTGTATGGCGTCGTCGCGTCGCCGACCGGTCCCGGTGCAGAGGCCTTTAAAGACAAAAAAAATGTGTTTGTTTACGATTCTATACTAAGAACACTTAACGCCTAGTGACTTGGGTTACATTTCAATAATAATGTTTTGTTCACATTCATAACACAGGCAGAGTTTCGGCTGTAAGAAGTGTCTACATCAAATTTAACTCAAACTCCAAATTATTTATTTTACATGGGCCTACATCAACAAACTAAGTCCCAGATTCTCCCTCAGAGAGAAGTTTTAAAATATTAATATTTTAACTGTGGCATCTCAGTACATCTAACTTTTAGTCTCTTCTTCCTTCCTTTTTATTGTGTAACACATATTTATATTAATATATATCTGTATTTATTATATTTCTTTAAGCTTATGTATTATGTCTTGTATATCTTTTTTTTATCTATGTAATGTGTTTATTTTATTATTGTTTATTTATTTTTTAATGTTGTTTTGTTAAAGCAGTACACCACAGACTACCCCCTTTTTTAGTTCAAGCTCTTCTACTCCATCCTAAGGTTGTCTGGTAGATATCGCTGTCAGCGATAAGACCGCCTTTGTACCCATTCATATAAGTTTCTGTGTAATTGTTACTATTTTTGGTGTACAATAAAGTATTATTCTATTCTATTCTACTCTACATCTACGAAAACATTTTGTATGTTCATAAAAATAAAAATTTGTTTAAAAAATACAGTGATATTCACAACGTAAATACTAGGGATAAACACAAATTAGTGGTTCCGGTAACAAGGCTCAAAAAAATAGGAGGCACATTTAGATGCCAATGTATACGCTTTTATAATAAGCTTCCCAGTCCTATTCAAGAACTTAGCCTTAATAAATTTAAATCATTTGTAAAACATAAACTTTGTCAGATGGCTTTTTATACTGTAAAAGAGTATCTTGAGGACAAAACAGCTGGGATTGACCTGCTCCAGTAATCACTGTAATTGATGTAATTTCATTTCTTATTTTCTGATTTTTTTTTTGGTATCATTATTATATATATATTTTTTATTATTATTATTTTTAACTGACGATTATTGTTAGTTTACAATTATGACATATTTCTCTTTTTTTTTGCAACTATTAAATTTAACATTTAAATTTGAAATTGACAATTGTATCGTTTTTTTTTTTAAATTTGCAATATTAATGGGTAAAATTACATTTTTGTAAATTTTTATTATTGTGAATGTGGGGACTATGTGGATTACTTTTCGTTTTCCTTAATTTTAACTTTTAATTAACTTATAATGTCTGGCAGTTATGAGTACTTTTTGCGGCCTACCCAAATGTCCTTTCTTTGGTATTGTTCGTCAAATCGTTGAGCTTCTTGGTGGTCCTGAGTTGAGCTACACAAGAACTGACAAATGCTTGCACTGACTGGACAGGTCCACTCAGAACTGTGTGGTTCTTTCTTCAAAAGACCATCTCAGACTCCAATCTACATGGTTCTCATATGATTTGACCATTACATGTTTGTGTATGGACTTTAAAACAGACTTTGACCCCTGAGTTTGTTTCGGTGTTTCTTCTCAGGGTAGTCAGCTAGGAAACACCGGCCTCATCTAGCATAAAAAAAAAAGAAAAAAAAAAAAAAATTGACGTGTAAAAGAGTTTGTAAAAACCTATTTACAAAATAAAATCATTTATCATTTATCATCGGCACTTATAAAATGGATAACGGATTCATAGAATATCTACAATAGTGGCAGCTAAGTCGATGTACAATTGTCGCACGGTCCCGCCCCGTTCCCTCCACGTCCCATCGTAATCAGAACATTTTTCGTGCTGCGTCCGAAAATAAATTGCGTAGCACGGACGTGCCCCGGCTCGTCCATGCCCCGGCCCTGGCACGGCCCGCTCTAATGAGAATCATCCCTTAATCGTGTATTTGTGTCGCAGTTAATTTCGAGAAACGGACCACACTAGATGCGACCTGCTCCTACTGTTATTAAGAAGACGGATAAAAAAATACAGAAACTCAGAAGATACTGGATCCACCCAGTTCTTTATACACTAATAACGGGAGCCGTGGATTCGTGGCACTTTACGATGTCGCGACGTAGTTTTTTACGATGCTCGTCGTAGATTCCTACGACGCGACGTCGCATCGTGAAACGACGTTGCAGCGTGGTACGACACGACGTCGTATCGTGTTTATGTGTCCCGGCTCTAACACTTGTATTATACATATGTATAACACATAATTTCACCGCTTGAAAATAGGTGTAGTTTTGTATCTCAAATATCTTCGTCTTTTAGTGTTTGTATTTATTAAATACTGTTGTAAGCGCCTTGCAAAAAAAGTAATTAGATGTATAATTTAAAGAAAATAGGTGTGCGTACGCCGGCGGTCGCTCGGGGCTTATGAGTTTTGTACTTATTTTTATTATTATGTCTATGCCACTTACCGTGGCAGAACATAGAGACACTTATATATACAATTTCGAAACAGTTATATTGTACCTGTGTGCACAAATAAAGTTCTCTACATACTTCGATGAGCTGAGTTTATTGCTGTATTAGTTACCTCCTAATTTGCCTAGTAAGCTAACTCGATATACCTACCTACGAATTATAAAATACGATGAAAACATTAGTTGCATACTTATGCACCCGAATTTCAATGGTACATACCTACCTAAACCTATGATCTATTCCTACAATGCGTTCTAAGTAAGATTAGGATCGATTGCCATGTTCTGACCTATGTCATTGAAAACATTGGGAAAACGGATTAAGATGAGCAAAACAAGTTCTTTTTTAGTCCACCGTATATAACTAATCTATAAAAAAAAATTATTATTAAAAAAACAAAATACCCGACTGCACACTAAAAAAAGAGTAAAACAAGCCCCACAATACAAATTTACTGAATATAATTTATAAATGTTGATGGAAAGCATCGCAGGCGGGGACCAACAGAGGCTTATTTATAGTCATTTCTGTTGTGCACCATTTAGCAGAATTTTCGTTGGTGGCGGTCAAGGTGGTCCCCGCCTGCGATGCTTTCCATCAACATTTATAAATTATATTCAGTAAATTTGTATTGTGGGGCTTGTTTTACTCTTTTTTTAGTGTGCAGTCGAGTATTTTGTTTTTTTAATAATAATTTTTTTATTTATAACTTTTTAGCTGTTTTTAAAGGGAAATTTAGAAAAAATATTATTATGTCTTTATCCCGTGGGACTTTTAGGATAAAATGTATCCTATGACACTCCCGTAATCAAGACAAATCTAACGATACCTCATACATCAAAATCCATCAAGCCGTTTAGGCTACAGGAGGTCACAAAGGAAAAGACATACATACATACTTACATACACTCGAAAAACATTACCCTCCTTCTTTGGCAGTCGGGTAAAAATGTGTTATAACA
The DNA here is from genome assembly GCA_029852875.1 of Mythimna loreyi. Classification (NCBI taxonomy): domain Eukaryota; kingdom Metazoa; phylum Arthropoda; class Insecta; order Lepidoptera; family Noctuidae; genus Mythimna; species Mythimna loreyi. The sequence goes on along the minus strand of CM056806.1, from coordinate 10,658,691 downwards.
TTTTTTTTAGAATCTTGATCGAAAAAAAAAATAGAATCCAGTTCTTCAATATTATTTATCTGTACATCACTATATGAGAAGTGAGAAATGGAAGAGGAAGGCAAAATCTTAGACAACTAGATATTGCTTAAAAAACTCAATACCCAAGACAAAACCAGTTGAAACAAAATGTCAGTTATCAGGCAAAAAAAAAGTTGGCTTTGATAATGTTGACATTTTGTAATTTGGTATAAATTGTTTACAAAACAAACGTTCTGGAATTTTATTATTTAAAATAAACATACTTTTATATTTATTTAGTAATAAAAGAAAATGGAGAAGCTACCAATGTGTAGGCTGTGTTTAGCGCAGAACGTTCGCATGTATGTAGTGGTAAACAAAGACTTACATGCGCTGTATGAGAGGCTGACTGATAATCCGGTAAGTATTATCCTGGACTTATTACTTGCCTCGAGCAAGCATCACTCTCCGTGTGAGTAGAAGCGTACGGCAAGCAGAACTATGCACTTCCTGTTGTCCTGAACAGCATCATTACCTTGCACTTATCACACGTGTTTCTGTTTTGCGCAACATGTCTTCTTTTGTTATAGATCTTTAAATTGCACTAATGTCATGATCCGCCTTTCTAGAGCGTTCCATCATTTCTATGTTGGTCCTCTCCTCTCGTAACCGTCCACCTTCCCACTCTTAAACTTTATTTAGGTATTATTATTATGTCTAGTCTCACTAACATGCTGGGTGTATAGCCAGTAGAAATCACAGGAAATATAGTAGGTATACTGGTTGTAGAATAATATGTCATCACTAGCAACCCGCCCCAGCTTCGCACGGGTGCAACTATATTATTAAATAAACATTACGCTTGTATTATACATATAAACCTTTCTCTTGAATCACTTTATTGATTAAATCAAATCATATTAAAATCCGTTATGTAGTTTTAACCTCGTAAGGCCCAAACTAAATTTAGGTCAATATATATTACGGCCCAATGTACTAAAAATAGGTGCAAGTAGTTGCGGCCCAGAACTTTGATTTAGTAAAAAAGTGTTTAAATGTAATGCTTTTGGCAAAACTCTTTTATGGGGTATTTCTTATACCTATTTCATGCAAAAAATATTTTGAAATGGTCAAAATTACACATGCGTTCAAGATTAATAGTTTGTCGACGGTAGATTTAAATTGGCGGGATTATTTAAACCAAAAATACGTTTAAATATCATGTCATAATTTTAGGTCGCTGGGTCGTAATTCAATGTTTTTAAAAAGTGTCTTGGGCCGGAATGTTACAATTTTTTTGTCATTAAATTAGGTTGTTGGGCCTTACGAGGTTAAAGATTTAAGCATACATAGGGACAGACAACTTTGTTTTATACCATGTAATGATGACACAATAAAAATACAAGGATGAAGGTATATTAAACAAGTGGAAAAATAAACTAAAATAGAAAAAAGATCTGTTCTATAAAATTAAAGAGTCTTTGTTTTAACATACTTCACTGCATCACATTTGAATTCTTATTTCTTTATTGTACAAAACACAATACAGTTCATGGTGATACAGACAGTTCAATAATGTGATTTATTCATAGAAACATTCAGTTGAAGACAAGTTTTGTTGCAGTTTGTAACTGGAGACAGTAGACCGATGCTCGCTTGTTTCATCTGCTGCACTAAACTAAAGCAATGCTGCCAACTGCAGAGAAAATGTCTGGAAGCTGAAGAGCGACTCACTCAGATGATGAATGAGGATTATGAGGTTAGGTATTTTATGAAGAATATAACTCCAGGGATGGGTTAAAAAATGACCAGAGTTCTTACCCAGAGTCGTTCTTTTATGATTCTAGTTAACCCAAGTGACTCTAACTTCGAGCAGGGTAGGTTGAAGTAAGCTATTAAGAATAGAACTTACTGTTTGCACTCAAAAATATGAGTGTAGGGTATGTACCCTGTGATGTCATTAGAGAGTTCACTCCAATCACAAATTTAAACATAGTCCTGGAGATCTACATAATATTGAAACTGATTGTCAAGCAGCCACAGGTTAAGTTGTAATCCAGCATCAGACACCTACTACGCAGTTGTGTGGGAAGTACGCAGTTGTCTTTGAGACTTGTTGTGTTCTTTTTATTTCATGTTTAAGTTTTCAATACTTGTTTCATGCCAAATAAACATGTCATCTTTCTTTCTTAACTTACTTATCTAATAATAAAACAACTGTCCTCTTGGTCTAGTGGCTGGTAACCCTAACTGCTATACCAAGGTCGTGGGTTCGATTCCCACCCAGGACAAATGTTTGTGTGATGAGCAGAATCATTTGTTCTGTGTTTAGGTGTAATTTATCTATAACTAGCGACCCGGCGCAGCTTCGCCCGTGTGCAATGTTAATATTACATATATCATGCATATTTTATACATCACACCGCATCAAAATCCGTTGTGTGGTTCTAAAGATTTAAGCATACATAGGAACGAAGCGACTTTGTTTTATGCTATTTATCTATAATATTTATGTATTTAGAAATATATAAGTATGTTTATCAGTTGTCTAGTACCCATAACACAAGCTCTGCTTAGCTTGGGACTAGACGACGTGGTTGGATAGTTGTGGAATATATCAAATCATATTAATTATCTTTTTGCAGCTAAATTCCCCTATTATAGAGGAAATAGAAGACCAGTTTGGGTGTTGTACTAGGTTGACCTTATCACCCATGGAGCATGTAAGCATACAGTCTGATGATGGGTGTCGAACAGAATGTGATCCTATCAAAGAAGAGTTACCAGATGTGTGTGAGAGACTAGATGATGTCTTTGAGCCAAAGGAAGAAGATCAAAGTGATGGTATGTTTTTGAGAACTAGAAATTTTGTTATTTACCTATACCCATATGGTCAAGTAGAGAGCAGCGGATCAAACCCAGCCAGGCGCATTACTTTGGTTAATTTATAACATCACCACTGCTCTCTAAACAGTGCAGCAAAACATCGTGAGGAAACCGGCATGTCCTAGAACCAAAAATTCGAAGACATGTGACATTGACCAATCTGCATTGGGCCCGCGTGGTGGACCATGGCACTTTCTCTCTCCCAGGAGGGCTGCGTCCCAGGACATTAGCAAGGCTGATGTATATAGGTTAAGTGGTTTACTTATCTAGATATATATACAAAAGCGAAATACCACTCACTGATCTATCATGACATCACAGAAACTATAACACCTACAAACAAAGATATGTTCAAAGCATCCCCACTCTTGTAGCACTTTGACACCATGTCAATCGAAGGACTCTTCTTATTATCACTAGCCTTCTACTAGCGGCTTCGCCCGCGTGAAAGTAGGATTCTTCATACCAACTTTAGACCCCCATTACATCCCTTTAGGGACTGAATTTTGAAAAACCCTTTCTAAGTGTTCGTCTACGTCATAAAAGGAAGCCCTGTGCAAAATTTCACGCTCCTAGGCCCAGTAGTTTAGGCTGTGCGTTGATATGTCAGTCAGTCAGTTTCTCCTTTTGTATAAATAGATTGTAAGACGATAACGCGCGGAACTGCAACACGGGACATGTCAACAGAACGGTTACTTGTATCGAATCTCGAGTCCCGAGCGGATCTAAATTATTATTATTTATTTATTGTTTATTTCAGACAATAATAAACCCAGAGCAACATTATTTAATTACATAAAATAAATGGATTGAATTAATATAATAAATAATTTTCAAATTTTAAATTATTGAAACATTGTTGATACCAATATGAGGTGTACCAATGAGTCTGGGACTCAAACTCTAAATAATATTATTGACGCAAAACTAGTGTTCATCTCTTTTAAGGGTTCCGTAGTCAACAAGAACCCCTTATAGTTTCGCCAAGTCAGTTTGTCGGTCTGTCCGTCCGCGGATAATCTCAGCAATCGTTAGCACTAGATCGATTCGATTGACGAATCTCGCTCTTGGGCGGAACGGAAAACAGTGTCAGACTCTTACTGACTAAACAACCTACCCCTTTCCTTCCTTGCCTTAGTCCTAGAGCGCCGGTGTAACGCTTTCGAATCAACCCCTCGACCCCAGGAGGCTTCGACCCTGTAGGGCTTCTAGAGTTTACTGACAGCTCCTTGAGGCGTGCAGGAATAGTGCGCGCCACAACTTGGGCTTGGTCTGGACTGTTACCAGACGACCGGACGGCGAGCTACCCATTGCTCACCGTCCGCAAGTCTCGGACCAAGCCGTAAAGTCCGCAAGCCGCTGGTGTGGTAATCGTCAAGACCAAGCCAAGTCGTCGACGGTGCGCACTGTTCCCGCGCGCCTCAGGGAGTTGTCAGCAAACCGTAGGGACTAGGGATCCTGCAGAATGGTCGAAGCCAACTGGGGCCAAGGGTTCGTATCTGAAAGGAAGGCTCAAGCCCTGGTATAGATGGCGACGTAGGAACAGGGTAGGTTGTTTGGTCAGTAAGAGTCTGACACTGTTTCGCGCTCAACTCAAGGGCGGCATTCGTAATTGGATAATTTTTACCTACTATAAAAACGAAACCATAAATATTGCTTAAACTTTCAATTCTCTTGAAAAATGGTGTTGAATAAAAATAAAAACGTTAACGACCCCGTGAGTGCAGCCGTGCGTACAATATTTGTATGCAACGGGTGATTGGGGCGAGGCGCGGGGGGACGTTCCGTTGGCAGTTTATTTGATTGAACTTCATGTACAATAGTGGTATATAGGCGGACTTAATGCTACAAGGCATTCTCTACCAGTCAACCTTTGTGTTAATAAAACCAGCCAAGAGCATGGTGGGCCACGCTCAGTGTAGGGTTCCGTAGTTTCCCGTCCGTCAACAATTTCTCACAATGTAACAAAACCCAGTAGCCCGTGTATACCCTAATTAAATATGATTTGCCAATTTTTGTTTTTGCTCTTACTCGGCGTGATTGATATACATATTGATACCAAATACAGCTTTCTAGTGCTAACGGTCGCTGAGATTATCCGCGAACGGATAGACAGACTGGCGAAACTGTAGGTGTACACGATATTTTAAAAAGAGTGTAATACTAATAAGTTACTTATAGTAATAAAAAAAAAACGTATTTATGTTAATAATTATAATAAACTAATAAATACTTTGATAAATATTATGTGGTTATAACTCATCATCATCAGCCTTTTTAATGTTCCCACTGCAGGGACACAGGCCTCCTCTCTAGGACAGGGAATGGGCCATAATCCACCACGCGGGCCCAGTGCGGATTGGTGGATGTCACATGTCTCCGAATTTTTGGTTCTAGGACATGCCGGTTTCCTCACGATGTTTTCCTTCACCGTTTTGAGGGCAGTGGTGATGAAATAAATTACACAAAGTAATGTGCCTGGCTGGGTTTGAACCCGTGACCTAGAGCTTGTAAGTCAGGGCCTTCTCGGCCACCACTGCTCGTTTATAACTAAGAGAACTTAAAATATGACAATTATGACAACTAAGGTTGAGAGGATTTTAAGTAGTAGGTCCGAATTTAGCGCTTGAAGGAAAAATTATCGTCAGCTCTTTTGGTGTCAAGAGGAACCTCATTCCAGAGTTTTGTGGTAGAGACAGCGTAAGACTTAGCCAGTTGACTGCCCGCGCAGTTCTGAGTCCAAGAGTAATTTAGATTGGTCGTTAGATAGATATTCTTTTTATTATATGTACACCATAAATACAACTTGGTACATAAGGAGCTTAAAATTACTAAGGTGTTACAATGCGGTCTTAACGCTAAATGCGATTTTTAATGAATCTGGACTTTGTCTTTCACAAATACTGATTTACACTTATTTCTCAGTTTTCCCAACTAAGCTGCCACATCATTAACATTTCATTCTTCACTGTTTGTGCCTCCTCACAGAGCTAGAACTGGAAAATCGAAACATAAGCTATTCAGAAGATATACCAACACAACACTCTGATTCAGAAGATGATTTGCCTATAATAGAGATCAAAACGGAAGTGGAAGAAGAACAAGAAGCACCGAGGAAGAAGCGAAGAGCCAATGTCACGACACGTGAGTATTAGTGAATCATTGTGTGAGCGAACAGGCCGACTGGTGTAACAAGTTAGTAGTTAGTTGATGTCGCTGGAGAGCACACTCCTACTGCCCGATGTCTCACAGCACATCTGAAGTAATGAACACTGATTGCAGATACATCAGGGCAGTCCTGTGTGTATCATAACTCTTGCTTTAGGCTGCACCGTTGTTATATTAGATGATATAAAAAATCATCCACAAACTATTCATCGACTCTGATATCTGTCTGGATGACTGGACAGGTCCACTCAGAACTGTGTGGTTCTTTCTTCAAAAGACCATCTCAGACAATCTGCATTGTTGTCCTTTGATTTGAACAGTACATGTTTGTGTATGGACTTTCAAAGTTTTAAAGGTTTTTCTTCTCAGGCTAGTCACTTAGGAAACACCGGCCTCATCTAGTTTCAATGGACGAAAAAAAAAATTACATAAAAATCTTTTATCATTTATAAAAAAAGAACAATTGATTCCCTTTCATTAGATTTGGCTTTAAAGTTGGCGCTTACTAGATTTAAAATCGCAGGGTCGACTGTTGCGAAGAAACCAAAACTGGACACACGAGGAAAACAACCACAAGATGTAATTACAGGAAATGGGAAGAAAAATGAAGAGTCGGTCACAAAAGTTGGCCAGAACATTCAACAGTGTACGTCCACACTTATACCGAAATTCCAAGAAACTTTAACAAATACAACACCTCTAGTTGATAATAGTGTTATTGATACTACTTTAGACACAAATCGTCGTAATAATATTAATAAAAGTAGTTTAAAAAAGCATCTTAATTGTGAGATTTGTCAGCACAATTGTAAAAGCAAGGCAGATTTTATAAGACATAATCGTGTTCACACCGGGGACAGACCTTTCAAATGTGAATACTGTGGGTTTAGGTTTGGTAAGAAGCAACATTTAACGGATCACATTTGTACGCACACTGCCGAAAAACCTTTCAAATGTAATATATGTCAGCGTTGTTTTATTAGTAATCATAATTTAAATAGACACATTCGTACGCATACTGACACAAAGTCTTACAAGTGTGAAGAATGTAAGCTTTGTTTTGGTCAAAAAGCTAATTTGATGTGTCACATTCGTACGCATACTGGCGAAAAACCTTACAAATGCCAAGAATGTGGGCTTAGTTTTGGTCAAAAAGCTAATTTGATGTGTCACATTCGTACGCATACTGGCGAAAAACCTTACAAATGCCAAGAATGTGGGCTTAGTTTTGGCCAAAAGCCAAATTTGACGAACCACATTCGTACGCACACTGGCGAAAAACCTTTCAAATGTCGAGAATGTGAGCTATGTTTTAGTCAAAAGAGTACTTTAACAGCACACATTCGTAAGCACACTGGCGAAAAACCTTTCAAATGTAATATATGTCAGCGTTGCTTTAGTACTAAGCAAGCTTTAAATAGACACATTCTTATTCACACTGGTAAAAAACCTTACAAATGTGAAAAATGTGAGCTATGTTTTAACAACAAAAGTAATTTAAGAACGCACACCCGTACGCACACTGGCGAAAAACCTTTCAAATGTATTATATGTAAGCGTTGTTTTAGTAGTAAGGATATTTTAAATACACACATTCGTACGCACACTGGCGAAAAACCTTACAAATGTGAAGAATGTGAGCTATGTTTTAGCGAAAAAAGTAATTTAAGAACTCACATCCGTACTCACACTGGCGAAAAACCTTACAAATGTGAAGAATGTGAGCTATGTTTTAGTCAAAAGAGTACTTTGACAGCACACATTCGTACGCACACTGGCGATAAGCCCTACAAATGTGAAGAATGTCAGCGTTGTTTTATTCAGAAGGGCCATTTAACAAAACACATTCGTACGCACACTGTCGAAAAGCCTTAAAAATGTGAAGAATGTAAGCTTTGTTTTGGTCAAAAAGCTAGTTTGATATGTCACATTCGGACGTACACTGGCGAAAAACCATACAAATGTGAAAAATGCGAGCATTGTTTTAGTTTAGTGTGAAATGTAGCTTACCAATACACATTCAATACTCAATGTTTATTGCATTCCACAATGTACATGCATAGATGTTATATAAAAGTGAATGCTCAAAAAAAACCCAGCTCTGGCAGAAACGAGATGTATCTCAAACTATCAATAATAATCTATACTAATATTATAAAGCTGAAGAGTTTGTTTGATTGTTTGTTTGAACGCGCTAATCTCAGGAACTACTGGTTCGAATTGAAAAATTCTTTTTGTGTTGAATAGATCATTTATCGAGGAAGGCTTTAGGCTATATAACATCACGCTGCGACTAATAGAAGCGAAGAAACAATGGTAAATGTGGAAAAAACGGGGGAAATTATTCATCTTTGAGGGCTTCCGTTGCGTGCGCTGCGAAAACGGTTCAAGATACCAAAAAAATATGTAGGCAAGAATTATTCCTCTTAAAAAGATCTAAAAAAATGTCCGCGACAGTATATGTCTAACTTTTAAGATTAACTCACTAGAACCGTTTTTATGGGAATCAAATTTGGCCGAAATTAATGCATTATTACCAATTATTTGTTAGAGTTGTATCAACATAATAATATTAAACTTTATCCAAATAAATGTGTTGTTGATTAAGAGTATGTAATTTTGAACCAAATTGTCTTTGACATCACTTATTTTCAATGAACATCTTAGAAGATATTACAATTTTAAAATAACTCCGATATAAAATTCACATGCGCCGCATGATGTGCAAAATATGACGCTGCGCCTGGCCGGCGGGCGAGGAGAGGGGTTGCTTGCGGGCGGCGCGGAGGGTGATGGTAGGTAAAAATCAAGAAACAGTGTCAGACTCTCACCGACTAAACAACCTACCCCGTTCCTCCTTTGCCTTATTCCCAGAGCCCTAGTATAACGCTTTCGCACCAACCCTCGGCTGCAGGAGGTTTCGACCCTGAAGGGCCCCACAGTTTGCTGACAACTCCTTGAGGCGCGCGGGAGCAGTGCACGCCGTCGACGACTTGGTTTGGGTCTGGACTGTTACCAGACAACCGGACGGCGAGCTACCCATTGCTCACCGTCCGCAAACCAGCGTCTACGGTGGCCGGATATCGGCGCGATCGCGGCGGCGACGGCTACGGCGAGGGCGCTGTTGCCCTTACCTTATGCGGTCAGCCTCCTCCTTTACGAGCATTACTGCTTCGCAGAAGGAGGCGACCGCTTGCCATTCTTCTTCGCTGTGGACCATAGCCTGAACCAAGGCCCGGCGCGAGAGGTCGCCGCCGCCGATCACCCCCACGAGGACACGGCGATGCTCTTTTCAAGCAGGGCACGCCTCCACCGTGTGCTCCACCGTGTCCTCCGGGCTGGCCACAAGGTCGCGACACCCGGGCGTCTCTTCCGCACGAATCCGGCGCAGGAATCTCCTGAACTTGCCATGCCCGGTGACAACCTGCGTCATGCGGAAGGTGAGGACGCCGTGATGTCTATCCAACCATGCCTCAAAGAGGGAACCGCCGAGCTTATGGCGTGCCCAAGGGGGGGTGTAGCTCTATGAAGTACTTTTAGATAATTATGTTCTTTTAAAAACTAAATTGTCTAAAATAATAACAGAAATTGACACGGGCGAATTCGTCGGTAACAGCTATAATTTATAAAGGTGAGAAGGTTGTTTGCAAAAATAAATATGATGCCCAAAATAAATATCCCACGCGGACGAAGTCGCGGGCGCAGCTAGTAAGGTATAAAACATAACTAACTATTATCGCGTTTCTTACTTGCATACATATAAAAATAGCCAAATATAGTTCAATAGTTGCGAGTCCCACGTTGGGCGCCACTTTTACGGCTGTCTACAAAGAAAATAGTACGCTGCACTTGATTACTCAGTTTATTAGGCACGCAGGTTATAGGTTATTAATTTATTTTTTATTTAATATAATTATGATATAAATACAAAGACACTAGTTTGATTTCAACCCTATTCCCAATCTGCAAAGCTGGTGTTACTGTCTGTTGCTATGCAACATATTTTTTTGTTTATATAGTATTTTCAATGTAATTTGATTGTACAGATTGTTTTGCGTTATGCCATCGAAATAAATTATTTTGTTTGAGCTTCTCAACAATGAGTAAATCAATACCTAACTTTAAATAAATAATAATTAAAAGACCCGAGAACGAAGCATTTTATTATACACCGTTAAATTTTAGTCGTTTTAATCCCGAAGAAAGTCGATCCAGTACATGAAACACAATCGATTTGTGTAGATAAAATAAAAAAATAAAGTACTTTTTTTCTAAATCTCTTATTGATTTACGCATTTACGAAATTAATTTCTTTAAGTAAACGAGTCATTGACCTTGTAGGTAGTTGTCGATCGTTGCGTAATAACTACCTACAGGTCATTGAACTCGCCCAGCTGACGTTTACTTAAAGAAATCAATTTAGAACACGCGTAAATTAGTTCGAGTTTAAAAAAAGAGCACTTTGTTTTTTCATTCTAACTTTACCAATCGATAGTGTTTCATGTACTGAATCGATCCTCCAAGGGATTAAAACGACTAAAATTTAACGGTGTATTATATTTTTTAATTAAGGATTGAAAATATTCAAATAAACATTTTCTTAAATCGAAAGCCAGAAAAATAAAACTAGCAATTTTTATAAAATTGCAAGTAAGCATGACGATCATGACCGATATTTATTTTATTACTTATTAATATGAAATATCGATAATTTGATATACATTTAACTTCTACCGGAGCTGGGTTTTTTTTCTATGGGACCCTGTTGGGCACAGCAACAGACAATATTATGAAGGATAAATACTTTTAGATTAAACTTATTCTAGGTACATTGTAATTTATCATTTAGTTATATTACTTAATAAAATTAATCTTTACATTCTAATAGATGCATTAATCATTTATTTAATTATATTAAAATCTTTGTTATTACTCAATATTTTTATTTAATATTATTAAAGCTGTACAAATTTGTCATTCAGGTATTTATTTATGTTGTAACACCATTCGCACGCACACCGGTGATAAATCGTACAAATGTGAAGAATGTCAGCGCTGTTTTGTCATAAGAGTACTACTTTAACAAATCATATTCGATGTAGTCACACCGATGAAAAACCATCCAAAAAAAGGTATTAACAAGTCAAATGTAATGTTTTAATGGTATTGGTGAAAAGGACTATTTACAGGGGTGAAGTATATCGGCGCAAATATCTTTAACAACACACAGAGCGCACGTGTAACGAAACGTTACGAACTACTCACGCGGCGCGCGCCGCCTTCGGCGCCCCTCCAGTCAAAAGCGCGTGAGCGGTCATCCTCAGTAGGGAGCGCCCCCAAAGCCGGTATTCTCGTGCTGGTCATTCCTCGCTGGGCCTCCTCCGGGTCACCGGGGGCTCACCTGGCGGGGTCTGATCGCCGAGATAACGTGAAGAGAACGGCACTGCTGGAGCAATGTCGTGGCGCTCCTACTGCACACACACCAACTAAGATATCAACTTTAACTCTTAATTAATGCCTCTTGTGGAAGAGACGAAACAATTTCTACAAACTATTATTACACTATCACAGAGTTTTTAATATATGTAGGAAAATCTTTTCATTACTCACACTCTGAAAGTAGGTGTAAAGTCGCCTGCGGAGAGGTTTGGAAGCACTACTTTTACTCTCTGGGGAGTTTTATTTTTCAACTGACAGCTGTCTAAATATTAAAAAAAAAAACTAGTTCTATTTTAACATTTCAAATGAACTGTGACCCGAATTTCTATACTGCCAGTACAATTGAAATAACTTAGAGATAGGAATAATTTAAGAATACTTTTTTTTATGACTTTAATTTACTTTCAACTATTTCGTTAAAACTAATATTATATTTTAGAAAAATGTTGACCTGACCCATTTTTACAATAATAAAATGAAAAATATTGACTAAATAGCCAGCCGACCACTGAAAAAAAAATGGCGGGTATATGGTAGTCTCTCTATAATCTATGGCCGATTTGGTCTTTCTCGATTTTTTTTTCGAAGTGTAGAGTTTTGTTTACCTTTTGCTAAATCTCTGTTATAAGAAATTTGTATACGATAAGTTCATCAGCTTCAGTTATAAATTTAACGCAAGATTCTTAAGAGGAGAAAACCGCTTACCGCCTAAATCAAACGAAATAATATACCTACCTACTTAAAACATACGAAGACCTTTAACGACGACTCAGGTTTTTATTATTATTATTTTCCTCGTATTCGTAATGAAAGCACAGTGTTTACCTCGGGTTAAAGAGTTGTTTAGTCCCGAGAAATTTCTAGGGGACCGAGCGAAAGCGAGGTCGCTAATAGTTCGAGGGACTAGATCTTTTGATCTTTCATCCCTCGTATAACAATGTACTATTTCAATACACTTAGTCGAAAACTGCCTTTTATCGCAATCACAACAAGGGCTTTTTTATTCCTTCCTTATCGTCACGGTGATTAATTTCTTTTATTCAGTTTATTGAATCGGGCGCGAGTCGTCCCCCATGAAATTAGAAACTAACCAGAGCAGATTTAAATGTTATTTTATTACATTTTTACTGTAGATATGTTTAAACTACGGTAAAATGTTTTTTCTTTCTTTCTTTTTTTGACAAGCCGTAAGGCCGCTGCCTCGAATCTTGCGGGCAGCGGGGCGGCGGCGGCGGCGTCGCGGGCATCGCAGACCCGTTCTCGAAACCAGCGGGCAGATCGCGCGTCATTTTAACCCCGTAGTATTGTTTTCATTATTGTGTCGTCGAGATATTTGTTTTATTCGCAAAAGTAATGTCTGAACAATGGCGGCAACATCTTTTTAATTCAAATTTATTCCTAATGCTCGAGTTATTGGACTCCGCTACTGAATGTCGAAGTTTAAAATGTCGATGTATGTTAGTTCTAAAGTACACGATCTCGATGTACGCCAGTTCGAAAGTACAGGATCTCGATGTACGCCAGTTCGAAAGTTCACTGGAGCGAAGTATGCAAGGCCGACGTATCGTTAGTTAGAAAGCATACGAGTGCGATGTACGCCAGTTCGAAATTACCCTGTTACGAAGTATGAAATGCCTCCGTACTGTTACTGGTACTCCTACAACATTATAATTAGCAAATATTATGTAATTGTTTGTACCTATTATTATGATAAATATATTTAAACGGAAGTTTAACGCAACAATGATAAATAACACTATGTGTTTACTATTTTACATCACAAATAGACAATGCATTTTAAAAATATGAAGGTTACCAGGTACTATATTTATTGCAAAATTATAGAAATTGTGAGGGTAGATTAAAAGAATTAATGCTAATATAAAGAAACGTAAATACAAAAAATCATGCCATATCCTAAAAATCAGAGAACAGTTATTAAAGAAGGATAACGTAGATTTAAAAGAATACATAAGTGGTCTTTCATACATAGCGTTTATAAAGATTTAATTTTTTATACAAAACTGAAATAAACAAAATTACTGGTACTATAATACATATTTAATCTAAATGGTGTTTTTAATAAAATTATGATTGTTACGTAATTTACACAAATTTGCTAATTATAATGTTGTAGGAGTACCAGTAACAGTACAGAGGCATTTCATACTTCGTAACAGGGTAATTTCGAACTGGCGTACATCGCACTCGTATGCTTTCTAACTAACGATACGTCGGCCTTGCATACTTCGCTCCAGTGAACTTACGAACTGGCGTACATCGAGATCCTGTACTTTCGAACTGGCGTACATCGAGATCGTGTACTTTAGAACTAACATACATCGACATTTTAAACTTCGACATTCAGTAGCGGAGTCGAGTTATTGTGGCCGCGGGCGGTCGCCGCTCGACTAAAGTACACCGCTCGCTGCCCGCGCCCGCCCCGCTGCCGCGCCGCCGCCCCGTTGCCCGCAAGATTCGAGGCAGCGGCCTTAGAGCTTCCCTCTCTTTTTTTTTTAAATTGATTATACTTTAGCGCTTGACCGCTATCTCACTTGATACAGAGCGACGATGCGGTCGACGATGGAGCGCGCTTACCTAGAAGTAATCTATTCACTCTTATCTTAAAGATCCCGGATTATAGCCATCAGGAAACAGACTCCGGCATGGAATTCCACTCCTAGGCAGTACGCACAATGAAAGTGTTCCCAAAACGTTTTGTACGTTTATGTCGGATGTCCACCATGTAGGTACTGGTGGCGCAATGCCGTACGCGTGGTGGTCCGATGATGTAACGGGCAAGGCGGAATTAAATTATGTAATTCCGACGTACACTTCCCGAAATGCAACCGGAAAACCGACAGGCTAGCAACTCGGCGCCGATGCTCAAGACTTTGAAGCCTCGACTCGATGAGTGCATCATTGCCAATGATCTCTCCCGTTGAAGATCCTATTCCTTTCACCCCCGTCACTGTTAACAAAGTGGAGGATAACATTAAAATACTTCAGCCCCTGAAAGCTCTCGGCGCCGCCGACACTACCTCGAACCCTGTTCAAACTCTTCAGCAGCATCTCATAATGCTAATGACCGCCGTCCAATGGATAGCCCGCCATCCGGTCGTCTGGTGAAAGTCCAGACCAAGCCAGGTCGTCGACGGCGCGCTCTATTCCCGTGCGCCTAACGGAGTTGTCAGCAAATGTAGAGGCCGAATCCCGAGATCCCCGTCCGGTTTCTGAAAGGAAGGTCCGACCCCGGCATGAGGGCTAAGAAGGAATGGGGTGGGTCGTTTAGTCAGTAAAAGTCTGATACTGTTTCCCGCGCTCCGTCCAAGACTTTTCCCACCAAAAATAGGCCGTCTTCAACATGCATTTCTCTAGTTCTTCGACAGTTTTCTAATCACACAAATGTAATAAAGTCAAATAAATATTGTGTCTGTTTGTTACTTATTCAAGCTCTGGATGAAATTTCACACAAAGGCAGTCCTAGATTAGCACATATCATCATCATTTCAGCCGAAAGACGTCCACTACTGGACATAGGCATCCCCCAAGCGCCGCCACAAAGACCGGTCCTGTGCATCTTGCATCCATCGGATTCCAGCAACTCTGACCAGGTCATCGGCCCACCTTGTGAGAGGCCTTTCAATGCTGCGTCTTCCGGTACGCGGTCGCCACTACAGAACCATCCAGTCCAGCGGCCATCTGTTCTGTGTGCGATGTGCCCTGCCCATTGCCACTTAAGTTTGGAGATTCTTTTCGCTATGTCGGCAACCTTGGTTCTTTTGCGGATATCTTCATTTCTGAGTCGATCACGCAAGGAAGATTAGCACATAAGATACTTTTTATCCTGGGTTTAAGGCGCACTCGCCGTAGCCGTCGCCGCCGTGATCCCGCCGATATCCAGCCACCGTAGATACTGGCTTGCGGACTGCGAGGAGTGGGTAGCTCGCCGTCCGGTCGTCTGGTAACAGTCCAGACCGATCCCAAGTCGTCGACGGCGCGCACCGTTCCCACGCCCCTCAAGTTGTTTGTTTGTACTATGTGCCTAACCAGCTGCAGTAGCGTTTATCAATTTTGGCCAAACTTTTTCTTCTGTTCTCATAAAACTTAGTGCCCCAGGTCCCTAATTGTCGCGAAAACAGTTTTTAGAACAAATAAAGAAAACCTGAAGAATTGTTTATCTCAGTTTTCGAAGCTTACGATCGAAATACCCAACGGTTTCGCCATCAAAATTGAAAAAAATTGTATTCACCCCCAAATACTAAATTAAGCAAAAACACTACACGATACCTATTCTTATGAGGAATCGCTTTTTTGCCCAACATAATAAACGCTGTCATACAACGTGTAACAAAATAACAATATACATCAAGAAGCGCAGAAGAATACGAATATTGTGTAAATCTGAGCGCCTAGTACCTGGCTACCTAATTAAGCGTTTCTTGATGTATATTGTTATTTTGTTACACGTTGTATATGATACCGGGGATATATTTATTATTTTTTCATATTTCTACATCTATCTACACTAATATAATAAAGAGGTAAAGTTTGTTTTTTTGTTTGTAGGAGGTAATCTCTGGAACTACTGGTCCGATTGGAAAAAATTTAGAAACAATAGAAAGCTGCTTTTCTCCTGAGTGACATAGGCTATAATATATTTTATGTACGCGGGTGAAGCCGCTGACAGAAGCTAGTAATTTATATGTAGGTAGTTGAATATTAATGAATAACTAGATAGCCAATAACAATATCTTTACTCAGGTAGGCAAGGTACAGACATATCATGACTACATCATAATTCACATTATTAAATAATAGATTAAAGGTGTCTGCACAAAGGGGCGCGGCGCGGCGGGACCGGGCGGCGACGCGACGCTGAGCAGTTGTAATGTACTAGATAGTACGGATGACGCCACACAGAGCCGTCCCGCTCGACGCGACGGTAACCTCGGATCTGTATGGCGTCGTCGCGTCGCCGCCCTGTCCCGCCGCGCCACGCCCGCTGTGTGCAGACACCTTAAATCACCGATATTACTAAAAACAGATAATCTCCAAAAAAAAGTTGCTAAACAACGATTAATTAATTAAAATGGTTTTATTAATATTTTTATAACGTTGATCAGTAATTACAGACACAAAGAACTTAATGATTTAATGAAACTTTGAAGGCTACAAACTTTTGTGTCTATTACGGCTTTGTAAAGTTAAACGATATTACGACTCATTGACAAATTTCCAATGCAAATTTCGAACATAATAAAATGGCATCCCGGCCCAGAGTCACGACGGAGCATTCACTTGTAACAGAACATCGAACATTCGCCGTTTTTATGTTTGTCGAACTGCACAACGAGCCGAGCCAAGCATAGAGCCAAACATTGCTAAGAACGCTTTATTTATTTATATAGGAATAACAAACAGTTACACATTAGCTCTTATTAGCTAAGTAATACTTATAAGTTCATCATACAAATGTGCAACTCACACCGTTATTCACAGAATACATTTTATACTTTTATTTTGACCAAAAAGTGAAAACAAATAATTAATTAACTATTATTATCCTTTGAATGAAAGAACGGGAAGCTCCGGAATATATTCGCGTCCGAAATACCTCAGTGTCTCAAGACAAAAGTCTTTGACCAGTGCGTGTTGCCAGTGATGACTTACGGTACTGAGATGTGGTCGCTTACTATGGGTCTCTTAAGAAGGCTCAAGGTCACCCAGCGAGCAATGGAGAGAGCGATGCTTGGTATTTCCCTGCTTGATCGAATCAGGAATGATGAGATCCGCAGGAGAACGAAATCAACCGACATCGCTCGAAGGATTGCATCGCTGAAGTGGCAGTGGGCGGGGCACATAGCGCGGAGAACCGATGGCCGTTGGGGTGGAAAGGTTCTCGAATGGCGACCGCGTACCGGATGACGCTCCGTGGGCAGGCCCCCTACAAGATGGACCGAAAATCTGGTGAAGGTCGCAGGAAGCCGCTGGATGCGGACAGCACAGGACCGATCGTTGTGGAGATCCTTGGGGTAGGCCTATGCCCAGCAGTGGGCGTCGCTCGGCTGACATGATGATCCTTTGAATAGACTTCTATTATAAGGCTTGTATGATCTCAATAAGTCTGTTCTGAAATACATTAATGGGCGTAGCAAATATGTCCAACTTAGTAAAAAGTTTATTAAAATTATGACAAATGCGTTTTCATGAGCATTCTAGTGAACGCTCTAGTCGATGCGCGTCATTCTTCACAAAAATGTCAGACTCGACGGTCGCGTGTGCGCAATGCAATGCTCGCTAAAATGCTCGCCAGAACGCTCGATAGAATGCTCGCTAAAATGTTGTCGTATTTTTTTTTTTTTTTTTAATCTTTATTAGTTAGGAACTTTTAACAAAATGTTATGCCAGTTCCATCGTAACCTGATCTAAACATAGCGCATTACAAGTTAACTAGGCATAACCTACAATACAATACAATACAGCTTACAAGTTAACTAAGGAATAAACTAAAGCAGCCTCTACTGACTAGGTTTGGCTAAAATACTATTAAATATGCCTATATCTAACTTATTAATATTTAATTTATTTACTAAAATATTTCTCTCAGGTTCATTTCGGACACACTCCACTAGGCGATGATAGACATCTTCTACTTTATTAATGCAGACTGAACAATTCGGAGAGTCAACCTTTTTCATCAGGAAAGCAAAAGCCCCTAGTGGCATGTGTCCGGAGCGAATTCTAAGAGCTGTTACCAATATGTTTCGTTTCGCTTTAAAATTACAAAACCACGGAACTCGAGGAGGCTCGTTTTGTATCGTTTTATACCACAAACCTTTAGTTTTTGATTTTTCCCCAAAAAAATTTACCCATTCATCATAACAATAGTTTTTAAATTTTGACAGGTTTTCGGAATACGTTGGTAAAACAAAGATCTCAACCCCTGAAATTGCTGCTGTCTTAGCCAGTCTATCAGCCTCCTCGTTTCCCCGAAGACCAATGTGTGACGGTATCCACTGCAAAACTAACTTAACATTGTTTGATATCATTTTGTGTATTTTATTTAGAATAGCAAAGGCTATCGAAACACCTCTGTGTCCAGAGGCGCATCGAGCCAGGTGTTGAAGCGCACTCTTGCTGTCCGTAAATATCACTATGCTAGTGTGTTGAACAGTAGATACATAAGACAGAGCTTCGGAAATAGCTAATAACTCTGCTGTCATGATAGAAACATCAGATACAATTCTGAAACATTGACTTGTTTTGTTTACTGGATCGTAGAAAGCCGCCCCAATATTAGAGCTTTTTGAACCGTCCGTAAACAATTTTTGCCATCCATTATATGTGTAATTTAACTCCTCTAAAACATTGCTTCTTAAACAGTTATTCTCATATGAATTTTTAGGTTTGCTTACACTCTCTAGATTTATTTTTATAACATTTTTAATTGCTATAAAACTACACCAAATATTTAATTTAAACATATTTAAAGGGTTAGATGAATATATTTTTTCTTCATTGACAATATTATATGTGTCCATCAAAACAGGTCTTTTCTTATTTGTCCAATATCTGTGATTCTTAAGAACTTCCAGATCAGCCAAACATTTACTGGTCACACCATTGGTCCACGACTTAGCCTTAAGACAAAATTTAAACGCTAAATATTTACGTCTAATATGTAACGGGGGTAAGCATAGTTCGCTTTCGTATTTTTCTATGATGTAACATTCGCAAGAATGCTTCTTCTTCTTCTTTTCGAATCGATGATAAACTCTTTAAATTGTTTGGGGCCAGTACGTGGCTACGTTAACAGCAGCTGCGGTGGCACTAATTAGGTCCTCCGTTGTGCAGGTGTATGGGCACTTAGGGCAATCCAGCAAATGGCTCATGTTTTGAACGAGGGCACCGCACTCACAATGAGTATCCGACGGGTCTATAAAACCCCATTTCGCCAAGTTATATTTACAGCGGCCTACCTGGGAGCGCAACCGATTTAGTGCTTTCCATACAGGCCACTGCAATTCGTGTCCAGGCGGAAGAATTTCCTGTGGTTTCAAGAAGTCGGATGGTGGTAGATGGTGTTCTTCCCAAAGCTTTATTCTTTCCCTATTAGGTGGGTTGAGAATGGCCCGTGTACTACGAAGAAAGCTCTTCCGGCTCTTAAGCCGACTTGGAGCTGTTTTGTACTGGAAGAGGGGATGTCGGGGATCAGATTCTTGAAGTTTCTTTTCAATCGCGCATGCAACATCCCTTCGTACAGCTGGTGGAGCAATACCAGCCAACGGATAGAACTTTTTAAGTGGGGTCGCTTTAAGGCATCCCGATATAATTCGACACGTCTCATTTAGGGCGATGTCGACTTGCAAGAATTCTCGTTACAAGTGAATGCTCAAGTTGATCAGCCCCTGTACGCGACGACGATCAGGCGCTAGGCGTCTGTAACTCTTTACTAAAGCGACTCATTGATCCGAAACATTTTAGCCTCCGAAATATTTTTTTATGTTAGGAAACTATCCGCTTGTCATCTAGCGGATATCCTTTTTTGAGAAGACAAATAAAATAGGATATTTATTGGACATTTTTAGGGTACCTATGCGGAACAGAGACTAAAGTCCCGCAAACCTCCATTGAAAAGGGAGGACCCTCCGACCAGTTTGTATAGAGTAACCTTCATTCACGCGAGCGAAGCCGCTGACAGAAGCTAGTCGTAAATAAATATTTTAATTTTGTTATTTGCTAAGAAATTCATAGCAGGTGCTTCCCGGTAAAACATTTACATATTACTAAAAATCGGCAAGTATTTATCTGACATTGTAGATGTTATCTTGACATACAATAAATATACATTTGTTTATATTATGGCCTGTGCATAATCAGCGTGAAATAAGCGTTATTTTAAAGTGGTCCTGCTGGAGAGTATGCTCTGTAGCATGACCACTTGGAATTGATATTTTCCATGAAACTAACAATATACAAATTTTGATATTAAGCTACAAAAATATAGACATTATCTACATTTTATCCTGTAATTTGAATACAGGATGTTAGTGTAAACACCGTTATCCTTAAAACCAGTGATTTGGTTTCAGTTATAGAACGTAAATTCAACGAAAAAAAATACATTTTTTTTTTAGGAAATTCTCCATTTTTCCTCAAAATTATTTTACCCTACACGCAAAGCCAAATACGACCTATAACGGAGCACGGGAACACACAGAGCGCTAGTCCAAAAAGGCCGCCGCGCCGCGCGCGCTGTGGTGAGGGAGCCCGCCGACATGACACCGTCGACACCCCTTCGGCCCCTCAGTCTGTCGGCCGCCTCGCTATCGATCGCACGTCACGTTACGGTTGCTCGCAGCGCAGCGCCCGCGCCCGCGTCGCCCACGCACGCAAATGTGTACCTAGATTATTGTGTAGTGATTGTGTCGTACACAAACGTATAAGTACAGTGGACCAAAATGATTCGGCTTTACGCCGCGTCGGGTGATAACATAAACGAGGCTCGAAGAATGTACACAAAGTTATTCCCTGGACAACCTGTGCCAAACCGAGAAACTATGTTGGCGGCTACTCAAAGTGCGTGTGTGTGTGGGAAACAATAGCTGCCAGTTGACCTATAGGAACGCATACTGAATTTCTTCGCGGAGAACCCAGAGGAGAATACGAGGTACCTAATGATGTGGTAAGTTTTATGTTGAAAACTTGTTGTTAGGTCAACGTCCTTTGCAGTTACGTAACTCGAGTTAAAACTTATGTAGGTATGTAGTTATAACGGAGCCCCAGGTCAACGTCCTTTGCAGTGTATTATCCATGAATTTACGGACGGTGTCGGACCTAAACATTTTTTATTTTTATTAAAGAAAAATTGATTATTAATTTTTAAATTCAGATAAACATTTTTATAAATAAATACCTGTGGTTTTAGTGACAACGGTGTTTACCCTTACAGGCGGTATAATGTAGTCAAAGTGGTTCTGCTGCGGAGTATGACACCAAAAATAAAGTGTTGTCAAACAAAATGTCAAGTGATGACAATGTTGACGCTTGTATTGGTCATCGTATCTTGATGCAGATATTCCTTACATCAGTTGTTGCCTGCGTACGTACGAATGTGCCTCACTAAAGTCTATTTCGACAAAAATAACTCTGATAGACATCACATTTGAAGGGCTTTTCGGTGTGAGTGCGTACGGATGTGACCTATTAAAGTACTCTTCTGACGAAAACAGCGCTGACATTCTTCACATTTGTATGGTTTCTCGCCAGTGTGCGTACGAATATGATTTGTTAAAATACTCTTCAGACTAAAACAACGCTGACATTCTTCACATTTATAAGGTTTCTCGCCAGTGTGTACACGAATGTGTTTTAATAAATCGCTCTTTTGACGAAAACTAAGCTGACATTCTTTGCATTTGTAAGGTTTAACGCCAGTGTGCGTACGAATGTGTTGTATTAAATGGCCCTTCTGAATAAAACAACGCTGACATTCTTCACATTTGTAAGGCTTTTCGCCAGTGTGCGTACGAATGTGTTTTGTTAATTCATGTTTCCTACTGAAACCACGCTGACATTCTTCACATTTGTAAGGTTTATCGCCAGTGTGCGTACGAATGTGTTTTGTTAATTCATGTTTCCTACTGAAACCACGCTGACATTCTTCACATTTGTAAGGTTTATCTTCAGTGTGCGTATAAATATGATTTGTTAAATCGCTCTTTTCACGAAAACTAAGCTGACATTCTTTGCATTTGTAAGGTTTATCGCCAGTGTGCATACGAATGTGTCTTGTTAAAAGGCCCTTCTGAACAAAACAACGCTGACATTCTTCACATTTGTACGGTTTCTCGCCAGTGTGCGTACGAATATGAATTGTTAAATTGCTCTTGTGACGGAAATTAAGCTGACATTCTTTGCATTTGTAAGGTTTATCGCCAGTGTGCGTACGAATGTGTCTTGTTAAATTGCACTTCTGAATAAAACAACGCTGACATTCTTCACATTTGTAAGGTTTCTCGCCAGTGTGCGTACGAATGTGTGTTGTTAAAATGCCCTTCTGAATAAAACAAAGCTGACATTCCTCACATTTGTACGGTTTCTCGCCAGTGTGCGTACGAATGTGTCTTGTTAAATTGCTCTTGTTACGAAAATTAAGCTGACATTCTTCACATTTGTATGGTTTCTCGCGAGTGTGCGTACGAATGTGTTTTATTAAATTGCCCTTCCGACTAAAACAACGCTGACATTCTTCACATTTGTAAGGTTTCTCGCCAGTGTGCGTACGAATATGATTTGTTAAAATACTCTTCAGACTAAAACAACGCTGACATTCTTCACATTTATAAGGTTTCTCGCCAGTGTGTACACGAATATGTTGTATTAATAGTGCCTTATTTATACAAGTGCGCTGGCAACTGTCACACTTATAAGGTGGTCCACCAGTGCGTATACGAGTGGGTTTTGTTAATTGTTTTTTTCGATACGTTGTGTCTAAAGTAGTATCAACAACACTAATATCAACTCGAGGTGTTGTACTAGGTAGAGGTTCGTGGAACTTCGCAATACGTCTGGATGTACCATGTTGCGTGTTCAGCGCAACTCTAGTGACCGACTCTTCATTCTTCTTTTGATTTTCTGTAATTATGTCTTCTAGTTTTTTTCCTTGTCTGCATAGTGTTGACTCCTTTCCAACAGCCGACCCTGTGATATTAAAGGAGAGGTCAAACATGGACTACTATTCCAAAAACATTTGAACACCAATGTGATAGACTAAGGTCTAAGAAAGCCCATTTATTACGCTAGTCGAGTATGATTAAATAAGACTTTTTCTTTGCCCAGCAGTGGGCAGCATAGGCTAGCTATAATAATAATAATAAGACATTTTCAGTCCTCCGTTTTTCTAAAATGCTGAAAAATTTAAAAACAAAAAGGTTATTTTGTCTATTCGTTCCTAAGCAGTAAGTATATTGCCGTAGCAGTATATTGTAGTAAATTGCCGCATCTATTAATTACATTAAGTATGTATTGTGATGTCAACTGCCGTTTAAGGTAAGCGTCCACCTGTCGGTATCGCACGCATCAAACGGACCAGGGCCTCAAGTCTGCTATTACAATAGTAAAACAAAAATCGGCCAAGAGCGTGTCGGGCCACGCTCAGTGTAGGGTTCCGTAGTTTCCCGTCCGCCACAAATTTCTCACAATGTAACAGCACCCAGTAGCCCATATAAAAATTAGTAACCCAACTTCCCGAGAGATGGCGCTGTATCCGGTGGTAATTTTGGATTGCGTGAAGCGATTTTTTTCTTTTTGTATTCTTATTTGAAAGAAGATACGCTCAGGATAATGAAATATATAAAAAAGTTAACAAAATGCTTGCATGTACGGTTAAATTACAAAATTAATTCAGAACGTTTTTTTAAAATTTTTCAAAAACTGTTCATCCTATCAAGTTCAAAATAATTTTCCTAGAAAGTTTACTTAAAGTTCTACTACTCTCTCTACTCTCGAGATTTTTTTCATATTTTTTAAACTTATGGTTCAAAAGTTAGAGGGGCCTCATTTTTTACTTTCGGAGCGGTTATTTCCGAAAGTATTAATACAGGGTGCAATTGAAGTCGTAGGCATCCTTTGAAACCAAGGTTCCACTCCTGATACTGAGTGCATTAGGACCATTATTACGCAAATCAAAAATGCCATCAATGCAAGTATGGAAAACCTTAAAAGTGTAGTAAGTCATATTGTAAAAGGTTATTATTGCAAATAAACATTAAAAGTAATTTAAAAAAAACATACTCCATAAACGCCAAAAATCGTCATGTATCAAAATCTTAAAGTGCAGTACAGCGCGGCGCACGCACAGAAAGTAAACAAACATTTAATAATACTAATAACTAGTTATTGTGGCTGGCCGCCACGCGTGCGACGGCGGCGTTTCTTACAAGTAGTACAAAAGACATGCCGCTGAGCCCGCCCCTCTCTCCATCCCGCTCTCTCACTCGCAAAAATATGATGTCATCCCATCCCTTGCGTAAGGTCGACACCTCCCGAATTAGTGTCCTAGCGACTGCGCAGGTGTAAGGACGCGTATTGTGCAATCGATCCCAAGACGTAATCGCCGCCCGCGACTCGTGTCTCTCGCGTTTAGTGCAGTGTTTTCGGACCTACCTAGTTGTGTAGTGACATTACCTAGAGTGCATTAGTGTAAGTGGACTAGTATTATAAATACCATGCCTCGACAGCGCAATGTGCAGGCTAGATACACAAACCAACAGTATTTACAAATGGTGTTAATTTATGATCGCACGAAAAACTTAGTACGAACACGTGAATTATTCCATCGCCGCTATCCGAACGACCCTATTCCTTCACGGGGTCTCATTTTGAGGACTACGCAGAACCTGCTGGATTTTGGGGGCTTTCACGTCCCAGCACATGCACAAGCTCGTGGTAGAGCACCGGTATATCCTGTTTCGCTTTACCGACAAATCAGAAGATTTTTCCAAACGAATCCACAAGCTAGCACACGACATGCGGCGCGACGCTTTGGTGTTAGCCACTATTATGTTTGAAAACTGTTAAACAGTTCCGGCCGGCACCCTTATCACTTTCAAAAAGTGCAAGAATTGACCTTGGCAGACTACACACCACGGCGAGAATTTTGTAACTGGCTTTTACAAAATTTAAATAATAACATTTTGTGGACCGACGAAGCGACCTTCACAAGAGTAGGACTCTTCAACATTCATAACGAGCATTGGTGGAGCAAACGTAGGCGTAACCCACATGTTACACGACGCGATGCTTTCCAGCATCGATTCACTGTAAATGTCTGGGCAGGCATTTTGAACGAAACAATAATTGGGCCGTACTTCATCGAAGGAAGTTTAACCGGAACAAACTATTTACAGTTGTTGAGGGACGTAGTAGAAGAGCATCAACTAGAAGAAGTACCTAACTTGTATTACCAGCACGACGGTGCCCCGGCGCATTTCCGACGTGATGTCCGTGCCTACCTCAACGAAAAATTTGGCGAGCGATGGATAGGTCGCGGTGGGCCCGTACCGTGGCCAGCGAGGTCGCCCGACTTGACACCCCTGGACTTTTTTTTATGGGGTCAAATAAAAAGAATCGTTTATGAACGGGAAAGTGAATCACGAGACGATTTAAAAAACAAAATTATTATGGCATTCAATACAGTGAAATCACAGCAATTTGTGTTGAATCGAGTGAAAGACAATCACAGACGTAGGGCTCAGTTTTGTCTTCAACAAGGCGGTGGACATTTCGAGCACCTTTTAAAATACGCGTAAGTGCTAGTTAGTAAGTTAAATAACCAAAATTATTGTAAATAAAACGTGATTATTGAACAATTATTGTAAATATCTAGGTAATGTGATTTCAACTTTTTAAATACGCCAAAACTACGTACAGGAAATTAAGTTTACGTAAATAAATATTTTTAATTTGTTTTAATGTGTAGTAGTTGATGTAGTTTTGACCGTCCTAAGCCGGCAAAGTATGAAGGAAAAGTTGGAATGCACTTAAAAATCAAATTTGCTAAATATCACATGACTCGAGCGCAGCGGGGTCAAAGAGTTCACGCACAATGACCCGTACGGCGTAGGTACCTACAGCAGCAGTCGCTAGCGCGATGCGCAACTTTGATACTTTGTATGACTTACTACACTTTTAAGGTTTTCCATACTTGCATTGATGGCATTTTTGATTTGCGTAATAATGGTCCTAATGCACTCAGTATCATGAGTGGAACCTTGGTTTCAAAGAATGCTCATGATATCGATGGCACCCTGTATTATCAAAAAATTATTTTACGGGACCCTTAATCATTTTTAAATACCTATCTAACAATAATCAGATGTTATGGTAGAAATGAAAAAAAAATCACTTTCCACTTTAAGTGTAGGGGAGGTACCCTATTTAAACATTTTTTACCACTTTTTGTTCGTGCACTTTGTCGGCATGGTTGATATACATATTGATACCAAATTTCAGCTTTCTAGTACTAACGGTCGCTGAGATTATCCGGGGACGGACAGACAGACATGGCGAAACTATAAAGGTTCCTTTTTGACTACGGAACCCTAAAAAATAATAGTCGATCATTGATTTCAACATTGTTGATTTTGACAAGTTTGGTACTCTATATGATAGCGTTATTATGACTTTCCAATGATCAACCAGTGACACTTCATTGAAATTTTTTTTATAGAATTGTAATCTCGTATATAATGACAAATGAATGTTTGACATATGCGGTAAATTAATAAAATTTTTAGAATCAGAATTGTTGGCGCCACCGTTTCCGGTGATCGAATTTAGCGCCAATGGTTCAACTCAAGCGACGCACCGTGGACTCCAGTGCTGCCATCTACGCCGAACCGGACGTCATAACGTTGCTGGCGTGTGATTGGCTGTCTCGATCGGCTGACGTCGCCTCGGCGGGGGAATACCGAGTTTTTAAAAACGCTGAGCTCGGTGGACGGAGCCCTCTTTCGTCACTCGTGCCTCGTCGTAGAAACGTTGTTCATATTAGTTATTATTGTCTAATTACTTTTTTAACCTAATTAATCTATTGTAACTATTTAAAATAAAAGTGATTGAGTGTTAGTAACTATCCGTCTATCATTTATTCTTGTCTAAAGTTTCTATAATCTTACATCAGAAGTGCTTCGAATCCAAGCCTACAAAATGGGCCGAAAATCACGTGCTCGTCGACGGGATCAAAAAAAGAGGAAACGTACGAGATCATCATCATCGTCAAGCAGTAAGTCCAGTAGAAGTTACACGCCTTCACCCATTCGTAAAAAAGCAAAGAAATCAGTCAATAGTCAAGTAGCGGGTTGTTCTAGTTTAGTTTTAAACTCCATGGTACCAGAATTTGACCCCCTTACAGATAAAGTAAATAATTGGCTCAATATTGTTGATTTGCATGCTAAAACATTTAATTGGAATGATCAAGTTATAATTTACCAGACTGTCAATAAATTCAAAGGTACGGCAAAAACGTGGTATGATTCATTTTTAAAAAATGAGAGTTGTTGGGCTGGTTGGAAATGGAAACAATGGCGAGACAAAATATCGTTTACATTTCAAACTAAACGCAATATGTTCACTTTGCTTAAAGAAATCATTGATAGTAAACCTTTAACGCAGCAACATTTGTATGAATTTTATTTTCAACAAAAATGTAAAATCGACAAGTTAAATGTGAATTTTTCTGATCGGGACATAATTTCTATCATTACGGGTAACATCGATGATCCTAACATAAGTGCGTCGGTAGATGCCGGAAGTATAAATACATGCGACCAATTTGCATCTTTTCTTCACGGTCGTTTAAGTAGTTCTCATAACATGAGTCGCGGTGCTGTCAGTGAATATAAGACGCCACTTTTGTCATCTAAACAAATCGATTTAGGAAATTCGTGTAAATCGGAACAATCGAGTCGTATATCGGTGTCAAATCAAAGTGTAACGGCTACTAAAAGTACAAAGCGGGTAACTTGTTTTGGATGTGGAGGTAATCACACACGTAATGTGTGTACAGAAACTTGTAAATATTGCAATAGGAAAGGACATTCAGAAAATTATTGTCGAAATAAAAAATCGGACGAAATAAAAAAAGAAGTAAAATTGGTGAAGTCTAATGAAAATAAAAATAAATTTAATAAAATTGCCTGTATAGGGGGCTTTTCTCAAAAAGTTTTTATTGATATGGGCAGTGATTGTTCTTTGATAACTTCGGATTTAGTAAAACAATTAAAGTTAACGGAATTAAAGTTGGCAAAACCGGTTCAATTACAGGGATTTTCAAATTGTTCTGTGGTTTTAGTAGATAATTACGTAACGACTTTTTTAATTTTAGACGGTATAAAATTCGAAAGTGTAGATTTCTATATTATTAACGAATTATCGGGTTGCGATGTCCTGATAGGGCGAAATGTGACCGAAGATACGTCAGTTATGTACACGAGAATAGGAAATCAACTGACGTTTCAGAAAACCGTTAATGTGTCTGCAGTTTTGTCTAGTGAAGTAAAATTCAATGTACCTGATGAATATTGTGATGTTTTAAAGGATTTATTTAATAAATATCCCGAAACAATCGCAACCGACTTAAGTTCATTAGGTAAAGTTAAAGATTTTGAAATGGAGATCGAACTTGAATCAAACAAGCCTATCTACTTCAGGCCATATAGGCTATCTGAGCCTGATAGAACAGCATTACGCAATATAATTGACGAACTGCTTAAAAGTAATATCATTCGCGAAAGCAAGTCCCCATTCGCTAGTCCTGTATTATTAATAGAAAAAAAAGGAGGTGAAAAGCGACTATGCGTGGATTACAGATCATTAAATAAAATATCAATTAAAGAAAAATACCCTATGCCACGCATAGAAGACTTGTTAGATAGGTTAAAAGGCTGCAGGTACTTTTCTAGTTTAGATATGAAAAGTGGCTATTATCAATTATTACTTAGTGAGAAGTCAATAGACAAGACTGCATTCATAACGGAAGATGGACACTACGAATTCTTACGAATGCCATTTGGGCTTACAAATGGACCGTCGGTTTTCCAACGTATGATGAATCAGATTTTGGGTAATTTGCGTTTCAAAAATGTTATTGTTTATTTAGATGACGTATTAATCGTATCTGAAACCGTTGAAGAAAACATCAACACTCTGGAATTGGTACTAAAAATATTTAAACAACACGGTTTGACTCTTAATATAAAAAAATGCTCTTTCTTTTTAACTGATATAACCTTTCTTGGATATGAAGTAAATGGTGATGGTATCAAACCCACACCAAAGAAAATTGAGGCTATAAAGCAGTTCCCAATACCCAAAACGGTTCATCAGCTGCGTCAGTTCTTAGGGTTAGTTAATTATTTTCGGAAATTTATTAAGGATTGTGCAATACTAAGTAGTCCTCTTACAAAATTATTAAAAAAAGGACAAAAGTGGCAATGGACAGACGAACAAGATTGTACGGTAAATCTATTAAAAAAAGCCTTAACTTGCGATTCAACCTTGGCTGTCTTTGATCCTAAAAAAGAAACCATACTTTACACAGATGCAAGTAGGGAGGGGGTAGCTGGAATTTTAGTACAAGTGCATCAACATGGTGAGCGACCGGTACACTATTATAGCAGGCAAACGACCAACGAGGAAAAACGTTACCATTCGTTTGAACTCGAGCTTCTTGCTATTGTGGCGTCACTTCAAAAATTTCGTTTATATTTGCTAGGCTGTAAATTTAAATTAATTACGGACTGTAATGCCGTCAGATACTCGCTTACAAAAAAAGAAGTGTTGCCCCGAATAGCAAGGTGGGTGCTCCTGACTCAAGAATTTGACTATGAGATTTGTCATAGACCCGGCTCTAAAATGCAACATGTAGATGCGCTTAGTAGAAATCCTTCGTATAGTGGTGAAGTTTTTGAAAAACAAATAATAATGTCTATCACTGAAGCTGACTGGCTTTTGACGGTTCAGGAACAAGATTCAAATCTAGTTAAAATTAGAAATATTTTACTCTCAGGAGAGGCCGACGCGAATAGGAATGTTTTTAACGAGTACGAATTGCTCGGAAACAAAGTTTATCGCCGCACTGAAATAGGTCGTAGGTGGGTTGTACCAAAAAACTGTATCTGGCAGGTAATAATGTACAATCATGACAAAATAGGTCACTTTGCTGTAGACAAAACATTAGAAAGAATTAAACATAAATATTGGTTCCCTAAAATGAAAAGAACAGTAACTAAATACATAAAAAATTGTTTGCATTGCTTATACAATAAAAATAAAAGCGGTAAAAAAGAAGGTCAATTGTTTCCAATTCCAAAATACGCGCGCCCCTTTCATACTCTGCACATGGACCATGTGGGTCCATTTGTAAAATCATCAAAGGGCAATTGTCATATTCTGGTACTTGTTGATGCGTTTACAAAGTTCGTCTTTATATATCCGGTGCGTGACACAAGCACTGCCTGTGTCATAAAGGAATTAGAACACTTATTTAAGATTTTTGGCAACCCGCGAAGACTCATTACTGACGCTGGTCCTGCTTTTACGGCAAAAGCATTTAACACATATTGCGACAGCAAAAACATTCGTGTACACACTATAGCAACTGGCATGCCGAGATCAAACGGACAAGTGGAACGCTACAATAAAACGTTAGTGGAAGCACTGCGTTCTTTAGGTGCAGATAATGACTACACACAATGGGATGACGTTTTAACGTGCCTACAGCAAGGTATGAATAGTACATTGCAGAAAACGATAAATGCAGTCCCTAGTGAAGCATTTTTTGGGTACTGCCTTAGGACAGAGAGCGACATATTTTTACCCGAGCAAGAAGAAGTCATCGATGTCACACAGCTCCGACAGGACATCGACACACGAATACAACGAGATGCTAGACATCAAAAAGAAAGTTTTGACGCAAAACGTTGTGTGGCCAAACAATATGAGATTGGGGACTTGGTTCTTGTAAAGGTGTCTAGCCAGGCTGGTAATGGTAGCAGTAAAAAACTCCTCCCGGTGTACAAGGGCCCTTTCAAAATTACAAAAATACTCGGGAAAGATAGATACCATATAATCGACATAATAGGCAGCGAGCGATCACACAAGAAATATTCCGGTATCACCTGCGTTGAAAACATGAAACCATGGATTAAGATATCCTATTGGGATGAGGATGTTGGCGTGGTGGGTATGTATAAAAATAATTACTTTATTGACACATCAAAAGGTAAAATTATTATTTTCTATTAATTTTGTTAACTGGTAAAATATATATTTTGTGTTCTGCTATAATTACTTTACCTCATAACCGTCTAAATGTGGTATAAAAATGGTTGCTGTTGTAATGACATTTCTACTACAGAAACAAGTGAGGTTCGACCTTGAGCTTGTTATGGGCGAAAATGTGGTTCATGCGGGTGAAAGTGGATGAACTGGAAAGCTTCGACTATTATGTGGACTGCGAGTCTGAGCATGGTGGTGCGAAGTCAGGGATCACACTTTAGCATGTGCTATTCATTAGCCCAGTAGTAGAAACTCATTTAATACAAAAACCTGAAACCTATTATAGTCATCAGTCTAACAATGTTTCTCTCGCAATTGCAGATGACGGTGTGTCTAGGGACAGACACAGTTCAGGAGGGCCGGATGTTGGCGCCACCGTTTCCGGTGATCGAATTTAGCGCCAATGGTTCAACTCAAGCGACGCACCGTGGACTCCAGTGCTGCCATCTACGCCGAACCGGACGTCATAACGTTGCTGGCGTGTGATTGGCTGTCTCGATCGGCTGACGTCGCCTCGGCGGGGGAATACCGAGTTTTTAAAAACGCTGAGCTCGGTGGACGGAGCCCTCTTTCGTCACTCGTGCCTCGTCGTAGAAACGTTGTTCATATTAGTTATTATTGTCTAATTACTTTTTTAACCTAATTAATCTATTGTAACTATTTAAAATAAAAGTGATTGAGTGTTAGTAACTATCCGTCTATCATTTATTCTTGTCTAAAGTTTCTATAATCTTACAGAATCAGAATGATTTATTTGTAAAACAGGTGTATACGGTGTTACAGTTCGGTAGATCTTCCATGCTTTGCCCAGAGGCGTACAAATATTTATAGAATTATCATTGTCCATTTTCATTGATCTTTTGAAATTAAGTTTTTTATTTTATTTATTTATTTCTGAATTAATACAAGTAATCAGTGCAATAGAGATGATGCAAATCATAAACTCATTAGAGTTTTACCGTGCATCATAATCATCGACAAAAAATTGACTAACTACAATACAATAAAAACATCAAACTATATCAATAACATACCTCCGAAGAGGATACAAGTAAAAAAGACGCAACATGACGAGTGAACTGACGTAACATCGGTGACCGAGTTTGCCGCTTATCGTTTGCAAATTAGTTAAAGAATGTATTGAGAGTGATACAGGTTGTTCCTTTATTTTAGAAACGGATACACAAGATTTTATTTCCTGTTTTTGTTTAGGTAATCAAATTTTGTAAGAAGTGTTATTTAAATTTATATTTTATGTTTTTTTGTGTAATTATATCTGTTAATGTGGTTGGTAGACTATTTATAGAGTAGGGTATCATATATTTTAGTGTTCTCTTACCATGTAAGTTGTTATACTTAGGAAGTAAAAGCTTTGAGTTGATGACACTACGAGTATTTATTTGGTTATCACTTACGGGTTTTGATGTTTTATAATTAAACTAAAAAAAATAATTTTTAAAAATTAAGTAAACTTACAAAGCGTTAATAAATTCAAAATTAATAGATACATAATTACAAATTAAATTAGTTACATACATTGAGTTACATTTCACTTTAAAAAAAAAAACTAATAAATACGAATAAAAAATAAAATTTTGGATCATTAGAATAGGTCAAAAGATAAGTGATTTTATTATGAAGCTTTTATAGCACAAAGAAAAAGTCAATATTTATAGGCACAAGCATATCACTGTAAATTAAATCAATTAAGCTTCAATAAATGTTAAAAAGATTAAGCTGCATGATGTTAATGCTGATGTCAAATACACATGGTCATCAAATATGTCTAGTGATGTGGAACTATTACAATATACACGAAGTAATTAACATGAAATTTTATTACGTCAACTTTTATATAATAATTAATGAAGTTAATGTTAACAGGCATTTGTATATTATTACAAATTAAATAAAGCTAGATCCAATAAAAATGTCAAATAAGTTAAGGTACATCTACACTAATATAATAAAGAGGTAAAGTTTGTTTTTTTGTTTTTTTGTTTGTAGGGGGTAATCTCTGGAACTACTGGTCCGATTGGAAAAATTTAAGCAACAATAGAAAGCTGCTTTACTCCTGAGTGACATAGGCTATATTTTATGTAGGTACGCGAGCGAAGCTGCGGGCAAAAGCTAGTGTCATATAAAACTTCAATCTACACTAATATAATAAAGAGGTAAAGTTTGTTTTTTTATTTTTTTGTTTTTTTGTTTGTAGGGGGTAATCTCTGGAACTACTGGTCCGATTGGAAAAATTTTAGCAACAATAGAAAGCTGCGTTACTTCTGAGTGACATAGGCTATATTTTATGTACGCGGGCGAAGCCGCTGACAGAAGCTAGTGTCAAATAAAAATTTAAAAAATGATCAAAATATATTATGTCCGATAATGTGTATTTTTCTGAAGAAGTAATTATAAAATTGTCGTCAAAATAGTCCTTTATTGAGTAGTAACATTTATTTATCAGAATCCTTTTAGTTCTTTTTTGAAATTGTCCAGATTTAGAGTTTTTATTTTTTCAGGTAGTAGCTAGTTAAATATTTTTTGGGCCATACAGAATGTACTTTTTTTAATGGATAAAGTGAGAAATGAGTATATTAGAGGAAGTCTGAAAGTGGCGCCAGTGACTGAAAAGTTGAAAGGAAATCGTTTGTCTTGGTATGGTCATGTGAAGAGGAGAGATGAAACGCATGTCACAAAAAGGGTTTTGAGTTTACACGTAGATGGATGGAGAGGAAGGGGGAGACCAAAGAAGAGATGGATGGATTGTGTGAGGAGGGATATGAAAGAAAAGGGAGTTACTGATAGTGTGACGGGTGACAGGACAGAGTGGAAGAAAAAAACATGTTGCACCGACCCCAAATAAAATGGGATAAGGGTAGGATGATGATGATGACAGAATGTACTTTTATTTATTTATTTATTTATTTATACTTTATTGTACACCACATTAAACAAATATAGGACAAACATTGTTATAAAAATAAGGGTACAATGGGCGGTCTTATCGCACAAGGCAATTTCTTACAGACAACCTTTGGATGGACTGCGCGAAAGGAGATAGACTTTTGTTCATAAGTGCAGTATTTCCATAAGTTACTTCGAGTTCTGATTTATTTTTGTCGCGTAATTTTCTGTAATGGCTTTTAGTGGCTATTTTATAAAGTGAAATGTTAGATTTCACAAACACATTCATTTCGTATATGTATAGTGATGGCAAGGTAAGAATTTTTAAACGTATAAAGAACGGTTGACAACTGTCAGTGCTTTTTAAACCACACGTAGCTCTAATACATCTTATCTGGGCTCTACAGACGAGTTCTCTATTAACTGAATTGCCCCAGTATATTACGCCGTATCTGAGAGTCGATGCAACATAGCCATGATTTACAGTTACTTTATGTAGTAGAAGTAGTAGTAGAAGTTAATTTTTTTAGTTTTTTTATAGAGCGAGAACGCAGGGCGTTATCTGTAAGGGCGATTATGATTGGTCGCAGGTTTGCTCGTTGTACCACCGAAGTGAAAATAAATTTGTTCAAAGCATTCTGTACATCCTTCTACACTAACAGCCTGTGGGTCTCATACACGCGCGGACAGTACAATGCACACAATTCTATTACGACACCACTGACTAGTGATGGTTAATACAGCGTATAGCGCCAAAATATAGCATGCTATTTGAACATAGCATCTGCTACTTCCAGTCTGTTTACGTGCTATAATATAGCGTCTCACTCAATAATGCGGCAAAACGGGATAGCAACATAGAATGATAGCGCCGTGTGTAGAAAACTATTTTATAACGTCTCGCTCAACTAAACACCGGTCACAGCGGGGAGAAAACGAGATAGCAATATAGCGCGAAAGCACGGTCTCCGTCTGTAGAGACTCGGGTGAACTCGGCTGCAATCGGCTCGTGTCGCGTTTTCGCGATGCAATAGTTAAGTGATAACCCGTTCGGGTTAAGTAGGCACAAAGCACAATACGAATCTTGTTCAACGAGGTGTTTACTTAATTCGGACGGTGTGGTCTCATGTTTGTCAACATAAAATACGCGCTCGGTCTTCTCTCGAATCGCGACATTTTTTAATACTTTTTAAAAGTTTTGGTGTTATTTTGTAATTAAATTCTGTAAAATAATCTCTGTAAATATTCTTAGATTGTCGTGCAATCGTAAAGTATAAATATTGTGTGTTAGCGCTTAAGAACTGTGAAAGTCGTAGGTTTAAGTAGTCATTGCGAATGTGTGACACTAATTTGTTAAACGCTGTGTGGATAATAGACTAAGTGTGTTTTATTAACTAATAGTGACATAAAAATGCCTCGCGGTAGTAATTTACCTATCTGGAACTTTTTGAGAAGACCTATGATGGTAACAAAACAGCAGTATGTAATCATTGTCGCCGAAAATTAACATTTAAATCATCGATAACCAATTTGAAAACTCATTTAAAACAAAAATACATTTCAGCATACAATGTTTTTTTTTTTAAATTCCGCCAAAAACTTTGCTTCGGTACCTGAATTGTCGCCGAGCGTCGCCGTTTGAAATGATAACATCATGCTATAAAAATAGCATATAAAATACATTCCATAAAAATATATTCAATAGTCTATAGCACGTACATAGCTTATAGCAGATTTGACCATCACTAAGTTCAGATGACGGCTGAGTTTTGTTATAGCATGCTATAAAAATATATTCAATAGCCGATAGCATGTTCATAGCATATAGCAGATTTGAACATCACTGCCACTGACCGCCCCATTATCAGCCATTATAAATTAACAGATTACGAACTTTTAGCAAAATGACAATGGAATCGTGTTGGAATGACAATATTTTGAAAATAGCAGACTTGGGCCCCTGTTCGCTCACACAATGGTTCACTAACTAATACTCACGTGTCGTGTCACTGGCTCTTCGCTTCTTCCACGGTACTTCTTGTTCTTCTTCCACTTCCGTTTTGATCTCTATTAACGGCACATCATCTTCTAAATCAGATTCCGACGCTTGTGCTGACATATCTTGTGAATAACTTTTGTATAGATTTTCTAGTTCTAGGTCTGTGAGAAAGTAAACAGAGTGAAGAGATAATTAGTTATACAGGACTAGCCTTCCACCAGCGGCTCCGCCTGCGTGAAAGTTGGGTTCTCCATACAAACTTTAGACCCCCATTACATCCCTTTAGGAGCTGAATCTTGAAAAACCCTTAGTGTTCGTCTACGTCATAAAAGGAAGCCTTGTGCAAAATTTTGCGCACCTAGGCCCAGTAGTTTTGGCTGTGCGTTCATATGTCAGTCAGTCAGTTTCTCCTTTTATACTGCCTGTAAGGGTTAACACCGTTGTCACTAAAAGCATAGGTAGTTGATTTAATTATAAAAATGTTTATCTGAATTTAAAAATTAATAATCAATTTTTCTTTAATAAAAATAAAAAATGTTTATGTGTGACACCGTCCGTAAATTCATGGATAATACACTACAAAGGACGTTGACCTGGGGCTCCGTTATAACTACCTACATAAGTTTTAACTCGAGTTACGTACCTAACCACTGCAAAGGACGTTGACCTAACAACAAGTTTTCAACATAAGTTTCAACTAACCACATCATTAGGTACCTCGTATTCTCCTCTGGGTTCTCCGCGAAGAAATTCAGTATGCGTTCCTAAAGGTCAACTGGCAGCTATTGGTTCCCACACACACACGCACTTTGTAGTAGCCGCCAACATAGTTTCTCGGTTTGGCACAGGTTGTCCAGGGAATAACTTTGTGTACATTCTTCGAGCCTCGTTTATGTTATCACCCGACGCGGCGTAAAGCCGAATCATTTTGGTCCACTGTACTTGTACGTTTGTGTACGACACAATCACACTACATAATAACCTAGGTATACACTTGCGTGCGCGGGCGACGCGGGCGCAGACGCTGCGCTGCGAGCAACCGTAACGTGACCCTTTAGGTTCATAACGACAACTTTCCCAAAACGTTCACACTCCCAAAACGTCTACTTCCCAAAATGTCTATTTCCCATTTCGTCTACTTTCCCATAACGACCAATTCCCAATAGTCTGTTTCTCAAAACGACTACTCCCAAAACGTCTACTTCATAAAATTTAACACTTGTCCAATATTTTGTTGAAAACTAAAAGAATCACTTTATAGTTCTTTTTAGTCGACTTAAAAAAGGTGGAGGTTTTCAGTTCGGATGTTTGTAAAGGTTCCTTATAAGAGAAAAAACAAAGAATTATGAAAATTGTCAAGTAAGAATACTTGAATATCTTGAATAATTGAGCTACTATAATAGCGAACTACTATAATTATGATTTTAGAAAATAATTTTACACAAAAATTTAAATTCCCACTGGAACCCGTAAAATTTTGATAAAAAAAAAAACTATTTAGAAAGTGGACATTTTGAGAGTTGACCTTATGGGAAGTGGACTTTTCGGGAATTATAGATTTGTCGTCGTTATGGGAAAGTAGACGAAATGGGAAATAGACATTTTGGGAATTACCATTTTGGGAAGTAGACGGTTTGGGAGTGTGAACATTTTGGGAAAGTTGTCGTTATGAACCTAAAGGAACGTGACGTGCGATCGATAGCGAGGCAGCCGACAGACTAAGGGGCCGAGGGGTGTCGTGTCGGCGGGCTCGCTCACCAGCGCGCGCGCGGCGCGGCGGCCTGTTTGGACTAGCGCTCTGTGTGTTCCTGCGCTCCGTTATAGTCGTCGTATTTGGCTTTGCGTGTAGGGTAAAATAATTTTGAGGAAAAATGGAGATTTTCCTAAAAAAAAATTTTTTTTTTTTTCGTTGAATATTCGTTCTATAAGTGAAACCAAATCACTGGTTTTAAGGATAACGGTGTTTACACCAACGGCCTGTATATATAGATTATTTTGACTGGCCCGTTGGTGTAGTGGATAGTGGCCCTGAGTGCTATGCCGGAAGTCGTACGTTCGATTCCCACCCATGACAAATGTTTGTGTGATGAGCACGATCATTTGTTCTGTGTCTGGGTCTAATCTATATACATAAAAAGAGACACTGTCTGACTGACATATCAACTCACAGTCAAAACTACTGGGTCTAGTAGGAGTGTGAAATTTTGCACAGGGCTTCCTTTAATGACGTAGGCGAACACTAAGAAAGGGTTTTTTCAAAATTCAGCTCCTAAAGGGATGTAATGGGGGTCTACAGTTTGTATGGCAAACTTTCAAGCGAACGAAGCGGCTGGCAGAAGGCTAGTATTAGTATAGATCAGTGGTTCCCAAACTTACTTGTCTACTGCCCACTTTGAGAATAATTATTTTTTTAGCGCCCCCCATTTTTTCACCTATTTAAAAACCACTAGACGACATTTGTGTCTACTTTCATTACGAAACGGAGCGACCGATTGAGATAATTTTTATTTTTTCTATATTTAATAAAAGAGGACAGATATATGAACTACGCGGAGAGAAATATAGAACCAACCGAGTTTGAGCAATCTTTTAATTCATATTAGTTGATGTTCACAAGTTGAGAGTCGAGAGCTCTTGCAGTCGTTGTTTAAGAGGCCTCCTAGCTAAATAAAATTACAAATCACAGCCTCCCCCACCACCTCTACATAACGCCCCCATTTTCTTTCTGGGTCTCTTACCGCCCCCCTTGAGACCTGCAGCGCCCACAAGGGGGCGTTATCGCCCACTTTGGGAAAGACTGGTATAGATGGATCATTAAATGCCTAGTTCTTAAAAACATACCATCACTTTGATGTTCCTCCTCTGGCTCAATGACATCATCTAGTCTCTCACACACATCTGGTAACTCTTCTTTGATAGGATCACATTCTGCTTGACATTCATCATCAGATTCTATGCTTACATGCACCATGGGTGATATAGTCAACTCGTTACGACACCCAAACTGGTCTTGGTTTATAGGGGGATTTAGCTGTAAAAAGATAAGTATTACATAAGTCATAATGCATTGCGTAGTCCTATATGGACCTCAGACAAAATGAAGCTGTAGGTCCCGTATCCCACTTACACAGTGGATTTTGTTTTCTTCATGTCACTTTAATATTTTTTCCAATTTTATGAAAACTGTTAGCAATTACTCAAGTTAAGGATAGTCTCTTGAGCATTTTCTAGCACTGTATTTCATTTCATATTTTTTATAAATCTATGAATACAATTTCTTTATTTTAATTGCTATAAGCTAGTGCTTGACTGCAATCCAACCTGAAGGTAAGCACTAGTTTATTAAGAGCCTATTCATTCTAGTCTTGAAGATACCTAAATTATAATCGGATGGAAAGACTGCAGTCGGCAAACTGTTGCAGTCCCTCGACGTATGCAGTATTAACGACGAGTCTAGTCTAGCTCAGTCTGGACTGTAGATGTCTTAACAACGTAAGGGTGGATAATTGCCGTACAGGTGTCCCATGGCAAAATTGTATTAAACTCTTAAGCCCTAAGTAAATGCTGGCATTAGCGTATCTATTGTCTTTCTATTATATTTCTAATTACGGTACTCAACAGGTTACGTAATAATTACTGTTCTATGAATAAATATGAATACAATCAGTAATGTTCCTGACACTAAAGGTTCAGATACAGCCCTTACTGCTCCAACTCAAAAATCACCCCAATATGTATGAAATATTGTTTATTTTACACTTTACGGAGGTATTCTATACTATAATACTAATTGATCAGTTGGTAATGTGTGTAAAAGATGAGAATAGGAAAGAAAGTAATGTAATTTAAGGACACACTGTAAAAGTTACCTTTCCTGCTATATTTCAAAAGTCAACCCTAGAGTTAATACCCAGCAACAAATACCTCACCTCATACTCATTCATCATCTGAGCGAGCCGCTCTTCAGCTTCCAGACATTTTCTCTGCAGTTGGCAGCATTGCTTTAGTTTAGTGCAGCAGATGAAACAAGCAAGCATCGGTCTACGGTCTCCAGTTACAAACTGCAACAAAACTTGTCTTCAACTATATTTCTATAAATAAATTACATTCTAATGTGATACTGAGAAAGTCATAAGCTTAGATAGTAAAGTTTAAGAGTGTGAAGGTGGACAGTTACGAGAGGAGGAGACGACCAGGGAAATGATGGATGAATTTGAGAAAGATGACATTACCCTATGGAAAGCGGGAACTACTGAGATGCTGACTCGTGGAAAGTGCCATGTTGTGTGGTTAGATAGACAGATAGATTTAACTTTATTGTACACCAAAAAGTTACCGGATGTATACAAAAACTTAAATCTTGTGAACAATGGTGGTTGTATCGCTGATAGCAATATCTACCAGACAACCTTAGGATGGATCGCAAGAACTAAGAATAATACAGGGGGGGTAGTCTGCGGTGTACTACTAGCGAATTAATCTAACTATAAATATAAAACTATAACTATTTATGTAGTTATTTATTTAGTCAGCTTTGCATGCTGTGCGCCTCACACGGAGAAAATGTTGATTGTTTCTAACTCGAGGCAGAAAAAATAATTTTATCTTGTTAACTTAAGTCCAGGATATAACTTACCGGATTGTCAGTCAGCCTCTCATACAGCGCATGCAAGTCTTTGTTTATCACTACATACATGCGAACGTTCTCCGCTAAACACAGCCTACACATTGGTAGTTTCTCCATTTTATTTTCTGTATTAATTATGAAGTAACAAGTTATTTATTTCACTATGAAATTAAGTTGTTTGTTTCAGTAAACATGTACCTATATGTATAAAACAAAAACTCAACTACAACTTCAACTCTTAATGAATGGCCTTTGTGGAAGAGACACCACAATTTTGCCAATAACACGTGCAGACTAGTGACGCTATCAAACGCTGGAGAGTATTTAGCGTGAAAGAAAAGTAAAATAAATATTTTTTTCTTTTTAAATCAAAATTATAAAATAATAAAAATATTTCTTCGCAGACGTAGACTGACAGTGTCGTGACAATCCTATGACCACGGATTGTGACTGATTGTGATAAATGAAATAAGTACTAATAATAAAAAAATAAAAAATTGCTACAACTTAATTTTATTAATTTCGATGAATTTGCATAGTTTGAATATAAACCGAGTAAAAACCAAAGGAAGAAGACATTTGACCGAAGTAGGAAAACAAAAACTCAACAAGTAAACAAACGTGTGAAACTGGTGAAACATGTCAAATGTCAAACTCAACAACTGTCAACTGTCAACTTAGACTGAGTTTTCCAGTGTTGCCAGTCGAGTTTTGGAAAAACTTACCTGAAATATGAAAAAAGGTAATCTTTTTGTTTAACAAGAAACCTATCATATTTTTTTTACTGGAAAAGCACCTTTTGACTACCGTAGAAGCAGACACAATTAAGATAATAGATGTTCGAACATCGGCGTTCGAATGGCGGGGGGGGAAAGAGTTTAAAAGTTAATAAAATAGAATATTAGTTGTATTGACCAACCGAAACCTCGACGAGTATTTGAGCACTTGCCCGCATTTCTAAGTTTATTCATATTGATACATACTAATCCGATCCGATCCTACTTATCAAGCGAATGAACGAGATACAGGTGGTGTATGTATGAAAGAGTACAAATATGTTGTTATAAAAAGCTATAATTTTTCATAAAGGTTTTAGTTCCACTAATAACAAAGCTTACCAACATGATAAATTCTAAAACGATTGTTCCATTTCACGTTTCTTTTATGTAAGAAATTAAAAGTTAACTCTCTGTTAAAATCACCTAAAAGTTATTTTAGTAACGTTTTACTTTTAGTTTAGTGGCAAATGGAAGAGGAAGGCAAATTGTGAAACGACAAGACGTCGCTTGAAAAACTAAATATCCAAGCCGAAAACAGTAGAAAAAAAATTCAGCTAGCAGACAAAAAAAAGTTGCTTGTATATTGTTATTGTTGACATATTGTAATTTTGCGCATTGATTACAGAAAAACAAACATTCAGGTATTTTGTATATTAAGCAACTTAATTGCATTTAGTTAAAGAAAATGGAGAAGCTACCAATGTGTAGGCTGTGTTTAGCGGAGAACGTTCGCATGTATGTAGTGGTAAACAAAGACTTACATGCGCTGTATGAGAGGCTGACTGATAATCCGGTAAGTTTTGCCCTGGACTTATTACTTGCCTCGAGCAAGCATCACTCTCCGTGTGAGTAGAGGCGTACGGCAAGCAGAACTATGCACTTACTGTCGTCCTGAACAGCATCATTACCTTGCACTTATCACACGTGTTAGTTTTGCGCTAAATTGCACTACATGTCATCAAGATCCGCCTTTCTAGAGCGTAATTGATCTTATAGTTGTTCCATCATTTCTATGTTCGTCATCTCCTCTCGTAACTGTCCATGTTCCCACTCTTAAACTTAATTTACTATTATTATATTATGTGCGCGGTGCAACTCAATTCTCACTAACATGCTGGGTGTATAGCCAGTAGAAATCACAGGAAATATAATTGGGATATTGGTATTAGAATAAAATGTAAGCTTTCTTTAAACTTGGTTGGTTTTATTCATCAAGACACAATCATAATACAAGTCGCAAAAGACCGAGCGAAGTGGAGACGACTAGTCAGGAAAGCGGACCCCGGGCACCGAGGTGAAAGCCAAGGTAGCAACCGGGACTTACGCTAGGCTGATGATGATGACAATCATAATACAAGCATGGAGGTATATTAAACAAGTGGAAAAATAAAAAGATTTTGGCTAAACTGTACAATACTGGACGCGGAAATTTTGAATTTAAGGGGGAGGGGGAGGAGGGGGGAAGGCCCCTCCTCCTCCAAACCCCCTCCCAAATAAAGAAAACGCATAGTTTTGGAGATATTTAAAATTAAAAATTTTGAGGTTAGGTATCAGAAAATCGTACATTTTATGCATTTTTTGAGGAAAATTTATGGGTTTTTGGAGGGAGGGTCACTCTCAACTCCTAGATCCATCCCCCTGTAGTAGCAAATGTGTACCTATAGGCATTTAAAAGTAAAAAAAAATAATTGTCCGGGAGCGTTCTACATTGTAAATAAATATTTGTGCACAGACAAATAAAGTAGCTAAATGCTGATTTAGGTTAAGGTTATTTTTTTTTTTAAACCACACGCACTAAATTTAGGGCACCCCGATTAGGATAGATTTAGGTTAGGGTTATTTTTTTTTTAAACCACCCACACTAAATTTAGGGCACCCCGACTCGGATAGATTTAGGTTAGGGTTATTTTTTTTTTAAACCACCCACACTAAATTTAGGGCACCCCGACTCGGATAGATTTAGGTTAGGGTTATTTTTTTTTTAAACCACCCACACTAAATTTAGGGCACCCCGACTCGGATAGATTTAGGTTAGGGTTATTTTTTTTTTAAACCACCCACACTAAATTTAGCGCACCTCGACTTGGATAGATTTAGGTTATGGTTATTTTTTTTTAAACCACCCAGAAAACTTTCAATGCACAAATATTTAAATACAATGTAGAACGCTCCCGGAGATTTTTTTCTAAATTTAAAATTAAAGACTATTCTAACATACTTCACATTTGAATTCTTATTTCTTTATTGTACAAAACACAATACAGTACATGGTGATACAGACAGTTCAATAATGTAATTTATTCATAGAAAAATTCAGTTGAAGAAATTTTTGTTGCAGTTTGTAACTGGAGACAGTAGACCGATGCTCGCTTGTTTCATCTGCTGCACTAAACTAAAGCAATGCTGCCAACTGCAGAGAAAATGTCTGGAAGCTGAAGAGCGGCTCGCTCAGATGATGAATGAGGATTATGAGGTTAGGCATTTTATGAAGAATATAATTCCAGGGATGGGTTAAAAAATGACCAGAGTAGAGTAGAGTAGAGTTGTTACCCAGAGTCGTTCTTTTATGACTCGAGCTAACACAAGTGATTCCAACTTCAAGCAGGGTAGGCTGGAGTAAGATATTGACTATAGGACTTGCTGTTTGCGTTAAAAAATACGATTGTAGGGTATGTACCCTGTGACTTCATTAGAGAGTTCACTCTAACCTCAAATTTAAACATAATCCTGGAGATCTACACATTAAAACTGATTTTCATGCAGCCAAAGTTTAAGTTGAAATCCAGGGTCAGACACCTGCCACGCAGTTGTACTTTACATTTTACTAGCGGCCCGCCGCAGGTTTGCACAGTTACTGATATTGAGTATATATTATGCACACAAACCTTCCTCTTGACTCACTTTATCAATTTAAAAGAACCACATCAAAATCCGTTGTGTACTTTTAAAGATAAAGACAGACTAAGCATACATAAAGACAGCGGTAAGCAACTTTGTTTTATACTAT
The DNA here is from genome assembly GCA_029852875.1 of Mythimna loreyi. Lineage (NCBI taxonomy): Eukaryota > Metazoa > Arthropoda > Insecta > Lepidoptera > Noctuidae > Mythimna > Mythimna loreyi. The sequence continues at coordinate 10,614,037 of CM056806.1, read as the reverse complement.
GTAATGATATAATGATTTTTAAGTTTTCAATGCTGGTTTCATTATAATAAAGCCTCTATTTCCTAAAAAAATTCACAAAATATTTATAAATACTAACATTATTTCTTCACTATAATATCTCTTTAATTTTACGGCAAAGGCCTCCTCTGACTCTTTCCATTGTACTCTATCTGCCGCTCTCTTGTCCAAAGGGGACTCAAGGTTATTTTAAAGTCATCCTCCCATCTTCTTGTTTTTCGGTCTCGGGTCCTGAAGCTATATCTAGGATACCAGACAGTCACTTGTTTACTCCAACCACCAACTAGCAAGATGTCAGAGGAGCATGGAAAGTAGAAGGTTAGGTATAAAACTAATGGACAAAGTTAGAAGCGAGGACATCACACTCAACATTTAAAACTAAATATTTGTACGGCTGAAATGCCGAATATAATGAGACCCTATTGATCTTAAGACCTTGTAAATTACCTACATTCATGCCAAATATATCATTCATTTAACACGAAGCTAACGGACATACTAACATGTATTGATTTACTCAAATGGAGATGAACAGGACATATGCTGCAATATAAAATGGAAAAATGGTGTAAACTTATTTCATTGCATGCCAAATATCATCTTTTTTTCTTGACTTGCTTGTCTAATAATGTAAGTTTTTCCCCTCTTATTTCCTGCAATCTGTCTGTTCCTGACATTTAGCTGGACGTTATGAGTGTGATAAAGTGACTTGCGTGGTATGTACCAGGAGATCTTGGGGTCGTGTTCTTCTATTTAATCTTTGAAAGATAAGGCCGGTTTCCATAAGTCTGTGTGTGTTGGGACGTTGAGATAGCCTCTTTTTGTATGTTGTAAGAGATTCCAGTATCTCTTCTTCTATGTTCAATATTTTCAAGTCTGTGTGTTGTTTCCTTGGTGATGTACCAAGGCCCACTTTTTAGGACTGGGAGGAGGCGTATGGCGTGGGCGACGTGGGCCACCGCCCACGGCCTCGCGGTCCAAGGGGCCTCGCACCTCGAAGGTCCGCAAACGCAAAAATGATGAATGTCATCTTCACTGTTAATTCATTACATAGTATAAAACAAAGTCGCTTTTTCCCTATGTATACTTAAATCTTTAAAACTACACAACGGATTTGATGCGATTTTTTTAATAGATAGAGTGATTCAAGAGGAAGGTTTATGGGCATAAAACATGCATAATAAATTCAATATCAGTACCCGTGCGAAGCTGGGGCGGGTCGCTAGTACCTAATAATGTAAAATAATAACAATTAAGAACTTTCTTTCTTTAGCCCCGCCACTTCTTCGCAATATCTCTATATTTGAATTTGCGGCAGTACCCCAATCGCCATAGTCGCAATCCATACGTCCAAATTGGCTTAAGGATGCTCTTGTACAAAAGTAGTTTATTTTCCATTGTGAGTTGGGAGCCCCGCCCCAGAAGCCAGAACATCCCATCTAAAAATTATCTTTTTGCAGGGAAATTCCCCTATTAAAGAGGAAATAGAAGACCAGTTTGGGTGTTGTACTGGGTTGACTTTGTCACCCATGGTGCATGTAAGCATACAGTCTGATGATGGGTGTCAAACAGAGTGTGATCCTATCAAAGAAGAGTTACCAGATGTGTGTGAGAGACTAGATGATGTCTTTGAGCCAAAGGAGGAACATCAAAGTGATGGTATGTTTTTAAGAACTAGAAATTCAACTATTTATTTATACCAATATTTATTTATTTATTTTTTACTTTATTTTTTTTATTTCATTAGTTAAAGACTAGCCTTCTGCCAACGGCTTCGCCCGCGTGTATGTAGGGTTCTTTATACAAGCTTTAACCCCCCCTTTACATCCCTTTCGGAGCTGAATTTTGAAAAACCAACACAATTAAAATTACAATATAATAAAAAAAATCAAATCAAGTAAATGTCAATAAAAATAAAATTTTAGATAATTAAAGTGTCAAGATGAATATTATACCTAATGTCAAAACAATTAAAATTTCAAAATAATATAATATGTCACAGTAATTAAAATATTAAAATTGATTAATGTCGACAAAAGTATAATAGTAACGAAATTCGTCAATAGTATAATAACATTTATCAATAAGGAGCAAATTCATTTTTTTCTTAAATTGTGCACAATTCAAATTTTTTATGGCCTCTGGAATTTAATTATAAATGCGTGGTGCCATACCGAAGACACTTTTTTTTAATAATGCTGTTTTACATTTAAAATTACACAATAGTCCAGTGCAAATAGCACCGTTAACGATAAAAAGTGGAACAAAATAGTAGTAGAATGAAACCCATTGTAAAAGGAAGATAATATAGCAAAAATTTAAGGAAAAATATATAACGGTCGATCTGAGGTCGGGAAGTGGATGGGTGTGCGGTTTTAAGGGTAAAAAAAGGTTTATCTCGATTTCCGGCAAAACTACTGGTTTTATGGAAAAAAGTCTAATAGCAAACTTGTAGGTCATAAAAAGATCTACCACTTTTGTATTTACACTTTTTCACATAGCCTCAAAATCTATGTGAAAAGTCCAAAAAATCGAGTTTTTTAATTTAATTTTTATCTCCTTTAAAAATTATTTTTTTTCACAAAATTTGGTGAAAAGTTTTCTTTTCATGTCCCAAACTTGCATCCACTTCCCGACCTCAGATCGAACGTAATTTATTTATTATTTATTTATGCTTTATTGTACACCGCATTCTTACAAATACACATAGGACATATTTAAAACTAAGGGTACAATTAGCGGTCTTATCGCACAGGGCAATTTCTTACAGACAACCGTTAAAAAAAAAAAATCTTCCTTTTCCAATGGGCTTCACTCTACTACTATTTTGTTCCCTTTTAAAAGCTATCTGCACTGGTCTACAAAGAATGTTTGTACTGACTAAGAATTGGAACATTTCTTACCATTGTAAATTTATCAAAAAGTTTAGGATTTGTTTTGACAAATATACACATTTGTAATATGTACAATGAAGGTAGCGTAAGTATATTTAAAGATTTAAAGTACGGTGCACAGCTGTCGTCAGTTTTCAGACCACACATAGCTCTAATGCACCTTGCAATTTTGTGCCTTGAATATCAATTCCCTATCCGTGGAATTACCCCAGAAAATAATTCCTTTTCTTAGAAGTGAAGCAACTAGACCATGATAGGCAACAAGTAACGCGTCCATATTGACTTTTCTAGCCAATTGAAAAAGTGCGTATGCAAATTTACTTATTCTTTTACAAAGCTGTTCTATATGAGGTTTAAAAGTAAGATTATTATCAATATGAATACCTAAAAATACACACTTTTACTTCTTTTATATCGGTGCCATTGTAATCAACACTAAGTTTTGGGGCTTCAATTCTCTGGTGAAAATGCATTACTTTGGTTTTCTTAAGGTTAATAGGGTATTACGCACTATGAAAAATAAAATCTAAATTTATGTTTTTATAGTTCATTTATGAAAAAACAAACGAAAAATATTAATTTCTATTCATAAAACTGCAAAATAAATTAAATATTCTAATTTGAAAATACAAGTTTTTTTATCTGTGCTTCGAATGTCAAAAACGCTGTACGCCATGTTTGCATTCGCTGTGACGTCACTGGACTTGTAAATAAACAACCTCGGTTTTTGTTGTACATGTCTACTGTGTAATTTATTAGATTAACGAAGTTTCTCAGTTATTACTATCACGCTTCTTGATATTCTGCACCTATACTATATTTATTGACCATGGAAGACGGCTTTGTAAAAGCAGAAAGTACTAATCTTCCACGAATAAATGCATTGATGGTGGCGAAATTCTGTTGGCACTTGTATCCATAACTTTTCCGGTGTTTTAACACTTGTATTCTTACATTCAGACACAAGACACCAATGATAAGGACTATAGCCACTAGAACTCATTATTTATTTCGAAAATATGTTTATTTCTTTCAGCGAAGCGTAATGTTTACAATGCCCGTGACGTCACAGACATGGCGGCCTGAGAATTGGCGTTTTCGCGCCCAAATTTGAATTGTAAAATTAAAACACGTTTTTATGAAATAATTGGAATAAAAAAAATGTATTTATATTTTTTTGTGGTATTTTATCAATAACAGATTAAATTAAAACACTTTTTGAATTAGACTGTAATACCCTATTATTAAATTATTCATATTAAGCCAATTTATTATGTCAGTAAGGGTATTATTAATGTCTAATTGATATGTATTTAAGTCTTTACATTCTACTCTTCTTATTATCTTATTGTATGACGATAACTCGCGATACTCTAACACGAGACACGTCAATACTATGCGTTCTAAATAAGAATAGGATTGATTGACAGGATGTGACGTCACGCCGTACTGTCAAATCGAAGATATTTTTGCAAAATTGAAGAACTCGCAGATGAGTACAATTGAAAAACTGGATTCTGATTAAATTTTTTTCATTCACAGTTCGTAAATAAATATTGTTTTTTCGTAAATAAACTGAATTTTAAAAATATCTTGCCTTGATTTGACAGTAAATCTTGATATCACAACATGGTCCTCACTCCACCACGGTCCTCTTGGGGCTTCAAAGTCATTGTGCTATACAAAATGGCGGTCGTTGTGGGGCGGCGCGCACGCAATCGGAGCCGGACGGCTGCGCGAGCGAGAAACAGTACGCAGTCGGAGCCCGTCAGCTCCTCTTGTTATTTCATACAAGTGCGTTCTCAAGCATTCTTAATGACAAAAACAGTGTTCATGCAAAAATAAACCTTACTAGAGAATACTAAAAACTCTCTTTTCAACGTGATGAAAATCTGCTCTCCTCTCCGAGCCGGTCCCTATTTCTCAGTTTTCCCAATTAACCTGCCACATCATTAACATTTCATTCTTCACTGTTTGTGCCTCCTCACAGAGCTAGAACTGGAAAATCGAAACATAAGCTAAATAGAAGATGTACCAATACAACACTCTGATTCAGAAGATGATTTGCCTATAAGAGAGATCAAAACGGAAGTGGAAGAAGAACAAGAAGCACCGAGGAAGAAACGAAGAGCCAGTGACACGACACGTGAGTATTAGTGAATCATTGTGTGAGCGAACAGGCCGACTGGTGTAACAAGTTAGTAGTTAGTTGATGTCGCTGGAGATCACAATCCTACTGCCCGATATCTCACAGCACATCTGAAGTAATGAACACTGATTGCAGATACATCAGGGCAGTCCTGTGTGTATCATAACTCTTGCTTTTGGCTGTACCGTTGTTATATTAGATGATATTAGAAATCTTCCACAAACAATTCATCGACTCTGATATCTGTCTGGATGACTGGACAGGTCCACTCAGAACTGTGTGGTCCTTTCTTCAAAAGACCATCTCAGACTTCAATCTGCATGGTTCTCCTTTGATTTGAACATTTCATGTTTGTGTATGGACTGTAAAAGAGACTTTGACACCTGAGTTTGGTTCGGTGTTTCTTCTCAGGCTAATCAGTTAGGAAACACCGGCCTCATCTAGTTTCAATGGACGAAAAAAAAAATTAACGTGTAAAACAAAATAAAAATCATTTATAAAAAAAAAAAACAATTTATTCTCTTTCATTAGAGTGTACTTTAAATTGGACGCTTACTAGATTTAAAATCACAGGGTCGACTGTTGCGAAGAAACCAAAACTGGACATACGAGGAAAACAACCACAAGATGTAATTACAGGAAATGGGAAGAAAAATGAAGAGTCGGTCACAAAAGTTGGCCAGAACATTCAACAGTGTACGTCCACACTTATACCGAAATTCCAAGAAACTTTAACAAATACAACACCTCTAGTTGATAATAGTGTTATTGATACTACTTTAGACACAAATCGTCGTAACAATATTAATAAAAGTAGTTTAACAAAGTATATTCGTATAAGTGATGGAGCGCATCTTAAGTGTGAGATTTGTCAGCACAATTGTAAAAGCAAGGCAGATTTTATAAGACATAATCGTGTTCACACCGGGGACAAACCTTTCAAATGTGAATACTGTGGGTTTAGGTTTGGTAATAAGCCTTATTTAACGGATCACATTTGCACGCACACTGGCGAAAAACCTTTCAAATGTAATATATGTCAGCGTTGTTTTAGTAATAGGGATAGTTTAAATAGACACATTCGTACGCATACTGGCGAAAAACCTTACAAATGTGAAGAATGTAAGCTTTGTTTTGGTCAAAAGAGTACTTTGACAGCACACATTCGTACGCACGCTGGCGTAAAACCTTACAAATGTGAAGAATGTGAGCTATGTTTTAGTCAAAAGAGTACTTTGACAGCACACATTCGTACTCACACTGGCGAAAAACCTTTTAAATGTGAAGAATGTGAGCTATGTTTTAGTCAAAAGGGTACTTTGACAGCACACATTCGTAAGCACACTGGCGAAAAACCTTTCAAATGTGAATATTGTCAGAAGTGTTTTAGTGAGAAAGGTAATTTAACGTATCACATTCGGGCACACACTGGGGAAAAACCTTACAGATGTGAAGAATGTCAGCTTTGTTTTAGTCAGAAGGGCCATTTAACAAAACACATTCGTACGCACACTGGCGAGAAGCCGTACAAATGTGAAGAATGTCAGCGTTGTTTTCGACAAAAGAGCGTTTTAACAAATCATATTCGTACGCACACTGGCGATAAACCTTACAAATGTGAAGAATGTAAGCTTTGTTTTGGTCAAAAAGCTAGTTTGATATGTCACATTCGTACGCACACTGGCGAAAAACCATACAAATGTAAAGAATGTAAGCGTGGTTTCAGTTCGAAAAGTAACTTGGCAAGACATATACTAAAGTGTTAAGTTGCGTCCAGTGTGCGTACGAGCGCACACTGACGAGAAGTTTAACAAATGTAAAGTGTGCCAGCTTTGTTTTAGTAATAACAATAGTTTAAAACTACACATTCGTACGCACACTGACGAAAAACCTTACAAATGTGAAAAATGCGAGCATTGTTTAAGTGTGAAATGTAGCTTAACAATACACATTCAATAATCAATACTCAAATGTTTATTGTATTCCACAATGTACATGCATAGATGTTAAATAAAATTGAATAAGTGAATGCTCAAAAAAATCCCAGCTCTGGCAGACAAGCAGTGTATAATAATAAGTTATAAGGCATAATTAACTATTATCGCGTTTCTTACTTTCAAACATATTAAAATAGACAAATGTAGTTCAGTAGTTGCGAGTCCCACGTTGGGCGCCATTTTTACGGATGACAAACAAAATAGTACACCAAAAACATAAAATATAAAAAAGGCCAAGTCTCTCTACGCAATTCTTTCTTCGTAAAAAGTTTTAAGATCGCATAGAAGCCAAGTCCTGTTCAACTTAATTTGTAATCTAAACTAATTTAATAAAGTTTGTTTCTTTGTTTGTAGGAGATAATCTCTGGAACTATTGGTCCATTTGGAAAAAAAATAGCAACAATAGAAAGCTGCTCTACAAAAGCTAGTAATATATAAATATTTTGTGACAATATCAATAGTTTTGTTTACATTATAATAATAGTGACTTGGCCATAAGCACAATAAGATACAAATATAAAACGGTATACTTGGAGGAGTTAAAAGTTAAATATAACTAACCTAACCTAAACCCCTAGCTTTGTCCACATCGATGATACAGGGGGGGGGGGTGAAATAGCGGCGAAACGCTTCGGGTAAAGGATGGTACGGCCTTGCCCGCTTTGCTTGGGACTTGGCGGGGCACTACCGTGCCCCCAGATGCTGCACTTGATTACTCAGTTTATTAGGCACGCAGGTTATAGGAGTAGACAAATACAAAAACTGAATTTATTTTTTATGTAATATAATAATGTTATAAATACAAAGACACTAGTTTGATTACAACCCTATTCCCAAACTGCAAAGCTGGTGTTACTGTCTGTTGCTATGCAACATAATGTTTTGTTTATATAGTATTTTCATTGACATTATTTGATTGTACAGAATGTTTTACGTTTTGTTATCGAAATAAATTATTTTGTTTTTCTCAACAATGAGTAAATCAATACCTAACTTTAAATAAATAAAAATAAAAGACCCGAGAACTAAGCATTTTATTCTTAGAGCATTTAACCTATGGAGACGGCATAACAAGGCATACCCCTCTGCCAAAGTACATTGGCCATATGACCATGCACGTTATATAAAACTAGTTCAATTCGCATCCGCCGCCATAGTGTATCGTTTTAGTCATTTTGTGTGCTTAAAAAGGCTGATAAAAAGCCTGGCTCCGTGGCCTGAAATATAAAAACAAATTCATTGTTAAACAAATATGGTATTCCTTTATTATTATCTTCAGATACCCAAAAAACGACGCCAGGAGTTATCAGTTTTATGGAAAAGTACCAATATCAGAAAAGGTTACGATGATTCTTGTACATCGACTGAGCTGCCACTATTAGTGTACAGTATTATACACCGTGAAATTTAAATGGTTGTTTTCCCGCGGCAGAATGACTTGCCATAAGGAGTACTTTTGAAGCATACAATAAAAATAAAAAAATAAAAAGTTTTTTCTTATAAATAATTATTAAAAATATTCATCAACTCAAAAAAGCGAAAACAATAGTAACATTAGACGTAATTTGTAGGTACTACTAGAGTCGCATGCGCAGCATGCCGTGAAAGGAAACCGATTCATTAAATATTTAAACCAAAATAAGCTCTCGCACGTTGTGATACGTCATAATTAGCTTGCAGTCTACAGGTCCATTTTTTTTTAAATATTTTATTTTTTTATCAAACGTTTGTATTACCAAGACGCAACCATTTCGCTGAGGGAAAACAACAATTTAATTTTCACGGTGTATAGTAGTATAGTATTACATATCCAGTTAGGTAATTTAACAATTATTGTAATGGTATAACTGATAGCAAGCTAATTAATGTCACTAAAGAGAGATAGTGCAGTAGACAATCATCATTCAAAGCGCGTTCGAGCAACGTACACGTAGTCACCAAACTAGAGTGAGATTGAGTGCAACCCTTTTAAGACAAAAAAGTTCACAGACGCCCGCGTCTGAACGTCTCAAAGTGCTACGGTAGGTAGGTATATGTAACGTGAGTGTGATGATATGTCATTTGTCGAATTTCGACAAGTAGTTTAGAAGTTACGAGAGAGCAGATGAACATACATACATAGCCTGTCAAAATCATAACCCTCCTTTTGCTTTGCCGTAGTCGGGTAAAAGCTACAAATTTTAAAGAACCTAATTAAATAGTATCAATACTCGTCAAATCCTTAGTCGGCACAACCCTAGCAATGGCAGCCATTTTATAAACTATTTCCCCCGACGCGATAACTTTATAAAAAAAATTCCATACATAAGTACTCCCATACAAACATAAGTTTAAAGTTATTTTTTCCTTTTTATAGGCTTTTCCGTCTTAGTTATTTTTTCATAGGAATTATAATTGTTTATGGATATCTCGTTCCGTTCATTACATTTGGTTTTTATAAAGTCGGGGGTTTTTTTTAATTTTTAATTTAATTTTTTTTTCGTAGGTATTTCCAGTCCTTATATTTCTTATGTCAACTTCAACAAGAAGTTCTTTTTAAAAATATAATGGCTCCATCGACGGACGTCAATGATTTTGCCAATGTCAAGTAATAATAGCTATAATATCAAAGAAATCAAATCAAACTAAAAAATCATGAAAACAAAATGTCCGTCCTAAAACCCAGACAAATTCTCCAATGAATGGCCTATTTCTTATGTCAATGGTTTTTTTTTTTTATGGTAGGTGAAAATCATCCAATGACGAAACCCGCTCTTGGGCGGAGCGGGAGACTAGTGTCAGACTCTTACTGACTAAAAAACCTACCCCGAACCTTCCTTGCCCTATTCCTGGAGTCGAGGTAACAGTTTCCCACCACCCTCTAGACTCCAGGAGGCTTCGACCCTGAAGGGCCCCTGCAGTTTGCTGACAACTCCTTGAGGCGCGCGGGAACGGTGCGCGCCGTTGACGACTAGGACTCGGTCTTACAGACGACCGGACGGCGAGCTACCCATTGCTCACCGTCCGCGAGCCAGTGTCTACGGTGGCCGGATATCGGCAGGATCGCGGCGGCGACGGCTACGGCGAGTACGCCGTTGCCTTTGCCTTATGCGGTCGGCCTCCTCCTTTACGAGCATTACTGCTTCGCAGAAGGAGGCGACCGCCTGCCATTCCTCTTCGCTGCGGACCATGGCCTGAACCAGGGCCCGGCGCGAGAGGTCGCCGCCGCCGATCACCCCCACGAGGACACGGCGATGCTCTTCCCAAGCAGGGCACACCTCCACCGTGTGCTCCACCGTGTCCTCCGGGCTCGCCTCACAGTGGCGACACCCGGACGTCTCTTCCGCACGAATCCGGTGCAGGAATCTCCCGAACTTCCCATGTCCGGTGAGAACCTGCGTCATGCGGAAGGTGAGGACGCCGTGAGGTCTATCCAGCCACGCCTCAAAGAGGGGCACTACCGCTGAGATTACGGTATGCCCAGCGTTGGGTTGCGACAGTCGCTGTTTCCACTTCACCATGAGATCTCGCCGGAGCTCCTTCCGCCACGCCTCGACATGTTCGGGCAGCGGATCTTCGCCCCGGCGTTGCACCTCCACGCGCTGGTCGTGCATGCGTGCAAGGACTGTTTTTTTTTTTTTATGGCAATTGAGCCGGTTGCGACTATTCTGCCAGTGTCACGTTGAGACGGTGGCTTGGTGTAGCCCTCCGTCGAACTTTTACTTTCGTGGTAGATGTTAGTAAACAATTAAAATTTTAAATTGTTTTTTTTCAAAAAGGTGGTCAAAATATTAATTAATTTAGGGGAGAAGTGACAGAGAAGGGAGTGAAAATTAGTAGGGAGGGGAATATTTATTTTTGTAATTTTGGAGTAGAGGTCGAAAGTATTGTGATTCAAGGAGCAGGAGAAGAAGATATGGTCTAAAGTACCCTCCGCAAGACCACACTCGCACAAGGAACTATCGCGGACATGGATCTTGTTCAGGAACACTGGGCTACAACAATGACCAAGTCTAAGTCTGCAAAGTGTCGAAACAGTCCTTTTTGACAATTTAGGGCATTTGAAAAACCAAGGCCTATGTTGGATTTCCGGCTGAATAGCTGCATAGTAGTTGCCCTTGGCTTTAGAAGATGTCTTCCATGTTTCAGTCCACGAGTTAAATAACTTGGGTTTGGCACCATTCCGCAAATCGTAGTTGTGAACCACGTAGTGCTTTCGATCAGCCGGATTCGATGTGGCATACTTTGCTAACGAATCAGCGCACTCATTGCCAACAATACCCGAATGACTGGGGACCCAGACTATCTCGATGTTCAAACCGTTTTGGGAACATTCAAATAACAAGTTCTTAATATCTACAATAAGTTTACTATGGATTTTACTATGGAATTGATTTTGTTTTATGGCCTGAATGCTACTAAGGGAATCTGAAAAAATTACTGAACTTGTTATTTGATGGGATTTTATATAGAGTATGGCTTCAAGAATACCAATACACTCTCCTGTAAATACTGAAGTTTCTGATGGGCATTGGAAGAGTAAAGCAATTCTTGAATTCCTAAAATAGACTGCCACACCAGTACCTCCAGTTTCAGATAATTTTGAAGCATCAGTAAAAAAGAAATTCCAACCTTCCCAGTAGCGTTTGAGAGCTAGCTCAAAGTCCTCTCTTGCCTTTTGGGAATTCTTGGATATGCCCAGTCCCAAGACGGCTTTTGGTTCATAGAAAATCGCTTCATATGCGGAGGAGAAGACCGGGAGAGTTGTATATTGACAAATTGGCGCGGAGAGCCGTTTAAGTTCTCTGTACCTATTTATCAACAAAGGAACTGTCTTATTGTTCCAATAGGAAGAATTAGTATAGGACAGGTCGATTTTCTCTAAAATTGGGAGTAAGGGATGGGATGAAAGGGAAAAAGCTTTAGACAGGAAACGGTCTGCCAAATATTGTCTTCTATGATGAAGGGGCGGTTCTGCACATTCCACTTGGAGTGCATTTATGGGAGATGATTTCATGGCTCCAATGACAATTCTCAAACATTTGGCCTGGATGTTGTTAAGTTTTTTCAGCGCTTCTTTGTTACAGGGCTCAATGAGGAAGCTGCAATAGTCCATAGCGCTTCTAGTTAACGCATTGTACACCAGTTTAAGGGTATAGGGGTGAGCTCCCCACCATACGCCAGCCAAAGCCTTAATAACTGACACAGAGCGTTCACATTTTTTGACTGTGTTGTTTATGTGATCAACACCAGACAGTCTTGAGTCCAAGGTTACTCCCAGAAACCTAGCCTTATCCTTGATTGGAATGATTTGCCCGTCAATATTTATATCTATTGTGGGTACAGAACGTTTGCGGGTAAAGATGACAGCTGTACTCTTTAACGCACTTAAAGATAAGCCGTGATCGAATAGCCATTGGTTTAGTGAGGACAGAGAGACATTCATTGAGAGAGCGGCATCCTGTATGGAACTGCCAGAGACCATCAAGGCAATATCGTCAGCATACTGAAGGATGTCACAGTCGAAATTGAGGGATGAGGATAGATTAGCTGTATAGATGTTGTACAGTAGGGGACTAAGAACGGATCCTTGAGGTAATCCTTTCCAGACCGTTCTTTGATCAGAGTCAGCCCCAGGGATTCTCAATTGAATGATGCGGTTGGTAAAGATGCTATCTATGATGCGACAAATCCTAGCCGGGATTCTCAGCTCGTGCAGCTTTTGCCTGAGGTTAGGGAGGAGTACCGAATCATAAGCAGCCGATATATCGAGGAAGACAGCAACCACAGACTCATTCTTGCTAAGGGCCAGTCGGACCGCTGACGTGAGGATAGCTACACTATCAGCTGTGCCCAGACCTTTCCTAAAGCCGAACTGAGCTGTCGGGAGCAGCCTCCTGTTCTCCACCAACCATTCTAACCGATTCTTAACCAAATGCTCTAAGAGTTTTATGAGTATGGACGATAGAGCAATAGGTCTGTATGAACAATGATCACTGGGATCTTTGCCTGGTTTCAATAATGGGATGACAACTTGAACCTTCCATTCTTTGGGAATGTAGCCGGAGGAGAAGCAAAAATTTGCCAAATCCAGGTAATATTGCTGAGTTTTTGGACCAGCTTTAGAAATAAAGGAGTAGGTGAATCCATCCACACCTGGGGCGGAGTCTCTAACGTGGCAAAGAACTGATTTCAGTTCATCCAGGCTGAATGGCATGTTCATCGGGTCAGCAGTGTTGTCTACATCATCAATGCCAACATTGCATTCCTCTGCGTTTGGAACATAAGCGGGCGCGATTTTAGAGAAGAATTGGTGCCCCAGTTCCTCTGTCATGTTGTTATTATAAGAAGCAGGTGTTAAACTGCTTCTAAAACACTTCACCTTTTTCCATACTGTTGAAACTGGTGTGGATGGACTCAGCGAACTACAATATTTTGACCAACCTTCCCGTTTCTTTTTTTTTAAGAATTTCCTGGACTTAGCTAATATCCGCTTGAAGGCGATGAGGTTGTCCAGGTTCATATTGCAGTTAAATGTCTTCTCTGCCTCATTCCTGGCCTTGATCATGTTAGTGCATTCCCTATCCCACCATGGTGGAGGAGGAAGTCTACCGGACGGAGTTTTTTTGGGAGGGAAGCAGTCATCTGCAGTGGAGGAAATGGTGTAAGAGAAGGATAAAAAACATTCATGGGCATTATGACTGTCAACTTATGTCAATGGTGAATTGGTGAAACTAGTGAAACATGTCAAATGTCAAACTCAACAACAGTCAACTGTCAACTTAGACTGCGTTTTCCAGTGTTGCCAGTCGAGTTTTGGCAGAAAGTAACTAAAATATGCAAAAAGGTAACCTTTTCGTTTTAAAAAGTAACCTATCATATTTTTTTTACTGGAAAAGTACCTTTCGACTACCGTAGAAACAGACACAACTAAGACAATATATGTTCGAACACCGGCGTTCGAATCGGGGTAAGATTTTAAAAGTTTATAAAATAGAATATTAGTTGTATTGACCTACTGAAACCTCGATGAGTATTGTATGTGAGCACTTGCCCGCATTTCTTGATTTATTCATATTGATACATACTGTGTGTTGTTCCAAGAGGGACGGCTATAATTTTTCATAAAGGTTTTAGTTCCACTACTAACGAAGCTTACCAACATGAAACATTCTAAAACGATTGTTCCATTTGACGTTGCTTTTATTTAAGAAATTAATTTAACTCTCTATTAAAATCACCTAAAAGTAACCAATGCAGTTCAAAAATCACCTACAAGGTAACTTTTGTAACCTTTTACTTTAGTGGCAAATGGAAGAGGAAGGCAAATTCTGACACGACAAGACGTAGCTTGAAAAACCCAATATCCAAGTCAAAAACAGTAGAAAAGAAGTCAGCTACCAGACTAAAAAAAGTTGCTTGGATACGGTGTTGCCAACTGCACCGTAATTACGGTAAAAACACCGTAATCAGAAAAGATTTACCACCTACCGTAGGATTATAATTACGGTAGAAAAATACACCATAATACCCAATGAAGAGCGTATTTATTTTTTAATATTGTAGATAAATATGATTATCTATTTACAAAAGTAATTTTAGCGAGTTTTAATTATATATTTTCCTTTTCTCCTACCGACAACACTGTTTTATGCTTCGAGAATTCCCTAATAGCGCGGTACCAGAATTACACGAACGAATTCGGTAGTAACGTTTGTATGTATTTGAATTTAAATGTATACTTAGAACTTTTTAATTTACCTAGTTTATTTGTACCTTAATCGACTGACATTTCATTCAGATTAGGTACCTAAAAGTTTCATGTGTTGTGTTGTGTAAGATCTGAAAATTTTACAAGATGGAGAGTGACTCTGACCCTTTACGTGACACTAAATAAACAAGGTAATTCTACCGTATTTCAAATATACGTATATTACAACGTAATTTCGGAAAATCTACCGTATTTTTAGAAGAATTCTACCACCAGCTAGATTTCAAACTTGGCAACACTGCGTTGGATATTGTTATTGTTGACATATTATAATTTTGCGCATTGAGGCAGAATAGTCGACACAGGCTCAGTTGCCATTGAACGAAAAAAAAAAAAAAACAGAAAAAATAAACATTCAGGTATTTTGTATATGCAACTTAATTGAATTTTTTTAGTAAAAGAAAATGGAGAAGCTACCAATGTGTAGGCTGTGTTTAGCGGAGAACGTTCGCATGTATGTAGTGGTAAACAAAGACTTATAATACATGCGCTGTATGAGAGGCTGACTGATAATCCGGTAAGTTTTATCCTGGACTTATTACTTGCCTCGAGCAAGCATCACTCTCCGTGTGAGTAGAGGCGTACGGCAAGCAGAACTATGCACTTACTGTCGTTCTGAACAACATCATTACCTTGCACTTATCACACGTGTTAGTTTTGCGCTAAATTGCACTACATGTCATCAGGATCCGCCTTTCTAGAGCGTAATCGATCTTACAGTTGTTCCATCATTTCTATGTTCGTCATCTCTCGTAACTGTCCATGTTCCCACTCTTAAACTTAATTTCATTTACTATTATTATATTATGTGCACGGTGCAACTCAATTCTCACTAACATGCTGGGTGTATAGCCAGTAGAAATCTCAGGAAATATAATTGAGATACTGGTATTAGAATAAAATGAAAGCTTTCATTAAACTTGGTTGGTTTTATTCATCAAGACACAATCATAATACAAGCATGGAGGTATATTAAACAAGTGGAAAAATAAAAAGATTTGTTCTATAAAATTCAGGACTATTCTAACATACTTCACATTTGAATTCTTATTTCTTTATTGTACAAAACAAAGTACAGTACATGGTGATACAGACAGTTCAATAATGTAATATATTCATAGAAAAATTGAGTTGACGAAATTTTTGTTGCAGTTTGTAACTGGAGACAGTAGACCGATGCTCGCTTGTTTCATCTGCTGCACTAAACTAAAGCAATGCTGCCAACTGCAGAGAAAATGTCTGGAAGCTGAAGAGCGGCTCACTCAGATGATGAATGAGGATTATGAGGTGAGGTATTTTATGAAGAATATAACTCCAGGGATGCATTAAAAAATGACTAGAATTGAGTAGAGTTGTCACCCAGAGTCGTTCTTTTATGACTCGAGTTAACACAAGTGATGCCAACTTCAAGCAGGGTAGGCTGGAGTAAGATATTGACAATAGGACTTGCTGTTTGCGTTCAAAAATGCGATTGTAGGGTATGTACCCTGTGACTTCATTAGAGAGTTCACTCCAACCTCAAATTTAAACATAGTCCTGGAGAGCTACATATCAAACTGATTTTTATGCAACCAAAGTTTAAGTTGAAATGCAGCGTCACACACCTGCCACGCAGTTGTGTGGGAAGTACGTAGTAGTCTTTGAGACTTGTTGTTGTACTTTATATTTTACTAGCTATGCGTCCCAGCTCCGCAGGGGTACTGATATTGAGTATATATTATGCAAAGATAAAGACCGACTAAGCATACATGAGGACAGCGGTAAGCAACTTTGTTTTGTACTATGTAATGAAATAATGATGTTTAAGTTTTCAATACTGGTGTCCAAAGGGGACTCAAGGTCATTTTAAATTCATCCTCCCATCTTGTGGTCGGCCGTTTTCAAAATCGAGTTTTGATGACCATGTCCTGGATCATCAAAACTCGATTTTGAAAAAAATGGGACCAGTCTGGAAGCATATCCTTTCAAGTACAAAAAAAAATTTGCAAATCCATCCATAAACAACGGAGTTCTGAGGTAACAAACATTAAAAAAAAATAAAAAAAATACAATCGAATTGAGAACCTCCTTCTTTTTTTTGAAGTCGGTTAAAAAACATTATTTTATAGTTATCCAAATAACATATATATATTGCAGCTTTTATGCTATACCGTAAGTATAGTAACAATTAAATATACTTTAAGGGTGTCTGGCAGAGGGTTGGAACCGTACGAAGTGTCTGGCTTTCGGCAAGGTGACTTTTGGGATTATTATAAGTAAAACATGTAAAAACTGAGTTTTATACTTTAACGAATTTAACACACAATTTTACACACCTTTATTACCTGATACCTGCGAAAGCCACCGCGACCCAAGTTACATAGACGGGATTCGTTCTTACCTGTGTTGGGGACATACATTGAGAAACTTACAGCTTTTATACTTTACCGAAGGCCTGCGGGCCGCTGGCTCTTGCTCTATTTAACACGAAGCTAACGGACATACTAACACGTATTGATTTACTCAAATGGAGATGGACAGGACATACGCTGCGATATAAAATGGAAAAATGGTGTAAACTTGTTTCATTGCATGCCAAATAAACATGTCATCTTTTTTCCTTGACTTACTTGTGTAATAATTTAAGTTTTTCCCCTCTTATTTCCTGCAATCTGTCTGCTCCTGACATTTAGCTGGATGTTATGAGTGTGATAAAGTGACTTGCGTGGTATGTACCAGGAGATCTTGGGGTCGTGCTCTTCTATTTAATCTTTGAAAGATAAGGCCGGTTTCCATAAGTCCACGTGTGGTGTGATGTTGTGGTAGCCTCTTTTTGTATTTTGTAAGAGATTCCAGTATCTCTTCTTCTATGTTCAATATTTTCAAGTCTCTGTGTGTTGTTTCCTTGGTGATGTACCAAGGCCCACTTTTTTGGACTGACTTCATTGCAGAGGCGGCGTATGGCGTGGGCGACGTGGGCCACCGCCCACGGCCTTGCGGTCCAAGGGGCCTCGCACCTCGATGGTCCGCAAACGCAAAAATGATGATTGTCATCTTCACTGTTAATTCATTACATAGTATAAAACAAAGTCGCTTTCTCCCTATGTATCCTTAAATCTTTAAAACTACACAACGGATTTTGATGCGGTTCTTTTAATACATAGAGTGATTCAAGAGAAAGGTTTATGGGCATAATACATGCATAATAAATTCAATATCAGTACCCGTGCGAAGCTGGGGCGGGTCGCTAGTACTTAATAATGTAAATAATTACAATTAAGAACTTTGCATTTTTATGAATAAAAATTTTAGTATCTAACAGTTTTTCTCGTCACAAAATTCGTCATCCATAGGGAGCCTCGCAAAATATATCTTGCTTACATCAAATTTAAGTCTAGCCCCGCCACTTCTTCGCAATATCTCTATATTTGATTAAGTATATATATATATATATCAAATATACATCAAATACTATACAATCAAGTATAACATAAGTACGTCCAAATTGGTTTAAGGATGCTCTTGTACAAAAGTAGTTTATTTTCCATACTGAGTTGGGAGCCCCGCCCCAGAAGCCAGAACATCCCATCTAATAATTAAGTTATCTTTTTGCAGGGAAATTCCCCATTATTAGAGGGAATAGAAGACCAGTTTGGGTGTTGTACTGAGTTGACTTTATCACCCATGGAGTGTGTAAGCATACAGTCTGATGATGGGTGTCAAACAGAATGTGATCCTATCAAAGAAGAGTTACCAGATGTGTGTGAGAGACTAGATGATGTCTTTGAGCCAGAGGAGGAACATCAAAGTGATGGTATGTTTTTAAGAACTAGAAATGTAATGATTTTATACCAATATTTGTTTATTTATTTTTTACTTTAACAAAAACGGCTATCCGCCAATTACATTAGTTAAAGACTAGCCTTCTGCCAGCGGCTTCGCCCTCGTGTAAGTAGGGTTCTTCATACAAGCTTTAACCCCCCTTTACATCCCTTTAGGAGCTGAATTTTGAAAAACCAACACAATTAAAATTACAATATAAGGGGCCGTTCAAGTATTACGTAAGCACTATGGGGGGGCGGGGGGGTCTTTGCTTTGCTTATTTTGGATGACATGGGGGTAGGGGAGTCTAGATGATGATTACGTCTTCGATAATTATTTTCTTTTTAACACAAATGGCAACCCTCACATTGTGTTTGCTTGAAAACGAAACGTGTTTTCGGGGAATTACCTACAAATAAATGCATACGTTTAGTAGGGTTGTCGAGCTGTGACAAAAAAATCGATCTTAG
This sequence comes from Mythimna loreyi, assembly GCA_029852875.1. Classification (NCBI taxonomy): domain Eukaryota; kingdom Metazoa; phylum Arthropoda; class Insecta; order Lepidoptera; family Noctuidae; genus Mythimna; species Mythimna loreyi. The sequence goes on along the minus strand of CM056806.1, from coordinate 10,594,958 downwards.
GGATCGATTCGAACCGGTGCCTTGAAGATCGATTCGAAAAAGAAAACGATGATGTAAGATCGATCTATTAAAAATCGATCTCGATTCTTGTACGACAAATTTTATTGCTCTGAGGAAGTTATGAAACGATAATAATCATTAATACTTTGCATAAAAAAAATTAGCTAAAGGTAAAGGATCATTATTACATTAGGATTGATGAAATTATCAAGGATAATAAGGATTGATAATTTCTAATTAAAACACACAATCTTTTTATTTATTTAATGTATGACACTCTCCATACAGCCTTTCGATCTGGCTAGTGAAAAATCTATACAAATAAATAATTCAATCCAAACAAAAGAGAACCTCCTCTTTCGTTTCTTTGAAATCGGTTAAAAATCGAAGATCGGGTTGGATCGGAGTGGAATTCTTTGCCGGAGTCGGTGTTTCCTGATAGCTACAATCCGGGTATCTTTGAGTCAAGAGTGAATAGGTTACTTCTAGGTAAGCGCGCTCCATCGTCGACCCCATCGTCGCTTTCCATCAGGTGAGATAGCGGTCAAGCGCGAACCTATAATCAATAAAAAAAAAAAAAAAATCTGCGATAGTCGAGATCGACATCCCTAACGTTTAGACACTTGTTTTAGAACCGAGTAGGGGAATTACCGCGCTATTCTCTTGTTCCAAATTTCCCCTGCCAGTGTATAATTTTATTTGGATCCTACCGATACTACAGCGAGTAGACGTATTGTAAGCATAGCCAAGCAAGAGCAAACATTTGTGTTGCCGTCGATTCTATTTGCCAAAGTTTAATGCTTAAATAAGATGTCGTTTCAAATAGACAAATGCAAATTATACCAAAAATTGTTTGAAAGTTTTAAAAAATCTCATACAAATACGAAAGTACAAAATGTACAAAAGTTAGTTAACTCCTTGACACCCAAGCGAGCGCCGGCGCTCGCGGGTACTATAGCGAACGCCGGCGTTCGCGGGTATTAACGGAAACTATTAACGTACAATATTCGATTTTTTTTTTTTTTAGGGTATTTTGATATTTATCCAAGAACGTAAAAAAAAAGTTTTTATAGACAAATAACTTTCCGTTAATACCCGCGAACGCCGGCGTTCGCTGTAGTACCCGCGAACGCCGGCGTTCGCTTGAGGGGAGAGGAGTGAAGTGTGGCGAAATTATAAATTACAAGCAAAGTCCGACAAGGAACTAGATATTATTGTATCTAAGAGAATTGAAGAAGAATTGCAAGCGGCGACTAAGAATAAATCCAATCTACCACATTTTTTTTCCAAGGTGAGTGATAAAATCATTTTAGGTATACCAATGAATACTAAAAACATTAAAAATCGCCAAAAAGTTTATCTTTATATTTTGTAACAATATTTAGTGTTCGTTTTCTGTATGTGATGGGGTTGATTTGAAAACTTGAAAGATTAGTTTAAGGCTTTCAATAATCTTTTCATTACTCATACTCCGAAAGTAGGTGTAAAGTTGCCTGCGGACAGGGTTGGAAGAAGTACTTTTACTCCCTAGGGAGTTTTACTTTACAACTGACAGTTGTTTTTTTTATTTAGACAGCAAATATAAAAAAAAATAAACTTGTTCTATTTTGACATTTCTATTGAACCGTGACCCGGATTTTTATACTGCCAGTACAATTAAAATGACATAGAGATAGAAATAATTTAAGAATACTTTTTTTTTAATGACTTTATTTTAATTTACTTTCAATTATTTCATTAAAACTAATATTATATTTGAGAAAAATGTTGACCTGACCCATTTTTACAATGATGAATTGAAAAATATTGACAGAATAGCCAGACGAAGAGTAAAAAAAAAAATGGCGGGTAAAGTCTCTCTATAATCTGTGGCCGATTTGGTCTTTCTTGATTTTTTTTTCGAGGAGTAGAGTTTTGTTTACATTTTGCTAAATCTCTGTTATAAGAAATTTGTATTAACACGATAAGTTCATCAGCTTCAGTTATAAATTTAACGCAAGATTCTTTGAGGAGAAAACTTACCGCCTAAATTAAAAGAAATATACCTACCTAAAAACATACGAAGACATTTGACGACGACTCAGGTTTTTATTATTATTTTTATTTTCCTCGTATTCATAATGAAAAGCACAGTGTTTACCTCGAGTTAAAGAGTTATTTAGTCCCTCGAACTATTAGCAACCTCACTGTCGCTCGGTCGCCAAGAAATTTTTCGGGACTAAATAACTAACTTTCATTCCTCGTACAACAATGTACTATTAAATGTAGTTTTTTTATTGCATAAGCAATAAGATAATCTTCAGCAGTACCCATAGATTTTTTTTGTTTTTAGGCAACGACTTTAAGTCTAACTTCTTATTTTTTTAAATTATAATTAAAAAAAAAAAACGAAAAATATTTACGTAAGCATGGGGGGAGGGGGTAAGAGCTTTGCTTACTTTTGCTGACAGGGGGGGGTAAATAACTGTAATAAATCTGCTTACGTAATACTTGAACGGGCCCTAATAAAAAAATCAAATCAAGGAAATGTCAATAAAAATAAAATTTTAAACAATTAAAGTGTCAAGATGAATATTAAAATGTCAAAATAATATAATATGTCACAATAATTAAAATATTAAAATTGATTTATATCGACAAGATGTAATGCTATATAAATTCATCATTTAAGTATTCGTCAATAGTATAATAATATTTATCAATTAGGAGCAAATTCATTTTTTTCTTAAATTGTGCACAATTAATTTTTTTTTATGGCCTCTGTAATTTAATTATAAATGCGTGGTGCCATACCCAAGACACTTTTTTTTAATAATGCTGTTTTACATTTATAATTACACAAAGAATGTTTGTACTGACTACGAATTGGAACATTTCTTAACATTGTAAATTTATCAAAAAGTTTTCAAGAAATTTTTATACTTTATACCAATATTTATTTATTTTTTACTTTAACAAAACGGCTATACACCAATTACATTAGTTAAAGACTAGCCTTCTGCCAGCGGTTTCGCCCGCGTGGAAGTAGGGTTCTTTATACAAAAGTTTAAATTTATCAAAAAATTTAGGTTTTTTTTTGACAAACATACACATTTCTAATATGTACAATGAAGGTAGCGTAAGTATATTTAAAGATTTAAAGTACGGTGCAGAGCTATCGTCAGTTTTCAGACCACACATAGCTCTAATGCACCTTTTTTGTGCCTTGAATATCAATTCCCTATCCGTGGAATTACCCCAGAAAATAGTTCCGTAGCTTAGAAGTGAGGCAACTAGACCATGATAGGCAACAAGTAACGCGTCCATATTGACTTTTCTAGCCAATTGAAAAAGTGCGTAGGCAAATTTACTTATTCTTTTACAAAGCTGTTCTATATGAGGTTTAAAAGTAAGATTATTATCAATATGAATACCTAAAAATACACATACTTTTACTTCTTTTATATCGGTGCCGTTGTAATCAACACTAATGATCTAAGATACATAGAACAAGGATGACCCCTCATATGTTATTCGATTATGGTGAATATTACATGTTAGATAACGCATTTATTAATACATTGCGCTGAGGTTGCCTCGCTAAATTTAATGCAAATGATGTTAAATAATAAAGTTTGTTACTACATTTTGGACCTAATTTACCCTCATCTGTTATTTGAAAAAATCAAGCATCAGCTGAAAGAATGTGCCTTAAGGAACTAAAAAAATACTGGTTGCCTTCGCAAAAATGATGCGCAATAGTTAGTTGCCCTGTTTGAAGATGTAAAATTATCTTATGCCCCACTGTCGTTAAGTAAAAATAAAGCCAATTAGTGTTTTTTATTACTTTACACTATTTAGCAGCAATACAATTGGATTTGGAAATGTTGAAAAATCAGAAATATTCGCGATTTACGCTAATTTACGTAATAGGATTTTGATAATGAGACATTTTATTTGATGACTAATTAGAAAGAACCTCATGTAATTCGCTAGGATGTAGCTTAAAAATAATATTGTAAGCAATAGAAGTCCAATTAGACACGTTTTGAAAAAGTTATGACTTGTTTTGTGTTTATGAAAATAGCTAAACTGACTTTATTAGCAGTCAATGTCCTAAAAACATTTTCATAAATTAGTGTATGTGAAATATTATTCTATTATTATTTCATGTTGAAGAAGAGATTAAGACGAACGTTTTTATGTATATATTGCAATGTTTTTATGAAAGAATAAATAAATATGGATTCGGAAAGGGTTCGATTAAAGCGAAAATTAAAGTTGAAAAGGTCGCAAAGTAATCTTTAGTTTCACTTAACGACGAGTGAAAATAAGATTATACGCCAGATAAAGTATAATATCGATATAGGTAGGTTACTTAGTTTAATCCCATGCCAATGATGGTAATTTTTTTTTATCAGTTTTCCTGATATTTTATTTAAGAAAGTCTAGCATCAGCCTTTCAGTTGATGCTAGATTATCTGGCGTATAATCTTTACCATAATCGAATAACATATGAGGGGTCATCCTTGTTCTATGTATCTCGTACTATGACCCCTCATATGTTATTCGATTATGGTAAATATTACATGCTAGATAACGCATTTATTAATACATTGCGCTGAGATTGCCTAGCTAAATTTAATGCAAATGATGTTTTATAATAAAGTTTGTTACTACATTTTGGACCTAATTTACCCTCATCTGTTATTTGAAAAAATCAAGCATCAGCTGAAAGAATATGCCCCAAGGAACTAAAAAAATACTGGTTGCCTTCGCAAAAATGATGCGCAACAGTTAGTTGCCCTGTTTGAAGATGTAAAATTTTCTTATGCCCCACTGTCGTTAAGTAAAAATAAAGCCAATTAGTGTTTTTTATTACTTTAAACTATTAGCAACAATACAATTGGATTTGGAAATGTTGAAAAATCAGGAACATTCGCGATTTACGCTAATTTACGTAATAGGATTTTGATAATGAGACATTTTATTTGATGACTATTTAGAAAGAACCTCATGTAATTCGCTAGGATGTAGCTTAAAAATAATATTATAAGCAATAGAAGTCCAATTAGACACGTTTTGAAAAAGTTATGACTTGTTTTGTGTTTATGAAAATAGCTAAACTGACTTTATTAGCAGTCAATGTCCTAAAAACTTTTTCATAAATTAATGTATGTGAAATATTATTATTTTGTTTTTAAGAAGAGATAAAGACGAACATTTTGATGTATATATTGCAATGTTTACATGAAAGAATAAATAAATATGGCTTCGGAAAGGGTTCGATTAAAGCGAAAATGAAAGTTGAAAAGATCGCAAAGTAATCTTTAGTTTCACTTAACGACAAGTGGAAATAAAGATTATACGCCAGATAATCTAGCATCGACTGAAAGGCTGATGCTAGACTTTCTTAAATAAAATGTCAGGAAAGTTAATAAAAAAAAAATAAAAAATAAATTACCATCATTGGCATGGGATTAAACTAAGTAACCTACCTATATCGATATTATACTTTATCTGGCGTATAATCTTATTTTCACTCGTCGCTAAGTGAAACTAAAGATTACTTTGCGACCTTTTCAACTTTAATTTTCGCTTTAATCGAACCCAATCAATCAATCAATTCTCAATTTTGAGTTAAGCTCGCCTTTGTACATATATATATTGTAATCCTCTTTTTTATATACTGTTTGGTGTACAATAAAGAATTAAAGAAAGAAAGAAAGAACCCTTTCCGAATCCATATTTATTTATTCTTTCATAAAAACATTGCAATATATATGTCGGAGACGGCGTCTATTTGTTGACAACAAGACAAGGCACGCCATCTAGTGGCAACTAGAAGAACTAAACAAAGATGGCGCGCTTGACAGAGTCGGTGACGTTTCCGCTTTGCTGCGAGCTTGCGGAGGGGGGAACCCGCCCGGGGAGCGGACGGACACTCTTAGCCAAGCTGTCGCAGAGTCAAGGCGTTCCGAAACTGTCCGTTTTGTTGTAAAGTGATAACAGTGCACTGTACCGAAATGTATTGAGAAGTAAACCGATTCAACTCCTACCCGTTGTTATTCATTGCACGATACCCACATACGCCCACACCTAGACACGAGCCGACATCAGAATTGGGATTCAATCGTGCAAATGAATCAAAAAGCTAAGTGAGCAATAATTACGCAACACTGAAGAAATTGGCGAGAACAAAGACAGTTGGCGGTTATTATTCAAAATTCGAAAATGAAGACTCGGATCGAAGCATGGACTTGAATGGTTTGATTAGGTTTTTACTGGGGTTTTCCCTAATCCTGAGCAACGAATGTTGGACCATGGTGACGTTGTGCCCCCAGAGCGCAAACTACAACGTTCTACCCAGATTGTGAATCTACCCAAATTCGACCCGGAGAGACGAGAGCAAATCAGAAATCACTACGAGAAAATTGAACATAGGCAAGCTGAAAACAAGAATATCCAGGCCTCAAGACCCCCGGCAAAAAGGTAGCAAGATTGGTCTGGATTGGTTTTGGAGAGCTGACCCCTGAGAGAAGCGGCGCGGTGGTGTCGGTGCCGTTGTGACAGCGAGCGATGATGAGTTGACGTCGTGGTCGCCGATCTTTCATCAGAAAAAGGTCAGGTATTCTCATTCCACTTTTATTCTAAAGTTGAGTTCTCATTCGTCAAAGATTTTTTTATGGTGGGTGAAAATCATCCAATGACGAAACCCGCTCTTGGGCGGAGCGGAAGACAGTGTAGGTTGTCAGTAAATTTTGGGGTAGATTTAAAGTAAAAGCTTACATTGACAAGCGTAGGTGACATAATATGACGGTACTCGGTACAGATCATTACTTGTGTGGTTGAAATTGATAATAGGGGCTAAATCGCGATTTTGTTGCGTGAACCAACATCTCTTTGCGAAATTAAGTCTTAGGCCGTGAAATGTTGTTGCAAAGGTACAGTTAAATTAGTGACCGTGAAACATTTTTTTTAAAAAATAGCTTAGGTTCATGGCTTAAATAATTGTAATTACAAAGTACCCTCAGTAGATCCGATAATAACCGTTTCGATCTTTTTATGACGGTGACATTTCTCCGAAATAATGTTGAAGTTGTTGACACCGACGTGACCTTGATTATTTCTTTGTCGTTTCGTTAATAATTGGACTATTTTACTATCGGTATGCTACAAACGCGTGCAACAAAAAGTGATCTTAATCGTTCGACTAGTTTTTGACTGTATAAAGATGACAATAGTAGTTTGGCGCGGATGAATTTAAAATAATTCGTAAGCTGGTAAATGAATTATGGTGCGACTGTGTAATTCAATGATTGCAAAAAAAAAAAAGACCTGAACTAGTCTTTTAGTTAAGAAATATGATGCGTCAAATTAAATGTGCAGAGACAATCGAAGACTAAATAACAATACCGTGCCGAGACGTTATTTGTTGTTTTTTTAATCTCAGATTAAATATCAGTTACACGACCTAGGGTAGTGATTGTAGTATTTTCAATTATCTATTCCCAATGTTTGATTAAATTAAAGAGTATTGGTTTTAATGATACAGTAGTTTTGAGAACGTCGACTAAAGCCGGAATAACGTTACATTTGAAAGTATTAGACCTTAGGTGATGAACAAAGATTCAAATGTGGTATGCAAGTGACTCAGATTATGTACATTCCAATGTTGTTTGTGGCTGCGAGCCTGAGTGTTACTTGAGCTCTGTGACCAACGCCAGCATGGCAATGTAAGTAATCGCTAAAGGTGCTAAATAGAGGCGATGTGATGTGTTGAGGACGGGTACCGGAGGGAGGTCCCGTTCGATTGCCGGATGGAGGCAATGTGTGTGTTAAGGACGGGTACCGGAGGGAGGTCCCGTTCGATTGCCGGATGGAGGCAATGTGTGTGTAGAGATCGGGTACCGGAGGGAGGTCCCGATGGATTGCCGGATGGAGGCAATGTGTGTGTTGAGGACGGGTACCGGAGGGAGGTCCCGTTCGATTGCCGGATGGAGGCAATGTGTGTGTAGAGATCGGGTACCGGAGGGAGGTCCCGATGGATTGCCGGATGGAGGCAATGTGTGTGTTGAGGACGGGTACCGGAGGGAGGTCCCGTTGGATTGCCGGATGGAGGCAATGTGTGTGTAGAGATCGGGTACCGGAGGGAGGTCCCGTTCGATTGCCGAAGTTGGGTACCAAACAGAGCATTGCATACTAGATTTGGTCGGAATGTTTCATGAATTGATTTAAACGTCGTGAGAGAATGTGCATTACGCAATAAATACCGTGCAGTACCCTATTAAAAGTGTACGAGGAGAGAAAACCAAAATACCCACGAACAAAATAAAAAAAAAAAAGACAATAAAAAAATAACGCGTTTGAAGTAGGAGGTAGGAGAAAATCAGAGCTTATAAAATAGACGTACAATAAAGTAGTTGAGATAATGAGATAATTAAGTTTACAATATGATCGGACATTTGATATGTAGGCGTATCTTAATAGAAAACAGTAGTTGGTGGTCATATTGTAGGAAACCATTAAGTCGTTAGAGACTTGGCGATCCCGGAGGGATGCGCAGGTATGGAAAAGTGACTAGAGGTTACTGGGCTATGAGTAGCCAGAGGTCGTAACGTACAGCTTAATGATTAGTGTTTTGGATTAGTTTGATTAGTTGTGTACTGTGAAGGTATCACGACAGGTTAAGAAAGAAGCCAGAAAGTCATGTACCAGCCGAAGTACATGGTGATAGTAGTGGTAGCCTATGTTGTGGGGAGCACGCAAGTAAGCGATGCGCGTTAAGCTTTGACGGAAGTCGGTGACTAGCCTACCCAATGTGATCCACAGGTGGTGGATGCACATGTGGGAAAGCAATTGTGATTGCAGTTCGGCAATGAGTGCCGTGGCGTTAGTGGCTTGCTTGTGGGGGTTCCTAAGGCTTTAAGATGAGAACAATGAACGTTGGTACATGACTGGATGACAATTTCTATTATCCAAAATTATGATTTGGTTTGTTGAGTAAAGTTTTGTTATCACATTGAGCGATGGACTTCGTGTTGCGGGTTCGATTCCCGCTCGAAGCAGACATTTGTGTGGCCTGTAAATGGTCGCTCATAGTCAAGATGTGAATTGTTAATTTTGTGTGAGTGACACTTAAACTCAAACTCGCGTGTTTGGGAATGCACTCGCGATGCAAGAGTGATTCCTAGTGTTTGTCAGGAGTGACCGAGCTATATGATACTGCGAGATGTGTTTTGTTTCAGAGTAACACAGCGATGGATGACTAGTTCGAATATTTCATCAGTGGACATCTTCCAGCTGAGGTGGCGATGACGACTAACACACGAGGACGTGTGTCTCGCAGGATGGCCGTGTCGGAGACGGCGTCTATTTGTTGACAACAAGACAAGGCGCGCCATCTAGTGGCAACTAGAAGAACTAAACAAAGATGGCGCGCTTGACAGAGTCGGTGACGTTTCCGCTTTGCTGCGAGCTTGCGGAGGGGGGAACCCGCCCGGGGAGCGGACGGACACTCTTAGCCAAGCCGTCGCAGAGTCAAGACGTTCCGAAACTGTCCGTTTTGTTGTAAAGTGATAACAGTGCACTGTACCGAAATGTATTGAGAAGTAAACCGATTCAACTCCTACCCGTTGTTATTCATTGCACGATACCCACATACGCCCACACCTAGACACGAGCCGACATATACATAAAAATGTTCGTCTTAATCTCTTCTTCAACATGAAATAATAATAGAATAATATTTCACATACCTACACTAATTTATGAAAATGTTTTTAGGACATTGACTGCTAATAAAGTCAGTTTAGCTATTTTCATGAACACAAAAAGTCATAACTTTTTCAAAACGTTTCTAATTGGACTTCTATTGCTTACAATATTATTTTTAAGCTACATCCTAGCGAATTAAATGAGGTTCTTTCTAATTAGTCATCAAATAAAATGTCTCATTATCAAAATCCTATTACGTAAACTAGCGTAAATCGCGAATATTTCTGATTTTTCTACATTTCCAAATCCAATTGTATTGTTGCTAATAGTTTAAAGTAATAAAAACCACTAATTGCCTTTATTTTTACTTAACGACAGTGAAGGTATAAGAAAATTTATATCTTAAATCAAGGCAACTAACTATTGCGCACCATTTTTGCGAAGGCAACCAGTATTTTTTTAGTTCCTTGGGGCACATTCTTTCAGCTGATGTTTGTTTTTTTCAAATAACAGATGAGGGTAAATTTGGTCAAAAATGTATTAACAAACTTTAATATTTAACATCATTTGCACTAAATTTAGCGAGGCAACCTCAGCGCAATGTATTAATAAATGCGTTATCTAGCATGTAATATTTACCATAATCGAATAACATATGAGGGGTCATCCTTGTTCTATGTATCTTAGATCATCATCCTTGTTCTATGTATCTCGTACTATAAGTTTTGGGGCTTCAATTCTCTGATGAAAATGCATTACTTTGGTTTTCTTAAGGTTAATTATTAAATTATTCATATTAAGCCAATTTATTATGTCAGTAAGGGTATTATTAATGTCTAATTGATAAGTATTTAAGTCTTTACATTCTACTCTTCTTATTATCTTAATGTATGTCGATAACTCGCGATACTCTAACACGAGACACGTCAATACTATGCGTTCTAAATAAGAATAGGATTGATTGACAGGATGTGACGTCACGCCGTACTGTCAAATCGAAGATATTCTTGCAAAATTGAAGAACTCGGAGAAAAACATTTTTCGTTCACAGTTCGTAAATAAATATTGTTTTTTCGTAAATAAACTGAATTTTAAAAATATCTTGTCTTGATTTGACAGTAAATCTTGACATCACAACATGGTCCTCACTCCACCACGGTCCACTTGGGGCTTCAAAGTCATTGTGCTATAAAAATGGCGGTCGTTGTGGGGCGGCGCGCACGCAATCGGAGCCGGACGGCTGCACGAGCGAGAAACAGTACGCAGTCGGAGCCCGTCAGCTCCTCTTCTTATTTCACACCAAGCGCGTTCTCAAGCATTCTTAATGACAAAAACAGTGCTCAGGCAAAAATAAACTTTACTAGAGAATACTAAAAACTCTGTTTTCAACGTGATGAAAATCTGCTCTCCCCTCCGAGCCGGTCCGTGTGAACGGACCCTATTTCTCAGTTTTCCCAATTAACATGCCACATCATTAACATTTCATTCTTCACTGTTTGTGCCTCTTCACAGAGCTAGAACTGGAAAATCGAAACATAAGCTCTTCAGAAGATGTACCAACACATCACTCTGATTCAGAAGATGATTTGCCTATAATAGAGATCAAAACGGAAGTGGAAGAAGAACAAGAAGCACTGAGGAAGAAGCGAAGATCCAGTGACACGACACGTGAGTATTAGTGAATCATTGTGTGAGCGAACAGGCCGACTGGTGTAACAAGTTAGTAGTTAGTTGATGTCGCTGGAGAGCACACTCCTACTGCCCGATGTCTCACAGCACATCTGAAGTAATGAACACTGATTGCAGATACATCAGGGCAGTCCTGTGTGTATCATAACTCTTGCTTTTGGCTGCACCGTTGTTATATTAGATGATATAAGAAATCTTACACAAACAATTCATCGACTCTGATATCTGTCTGGATGACTGGACAGGTCCACTCAGAACTGTGTGGTTCTTTCTTCAAAAGACCATCTCAGACAATCTGCATGGTTCTTCTTTGATTTGAACATTTCATGTTTGTGTATGGACTGTAAAAGAGACTTTGACTTTTTTTCTTTGAGTTTGTTTCGGTTTTTCTTCTCAGGCTAATCAGTTAGGAAACACCGGCCTCATCTAGTATCAACGGACGAAAAAAAAAAAATTTACGTGTAATACAAAATAAAAATCATTTATAAAAAAAAACAACTTATTCCCTTTCATTAGAGTGTACTTTAAATTTGGCGCTTACTAGATTTAAAATCGCAGGGTCGACTGTTGTGAAGAAACCAAAGCTGGACACACGAGGAAAACAACCACAAGATGTAATTACAGGAAATGGGAAGAAAAATGAAGAGTCGGTCACAAAAGTTGGCCAGAACATTGAACAATGTACGTCCACACTTATACCGAAATTCCAAGAAACTTTAACAAATACAACACCTCTAGTTGATAATAGTGTTATTGATACTACTTTAGACACAAATCGTCGTAATAATATTAATAAAAGTAGTTTAACAAAGTATACTCGTATAAGTGATGGAGCGCATCTTAAGTGTGAGATTTGTCAGCACAATTGTAAAAGCAAGGCAGATTTTATAAGACATAATCGTGTTCACACCGGGGATAGACCTTTCAAATGTGAATACTGTGGGTTTAGGTTTGGTAATGAGCGTCATTTAACGAATCACATTCGTACGCACACTGGCGAAAAACCTTTCAAATGTAATATATGTGAGCGTTGTTTTAGTAGTAAGCATAGTTTAAATAGACACATTCGTACGCATACTGGCGAAAAACCTTATAAATGTGAAGAATGTGAGCTATGTTTTAGCGAGAAAAGTAATTTAAGAAGTCACATCCGTACTCACACTGGCGAAAAACCTTTTAAATGTCAAGAATGTGAGCTATGTTTTAATCAAAAGAGCAATTTGACAACACACATTCGTTCGCACACTGGCGATAAGCCCTACAAATGTGAAGAATGTAAGCTTTGTTTTGGTCAAAAAGCTAGTTTGATATATCACATTCAGACGCATCCTGTTGAAAAGTCTTACAAATGTGATATATGTCAGCGTTGCTTTAGTAGTAAGCAAGCTTTAAATACACACATTCTTATTCACACTGGTAAAAAACCTTTCAAATGTGAAGAATGTAAGCTTTGTTTTGGTCAAAAAACTAGTTTGATACGTCACATTCGGACGCACACTGGCGAAAAGCCACACAAATGTAAAGAATGTAAGCTATGTTTTAAAAACAAAAGTAATTTAATAACGCACACCCGTACGCACACTGGCGAAAAACCTTTCAAATGTAATATATGTGAGCGTTGTGTTAGTAGTAAGCAGAGTTTAAATACACACATTCGAACGCACACTGGCGAAAAACCTTACAAATGTGAAGAATGTGAGCTATGTTTTAGCGACAAAAGTAATTTAAGAAGTCACATCCGTACTCACACTGGCGAAAAACCTTACAAATGTGAAGAATGTGAGCTATGTTTTAGTTATAAGAGTACTTTGAAAGCTCACATTCGTATGCACACTGGCGATAAGCCCTACAAATGTGAAGAATGTAAGCTTTGTTTTGGTCAAAAAACTAGTTTGATATGTCACATTCGGACGCATACTGGCGAAAAGCCTTAAAAATGTGAAGAATGTAAGCGTGGTTTCAGTTCGAAAAGTAACTTAGCAAGACGTATACTAAAGTGTTAAGTTGCGTCCAGTGTGCATACGATCGCACACTCATCATCTCAGCGTTAGTCCCGGTTGCTTCCTTGGCTTTCACCTCGGTGCCCGGGGTCCGCTTTCCAACTCAAACGCCTCCACTTCGCTCGGTCTTTCGCGTCCTTTGCCGTAAGCCCATTGGCACGCATATCGTCCCTTACGACGTCGATCCAACGCCTCTTAGGCCTTCCTCGTTTTCCAGGTCCCGGAGGTGGCATGGCGAGGCATCTGTTACCCACGTAGTCTGCCGGTTTTCGTAATACGTGGCCATACCAGCGTAGGCGACCCTCCTGCAGTTTATCCGCTATGTCACGTACCTGAAGGCTGCCCCGGATGCGGGAGTTTTTAATGCGGTCCATCAGGACATCCAGCGCAGCATATTCATTTCCGTGACACGCAGGCTCTGCTTGTGCGGCTCAAGTACAGGCCACGCTTCACTGCCATACAAAAGGACAGGCCTAATGATGGTCTTATAGACCTGTCCTTTGAGCCTAACCGGCATTTTGGGGTCACAGATAACCCCCGCCACCTCACGCCATTTCGCCCAGGCCGCCGAGATACGTGACTCGACGTCGCAATCGACGTCCCCGGACTCGTGGAGCACCGATCCCAAGTACCTGACCTGTTCCGTGCGCTCGACTGTGTCTTCGCTAATGCGAACAGGAGCAGCGTTTGTTGTGTTACAGGCCAAGTACTCGGTCTTCGCCGCATTAATTTTCAGTTCGCCGTTTTCCAGCGATTCCTTCCACGCTGTCACACGTCAAACCAAGCGCCCACTGTCCGAGTCCGCCAGCGCGATGTCGTCTGCATACATGAGCAGCCATGGCGGCTGCTCGTTTAAGTCCCTGATGTTGAAGGACAGCACGTCCAGCACCACGCTAAACAGAAACGGACTAAGGACAGAACCCTGGTGAACTCCGACGGTGACGGCGAAGGGTTTCGTATCGCCAACAGCGGTCCGAACCACAGAACCGGAGTCTCGGTACATATCTCGGATGATGTCAACATAGGTCTCGGGCACTCCTTTGGATCTCAGCGCCCACCAGATCACCTCACGGGGGACACAGTCGAAGGCCTTCTGCATGTCAAGGAACAAGAGGTGCAGAGACGTATTCTTTGATCTGTATCCCTCCATGGTAACCCTTAGGGCAAAGATGGGATCCGTGGCGCCATGGCCTGGTCGAAACCCATATTGACATCCCGAGACGGTGCACTCCTGTCGGATCCGAGAGTCAATCACCCGCTCGAAGAGCTTCATGGTGTGGGACATAACCTTAATCCCCCGCTAGTCGCCACACTCCTGCACTGATCCCTTGCCTTTGAAGACTGGGAGTGATAATACTCAGTCTCCATTGACTGGGGATCTTTCCGGTGAGGAGCATGCGGTTAAATAGGTGGGTTAAAATGCCGACACCACGAGGACTCATCGCCTTCCAGGCTTCAATGGGGACTCCATCGGCACCGACAGCTTTCCGGTTCTTCATGCGGCGAAGAGCCACATGCACTTCTTCAGGCTTAACCAGGGGCACAAGTCCCTGATTTGGAGGGAGAACCGGAGACAGCACCTCTTTGTGCTGCTTGTTCAGCAGCTCGTGGAAGTACGAGTGCCATCTCTCCTTCATCGCGAGGTCCTCGCATAACAGATTGCCGTCAGGGTCTCTTACACAGCGGCACTTAGTGATATCCAGTGCCGCTTTAACCCTGGAACGTGCCAACTTATAAATGAGCTTCTGCCCCTCAGACGATTCCAACTTATCATAAAGTGGCTGTAAGTGGTCTCGACTGGCTCTGGCTACCGCCCTCTTGGCGGCACGTTTTGCAGCTCTGTATGCGTCGCGGTCTTCGGGAGATTTGGAAGCTTGCCACGTTTTGAAGACAGCTTTCTTCTCTCTGATCTCCCTCTGAACTGTGTCATCCCACCACCAAGTTTCCTTGTCACACTTGCGGCCGCCCCTGGACAAGCCGAGCACCGACTTTGCCGCCTCGGTGATGGCAGCCTGAATCCTGTCCCTGTGGCTTTTCACAGGTTCGCCATCGGTACCATCGCACTTATCGCCGATGGCCGACGTGAACGACTGGGACGTGGCTGCATCCAGTCGCCACCACCGTATTTGGCGTTGTTGGCGCTCATCAAACTTGACCCTAGGTTTGACGCGCAAGTCCATGACAAGGAGACGGTGTTGTGCAGTGAGACTCTCACCTTGCAGTTGGCCACCTTACTGATAAGGTGCCTCCGTGTGAGTAAGAAATCGATTTGGGTAGCGTACCCCCCGCTCTTGTAGGTAATCAGGTGTTCGGATTTCTTTTTGAAATACGTGTTCACGATGGCAAGGCCGGCAGCCGCACACGTTTGGAGGATATTCTCCCCTTCAGCGTTACGGCTACCGTATCCAAAGCCACCGTGAACATGCTCAAACTCCTTGCACGAGTCACCCACATGACCGTTCAGATTACCACCCAAAATGATTCCCTGTGACAGCGGGATGCCACGAAGCACCCCACCGAGTTGATCCCAGAACGCAGCCTTTTCAGCTTCGCTGCAACTGACCTGAGGCGCGTAGGCACTTATCAAGTGGGTTATAACCCCGTCGATAAGCACACCTACGACCATAAGCCGGTCGCTGTAGCGTTTCACCTCCAGGACTGCGTCTTGAAACTCCTCGGAAAGTACAACGGCCACCCCGTTCTCCCCACCGGCTGCACCCGTGTAGATTAATTTGTAGCCATTGCGATGAGCCGGGACCTGCGGCCTTTCCACCGAGTCTCCTGCAGGAATGCCACGGCCACCCTTCGCCTAAGAAGTACATCGGCTAACTCTCTCGCGCGTCCGGTCAGCGTGCCAATGTTAAGGCGGAAGCGGAGTATACGGTACTGACACGGTAGCCCTCGCCCACTTGCCATAGGAGTCGGGCGAATCTCCTGCGCGCCGTTTTGCGGCGGCGCCCTATCCGTGGCAACAAACTTTCTTATACTGTCCATATTTAGTGGCTTTTGTGGCCTTTACGGGAGCGACTGCCGTCTGACCTCCCAACCCTAAGAGGGAAAGCCAGCGCCAGAGCCTCGTCCGCTGATCGGCAGGTGCCCCAACTTGCAGGGGAGGTTGACTTGGGCCCTGAAGATCGTAATGGGGCCCCATACACACCCTGTACGATCGCACACTGACGAGAAGTTTAACAAATGTAAATTGTGTCAGCTTTATAAATATAAAACGGTATACTTGGAGGAGTTAAAAGTTAAATATAACTAACCTAACCTAACCTAAACCCCTAGCTTTGTCTACATCGATGATACAGGGGGGGGGGGGTGAAATAGCGGCGAAACGCTTCGAGAAAAGGATGGTACGGCCGTGCCCGCTTTGCTTGAGACTTGGCGGGGCACTACCGTGTCCCCAGATGCTGCACTTGATTACTCAGTTTATTAGACACGCAGGTTATAGGAGTAGACAAATACAAAAACTGAATTTATTTTTTATGTAATATAATAATGTTATAAATACAAAGACACTAGTTTGATTTCAACCCTATTCCCAAACTGCAAAGCTGGTGTTACTGTCTGTTGCTATGCAACATACCTAATGTATTTCAATGACATTTGATTGTACTGAATGTTTGACGTTTTGTTATCGAAATAAATAATTTTGTTTGAGCTTCTCAACAATGAGTCTTAGAGCATTTAACCTATGGAGATGGCAAGGGACGAATATCACCGAACAAATTTTTCTGCCACTTTTTGCGAGAGGCAAGGTTGTACACTAAGAAAATATTTATACAAGCTATCATACGACAACAAACAAAAAGTGCCAGTGATAGACACAAACCAGACTTAATTATTTCATTCATCAGGAAGGAATGAAAATAATGTTACAATTACGAAGAATGTGGTTACTTTGATAACTCCTTATGTTATTGTGTAGTTTTTAGTGGATTCTCTATTTGACTGCGAAACTTGTAGATTCCATTTTTATTCGGTGTGCCGATAATTCAGTTGTACGATATTTTACTCCATTGATCCTTTATTGGTGCGATGTAATGTTTGTAGGAAAAATCCTTTTGCGAAAAACCGTACTTGACTATTCAAAATCGACATCAACCATTGTGATGTTTGATGTTGATTTCAAAGCGCATGTATTTGCGATTTTTTTTAAATGTTATAGGTGCCTTGAGAGTAGTTAACATCCAATTTTGTAACCCTGAAAATCCTATCCTACCTTATGGTGAATACTACCCTAAGTAAGCGTTTCTCAAGTATGTTTGCTAAATAATTTAATAAAACTAACTAAATTTACTAGTTTGAGTATAACCCCACCACTCTAGGTTATTCAGTTCAAATCAGTTGCGAAGATACAGCAAATCAGATTGGCGATTCTTCTGTAGTGCTCGGAAAACTGTGAAATGCGGGTTACACGAGGGTTAAAAAAATATGGATCTAATGTAGTAGCTCCGTATTCGCTGGAAAGACCTCATGGCGTTAGCACTTTCCGTATGACGCAGGTCCTCACCGGATATGGCAAGTTTGTGAGATACCTGCAACGGATTCGTGCGGAAGAGACGCCCGGGTGTCACCACTGTGTGGACCGCCCAGAGGATACGGTTGAGCATACGGTCAAGGTTTACCCTGTTTTTGCAAAACATCGCCGTGTCCCCGCGGGGGTGATCGGCGGCGGCCACCGCTTGCGTCGGGCCTTGGTCGCCTCCTTCTGCGAAGCAGTAATGCTAGCAAACAAAGAGACTAACCACATATGTCAAAGGCGCTCACGCCCCAGACGCCGCCGGGATTCCGATCCAGCTTTCCGGCCACTGTAAGCGTAGGCGGTCGGTGAGCATTGAGTAGGCCACCGTCCTGTCGTCTGTTAAAAGTCCGGACCAAGCCCAACGCACTTTTTTAACGCTTCAAGGATTTTTCAGCAAACACAGAGGTCTAGCTGCAGGGCCGAAGCCTACTGGGGCCTTAGACCAGTTTCTGAAAGGAAGGTATGAAGGCTAAGAAGGAACGGGGTAGGTCTATAATTAGTAACAGTCTGAACTATTTCCCGCTCTGCCCAAAGGCGCGATTTGTCATCGGATGATTTTTTCCACCATAAAAAAGTACCTCCGTATTTTTTAAGTCTGTTAAAAAAGGACTACCAACTTCCTTGCAGTGAAATTTTGAATTGAATTGTCATATTACTCCTGTATTGAACTGCAATTTTTTTTTTTTTATAATGTATCCTGCTTAGCATAGCAATCTGACTTAAACATTTGGCCATTCTTTTGTATGAACCATGCTGGGTATTTATTTCGATGAGCACGAGGAGTCGTCCATTGACCACTCTCACGGTTCTATAGGGAATCGGTTTATAAGATTTGGAACGCTGTTCCTTCTCAGTCTTGAGTAAATTACACTTCCAGAACCCGTTAGTCTAGCAGCTAGGGCATTAACATGTGTTGTTAATTTTTGTTGGTAGTTTTTGCTACGCGCAGCGATTTCTTGTTTCACAGTGTTGAGACCTAAGTCGAGCAGTACATATTTATTGTGAATGCATTTTGGAATGTTGAACATGGACCTCATAGCTTTAGTCTGAAATCTTTCCAATATTTCGATATTGCTATTGCATGCTGTTCCCCAAAGCTCAATACCATATGTCCAAACCGGCTTTAAAATGGTTTTGTAAACTGCCATTTTACTTTCGTTGTTTAACTGGGATTTTTTCCCAATCAGCCAATACATAGAACGAAGCTTTGCATCTAGTGCTTTTCTCTTGGTCCAGATATGTTTCTGCCATGTCAGTCTCCTATCCAAGTGCATGCCAAGGTATTTCGCAGTGACATCATGAGGAATTGGTTCGCCGTTCAATATAATAGGGGGACAATCGCCTTTTCTAAGGGTAAAGGTAACGTGGACCGATTTGCTGTGATTTGCTTTGATTCTCCACGTCTTCAGCCAGTTTTCGACCTCAGTTACGTGGTTTTGGATGTTTGCTGATGCAGTTACTCGGTTGGCATTTACTGACATTATTGCAGTGTCATCCGCGTATGTAGCAATAAAAGTTTTGTCATCGATGGGGACGTCGGCAGTGAAGATGAGATATAATACTGGTCCTAAAATGCTCCCCTGAGGTACGCCTGATTTGATCTCAAACAAATCTGATGTAATGTCGTTTAGCTTAACCTCATAGCATCTTTTATCTAGGTAGCTTTTCAGTAAAAAGCAGAAGGAGTGAGGCAAGTGTTTTTTTATTTTAAATAGAAAACCGTCATGCCATACTCTGTCAAAAGCCTGACTTATATCCAGAAATACAGCTGAGCAGTATTTCTTATTCTCCAGTGAGTATCCGATTGTATCCACCAACCTGTGAACCTGCTCAATAGTTCCATGTTTTTGTCTGAACCCAAATTGGTGCCCAGGGAGAATAGTACTCAGGTAAGGTTGCATCCTATTAGAAATAATTTTCTCGAATAATTTCCCAAGCAGTGGAAGGAGACTAATTGGTCTGTATGACGAGATTTCTTCTGGCGGTTTTCCTGGTTTGAGAATCATGACTACTTGAGCAAGCTTCCACTGGGCTGGATAGTGGGAGAGTCTTAGGCACGCATTGAAAAGGATGACAAGAAACATTATGCCACTCTGTGGGAGATTGCTCAGCAGGACGGAATCCAGTAAATCGTACCCCGGAGCTTTATTGGGTGTTAGAGCTTTTATCTCTCTATGAATTTCTCTAGGACTTACTGCTTTTAATGGCAAACATAACTGATTTGGTGACTGCAGATAATCGGCAATCTCGTCATCTTTGTCAGGATCGGAACTAGGCAGAGGTGTGAAAACATTCTCTAAGTGCTCAGCAAATGCTGTTGCTTTTTGTACATCAGTCCTAGCCCAACTTCTGTCTCGATTTCGAAGTGGTGGAATGTGGTCTTTTGGCCGCCTGAGGTTCTTGGTTGCACGCCACAACGAGTAATTTGTATCCTTGTGTGCTGTGAGGCGAGACAGATAATTTTGTAAGGTTTGGTTTTCGTGTTCCTTTATCATGTCTTTGAGTTCTTTTGTTGCCTTGTTTAATTTAGTTTTATCAGAAGGATATCTAGTTTTATGCCATTCACTTCTTAGTTTTCGTCGATCACTAACCTTTTCGATTATGTTTCTTGGGAATTCCTTATGTTTAATTTCTGCTTTTCTATTAGTAGAAGTGGAGATTGAGGCAGGCAGATGTATACAGGCGTTAAATTTTTCGATGCAGGTTTCGATGTTATCGTTTGTTTTTAGTTTAACGTTTAGGTCTATATTATTATGTATTATTTCTCTATACTGTGCCCAGTTAGTATATTTATTATAAATATTTTGATTTGGCTTAGAGAAAATAGCCTGTTTGTGTAAATTTAATATGACTGGCGTGTGATCAGAAGACAGATCTTCACACTTTTCGATCTTTAAGTAAATACGCCCAAGGTTCTTAGAAACAAAGAAGTCTAGCAAATCAGGTATTTTATGGTGGTCCGTTGGCCAGTAAGTCGGTTCTCCGTGCGATATACATTCAAGATTGAGATCCATGGTGGCTTTATATAGCTGTCTTCCTCGAGGGTTAATTAATCTTGATCCCCAGTATGTGTGTTTAGAATTCTAGTCTCCACCGCAAATAAATATTGGGCCCAATTTGTTGAAAAATGTCTTAAAGTCTTCAGCCTCAATCTTGTGACGAGGTGGGCAATAAACTGCAGACAAAGTCGTGCCGTTTGCTGTACCCATGATATGGACTGAACAGCGAGATCACGTTTCAGATTGCTATTTTTGTCTCACTGACGTAAAAGGTATAAATTACAAGAAAAAAAACACAGTTATTTACCCTAACTTATCTTCGGCTATAAGACCAGTCTCTCATTGTAAAAAATTGCGAGAACTAATACCAGTTGCAACTACATCTGTTGAGAACGACAATTCACAACCGTCTACTTCAAGTGTATGTGTTGATGAGGACGATGACTTTGAGTTTGAAGAAATTGCAAAAGAACCACATTTAATAACTCAAGGAGACCTATATGATTTGGTTCGAGATTTAAATTTGTCAAAAAAATAGTCAGAACTATTAGGATCTCGTCTAAAAGAATGGAATTTGCTACATCATAATACAAAAGTTAGCTATTTCCAAAAGAGCTACAGAGAGTCGGTTAGCGAGCTGTTATTGTCATATCAAGCATTAGGTTGCAACATGTCACTTAAGATCCATTTTTTAGACTCGCACCTGGATTTTTTTCCTCACAATTTAGGAGCTGTCAGTGACGAGCACGGCGAGAGGTTCCATCAGGATGTTTCTGATATGGAAAAGCGGTACCAGGGCAAATGAAGCCCAAATATGTTAGCAGATTACTGCTGGACAATTAAAAGGGACCAACCAGAAGCTAAATATTCAAGAAAATCTTAGATTATCTAAGTCATTTATAAAAAAATAAACTTTTGATTTACGAGATCCGTATTTTTTCTTAATATTTTAAATTACTCAATAGAATAAAATCTTTGTCTAGCAAATTTTTTTAACTGTTTATTTTTTATTACAATTACCAATTAAAGTAAAAAAATATCAAAAAAGTCCGTGTGGCACGACAAAGTTGAAATTTTGTTGACCAGTGTTATAGGTAATTTAGGTGTCTTCAAGGCTAGTGTGAATAGTCTCTATAAACTAGTGCGCCTCACCATCAACGATTGCATCACTGCTTACCATCAGGTGGGATCGCAGTCAAGCACTAGTTGATAGCAATTAAAACACTCACTCACTTTTGACGTAATTCGGAACGAGCGGTGTGTGATGTTATTTTAGAGCAATATTATAAAATGAGTTCCTATTATATATTCCAAACTCGAAAACCGTCTCCGGGACTTGACATTTTATTCAGACTAGCGACCCGCCCCAGCTTCGCACGGGGGCAATGCTGATATTAAATATATTATGCATGTATTATACATATAAACCTTTCTCTTGAATCACTGTCTATCAACAAAAACCACATCAAAATCCGTTGGTAAGCATACATAAGAACAGATAGCGGGAAGCGATTTTGTTTTATACTATGTAATGATTATCATCATGAATTTATGTAATAGTGTATCTTAATGTAATATATATATAAAAAAATTTTATTGTTATAAACTAGTGCTTGACTGCGATCCCACCTGGGGCCCCAGTCTGCACACGGTGGAGGTGTGCCCTGCTTGGGAAGAGCATCGCCGTGTCCTCGTGGGGGTGATCGGCGGCGGCGACCTCTCGCGCCGGGCCCTGGTTCAGGCCATGGTCCGCAGCGAAGAGGAATGGCAGGCGGTCGCCTCCTTCTGCGAAGCAGTAATGCTCGTAAAGGAGGAGGCCGACCGCATAAGGCAAAGGCAACAGCGCCCTCGCCGTAGCCGTCGCCGCCGCGCTCCTGCCGATATCCGGCCACCGTAGACACTGGCTCGCGGACGGTGAGCAATGGGTAACTCGCCGTCCGGTCGTCTGGTAAGACCGAGTCCAAGTCGTCAACGGCGCGCACCGTTCCCGCGCGCCTCAAGGAGTTGTCAGCAAACTGCAGGGGCCCTTCAGGGTCGAAGCCTCCTGGAGCCGAGAGGGTGGTGCAAACTGTTACCTCGACTCCAGGAATAAGGCAAGGAAGGTACGGAGTAGGTTTTTTAGTCAGTAAGAGTCTGACACTGGTCTCCCGCTCCGCCCAAGAGCGGGTTTCGTCATTGGATGATTTTCACCTACCATAAAAAAAAAAAACCTGGGGCCCCAGTCTGCTATTTGCAAAACATTGTCATTCCAACACGATTCCATTGTCATTTTGCTAAAAGTTCGTAATCTGTTAATTCATAATGGTTGATCATTGGGCGGTCAGTGGTGTCATAAAATAATTGTGGTACGAGCTGTTTTGTAACGAATTAAAAACAATAACTGCACAATAACATTCTAATTTTAAGTTACTGATTAAAGGAACTATCAAAATTTTATTAATATACCGCATATGTCTATTATTCAACTGTCATTATGTACGAGATTACCATTCAAAAAAAATTCTTTCAATGAATTGTCACTGGTCGATCATTGAAAAGTCATAATGACACCATCATGTTAGTAGATTACCAAACTTGTCAAAATCAACCATTTTGAAATCAATGATCGACTATTCTGACACTATTGTAATAGCAGACTTGAGGCCCTGATGGTAAGCAGTGATGCAATCGTTGATGGTAAGGCGCACTAGTTTATTAAGAGCCTATTCACTCTAGCCTTGAAGACACCTAAAGGAATTACCTTTTAATCTTTCTTTGCATTACTTTGTGGTTAAACGACTAGTTACAAATGTCGTGAAACTCAGTAATTGGCTTAATTGGCTTGTGATAATTGTCATCATCTCGTTATCACTGTGCAGCGTGTGTAGACTTTTTTTTATGGTAGGTGAAAATCATCGAATGACGAAACCCGCTCTTGGGCGGAGCGGGAGACCAGTGTCAGACTCTTATTGACTAAAACACCTACCCCGTACCTTCCTTGCCTTATTCCTAGAGTCGAGGTACCAGTTTGCACCACCCTAGGCTCCAGAAGGCTTCGACCCTGAAGGGCCCCTAAGCGTGTGTAGACTAAGTTTTTCACTTTTCCACGCTAGTAATCTTTCATGAAACTGCATCGGGCTGTGCATTGATAGTGTGATGTGTATTCTCAACCCATGTAACTTATTAATAAGCTGTTGAGTTTCTATATAAATAAAATAATATCATCATCATCAGCCTTTTCAATGTTCCCATGGATACTGGGATACAGGCCTCCCCTCTAGAAAAGGGGATAAGACGCCATAATTCACCACGCAGGTACAGTGTGGATTGGTAGATGTCACATGTCTTCGAATTTTTGGTTCTAGAACATGCCGGTTTCCTCACGACGTTTTCCTTCACAGTTTTGAGAGCAGTGGTGATGAAAGAAATTACACAAAGTAATGCGCCTGGCTGGGTTTGAAACAGCGACAACTCTTAAGTCTACACCTACCTTTAAGTACTCTTGATACTACTGAAGTACATACATACTTCACAGTTGTAAGGTTTTCCAGCCTAGTTCTTCCTAATAATTAAAACTTTTTTTTTATTGGTACGCGCTTGACCGCTATCTCACCTGATAGAAAGCGACGATGCGGTCGACGATGGACCGCGCTTACCTAGAAGCAACCTATTCACTCTTGACTTAAAGATTCTCAGATTGTAGCCATCAGGAAACAGACTTCATGGTGTTTCATCAAATTGTATGCAAAATTATTTTATACCTCACATTCATTCACACTTGGAAGGTTATCAAATGGCCCTTTTCACCAAAACAACTCTGACATACATTAGAAAGGATTTTTAGCAGCTTTAATAAAACTATGGTTTGTTAAAACATTTTATTTATATTTCTCCAGCGTGTATACGACGAATATGTCTTACACACTGGAGACTACAACTAAATTGACGCTCTTCGCACTAGTAAGACGCTCTCTCGCCAGTGTGCGTGCGAATGTGATTATTTAAACTAGACTTAAGACTAAAACAAAGTTGACATTGTTCACACTTGTAAGGCTTTTCGCCAGTGTGCGTACGAACGTGTGTTGTTAAACTACTTTTCTGACTAAAACCACGCTGGCATTCTTCACACTTGTAAGGTTTTTCTCCAGTGTGCGTACGAATATGAGTTATCAAACAACTCTTCTGACTAAAACTACGCTGACATTCTTTACATTTGTAAGGTTTTTCGCCAGTGTGCATACGACAGTGTGTTGTCAAGTGATGCTTATTTTTAAAACAAAGCCGACATTCATCACATTTGTAAGGCTTTTCGCCAGTGTGCGTCCGAATGTGACATATCAAACTAGCTTTTTGACCAAAACAAAGCTTACATTCTTCACATTTGTAGGGCTTATCGCCAGTGTGCGTACGAATGTGTGCTGTCAACGTACTCTTTTGACTAAAACAAAGCTGACATTCTTTACACTTGTAAGGTTTTTCGCCAGTGTGAGTACGGATGTGACTTATTAATTGAAACTTCTGACTAAAATTACGCTGACACTCTTCACATTTGTACGACTTTTCGCCTGTATGAATTCGAATGTGTTGTCTTAAACCGCTCTTGTAGCTAAAACAAAGCTGACATTCTTCACATTTGTACGGTTTTTCGCCAGTGTGCGTACGAGTGTGATTTATTAAATAACTCTTCCGGCTAAAACTACACTGACATTCTTCACATTTGTAAGGCTTTTCGCCAGTATGCGAACGAATGTGATTTGTTAAATTACCTTTCTGACTAAAACTACGCTGGCATTGTTCACACTTGTAAGGTTTTTCGCCAGTGTGCGTACGAATATGTTTTATTAAATTTCCCTTCTTATTAAAACTGTGCTGACAAATATCACACTTGTACAGTGCTACACCACGGCGTATACGAGTGTAAGGTTTTTTTAAATTACGGTTTTTAATACTATTGTAACAATTTGTTTCTAAAGCCGTCTCAACAGCACTAATATTAACTCGAGGTGCTGTATCAGTTAATGGTTCTATGAATTTCGGAATATAATTTGACGTGTTCAGCGCAAGTCTAGTGTCCGACTCTTCATTCTTCTTTTGATTTTCTGTAATGACGTCTTCTAGTACTCTTCCTTGTATGTGCAGTTTCCGTTTGTTCGCGGCGACCGCGCCTGTGATTTTAAATCAATTAAATAAAAGGAATGAGAACCATTAAAGCTGATGTTTTTTTTTTAATACACTGCGTCGTGTTAAATGAGTATTCAGTACTTTAGGCCGACTCACAGTAGATGCGTTGTCAGTCGGGCCTCAAGTCTGCTATTACAATAGAGTCAGAATAGTCGATCATTGATTTCAAAATTGTTGATTTTGACAAGTTTCGTAATCTACTAATATGATGGCGTCATTATGACTTTTCAATGATCAACCAGTGACACTTCATTTAATGATTTTTTTAGAACGGTAATCTCTTACATGATGACAAATGAATATTTGACATATGCCGTAAATTAATAAAATTTTGACAGTTCCTTTAGTCAGTGACTTACGATAAGAATGTTTTTGTGCAGTTATTGTTTTTAGTTTGTTGTAAACCAGCTCGTACCACAATTCTATTACGAGACCACTGACCGCCCAATGATCAGCCATTATGAATTAACAGATTACGAACTTTTAGCGAAATGACAATGGAATCGTGTTGGAATGTCAATATTTTGAAAGTAGCAGACTTGGGCCCCTGTTCGCTCACACAATGGTTCACTAACTAATACTTACGTGTCGTGTCACTGGCGCTTCGCGTCTTCCTCGATACTTCTTGTTCTACTTCTACGTCCGTTTTGATCTGTATTAAGGGTATATAATCTTCTGTATCAGACTCAGACGGTTGTGCTGGTATATCTTCTGTGTCTGAATAGCAGTTGTATAGATTTTCCAGTTTTACGTCTGTAAGTCAAACAAAACAAACAGTGAAAAGAATGTAACACAACAACACACGGAGAACTGAGGAAATCGAAAACAAAGTGCAAAAAATTAAAGAATATATCAGGTGTTGTGCAGTAGCTCTAGAAATATTGTCACACGGACTGGAAAAGTCACTCCACAAGGAATACTCTTATCATCCTCATCAGCCTTTTTAATGTTCCCACTGCAGGGACACAGGCTTCCTCTCTCTAGGAAGGGGAATGGGCCATGATCCACCACGCGGGCCCAGTGCGGATTGGTGGATGTCACATGTCTTCGAATGTTTGGTTCTAGGACATGCCGGTTTCCTCACGATGTTTTCCTTCACCGTTATTGAGAGCAGTGATGATGAAATAAATTACACAAAGTAATGCGCTTGTAAGTCGGGGCCTTTACCACTCGGCCACCACTGCTCACAAAGGAATACCACAATTCTTAAGAGCGGCCAACCCGACGTGCATTTTCATACAACCTCTCTCTACTTCATTATGATGTTATTACACATCCTTCATCAGATATTTTGGATACACAGATATCCTGTGGATATTATCTACGCTTCTAAAGAATCTAAACATATATTTGTGTAAGAGTAATCTAGCAAATCTGTTTTTTTACGTGAACTTTGACTCTCCATAATGTACTCCTATATTAAAAATATAAAACAGTAAGTACCTACTTCTATAGAACTTCTATTTAATCGAGATTCGAAATATTGTATTTTTTTTTTCAAAAATCCTTAAGATTTTAATAAAAACACGTATTTCCTGTAAATCGTGTTCGAGTAAATCGTAGAAATACTGAATGTCAACTGTTACAGACTTCGGGTTCGTCATATACCAGCTCGACATGAAAACTCCTTAGTACATACTTGACATTGTAACTTCTTGGTCTATTGACGCGAATAAGTATAAATAAACGATTATAGCGCCTTCCGCTTGTCAGCTTCCGGTACAACAAATAATTAGTAAAAGTTATTATATTGTGTATTATTCTTTGATATATATTATTGTTAATAATTAATATTTAAGGAGCCATTTTATTAGATTATTCAATTGTAAATTAATAGTATTGTATTCGTGTGTGTTATAAAAGCCGCTGTGTTGACAGTTTTCCTTTTCATAAGTCTCCTTAGTTACGGTTGCTAAGCAAATAACATTATGAGAAAATTACTTGCTACTGTAATATTTGAATTATAATTATAAACTTGTTGAATGAGAAGTATCCTTGTTTTACTGTGACCATCCTG
The DNA here is from genome assembly GCA_029852875.1 of Mythimna loreyi. Taxonomy (NCBI): domain Eukaryota; kingdom Metazoa; phylum Arthropoda; class Insecta; order Lepidoptera; family Noctuidae; genus Mythimna; species Mythimna loreyi. The sequence goes on along the minus strand of CM056806.1, from coordinate 10,566,872 downwards.
ATGTAACAAGTTCACACAATAGTGTTTTCAGGTGTTGTCTCTCTTTTTTCGCAGAACTTTTGCATCAAACATCACATTGGACTGCTTTAGATGAAGCAACAAGCTTTTAAACCTTGCTCGACGTAGCCGGTGGGCGTGTCGGGAAAGCCCACCTTAAGTCCAGTTTTTAACGAAAAATTAAAATCTCAACATCTCCTTGTCTCAGAAAACACTTTTACGAAGCATTCAATTATTACAGGAAACATAAAATGTTGCACAACCTCGCCTCAGTGGCCGTCTCACAGGAACCATGCGCTAGCTGGGGAAGAAGCCCTCGTCACAAAATAAAAAGGTACAGAAGTAAATCTCATGTATGTACTTCACTTTTCATACCTACGCACGGCGGTCGCGCGCGCTAGAGTTGTCAACTGGATTATGCACAACAAATTATCGTGGTAGTTGCAAAATTTCACAGACGCGCGTCTCAAACGTGACACCCTCGCGGTCTTAATGATCCTCGTTGAGCCCGGTTCTCGCGTCGGTGAACGGTGTCTATGTGTGCGTTGCTCGAGCGCGCTTTGTACGTAGATTGACATCTGTACCTACATAATTTGTGCCCTTCGTACCTCTCACTGACTCTATTCAACTAAAGAAGAAAAAGCAAAAAACATATTTATTGATACGCAAATAAGATTTTTTTGCAAACAGTACTTTTCACTCAAAAGTTGATAGATCGAGGTTATTGACTTTCCTGTTCTTATTTGAAACGCATTATACGTGTAAACTATAGGAAACCTACATGAAATATGTTGACGGTGACGGCGTTTTATTGTGGTCGTGTGCGGCGACCGTGTGAGCTGCAGATATTATCTTTTACACACTTACAAACCAACCATTTCACCTCTTTGTACATTGGTAAAGATAGATCATTAAACTAGCTCTTAAAACATACCATAACTTTGATGTTCCTCCTCTGGCTCAATGACATCATCTAGTCTCTCACACACATCGGGTAATTCTACTTTGATAGGATCACATTCTGCTTGAGATGCATCATCAGATTCTATGCTTACATACACCATGGGTGATATAGTCAACTTGTTACAAAGCCTGAAGTGGTCTTGGTTTATAGGGGGATTTAGCTGTAACAAAATAAGTATTAGATAAGTTAAAACGCATTACATACCGAGTCATTCCAGACCTTAAGAAAAAAAAAATCGGCCAAGAGCGTGTCGGGCCACGCTAAGTGTAGGGTTCCGTGGTCTCCCGTCCGTCACAAATTTCTCACTTTGTAACAGAACCCAGTAGCCCATGTAAAAATTAGTATCACAATTTCCTGAGAGATGGCGCTGTACCCGGTGGTAATTTTAATTTTCGTGTCCCGATTTTGTTCTTTTTGTATTTTTTTTTTAAATAAGATTCGCTCAGGATAATGAAATATGTAAAAAATGCTTGCATGTATGGTTACATTACAAAATTAATTCAGAACGTTTTTTTTTTTTAATTTTGAAAAAATGTTCATCCTATTAAGTTCAAAATAATTTTCCTAGAAAATTTACTTAAAGTTCTACTTTTGAGATTTTTAAAACTTATGGTTCAAAAGTTAGAAGGGAGGCGCCTCATTTTTAGGGTTTCGTAGTCAACAAGAAACCCTTATAGTTTCGCCACGTCTGTCTGTCTGTCCGCGGATAATCTCAGCGACCGTAAGCACTAGAAAGCTGAAATTTGGTATCAATATGTATATCAGCCATGCCGGCAAAGTGCACAAACAAAAAGTGGTAAAAAATGTTTTATTAGGGTACCTCCCCTATACGTAAAGTGATTTTTTTTGGATATATTGTTGGATAGGTATTAAAAAATGATTGAGGGTCCCGTAAAATAATTTTTTGATGATGTAAATAGTGTCGGAAATAATCGCTCCAAAAGTAAAAAATCGACGAAGAGCGTGTCGGGTCACGCTCAGTGTAGGGTTCCGTAGTTTCCCGTCCGTCACAAACTTTTCACAATGTAACAAACCCAGTAGTCCATGTTAGCTGAGATTATCCGCGGACGGACAGACAGACAGACAAATATTTATTTCAAATACTTATATATATTTACCCTCGTCCGTGCGTCACTGCGGGGTGCCAACTGAAAACCAGCGCTGGGTGTCTGACGCCCAGCAAATGCTGAGGTGGTCACCCTTCCGGTTCTGGCACGCTCAGCGTACATTTTATTTTTGATATTTTTTTACGTGTGTTTTGTAACTATTGTGCTGTCTGTATCGAATAAATTTATTTCTATTCTATTCTATACAGACATGGCAAAACTATAAGGGTTCCTTGTTGACTACGGAACCCTAATAAAGCAGTTGGACTTGCATCCCATCTGTACAGGGTGGATTTTAGAGATGGGTAAGGAGTATTAAACAATTTTTTCCACATTTTCTTCTTGTGATTGTATTTTATTCCACATCTATGAATATACTAATTTTAATTCAATCCTCACAGCTATTGTCTTTTAATTGTGTCTGTAATTACGATAGTCGAAAGGTTAAGAAAAGTCTCCTGAGAACATTTCTGATGTTGTACAGGTTGAGATACCGGCTCTTACTGCTCCAACTCAAAAGTCAATCCTGAAGGTATACCTGATAACAAAAGCCTCACCACATAATCCTCATTCATCATCTGAGCGAGCCGCTCTTCAGCTTCCAGACATTTTCTCTGCAGTTGGCAGCATTGCTTTAGTTTAGTGCAGCAGATGAAACAAGCGAGCATCGGTCTACTGTCTCCAGTTACAAACTGCAACAAAACTTGTCTTCAACTATATTTTCAATAAGCAAATTACAGTACTTACGACCGTAGAATTTTGGGGAGTCTGAAATTAGGCTTTGCAAATTTTAGCACTTGAAAACTCGTATAAAACTAAATGTTTTAAACAATTAAATGCAGTTTGCAGTTGTTATTGTTGTTAAAAACTGTTATTGCATTTGTTTCTTTAAAACTTTTATTTTTCTTTTGAGTCTACAAGCGCTATAAGTACATACTAAGAATAACCTAATCTAACCACATAAAAACTCTTTGGCTTTATTTTGTTTTTGGTCAATATTTTTTACTAGCTTTTGTCCGCGGCTTGGCCAGCGTACATAAAATATAGCCTATGTCACTCAGAAGAAAAGCAGCTTTCTATTTTTGCTAAAATTTTTCCGATTGGACCAGTAGTTCCAGAGATTGCCTCCTACAAACAAAAAAATAAAAAAACAAACTTTACCTCTTTATTATATTAGTGTAGAAGTGTAGATAATTAAAACAAGCTATAGCAACACTATGTTATTATTCACACAGAGCTGCAACACCTCTTGCTGTGAAGCCTACTGGGGCCCAGGGTCTCTTTCTGAGAGGAAATGTTTGCCCCAGTGCATATTTATTTTAGTTTAATTTGTAATTACTGTATGCCTGTTTGGCAGGACATAACAGAACCATATATTTGTTGACAATTTTCACACAACGTCATCTAGTCTCAACCTAAACAGAGCTTGTGTTATGAATACCAGAACACTGATAAACATACTTATATATGTCTAAATCAATACATATTACAGATAAATTACACCCAGACACAGAACAAATGATCGTGCTCATCACACAAACATTTATGTATATATTATTTTTTATTTTAAACTTTATTGCACACCAAAATGAGGACAGGATATACAAATATAAAAACTAAGTGTACAATGGGCGGTCTTATCGCACAGGGCAATCTCTGACAGACAACCTTAGGATGGACTAAAATGAAAGGAGATAGATTTGGGGTGGTCAGTGTACAAAAAAAAACACATTTGTCCTGGGTGGGAATCAAACCCACAATCTTCGGCATAGCAGTCAGGTTCACTAACTTCTAGACTGATAGGCTAGTCAATTCAATCAGATTGTAACATCTGCTTATAACTAACGTGAACATACGTCCCGCTTTGGGCGGGACTGTCCCGCTTTCAGACTGTCTGTCCCGCTTTCAGACTGTCTGTCCCGCTGTCCCCCGCAAGAGCAAAAATGTCCCAATTTAGCTTTAAGAATGCATCTATCGCGTTTAAATGTAACAACAGCGCGGGCGACACAGTGCGAACCGAAAAATACGAGAGAAATAAGACTTAGAAGTCACCCCACTACTTAACTGTTTTGTGTTAAGTGTTTTGATTTTCTATAAACTTGTAAAACTCCCTAAACTTTGTTTTATTTTTTAATTCTGCAGATTCTTTTTTAGAACTATTCCTCAGTTGTCCCGCTCTGGCACAGAAAGTAATTGGTCACGTTACTTGTAACCTATGCCCACAATAAAGACATTCTGCTTCCAACTGTTTACACTCACTGTTGTGTCCACTTTCTCCACGACGACGCTACTACACCAAAAGTTATTAGTTAGTTTACTCACCGCACTACCAGTCAGCCTCTCATACAGTTCCTGCAGATTCTTGTTCACAACTACAAACATGCGAACATCCTGCGCTAAGCATACCCTACACATCGATAACTTTTCCATCTTTTATATAAAAATAAATAAAATATTCCTTTTGGTTTCACAATGTTTAGCGCATTTAGCGGTTTAATTAATCTTACAAAACACTAAAATATCAACTTTAACTCTTATTTAATGCCTTTTGTGGAAGAGACACAACAATTTTTACAAACTATTATTAGGCTATCACAGAGTTTTTAATACATGTAGGAAAATGTTTACATGCTCTGTGATATATAGGCTATTTATGAAGATAGACTATCAAACGCTGGAGATACAATTTAATATACAAAACAAACAACGAAAAACAGCCGCAGCAGCTATCTGCCTGACAGTGACACTGACTGACAGCTAAAGAGCAGCTGTCATCATCAGTGATCACATACTAGAGTTGGATTACGTTAAGTCTGCGCGTAGCTGGGGGCGTGCTTAATGTTGCCAGTGTAATTAATCTACTTTCCCTCATATAATAAAAAAATTACAAAGTAAACAAAGCACAAGAAATACGTTTTGAAATCAATAATGGGAAATACGATTCATTTCATTACATATTATTACATTTTAGTTGGTTCTTCAGGTTTTCTAAAATGATAGATGACGATTAGTTAACGATGTAGCGATAGCGATTTTACAACAAATTTTAGCCGCACGCAGCCTTTTTTCTGTAGTAGGTAGGTATACCAGCTTCTGCCAGCGGCTTCGCCTGCGTGAAAGTCTGTTAACCACCATAGGGGTGGAGTTTCGTAAAATCTGTCCATAGCGGACGTCTACACTCTGTAAGAAACGTACCTGCCGAATTTTAAGTTTGTAGGTGTTATAGTTTCTGAGATATAGTGATTAATCAGTGAGTGGTATTTCGCTTTTATATATTAAATAGCTTTTGCCCGCGGCTTCGCTTCCGGAATCAGAAAAATGTGATAAATGAAGAACCGCAAGACCAATTTTGAAAAACTTCACATAAACCATCTACTAAATAGTCCGAACAAAGCCTAAACATTTGGTTTGGATAGGTGGGCACGTTCTTGAGTTATAAAGTTGCATTGATCTTTATATAATATACTAAATTCTGCCCGCGACTTCGTCCGCGGAAAATCTCTTGTTTTAACATATTTAACTCTGTTCCTATACAAATTCTCGAGATAAAAAAACAAACTTTACTTCTTTATTTAAATATTATTCATAATCATAAAATAGCCTATGACACTCAGAAATGAAGCAGCTTTCTATCAGAGAAAAATCGAACCAGTACTTCTAGAGATTACCTCCTACAAACAAAAAAATAAAAAAAAAAGAAACTTTACTTCTTTATTTTATTAGTGTAGAAGTGTAGATGTAGATATTGATATAGATCCAAATCTATATAATTACTACTTTAATGAAAGTAAACAAATAGATTGAATTATAGGTTGTTTAATTATTATAAAAAAGTCATGGAACTTAGAAAATATGTACTTTATTTAATATATAATAGCTTGTCATAACAGTCACTTGATTAAGATTAAAATACACAGTAGCAGTCCATTTTCAACAAACTTTTTAATAGCTTGTTATAATAATCACTTGTTAAGATTCAAATACATAGTAGCAGTCTGCCAGGCAAATATTCAGGGAGATTTGTTGTTCTGGTCACCCGAAAAAAATATTTGACAAATGGTCCACTTTTGGAAAATCGTATCGTAAGCCCGATATTTTTTCATTCCCCTTAACAAGCACGTTTGAATTTCAAGATAATATCTTTACCAGCACTTTTAACCACTTTCGGTATAATGATGACGATTATTTACTTTGGAAACGATTAAAAACACGGAACACAAAACATTCACTTGACACCTGACATAAATGTCAAGATGACGGCAAATAATTAGTTTCCTTTTTTCGCCGCGCGCAGACTTAAAAAAATTCTACTCTATAAATAAACTCACTACGTTCTGAATTGCGTCACTCAAAGTCAAGAGCGTATAATCGTGTATTCGTGTCGGAGTTAATTTCGAGAAACGGACCGCACTATACGCGTCCTGCTCCTGCTGTTGTTAGGAAGACGGATAAAAAAAAGACAGAAACTCAGAAGATACTGGATCCACCCATTTGTTTTATACATTAATAACGGGAGCCGTGTATCGTGGATTCGTGGCACTTTACGATGTCGCGACGTAGTTTTTTACGATGCTGGTCGTAGATTCCTACGACGCGACGTCGCATCGTGAAACGACGCTGCATCGTGGTACGACACGACGTCGCATCGTGTTTTTGTGTCCCGGCCCTAACACTTGTATAATACATCATTTCACCGCTTGAAAATAGGTGTAGTTTTGTATCTCAAATATCTTCGTCTTTTAGTGTTTGTATTTATTCAATACTGTTGTAAGCGCCTTGCAAAAAAAGTAACTAAGTAAATGTATAATTTAAAGAAAATAGGTGTGCGAACGCCGGCGGTCGCTCGGGGCTTATGAGATTTAATACTTATTTTTATTATTATTTCTATGCCACTTACCGTGGCAGAACACAGAGACACTTATATATACAATTTCGAAATATTGTACCTGTGTGCACAAATAAAGTTCTCTACATACTTCGATGAGCTGAGTTTATTGCTGTATTAGTTACTGAAGAATCTCTGGACACTGGGAACCCCGGGAATCGGCAGCAGTAAAACCACATCAATCGCGTAACAGATTTATTGAGAGACTGACACAATTGACAGCAAAATATAGAATAACCTACATGACACCTCCACACTTAATCTTCTAGTATAGGTACAACTAATATAGGAAGATATAAAACTAAAAGTTAACATTTACTAACACACTAACTTAACCTAAATATAACTAGACTTTTACTCTATTTACTATAATAATAATAACATTATTTTCTTACATCTAATCGAACTCAAATCCATATCTAACCGGTTTCTTGCGAATACGGATGGGACGGTTCACGGAATCCGGAACGTTCGCGGCCGCCGGCGATGATTTGCTGCCGTCTGGTGGTGACGACGGTGCCCTACGGGTTGGTGAGGTCTTAGTGACTGCTATATCCACCGCGTCACTCACTACTGGACCGTCACCCCCGACTTCGCCCCTACTCGTCCCCTCACTAACCCTTGGCTCCGATATACTTGCGAGACAGCTGTTGCTGTCGTGGTTCAACGACATCCCCACTGACTTGTCCCTCGGACATTACGTCTGGGTACATTATACTTGAACGTCGAGTTCTATGCCTAATTTGATCGCTATGCCGTGTGAGAAGTCGACCATCATCGCTGTTTACTACATACCTACGTGAACCTTGTTGGTTTACTACCGTTCCTTTTAACCACTTGTCTTGGCTACCGTAGTTCCTGGCCCATATCGTATCACCAACGGTGTGTTGCCATGGTTCAGTGCCTGAACTTGTCGACTGCTGACGCTGTACCCCTTCCACCCGGTCCTGACGCGCGCGGACTGTGCGCAATAGATCTAACCGGGAACGCAACGGCCTACGTTGCAACATCATGGCGGGACTTTCCCCTGTAGTGCTTTGAATACTATTTCTATACGCTAGTAGGTATGTCTGTAAAGCTGTGTCAATGTCTACTGCCTCTCGGATTGCCTTTTTTATTGCTCGCTTACATAATTTAACGGCATTTTCTGCTGCCCCGTTTGAAGCTGGATGATACACTGGGGAATACGACTGCTTAATACCGTTCAATTTTAAGAATTCTCCTAACTCCGTACTAGTGAATGGTGGGCCCTGGTCGGATACAATCTCCAAAGGCAAACCAAATCGCGCAAACAATGACCTCATAACCTTAATGACTGCCGAAGCATTTGTTTTATTCATTTCAAAAATTTCAATCCACTTTGTACTGGAATCTATAATTACGAAAAACGTTTTTCCCTGGTATGGGCCTAAAAAGTCTACATGTAATCTACTCCACGGCTGGGCTAAATACGGCCAACTACGTGGTGCGGCCTGCGGCGGCGCAGCTGCTTCCATCGCACAGGTTTCACAAGCGCGGCATGTCGATTCGATGTCTGCGTCTATATTGGGCCACCACACAAAACTTCGAGCCATCGACTTGGTCTTAACTATGCCCATGTGGCTAACATGAAGCTCTTTTAGTATTGTCTCCCGAAGAGTTGGTGGTACAACAATTCTGTAGCCCCACATAATACAACCCCGTTCCACATATAATTCGTGTCGCCTATTAAAGTACGGTTTCATCAGTTCGTCTGTGCAATGCGACGGCCACCCTGACTGTACGCTCACCATCACTCTACTAAGCACCTGATCCCGCGCTGTTGCTAGACGTACATCATCATTCGTCACCGGCAAAAAACTTTCAGCAAAATTTAAATAGGTATATTCACGACGTATTTTATTGTTATCTGTTGGTTGAGGCAGTCGCGACAAAGCGTCGGCACAGTTTTTTGCTGACGCTACATATTCTATATCGTACGAATAACCTGTTAATATTATTGCCCACCTTTGCAACCTGGATGCTGCCATAACCGGAATGCCTACTTTATTCCCAAAAATGTATGTTAGGGGTTTGTGGTCTGTTCTTAAAGTAAACTTCCTACCATACAAGTACTGATGGAATTTTTTAACACCGTATATAATCGCTAATGCCTCCCTGTCTATTTGAGCATACGATCTCTCCGCGGAGTTAAGTGTGCGTGACGCGTATGCAATTGGGCGCTCGCCTTCTGGCGTGATGTGTGAGATGACGGCGCCTATCCCCGTGGCGCTAGCGTCTGTCGTCAGCACAAGCGGTAGCTCCAGGGAGTAATGCACAAGCACTTCACTCGTGCTCAGTGCCCGCTTAACCCGAGCAAAAGCGACCTCACAGGCATCGCTCCATACGTACTTCACCCCGGCACGCAACAAATTATACAATGGTGTAAGGATCGAACTTACATTTTTTATAAATTTACCATAATACATGACCATCCCAATGAAAGCTTTCAACTCCGATACGTTCCTCGGTATCGGAGTTTTAACAATTGCTTCCACTTTATTTTGACACGTGTGAACACCTTCCTTACTTATTACATACCCTAAATATTCGAGCGATTCCACAAAGAAAGAACATTTTTCTTTATTTACTTTCAAGCCACTCGACTTCAGGCGTTCAAAAACTTTATGTAGGCTACTTAAGTGTTGGGGTGTGTCCTTTCCTGTTATAATAATATCATCTAAAAATACTCCTACGTGGGGTATATCTGCAAACAATTGTTCTAAGCGTCGTTGAAATATTCCCGGGCTCGACGACAGCCCATACACTAATCGTTTATACATGAAAAGCCCCTTATGTGTGTTAATTACCGCGTATCTCCTAGTATCATCCAGTTCAAACTGAGCGTACGCCTGTGACAAATCGATTTTACTAAATCTTTCGCCTCCATGCAACCGAGACAAAAGATCTTCTACCTTAGGTAATGGATAACGGTCGACTACTAACACTTTGTTCAACGTTAGTTTAAAATCAGCGCATATTCTAATAGTACCATCTTTCTTGACGACCGGCACGATTGGTGTTGCCCAGTCTGAGTGGTGGACGGGCGTCAGGATGTCGTCGCGCACCAGCTGTTCCAGTGCGCGCTCTACTGGCTCCCGCAGCGCATACGCCAACGGGCGCGCGCGCAGGAACATCGGCCGCACCCCCTCGCGCACGTGGATGCTCACTTGTCCTCCCGTGAACCGTCCCAGGCCTTCCGCAAACACCTCACAGTATCTGGAACGGAATTCCGAGAAATTAAAATTCAAATTCCGATTATTTACTTTATTATAATGCATAGTCGACACCGATATATTTAGCTCCGCTAACCATTGTCTACCTATTAAAACGGTGTTCCCATTGTCAATAACATATAAATCCAATACCTTTTCAATATTATTATATTTAACAATGGGTTTAATAACACCTAAAGGCCTGATTAGTTCACCCGTGTAGTATCTTAAAACCAACTTAGTGGGTTTAATACTTAAACTGGAAAACATTTCCTGATATAATTGGTAATTAATGCACGAGATTGCACTCCCCGTGTCACATTCCATTCTTAAGTCACAACCATGCACACTTACAGAAATCATAATAGGTTCACACTGTCCAAGTGATAAGCGATTTATAGGTACTATTACCTCGTCACTGTCACTTCCCGTCGAGTAAGCGCCACACCTGTCGTCGCTGCCATGCCCGTCTTCTTGTATGTTATTTAAGAAATTAGTCTTGGTCAACTTCGGACACATTCTCTTCAAATGTCCCTCCTGGGTACAAATTCTACACACATACAGTTTGAATTTACATGTATTCGAATTGTGTTTGCCTCCACAGACTTTGCATTCCTCATTTTTAGCGCCCGCTCCGCCTATGGTACTTGGACCGCCGCCGCCGGATTGTCGTGCGTCACGCGTCGAACGTGTGTTTCGTCTCGCGGCCGGCCGATAGCTACCGCCGCTGCCGCCGCCTCCAAACGCCCCGCGTCTTCCTCCGCCGCCGTCCTGCCCGATCTTATGAACGGGTATGGACTCCGCATCCGCTGCACTGGCGCCGGTCCTTCTTCTTGTACCGTCGTCCACTATCGCCGCGTTAGTTTCAGCCGCCTCCATCGCTAAGGCCAGCTTGTACGCACGGTCGATACTGATGCTGTCGTCTTCAGTAAACAACTTCTGCCGAATGTCATCGTTTACTAAGCCGCACACAAATTGATCTCTCATATTTTCTTTTAAACTGTCCGCCGTAAAAGAACAATCTTTACTCAGCCTTTTAAGCTCCGAAAAGTACGTCGCGATACTTTCACCAGGTTTTTGAATCCGTTGCCGAAATTTGAACCTCTCAGCGAGCATACACGGTTTGGGGTTTAAGTGTCCTTTCATTACCGCTATTAACTCCGAATAAGTCTTTGCGGATGGTTTAACGGGTGTGCATAAATTGACCATTAACTCATATGCTCTATTCCCAACGACAGTAATTAAAGTTGCGACTTTTAATTCATTTTTTACACTGTTGGCAATAAAGTATTGATCTAATCGATCCACATACGTGTCCCAATTGTCTTTCGTTAGATCAAACGCACCGATCTTTCCAACCGCCATTTTGAGTCTGGTTTTTTACACCACACAGTTCGCCCTATAAAAAAAACACACACACCACCGCACCTTTACAGTTTTCTGGTCGCAACATAAAATTTACACGCGTGAAATCATTTACTCGTCGCCACTGAAGAATCTCTGGACACTGGGAACCCCGGGAATCGGCAGCAGTAAAACCACATCAATCGCGTAACAGATTTATTGAGAGACTGACACAATTGACAGCAAAATATAGAATAACCTACATGACAGTTACCTCCTAATTTGCCTAGTAAGCTGACTCGATATACCTACGTATTATAAAATACGATGAAAACATTAGTTGCATATGCACCCGAATTTCAATGGTACATACCTACCTAAACCTATGATCTATTCCTACAATGCGTTCTAAGTAAGAATAGGATCGATTGCCATGTTCTGACCTATGTCATTGAAAACATTGGGAAAACGGATTAATTTGAGCAAAACAAGTGTTTTTTTAGTCCATCGTATTTAATTAATCTATAAAAATGTGTTATAACATTTTTTTTAGAATCTTGATCGAAAAAAAAAAACAGAATCCAGTTCTTTAAATTTTATTTATCTCTGCGTCACTATATGAGTAGTGGGAAATGGAAGAGGAAGGCAAATTTTTAGACAAACATGGCTTAAAAAACTCAATACCCAAGACAAAACCAGTTGAAAAAAAATGTCAGTTATCAGGCATAAAAAAAGTTGACTTTGATAATGTTGACAATTTGTAATTTGGTATAAATTGTTTACAAGAAAAAAAAAACGTTCTGGAATTTTATTATTTAAAATAAACATACTTTTATATTTATTTAGTAATAAAAGAAAATGGAGAAGCTACCAATGTGTAGGCTGTGTTTAGCGCAGAACGTTCGCATGTATGTAGTGGTAAACAAAGACTTACATGCGCTGTATGAGAGGCTGACTGATAATCCGGTAAGTTTTATCCTGGACTTATTACTTGCCTCGAGCAAGCATCATATTATGTGCGCGGTGCAACTCAATTCTCACTAACATGCTGGGTGTATAGCCAGTAGAAATCACAGGAAATATAATTGGGATACTGATATTAGAATAAAATGAAGCTTTCATTAAACTTCATTGCTTTTATTCATCAAGACGCAATAATAATACAAGGATGAAGGTATATCAAACTAGTGGAAAAATAAACTTACATAGAAAAAAGATCTGTCCTGTAAAGTTAAAGAGTCTTTATTTTAACATACTTCACTGCATCACATTTGAATTCTTATTTCTTTATTGTACAAAACACAATACAGTACTATGCGTTCCAAATAAGAATAGGATTGATTACCATGTTTCAACGTCACATCATGCTGTCAAATTTAAAATTTTAGCAAAATCAAAATCTCCGATAAAAGTAGAATTGAAGAACTTGATTCTGAATAAACTATTTTCGTTCAAATTTCGAAAATAAATTAAATTTTAAACATTTCTTTTCTCGATTTGACAGTAAATCATAACGTCACGATATGAAAATCGATCCTATTCTCATTTGGAACGCGTTATACATGGTGATACAGACAGTTCAATAATGTAATTTATTCATAGAAAAATTCAGTTGAAGACAAGTTTTGTTGCAGTTTGTAACTGGAGACAGTAGACCGATGCTCGCTTGTTTCATCTGCTGCACTAAACTAAAGCAATGCTGCCAACTGCAGAGAAAATGTCTGGAAGCTGAAGAGCGACTCACTCAGATGATGAATGAGGATTATAAGGTGAGGCATTTTATGAAGAATATAACTCCAAGGATGGGTTAAAAAATGACCAGAGTGCTTACCCAGAGTCGTTCTTTTATGACTCTAGTTAACCCAAGTGACTCTAACTTCGAGCAGGGTAGGTTGAAGTAAGCTATTAATAATAGAACTTGCTGTTTGCGCTCAAAAATACAAGTGTAGGGTATCTACCCTGTGACGTCATTAGAGAGTTCACTCCAATCACAAATTTAAACATAGTCCTGGAGATCTACATATATTGAAACTGATTGTCAAGCAGCCACAGGTTAAGTTGTCATCCAGCATCGGACACCTACTACGCAGTTGTGTGGGAAGTATGCAGTTGTCTTTGAGACATGTTGTGTTCTTTTTATTTAATGTTTAAGTTTTCAATACTTTTTTCATGCCAAATAAACATGTCATCTTTCTTTCTCAACTTACTTATCTAATAATAAAACAACTGTCCTCTTGGTCTAGTGGCTGGTAACCCTAACTGCTATACCAAGGTCGTGGGTTCGATTCCCACCCAGGACAAATGTTTGTGTGATGAGCACAATCATTTGTTCTGTGTTTAGGTGTAATTTATCTATAACTAGCGACTTTTAGCTTCGCCCGTGTGCAATGTTAATATTACATACTAGCTGTGCCCGCGACTCCGTCCGCGCGGATGTCGGTCTTCGCGTGGATGGTTTATTTGTCCATTTTGAGTAACTCTGACAATGACATCAAATAAATATCTATTGGACCCACATACGGCTAGGCCTATAATACTTAATTAAGGAGATCCCTCTATTGAGCTACTGCTGTTGAGCTTGCGTTCTGTAGTAAGTATTTTTTTCATAGTAATTCCGACCTTGATAAGTAGCATGAAGCAGTAAATTATTGACAGTGACGAAAAGTTTGCAAAAATTAAAAAGTGATTGTGACAATGCGACAGAAAGTTAATTGAGAGCTTCAGCATACACAACATTGTTAGTGAGCTCGTCCGGAATATGAACATGAAGATTTCTTGGACTGCTCACACGGGAAAGAGCTACGTAAAGTTGCCCGTGTGAAAAACAACTCGCGGTAAGATCTACGCCAGCAACTCCTAGGGTCTGACCTTGAGCCTTATTTATTGTCATGGCGTAACACAAAGCTACAGGAAACTGTATTCTCTTAAATTGAAATGGAAAATTGTTGGGAATCAATGGTATTCGAGGGATTAAAACACTTTCCCCGGCACCACAACCGGTTAAAATTTCAGCTTCAATTACGTTAGGTTGTAAATTAACCACCTTCAATCGAGTGCCGTTACAAAGCTTCGGAGGACTTAAATTACGAAGAAGAATAATAGGAACGCCGATTTTTAACTTAATTATATGTGAAGGAAGTCCAGAAACATTTAACGAATTTAAAAATTCTATGGGGTAATTAGTGGACTCTTCTTGATCCATCATTCTATTAATAGAGATATACTCTCGACTTTCTCCTTGAATATGTGATAATATTTCATTATTTATTACAGATGCTTGGTCATTCCGAGGAGTAAGAATGGACCTTTTGCATAACCAAGTATTGTGCTGATGCGTAACGCTGCTTAAGTCTCCGTAAACCGCAAATATTAGCTCTTGCAGGGACGAAACAGTACAACACAACTCATCATTTAAAGCTACTTTTTCTTCATCATTTGGATAACTTCCCTCGCCTATTTTTAATAATAAATTTGAAAATTGTTGTGCATGTGGGTCATCTCCGAGTCTCACCCGCATATTTGTTGTTAAATGCATGGATATAATATGTTGCCATAGACTCGACCTTTTAAGGCAAGCTCTGACTTCATCAGCTCGTGTTCCTCGTGGTATCACCGGTAGAATTTGTCTGAAGTCGCCACAAAAAAGAACAGTTATACCACCCATGGGTTGGTCTATGTGCCTGATGTCCCTCAGAGTCCTGTCCACTGCCTCTATGGCTTTTTTGTGAGCCATAGTGCACTCGTCCCAGATGATTAAACTACACTCCCGGATAACCTGCGCTTTGTCACAGTTTCTAGTAATACCGCATACTGGATTTTCCGTGCGGTCAAGGTCTATTGGTATTTTGAACATCGTATGCGCTGTTTTGCCTCCTGGTAACAAAGTCGCTGCTATACCCGAGGAAGCAACTGCAAGTGCAATTTTGTTTTGATTCCTTAAGTGGGCTAATATTAATTTAGTGAGAAACGTCTTCCCAGTTCAGTTCATTAAATTAATTCAGTACTTGTCAGTATATTAATTCCACACTAAACACGTCCGCACGCATCAAAATTCAGAATTTATATGCATCGCGCGGCGCGGAACGCCGTCCTTATATAGGAGTCGGGGAGGCGTGACGTCGTGCAGCCCGCTTGTGTCGCAAACGGTTCAAGCCAAATCCGACTTTCGGCGCTACAGGTTACGGTGCTGAATCCACTGTGTGTTCGCGGTTCTACAGAATAACGTCAATGGATAAAACTGAAAAATTAAGATTTATTTTTTTTCTACGTATTTTTCCAGGATAAAAAGTATCCTATTTTATGCCCAGGATAATAAGGTATAATTATACCAAGTTTCATCGAAATCGAACCGTTAGTTTTTACGTGATGCCTGAACATACAGACAGACAGACAGACGGACAGACAGACAAAAATTTTACTGATTGCATTTTTGGGATCACTAACGATCCCTTATCACCCTTTGCTAGTAATTTTTTAAATATATTTAATGTACAGAATTGACTTCTCTACAGATTTATTATAAGTATAGATATCATGCATATTTTATACATAACCTTCCTCCTGAATCACTTTGTCTATTAAAACAAACCGCATCAAAATCCATTGTGTGGTTCTAAAGATTTAAGCATACGAACGGAACGAAGCGACTTTGTTTTATACTATTTATCTATAATATGTATGTATTTAGAAATATATAAGTATGTTTATCAGTAGTCTAGTACCCATAACACAAGCTCTGCTTAGCTTGGGACTAGACGACGTGGTGAGATAGTTGTGGAATATATCATATCATATTAATTATCTTTTTGCAGCTATATTCCCCTTTTATAAAGGAAATAGAAGACCAGTTTGGGTGTCGTACTGGGTTGACCTTATCGCCCATGGAGCATGTGAGCATACAGTCTGATGATGGGTGTCAAACAGAATGTGATCCTGTCAAAGAAGAGTTAGCAGATGTGTGTGAGAGACTAGATGATGTCTTTGAGCCAAAGGAAGAAGATCAAAGTGATGGTATGTTTTTGAGAACTAGAAATTTTGTTATTTACCTATACCCATATGGTCAAGAGAGCAGCGGATCAAACCCAGCCAGGCGCATTACTTTGTATAATTTATAACATCACCACTGCTCTCTAAACAATGCAGGAAAACATCGTGAGGAAACCGGCATGTCCTAGAACCAAAAATTCGAAGATATGTGACATTGACCAATCTGCATTGGGCCCGCGTGGTAGTTCATGGCACTTTCTCTCTCCCAGGAGGCCTGCGTCCCAGGACATTAGCAAGGCTGATGAATATGGTTTAGTGGTTTACTTATCTAGGTATATATACAAGAGCGAAATACCACTCACTGATCTATCATGCATGACATCACAGAATCTATAACACCTACAAACAAACATAGGTTCCGTAGTCCCAGAGCCCCGGTGTAACGCTTTCGCATCAACCCTCGATCTCGAGAGGCTTCGAACTTGTAGGGCTCTTACAGCTTGCTGACAGCTCCTTGAGGCGTGCGGGAATAGTTTGCAAGTCCCGGACCAAGCCGTAAAGTCCGCAAGCCGGTGGTGTGGTAATCGTCAAGACCAAGTCAAGTCGTCGACGGCGCGCACTGTTCCCGCGCGCCTCAGGGAGTTGTCAGCAAACCGTAGGGACCAGGATCCCTGAAGAATGGTCGAAGCCAACTGGGGCCAAGGGTTCGTGTCTGAAAGAAAGGCTCAAGCCCTGGTATAGATGGCGACGTAGGAACAGGGTAGGTTGTTTGGTCAGTAAGAGTCTGACACTGTTTCGCGCTCAACTCAAGGGCGGCATTCGTAATTGGATAATTTTTACCTACTATAAAAACGAAACCATAAATATTGCTTAAACTTTAAATTCTCCCGAAAAAATGGTTTTGAATAAAAATAAAAACGTTAACGACCCCGTGAGTGCAGCCGTGCGTACAATATATGTATGCAACGGGTGATTGGGGCGGGGCGCGGGGGGACGTTCCGTTGGCAGTTTATTTAATTGAACTTCATGTACAATAGTGGTATATAGGCGGACTTAATGCTACAAGGCATTCTCTACCAGTCAACCTTTGTGTTAATAAAACCAGCCAAGAGCGTGGTGGGCCACGCTCAGTGTAGGGTTCCGTAGTTTCCCGTCCGTCACAAATTGCTGCGTTACGGTCGAACGCCATGATGGTGTAGCCTGTGTGACGAGAGTTATTAGTTATAACTGATTCTTGATATCGAGAGCGGATCACAATGCAACAAAACCCAGTAGCCCGTGTATACCCTAATTAAATATGTTTTGCCAATTTTTGTTTTTGCTCTTACTCGGCGTGATTGATATACATATTGATACCAAACAGCTTTCTAGTGCTAACGGTCGCTGAGATTATCCGCGAACGGATAGACAGACTTGGCGAAACTGTAGATGTACACGATGTTTCAAAAAGAGTGTAATACTAATAAGTTACTTATAGTAATAAAAAAAAAGTATTTATGCTAATACTTATTATAAACTTATAAGTACGTTGATAAATATTATGTGATTATAACTAAGAAAACTTAAAATATAACAATTATGACAACTAAGGTTGAGAGGATTTTAAGTAGTAGTTCCGAATTTAGCGCTTGAAGTAAAAATTACTGCCAGCTCTTTTGATGTCAAGAGGAACCTCATTCCAGAGTTTTGTGGTAGAGACAGCGTAAGACTTAGCCAGTTGACTGCCCGCGCAGTTCTGAGTCCAAGAGTAATTTAGATTGGTCGTTAGATAGATATTCTTTTTATTATATGTACACCATAAATACAATTTGGTACATAAGGAGCTTAAAATTACTAAGGTGTTACAATGCGGTTTTACCGCTAAAAGCGATTTTTAATGAGTCCGGACTTTGTCTTTCACAAATACTAATTTACACTTATTTCTCAGTTTTCTCAATTAACCTGCCACATTATTAACATTTCATTCTTCACTGTTTGTGCCTCCTCACAGAGCTAGAACTCGAAAATCGAAACATAAGCTATTCAGAAGATGTACCAACACAACACTCTGATTCAGAAGATGATTTGCCTTTAATAGAGATCAAAACGGAAGTGGAAGAAGAACAAGAAGCACCGAGGAAGAAGCGAAGAGCCAGTGACACGACACGTGAGTATTAGTGAATCATTGTGTGAGCGAACAGGCCGACTGGTGTAACAAGTTAGTAGTTAGTTGATGTCGCTGGAGAGCACACTCTTACTGCCCGAAGTCTCACAGCACATCTGAAGTAATGAACACTGATTGCAGATAAATCAGGGCAGTCCTGTTTGTATCATAACTCTTGCTTTTGGCTGCACCGTTGTTATATTAAATGATATTAGAAATCTTACACAAACAATTCATCGACTCTGATATCTGTCTGGATGACTGGACAGGTCCACTCAGAACTGTGTGGTTCTTTCTTCAGACAATATGCATGGTTCTCTTTTGATTTGAACATTTCATGTTTGTGTATGGACTGTAAAAGAGACTTTGACACCTGAGTTTGGTTCGGTGTTTCTTCTCAGGCTAATCAGTTAGGAAACACCGGCCTCATCTAGTTTAAATGGACGAACAAAAAATTAACGTGTAAAACAAAATAAAAATAAACAATTTATTCCCTGTCATTAGAGTGTACTTTAAATTTGACGCTTACTAGATTTAAAATCGCATGGTCGACTGTTGCGAAGAAACCAAAACTGGACACACGAGGGAAACAACCACAAGATGAAATTACAGGAAATGGGAAGAAAAATGAAGAGTCGGTCACAAAAGTTGGCCAGAACATTCAACAGTGTACGTCCACACTTATACCGAAATTCCAAGAAACTTTAACAAATACAACACCTCTAGTTGATAATAGTGTTATTGATACTACTTTAGATACAAATCTTCGTAACAATATTAATAAAAGTAGTTTAACAAAGTATACTCGTATAAGTGATGGAGCGCATCTTAAGTGTGAGATTTGTCAGCACAATTGTAAAAGTAAGGCAGATTTTATAAGACATAATCGTGTTCACACCGGGGACAGACCTTTCGAATGTGAATACTGCGGGTTTAGGTTTGGTAAGAAGCGTCATTTAACGGATCACATTCGTACGCACACTGGCGAAAAACCTTTCAAATGTAATATATGTCAGCGTTGTTTTAGTAGTAAGCCTTGTTTAAATAGACACATTCGTACGCATACTGGCGAAAAACCTTACAAATGTGAAGAATGTGAGCTATGTTTTAATCAAAAGAGCAATTTGTCAGCACACATTCGTAAGCACACTGGCGAAAAACCTTTCAAATGTAATATGTGTCAGCGTTGCTTTAGTACTAAGCAAACTTTAAATATACACATTCTTATTCACACTGGTAAAAAACCTTACAAATGTGAAAAATGTGAGCTATGTTTTAATCAAAAGAGCAATTTGTCAGCACACATTCGTACGCACACTGGCGAAAAACCTTTCAAATGCATTATATGTGAGCGTTGTTTTAGTAGAAAGCATATATTAAATATACACATTCGTACGCACACTGGCGAAAAACCTTACAAATGTGAAGAATGTGAGCTATGTTTTAGAGACAAAAGTACTTTAAGAACTCACATCCATACTCACACTGGCGAAAAACCTTACAAATGTGAAGAATGTGAGCTATGTTTTAGTCAAAAGAGTGCTTTGACAGCACACATTCGTACGCACACTGGCGATAAGCCCTACAAATGTGAAGAATGTCAGCGTTGTTTTATTCAGAAGAGCCATTTAACAAAACACATTCGTACGCACACTGGCGAAAAGCCTTAAAAATGTGAAGAATGTAAGCTTTGTTTTGGTAAAAAAGCTAGTTTGATATGTCACATTCGGACGTACACTGGCGACAAACCATACAAATGTGAAAAATGCGAGCATTGTTTTAGTTTAGTGTGAAATGTAGCTTAACAATACCCATTCAATACTCAATACTCAAATGTTTATTGCATTCCACAATGTACATGCATAGATGTTAAATAAAAGTGAATGCTCATAAAAAAACCCCAGCTCTGGCAGACACGAGATGTATCTCAAACTTTCAATAATAATAAGGTATAAGACATAACTAACTATTATCGCGTTTCTTACTTGCATACATATAAAAATAGCCAAATATAGTTCAATAGTTGCGAGTCCCACGTTGGGCGCCACTTTTACGGCTGTCTACAAAGAAAATAGTACGCTGCACTTGATTACTCAGTTTATTACGCACGCAGGTTATAGGTTATTAATTTATTTTTTATTTAATATAATAATGTTATAAATACAAAGACACTAGTTTGATTTCAACCCTATTCCCAAACTGCAAAGCTGGTGTTACTGTCTGTTGCTATGCAACATAATGTTTTGTTTAAATATAGTATTTTCAATGACATTTGATTGTACAGAATGTTTTACGTTTTGTTATCGAAATAAATGATTTTGTTTGAGCTTCTCAACAATGAGTAAATCAATACCAAACTTTAAATAACAAAAATTAAAAGACCCGAGAACTAAGGATTTTATTCTATCATATTTTTTAGTTAAAGATTGAAAATATTCAAATAAAAATTTTCTTAAATCGAAGCCAGAAAAATAAAACTAGCAATTTTTATAAAATTGCAAGTAAGCATGACGATCATGACCGATATTTATTTTATTAGTTATTTATATGAAATATCGATAATTTGATATACATTTAATTTCTATCGGGGCTGGGTTTTTTTCTATGGGACCCTGTTGGGCACAGCACTTTTAGACTAAACTTATTCTAGGTACATTGTCATTTATCATTTAGTTACCTATATTAATAAAATTAATCTTTACATTCTAATAGATACAATAATCATTTATTTCATTATATTAAAATCTTTATTATTACTCATTATTTTTATTTAATACTAGCTTTTGCCAGCGGCTTCGCCCGCGTACATAAAATAAAGCCTATGTCACTCAGGAGTGAAGCAGCTTTCTATTGTTGCTAAAATTTTTCCAATCGGACCAGTAGTTCCAGAGATTACCCCCTACAAACAAAAAAACATAAAAACAAAAAAACAAACTTTACCTCTTTATTATATTAGTATAGATTATTAAAGCTGTATAAATTTGTCATTCAGGCATTCATTTATATTCGCATGCACACCGGTGACAAATCGTACAAATATGAAGAATGTCAGCGCTGTTTTAGACATAAGAGTACTACTTTAACAAATCATATTCGATGTAGTCACACCGATGAAAAACCATCCAAAAAAGGTTTTATCAAGTCAAATGTAATGTTTTAATGGTATTGGTGAAAAGGACTATTTACAGGGGTGAAGTATATCGGCGCAAATATCTTTAACAACACACAGAGCGCACGTGTAACGAAACGTTACGAAGTAACGTTCCAGTCAAAAGTTCTCCAGTCAAAAGCGCGTGAGCGGTCATCCTCAGTAGGGAGCGCCCCCAAAGCCGGTATTCTCGTGCTGGTCATTCCTCGCTGGGCCGCCGGGTCACCGGGGGCTCACCTGGCGGGGTCTGATCGCCGAGATAACGTGAAGAGAACGGCACTGCTGGAGCAGTGTCGTGGCGCTCCTACTGCACACACACCAACTACTCCCAGGCAAGCTACGCCAAGCGTACGCCTGCCATGACGCTGCCGCCGTTCAGGCAACAACAAGGCAGATCCCGTATTTACGGGCTCCTACCCCGAGTCTGCGGGATAAAGGCAGAGCCTGTGTTTCAAAGCTGCTTCATTTCTGAGTGTCATAGGCTATATTTTATGATTATGAATAATATAATAAAGAAGTAAAGTTTTGGTTTTTTATCGCGAGAAATTGTATAGGAACAGAGTTAAATATGTTAAAACAAGAAATTTTCCGCGGATGAAGTCGCGGGCAGAAGCTAGTGTATAGGTAATACATGCACAAAATATTCAATATCAGTACCCTTGCGAAGCTGGGGCGGGTCGTTGTATACCTAACTGTATTTTCATACATAACCTCAGTATTTTTTGGTTTTTGTACCATTACTTTTATGGTTTTAAAAAAGTGTAACCTTTTTAAAACCATAACAGTAATGGTATTATTATTATTGCTGACTGACAGCCAAAGAATTTGACAGCTGCGCTGTCATCTTCAAAAACGGATTTTGCGCTGAGAAGAAATTATTGCGATAGATACGTGGAGGCGACGTCTTGTTTTCGAAGAGGGATGAATATAATGACCACCATAAAATGCTTTGATACCCTTAGTTTTGTAAAAAAAAAATCTACTTAACACCAGAAAAATAAAGTCTAAAATTACAATAGTAGGTACCAGCTATTTTAGTCACGACCTCCAAATATAGTAAACTAGCTTTTGTCAGTGGCTTCGCCCGCGTGCATAAAATATAGCCTATGTCACTCAGGAGTAAAGCAGCTTTCTGTTGTTGCTAAAATTTTTCCAATCGGACCAGTAGTTCCAGAGATTACCTCGTACAAACAAAAAAAAACAAACTTTACCTCTTTATTGTATT
Organism: Mythimna loreyi; assembly: GCA_029852875.1. Lineage (NCBI taxonomy): Eukaryota > Metazoa > Arthropoda > Insecta > Lepidoptera > Noctuidae > Mythimna > Mythimna loreyi. The sequence goes on along the minus strand of CM056806.1, from coordinate 10,543,841 downwards.
AGTGTAGGTAGATGATCACCAAATCTTGACAAGCAAATTAATGTATTATTTGTACCTAAATAAATCACTGTGATTGCCATAAAATGTAGGCTTATTATCAAATAACGAACTCCCTCGAAAACACACTCTTATCGCACTGTTAGAGGCATGCAATAGACGATTTTCCACATTAGTGCAGGAAAAGGCGCAGATCGTCTCCCGTTCATTAATTTCAGTGAGCATTGAAAAATGTCGTTTGAGACACGTGCAAAGTCAATGCAACCCTCGGCTCCATAACATAAACGGCCTCGGTCGCAATGACAAACTTCCTGTATTTGTATCAAAATGTTCTATATTTTGCCAAGGGTAATTATTATTTACATAAATCGGATAACCAAATGTAATTTTTTTATGTCATTTTAAATTGAAATGTGGTTAATAATTTGGTTTTCATTATCTTTGGGTTAACAATGATTTTATTGGAGTCAGTTTTCTTAAACAGGATAGCAAGATGTAAAAACTTTGATTATAATTTTATATTAAATCGCTGGTATAATTTTGTGATCATTTACTACTTTTGGGATAGCAATGATTTATTCGGACTCGTTTAAATAGGATAGCAGGGTGTAAAAATTTTGGTTATAATTTTACATTAAAATGCGAGTTTAATTTTGGTATCATTTAATATTTTTGTCTGCTATTTGTTACTATATCTGGTGGTAAGTTAAACATAAGCCTTTTAGAAGTATACATGCTTAAACAAATATGATCGAAATATGAAACAAGCTATGAAATATCGTTTTGTCTCACTCTTTCTAAGGCAATAATTGTATTTGACGAAAGAGACAACGATATTTCAGTGTTTGCTTAATTTGACAACATTTCATGGTGACATTAGCTGAGTTGTAGGTAAGTGCCATTTTCCGCCATTTTATGCGCCATATGTACTTGAGTTACGTGGTAGTTGTACTGTCAAATGGGTGTTTATGTTTTAAATTATTACGATTTTCTCGAAAATTACGTAGATATATGTTTCAAACTTCATTATATAAATAGTGGAACAAAAAAACAATGTTCCTGTGTGTTGTATTGTGAAGTGTGGTGCAAAAAAGAACGTTAATTTCTTTGTACAGGTTAGTAGCCAGTTTTCACCAAATATTACTTAGAATTGTTTTTTTTTTTTTTGAAAAAAATGCATTGATATTTACCTTAATTTCTTGTTGTGAAGCAGTAATGTCGTTTACATTAATATATCAATATGGCATAGTGATGTACCATTGCCTTGAGAGTATCGATATAATCTCCTATTTATTTCCACCACTTTCATTTCTACCTCGATCAACTCAAGAATATTGTCGCAGTCGTGATCAGCGTTGGGCACCGCAAGTGTCGGAGTCATACGCGGTGGAGAATGCTCCCCTTTCGAAAGGGAACACAGCGTTCACGTTCATCCACAAGCTGGGTCCTGCACCCTTTTTTAGGTCACGCCCACGGGTCTCTATTCAGAGGCCAAATGTCGCAGGCCTCCAAATTAATCCGCTGCCGAGAATGTTGTTTATATTTCTCTTGCGTATTACCATGCTGTGTGCGTTGGTAAGGTCGTCTTAACGGTTTCAGTGGATGGACATCGCCAACGCCTTCAAAACCCTGCCTAGGAGTAGCATTTGGGGTAGACTCCGATATCACCGAGTGCCGACTTACCTCCGTCGTGTGATCGAGACCAACCTGAAGGGCAGGTTCATTGTTCATCCCAGTCACCATGGAGGGTCAGAACACCGACAGATATTACGCGGTGTCCCGCAGGGATCGTTCTTAAAACCACCTTTTTGAAACATTGGGTACGGGTACTACGCGCTTCGCGGCAACGTTCCTGTCGGGGTCAGGTTAGTTTGTTACGCAAATAACATGCTAGTCCTAGCTCAGGGAGAGTCGTACCAGACGGCAGTTGAACTAGCGACAAGCGGGCTTTTGACAGTCGTGGAGAAGATTCAGCAGTTGGGAATTGAATTGGAAAACGCATTCGGAACCATAACATTTTCCAATTTGTCACCAAGACCACCTATGTGTTAATGTAATGCCTCGTATCCACTAGGGAACATTTGGCGCACGACACGTGAATCTCAACATGACGGCAACGCTGCACAATAGCGCGCGAAGTTGCCAGCTGCCGCGCAACATGACGCGCGGCTTGTTGCTTGTATGTAATACGTTGTTAAACAAATGTTCCGCGTCAACATTCAAAAAGTTGCGAAACATGTTGAGCAACATGTCGCGCGTCAAATGTCGCCTAGTGGATACGAGGCTTAATATGTTGAAATATCGGGACGGTGATGTTTACGAAAAAAAACACATAAGGAACCACTACCACCATGTTTGTACATTCATTACTGATTCCCAAAAGTATTCGGCAAGTGGCTGAAAGACATCATGTCACCTAACCTTCCGCATGACGTAGTTCCTCACCGAACATGGTAAGTTCGAAAGGTTTTGGCCCCGGATTCGTGCAGAAGAAACGCCTGGGTGTCATCACTGCGTGGAACGTCATGAGGATACTATAGAGAACACAATAGAAATGTGCTCTGCCCACGCAGGGCACACTTCTCTTCTTCTTCTCTTCTTCCGGGCCTTGGTACAGGCCATGTTCCGAACCGAAAAGAAGTGAGAGGCAGTCGCTTCTTTCTGCGAAACAATAATACTAGTGAAGGAGAAGACGACGCGCGTGATACAACTGCTCTCACGCCGCTGTCGGGATTTCGATTCAGATTTTCGGCCACCGTAGACTCAGATTTGCAAACGGCGAGCAATGGGTAGCTCAATGCTCAAAAAGATGTCACCAAACCGAAGGGGCCCAGCCGGGTTAAAGCCTACCGGGCCATGGGTAATTTGAAAGTGTACGTGTTTCTGGAATGAAGCTAAAGAAGGAACACGACTGGGATGTTAGTCAGTAAAAGTCTAACATTCACTGGAGATGTCATTGGATGATTTAACCAAAAAAAAAAAAAATTTTTTTTCGTCAAAAATACCTAAAGCAAACAATGGACTTACCTAATTTTACTAAAAAAACTAGCTTTTGTTAGCGGCTTCGCCCGCATAAATAAAATATAGCCTATGTCACTCAGGAGTAAAGCAGCTTTCTATTGTTGCTAAAATTTTTCCAATCGGACCGGTAGTTCCAGAGATTACCTCCTACAAACAAAAAAACAAACTTTACCTCTTTATTATATTAGTGTAGATAATGTAATACGTTTATACACACATACAACAAGTAAATCTGTCATTTGTTTTTTTATCAAACAGAGATAGCAATAATTAACGCGTCAACTTGAAGTTGACAGTGACATCCGTCGGCCCCTTTAATTAAGTAGGTAGATGTTTTATGTGAACTTTGCACAAAATCGGTCAAGCGGTTCTTCATTTATGACATTTTTCTGATACCGGAAGCGAAGCCGCAGGATAAAGCTAGTAATTTATAAAAGCGAAATACTACTCACCGATTAATCACTATATCTTAGAAACTAATTTAGGTGTCTAATATAATTCGAATATAATTTAGGTGTCTTCAAGGCTAGAGTGAATAGGCTCTTAATAAACTAGTGCGCCTTACCATCAACGATTGCTGTTGAGGCCTTCGCCTCCAACATCGCCGCGCGCCAGCGGGAGTGAACGAGGGGAGCGAAGGCAGCGGGGGGTCAGCCGTCGATGACGGCCGCACGGCTCGTCACGGGCCCCACTCTGCGCCACCAGTCAGCTGTCACTAGCCCGACGAACATACGCGCTCGCGCATCCCTAAATGTTATACTTGTTTGTTCCGTAGACGCGATTACCATTACTGTACAACTTTGTATTCACTTCAGGCAATATAGTCAGTTTAACAGAACACTGAGTTTTCACTAGACCATCCTTCTTCTTCGTTGAACCAGTCACGGCACGCCCCAACAATTGCGTCACTGCTAACCATCAGGTGGGATCGCAGTCAAGCACTAGTTTATTGCAATTAAAAAAAAAATTATAACATCTACAAACTTAAAATTCGGCAGGTAGGTTAATTACAGGGTGTAGACGTCCGCTAAGAAAGTTCACATTACTATAAAACCGCTAGATCGTTTAACTAAATGCATCGTATTTCCCATTATTAATTTCAAAACGTTTTTCTTTTGGCAAGTTTACTTTGTAAAATTTTTATTATACGAGGGAAAGTTGATTAATTACATTGGCAACATTCAGCACGCCCCCAGCCACGCGAAGATTCGTAATTATATCTAGAGTCGAATTTAGTTAAGTCTGCGAAAAAAGGAAACTAATTATTTGCCGTCATCTTGACATTTATGTCAGGTGTCAAGAGAATGTTTTGTGTTCCGTGTTTTTAATCGTTTCCAAAGTAAATAATCGTCATCATTACACCGAAAGTGGTTAAAAGTGCTGGTAAAGATATTATCTTGAAATTCAAACGTGCTTGTTAAGAGGAATGAGAAAATATCGGGCTTACGATTCGATTTTCCAAAAGTGGACCATTTGTCAAATATTTTTTTCGGGTGACCAGAACAACAAATCTCCCAGAATATTCGTACCCGAGTGGTGCCTGGCAGAAAAACAGAGTTGGTTGAAAATGGACTGCTACTGTGTATTTTAATCTTCATCAAGTGACTATTATATCAAGCTTTTATATATGACATGACTTTTTTATAATAATTAAACATCCTATAATTCAATCTATTTGTTTACTTTCATTAAAGTTATTAAAAATGCTGGGAGAGAGATGTCTTGAATGTTAAACGTGCTTGTAAAGAAGAACGAAATAACAACGGGCCTATGGTACCATTTTCGAAAGTTAGAGCCCGTGTTGCTTACTTGACAGGTAATTGTTAGAATGACCATCGCAATAAAATTTGATTTCAAAACGTATTTCTTGCGCTTTATTTACTTTGTAATTTTTTATTACCTATATGAGGGAAAGTAGATTAATTACACTGGCAACATTAAGCACGTTCCCAGTCACGCACAGACTAAACGTAATCCGACTCTACTATATTTTCCTTTCAACTCGCTCCGCAGGCAACCTACTTTCGGAGTTGAGTTATGAAAAAATCATTTATCATTATCGTTAGAGTTAACACCAACCTAAAACTCCTCAAAGGCAGCCGTGGTCATAATCAGTCATAATCTATCTGTGGTCAAGTACTGTCACTAATTAGCAGTGATGCCAGTCGAGTTAAGTTTAGCTACTTTAAAGCTGTAACTGGCTATTTTTCGGTGTCGGTCAGCTACAGTTTTATGAAGCTTATAGCTAAACTTTTTTTAGATACTTTATCTAGCAATTTTTCATTTTATCATGAGACATGACTACATGAGGCTGTCGATATTCGTATAGTAGTAGAATAGACGGCTAATGCTGTCACAACTACGTCATTCCTAAATCAGTATTTGGTAAAATAGGTAAAATGGAAAAATATTCTAAATCAAGTGCAGCTGAACAAGTTTTATCTTTATTTCAATCTCCTACATCTTTCTCTTGTATTCTATATTCAGAAATAAATAAGTCAATAATCTTTATAGGAGCATATTAAAGTTAAATGCTGTAAGGAATATTGGCTTCTTTATTTTTTACTTGAGTAATTATAGTTTTAAGTAGGATAATGTATAGCGACAAAAGTTTAAATAATCTAAGAAATAAATAAATTACTATTAGTTTATTAAATAGGTTACTGATTTGTTAGCTGTAATTAGTGTTTTATTTCATTTATATAACATTTTAAATGCAAAATATATGAAATTCTTTATCATAATATCGCCTAGTGATCTCCAGTAATCATCAGAAATACTTAAATAAAATGAAGACCGTTATGGCGTTCTAACATGAACGGCATAACGGTCTTCATTTTATTTATTTCTTAATCTTCATGTACAGAAGTGGTACTTAATGCAACGAGGCATTTTGATTGGGAAATTTAGCTACTTCTAGCTACTTTTTTTTTTGGGAGAAAAAATAACTCAACCCATCAATTTTTTTGTATTTTTAGCTACAAGCCGTTGGTAGCATTTGGCAACACTGTTAATTTATCTTGTCAGTCTACTTTGCATAGAAATATTATTCATTATTTTATAATTTCAATTTAAAAAGAAAAATATATTTATTAATTTATTTTACTGTTAACTCTCGCGTGTAGTTCGCACGTGTTATTGAAAACATTGTGGTGTCTCTTCTAAAAAGGCTAGAGTTGAAGTTGTTTTGATTGTGGTGTTTAATAATTTGGTATCTATCGGTTTAAATATCGTCACGACTTCGATTTAAGATACCCGTTGCCTAGCATTCACCAGCAGACTTGACCAGACATTGGACAGACCTATCTGACTTGTCGCTAGCGGTCTGGTAGCGAATTCCCTTTCTCTAACTGCCGGACCGAGTCAAAGTCGTCGACGGCGAGCACTGTTCCCGCGCGCCTCAAGGAGTTGTCAGCAATCTGAAGGGGCCCTTCAGGGTCGAAAGCCACGCCAGCATCAGATATCATATATATTCCATATAAAAACATGGAAAAACTGCAAATGTGCAGAATATGTTTAGTAGAGGATGTTCGCATGTACATAGTTAACGACAAGGACTTACAAGAGCTGTATGAAACGCTGACTGATATTCCAGTAAGTAAAGTTATACCTTATAATTGTACTGATATATTATTTAGTATTTATATTATTTAGTAAGCGCGTATCGGAAGACACAGCATTGGAAGGCCTCCCACAAGGTGGACCGATGACGTGGTTAGGGTAGCCGGTATCCGATGGATGCAAGATGCATAGGACCGGTCTTTGTGATGGCGCTTGGGGGAGGCCTATGTCCAGCAGTGGACCTCTGTCAGCTAAAATGATGGTGATGATAATATTTAGTTAATGCGCTCACTTCTATTTTTAGAGTGGCCCTTGTGTAGTGATTCAGAATTATTGTTAAAAGTTAACCAGGATGTTTCTCTGTATGAGAAGTATACCAAAAGCCACAAATTTTTTTTTTTTTATATGACATCTCTTTGTTCTTTTATTTTGACACATTCTCACAATATTCCTTATTCCTTTTATAGATCCATCATATAATGTAATTGTCTTACTGAGACTTGTGATTATTTTTCTTGCTTTTATATAGCCTCTTTCAATAATGTGAATGTGAGAACATTGTAGATGCAAATTTTAGATTACTTCCTACCATTTTAACAGTAGGAGTTCAATATTGACTGGTCTGCACTGTCCTTACATAATTTATGTGCTGTAATATGGAAATATTGTAAAGATAACAATTTTTTTAAAAGAGTAACCATGGAGTTTCTTGCCGGTTCTTCTCCATAGGAAACGACCAATTTGGAACCGACTCTGACGTTTTACAAGTGCCCATGTAGGCCTATGTGAAATAAAAAAATTTTACTTGACTTGACTCAACGTAATCTGTGGTCAGTGTTACCTAGAAACTATAACTATGTATTGAGTGAGAAGTACTCTATCCTAAGTCAAATGCTACATTATTGTGTTATGTTGCAGTTTGTAACTGAAGACAGAAGACCGATGCTCGCTTGTGTCTTCTGCTTTGCTAAACTAAAGCAATGTTGCCAACTGCAGAGGAAATGTCTGGAAGCTGAGAAACTGTTTGCTCAGATGTTGAATGAGGTGAGGTGTTGCAACTAGTAAGTGTAGAAATGATACTGTCTAGAGGTCACGGACTGCTCGGAATGAGTTGAGATTCTTTTTAGCATATTATCAGCTTTATAATGTTCAAGCTGGGACTCAGACTTTTTCTTTAAGAGAGTGAATGGGCCATAATCCACCAGATAGGACCAAAAAAAACCACATATAGTTTGTTTTTTAATTCTAGACTATGATTTGACAAGACAACTCAGAATGTCACACTCTAGAAATATGTTCCCAACTTTCTGGAACATTTAAAGTCTTCAAAAAGTAATCTAACATTAAAAAACGAAATTTAGGCCCATTAATTCGACTAGCCTGTTGGTCTAGTAGTTAGTGGCCCTGACTGCTATGCCGGAGGCCATGGGTTCAATTCCCACCCAGGACAAATGTTTGTGTGATGAGCACAATCATTTGTTCTGTGTCTGGCTGTAATTTATCTATAATATGTATGTATTTAGAAATATATTTATAAGTATGTTTGTCAGTTGTCTAGTACCCATAACACAAGCTCTGTTTAGCTTGGGACTAGACGACGTGGTGTGATAGTTGTGTAATATGTTATGTTATGTATTGAGGGTTGCTGGATGCCATATGTTTGATTTTTTTTTTATTCATTCTTATACATGCTAGTTTCCCCATGATGTTTTTCTTCACCATTTCGAGAGCAGTGGTGAGGGCTTGGCAGAGTTTAAACGTGAACCCAACAACTCACAAGTAGAGGCTGTTACCACTCGGCTGATACTGCTCTCAAATCATAAATCTATAGAATAGAATGTTGATTTATTCGCTTAGAATACAGGTAATTACAATAAGGTGATAAAAATAAGAGTAGTTTCCTTGCGTGATCGAATTACAAATGAAGATATCCGCAAGAGAACCAAGGTTGCTGACATAGCCAAAAGAATCGCGAAACTGAAGTGACAACGGGCAGGGCACATCGCACGCAGAACAGATGGCCGCTGGGGCCGAAAGGTTCTGGAGTGGCGACCGCGTACCGGAAAACGTAGTGTTGGTAGGCCTCCCACAAGGTGGACCGACGACCTGGTCAAGGTTGCTGGAATTCGATGGATGCAAGACGCACGGGACCGGTTGTTGTGGCGACGTTTGGGGGAGGCCTATGTCCAACAGTGGACGTCTTTCGGCTGAATTGATGATGATGATGAATAATATTAAAGTGTCCTTATACACCGTGAAATTTTAATGGTTGTTTTCCTTCAGCGAAATGGTTGTGTCTTGGTAATACAAACATTTGGTAAAAAAATAAAATATTAAAAACAAAAAATGGACCTGTAGAATGCAAGCTAATTATTATTATTATTATTTTTACTTGCAATAAACTAGTGCTGGACTGCGATCCCACCTGATGGTAAGCAGTGATGCAATCGTTCATGTTAAGGCGCACTAGTTTATTAAGAGCCTATTATGACGTATCACAACGTGCGAAAGCTTATTCTGGTTTAAATATTGAATTAATTGGTTTCCTATGACGGCGTACTGCTCATGCAACCCTAGTAGTACCCACAAATTACGTCTAATGTTACTATTGTTTTCGCTTTTTTGAGTTAATGAATATTTTTCCTGTATGCTTCAAAAGTACTCCTTATGGCAAGTCATTCTGCCGCAGGAAAACAACCATTTAAATTTCACGGTGTATATTCTACCATTTTGGCAAACATTGATGCAAGTTCATCAACAAACTTATAAGAATATAATTATTACATACAAGTATTTATTGGCTAGAAAATCTGATACATAATTACACTTATTTAATAAAAATGCAGTAAGTTTATTTTTAAAAATTGTTACTGGTTCCTCTTTTTATAGAATTAGGTATATGGTTGGGAGTATTGGAGTAAGTATGGGGCTTGGGAGCAGTGGTGGCCGAGTGGTAACGGCCCCGACTTACGTGTCGTAGGTCGCGGGTTCACACCCAGCCAGGCGCATTACTTGGTGTAATTTATTTCATCACCACTGCTCTCAAAACGGTGAAGGAAAACATCGTGAGGAAACCGGCATGTCCTAGAACCAAAAATTCGAAGACATGTGACATCCACCAACTAGAGAATGCAAATCCGTCCTGTTTTAGAAATCCGGATTTTTAAGAACGGATTTTTCGTCCAATCCGGATTATCCGGATTTTACGGATTTTTCATAAAAATAAAAAAACCTACTTATATCAGTTTTTTAATATGATGTTTTTACATTTGTGTAAATGGATTAAAATAAATACGCTGGAAAATCAATTTCAATACTAATCAATACTAATATTTTGATGTTATAGCTATAATATTCTTATTAAATAATCAGGTTGTAATTCGCGTTTTTGTTTTTTTACATAAGTAAAACAAAACTTTGGAGATTAGAAATAAAGACAAATTAGGAAACTTCTCAAATTATTAAACGTAACACACAAAAATAATCCGCATTATTAAAATAGTGTCAGCGACTCGTGAGCTGAGTAACTATAGCCAAATTAATTAAATGAGAATAAAAATGAAAAGATGAATAAAAATGAAAAGAAATTTTGGAAAACCGTAATTAGAGAATAGAAAGACAATAGGTGTGCGAAGGCCGGCGAATTAAATTTGATGCCCACCTCATTCTTTTTTTCATTTGTTGGATAAAACACATCATCCAGTGCTTCCTGCACTGTTTGGAGAGCAACTCCCTGACAAATTAATGATACAGACACAATTAAAGAACAACAGGTGTGCTTGGGGCCTAATAAACTAAATACGTATTATCGACAATTTCATGCAAGTGATCCTCCATATTTCTTTCAATTTTGGTCTTGAAAAGTGGTCTGCAACAACTCCAGAAAACAAGGAACTTAAAGAAATGTAATGAAAAAAATGTCCAAAAATGTTTCCGAGAGTGCGTGGTTTGCACATTCACAAATATCAATTTGCAGGAATTGATAAAGAATTAATCAAGAGACTACATGTAATTCTTCAAACTATGTCTTCGGAAATTTGGACAGTATACATAGGTAACCGCGCAATTATATATAAGTAAATATAACTGTTACTACATGCCATCTTCGGTCCATAAAGTAGGTATACATATATGTACCTACATGTATATACATGGTGCTAAAATGTTAGAGCATTATGCAGTTTTGCCTACAGGATAATTAGGTATCCGAAATTGCTCAGGAAGCCCGAAATAAAGATTAGTAGAAGTATTCCAGATCAGCAACAAACAAAGATGTTCTGCATATTTCTATATATCTAGCATAAATAAACGAAGTTTTCTAATATCCAAAGAATTGTTTGACGAAGCCAAATAATTGTTGGAAATAGGAGGCGCTTATCCTATTCATCACGTAAAACGCGCTATATTTTATCATATGACTGTTTATTTTTATATAAATAATTTAGTTTTAAACTTATTTTAAAAATAAAAACCGCAAAACAACTGAGTTAAGTATCGATTTTTGAGATGGATGATACCGGTTGGTCCCATAGTTCGGCGCTCTGCTTGCGTCCTCCAGAGGCGACTCGATTTGTGAATTAAAATTTCTTGCTATTCAGAAAATCCGCGGATTTGATTTTCAAATCCGGATTTAAAAGTCGAGTAAAAATGTGCGGATATCCGGATTTTTCGGATTACGGATAGTCCGGATTGCATTCCCTACCACCAACCCGCACTGGGCCCGCGTGGTGGATTATGGCCCATTCCCTCTCTTAGAGAGGAGGCCTGTGTCCCTGCAGTGGGGAGATTAAAAAAGTCTGATGATGATGAGGAATATGGTTAAAAATAGCCGGTGCCATTCCAAATAAATTATAATATGGAAACTACTACTATACTTTTCCAGTAAACATTACTGAAAATCTGCAATTTTGTTGAAACTTGAACTCTGGGCCATTGTAATGAACTCATAAATCATTACATAGTATAAAACAAAGTCTCTTCCCCCTACATATGCTTGAATCTTTAAAACTACGCGACGGATTTTGATATGGGTTTTTTTAATAGATAGAGAGATTAAAGAGGAGGTTTATATGTATAATAATACATGCATAATATATTTAATATCACCGTTGCACCTGTGCGAAGCTGGGGCGGGTCGCTAGTTAAATTATATATCTATAGAAGCCTCACATAGTTAATAGAGATTCACAATGAAAACAACTATTTTTTGTTGTTTTTTTTTAAGTTACATATTTATTACTTTGTGTAATTTATTTCATCATTACTGCTCTCAAAACGGTGAAGGAAAACATCGTGAGGAAACCGACATGTCCTTGAACCAAAAATTCGAAGACGTGACATCCACCAATCCGCACTGGGCCCGCGTGGTGGACTATGGTCCATTCCCTCTCTTAGTGAGAGGAGGCCTGTGTCCCTGCAGTGGGAACATTAAAAGGCTGATGATGATGATGATTTTTAAAGTTAAAAGTCTGTCTTAACAGTAAAAGCCTGAAAACTCCGCATGTGGAACTTTTTATTTAATTTTTAAGTTATTAATACTTGTTTCATTGCCAAATAAACATGTCATCTTTCTTTCTTAACTTACTTATCTAATAATAAAACAACTGGCCTGTTGGTCTAGTGGCTAGCAACCCTGACTGCTATACTGAAGGTTGTGGGTTCAATTCCCACCCAGCACAAATGTTTGTGTGATGAGCACGATCATTTGTTCTGTGTCTGGGTGTAATTTATCTATAATATGTATGTATTTAGAAATATATAAGTATATTTATCAGTTGTCTAGTACCCATAACACAAGCTCTGCTTAGCTTGGGACTAAACGGCGTTGTGTGATAGTTGTGGAATATAATATTATAGTAATATTCAATTACACAACAGAATTACTGGATGTCAACAGAGCTTTTGGGTTTAAATTTTTATTTAAGTTACTATTGTATCTGTCATTGCATTAGCATTTATTTGTTATTCACATTTATATGTATATACATTTATTTTTAATTTCTCCCGGGTCCCTACGGTTTGCTGACAACTCCTTGAGGCGCGCGGGAACAGTGCGCGCCGTCGACCACAGGGCTTCATCTGGACGGTTACCAGATAATGAAAATTGTTTGTGTTTGTATATGTTACATAATACTGTGATAACTGTTTGCAGCCGAGTCCTTCAGTACACCGCGCTCAGCTCAAGTTGTTCAGTGAGCTCACAGTGACTCATCTAGAGAACATCAGTATATCTGATGTCAGCCATGTTGAATGCATTGCTGTCAAAGAAGAGTTACCAGATGTCTGTGAGAGACTAGACGATGTTGTTGAACCAAAAGCGGAACGTTTGGAATATGGTATGTTTATAAGAACTTTTAATTGAATGATAAAGGATAAACCTATAGCTTGTATTGAAATAGCGTTTATTACAACAATATATATTGATATTTTTGCAATAAATATTTTGGTCTCTTCGACATTTAACACCAAACTTTCGAAATTAGGAGCAGTGAACCCATTATCATCATTATCATGTTATTACTCATCTTTTTTTAGATATCTATGTATATATGAAAAAGAAAGTCGTATTAGTTACTCCACTTATAACTCAAGAACGGCTGAACCGATTTAGCTGAAAATTGGCAGGAAGGTAGTTTAGAGCCAGGAGAAGGACATAGGATACTATTTTTTTTTTAATTATATTTGCTAACTAGCTGTGCCCGCGACTTGTCCGCGTGGAATAGTTACTTTGGGCATCATATTTATTTTTGCAAACAACCTCAGATTTATAAATTATAGCTGTTACCCACGACTTTGCCCGTGTCAATTTCTGTTATTAATTTAAACAATTTAGTTTTTAAAAGAACATAATTATCTAAAAACTTCATAGAGCTACACTTGGGCATGCCATAATCTCGGCGGTAAGTCCCCTCTTTGAGGCGTGGTGGATAGACATCACGCAGGACATGACGCAGGTTCTCACCGGACATGGGAAGTTCAGGAGATTCCTGCGCCGGATTCGTGCGGAAGAGACGCCCGGGTGTCGCCACTGGGTGTCCAGCACGGAGGACACGGTGGAGCACACGGTGGAGGTGTGCACTGCTTGGGAAGAGCATCGCCGTGTCCTCGTGGGGGTGATCGGCGGCGGCGACCTCTCGCGCCGGGCCTTGGTTCAGGCCATGGTCCGCAGCGAAGAAGAATGGCAAGCGGTCGCCTCCTTCTGCGAAGCAGTAATGCTCGTAAAGGAGGAGGCCGACCGCATAAGGCAAGGGCAAAAGCGCCCTCGCCGTAGCCGTCGCCACGCTGGCTTGCGGACGGTGAGCAATGGGTAGCTCGCCGTCCGGTTGTCTGGTAACAGTCCAAACCGAAACCAAGTCGTCGACGGCGTGCACTGCTCCCGCGCGCCTCAAGGTGTTGTCAGCAAACTGTGGGGCTCTTCAGGGTCGAAACATCCTGCAGCCGAGGGTTGGTGCGAAAGCGTTATACCGGAGCTCTGGGAATAAGGCAAGGGAGGAACGGGGTAGGTTGTTTAGTCAGTAAGAGTCTGACGCTGTTTCCCGCTCCTCCCAAGAGCGGGATTCGTCATTGGATGATTTTTACCTACCATAAAAAAAAACCCTCCGCGCCGCCCGCTAGCAACCCCTCTCCTCGCCCGCCGGCCAGGCGGCGCATCATGCGGCGCGTGTGAATTTTATATCGGAGTTATTTTAAAATTGTAATATCTTTTAAGATGTTCATTGAAAATAAGTGATGTCAATGACAATTTTGTTCACAATTACATACTCTTAATCAACAACACATTTATTTGGATAAAGTTTAATATTACTATGTTGATACAACTCTAACAAATAATTGGTAATAATGCATTAATTTTGGCCAAATTTTATACCCATAAAAACGGTTCTAGTGAGTTAACCTTAAAAGATAGACATATACTGTCGCGGACATTTTTTTAGATCATTTTAAGAGGAATAATTCTTTTCTACATATTTTTTTGGTATCTTCTACCGTTTTCGCAGCGCACGCAACGGAAGCCCTCAAAGATGAATATTTTCCCCCGTTTTTTCCACATTTTCCATTGTTTCTTCGGTCCTATAAGTCACAGCGTGATGTTATATAGCCTAAAGCCTTCCTCGATAAATGATCTATTCAACACAAAAAGAATTTTTCAAATCGAACCAGTAGTTCCTGAGATTAGCGCGTTCAAACAAACAAACAAACAAACAAACTCTTTAGCTTTATAATATTAGTATAGATTCTGAACTCTACTCTCCCACCGAATAGGGTAGATTAGGGTAGAGTAGAGTAGAATAATCTGTTGCCGGGAGCGAAGCCACGGGCAAAAGCTAGTTTTGGATAAACAGATATCTTGTGGATATTATAGATAATATCCACAACCTTCTATAGAAATCAAAACATAAATTTGTGTAAGAGTAATTTAGTAAAGACCTCTGAAAGTCTGCTATTTTACTAGCCTTCTGCCAGCGGCTTCACCCGCGTAAAAGTAGGGTTCTCCATACAAAATTTAAACCCCCATTACATCCCTTTAGGACCAGAATTTTGAAAAACCCTTAGTGTTCGCCTACGTCATAAAAGAACGCCTTGTGCAAAATTTCACGTTCCTAGTCCCAGTAGTTTTGCTGTGCGTTGATATGTCAGTCAGTCAGTTTCCTCTTTTATATATATATAGATATAGAAAAGTACTTCTATAGAAACTTAGCGCATCTAATTGAGATTGTAAATGATGTCATTAAAAAAAAATCCTTAAGAGTTTAATAAAAACCACGTATTTCCTGGAACAAGTTTTGTGAAACAGTCGAATAAATTTTAGAATTACCGAACACATTTTGCTATTCATTTTTAGGGTTCCGTAGTCAAAAAGGAACCCTTATAGTTTCGCCATGTCTGTCTGTCCGTCCGCGGATAATCTCAGCGACCTTTAGCACTAGAAAGCTGAAATTTGGTATCAATATGTTTATCAACCATGCCGACAAAGTGCACAAACAAAAAGTGGTAGAAAATGTTTAATTAGGGCACCTCCCCTACACGTAAAGTGGAAAGTGATTTTTTTTTTTCATTTCTACCTTAACATGTGATATATTGTTGGATAGGTATTTAAAAATGATTAAAGGTCCTGTAAAATAATTTTTTGATAATGTAAATATTTTCGGAAATAACCGCTCCGAAAGTAAAAAAATGAGGCGTCCGGATCCGGCCTCTAACTTTTGAACCATAAGTTTCAAAAATATGAAAAAAATCTCCAAAGTAGAACTAGTAAACTTTCTAGGAAAATTATTTTGAACTTGATAGGAAGAACCGTTTTTGAAAAATTAAAAAAAAACGTTCTGAACTAATTTTCTAATTTAACCGTACATGCAAATTGGGTTACTAATTTTTACACGGGCTACTGGGTTCTGTTACATTGTGAGAAATTTGTGGCGGATGGAAAACTACGGAACCCTACACTGAGCGTGGCCTGACACGCTCTTGGCCGATTTTTTTTATGTATAAGAAGATGCGATGCACATACTTAATTATGTTACAAGAAATAAGGACCAATTAGTATCAGTTCACAGATTCAGACGTCGTGTATTGTTGATGCAGTACGGTTTACTTCTTCTCAGAGTGATCGTGGTCATCATTGTGGATCACCATGAGTGATCATCTTGGTCCTACGGCGCCATTCATCGCCGACTGCAGCTTTCCGGGTGCATTCGTAGACCGAGCACTTAGTTGCGGCCTTGATCTGGTCTGTCCATCCCATTGGTGATCTACCACGTGGCCTGGTGTTCTCAACTTTGCCCTGCACTACAAGGGAGCGTTCAAGTATTACGTAACGCAATTTTTGCAGATTTTGGACCCCCCCTCCCTCCGCTTGTAACGCACCGTAACTTTTTCCTGTACCCCCCCTCCCCCTCTCTAAACGTTACGTAACATTCAAAGTGAGCATATTTACCTAAACTTTTCTTTATTTTTCAGTTTTTTTTAGCCGTTGTCGAAGACCAGACTAATACAATCCAGGGATTTCTAAATGAAAAGTACCACGTATATGAAAAGGGTTGCCATTTTAGGAGTTTTGATTTTCTAATTTTTTATTTAAAAAAAAACTGTTACGTAACGTGTAGTAAGAAAGACCCCCTGTCCCTGTAACGCATCGTAACGTTTTACGAGACACCCTCTCCCCTCCAAATCGCGTTACGTAATACTTGAATGTCCCTCAAGACGCTCTATGGAGTCATTACCACGCCGCGATTCATGGTCGAAGAAGGTCAAAATGCGCGACTGCACTGTGGATGATAGACGCCGTCTGATGCAGAGTTCTTTAATTATGGATACTCTGTCCATGATACTCTTAGTATCCGTCTCCAGTACCACATCTCCAACACTTCAATTTACGGTCGAGTGGTCGAAAATTTTAATATATTGGGCCCTTGTTATAATCGGACTTCGGATCCATCCAGCGCATGTATTAACAAGTAGCTCTTCACTGTTTCTGCTTACAGAACTAGAACTGGAACCTCTAAACAATAGCTGTTCACTCGCAGAACATGTACCAGCACAACCGTCGGAGCCGGGTTTAGAATATGATGTGCCCTTAGTAGAGATCAAAATGGAAGTGGAAGAAGAACAAGCAGTACCGAGGAAGAAGCGAAGAGTCAGTGACACGACACGTGAGTATTAGTTAGTTGATTTATTAACAAGATACAACTAGCAGAGTTGTCAAAAGTGTATAGACCGGTCTCTTCAGGGCTGGGTTCATAATGACTAGAGTAGTGTAGAGTTGTAATCTAGAGTCGTTGTTTTATGACTCGAGTAGCTACCCTAGAGTTAAACCAAGTGACTCTAACTTCGAGCAGGGTAGGCTGGAATAAGCTATAGACAATAGAACTTGACGTTTGCGTTAAAAAATGCGAGTGTAGGGTATCTACCCTGTGACGTCATTAGAGTTAACTCCAACCTCAAAGAACGCCAACGCTGTGACCACCTCGTAAGGGTGATTGGCGGCGGCGACCTCTCGCGCCGGGCTGGTTACTAAATTAAACTCTTGGGCACTGCCGTAAATAGCATTTTCTGCGCCCTGTGCGAGCTTCTATAACTGCGCTCCCGAAAGTATACGCCCTGTGCCTGGGCACCGGTGGCACCGCCCTATTTACGCCACTGCTCTTGCGAAGCCGGCATTCGCACACCTTTCGTCTTTCTATTATGTCTCAAATTACAGTATTCAAAAGTATTAATCATACAGGGTCGGCCGCTGCGAAGAAACGAAATCTGCACATGAGAGGGAAACAAATAGAAGATGCAATTACAGAAAATCAGAAGAAGATTGAAGAGGACGAAAAAGTTGCCCAGAACGTGCCAAGCAGTTCATCCAAACTAGCGAAACTCCAAGAACCTTTCATTGGTGTTACTTCAGACACAAATACTAGTAAAAAACGTGTTAGAACAAAGCACACTGACGAAAAACCTTACAAATGTGAAGAATGTGAGCGCAGTTTTAGTCAAAACGTTTTCTTAATAAGACATATTCGTACGCACACTGGCGAAAAACCTTACAAATGTCACCTCTGCCAGGCTTGTTTTAGCGAAAACGGTAACTTAATGCGACACCTCCGTACGCACACTGGCGAGAGACCTTACAAATGTGAAGAATGTCAGCTTTGTTTTAGTCAGAAGAGTATTTTAAAAACGCACATTCGTACGCACACTGGCGAAAAGCCTTACAAATGTGAAGAATGTCAGCTTTGTTTTGGTCATAAGTCAATTTTATTATGTCATATGCGTACGCACACTGGCGAGAAACCTTTTAAATGTGAAGAATGTCAGCGTCGTTTTAGTGAGAAAAGTAGTTTAATTAGACATGTACGTTGTAAACACGCTGCCAAGCCATGAAAGTGAGATGTCTAGCTAGCGCAATTCTAATTTTGTCTTTTAACCTAATTGGACCTGCAATTGGACGTCTACATACGCTGACAACTCCTTGAGGCGCGCGGGAACAGAGCGCGCCGTCGACGACCTGGCTTAGTCTGGTTATTTACCGTCGCTCGCCGTCCGCAAGCCCGCGCCTGCGGTGGCCGTATATCAGGATCGGAATCCCGGCGGCGTCTGGGGCGGACCTCCTCCTTGGCATAACAAGCCATGGTCATAATATTAGCCTTTCAAATTTCTTTCAGAAAACGTATTTGCACTTGTCAAAAACCTTACAAGGGGGCATTCAAGTATTACGTAACGCAATTTGGGGGGGCTGGGGTATCTTGTGAAACGTTACGATGCGTTACAGGGACGGCAGGGGGTCTTTCTTACAACACGTTACGTAACATTGTTTTATTTTTCAATCAGATCAAACAATCAATCAGATCGGGCCGGCGAGGGGCTGGGGGAAGTAGAGTGCATTGATGCTACAAGTTGTATCAAGATATTACACTGTATCATTACAAGGTGCGCATTGTAATGCTCGGTTCTGCTCCTTCACTGATGTAATTCTCAAATCTGTAACGTTATATTACACGCGAATGCTCCCGGAGAGGGAGCTCCTTTACGTAGTATCTACTTTTCATTTAGGAATCCCTCGATTGTATTAATCTGGTCGTCGACATCAGCTAAAAGCTAAAAAATTAAGAACAGTTTAGGTAAACATGGTCACTTGAGTGTTACGTAAGGTTTAGAGAGGGGGAGGGGGGGGTACAGAAAAACGCTACGGTGCGTTACAAGGGGGGGGAGGGGGGCTCAAAAATCTTCAAAAATTGCGTTACGTATTACTTGAACGCTCCCCAACGGTAGTATTCATAAGTGTTTAAAGGTGAAAATTCTTATGACGCGATTTAGGCTTTTGTATGTATTTGTTGTGACTTGACATATCGTAAACAGTTTGTGTACAAACCAAGCTGTGATTCAAAGTAAAAGAAAGTAATGTGTAAGTTCTTCTTAGTCATTTACAATGAATTTATTTTTGACAATTATAATAAACTTACATTGACAATGAGGGTGTTCTAAGATGTCATTCACCAGGTGGCAGCACTGAGGCGTCAGGTCCAAGCAGCTGTCAAAACGCTTATGTTACTGACATTAGCTAGACATCAACGTCAACGTCATATATAAGTTTTCAAAGTAAAAGACCTGACGGCTAAGTGGCGCTAGCTGGTGGTGTGAATATTTCTAAACACCCTCATTACAATAAATTTAATTTTGACATTACAATGAATATAACTATCTTGACATTTGTATTGAATTTATATTATTATCCCTAATGAATTCTAGTATTTTTAACAATCTATAATGAATACGGTACGCGGTCGCCAGTCCAGAACCTTTCGGCCCCAGCGGCCATCTGTTCTGCGTGCAATGTGCCCTGCCCATTGTCACTTAAGTTTGGCGATTCTTTTCGCTATGTCAGCAACCTTGGGTCTCTTGCGGATATCTTCATACCGGAAGACGTAGCGTCGGAAGACCTCCCATAAGGTGGACCGACGACCTGGTGAGGGTTGCTGGAATTCGATGGATGCGAGACGCACGGGACCGGTCGTTGTGGCGACGTTTGGGTAGGCCTATGTCCAGCAGTGCACGTGTTTCGGCTGAATTGATGATGATAATGAGTTTTATCTTAACATTGAAATTTAAATTTTTGACATTTATTAATCGATATATTTTGACCTTTATAATGAACTAGCGACCCGCCCCTGCTTCGCACGGGTACAGATATTGAATAGTCATAGTTATTTATTGGTAAGGGATTCTTACAAGTGTGAACCAACTGTTACGTCAGGATGGTCACAGTAAAACAAGGATACTTCTCATTCAACAAGTTTATAATTATAATTCAAATATTACAGCAGCGAGTAATTTTCTCATAATCTTATTTGCTTAGCAACCGTAACTAAGGAGACTTATGAAAGGAAAACTGTCAACACAGCGGCTTTTATAACACACACGAATACATTACTATTAATTTACAATTGAATAATCTAATGAAATGGCTCGTTAAATATTAATTATTAACAATAATATATATCAAAGAATAATGCACAATATAATAACTTTTACTAATTATTTGATGTACCGAAAGCTGACAAGCGGAAGGCGCTATAATCGTTTATTTATAAATGTTCGGGTCAATAGACCAAGAAGTTACAATGTCAAGTATGTAGGTACTAAAGAGTTGTCATGTCGAGCTGGTATATGACGAACCCGAAGTCTGTAACACAGATCATAGGTTTATGGGATGTTATACAATATTCAACGAATTATTTCGAATATGATATTACAATGTCAAATGATACAAAAATAAAGAGAAAATATCAAATAAACAGAATACAAATACAAAATAAAAGTCAAATCACAAGTTAAATTAAAAATAACAAAAAATGTCCCAAAAATTTGGATTCCGAATAAATGTCAAAGTTAAATCATAAAATAAAATAATTTATTATGCATGTATTATGTAAACCTTCCTCTTGAATCACTCTATCTATTAACCTTTTCACCGCCATGCACTTCTATAGAAGTTCGGGATTTTCGTGCCACCAGCGCCACAACTTCTATAGAAGTTGTTCATTTTAACTGTCTTATTAAAAAAAAAATACTGTGATTAAAAGCTTTGGTTTATTTTATTGTTTAAGATAGCACTGTCTACTACCCTGTTTTTTATTTTTCTACACAAAATAAGCCCTAGTTTGTCCTAAAATCGGCAAAAACAGAAACTCCGAATTTTGTTACTTTCCTCAGAACGCCAATCACTTCATATCAAGTTGGCCAGTGATGTGCCGTGAAAGGTTGATTTCACCATTGAAATATTTATAAATACAGAAAGTTGCGAATATCGAAAACAATTTGAGGTCAATAAAATATGAACTAAGTTATCTACTTTATTACAGAGGATAGTAGATGAATTTCGACCTTCAGGTAGATGCCGATACGTAATTATAAAGTTGTTACTAATTCTTGTCGACAGTTATTTTCCCATCCCTACAAAACAATTGGTCGTCTATGCCCCTGTGCGCCACCGAGTGCCACGAACTACTATAGAAGTTGATCAGTGACGTCATAGGCGTGCGGCTGTCAAGGTCACTTTGGCGTAGTGCAGCACAAAATCGGATTCGCTCGCACGCATCTTTCTTTCTTTCACTTGCAAATAGAAAAATGAGTGAAGAACTTGATTCGGACGAACTTCTGAAAATTTTGCAAGGTGTGGAATCGGACTCGGAGTATTTTGTGGAGAATATTGAACCAGAAGATAATTCTGAGGTATGTCTAACTGGATGATAATAATAATCAAAGAGTAGGAATTCAATAAGTATGTAAAATGTTCGGTGAACCCAGTATCGGATCATTGGTTTAGAAGATAGGTGGGAACATTACTTTTCACAAGAACTAAGATTGTGGCGCCCCCTAGTGAGTTGCAGCTATGACACCATCTAAGAACATGAACTCATTAAACACAAACCTGCTATTGAAAACCGCATCAAAATCGGATCATTAGTTTAGAAGATAGGTGGGAACATTACTTTGCACAAACACAAACATCTCTCAACCTAAACGCATATAGGTACCTGCTCCGTTCCGTCGTGGGTAAATAGAGAAACGCAATCTTTGCGGGGTCGCGGGGTCCCCCGCGCGCAGATGGGTAAACGCTACCGATACATGAATTAAGAAAAGAACAGAAACAACACTTAAAAAACAATGCTTTGATAAGTACACGGCTACAAGCGTGATAGAATTTAAATATATACTTATCTACTTTCCATTTCAAAAAACACTTTAAAAACAATTCAAAATTCTGCCACTTAGATACCTACGGTAAAAAACGTTGACTGAAGTTATTAAAAAAACACAGGTATAATCAAAAATAGAAGAAAGAAAGACCATAGACCCCATCCCTGATCAGAATCGAATTCAACGTGCCCTCAGTGCCAATAACTTGATATGAAGTTAAAGAATGAGATCATGAAACAAATAGAGATGTACCCCATTCCTTGTAGTTCTAATTGAGTTATGTATTACTTTTCTTTGATACTCATAAATTATACTGTTTTTTCTTAGTAAGGATACTGTGTATAAAACAAATGTGGAAATATTTAATCAGTTTTTAATTATACCTATTCGTAAAATCAACTTTAAATCTTAACTTTACGCGTACAAATCTTATTCATCGATATGACGATATCCCCATCACTACTGTTTACTGTACATTTAGTTATACATTTATAGCTTGGCGCTCGGCGAGGCATTGCGTTTTGTGTACGTTGGCGGCGAAAAGGTTAAAAAAAGCCGCATCAAAATCCTTTGCGTTTAGGGAGGAAGTGACTTTGTTTTATGTTATGTAATGTAATGTAATAGATATAATAAAGAGGTAAAGTTTGTTTTTTTGTTTGTAGGAGGTAATCTCTGGAACTACTAGTCCGATTGGAAAAATTTTAACAACAATAAAAAACTGCTTTACTCCTGAGTGACATGGGCTACCTATATTTTATGTACGCGGGCGAAGCCGCTGACAAAAGCTAGTATACTATGTAATGATTTACTTCTGACAATGAAAAAATGTGAATGAATGAGAAAATGAAAAAAATGTGTTTAAAAATTTAATGACTCAACGGCAATGACTATTTTTATGTCTTAGTTGTAGTCTTATTTTGTGTTTTATTTAATTCGATTTTTATAGCTAATGTCAATTTTTTCTAACTTGTACTATCTACTTAATTTTATACAATTTCTGCGCTCGACAGGGTCCATGTGCACTTATAAAACTATTTTTAAGATCTTATGTAGGTAACATATGTGTTAAAGCAATAAAGAATTGAATTGAATAGTCGTTCACTCTGACCGAGTGAATAAATAGGTAATATTTATTCTACAAATAGGTAAAACAATACACTTTTAACATTACTTTTGACTTTTTAATAAAGTGTTCCCTATACTCTCACCTGGGCTTCAAGTCTGCTATTATAATAGTGTCAGAATAGTCGATCATTGATTTCAAAATGGTTGATTTTGACAAGTTTGGTAATCTACTGTAATAAAATTTTGACAAGTTTGGTAATCTACTGTAATAAAATTTTGACAGTTCCTTTAATCACTGACTTACGATTAGAATGTTATAGTGCAGTTATTGTTTTAAGTACTTTACAAAACAGCTCTTACCTACTACAATTCTATTACGACACCACTAACCGTCAAATGATCAGCCATTGTATAAATGGGAAAACCCCGTAAACACAATGGCGGTTGTCCGAGGCTTGCCAGAGCTTGGCAAGCGTGTAAACCTACCATGACGTTCACACCGGCGCTCGCGCTAATCCATCGGCTGTCGGTTAGAAAGCTGTCAGTTGAAAGTAAAACTCCATATGTAGGAAAGTACTACTTTCAGAGTATGAGTAATGAAATAGTACATTTTGATACAAGTGCAGGAAGTTTGTCATTGCGACCGAGGCGAAATTCGCACGAGCCGTAGGCGAGTGTGTTATGGAGCCGAGGGCTGCAATGACAAATCTGCACGTGTGTCAAACGACGTTTTTCAATACACTTACGACTTGTGAAATAAAGAAAGAAAGAAAAAAATTTTAATCGTATCTCAAACATACAGTAGAAATTTAAGAAATATATAAGTATAGCATTCAAATCTGCTCTGGTCAATTTCTAATTTCGTGGGGTCGTCCAGCGACTCTGGGGGACGCCTCGCGCCTGATTCGATAAACTAAGTAAAACAAAATAATCACCCGTGACCGTGACGATAAGGAAGGAATAAAAAAGCCCTTGTTGTGATAAACTCAAAAAAGCACTTGGGTGATATACATGCTATATTGAACCTAATAGGAGTGCGATAAGAGGCAGTTTTCGAGTAAGTGTATTGAAAATTATATTTTCCCCTTCATAAGCAGTGACGAGAGCGAGAGAATCATCACTACTATATGGCCCGGTATCCACCAAAGCGGAGAGGAGAGGAGACGAGAGGAGATGTGCCGCGAAGCTGGCAGGTTATTTCCACCAAAGCGGAGAAGAGATGCGTTGCGGAGAGATGTGAGCTTTGTAGCAGAGATGTGAGCTGTGAGAGATCGAAAACAGTCAAGTTCTGTCTACGAAAGGAAGACGTCATGCGAGGCGCGCGGAGAAGGCAGCGGGGTGAACGGTGCGCGAGCACCGTTCACCCCGTGCGCAGGAATTGCACAATTTGATTCCGCCATCCCAATTTTACCTACGGACATCCCGGCGTACGGCAAGTATCCACCCTTACGTTGTTGAGGCACTAAGCGTTTTGCCTCGTCGTTTATACCGCGTACATCGAGGGACTGGAACAGTTTGCCGGCTGCAGTCTTTCCGTCCAATTATAATTTAAGTGTCTTCAAGGCTAGAGTGAATAGGCTCTTAATAAACTAGTGCGCCTTACCATCAACGATTTATATTTTATATTTGTCCACAACTATCACACAACGTCATCTAGTCCCAAGCTAAGCAGAGCTTGTGTTATGGGTACTAGACAACTGATAAACATACTTATATATTTCTAAATACATACATATTATAGATAAATTACACCCAGACACAGAACAAATGATCGTGCTCATCACACAAGCATTTGTCCTGGGTGGGAATCGAACCCACGACCTCCCACATAGCAGTCAGGGTCACTAACTACTAGACTGACAGGCCAGTCAAACAATTGCATCACTGCTTACCATCAGGTGGGATCGCAGTCAAGCACTAGTTTATTGCAATTAAAAAAAAAAAAACTGACGCGCTGCGTCCCTCCCTACACACACTGTGCACACTTATCAGTCGCGGCGGTCTGCCGCGGCTGATGGACGCATCCTATACTTTGTTTTCAATTTCAGCTAAACAATTATAGCGTAGTAGATACGTCCTAGTTTTAGGCTCGATTATTTCAAGCTAACTAGAATTATTGCAAATTAATTCGTGTGGTGGATATTATGATGTAACATAGATGTAGCTTTGTTTATCAAACGTCAGCGCAACCGGATAATATGGAGAAATATTCGAACAGGCGCGATCTCGACAAAATTAACCTGAGAACTTTACCGAAGCAAAGGTAATCGAGAAGGCCAACTCGTTACACTTGCTTTCAAATAGAGCAAACACATTAAATATGATACATCTGCATTCCAATAGTAAGTATTAACTTATTACAAAGACATGCTCAAAGAACTAAGTATCCAAGCCGAAAACTTAAATAAAAAATAATGACACTTCAGGCGAGTAGGGATGTTAACGTTTCTTGTTTTGAAGATTAATGGGGGAATCGATTCGAATTGAAGTCTTAAGAATCGATCCAGTTATTTAACGAGATCTAATAAATCGATTGCCTAAAGATCGATATGTTGATTGGTGGTTTGGTATTGATACTTCTATAAAGCACCGTGCAGGAAATCCTATACTGAACGTGTGTTAGATGACAAGTGGATATAATTCGAGGCAAATAAGTTGATATGAAATGGTCGCCTTTTCTATGGTTACGCGCAGACGCCACTGTGCTGCCCTTCAATTGAGACACGAAATTCTTCCAAAGTATTATGCCGCACGTTGCAATCTATCATGCGACACTATAATGATAACTTAAGAAAAAGATTAAAAGATTTGAACGTTTTTAAATAATAATATAGTTGAATGCGTTTTTGGCTGAAATTATGATTATGATGACGATCCAATAGGAAAAAATCTTAAAAATCGAGATTTCAAATCGAGATTTTGAATCATACTCAATCGAGATTAAGCCTCTATAGATTTTACAAAATTGTTTCTTTGATTTCATATCGCCATCCCTACCCATCTGTCAGGCATGTCGTTTGAATTTGACATATTTGTTTTGGACATAGTTTTCTGTGGACATACTGTGAGACTCGTTTGTTCAAAGAAATAATAGTATAATTTTAAATTGAAATAAACATTTTGATATTTACATAATTAGTAAGAAAAGTAAAATGGAAAAGCTGCCAATGTGTAGGCTGTGTTTAGAGGAGAACGTTCGCATGTATGTAGTGATAAACAAAGACTTGCATGCGCTGTATGAAAGGCTGACTGATAATCCGGTAAGTTTTATCCTGGACTTATATTATAACAGTCTCGTATTTACCTCGAGTAAGAATCAACACTCTCTCTGTGAGTAGAGGTGCACAGTAAGCAAAGCTAACCACTAGCTGTTGTCCTGAAGAGCATCGTTCCCTTGCAACTTTCACAATGTATTTGTGTACTACATTCAGATTTTTGAGAGATTCAGATTTTCAGATTCAAATAGGTATTTTGAATATTTGACTGGACTGATAGTTAGTGGACCCTGACGGCTATGCTAGAGGTTGTGGGTTTGATTCCCATCCCAAACAAATGTTTGTGTGATGAGCATGATCATTAGTTCTGTGTGTGGGTGTAATTTATCTGTAAAATATCTGTGTGTGTAGTTCTCTTAACACAAGCCCTGCTTATAATGGGACTAGACAGTGTTGTATGTATGTAGTTGTGGAATATAATTATTTATTTTTTTAATAATTCATGTACACACAATGGAAAATAAGAAGAATACAGAAAAATAGGTACAGGGGTGATGCTTATTTCTAAAGAAATTTCCTCTAGCATACCTGCGAAAGGAGAATTAGAAAAATAGAATAGGAGACTTTGTGTGTAACTGAAAAGGAAATTTAGTACACACACAATAATTAATAAATAGGCAATGAAATAATATTGAATGTAAATATACTACTAAGAATATACACATACACAAAGTAAAATAAATGTCATTTATTTATTTATTCTTAGGAAAGCTTACAGACTAATGATAATAATAATAAAAAGAGTTGTAATTAGCCCATCAGACGTAGCCAGAGCAGTTCGTCCGTTACCAAATTGGAAGTCTCCAGGACCGGACGGACTGCACAACTTCTGGCTAAAATGGTACATCAGCGTACACGCGCTCCTGGCATCTCAATTCCAGTCATCTTTGGAATCTGGTTCTCTACCCCAGTTTTTAACAACTGGTATCACCCACCTGCTCCATAAGACAGGTAGTCCCACGGAACCCAAGAATTATAGACCAATTACATGTTTGTCAACGGTCTATAAACTTCTTACATCCATCCTGAGAGCTAAAATTAATGCACATATAGATAAAAACTCAGTTATGTCCGCCTCTCAGAATGGATGTAGGAATGGGTCTCGTGGTACAAAGGAGCTACTCCTCATTGACATGGCCATAAGCCAACAGGTTCGTCGATCCCGCAGGGATTTGTCGACATGTTGGATAGACTATAAAAAGGCCTACGACTCTGTTCCACATACATGGCTCATGAAGGTGTTGGAGTTGTATAAAATAGATGCAACTCTACGCACCTTCCTTGAGTCATGTATGAGGCAATGGAGAACTGTCCTTTGCTATCCAGGATGTCGACCAATCCAGGCAAACGATGAACCAATATGGATTAAACGGGGAATATTTCAGGGCGACAGTTTGAGTCCACTTTGGTTTTGCCTAGCTCTGAACCCTCTAAGCACGTTGCTGGAGGATTCAGGCCTGGGCTATCAGTTGAGAAGAGGTGGTCAGGTCTTATCTCACCTGCTTTACATGGATGATCTGAAACTTTTTGCTCACAACAATTCGCAGCTGATGGAACTATTGAAGGTAACAGAAACTTTCAGTAGTGCCATCAGGATGGAATTTGGTGTGGATAAATGTGCAGTCATGCATGTAAAGCGAGGGGAGATTATGGAATCTGAGGGGATTCAACTCTCTGATCAGAGGCGGCGTAAGGCGTGGGCGACGTGGGCGACCGCCCACGGCCTCGCGGTCCAAGGGGCCTCGCGTCTCGGGGGCCCGTGAACGCAAATGTAGATATCATTACTCATCTAGGAATTACTAATATAAAAATCGGCTAGAAAATATCTGGCAATACCACCGGAGGCCCGACCACCTCTGTCGTTTGAATGAGGCCTACCTATTGGTCAGGTTTATCATCTAGCCCGAACACCAAGGAGAGTGATAATGGCGAGAGATGACTTGTTGTGTTCTGCAGGGATCGGTTCTACGACCACCCTTGTGGAACATTACCCTTGTGGACTACATGCTGCGCGGCTATTTTGTGACGTCGTCGGTCCTAGCACAGAGAAATTGTACCAGGCGGCGGTCTAACTAGCGACACGCGTGGTTGCGATAGTTGTTGGCAGGATTCAACAGTTGCGATTCGAGGTGGCGCTGTACAAGTCCGAGGCCATGTGGTTCCACGACCCTCGGAACAAGCTGCCAACGGGAGCCACCTAATGGAGGAGTTCGCATCGGCGTTGGGTCTACGATGATGTACTTGGGACTCGTCCTCGACAGCCGGTGGAATATTGACGAACATTTCCGACGTCTGGCTCCAAAACTGAATTGGACTGGGGCTACTCTCATGCGGCTCCAGCTGAACTTTGGGGGTCCAGAAGCCTCCAACCGGAGGCTCTACGTAATAATCGTTCGATCCTTGGCTTTGTATGGAGCGCCAGTGTAGGCGCCGTCACTGCAAAAGCAACCGAGGGCCCAGCATAACGCAACACAACGCCGAAGGGTTATGGCAATACGGATGTTGCGGGTATACCGCACAGTTTCCCGTGAAGCGGCAAGTCTCCTTGGGATCAGGAGGCAACAGTCCTTGCACACATGCACGATTTGTGCGTGGAGATGCAACACCAGGACGAAACTCCACTGCCGCGCCAAATCGCGGGATGGCGGATTAAGTTCCTGTCATGATGTTATGGCGACAGCGACTGTCTCAACACAGTCCTGGGCACGCCATAATATGGTGGTATGGCAAGTTCGGGAGGTAACGGCATTGGATTCGTGAGGATGTGACGCCCGGGTTTCGCCACTGTGGAGCCTGGAGCCTGGAGGACACGGTAGAGCACACAGTAGAGGTATGCTCCACTTGGGCGGGGCAAATTTGTCTTGTGGAGGCGATCGGCGAAGGCGATCTCTCGCACCGGGCCTAGGTACAAGCCATGTTCCGGACCGAATAGGGGTGGCAGGCGAACGCCTCCTTCTGCGAAGAAGTAATGGTAGCAAAGGAGAAGGCCAACCGCATAAATCAAAAGCAACCACGTCCCAGACGCCGCTGGGATTCCGATACCGATTTCCGGCCACCGGAGAACGTACGCGTAGGCGCGTAAAAATTTTCTCAAAAAAATCAGTCATTTTGCGTCGTCCATCAGGGGGCCTCGCAAAATATATCTTGCCCACAACAAAATTTGGTCTTGCCCCGCCACTGTCTCTGATTCCATACACCTTAGAGCCCTCTCCTCGACCGAAACCTACAAGTATTTGGGTATGTCGGAAGCGTTAGGCATTAACACCGCTGACGTGAAGCAAACGTTGAAGGAGCGTTTCTTTGGCCGCCTGAAGAAGGTTTTAAGCAGTCTTCTGTCAGGCGGAAATAAGGTGCGCGCCTTCAACGGTTGGGTCATGCCGGTCTTAATGTACTCTTTCGGCATACTCAAATGGACTCAGACCGAGTTAGACGCTCTGGATAGGCGGGTCCGTACATTGCTGACCGCAAATCGGATGCATCACCCACGGTCATCGGTGATGAGACTGTACATCCCGCGGAAGTGTGGAGGTCGAGGCTTTTGGAACGCAAAGACTCTACACAACCGCGAGGTGTGCAGCCTCAGAGGATATTTTCTCAAAACCGACGTGGGTATGCACCGCGATGTGGTCGCAGCGGACAAGGGACTCACCCCGTTGTCCATGGCTAAGGAGGACTGGCGCAAACCTGTGGTACTTACTACTGATGACCGCAAGGAAGTATGGAAAGGCAAGGAGCTCCACGGGCGCTTTTATAGGGCTCTACATGACCCAGATGTAGATTTTTCAGCGTCCGTGGCCTGGTTACGTTTCAGCGACCTCTTCGGGGAAACTGAAGGTTTTGTTTGTGCGATTATGGACGAAGTTATCTTAACGAATAACTATCGGAGACATATAATGAAGGACGGGACGGTGGACGTGTGTCGGGCATGCCATCGTCCGGGTGAGTCTATCAGACATATTATCTCTGGTTGTTCTCGTTTAGCTAACGGCGAGTACTTGCACAGGCATAACCAAGTAGCCAGGATTATTCATCAGCAACTTGCTTTGAAGTACAACCTGGTGGATTCTGAGGTACCGTACTACAAGTATGTGCCCGACCCAGTTCTCGAAAATGACCATGCCACGTTGTACTGGGATCGGTCTATCATCACTGACCGGACTATTGTAGCCAATAAGCCGGATATAGTGGTGATAGACCGATTAGCGCGCCGCACAATGATAGTCGATGTCACCATCCCACATGATGAAAACCTCGTGAAAGCTGAGAAAGAGAAACAAATCAAGTATCTCGACTTAGCACACGAGGTTGTCGACATGTGGAATGTGGACTCGGCTGTCATTGTGCCGATAGTTGTGACCGCCAATGGCCTTATAGCCAAAAGCTTCGACGACCATCTGTCGAAGCTGTCGTTGCGCGGTTGGATCAAGGGCCTGATACAGAAGGCAGTACTCCTCGACACGGCTCGTATTGTGAGGAGGTTCCTGTCTCTGGAGCCCTAACCACCGGTAGCTTGGACCCTGCTCCCGACACCGGCGGACGACTATTTTTTATATTTTTAAATGTTTTTTTTTTAATGTGTTTTTATAAAAAAATATTTAAAAATGTAAATAATATGTTTAGAAAAATAAATAAAGGGAATAATAATAACTTAATATATTTCTAAATTGCTAACAACAAGCTTCCGCCATTAGGTGACTATATAAAATTATATAACTATCGTAGGCTGATCCAAAAACCTCACTGGAACCTACAGAAAAGGTAAACATAGATAATATCTCAAATATTACACATATTAAATCTATATTAAACTAGTAATTATATTATTAACACATGAAAGAAGAAAAATAAAGGAACTACTTTTGAGCAAAGATTGTTTATCCCTTCGGAGAGTTCCAATGAGACTGTACACAAAAGCACTATATTTAAATTATGTTTATAAATTAAAAGGATATGCAATTTTAGGCAAAGTATTATTATAAAGTTCGACATTTACATCCGGGAGTCATCTTCAAAGAATTCATTCTAGTTAGTAGTAGTTTAGTTGCGTTCTTGCTGTAATAGTCACCGAAGTAGGTCACAGGGGTGAAGCCGTGGGTGACTCCCCACGGCTTCACCCCAAGAATACATACTATGTAATTATTATATTATAATGTAATTGGTTTAAAGTAGAAAAAAACACTCTCCAATGAAATTACTTAGTATGTACAAACTATTAAATATAATAGATAAAGCCGTGGTCGTATACCACTTTTTTTAATTTATTATTCTTATGGCATACGACCACGGCTTTATCTATTATATTTAATAGTTTGTACATACTAAGTAATTTCATTGGAGAGTGTTTTCTTGTTTCGTACTTTTTAGAGCGTGTTTTTAAGTAGTCGGGTGTTAGTTTTTAAACTTTATTTTTATTTAACATATTTTGGAGTTCTAAATAGGCTAGTAATATTTATATATTCAAAATCTACAAGTAAAGCGCTTTCAAATGATACCAAACACGGCATATTTATCTTAACTTTATTTTTTTACTTCGTATGTTTTGTCCGCTAGAGGGCGCCACATTAGATTTTGTGAAATCCCATATAGCCTATAACCAGCGGACAATTAAGACGCTTCTAATGATATGTCATTTGTCGAATTCTGATAAGTAGTTTAGAAGTTACGAGGGAACAGATGAACATCCACATGTGGGTATCCACATACATACATACATACATACAGGTCAAAATCATAACCCTCCTTTTGCTTCGCCGTAGTCGAGTAATCTACACTAATATAATAAAGAGGTAAAGTTTGTTTTTTTGTTTTTATGTTTTTTTGTTTGTAGGGGGTAATCTCTGGAACTACTGGTCCGATTGGAAAAATTTTAGCAACAATAGAAAGCTACTTTACTCCTGAGTGACATAGGCTATATTTTATGTACGCGGGCGAAGCCGCTGACAAAAGCTAGTTAAAGTATAAAAATAGTTAAAGACAAGTTTTGTTGCAGTTTGTAACTGGAGACAGTAGACCGATGCTCGCTTGTTTCATCTGCTGCACTAAACTAAAGCAATGCTGCCAACTGCAGAGAAAATGTCTGGAAGCTGAAGAGCGGCTCACTCAGATGATGAATGAGGATTATGAGGTGAGGTTTACCTCCAGGGTGGATTTTTGAGTTGAAGCAGTAAGGGCAGGTACCTAACCTTTGTGTTAGGAATAGTTAGTTACTATAAAAAAAAATAGTGTCAGAAGATAAAGACATGCAATTTTCTCAAAAACATTTTCACACCAGTGCCTGCGCGCGCATCTCTTTAATCCACCCTGTATAGATGAGACGCAGGAACAACAACTTCATTTTTCCTGAGGTCTGAATGTGGCTTGATATACAATGCAGTATAATGCAATTATCTCATACTTATATTATCTTTTTACAGCTAGATTCCCCTATAAACCAAGACCACTTTGGGTGTTTCAATGAGTTGACTATATCACCCATGGAGCATGTAAGCATAGAATCTGATGACGCATGTCAAGCAGAATGTGATCCTATCAAAGAAGAGTTACCAGATGTGTGTGAGAGACTAGATGATGTCATTGAGCCAGAGGAGGAACATCAAAGTTATGGTATGTTTTTGAGAAGTGGAAATTTAAATCTGTCCGTACCAATACCTAGTGAGGTAAAGTAGTTTGCATTATTCATCATTACATAGTATAAAACAATGTTGCTCACTGCTGTCCCTATGTATGCTTAGATCTTTTGAACTATGCAACGGATTTTAATGCGGTTTTTTTAAACAGATAGAGTGATTCAAGAGGAAGGTTTATTTGTATAACTAGCTTTTGCCCGCGGCTTCGCCCGCGTGGTATTGGGATTGGGGTTTCCGGGATAAAAAGTATCATGTGTCCTATTCCGGAGTGTATCTTATGCCTGTGCCAAATTTCATCCAGATCTGTCCAGCTGTTTTGGTGTGATTGAGTAACAAACATCCAAACATCGTGACTTTCGCATTTATAATATTAGAAATAAACATGCATAATGTATTCAATATCAGTACCCTTGCGAAGCTGGGGCGGGTCGCTAGTATATTTATAAAAAATAACTAACTATGGATCATTTGCTGATAACATTAGTTGAAATCTTGCTGTAATAGTCACCGAAGTAGGTCACAGGGGTGAAGCTGTGGGGAGAAGCTAGTAGATGATATCTGAAAATTTATGTTGTTTTGTGAACATTATATTTTGAAACATTATATGCGCTCCAAAACCAGGATACTACAAAAGGCTGAAGGGGCTGGACAGATCATGTCCGCCGCAAGCCCCACAAACTGAGCAACAAAATTACTTAAAATAGTTGCCTTGAGAACTGTCTCTGTGTCCAGTTGGTCCTGCCATCTCCTTTGCGGTCTGTCGTGACTCCAGCTCACTGGACATCTCAGTCACGACAGACCACAAGGGTTGTGGTGGAGCAAACTGCAAGTTCTAAGAAGTAGTGACCTGTAATTACACATTTAGTAAAGATAGAAAAGAAATTACTTACCATCTGTCCGGTTTCTGAAAGGAAGGTCTGACCCTGGTATGAAGGCTAAGAAGGAATGGAGTGTTTAGTTTAGTCAGTACGAGTCTGACACTGTTTCCCGCTCCGCCCAAGGGCGGGATTCGTCATTAGAAGCCAGCGGGCAGTTCGCGCGGCGCTAGAGCGGCGCAGTGTTGTATCAAGAAATGTCAAAAATGTGTTTTGGCTAAAAGATGTAAATCCCTACAGCCGCGCAAGGACACAAAAAAAAATTACAAAAAAAAAACCGCCTTCAAAAAAAGTTCCTACACTAAAAAGTTGAAAATAAAAATTTGGATTGCTGTAAAGAAACTTAATTTATAGGTAAACTTATTTCACATAAATATTTTGCAAATATTCAAAATTTGTTACTTACTACTACTTTAAAAAAAATACCATCAAATTGACAACCGGTTAAAAAGACATCCTTCATCGGAATTTTGGAGAACAGAGACAATGTCCCGGGAACTTGTATGACTATAGCAGAATATTCCAAATTGGTGTAACTACCTACTACCAAAAATCGGCGACATAATTTGCTCCTTCACAAACATATGTCGTTAGAAAGTAAAAAATTAAATGCCAATCATTGTGATTGGCGCGCGCCGCTCAAGCTCTGCTCCCCGCGCTGCTACCTTCGTGACTAGATCCAAATAATTCAGGAGGTTTAAAGAACTCGAAGTCAGCAGCAGCCGAGTGGCAGCGGCGCGTTCCAATGCATACACTTGACATTGCATTGAATATTTATCTTACTAACCTTACTAATATTATAAATGCGAAAGTTACGATGTTTAGATGTTTGTACTCAATCACGCCAAAACGGCTGGACGGATCTGGATGAAATTTGGCACAGGCATAGGATACACTCCGAAATAGGACATAGGCTACTTTTTATCCCGGAAACCCCAATACCACGCGGACGAAGCCACGGGCAAAAGCTAATACTTACATACTAGTCAGTTTCCCCAGTTATCTTGCTACATTTACAAACAATCATCTCTTCCTTGTTGCTTATTTGCAGAGCTAGAACTGGAAAATGTATACAGTAGCTTTTCAGTCGCAGAAGATGTACCAGCAAAACAGTCCGAGTCTGATTCAGAAGATAATGTGCCTTTAATGGAAATAAAAACAGAAGTGGAAGAAGAACAAGAGACACGTGAGTATTAGTGAGTCCATGAGAGAGCGAACAGGCCGACTGATGATACATGTGTGTGACCCGAGAATACATGTCCCGTGTCACGGAGTGCATCGACTTCCTGAAGCAGAAAGTTTGTGCATTGGCCAGTCGTATTCGGCGGCATAAGCGGCGGGTCGATCGATAATCGCATGTTCCGGAGCGATGAGAGGTGGGTGTACAGAGCTTGGGAGCAATGGAACACAGTCCTTCGCTATCGAGGATGACGACCAATCTGCAGGGACGATCAGCTTGAATGGATTCATCATCATCAACCTAGCGCCCGTCCCGGTTGCTACCTTGGCTTTCACCTCGGTGCCCGGGGTCCGCTTTCCTTCCTAGACGCCTCCACTTCGCTCGGACTTTCGCGGCCCTTGCCTTAAGCCCATTAGCACGCATGTCGTCCCTTACGACGTCGATCCAACGCCTCTTAGGCCTACCTCGTTTTCCGGGTCCCGGCGGAGGCGATCAGTTTAAATGGATTAGACGGGGAATATTCCAGGGCGACAGACGGAGTCCACTCTGGTTTTGCTTAGCTTTGAATCCTCTAAGCACGTTGTTGAATGAATCAGTCTTGGGTTATCGATTGAGAAGAATCCCATCTCCTTTTTATGGATGATCTGAAACTCATTGCCCCCGTCAAGTAACGACTGATGGAACTACTCAAGGTAACTGAAACCTTCATTAGTGCCATCCATCTGCATGGTCTCGACTTAGCTCACGAGGATGTCGACATGTTTTTTTTTTTTTTTTTTTTTTTTTTTTTTTATGGTAGGTAAAAATCATCGAATGACGAATCCCACTCTTGGGCGGAGCGGGAAACAGTGTCAGACTCTTACTGACTAAAGAACCTACCCCGTACCTTCCTTGCCTTATTCCCAGAGCCCCGGTGTAACGCTTTCGCATCAACCCTCAGCTCCGGTAGGCTTCGACCCTGCAGGGTCCCCACGGTTTGCTGACAACTCCTTGAGGCGCGCGGGAACGGAACGCGCCGTCGACGACTTGGGCTCGGTCTGGACTGCTACCAGACGACCGGACGGCGAGCTACCCATTGCTCGCCGTCCGCAAGCCAGTGTCTACGGTGGCCGGATATCGGCAGAATCGCGGCGGCGACGGCTACGGCGAGTGCGCCGTTGCCTTTGCCTTATGCGGTCAGCCTCCTCCTTTTCGAGCATTACTGCCTCGCAAAAGGAGGCGACCGCCTGCCACTCCTCTTCGCTGCGGACCATGGCCTGAACCAAGGCCCGGCGCGAGAGGTCGCCGCCGCCGATCACCCCCACGAGGGCACGGCGTTCCTCTTCCCAAGCGGGGCACACCTCCACCGTGTGCTCCACCGTGTCCTCCGGGCTCGCCTCACAGTGGCGACACCCGGACGTCTCTTCCGCACGAATCCGGTGCAGGAATCTCCCGAACTTCCCATGTCCGGTGAGAACCTGCGTCATGCGGAAAGTGAGGACGCCGTGAGGTCTATCCAGCCACGCCTCAAAGAGGGGCACTACCGCTGAGATTACGGTGTGCCCAGCGCTGGGTTGCGACAGTCGCTGTTTCCACTTCACCATGAGATCTCGCCGGAGCTCCTTCCGCCACGCCTCGACATGTTCGGGCAGCGGATCTTCGCCCCGGCGTTGCATCTCCACGCGCTGGTCGTGCATGCGTGCAAGGACTGTTGCCTCCAGATCCCATGGTGGTAGGCCAGCAAGGAGGCTCGCCGCCTCGCGGGACACCGTGCGGTATCCCCGCACCATCCGGATGGCCATGACCCTCTGGCAGGCGTTCAGCTGGGCCGCCGGGCGTTTACGCAGCGTCGGCGCCCACACTGGTGCTCCATAAAGGGCCATGGACCGAACGATGCCGGCGTAGAGCCTCCGGCAGAAGGCGTCTGGACCCCCAAGGTTCGGCAGGAGCCGCTTGAGAGCAGCCCCCGTCCGATTGAGTTTGGGGGCCAGACGTCGGAAGTGCTCCTCGAAATTCCATCGGCTGTCGAGGACAAGTCCCAGGTACTTCATCGTCGACCCGACGCCGATGTGAACTCCTTCTACCGTTAGTTGGGAACCCGTTGGTGGCGCATTCCGAGGGCCGTGAAAGCACATGGCCTCGGACTTGTGCAGTGCCACCTTGAGTCCCAACTGCTGGATCCTCTCAACGACTGTCGCAACCCCACGTGTCGCTAGTTCGACCGCCGCCTGGTACGACCTTCCCTGCGCTAGGACCAGCGTGTCGTCTGCGTAGCAGACCACGCTGACCCCTACGGGGAGGTCGGCGCGCAGCACGTAGTCGTACCCGATGTTCCACAAGGGCGGTCCTAGTACCGATCCCTGTGGGACACCGCACGACATCTCTCGCCGTTTCCAATCTCCTTGGTGACCGGGGTAGATTATGTACCTGTCGGACAGGTAGGCCTCGATTGTACGACAGAGGTAGTCGGGCACCCGGTGATACCGGAGTGCCGTCCTAATGCAACTCCAGGGCAGGGAATTAAAGGCGTTGGCAATGTCCAACGACACCGCCAAGACACACCTGCCCCGGGATACCGCATCCCCCGTCGTGAGGGCTCGCACGCGCATGATGGCGTCCACCGTGGAGCGCCTCCTGCGAAACCCGAACTGGTCGTCCGCGAGATCGGGCCCCTTCAGTGTTAGGTGCTTGACGAGGCGGTCTGCAATGACTCTTTCAAAGAGCTTGCCCACCTCGTCAAGCAGCACAATGGGCCGATACGCGGACGGAGAGTCCGCAGGGCGCCCCGGCTTCGCGACGAGGACCAGTTTTCCCGTCTTCCAGGGAAGTGGGAACTGGCCCCTCTCCAAACATGCGCTAAAGAGCCCCCCCAATCGGGACCCGAGAGCCTCCATGGCCAGGACCCAGGCCTTCCCAGGCAAGCCGTCCGGTCCTGGGGCGGTATTTTTGGCGCCCATCCGCCGTACCGCCACTCTCATCTCTACCTCGGTCACCTCCGGAGTAACACCGTCGTCGCTGATGTGGTCCGCGTCGGATTCCGCTGGTGGCGGAGCCATGGGCGGGGGGGAGTGGTCCCCTCGCGTAGGGAACAACGTGCTCACCACACCCTCCACGAGCTGTGGCCGGAGACTCTGCGTCAACGGGGGAGCCCATGGGCGGAGTTTCTCCCGCACCATCTTGTATGGGCGTCCCCACGGATCAGCGTTGAGGGTCCCCAGCCACACTTTGCAGGCCTCCTGCTTGGCCCGCTTTATCTCGGATCGGAGGGTGCGCTTTGCCACCCTATATCCCTCGTAAAGCTCCGCCTCCACGGCTTCCGCATCCGGCGGGCGGATGCGGCGCCTGCGGAATCTAGTATGCCGGCGTCGCGCAGCGGTGCATGCGTCACGTAGTGTCGCAAGCTCCGGCGACCACCAGTATACCTGGCGCCGGGCGCATCCTGGGCGGAGTCGAGGCATTGCCACGTCGCAGATTTGCGACATGGCCTCCCGGAACCACTCCGCCTCGACGTTGATGTCGGCAGGCCTGACCGGTGCTTGCACCCAGGCCTGCACCATCGCGGCTTCCCGGAAGAGCTCCCGTTCCAGCAGCCTTAGCGCCCAGCGCGGACCACATGGGGTCTGTCGGACCGGCGCGGTCGAGGTGTGGGCGGAGACGTCAAACCGGATATACCGGTGGTCCGAGTATGTCTCCACCCCCTCCATGACGCGCCAGTCAACTACACGCGGTGTCAGAGCGGGGCTGGCGAACGAAATGTCCACCACAGACTCGCCCTGCACCCGAACACACGTGGGGACAGAACCCCGGTTTAGGACGACCAGGCCTGTTTCCAGAGCCCAGTCCTCCACCATCCGACCCCGCTGGTTCGTGAGCCGAGAACCCCAAGCCAAGTTCCAGGCATTGAAGTCCCCGCAAACGACCACGGGGAGGGAACCATACCCAGCGACGACGGTATTCAACTCCCTGAGGGAGTCGTGTAGATCGGCGAGAGATCTGTTCGGGGACAGGTAGACGCCTACCACTACAATGTCCCCGAACCGTGCTGCCACGCAACCTCGTCCCCTCGTGATGGTCTCGAGGGTCGGGGTACCAGCAGCGGCCGACGAGATAAGGGTCACCGAGCCGTTCAGGTCCTGTACCCAGTCAGCTCTGGGCAGGACAAAGTACGGCTCGGAGACCACGGCGACGTTTATCGACCACTGCGCCATGCTCTGGAGCAACAGATCCTGAGCGGGGGCGCAGTGGTTGACATTCGCCTGGAGGAGACGTAATGGTGCCGTTATTGGCAGTCCATAGTCTCCTCCCGAACCCTCTGTGAGGGCACTGCCGCGGTGGTTGCGGTGACGACAGCGACAGCGGCGGCGGCAGAAGCTACGGTCGCGGCGGTGGCGGTGGGGGGCCGACGGAGTCTGGCTTTCACGTTGGCCGGGGGGTCACAGGACCTGCCCCCAGCCCGGTGGTCGGCCTGCTTGCCTGCAGCCGCACATGCGTAGCAGTGCGGCGCACTCCGGCATTCAGCAGACCTGTGACCAGGCTTGCCACACTGGTAGCAATGGTCGCTGCGATCCACCTCTGCGGCGCAATAGGCCCCCACGTGGTGCCCCACGTGGCAGCGGAAACACCGCAGAGGTCTGGGCTCCAGCAGTTTAACCTGCGCAGAGACCCAGCCCACCAGAAGCCGTCGGCCTTCTCCGGTGATGGCCTTGGCCACAGACACGGGGCAGCTCACCGTTACGGCTCGCATGCCCGTGCTGTCAGCGCGGATGGTGCCCACCCGAACCTGTTCGGGCGTGCAACCGCCCGCCCTGACGATGGCCGCCACCACCTCTTCCACCTCGACGGAGTCGTCCAAGCCCATTATGCGCATGTCAATGCACTTGGTGGGCCTGGACACTCTGGCCTCTTTTGCATCGAGGGCCGCCCTGATCTTATCGGCCAGGATGTCTGCGACACTGGCCGAGCCGGGGACCTCGAGAATTCGGGCCCCCGTGATCGTGCGCCTCATGCAAAAGCCCCCAGAGACCCCGAGTTCGTCGAGGTGGGGTAACACCGCCCGCTTCGCCTTGGCCATGACGGAGTCATAGTCCGCACCCTTTTTACCCGCTTCAGGCTGTAGTGTGATCACTACAGCCTCGGTTTTCGGGGCGCGAAGCCTGGCCGCCATGGCGCGCTTTTTGCGCTCCCGTCGCTTCGCCTGCTTTTTGGCCACCCTGGCCGCCTTGACCGCCTGCCTCTTAGCGCCAACGACCGTCCATTCGGCCCCAGCTGAGGGTTGTTCAGGCGGGAGAGTCACCCGGCGCGGCCCAGTCGCCGCTGCAGCAGTAGGTGGACCGGCCGCTTTAGGGGCTGCTGATTTACCCCTTGGGGGAGGAGCGGCCTTGTCTTGCCGCTGCCGTTGCTGTGCGGCAGTCGGGGCTTGCCTCGCCACAGCCCCGCGCCCACCTGGCCCCGACGGGCCCGCAATAGGCACCACAGCCGCAGCTGCGGCGGCAGCGGCATACGTCACCGCCTTCCGCTGGCTGGAGGCCGCGAGTGGGGGACGCAACACAATGCCTTCCAGCAAGGAAAGCTGCTGCTGCATCCTGGTTTGGAACTGCTCCTGCTGCTTCTTTTGTTCCAGCCTGAAGGCAGCCAGTTCCTGCCGAACCAGCGTCAGCAGCTGGCTTTCCGGCTCAGGCTGGGGCTGAGGCTGCTTTGGCCCCTGCTCCTGCGTGCGTCCCTCTTTTTCTTTAGCCGCCTGGGGAGGACCAGCTGGAAGGGCACCCATCAGCTCCTTCCGGAGCTTCGCGTCCCTCTCCTCGAAGGAGGCGTCCATCGCCTCCATGATGGTGGCCGCGAAGGCAGCGATACCCTTCGTCTTGGTCCCCTTCTCCCATTTTTTCTTTCGTGATATGGCCGTCAAAACTTCGACGACCACATCACTAAGCCTCTTGCGTGCCTCCGCAGCGGAGTTCTCTCCTGCGTCTGGCTCGCCGCCAGACGGCTGCGGGTTGTCCGCCCCAGCGCTGTTCACTCCGGGGTGGCGTCCCTCCGCCGCAAGCTTGTCGGCTCGCTGAGCGGCCTCCTGGGAAGTGAGCCCTCTCCCCCTACCACCGCCTCGACCCCCGCCGCGACTGCTAGTGGGGATTTTTGGGGCCGAGCCCTTGTCTTCGTCGGAAGACGACCTGTCCCTCGACTTGGATTTGGGGCGTTTCCGGAAGGAACTCGCGTTCCCTCCGGAGACACCCACCACCTCCTCCACGTCCGAGCCCTCCGAGCTCCTTCCGGATGCCTCGTCGGACTCCGACCGCGCATCACTCTCCGTTGGTTTTGTGTAAAATTTGTTCGAATCCATACAGTTCCCACGAGTAATAAACTTCGGGTACTTGCTCAAAAACTGTGGTTCGCACTAGAGACTAATTTAGCTACCCATTAGTCAAGCTAACAACCTCCCTCACGGTGCGCCGCCGCTTAGAGGTTTGGGGTGATTTTTTATAGAGGTTGTCTTCCTCGCGGCCCGGGCGGTTAAGCCAGGACCCTCGACCCCCATCGAAAGTCAGAAACATGACCTTGGACAATCTTTGGGGCTACGAGTCTAACGGTGGCAGAAGGAGGAGGAACTCTTCCTCCTGCCTGCCCGGTGGCAGGGTGAGTGCACACCGAGCCCGCTCTTACTTCGCCACTATGCCCTCTGCTAAGGCAGAGGGTCACGCGTTGAAGTGATCCTCCAGACAGAACATTCGCAGGCAGCCATCAGACCCCTCGGGCCTCAGTGCCCAAGAGGTGCTGTTGGCTGTCTCCCAGGGTGCACCGTCCCGCAGGCTGGCCTTCACTACAGACGTATCCGCAAGTGACCTACAGCCTGCGGGCACTCGTGGAGGTTTTCTGTCGTGGCACCCCAACATGTCGACATGTGGAACGTGGACTCGGCTATCATCGTGCCGATTGTCGTGACCGCCAATGGCCTTGTAGTCAAAAGCTTCGACGACCATCTGTCGAAGCTGTCGTTGCGCGGTTGGATCAAAGGCCTCTGTATCAGGCCTTTGATCCAAGGCGATACTCCTCGACACGGCTCGTATTGTGAGGTTTCTGTCTCTGGAGCCCAACCTTCTGTACCTTGGACCCCGCTTCCCACACCGGCGGACTACTGCTTTTTTTTTATAAAGTGTTTTAGAAATACCACCTTGTGTTTTAAAAAAATTAAATGAAGATATGTAAAGAAAGCAAATAAAGGAAAAAATTATAATAATAACCCCATCGGCGTATCTCTACGTTGACGTCGTGGTGGGGCGTGCGCGCTCCAGTACACCCTAGGTCGGTTACGGTAACGTTTGCTTTGCCGTAACGTCCCTATGCTGAGGGGCCAGACTAAGAGAGATACAAGCCGCAGGGCAGTTTTGTGGCGAACTGCTGGGCTTTGGCGACCCCACGGACCCGATCTCCTGTGAGAATTCTAGTTCTTCATTTTCGGCTTGCTTGTATTGGCCGGCCGTAGTGAACATTGACGAGGAACAGAGCTCGCACCTCTCTCACGCTTTTATTGGCCGCTTGCGTGGAAATTCCCAAGAGCAAACGAGCTCGGGAGATGGATGTATAATTTATTAAAGTGCTGGTACGGATCTCGCCCTTACTTCCGGGATTGTCTTTGCCGTGGTATACCTCTCCACTCCTCAAGCACCTCAGGATATGTTGCCCTTTTGTTGCTACGTCACTTCGTGGTAGCGATCGTTTTTGGAGGCCCATTTATTGAGTGTGCAAGTCACCCCCTGCCTTTTTATCGATGAAATTTAATAACATTGTTCAGGCAGGGGCCATAGTCTTAACATAGTTCTTAGTAACCAGTTCTCGTAAGATTCCAAAAGCCGTAGCCTTATATCTTAATTTTCTATATGTCGCAATAGTTTCTCATCAGCCGGGGGTTGTCCTTGGATGCACTAGCATAGCGCGTACAGGTATATTCACCGGTTAGCACCACGTTCCATTAAAAGCGTCTTAAAAATCCTCTGCGAGTTGGCTTCGTCCCCTCGTACGCCTCTCAAAGGCCCAGGACCTGAGATACATAAACATATAACAATAATATAGCACAACTATCACACAACGTCTGGTCCTAAGCTGAGCTTGTGTTATGGGTACTAGACGACCGTAAACATAGTTATAAATTTCTAAATATATACCTTTTATAGATAAATAACACTCAGTCACAGAACAAATGATCATGCTCATCACAAACATCTGTCTTGGGTGGGAATCGAACCCACGACCTCCGGCTTAGCAGTCAGGCCCACTAAATACTAGACCAACAGGCCAGAAACACAACATATATGACGACATAGTGACTTTTTGAGGGTCAGCTGTCTGCCAAAATATATGCTGGCTTCAGGCGATCCATTGAAACCTTGTTTCCCCTTTGCAAAACTTTGTGAGGACTTGTGTACGCTGATTGTAGGGAGCCACGTAATGCGTCACGAAGAAACACGTTATCAGTGGGCTGCAAATACTTCTAAACAAAACTACTGGTCTTGTTTTGTCTTGACAAGATGTTGGAGTTGGTGTCAGGTTTTGTGCGCAGTGAAGTATGTAACGTCGGTCGTTCCTTCCCTAATAGGTGCGAAAAATTCATCAGGGAGCCTTAGAGGTT
Organism: Mythimna loreyi; assembly: GCA_029852875.1. NCBI lineage: Eukaryota > Metazoa > Arthropoda > Insecta > Lepidoptera > Noctuidae > Mythimna > Mythimna loreyi. The sequence continues at coordinate 10,499,961 of CM056806.1, read as the reverse complement.
CGTCGTAAACTATTTCGGCTAAAGACGCTTTGGCATCCTTGTTGTATGCACTCCGTGTACCAAACAATACCCACTCTGTCCATTTGTCGTTTGGTCACACGTCATCAGTAGTAATATATTTGAACAAGAACAACTCTACTGCTTTAATGAGAACCGTACGATTTACTTTAATTTCTTTGTGTTTTTAATTTGGCGATAACTATATTTAAAATCACAGGGTCGGCCGTGGTGAAGATACAAAACCTTCACAAACGAGTAAAAAACCCAGAAGATGTAATCACAGAAAATCAAAAGAAGAATGAAGAGTCCGTCACAAGAGTTGCCCAGAACAAGTCATATTGTACGTCCAAACTCATTCCGACATTCATAAAACCACTATCTGAAGCTAAACCTCGAGTTAATATCAGTGTTATTAATAATACTTTAGACACTAATTATCGAAATAATATTAAAAAACGTAATTTAACAAATTACACTCGTATACGCACTGGTGGAGCGTCTTACAAGTGTGATATTTGTCAGTACAGTTGTAAAGACAAGAGCAATTTCATAAAACATATTCGTGTACATACTGGCGAGAAACCTTACAAATGTGAAGAATGTCAGCTTTGTTTTAGTTCTAAGAACAGTTTAACATACCATATTCGTACGCACACTGGCGAGAAACCTTACAAATGTGAAGAATGTCAGAGTTGTTTTACACAAAAGGGCAATTTAACACAACACACGCGTACGCACACTGGCGAGAAACAATACAAATGTGAAGAATGCCAGCGTTGTTTTAGTAATAAGAGCAATTTAACACACCATATTCGTACGCACACTGGCGAAAAACCTTACAAATGTGATGTATGTCAGCGTTGTTTTAGTCAGAAGGTCAGTTTAACACGACACATGCGTACGCACACTGGCGAGAAACCTTACAAATGTAAAAAATGTCAGCTCTGTTTTAGTTTTAAGAACAATTTAACACAGCATATTCGTACGCACACTGGCGAGAAACCTTACAAATGTGAAAAATGTCAGCTCTGTTTTAGTTCTAATAGCAATTTAACACGACACATGCGTACGCACACTGGCGAAAAACCTTACAAATGTGAATAATGTCAGAGTTGTTTTAACAGTATGAGTTGTTTAGGAAGACACTTCCGTACGCACTAGGGCTTGCATCCCGAGAGTCTTGTTCTCGAAAATATCGAGAGTCTCGGCAATTTTTTGTCATTTACGAGACTCGAGACTTATAGTCGTAGCTTCAGTCTCGGGAATGACGTGTTTAGCCAAACAAGATTATTTTGTATTAGTTATATTGATACACCAGAGATGGCGTTGTTAGTTGAGCTACAGTTTCTACATCGCGGTGTTAAGATTCGCAGCGGATAGTATAAGGTCGTGATGTGAGAACAGTTCGTCAATCCAAAATTCAAATTCAAATTTCGAAACCAGTGAACTATGTAACAGTGTAGTGGTATAACAGTGCGGTAGTAGTAACAAGTGGTGTTAGCAGTGTACCTACTACGAATAAAGTGACTTGAGGTCAGGGTTTGGACCTCAAGTGAAAATCAACCTGGTTTTCAATTCAAAACCCCATAACCCCCCAAGACGAGGGTTATTCAGACAAGACTGAAGTTAGTTGATTGTTGAAGGAGACTTGCGTAGATTTTTTTAAATTTGCTACTATTATAGATACAGAAACGTTTATGCCTATTTTTATTGTTTTAGACGACACTTTATCTTTCCTGTATGATTGTTTGGTTGGAAGAAGTTATGCGTCAAGGTAACAATATAATGATCTCCATACAATAAATAAAATACTGTAGAACGAAACAGTGGCATACTTAAAGGTTGCTTTGGGCGCCTTTTTGTTTGGTTCATCATGTTCTTCACTATAAGCGTGACCAATCAAGCCAGATTTTACCAGCTTTATAGGGACAAGCAGTGAGGGTGATAGACTGTGATGTGGACAAAATGTAGTGAATAATACAAGTAAATACTAACAGAACACTTAAAATATTACTAATTCAGGTTGTAAGACAAATCGTTTATTTAAACATTGAATATAAAAAGTGGATGTTTTTTTAAAGTTCTTACATATATCATCTTTTGTATAGTTATAGTTATAGTCTAACAAAATACTATACAATAATTATAATATATTCCACAACTATCACACGACGCTGTCTAGTCCCTAGTTAAGCAGAATTTGTGTTATGAGTACTAGACAACTGATAAACATACTTATGTATTTCCAAATACATACACACATATAGATAAATTACACCGAGACACAGAACAAATGATCATGCTTATCAAATAATCATTTGTCCTGGTTGGGAATCAAACCAACAACGTCCGGCATAGCAGTCAGGGGTACTAACTACTTGGCCAACAGCCCAGTCAAAATTATCAATATAAATGTATGTAGGTACATACAATGTGTCCGGGTTCGGACTGTGCAAACTTTAGGGGGTGATACTTTGCTCTATTTTATCACTAAAACTATTCTACATCCCCCTCTGAATGGCAGCCATTTTTGTATTTTGGTTGAGTTTTGGGTAAAGTCCATACTTAACAACAACTTATGTAAAATTTGAATTTAATGCCCGATTATTGTAAAAAAAAAACTTCCCGTAACGGCAAAGTATTAACAATGAGATAAATAACACAAATTATTTATTATAATTATTGCTGTATCATATTGAAATAAATGCTGAAACATCAACTTTAGGTCAAAAACATCCTCGAGAACTACCCTTTTTTATAAGTGTGACTCACAGATGATAAGTTTACCTAGATAATGATACCAAAAACTTGATTCTATGACAATTCGTTTAAAAGATATTGTTGCTTAAACCTAATCCTTCCGTTGCGTAAAGGAGGAGGCTGACCGCATGAGGCAACGGCGTTTGCGCCCCAGACGCTGCCGAGATTCCGATCCTGAATTCCGGCTACCGTGGGCGCGGGCTTGCGGACGGCGAGCAATGGGTACCTCGCCGTCCGGCCGTCTGGTATTAGTCCGGACCTAGCCCAGTCGTCGACGGCGCGCAACGTTTCCACGCGCCTCAAGGAGTTGTCAGCAACCGTAGGGACCCTGCAGCAGGGACTGAATTACCCAAAAATAAAGGTACCTTTAAATTTCGGTATGACGTCATACCGTTAAATTACGGTAACCGAAATATTTCGATACCGTAAAATAAGGGTTTTAGCGGAATTTTGAGGTATAAAAATAATACCGGTATGGTTCGATACAAGTACCATAACCTTTATATGGTTTCGGTAGCAGTACCAATAACCTTTAGAAATGAATCAGTACCGGTACCAATCGTTTAAAATAGGGGTTTTCTTTGATGTACCGCCTCGCCGCTCTGTCGGTCGTTCACTTCCTGCATGTTGCATATTACCTATTGTAACTCAGTAGGTATGTTTTTATTTCCGTTCGGAAGGACAATAGTGTGTAGGCCGGACTAGGCAGAGTGCCCACCTAAGGTGTTCTTATCTTATAAATTTTTCTTATCTGACTGTTGTTGTGGCAAAATATTGTATTTATATAGGTGCTTAATTTTAAAGTTTTGTGAAAATTGTGTGTGTATGTTTTGTGTTGTAACAAATAAATGTTTTATCTATCTGTCTATCTATCCAAAATGTTACTTTATAAAGGTGCAGATACGTAAACTTAAACACGGTCAGTAATGCTAGCAAAGAAGGAAGCCGACCGCATAAGGCAATGGCGCTCACGCCCGAGATGCCGCCGAGATTCCGATCCCGATTTCTGGCCACCGTAGGCGCGGGCTTGTGGATGGCGAGCAATGGGTAGCTCGCCGTCCAATCGTCTGGTAACCGTCCGGACCAAGACCAGTCATCGATAGCGTGCACTGTCCCCGCACGCCTCAAGGAGTTGTCAGTAAACCGTAGGGACTCTGCAGAAGGCGAAGCCAACTGGGGCCTAGGGTTTGCGTCTGAAAAGGAAGGCTCTGGCCTTGGTATGTATGGCAACGTTGGAATGGGTTAGGTTGTTTAGTCAGTAAGAGTCTGACACTATTTCCCGCTCCGCCCAAGGGCGGGATTCGTCATTGGATCATTTTTACCTACCATAAAAAAAAAACTTAAACAGGGTGATTGCGCTGGTTTACCGTCCAGTACCACTATTCATCTAATTACCTAAGTTGCTACAAACACTTCTTTCCCCAGCTAGTTTGAATTTTTTTGCGATCCGTCATGTCGTCATGTATTAGCAATCAGTTTTATTAACATGAAAATGTAGGTATTTAGACAATAAGTGAATTAAAAAAACAACCTTTTTGGCCCATTTGTTTCCGTCCCTAAAAAATTTGTATGCGATAGCCAAGATCACGGTAGATATATGGATAGGCATACCATAAACAAAATTACAATATGAACTTAAAATTAATAAGGTGTCACAATCCACGGTCTAGTTCACGCGTGCCACACACTTGATCAGGACGTCGATGACGACGGTATTGAAAGACTGCAAAAATTTAGCAAGCAGAGAACCATCATACTTCCTTTATTTATACCTAGCCGCATGTCCTCGAAAATATTTACTAGGGCTGTAATCTATACTAATACTAATAATATTATAAAGCTGAAGAGTTTGTTTGTTTGTTTGAACGCGCTAATCTCAAGAATTTCAATTCGAACCAGTAGGGTTCGAATTGAAATTTTTTTTTTTGTGTTGAATAGATCATCTATCGAGGAAGGCTTTAGGCTATATAACATCACGCTGTGACTTATAGGAGCGAAGAAACAATGGAAAATGTGGAAAAAACGGGGGAAAATATTCATCTTTGAGGGCTTCCGTTGCGTGCGCTGTGTGTGAAAACGGTAGAAGATACCAAAAAAATATGTATGAAAGAATTATTCCTCTTAAAATGATCTAAAAAAATGTCCGCGACAGTATATGTCTATCTTTTAAGATTAACTCACTAGAACCGTTTTTATGGGAATCAAATTTGGCCGAAATTAATGTATTATTTGTTAGAGTTGTATCAACATAATAATAATAAACTATATCCAAATAAATGTGTTGTTGATTAAGAGTATGTAATTGTGAATAAAATTGTCGTTGACATCACTTATTTTCAATGAACATCTTAGAAGATATTACAATTTTAAAATAACTCCGATATAAAATTCACACGCGCCGCATGATGTGCAAAATATGACGCTGCGCCTGGCCAGCGGGCAAGAAGAGGGATTGCTTGCGGGCGGCGCGGTGGGTTTTTTTATGGTAGGTAAAAGTCATCCAATGACAAATCCCGCTCTTGGGCGGAGCGGGAAACAGTGTCAGACTCTTACTGACCAAACAACCTACCCCGTTCCCCCCTCGCCTTATTCCCAGAGCCCAGGTATAAAGCTTTCGCACCAACCCTCGGCTGCAGGAGGCTTTGACCCTGAAGGACCCCACAGTTTGTTGGCAACACCTTGAGGCGCGCGGGAGCAGTGCACGCCGTCGACAACGGTCGGCGAGCTACCCATTGCTCACCGTCCGCAAGCCAGCGTCTACGGTGGCCGGATATCGGCAGGATTGCGGCGGCAACGGCTACGGCGAGGGTGCTGTAGCCCTTGCCTTATGCGGTCGGCCTCCTCCTTTACGAGCATTACTGATTCGCAGAAGGAAGCGACCGCTTGCCATTCTTCTTCGCTGCGGTCCATGGCCTGAACCAAGGCCCGGTGCAAGAGGTCACCGCCGCCGATTACCCCCACCAGGACACGGCGATGCTCTTCCCAAGCGGGGCACACCTCCACCGTGTGCTCCACCGCATCCTCCGGGCGGTCCACACAGGAATCTCCTGAATTTCCCATGTCCAGTGAGAACCTGCGTCATGCGGAAGACGAGGACGCTGTGATGTCTATCCAACCACGCCTCAAAGAGGGGACTTACGCCGAGATTATGGCGTGCCCAAGGGGGGGTGTAGTTCTATGAAGTACTTTTAGATAATTATGTTCTTTTAAAAACTAAATTGTCTAAAATAATAACAGAAATTGACACGGGCAAAGTCGTGGGTGGCTATAATTAATAAAGCTGAGGAGATTGTTTGCAAAAATAAATATGATGCCCAAAATAACTATTCCACGCGGACGAAGTCGCGGGCACAGCTAGTGGTTTTATAACCAAGATAAAAATCGGTTTGGAAGTGATTCAGAAAAATGTTTTTACAAAGAAAAGCATTGAAAAAAGAAGGCTGATTGTGGACAAGGCTTTCTAGGACTTTATAGGAAAAGCAGGATGAAGATTGGTCGATATTCTGAAAATGATGTGGATTTGGTTTTTTAGGCGCAAAGAAGTAATTTTGGCCTTCTTCTATACATATTGACGGGAAAAAACTACTCGAAATGGAGTCGGAGGAGTGGATAGCAAATAGATCGCACTTTATAACAAAGTAGTCATGGTCATCACTTCAAATGATGGTGGCAAGCATCACAACACGTAGGATTTTCCCAGATTTTTTCAGATGACCGCCTTCCTCGTGCATTCATGCAGTGATAACTATTTTTTGCCATTTACTGCCGTTTTTATCTTGTCAATCTACTTCATAGGCGACCTTCCTCGTGACTTGGTACCCCCAAACTTCTTTTGGACCACAAATCGCTCAATAGCCACCTCCCCCCAGCGACATACGTGACCAAAAAAGGTAATGATACAACATAATACTGCTTGACGCCGAGTTCAAGAAGCCCCTCCCTCCCTCCCCGTGTCGTATTCCTTAATGCTGAGGGTCGTGACCATCCTGTTTCATCACTTTTCCCTGTAAGATGTTCCTCCATCAGTTCCTGTCTTTGGCGGTGTGAAGTGTAATGTATATCGTAGAGTTAAGAACGGTTCGGATCTGGTCTCGCGTACGATACCTTTTTCCATCTACCTTGCACAATAAACACAATACTACAATAAGCCTTTCAAGGTTTCTACGATCTTTCCTAGCAATATGACCAAAGTTTTGTAGAACTTTATGAAGATACTCAAACGAGAGCCGTGAGGAGCTTTTGAGTTCTTGCAAAATGGATACATTGGTGCGAAATGCTGTCCAAGGGATACGGAACATCCATCTCCAGCACCACACAAAGGCGTCAATAGGTACGTTTGCGGTCTGCAGTTTTCAACTATCAACTCTCAGAGCCATACAAAAAGATTGAGAAGCACCAGTTTGGTTTCTCGAAGTATAGACTCGTTAGTACGGAATTCAGTCCACAATCCTTTTCCTCCGAGCATTCTCTTCCAGCACCACACATCTAGGGCTATCTTCTTTTTCTCAAATTCCCATAACATCCACGTTTCTGCGGTGTACATGAGTATGGGAAATATTATGTAAGTGCCCGATGTAATCGCATTTTTTTGGCTCTATATTATGTTGTGATTCTTCCACATTTTCCTCAATTTAACCATTGTAGACCTTGGTATTGTTCACTTTCTCTATAAATCCAACGTTGTTCGTAATGAAGGGTCCCAGTCAAACGCTGCGTACCTACTGTCAAGTCCCTCTGTTAAGTCTTCGAGTAGATCCTTATTATGAATTTGGCAGACATGGAACAATACTGGAGATAAAATAAATCCGGACTCCGGCGCTGCGGTGGAAGTGATTGGACTGAACCTGAATGAAAGGCATATGTAATTAAAAAACAATATAGAGAGAAATTTACAAGCTACTACTAAACAGTAGCTTCTAAATCTCTGTCAATCAAAAGAAATATACCTACCTAAAAACGAAGACCTTTGACGATGATTCAGCTTTTTATTATTTTGGTTTTCTTCGTATTCGTAATGAAAGGAGTGTATAGTCATGTAATGTTAATATCAAAAAAAAAAAACTACATAAGCAACAAATATGATATGTTGTTGTTGTCGTAAAAAGCTCACAATTCTGATATTTTACGAAAACCAGCGCACTCACCCTACCATATTGGTACAGAACAGTACACTACAGTCAACTTCAATACCACTGATGTGCGGTTAATTGTACTGCCGACATAAACATTGAAAAATAATGCGTAAAGTGCGTCACAATTACGATGCTTTCTCCCTAATTATTATTAACTTGCTTTGAAAATCCTTACTTAGTGCTATGGTTTATGCCATATATAAATATATATATACATAGCGTAATTTCACGCTAGTACGCCCTGAAGTTTTCTTATGTAGGTAGGTAAGTATATATATTTTTTTTATTTATTAAAAAAAAACTTTTTCCAAAAAAATAAACCGACTTCATTAAAAATATGAAAATAACTTTAATTTTGGAAGTCGGTGTTTAATAAGAAACAAATAATACCGAGAAACACCGACTTCCAAAATATTTTTTTTTTGTAAAAAGTTTTTTATTTCATCACCCTTTTTAGTTGATACACTGATAACCAGATTGCCTATCTCTCATAACAATTTCAATAAATCCAAATTCTGGTAGGATAAATCGTTTTATTATGAAGTTCCTGTGTCTCCCTTCCACATTCCAGCTCCATCATCAGATCAGTTCGATAATACCTTAAAGCCAAAGTGCATATCATGACAATTTTAATGAGCCCAAACACGGCTACGATACATTGATTAATTACGGAGTTCCGATGCCTATCTTCCGGTTCCATCATCATCACCAGGTCACTTCAATGATACCATTTTCAACATTATTCACTACCATTTATTTATTTGTATTGTAACTTTATTGTAATATCTACGTATGTATGAAGTTCTATTAGCCATTTCTGGTCTTCTTCATCAGTTCCATTGCATCAAATGTTTCTTTTCGACTGTAAGTGCTTAAGTTCTAGATATAAACAAAAAAATCACCATATATTTTCCTTTGATATTTGAGGAGTTCCCTCGATACCTTATGGATCCCATCATCAGTACTGGGTTTTGAAAAAATTGGGACCAATCTGGAAGCATGTCCTTTCAAGAACAAAAAAAAAGATTTCAAATCGGTCCATAAACGACGGAGCTATGCGCGAACAAACATAAAAAAAAATTTTAAAAAAAAACATATTACGGTCGAATTGAGTAACGTCCTCCTTTTTTGGAGTCGGTTAAAAATGAAAATAAAAAAAAACAAAAAAGTTTAAAAAAAAAGAAACAAGTTGATGCACGAACAGCGATCGATGAAATAAAAACGTACTATAGGTACTGCGATAGCTCTGAAGAGTTCGCATGCACTCCGAATTAGCAGACTGGCTGGCAAGACGTTCGCAGTCTATTTGTAGTTTAAAATAGTTACAAGAAAATATAATAGGTTGTCATGTGAAGTGAATATAATTGTATGTCGAGCCGTCTAAGAAAAATATAGGAAAAGTACAAAGTTTAACGTGGTTTTATTAAAGTGACCACGTCCCTGAAGGTTGGGAGCCTCTCGAGAGGACTCGAGGCTCTCACAAATGGTGGAGGCACCAAAGCCCAATGCAATAAAGTTTGATTTCAGATATATGATTTTTATAAGGAAACGGCTGCGTAGGTACAGCCCCTTATAAACAACACCTCTTGCATGCCAAGCGAGGAAAATTAGTAAAGCAGGCGAGTGGACGCCTGAAGATTTGAGAGCTAAGTGTTTTTTTTTATTCGTTGATTAGTTTTATAAAGAAAAAATGATGTATTACTCGGGAATAGATAAAGATATCTGTTTCGAGGAATTTGTTGCCGAGTTCAAGCTGACGGCTAGAACCAACGAGTGGTTTGAGAAGGACTACGCACTCATTTTGGGCGTATACCTACAGGGACCAGCCCAGTATTTTTTTAGGTACACGTACCATGATGATATGGACTTCGCAACGTTGTGCGATTTATTGAGGAGTGAGTTCCCGTGCGAATGTTTTAAATGTAAACATCGTACCGCACCGGAACTATGTGTTGTGAAGGAGGATCCAGCGCTATGCGGTGAAGGTGAACCGTCTAGTGTGGAACTATGTGTCGTGGAGGAGGATCCAGCGCTATGCGGTGAAGGTGAACCGTCTAGTGTTGTGGATCAGAGTAATAATACCGATTTATATTCTAGCACGACGGATGATCCACAAGATAATGAGCCAAGTGATGATGATGATGACCGAGGCTGTGATGTGAGCAGCCAGGAGGACGAGGATGACCAGGGCTGTGACGTGAGCAGCCATGATGACACTGGTGACCAGGGCTGTGATGTAGGCGGCCAAATCGACGACAACACGGAGTATACGGATGAAGACAAAACCCCGGGTGTGTTCAATCCATGTATTACTATTTCATCCGATTTTATTCCAGATAAAGATACGTTCGTTACAATAACTCAAGATGATCATGATGAAGTATGCTATAGAAATGATTACGAGGAGCATCATAAGTTGGAAATAATAAATTGTGAATTTAAAGGTTTTTTACAGAAGGAAAAGGAGATGACACAAGGTGTCACAAAATATGATGACCGTTCTCCCGTGATGAAACATAAAGTTCCCAAAAAAAGGTTTGAGTCTAATATGTCACGTAAAAAAGATCGCGTTCCAGGTAAAATTAAAAGGTGCATGGCACAAAAAAGTATGGTTAATAGAAAGTCCCTCCATCTTAGACATTTAAAAGAAATTAAATCACATGTATCAAATTGTAAATATTATTGCACGAAATTTAAAAAACAATTCTTTTTACCTAAATTTAAATTTTGGAAATTTTATAAGAAGAAGTTATTAGACAGTATCTTTTATAATTATTAAGTTTCATTTCGCTTTAAGAATTTTGTAAATATATAAGGCTCAAAAGGCAGCATATCCAGAACAAATACGTAAAAATGTTATGTCATTCATTAAAAGTCATTAATGTCAGATAATATTGTCATATTAAGTTGTTGTTGTAATGAAGTGTTAATATATATTTTTGTTGCATGATGAAAAACTGCTGCCGAGTGAGCACGAGCAACGTGCCAGGGCAGATGTCTAAGCACGCGCAGCGTGCCAGGTCAGGTGCTGATGGGTGCAACCAGGAGACTGGAGGAGGAGCCACAGAAAATCAAAATGAAAGATAAGTGTTAGGGTTATAGGATAGGAATGTATCTATTTCAGAGGGAATGAGGAGAAAATTGCGCACTTAATGTGAGCTAATATCAACTTTGCAAATGAAGCATAGTCTTCGCAAAGGGAGTCAAGTTGATTCCATTGATATACTTAGCTTGAATAATTAAATTTAATTGGTGTTGATTAATTATTACTCTGGAATGGATTCATATAATGAAGCAAGGTATAGGTGATCCAATGATTGTGGCTCTTTGACCTCTGGCCCGATAAGCGCCTGAAGGAATAAAAGTCAGAATGCATTGTGTCTTAGAGTGTAATCCCAATAGGGGTGGTTGTCACTTTGGCTTCCTAGGTCGATAGGGCGGTGCGCTGAGGCCTTTAACGAGGTTTTGCTCCAGTGAAGTTTAAACAGGGCAACGCTGGTTGGTGAGAGCGGAATGATGCTCAATAGAAACTTAAATGTTGGTTGATTACATTTCGAAATTTTGTCGTTGACTCCTGTTTAAGCTAGTTCTCTAGAACCATCCGCCACAACAAATAAAAAAAAAATAATATATATATAGTCCTCGTATAGGTAGGGAAATCGGTGTTAGGAGTAGGTAGGTCCTACCCATAGCCTGCGATAAATTTTGTCGAATAGAAATGTTCGGTTTCCAAACATTTCTATTCAATAAAGGGGTGGCTGAATGCGATAGCTCTGAAGAGTTCGCATGCACTCCGAATTAGCAGACTGGCTGGCAAGACGTTCGCAGTCTATTTGTAGTTTAAAATAGTTACAAGAAAATATAATAGGTTGTCATGTGAAGTGAATATAATTGTATGTCGAGCCGTCTAAGAAAAATATAGGAAAAGTACAAAGTTTAACGTGGTTTTATTAAAGTGACCACGTCCCTGAAGGTTGGGAGCCTCTCGAGAGGACTCGAGGCTCTCACAGTACCTACCGGCTACCGGGCACACAGTCGGCAACGAAGGAGATAGTAAAAGAGTACCTACAGCGAATAAAATGCAATAAAATGTTCAAATGATACAAGTTGTAACGCGTTCGACACCCCTGCGGAGCCCCCGCCACGCTAAATCGTATGTTTTCGCTACCGAAATCGTATAAAGGTTAAACAACTATTTAGCGCTACCTTTATTCATAAAGGTACCGGTATAGCTCAACCTTTATTGTAAAGCGGTACCTGAATGTTTTTGAGGTATCTTAACCTTTAACCGTAACCGCTTTCAGTCCCTGCCCTGCAGAAGGGTCGAAGCCAATTAGGGCCAAGGGTTTGTGTCTGAAAGGAAGGCTCTGGCCCTGGTATGTATGGCGATGTACGGGGTAGGTTGTGAGTCTGACACCGTTTCCAGCTCCGCCCAAGGGCGGGAATCGTCATTGGATGATTTTTGCCTACCATAAAAAGAAAAATCTCTTACTTGCGTAAGATATGAATGAGCGTTGCATTCTATGGGGAAATAGGAAGAAAAAAGGTTTATGGCGTGTTATTGTAATGAGAATGGGACAAATACCTACGATGTCAATACAAAAGAAGTAAGTATTCGTCAGATGAAACTCGAGTAGATTAATGTTTACCAGTCCTTGTCTTGTGGTTATTGTCACTACACATAATTTGCTCCTGTGCGCATTGTTGTTGGAACTGGTAAAAATATTTGACAAAGGTCACCCGAAAAAAATATTTGACAAAAATCCAACTTTGGAAACGATTAAAAACAGAACAAACCATTCTCTTGACAACTGACATAATTGTCAAGATGACGGCAAATGATTTGTTTATTTTCAGACTTAACGTTATTCTACTATACTATTAGGATCTTCCACGTGAGGGAGAGAAGTTCGCAATTGGACAAAAATAAAGGATTAAAAAAAAGCCAAGAATAGATTTTAACAGCAATAAAAACTGTAAATTGCATTTACCTTGACCGTTCTGACGTCCCGTCCGAAAGAAATCACACTCCGGCGGTCTGCCGCGGTAGATGGACACATCCTATACTTTGTTTTCAACTTCAGCTAAACAACTATAGCGTAATAGATACGTCCTAGTTTTAGGCGGGATTATTTCAAGGTAACTACAATTATTGCAAATTGATTCGTGTTGTAGATATTATGATGTAAAATAGATGTAACTATGTTTATCAAACGTCAGCGCAACCGGACAATATGGAGAAATATTCGAACAGGCGCGATCTCCACAAAATGAACCTGAGAACTTTACCTAAGCAAAGGTAATCGAGAAGGCCAACTCGGTACACTTGCTTTCAAATAGAGCAAACACATTAAATGTGATACATCCGCATTCTAATAGCATGGGTGCATATGGGGCCCCACCACGATCTTCGGAGCCCAAGTCAACCTCCCCTGCAAGTTGGGGCACCTGCCGAACAGCAGATGAGGCTCTGGCGCTGGCTTTCCCTTTTAGGGTTGGGAGGTCAGACGGCAGTCGCTCCCGTAAAGGCCACAAATAGCCACTATATAATGGACAAGACAGGAAATAATGTTGCCACGGATAGGGCGCCGCCGCAAAACGGCGCGCAGGAGATTCGCCCGACTCCTGTGGCAAGTGGGCGAGGGCTACCGTGTCTGGGGCGAACACGGTTAAAGACGCGAGCACCAACCCGTAAAATCCGCTTCGCCAGCCTCAACATTGGCACGCTGACCGGACGCGCGAGAGAGTTAGCCGATGTACTTCTTAGGCGAAAGGTGGCCGTGGCATTCCTGCAGGAGACTCGGTGGAAAGGCCGCAGGTCCCGGCTCATCGGGAATGGCTACAAGCTGATCTACACGGGTGCAGCCGGTGGGGAGAACGGGGTGGCCGTTGTACTCTCCGAGGAGTTTCAAGATGCAGTTCTGGAGGTGAAACGCTACAGTGATCGGCTTATGGTCGTAGGTGTGCTTATTGACGGGGTTGTAACCCACTTGATAAGTGCCTACTTACCTTAGGTCGGTTGCAGCGACACTGAAAAGGCTGCGTTCTGGGATCAACTCGGTGGGGTGCTTCGTGGCATCCCGTTGTCACAGGGAATCGTCTTGGGTCGTGATCTGAACGGTCATGTGGGACACAGGTGCAAGGAGTTTGAACATGTTCACGGTGGCTTTGGATACGGTAGCCGTAACGCGGAAGGGGAGAATATCCTCCAAACGTGTGCGGCTGCCGGCCTTGCCATCGTGAACACGTACTTCAAAAAGAAACCCGAACACCTGATCACCTACAAGAGCGGGAGGTTCGCTACCCAAATCGATTTCTTACTCACACGGAGGCACCACATCAGTAAGGTAGCCAACTGCAAGGTCATACCAGGCGAGAGTCTCACTGCACAACACCGTCTCCTTGTCATGAACTTGCGCGTCAAGCCTAAGGTCAAGTTTGTTGAGCGCCAACAACGCCGAATACGGTGGTGGCGACTGGATGAAGCCACGTCCCAGTCGTTCGCGTCGGCCATCGGGGATAAGTGCGATGGAACCGATGGCGAACCGGTGCAAAGCCACTGGGACAGGATTCAAGTTGCCATCACTAAAGCGGCAAAGTCGGTACTGGGCTTGTCCAGGGGCGGCCGCAAGTGTGACAAGGAAACTTGGTGGTGGGATGACAGTCCAGAGGGAGATCAGAGAGAAGAAAGCTCTCTTCAAAACGTGGCAAGCTTCCAAATCTCCCGAAGACCGCGACGCATACAGAGCTGCAAAACGTGCCGCCAAGAGGGCCGTAGCCAGAGCCAGACGAGACCACTTACAGCCACTTTATGATAAGTTGGAATCGTCTGAGGGTCGAAAGCTCATTTATAAGTTGGCACGTTCCAGGGTCAAAGCGGCACTGGACATCACTAAGTGCCGCTGTGTAAGAGACCCTGACGGCAATCTGTTATGCGAGGACATCGCGCTGAAGGAGAGATGGCGCTCGTACTTCCACGAGCTGCTGAACAAGCAGCACAAAGAGGTGCTGTCTCCGGTTCTTCCTCCAAATCAGGGACTTGTGCCCCCGGTTACGCCTGAAGAAGTGCATGTGGCTCTTCGCCGCATGAAGAACCGGAAAGCTGTCGGTGCCGATGGAGTCCCTATTGAAGCCTGGAAGGCGATGGGTCCTCGTGGTGTGGGCATATTAACCCACCTATTTAACCGCATGCTCCTCACCTCCCACAAAGATCCCGAGTCAATGGAGACTGAGCATTATCACTTCAGTCTTCAAAGGCAAGCGATCGGTGCAGGAGTGTGGCGACTACCGTGGGATTAAGGTTATGTCCCACACCATGAAGCTCTTCGAGCGGGTGATCGACTCTCGGATCCGACATTCCGACAGGAGTGCACCGTCTCGGGATGTCAATATGGGTTTCGACCAGGCCATGGCGCCATGGACCCCATCTTTGCCCTAAGGGTTACCATGGAGGGATACAGATCGAAGAATACGCCTCTGCACCTCTTGTTCCTAGCCATGCAGAAGGCCTTCGACTGTGTCCCCCGTGATGTGATCTGGTGGGCGCTGAGATCCAAAGGAGTGCCCGAGACCTATATTGACATCATCCGAGACATGTACCGAGACTCCGGTTCTGTGGTTCGGACCGCTGTTGGCGATACGAATCCCTTCCCCATCAGAGATGTGATTTATTTGAAATACTTCTATTTTAAATGCAAATAGAAAATGCAAAATACCTATTTTGTATTTTGTATTTAAATACCTTTCAGTGAAAAGTATTTTGTATTTTATTTGAAATGCCTTTCGAGATGCATTTTGTATTTTTAATATTCATTTCAAAATGCAAAATACTTTGTGATTAAGTTTAGCCAATATTACCAGTCAAACAAAACAAAACGCTTGTATTGCCGAATTCGACTGATAGAGGCGCCTGCTAACCATGCGCGACATCTTTTTCTTCTTTGGTCAGAGTGCGCGCCTTATGTCAAGTAATGTCTGACAAGTGTCAATTTCCAACGAAAACTTATGGTTTTCGTTAATAAAATACAACGATAATTTATGGATATGAAACGCATAGTTGACACCGACGAATTGATTTCACGACGATTTTATTTTCTGGTGCTGGTGAAGTAGTTACTGATTTGATTACCTACTTTTCTGATATTGAAGTGTTGTTATTATTTCTATAATACTGGAACGGTTATGCACTATACCTGGAACGGTTACGTACTACAAGATAATTTAGATAATCTAAATAGACGTGACTTAGTGGATTTGGCTGGTGTCTAACAATTTCTACTTAGCAAAAAAATGTAAGTACTTACTGAAATACAAATAAAATAGTATAAACAAATAAAATGCATACTAAAAAGAAAAGACGTCGACTAATTTAAATCGATTTTAAGTTTTATACCTAGTACAATAAACTGACAATAAAAATACTATAATAACTGAACTTAGTGTTAATATCTACTGTACAAACTAAGCCCAATTTCATTTTTAGTTGAAAGGTAAAGTACATAAAGTATTTTCAGTTATGTTTTGTGTCAACGTGTCACCATTCACCAACAAAATAATGAATGTAAAACCAGTAAAGCTAATGAATAGTGGCTACTGGCTATAGTTAGATTAAATAAATAATGCGTTTTTGATTTTATTCCAGGGATAACCCTAATCTACCATTTATATTAAGGCACTGTTTTAAAGACGTGAAGAAGGAGGCTGATCATGAAAGTAATATAAGTGCTGTTTGTAAGATATGTTCAAAAACACTGAAGGGAAGTCTGCACGCAACAACAAACTTCTTAAATCATATTAAAGTAAGTATTTATTACCTATGAAAATTTGCTTTTGTATGATATGATATGTACATAGCTATAGGATACCTATTAGTTACTATTAATTATTTAACAATAGGTAATTATGTAATTTTTTCTTTGTTAATAAATAATTAACCTGGTTGTTATTTTTTTTTTAGAGAAAAGGCCATGATGATCTTCTGAAAGAGTATGAACAATTGAAACCCCAGCATACAAAGAAAAGAAAGTGCAGTGTTGCAGAATCCGATAACATTAGTACCGCAAGTACATCAAAAAAAATGAAACAAAGTTTTCTTTTAAATTCTCTACAGAAGTCAGTAAACCTGGATAAATTAATAGTAAACTTTGTTGTTGACACAATGTCCCCTATGTCTATAGTAGAAAATAAATCATTTAGAGCTTTAATTGAAGGAGCTCAACAACTTACACGTCCACCAAAATTGATGTGCCGCCGCACATGCAATAATAAAATAGCTGATGCATACACAGAATATAAAGGTAATCTAAAAAATAAATTGAAGGCTGCTCAATATGTCTGTACCACAGCAGATATTTGGTCATCTTCAAGACGCAGTTACTTAGGTATGACTGTTCATTGGATAGATTCAGACACATTTGCAAGAAATAGTTCTGCTCTTGCCTGCAGAAGATTCAAGGGTACCCATTCATTCGATAAGCTATCAGAACTTATAATTGAAATACATGAAGAATATGACTTAACATTGTCCAAAATAACTAAAACAGTAACGGATAATGGCTCCAATATGGTTAAAGCTTTTAAAATATTTGGGAAACCTGATTTAGAAACTGATACATGTAGTGGACCCCTGATGAATATTGATTCAGAAAATTTAAAAGTAAACTTAAATGAAAACCTTTACAATAACAATCAGCAAGATGATGATGATAACGATGATATACTAGCCCTGAATGAGTTTCCTGAACCTCAAGAAAATGATTTATATCAACTACCCAACCATGAGAGATGTGCAACCCATACTTTACATCTGATTCCTGCACGGGACTTTGATAAAGCCAGAAATAAAAATAATTCATACCGGAAACTACATGATGCAGCTATGGCTAAATGTCAGGCTGTTTGGAATTTATGCTCTAGGTCACCGAAAGCATCTGAAATTTACTTGGAAGTTACTGGTAAGTCTCCAACTAGCCCCTGCCCAACTCGGTGGAATTCATATTACAATTGTATAACAGATATATTACAAATTCAAGAAACCATAAATGAAGCTCTAAGAAAATTGGGATTATCAGTACTAAAAGAAATTGAAATACAGTTCTTGGTTGAATATGTTAAAACTTCCAAACCCATAGCTGAGGCCATCAGGAGCTTGGAAGGTGACAAAGAGATATATTATGGATGTCTACAACCTGAATTGATAAGAATGCAAAAAATATTAGCTTCATTAGAAATGGACAACCCAGTTTATTGTGGACCGTTAATTGAAATAATAAAGGAAAATATTCAAAAGCGTTTCGAAAAATTTGATTTAGATAACCCAAGATCCAAGGACAGCATTCTGGCAGCAGTATCGTATCCATTTTTCAAATTAAAGTGGGTGCCTAAAAATAAGAAGGAGCATGTTAAGGAGCTGTTTATCACAGAAGTCAGGAAATTTAAAAATGAAAATTCAAAAAGTTGCCTCCCATCACAGACATCGGAAAGAAAAAGAAGAAATAGCGAGTCTTATTACATGTTCCAGGATTCAGACTCCTCTGCAACCAGTGAGGGTGGTAGTGCTAATAATACTACAATAGATCTGGAAACCCTGCAATATTTAAAGGATGAGAGCACAAGTCTGGAGATGATAAATGCTTATCCTACAATAAAAAAAGTATTTTTTAAATACAACACATCCTTACCAAGTTCAGCACCAGTAGAAAGACTTTTTTCGTATGGTGGGATGATTATGAGACCTCACAGAAGAAAAATGAATGATGATGTATTCAAACAACTGGTATTGTTAAAAAGCGTAATCAATAAAAAATGATATTTATTTTTATCACTTTTTAACAATACCAGTCCAGTTCCAATTGTTATTAATTTTAATAAGAAAAGTGTAATCATATGTAATGTGTTATTAGACGTTTGTTTTTCGGCTCGGCATTGTGTGTCTCTATTGCTCATGTATGATAAATAAATATGTACCTATAATAAATAAAAATATTTGTAATTTGGTCAGGGGGTATTTTATTTTGAAAAAGTATTTTGAAAATACCTATTTTGCATTTAGCATTTGAAATACAAAACGCAAAACTATTTGGTATTTTGCATTTGAAATAGTAAATCTGAAAAGTATTTTGCATTTTGTATTTAAATGCTTTTTTAAAACCATTTTGTACATCTCTGTTCCCCATCACCGTTGGAGTTCATCAGGGCTCTGTCCTTAGTCCGTTTCTGTTCAGCGTGGTGCTGGACGTGCTGTCCTCTAACATCAGGGACTTACATGAGCAGCCGCCATGGCTGCTCATGTATGCAGACGACATCGCGCTGGCGGACTCGGACAGTGGGCGCTTGGTTCGACGTGTGACAGCGTGGAAGGAATCGCTGGAAAACGGCGGTCTTAAGATTAATGCGGCGAAGACCGAGTACTTGGCCTGTAACACAACAAACGCTGCTCCTGTTCGCATTGGCGAAGACACAGTCGAGCGCACGGAACAGGTCAGGTACTTGGGATCGGTGCTCCACGAGTCCGGGGACGTCGATTGCGACGTCGAGTCTCGTATCTCGGCGGCCTGGGCGAAATGGCGTGAGGTGGCGGGGGTTATCTGTGACCCCAAAATGCCGGTTAGGCTCAAAGGACAGGTCTATAAGACCATCATTAGGCCTGTCCTTTTGTATGGCAGTGAAGCGTGGCCTGTACTTGAGCGGCATAAGCAAAGCCTGCGTGTCACGGAAATGAATATGCTGCGCTGGATGTCTGGAGTCTCGCGGAAAGACCGCATCAAAAACTCCCGCATCCGGGGCAGCCTTCAGGTCCGTGACATAGCGGATAAACTGCAGGAGGGTCGCTTACGTTGGTATGGCCACGTTTTACGAAAACCGGCAGACTACGTGGGTAACAGATGCCTCGCCATGCCGCCTCCGCCGGGACCTGGGAGACGAGGAAGGCCTAAGAGGCGTTGGATCGACGTCGTAAGGGACGATATGCGTGCCAATGGGCTTACGGCAAGGGACGCGAAAGACCGAGCGAAGTGGAGGCGTCTCAGCAAGAAAGCGGACCCCGGGCACCGAGGTGAAAGCCAAGGTTGGCAACCGGGACTAATACCGCTAGGATGATGATGATGATCCGCATTCTAATAGCAATTGAAGTAAGTTTAACAATACAAAGATGAGCTCAAAGAACTAAGTATCCAAGCCGAAAACTTAAATAAAAATAATAACACTTCAGGCAAGTAGGGATGTTGGCGTTTCTTTTTTTGAAGATTAATGGGGGAATTACATTTTTTTTTCAATTCATATTTATTTTATTCACTAGAGTTGTTTAATTACATTTTGCACTAATCTATAAGATTATTATACTAAAAATAACCTAAATAAACTAAAAATACAATAATATTTACAAATGATTTATTGGGCATCAAAAAATTCATCCACATCGATATCAATGGGAAAAGTGCCCAGAACGCTGGCAGCATTGCCACGCTGGATGGCAATGCTGATTCGCTGACAAAAGTAAAGCCCAGCCCTCTGGTCACGCGAAGAATCGACCAGCTGTTTGCTGATGTCGCGTACAAC
This sequence comes from Mythimna loreyi, assembly GCA_029852875.1. Taxonomy (NCBI): domain Eukaryota; kingdom Metazoa; phylum Arthropoda; class Insecta; order Lepidoptera; family Noctuidae; genus Mythimna; species Mythimna loreyi. Next base: position 10,479,514 of record CM056806.1, on the reverse strand, counting down.
TCGATGAGCGCTCGGACCCCATGGCCCTAGTGTTTCAACCCCAAACGGCTCAAACATATAACTCCCAATTAGGTTATTATATTTACGCCGTTTGAGGTTTTCTGCACTTGCAGCAGCCGCCCCAGCACAACCTGCCGTACTCAGAAGATGGGATGGCGCAAGGGTGTCGACACAACATGTCGCATCCCACACCAGAGGCCTACCCAACTTCCAGAGCATTATGGTCATCCCGTCTGGCCTCTTCCCATCGTCACGTGCCAAACCATTGGGTTCTAGAACAGCTGGCACCCCGGCGGTGACAAGGGCTCGACGGATGATGTCATTAATGCTGGCGTGCCTAGCTATCCGACCAGCGCTTCTGCTGCAGGATAGGCCATGGTGGCCGAGGCGGTCGACTACTTCACCGCACTGACACCGATGTGGAGCTCCGCTAGGAGCACCCAGTCGCAGGCATGTAGCGATCCGGAAGGTGGTGTCACTCAGCATAGTGCCTATGTTGGGTGACGGTAATGTCTGTAGCCAAAAGCCCGACTCCCATTCACCTACAGCCAGTAGGCGGGCACGCTCAGCAGTGTTGGTGGACGTATTAATAAGGTTATTCCGTACGTGAGTACGTGAGCGGCTCATCCCACTGTCTCTGGGAAGATGGGTTCTCGGGCAACGCCTCGTCCGGGCAAGCCAATTTCCAGGCGCTCAAGGCATCGGTCAAGCACGGCACCTCACAGTCAACCAGTGATTGAGTCAAAATACCACTGGTCAACTGCTGAGTGCTGCGGACCGAAGACAGTAATTTTGCGGATACCGAGCACACCAAAACGAATGGGTAGCGTAGCTTGAAGCCAAGGCCGGTCATCCAGGGCCACATTTAAGATGGATGTTAGTGTATGCCGAATGGTCTGATCAATTTTGTCCAAGAGATGTGGCTGCTTCCATAAAGGAGAAGAGCGGAGAAAATACATGAAATTTGGTGCAAAACAACAATATCGTATGAGGGTGAAAGCCAAATGACGGTTAATTTTGGAAAGTCTTTCCGAAATGTTGTTGAAACGCTCAATTTTGTCGTCGATGAACGAAGAAAAACCGTCTTCCAAAATTGGTGAACCTAGGAGGCGCAGTGAACTTTTATCTAAAATTTTGATTTCTGGAGCTATTGCATAGAATTTCTGTAGAGTCGTTAGTCTGTCAGTGCTGTCAGAAATAAAAAGTTCACATTTTGATTCATTAAGGTCAAGGCCAATCGATTTAAATTGCTGTTTGAGTAATTGAAAATCTTCTAAAACGGTATCTACGTCACCTCCTAGCGTTCCATCATCTAAATACCACACGTTAAATTTTGAATTTAACTGTTGGATGATTGGATGAATAGCCAAGCTGAAAATTGCTGGCCCGAGAGGGTCACCTTGTTGGCATCCAACTGCAGATTCCAAAACATTATCTTTATACAGTAATTTTGATGGGTGCCTATAGCACTGCCACAAAAAGCCAAAAATTTCAGGTAGCGCTTTTTTTGCTTCAGCCAACAAAGTGTCCCTATTAACAGAATTAAAGTCGTTTTTAACGTCAACCTTGAGGATGACCTCACCCTTGTTGGAATTTAAATATGTGGAGAGGGCATGTACGGCGGCCTCGCAGCCGCCTCTGGAACCAAAACCAAGCTGTAAGGGCTGAATTTTTTTAGTCAGAGACTCGCCGTACAGTCTGCAACAAATTTTAGCTGTCATGCGTCTGTATGTGCACCCGACGGCGATGGGACGAATGCCGCCATCCCTCTTGCGTAGGGCACATAGATTGGCCCCGTACAAGACATCGACAACGGCATCGTTCACGCCGCCGGAGAGCATTAGGGTAACTAGAGCCAGAAGCTCCTTCAAAAGCGACTCACCAGCGTCCCCAGCGCCCGAACTCAAGAGGTCTTTTAAATGCTGGGGAGTCAGGCCGTTGAGGCCGCCGGCGGAACCGCTTCTGAAGGAACTCACGGCTGCAAGTAACTGAGGGCCTAATATAGGGAAAATTTGTGAGTCCGGAATGGGTCTATCGGGAGGATCAGGGAAAGTGAGGTCATCCGCAGGCGCTGGATGTTTACTCTCCAGGGCTGAAATTGTATCTGGAGAGTAAGGCGCCACCACATCACTGCTAAAAAGTAACCTAGCTGCTCCGCTAATGTCACCGTCATTTAATTTGGATTCTACATGCGAATTCAAACCTTTCTGGGAAACATTGAAAGGGGGTAAATTTCGATCTAAAATGTCAGCCGAATTGTTGCAATTATCCTTAATTTGGGTTGTTAATGTTTTTGAAGCCAATCTTTTTTGGACATGTAGAATCCTATACGGGAATGTAAGTAGGTCTTCCCATGCACTTTGAGTGTTCTCCTGGGTTACAAGACGGACGCATCGTGCTAAACTTAGCGCAACAGACCGCCTAGCACCCCGGGGAACTCTCTTCAGAATTGGTGTTGAATTTTTTAATTTTGATAAGGTTTTCCAAATTGATTCCGAATGTGTTGGTGTTTGAGAAGGGGCTGGGAGGCATAAAGGTACAATGTGGCTTGTGAACCTTGCCATAGTGGATCTTTAGCCCCCTTTCGCCCTTAAAATAACGGGCCTGAGCGCAATGGGGACATCTCACTAGCTGGGAGTCAAGTGATGTGGCAGGTTGACTGCTACAATTTCCAGAACCACTACAGCCTGCATTTAGCATTAAAATATGATATTTGACTTACCAAATTACAAAAGTAAAACACTAAAATACAGAAACAATAAAATACATAATAAAAAAAACGTCAATTTCACTGCGGGTGACAGGTGACGGACAGGTAGGTACAGGTGACGGCCGTGGCGCAGCCGCGCATCAGGCCTAGGGCGCCCGTCGCGTTGTCGTCAGCCTGTTCTTTGTTGCACCAAGGATCTTATAACTTTATCGGGATATACGGGATCGAGTACAAATGGTCCAAAACACTTCTGGAATGCTTGTTATTGTTTTTTCATTGTTGGCTTATCCAAACAATCGTCCACATCCATGATCGCCATTTTGTTCGGCAAATCATTTATCATTTTATCGAGTAAACAAAAACAAAACAATTATTATATTATTCTTCGTCACGTATTTGGAGTCGTAACATCAATAACTCTATTTTGTTAATTCTAATGTAATATTTTAATTAAACCTTTATTATTCATCAATTTTATATTACATCATTTTTCAGTTGACAGTTGTTGATTGAATGGGGGAATCGATTCGAATTGAACTCGAATCGATTCAGTAATTTAATGAGTTCTAAGAAATCGATTGCCTAAAGATCGATTTCTTGATTGGTGGTTTGGTAATGAAACTTCTATGAAGCACCGTGCAGAAAATTCTATACTGAACGTGTGTTAAATGACAAGTGGATATAATTCGAGGCAAATAAGTTGATATAAAATGGTCGCTGTTTCTATGGTTACGCGCAGACCCCACTGTGCTGCCCTTCAATTGAGACACGAAAATCTTACAAAGTATTATGCCGCATGTTGCAATCTATGATGCGACAGTCTAATAATAACTTAAGGAAAATACTAAAAGATTTGAACGGTTTTAAATAATAGTATAGTTGAATGCGTTTTTTGGCTGAAATTATGATTATGATGACGATCCTATAGGAAAAAATCTTAAAAATCGAATCTTGATTTCAAATCGAGATTTCGTTTCATACACCATCGAGATTTAGTCCCTATAGATGTTACAAAATTGTTTCTTTGATTTCATGTTGCCATCACTACTTAATTACTTATCTGTCAGGCATGTCGTTTGAATTTGACATATTTGTTTTGGACAAGGACATAGTTTTCTGTGGACGTACTGTGAGACTTGTTTGTTCAAAAAAATAATACTATAATTTTAAATTGAAATAAACAATTTGATATTTACATAATTAGTAAAGAAAGTAAAATGGAAAAGCTGCCAATGTGTAGGCTGTGTTTAGCGGAGAACGTTCGCATGTATGTAGTGATAAACAAAGACTTGCATGCGCTGTATGAGAGGCTGACAGATAATCCGGTAAGTTAAACCCTGTTTTTTTTTAACGATAAAAATAATAATCTTGTCTACCTCGAGTTAGAAACAATCAACGTTTTCTCCATGTGAGTAGAGACATCATCATCTTCCCGCTCTTTTCCCGTTTTATTTGGGGTCGGCGCAATATGTTTTTTCTTCCATTCTGTCCTGTCACCCGTCACGCTATCATTAACTCGTCTTTCTTTCATGTCACTTCTCACACAATCCATCCATATTTTCTTTGGTCTCCCTCTCCCTCTCCATCCATCCACATTTATACTCATGGCCTTTTTCGTAACATGTGTTTCATCCCTCATTTTTACGTGGCCATACCAAGACAAACGGTTCCCTTTCAACTTTTCAGTTACTGGCACCACTTTCAAACTTCCTCTAATATACTCATTTCTCACTTTATCCATTCTCGTCACACCACACATCCATCTCAATATTCTTATCTCTGCAACATGCAATCTCTTTTCATCTGTCATTTTCAAAGCCCAACATTCTGACCCATACAGTAGGACAGGCCTTATCACGGACTTACCCTTCAACTTGAGGGGCATCCGTGGGTCGCAAGTTGTTCCAGTGACCTGTCGCAATGAGCAACGTCTCGGTCTATCTCACCATTCCCTTGGATAAGCGACCCAAGGTACCGAAATACAGGTACAGGTTGGTATGGGCGTTCCAGCGAGAGCAATGGGTACAGGACTAGAGAGACCGCAGAAATCGCAGAATGTGAGTAGAGGCATATAGCATGCAAAGCTAACCACTAACATAATGTAGTCCTGAAGATCATCATTTGTTTGCAACTATTACAATGTATTAGTGTATTGCGCAACATGCCATGGTTCCGTTCACCACTATGAGTCAGCATCTCAGTAGTTCCCCCTTTCCATAGGGTAATGTCATCTTTCTCACATTCCATCCATCGTTTCCCTGGTCGTCTCCTCCTCTCGTAACTGTCCACCTTCACACTCTTAAACTTTACTATCTAAGCTTATGACTTTCTCGGTATCACATTAGAATGTAATTTATTCATAGAAATATGGTTGAAGACAAGTTTTGTTGCAGTTTGTAACTGGAGACAGTAGACCGATGCTCGCTTGTTTCATCTGCTGCACTAAACTAAAGCAATGCTGCCAACTGCAGAGAAAATGTCTGGAAGCTGAAGAGCGGCTCACTCAGATGATGAATGAGGATTATGTGGTGAGTCTTTCGTTGATGGATATAACTCCAGGGTTGACTCTTGAAATAGAGCAGGTAAGGTAACTGTAGAAAATAGGTAATACAATATGTCTTTGGCTGTCTTATTTTTTCTATTTTATATATAAAGTTGTGGGTACCAGCTAGTATTATAATACTAGCTGGTACCCACAACTTCGACTGCTTTTTTTTTTTCGCAATAGAAGGTAGCCTTTGTCCTTTCTCAGGGTCTAAAGATTGTGTGCGCAAAATGTCATCAAAATCGTTTGAGAGGTTTAAGCGGGAAAGCGTAACAGACAGACATACAGAGTTACTTTCGCATTTATAATATTAGTATAGATAGATAAAACATTTATTTGGTACAACACAGAAACATCAACAACACGGAGACCCAGGTAACCTCAATGAAATGGTCAGTAATACCAAGGCCTTGCTGGCCTTCCTCGAGGAGCTGGGGTGGATCTAATGACCCATTTATCCCATTTATCCCACCCGTACGCAAAATACGCGCTTTAGTCGTGGAGTTGCGGACATCAGCCCGATATACCATACCATACCATACCAACACAGAAACATACACACACAAGTAAACTATAAAACTTAGCACCTATACAGGGTGTCATTGACATGTTAACACAAACGAATACCATAGATCTAGAACATGATTCTGGACTCTCCAGTGGTGGAATGTTTTGTCGGTTTTTTCTTTTTTGTTTTTATGATATTTTACGTTTTTTTAAATTAAACTGTATAAAAATTTCATTTTAACATTTTTTGTGAAAAAAATGAGTGAATTACATTCTAAATTAAAAATGTTATCGGGTTTGATTAGAATAACGACTTTATTCAAGTAAAAAATAAAAAAATTAAACTTTCTTTCCAAAAATTTGAAAAAAAAACCAACGAAAAATTCCACCACTGGGGGGTCCAGAATCATGTACTGGATCTATGGTATTCGTTTGCGTTAACATGTCAGTGACACCTTGTATAAATACAATCAACATCAATAAGAGAAAGAAAAAGCACATGTCTCTACAATTCACGTTGTAAAGTAAGAGCACTGTAGACTTCGCAGATCCTATTACGACTCACCATTAATGTTTTATTATTACGATTATTTTTATTGTGCCTTTGAGTACAATATTGACTGGTCAAAGACGAATGAAGAATGAAAAAGAAAGATGAGAATAGGAGAGGAAGTAATGTAATTTTAGGGCACACTGTAAAAGTTACTACTGGTAGTAGTTAGTAAATAACACCACGCAGTGGAATAATATAAATTTTAATTATATAACACACATTTTGTTTCTTATTGGGTCACATAAAACCAAAATCAAAATGATTTTATAATTCATATAGGCCTACATGGGCACTTATAAAATGTCAGAAGCTAGTGCACGGTTCCAAATTGATTGTTTCCTATGGAGAAGAACTGGCAAGAAACTCCATGGTTACTCTTTAAAAAAAAATGGTTTGGTACAATAATTCCATATGCCAGCATTAACATATAAATTATGTAAGGACAGTGTAGAGCAGTCAATATTGTATTCAAGAACACATTAAAAATAAACATAAAAATAGATAGGAAGTTATCTAAGATTTGCATCTACAATGACGAATCCCGCTCTTGGGCGGAGCCGGGAACCATATCAGACTCTTACAAACCAAACAACCTATCTCGTTCCTACATCGCCATCTATACCAGTGCTAGAGCCTTCCTTTCAGATATGAACCCTTGGCCCCAGTTGGCTTCCACCCTTCTGCAGGGTCCCCACAGTTTGCTGACTACTCCTTGAGGCGCGCGAGAACAGTGCGCGCCGTCGACGACTGGGCTTGGTCTGGACGATTACCAGACGACCGCAAACCCGCGCCGCGGGGTTACCGGCAATCGGGATCGGAAACACGGCGGCGTCTCGGGCGTGAACACCTTTGCCTTATGTGGTCGGCTTCCTCCTACCCTGAACAGGTTGAATGCGGGACCAACAGCTTCATTTTGTTTGAGCTTCTGGTGGGACTCAGTATGTAATGATGACTTATTGAATACTTATCTTTTTACAGCTAAATCCCCCTATAAACCAAGACCACTTCGGGTGTCGTAACGAGTTGACTGTATCACCCATGGTGATTGTACGCATAGAATCTGATGATGAATGTCAAGCAGAATGTGATGCTATCAAAGAAGAGTTACCAGATGTGTGTGAGAGACTAGATGATGTCTTTGAGGAGGAACATCAAAGTGATGGTATGTTTTTAAAAACTATTAACTTAATCTATCTATCATTATATAAGCATTAGTTTAATTTGTGAGTGATGCTAGGAGTAATGGAGCGCAGTGCACTGTGTATTTTTTTATGTAGGGCAAAAATCATCCAATGACGAATCCCGCCCTTGTTCAAAGCTGGAAACAGTGTCCGACTCTTACTGACTAAACATCACCATGCTTATTTGCCCTTCGCACTGAGACCAAGCCTTCCTCTCAGAAAGAGACCCTGGGCCCCAGTAGGCTTCGACCCTTTTGCAGAGTCCCTACGGCATTGCTGACAATTCCTTGAGGCGCGCGGGAACAGCGCGCGTCGTCGACGACTAGGGGTCGGTCTGGACTGTTACCAGACGACTAGACGGCGAGCTACCCATTGCTCGCCGTCCGCAAGCCCGTCTCTTTACGTAGGTAACCGTCCGGACCAAGCCCAATCGTCGACGGCTCGCTCTGTTCCTGCGCGCCTCAAGGAGTTGTCAGCAATGCCGTAGGGACTCTGCAAAAGGGTCGAAGCCTACGGGGGCCCAGGGTCTCTTTCTGAAAGGAAGGCTTGGCCTTAGCGCGAAGGGCAAATAAGCATGGTGATGTTTGGTCAGTAAGAGTCGGACACTGTTCCCCGCTCCGCCTAAGGGTGGGATTCGTCATTGGATGATTTTTACCTACCGTAAAAAAACCTCGGTACAAAATTTACACGTTCTTATTGCGTTCTATTGTAGGATTATCATGAGTTTACGGTTAGTGTTGATGAGTAACTAAGTGAGTCAGGGTTTGTGCCTTCTATATATGTGGTTTATACTCATTTGTAAACAAAACACTCGTCTCTATTTTTGCTTTCTCACAGAGCTAGAACTGGAATGTTTAAACAAAAGCTATTCGGATGTTACACCAGCACAACCGTCTGAGTCTGATACAAAAGATGATGTGCCTTTAGTAGAGATCAAAACGGAAGTGGAAGAAGAACAAGAAGTCCCGAGGAAGAAGCGAAGCGCCAGTGACACGACACGTGAGTATTAGTTAGTGAACCATTGTGTGAGCGAACAGGGGCCCAAGTCTGCTATTTTCAAAATATTGTCATTCCAACACGATTCCATTGTCGTTTTGCTAAAAGTTCGTAATCTGTTAATTCATAATGACTGATCATTGGGCGGTCAGTTGTTTCGTAATACAATTGTGGTACCTACGAGCTGTTTTATAACGAATTAAAAATAATAACTGCACATTAACATTCTAATCGTAAGTCACTGATTAAAGGAACTGTAAAATTTTTATTAATTTACGGCGTAAGTCAAATATTCATTGGTATATTATTAAATATTTATTATGTGCGAGATTACCATTCCAAAAAAATTGTCTCAATGAAGTGTCAGTGGTTGATCATTGGAAAGTCATAATGACGCCATTATATTAGTAGATTAACAAACTTGTCAAAATCAACAATTTTGAAATCAATGATCGACTATTCTGACACTATTGTAATAGCAGACTTGAGGCTCAGGCCGGCTGGTGTGACAAGTTTATTGTTGCCCTCGCTGGAGAGCTCACTCCTGCTGCCGGATGTCTCACAGGACATCTGCTTCAAGTAAAGAGGACGAAGATACGGGCATGCAATTCTGGAATTTCGTATTTTTCTATTCTGGAATTAATTGAGGAGATTCCGGAACTCCAATATCCATATTTTATTATTATTTTAATAATTCTTCTCGGATACAATCTAAAGGTGCTGATAAACTTGAGCATTCACTTGTAATGAGCATTCTTGCGAATGTTACATCATAGAAAAATACGAGAATGTTTAGCGAGCATTCTATCGAGCGTTCTGGCGAACATTATATCGAGGGTTCTGGCGAACATTATATCGAGGGTTCTGGCGAACATTCTGGCGAATATTCTGGCGAGCATTCTAGCGAGCATTGCATTGCGCACACGCGACCGTCAAGTCTGACACCTTCGTGAAGAATGACGCGCATCGACTAGAGCGTTGACTAGAATGCTCATGAAAACGTTCATAGCAATGTTTGGCTGTGCTCGTTGTTCAGTTCGACAAATATAAAACGGCGAATGCTCGATGTTCTGTTACAAGTGAATGCTCAAGTCTATCAACACCTTAGGGTCGATTCATATCTGACGGATGATGCGTCGAGCTTATCATCGGTCGCGTCTATTCGGTCGAATGGGTCGGTTCATATCAAACGGAAAATTGCGTCGAGCGTATCATCCGTCCTGCCACTAGTCACTAGTAAATTATTGCTATTTGGGAGGCTTATAATTATAAACTAATTGATTGGAAGTATCTTTGTTTTACTGTGACCATCCTGACGTAACACTTGGTTCACACAAACGATCTCTGCTAATGTTACGCCTAGTCTGTATGCATCAATCAAAATACACGTAGAGCGTGGCGCGCGCGACGTTACCGCTGTTACGTCGACCGATAATGCGTTGACGGAAACGGAATAGACGCTGTACGCTCGACGCACTAACGTATCATCGGTTGAGTGTGAACGGTCAAGTATTTTTCTATACATTCGTCTGTTCTGGCGTTACGCGACCGATAATACGCGACGCATGTTCCGTCAGATATGAACCGACCCTTAATCTTACGTCTGCGGAATGTACCGTTAACCGCTAAATTCCATTCCGAACTCCTAGCGAGCCCATGGACTCCTCTACAATAGTCCCCCGCCCTATCTTCTGATAGTGACCGTACAAATAATAAAGTCCACAAGAGCAGCTTCATAAAGAAATAGAAAAAATATAGTAAAATTGTAAGACTGCTATGCTGTAAGAAAAATAATTACGACTTTGCAATCTGTCAAATTAATCAGCAAAAGCTACGTATGATAACGGAGTAGTGCGGCGTGAGCGTCAGATACAAGCTTACACGAATATTTTATATGTCCTACCCACGAGTGCGGAGAGTAACAGAGGTCTGGGTCAGGATGACTGGACGTACATTACATGTAAAATTCCTTCTAGGTGTAACTTTTATTTTGGTTTATCGAAAAAAATTAAGAAAAATATATGTTGAGGTGGTGGTGGCCGAGTGGTAACGGCCCCGACTTACGAGTCGTAGGTCGCGGGTTCAAACCCAGAAAGGCGCATTACTTTGTGTAATTTATTTCATCACCACTGCTCTCACAACGGTGAAGGAAAACATCGTGAGGAAACCGGAATGTCCTAGAACCAAAAATTCGAAAACATGTGACATCCACCAATCCGCACTGGGCCCGCGTGGTGGATTATGGCCCATTCCCTCTCCTAGAGAGAGGAGGCCTGTGTCCCTGCAGTGGGAACATTAAAAGGCTGATGATGATGATGATGATGATATGTTGAGGTACCAATGAGGTACTTAATTTTAAGGAATCGACGAACTAGTTATAACACCTACAACTAGGTGAAGTTGACTTGGTCCAGCCATTCTGACGTCAGAATGGCTGGCCACTTTCCTCGTAATAGTTTTCCCTCTATAGCGAGGTACGAATTATTTGATGTCTGGTACCAAATAGTATTAAATAGGTAGTAAAACTTTTATGTGTTTTTTTTTTCTTTTTTATTACTTTTGTATTTGCACCAAGTGCAACCCCATTTTGTGTCCTGGCAATTTCTGTCTATACAGGGTTGCCTGGAAGAAATCGTCGAGTGCGATAAGGCCGCCGATTGTATGTTTTTTATTGCAAGTTTCACTTTCAATGTATTATGTCTTGGTGTACAATAAAGTATATAATAAATAATAAATAAATAAAACTTGGTATTGCTCAAACTTCAAAAATCTCTCTTGGTCCAGTCATCCTGACCCAGACGTAAAAGAGTAGTTTCGTGTGCTGAATACTTTAGTTACGGATCTAGAACAACGGTTTCTATCGGTCGGGCCACGCTCATTGTAGCGTTCCATGGTTTCCCGTCCGTCACAAATTTCTCACAATTTATAACCAATGTAAAAAAATTTAACCCAATTTTCCAAGAGATAGCGCTGTACCCGGTGGTAATTTTGGATTGCGTGAACCGAATTTAATATTTTGTATTTTCATTATAAAGAAGATCCTCTCAGGACAAAAAAGTATGTAAAAACTAAAAAAAAAATGCTTACATGTAACTTTTTTTTTTTTTCAAAAACTGTTCGTTCTATCAAGTTCAAAATAATTATCCTAGAAAAGCTTTATACAGTTCTACTGCTTTATACAGGGTGACATTGAATAAATGCGACAAAATGAAATGGGAGCTTCAGTTATAGTTATATAGTAATTATAAACTGGTTTTTCTACAATTAAAATCATTAAAAATAATTACGTTATTATCGTTATAAAATGGTCTATTGGTGTTGTTATCTTTATTTAAAAAAGAATTATCGATATCCCAAAAAAATAATTAATATGCGAAATAAATAAGATAAATTAAAGTATCAAAAAATCTCGTCCGACTCGACGCAGTGCTCAATAATCGTCGTAGAGTACTCATGTTATTAAACGTTGCCGTTCGTTGCGGTCATTTACCTAATTTTGCCTATTTTCTAGCGTGAACCGTGCGACGTTGCCAAACCTCGCGCGAACGCCAGCGCAGAGTATCATCCCTTCCCGGCGATCGCCCCGCCCCACGCGCGCTAGTCGCCCCAAAACGTTTGTAGGTCACGGTCGCGCGCGCATTCCGCAAATCCTACTTTACGTATTGCGAATAATTTGTATCGTTGTCGTGTACAGTGTATCATAACAATGCCTAGGACCAGACGAAATAGTTGTGAACCATTTACAAACGCACAGTATCTCGATATTATCGTATGGTACAACACCGTAAGAAATTACGTGAAACGCAGCGAAGATTTCGGATAAAATATCCCAATGTCACTCCACCATCATTGGGACGGACTCTAAGAACCACTCAGAACATGCTGGACTTCGTCAGTGTACACGTGCACACCCACGGCGCATGTACCGCAAGATACACCGATTTTTTCAAGAGAATCCTCAGGCCAGCACCAGACAGGCAGCCAGGCGGTTCAATGTGAGCCAGTACTTCATATGGAAGTTACTGAACACGTCTGGGATGTACCCTTATCATTTTCAGCGCGTGCAAGATATCGCGCTCGCCGACTATCGTCCGCGGAGAAATTTTGTGAACGGCTGTTGGAAAATCTCCATCACAACATTTTATGGAGTGACGAAGCCACCTTTACGAGAATTGGACTATTTAACGTTCATAATGAACATTGGTGAAGTGCTCGCGGTCGCAACCCACACGTTACACGGAGGGACGCTTTCCAAGTGCGATTTAGTGTGATTGTATGGGCTGGGATGATTTGGCCGATATTCATTAATGACAGGTTTTAAGGAATGCAGTGCCTGAACTCTTGCTAGAAGTGCCCGAGTCGTATCTTGCCGGTATGTATTTCCAACAGGACGGAGGTCCGGCTCATTATTTCAGTGAAGTGCGAGCCTATTTAGGAAGTGAGTACGGTGATAGGTGGATAGGTCGCGGCGGACCCATAGCATGGCCGGCAGCCATGCTACGTGTCCGCCGCGACCTATCCACCTATCACCTATCCGGTCACCTGACCTAACACCGTTAGACTTTTATTTGTGGGGAGAAGGAAAAAGACTCGTTTACGAACGCGAGTCCGAAACTTTCGACAAACTAAAAAACAAAATTAGGAGTGCTGAATTACTAAATTGTAACTGTGAAATCACAGACTTTAGTATTAGTTAAACTTAAGGACAATTTGCGGCGCCGTGCTCAATTGTGTTTACAATTTAAAACGGAGGAGGACATTTTAAACAATTATTAAAATACATGTAAGTGTACCGAGTTGATTTATTGTAATTACTTAATAATTATTGTAAATACTGTGATTCCAACCTTTTAAATACGCCAAAAATACAATAATAATTGTTGTTTTAACTAAGTAACATTATTCAGGTTCGACCTCATAAGTTAACATTGTTTTACTAATTATTTTTATTGTATTTTTGATCGTCCTAAGCCGACAGAAATATGAAGGGAAATTTGGTTTCACAAAATTTTTACCAATCGTGCGCGCGGGAAAAAAGCGCAAGCGGCCGCCGGCCGGCCGGTCGGAGGCGCAGCAGCGCGATTCATTCATAGCGAGTACGTACCTACAGATCATGCCTACTACACGAAAACTGTAGTGTCGTGAAATTCTTTGATACTTTAATTATTTTAACGTTTTTCGTGACACTGATAAATGTTTACAATTTTTTCATTTGATATGATCTAAATTTTCTTGACAACACGTATTATTGTATATTTAAATTTGTCGCATCTATTCAAGTTCATCCTGTATATTTTCTATAACTTATGGTTCAAAAGTTAGGGGGAACGGATTGTTTTTACTTTTGGAGCGATTATTTCCGATACTTGACATTGGCAAAATCGATGGGGTTGATTGATGATTTAAAACAAAAGAAGAAGATTATTTCCGAAAATATTATCAAAAATATCGGTTGTCTGTAAAGTCGGTTTACTGACGATAGTTGAACGTGACAACGTCATAAGAAAATACTGATGGAATGGTTTTATTTTTCAAAAGAAAATTTTAATTCTATATGTTTGATATATATTTTGTATGGATATAGAAAAGGAGGTAAATGGAAATCATAATTGAATTAATCAAGTTACATTTATGTGTATTTGTACATAGTTTTAACATGTAAGTGTATTATTTTATTTTATTGTATAGCAGCTGTCCACGCGGACGCATCGCTCACTCGAGTAGGAGAGAAACAGATGTCGAACACTGCCGAACGAGGCCGATTGTGCCTCTTGGTCGCTCGTTGCGTGCTCTTGCTTGCACTTCAAACCTTAAATGGAACGCCTCAGAGCGAGGTAACGCCGCATGAGTCATGTTTTTTCATGCGTGCAGCCGGCTCCATCCAGTTATAAGACGTTGTCACGTCAAAAAATATTTTAGGTGTCCCTAATCATTTTTAAATACCGATCCAACAATGTATCTCACGTTAGATTAAAAATAAATAAAAAAATACCTCTCCCCACTGTACTCTAATAAAACAATTTTACCACTTTTTGTTTTTGCACTTTGTCAGCGTGATTGATATACATATTGATGCCAAATTTCAGCTTGCTAGTGCTAACGGTCGCTGAGATTATCCGCGGACGGATAGACAGAAACGTCTCTCAACTCTAATATGATTTTTGGTTAAGATTTTTTTAAGATTATGTTGTGAACTTGGCGCTAACTAGATATAAAATTACAGGGTCCGTCATTACGAAGAAACCAAAACTGTACATACATGGGAAAACACAAGAAGATGTAATTACAGAAAATCAAAAGAAGAGTGAAGAGTCAGACACTAGAGTTGCGCTGAACACGCAACATAGTACATACAAACGTATTGCGAAATGCCGAGAACCCTTACCTAGTACAACACCTCGAGTTGATATTAGTGTTGTTGATACTACTTTAGACGAAAATTGTCGAAATAATATAAAAAAAGCCTACGAGTGTGATACTTGTCAGTACAGCTGTAGAGTCAAGAGAGATTTAATTAAACATATTCGTGTACACACTGGCGGAAAACCTTTCAAATGTGAAGTTTGTCAGAAGTGTTTTAGTGACAAGAGTTATTTAAAAAAACACATGAATACGCACACTGGCGAAAAACCTTACAAATGTGATGAATGTCACAGTTGTTTTACTGAGAAAGGTAATTTAAAAAGTCATATGCTTACGCACACTGGAGAAAAACCTTATAAATGTAAAGAATGTCAGCGTTGTTTTCGTCACAGTCATTCTTTAAAAAAACACATTCGTACGCACACTGGAGAAAAACCCTACAAATGTAAAGAATGTCAGCTTTGTTTTAGTGAGATGACATCTTTGACAAGACACATTCGTAAGCACACTGGAGAAAAACCTTTCAAATGTGAAAAATGTCAGCGTTGTTTTAGTCTGAGTAATTCTTTAAAAGCACACATTCGTACGCACTCAGGAGAAAAACCTTACAAATGTAAAGAATGTCAGAGTTGTTTTATTCATAGTCATTCTTTAAAAGCACACATTCGTACGCACACTGGAGAAAAACCTTACAAATGTAAAGAATGTCAGCGTTGTTTTAGTCAGTTGACTTCTTTAACACAACACATTCGTACGCACACTGGAGAAAAACCTTTCAAATGTAAAGAATGTCAGCGTTGTTTTAGTCGGAAAACTTCTTTAACTTTACACATTTGTACGCACACTAACAAATATCCTGATAGACCTTATAAGAATTAAGAATGTCTGCAATCTTTTAAAAAATTTTGAAACAGAGATCAAAGTGTTTGAAAGGAAGGCTCTAGCCCTGGTATAGATGGCGATGTAGGAACGGGTAGGTTGTTTAGCCAGTAAGAGTCTAACACTGTTTCCCGCTTCGCCCAAGGGCAGGATTCGTCATTGGATGATTTTTCCTACCATAGAAAAATTCATAGATATCAACAAAATTATTCATTGAGAAGACAATTTAGCTACCGGAAAGGCGTTGGTTGCTCAGATGCAGTAAACACTCTTGTAAATGATAACATTAATAATTTAAACGACAACATGAGAGCGGCGGGACCTCCGCCCTCAGCTCAGCTGATAACACTGTTGATAATGAGTTCATCATCATTATCATCAGCCTTTTTAATGTTCCCACTACTGGGACACAGGCCTTCTCTCTAGGAAAGGGAATGGCCCATAATCCACCACGCGGGCCCAGTGCGGGTTGGTAGATAACACATGTCTACGAATTTTTGATTCTAGGACAAGTCGGTTTCCTTACGATGTTTTCCTTTACCGTTTTATGAGAGCAGTGGTAATGAAAGAAACTACACAAAGTAATGCGCCCGGCTGGGTTTGAACCCGCGACCTTACAACTCGTAAGTCGGGGCCGATACCGCTCGGCCACCACTGCTCTCTGATTATGCGCGCTCACTGATTATGAGTTACTTCTAGCTAAACTTGAAAAATACGGTTTCAGAGCCAAGTCCTTACTTTTAAGATTCTACGTACATAATAGAAGAGTGTTTGTCGACATAAAAAGCATTGATGAAATTAATTAGAAAGTTGTACTCGTATACACGTCGAAGATTACAAATGTACGTGGTGTACCTCAAGGTTCAATTTTAGGGCCAATACAGTGTGTATCGACAATATATCGGACTAAGCGTTTTGCCTCGTCGTTTATACCGCGTACATCGAGGGACTGGAACAGTTAGCCGGCTGCAGTCTTTCCGTCCGATTATAATTTAGGTGTCTTCAAGGTTAGAGTGAATGGGCTCTTAATAAACTAGTGCGCCTTACCATCAACGATTGCATCACTGCTTAAGCACTAGTTTATTGCAATAAAAAAAAAATATACTCCTTATGCGCAATGTTTGACAGGTGCAATAGATTACAAATCCGTACAAAATCCGAGCAGCAGTAGCCCCTAATCGTTTCATTAAAAAAATCTTTATTAACAATAATGTTTTTTTTATGGTAGGTAAAAATCATCCAATGACGAGTCCCGCTCTTGGGCGTAGCGGGAAACAGTGTCAGACTCTTACTGACCTAAACAACCTACCCCGTTCCTACATCGCCGTACAGACCAGGGCCAGAGCCTTCCTTTCAGACACAAACCCTTGGCCCTAATTGGCTTCGACCCTTCTGCAGGATCCCTACGAACTCCAATAATGATGTCACTGTTGTTGAGTGCTAATGCAATGTAACTCGTTTTTTTGAAACAGTTCTTTTGACTGGCTTGTCAGTCTAGTAGTTAGTGACCCTGACTGCTATGCGGGAGTGGGTTCTATTCCCACCCAGGACAAATGTTTGTGTGATGAGCACGATCATTTGTTCTGTGTCTGGGTGTAATTTATCTATACTAATATTATAAAGCTGAAGAGTTTGTTTGTTTGTTTGAACGCGCTAATCTCAGGAACTACTCGTTCGAATTGAAAAATTCTTTTTGTGTTGAATAGATCATTTATCGAGGAAGGCTTTAGGCTATATAACATCACGCTGCGACTAATAGAAGCAAAGAAACAACGGAAAATGTGGAAAAAACGGGGAAAATTATTCATCTTTGAGGGCTTCCGTTGCGTGCGCTGCGAAAACGGTTCAAGATACCAAAAAAATATGTATGAAAGAATTATTCCTCTTAAAATGATCTAAAAAAATGTCCGCGACAGTATATGTCTATCTTTTAAGATTAACTCACTAGAACCGTTTTTATGGGTATAAAATTTGGCCGAAATTAATGCATTATTACCAATTATTTGTTAGAGTTGTATCAACATAGTAATATTAAACTTTATCCAAATAAATGTGTTGTTGATTAAAAGTATGTAATTGTGAATAAAATTGTCTTTGACATCACTTATTTTCAATGAACATCTTCGAAGATATTACAATAATTTTAAAATAACTTCGATATAAAATTCACACGCGTCGCATGACGTGCAAAATATGACGCTGCGTCTGGCCGGCGGGCGAGGAGAGGGGTTGCTAGCGGGCGGCGCGGAGGGTTTTTTTTTATGGTAGGTAAAAATCATCCAATGACGAATCCCGCTCTTGGGCGGAGCGGGAAACAGTGTCAGACTCTTACTGACTTAATAACCTAAGCCGTTCCTCCCTTGCCTTATTCCCAGAGCCCCGGTATAACGCTTTCGCACCAACCCTCGGTTGCAGGAGGTTTCGACCCTGAAGAGCCCCACAGTTTGCTGACAACACCTTGAGGCGCGCGGGAGCAGTGCACGCCGCCGACAACTTGGTCTCGGTTTGGACTGTTACCAGACAACCGGACGGCGAGCTACCCATTGCTCACCGTCCGCAAGCCAGCCTCTACGGTGGCCGGATATCGGCGGGATCGCGGCGGCGACGGCTACGGCGAGGACGCTTTTGCCCTTGCCTTATACGGTCGGCCTCCTCCTTTACGAGCATTACT
The DNA here is from genome assembly GCA_029852875.1 of Mythimna loreyi. NCBI lineage: Eukaryota > Metazoa > Arthropoda > Insecta > Lepidoptera > Noctuidae > Mythimna > Mythimna loreyi. The sequence goes on along the minus strand of CM056806.1, from coordinate 10,461,109 downwards.
GCTTCGCAGAAGGAGGCGACCGCTTGCCATTCTTCTTCGCTGCGGACCATGGCCTGAACCAAGGCCCGGCGCGAGAGGTCGCCGCCGCCGATCACCCCCACGAGGACACGGCGATGCTCTTCCCAAGCAGTGCACACCTCTACCGTGTGCTCCACCGTGTCCTCCGTGCTGGCCACCCAGCGGCGACACCCGGACGTCTCTTCCGCACGAATCCAGCGCAGGAATCTCCTGAACTTCCCATGTCCGGTGAGAACCTGCGTCATGTCCTGCGTGATGTATATCCACCACGCCTCAAAGAGGGGATTTACCGCCGAGATTATGGCGTGCCCAAGTGTAGCTCTATGAAGTTTTTAGATAATTATGAAAAACTCAAACTCATTTAATTCAAATAGACCCTAATATGTTCTTTTAGAAACTAAATTGTTTAAATTAATAACAGAAATTGACACGGGCTAAGTTGTGGGTAACAGCTATAATTTATAAAGCTGAGGTTGTTTGCAAAAATAAATATGATGCCCAAAATAACTATTCCACGCAGACGAAGTCGCGGGCACAGCTAGTCTATAATATGTATGAATTTAGAAATATATAAGTATGTTTATTAGTTGTCTAGTACCCATAACACAAGCTCTGCTTAGCTTGGGACTAGATGGCGTTGTGTGATTGTTGTGGACATATATATTATTATTAAACCATTTTTGTAGTGCGTTATTCACAAAATGCGTAAATAGTAACTACTCGTCGAATCCACCAAAAAAACAATTTTCTTTTTTACCGATCATTTGGACATATTGGACATATCCGTTTTTAACAATAATAATTTATTTTTTTCTTAGTAGGTATATGGTGCATACAGGGTCTTAATATTAGAAATAGTTTCACATAGGTACACTACCGTTGTCGATGTAGAAATATTAAAAAAAGTATCAAATTATGTCATTTTTATGTTAAGTCAGCACAATTTTCAATAATTATATTCTTTTATGTGAATATTACAATTACCTATACTTATCTAATAATGTGAAATTTAAAAGTAATATTGATTTGATAAAATAAGATTATTATATATTGATTTAATAATAATATTGATAAAAAAATATTGATACTTAAAAATTAAAATGTTTTTGGGATTAAATGTTTAGAAAATGCAATTTGTTTTGATGAGTCCTTCAAGTCTTGTCTTTTTTGTGGTTCCAACGTAGCGGTCAACTATGAATTACAGATTGTCCTCGCATTTGATTTAAATGGCGCCGGTGTGCGTTGTCTTCTGCAAACAATAAGAATGAGGGTTTTCTAAGATTTCATTCACCAGGTGGCAGCACTGAGGCGTCAGGTCCAAGCACCTGTCAAAACGCTTATGTTACTGACATTAGCTAGACATCAACGTCAAACGTTAGACGTCAACGTCATATATAAGTTTTCAAAATAAAAGACCTGACGGCTAAGTGGCGCTAACTGGTGGTGTGAATATTTCTAAACACCCTCATTAACCCAAAAGTCTACGAACTTCTCGGAGCTATCGAGTTCATTACTCCCCCTTGCGATTATATTATAATGTAGGTCATAATAAATGTCATGTATTGACTAATAGACAGAACTTTTCAAATGCAATGACGATAATAAGGAAAAATATTAATAAATAATTTAGGTGTCTTCAAGGCTAGTGTTTAGGCTCTTAATAAACTAGTGCGCCTCACCATCAACGATTGCATCACTGCTTACCATCAGGTGGGATCGCAGTCAAGCATTAGTTTATAGCAATTTCAAAAAAATATTGAAGAAAGTGACATATTGAAGCCTATTACAATACATTTATTAATTTTTGCAGCAATTTAAAGTAGGTATTTTATTTATTGACGCACTAGCTGTGCCCGCGACTTCGTCCGCGTGGAATATTTATTTTGGGCATCACATTTATTTTTGCAAACAACCTCCTCAGCTGTATAAATTATAGCTGTTACCCACGACTTTGCCTGCCCGGGTCAATTTCTGTTATTATTTTAGACAATTTAGTTTTTTAAAGAACATAATTATCTAAATGTTCTTTACAGAGCTACACCCCCCCCTTGGGCACGCCATAATCTCGGCGGTAAGTCCCCTCTTTGAGGCGTGGTTAGATAGACATCACGGCGTCTCACCTTCCGCATGACGAAGGTTCTCACCGGACATGGAAGTTCAGGTGATTCCTGCGCCGGATTCGTGCGGAAGAGACGCCCGGGTGCCCGCCACTGTGTGGCCAGCCCGGAGGACACGGTGGAGCACACTGTAGAAGTGTACCCCGCTTGGGAAGAGCAACGCCGTGCCCTCGTGGGGGTGATCGGCGGCGGCGACCTCTCGCGCCGGGCTTTGGTTCAGGCCATGGTCCGCAGCGAAGAAGAATGGCAAGCGGTCGCCTCTTTCTGCAAAGCAGTAATGCTCGTAATGGAGGAGGCCGACCGCATAAGGCAAGGGCAACAGCGCCCTCGCCGTAGCCGTCGCCGCCGCGATCCCGCCGATATCTGGCCTCTGTAGACGCTGGCTTGCGGACGGTGAGCAATGGGTAGCTGGCCGTCCGGTTGTCTGGTAGCAGTTCAGACCGAGACCAAGTCGTCGACGGTGTGCACTGCTCCCGCGCGCCTCAAGGTGTTGTCAGCAAACTGTGGGGCCCTTCAGGATCGAAGCCTCCTGCAGCCGAGGGTTGGTGCGAAAGCGTTATACCGGGGCTCTGGGAATAAGGTAAGGGAGGAACGGGGTAGGTTGTTTCGTCAGTATGAGTCTGACACTGTTTCCCGCTCCGCCCAAGAGCGGGATTCGTCATTGGATGATTTCTACCTACCATAATTAAACACCCCTCCGCGCCGTCCGCAAGCAACCCCTCTCCTCGCCCGCCGGCCTGGCGCAACGTCATGTTTAGCACATCATGCGGCGCGTGTGAATTTTATATCGAAGTTATTTTAAAATTGTAATATCTTCTAAGATGTTCATTGAAATTAAATGATATCCAAGACAATTTTGTTCACAATTACATACTCTTAGTCAGCAACACATTTATTTGGATAAAGATTAATATTATTATGTTGATACAACTCTAACAAATAATTGGTAAAAATTGGCCAAATTTGATTCCCATAAAAACGGTTCTAGTGAGTTAATCTTAAAAGATAGACATATACTGTCACGGACATTTTTTTAGATCATTTTAAGAGGAATAATTCTGTCATACATATTTTTTTGGTATCTTGAACCGTTTTCGCAGCGCACGCAACGGAAGCCCTCAAAGATGAATAATTTTCCCCGTTTTTTCCACATTTTCCGTTGTTTCTTCGCTTCTATTAGTCGCAGCGTGATGTTATATAGCCTAAAGCCTTCCTCGATAAATGATCTATTCAACACAAAAAGAATTTTTCAATTCGAACCAGTAGTTCCTGAGATTAGCGCGTTCAAACAAACAAACAAACAAACTCTTCAGCTTTATAATATTAGTATAGATATGTCAGTACTTCAAATGTGCTTATTATTGGTTTATTTGAAATTAATCTGATTTCAGTAAGATAGTTAATTAATCCTCGCGTAACCGAGGGCTAGTTTTTACCTAGAACAAAATATAAACATTGTTATTCAGTGTGGCAACACTGCAAGTCTTTAGGGGGCGTCCAAGTATTACGTAACGCAATTTGGGGGAGTCTTGTCAAACGTTACGATGCGTTACAGGGGCGGGAGGGGGTCTCTATTACAACACGTTACGTAACATTGTTTTTTTTTTTAATAAAAAATTAAGGAATCAAAACTCCCAAATTGGCAACACTTTTCATTTACATATTACTTTTCATTTAGGAATCTCTCGATTGTATTAGTCTGGTCGTCGACAACGGCCAAAGAAAAGCTAAAAAATAAAGAAATTTAAAATTTAGGTAAAAATGGTCACTTGAGTGTTACGTAACGTTTAGAAAGGGGGAGGGGGGTACAGATAAACGTTACGGTGCGTTACAAGGGGGGGAGAGGGGGTCAAAAATCTTCAAAAATTGCGTTACGTAATACTTGAACGCTCCCTTACAATATAGGGTTTTCCAATAAGAGATGTTATTTTGAATAGCCCATTATTTCTGTAGATATCACTTTTTAAGCTGTAATTTTTTGACATTTGACAAGTAGAAACTACGCCATGAATTAAAGATTTTGTTTTAAATATGTTGTTTAGTTTGTAAGCTTAATTTTTATGTAAGTATTAAATAGCAAGTACTAACATAGTTACGTAAGTTGTATTACTAACAAATTATGGAGCGAGTCTCCGAAATAAACGTTTTATTATTATTAATAATAAAAATGGAACGGAGTACACTTCAACAACGCATTGAAATTATTAAAATTCACTATAAAAATGGTGAGAATTTGGCAGAGACGGTTCGTAAAACTCGAACATTTTTAACATCGAGAGATGATTAATGATTTTTAATGCCAGAATTGGATGGTATTGATCTGGATAACATTTACTAACGTTTTTTTGGGGCCACGTGAAAGGGAAGGTCTATGCCAACAGCCCAGCGTCGATTCGAGGCCTCAAAGCTGGAATTCATGAGGCTATCGAGGACATAGGGCAGCCAATTTGCGATTTTGTTATGAAAAATTTCGTGAAAGGTATATGGTCCTGTAAGCGTGGTTGTCGTGGTCATTTGCCTGATGTTATATTTCCACTATTAACCGCGTACCTTCCTCTTTATGATGAAATAAATATCTGATCATTTTTATAATATAAATTGCATTTTTCTTTGAATGTCAAAATAACACCTCTTATTGGAAAACCCTATACATTACCTTCTTGATGAAAAAATTAAAAAATATTATTAGTGTGTTACAAAAAAGTCACTATTGTAGAATCAACACATTTGTCAAGCAGTATAATGACAATAACTTATCACTGTAAGTGCTTCATCATCATCAACCTAGCGCCCGTCCCGGTTGCTACCTTGGCTTTCACCTCGGTGCCCGGGGTCCGCTTTCCTTCCTAGACGCCTCCACTTCACTCGGTCTTTTGCGTCCCTTGCCTCAAGCCCATTAGCACGCATGTAGTCCTTTACGACGTCGATCCAAGGCCTACCTCGTTTTCCGGGTCCCGGCGGAGGCGGCATGGCGAGGCGTCTGTTACCCATGTAGTCTGCCGGTTTTCGTAAAACGTGGCCATACCAGCGTAAGCGGCCCTCCTGCAGTTTATCACTGTAAGTGCTTGTCCATCAATAATACAATGTCACAAGTCATAAGTGTATTGAAAAGCATCGTTTGACATTGTAGCCTTCGGTTCCCGAGAATTCCGCCTCGTTCATAATGACAAACTTTCTTTTCGAGGAATGTGTGTGTGTGAAATGCGGGCGAGGAAAGTGTGTGTCACAGATGCGGGCCAGGAATGTGTGTGTGTGAGATGCGGGCGAGGAATGTGTGTGTGTGAGATGCGGGTGAGGAATGTGTGTGTGTGAGATGCGGGCGAGGAATGTGTGTGTGAGAGATACGGGCGAGGAATCTGTGTGTGAGAGACGCGGGCGAGGAATGTGTGTGTGAGAGATGCGAGCGAGGAATGTGTGTGTGTGTGTGTGAGATGCAGGTGAGGAATGTGTGTGTGAGAGATGCAGGTGAGGAATGTGTGTGTGAGAGATGCGGGCGAGGAATGTGTGTGTGTGAGAGATGCGGGCGAGGAATGTGTGTGTGAGAGATGCGGGCGAGGAATGTATACGAGAGATGCCTCTAAAAAATGTTTGTGATTAATTTGGCCAAGACATGTCTGAGAGATGCGGCCGAAGAAAATATGAGACGGTTGCAAGCTAAGAATGTGAAAGAGGGATATTCAAGAATATGTGCGAGATATAGTCGATGAGTGTGCTCGCTACTAGACACAACTATAGTTAAAAAAGCGCTGGGGAATTGGATCACTATGTTAGCTTAAGCGCTGGCCGTTTTGTTACATACCTACTTCGCTCTTTAACATATAATTTTGCGCCATATTTTTTCTGCGCAACTATTTTTCTTTTGTCTAATACAGCCTTGAGTGCAGTAGATATCCATATAAGTACATTGGATTTGTATGTGATTTGAATGTACCTATTTGGTTTCATGCCGATTCACACAGCATTCGCAGCAGGATTGGCAGCGACGCCGCGAGCTCGTTTAGCGCACCAGTCACTGACAAGACATTCACGAGATTCTGGTTTTCTATTGTGTGATTTCGGGCTGGTATCCGCAACTCACAATAGAGCAGAGTCACAAATTATATAGGTACAGATGTCAATCTACGAACAAAGCGCGCTCGAGCAACGCACACATAGACACCGTTCACCGAAAACCGGGCTCAACGAGGATCATTGTGACCGCGAGGGCGTCACGTTTGAGACGCGCGTCTGTGAAATTTTGCAACTAACACGATAATTTGTTGTGCATAATCCAGTTGACATCCCTAGCGAGCGCGACCGCCGTAGGTATGAAAAGTGAATTACATACATGAGATTGACTTCTGTACCTTTTTATTTTGTGGCAGAGTGGCCGAGTGGTAACGGCTCCGACTTAAGAGGTAGGTCGCAGGTTTACACCCAGTCAGGTGAATTACTTTATGTAATTTATTTCATCACCACTGCTCTCGAAACGGTGCAGCGGTGAAGGAAAACATCGTGGGGAAACTAGCATGTCCTAGAACCAAACATTCGAAGACGAGATCTTTGTTAAAGGTCCCATGACCCGTTGTAACGGCCGTCACTTTTCGCAACTGAGGCTTGTTCGCAATTTCACACTGGAAGCGCTCGTCGTGTCGCTGTACATTCCGGTGACTCAACCCTTATTCACAATCATCTTACTAACCTTGTTGCGGGACGAACAAGATTTTTTTTAGTTTATGTGGTTTTGATTTATGATAAAACAAACATTCGTAATTTTAATCATTTAATAAGAATAAAAAACACAGTTTAAGTCACTTAGATAAAAAAAACAGACGGGTTTTATTACTTAACAAAATAAAATAATATGATAAATTCCTCCTAAAACTAAAACACTACATGTCAACTCGACAATTCATTAAAAACTTGTATTTCCTTTTGTGCACTCAGAGCACTTATAAACAATTGATTTACAGGCACTTTTGAATTGCCAATGTCAGTGACAAAGAAGAATAAGAACCAGCCAAGACCATGCCGGGCCACACTCATTGTAGGGTTCCGTAGTTTCCCGTTCTGTCACAAATTTCTCATAATGTGTTTTGTGAAATCAATTTTATCCTTAAACCTACGCTGACACAAGTACTTCACATTTGAATCGTTTGTCACAGGTTTGCGTACGAAGGTGTCTTGTTAAATGATACTTTTGCGCAAAACAATGCTGACAGATTTCACATTTGTAATGTTTTTTGCCAGTGTGCGTATAAAGGTGACTTTTCAAAAAGTGTATGCGACTAAAAGAAATATTACAAAAATCACAAGTGTAAGGTTTGTCACCATTGTGTGTGCGAATGTGACTTTTTAAATTAGACTTCTGACTGAAAAAACGCTGACAGATATCACATTGGAAAGGTTTTTCGCCAGTGTGCGTAAGAACGTGCATTCTTAAATGTCCCTTCCTACTGAAACAAGTCTGACAGATATCGCATTTGTAAGGTTTTTCACCAGTGTGCGTCCGAATATGTATTGTCAAACTATTTTTAAACCTAAAACAATTCCGACAGATATCACATTTGTAAGGTTTTTCATCAGAATGCGTACGAATGTGACTTGCCAAATTAGTTTTAAACCTGAAACAATGCTGACAGATATCACATTTAAAAGGTTTTTCATTAGAATGCGTACGAATATGATTTGCTAAATGAACTTTTTGAGTAAAATAACTCTGGCAGATGTCACATTTATAAGGTTTCTCACCAGTGTGACTACGAATATGAGTAGTTAAATAACCCTTTGCATAAAATCTACGCTCACAAATACCACATTTGTAAGGTTTTTCGCCAGTATGCCGTCGATAGTGAACTTTTAAACTACTACCATTCTTGAAACCGCGCTGACACACATCACATTTGTATGGTGTTTCACCAGTGTGCGTCCGAACGTGTTTTGTTAAAGTAGTCTTCTGCGTAAACGTGAGCTGACAGATGTGACATGTGAATGGTTTTTCTTTGGTGTGCGTTCGAATATGAAGTTTTAAATAGTCCTTTCGTTTAAAACGTCGCTGACATATATCGCATTCGTTTTTTTTTGCTTTGACACGTAGTTTTTTATTCTTAGTATAATCTCTATCATTACATTCATTACTTTTATATTGAATATATTCTTTGTTATTTTTTGGGCATTTTATTGTAGTTCGAAGCTCTTCGTATTCTTGATCAGGTTTCGACGTATAGTTTTCAGTTGACCACACAACTTTCGTGTCTAATAGAGCGGTTTCCTTCAGGTCTTCCGTGTAATCGTTTAGTTGAGTGTTTCGTGTTTGTAGGCCGGGTCTCTTCACGACGGCCGCCCCTGTGGGTAGAAACTCTGATAAGTACAAGATTTAAAACAAATTCAAAGGAAAGTAAAAGGAATATTGTGGCGGATGAGGCACGCGTTAATGTAAAGACACGTATATAACTATCATGTCTTCAAGTATCCTACTAATATTGTAAATGCGAAAGTTACGATGTTTGGATGTTTGTTACTCAATCACACCAAAACGGCTGGACGGATCTGGATGAAATTTGGCACAGGCATAGGATACACTCCGGAATAGGACATAGGCTACTAGACTTTTTATCCCGGAATCCCTAACTTCAACCCCAATACCACGCGGGCGAAGCCGCGGGCAAAAGCTAGTAATAGATAAGTCTAAGTTAAGGTAGATAATATGTTTATAGCTCATAAGTAACACGTCAGCCAGGTGTATAAATACCAATAAAAGGGGGTCCTGGAATCATCTCTACACCGGGGTGCCCACCGAGGCACAGCTAGCGTCCAGTGTCCAGAGTTGATACCAGTGACCCTTAGTAGCACTTCATGTCGTTTACTTTCCCCCCTTGTGCGGAGCGGGTGGTAGTGTCAGACTTTTACAGACTAAAAACCCACCCCGTTCCTGCGTTGCCTTCGTTTCAGGGCCCTGGTGTACACTTTCACATTAACTATGGCCCCAGGAGTCTTAGACCCTACTGGGCCTCTACAGTTTGATGACAACTCCTTGAGGCATATAAAAGCTTTTCCGACTTGGGCTTGATCCGGACGATTACCGAACGGTCGCACAGCCAGCTACTCATTACTGGCCGATCGTTAGCCCGCGCCTAGACAGAATCCAGGATCGGAACCCGGCGGCGGCAGGGGCATGAGCACCGTTGCGCCATGCGGTCGCCCGGTCGGCTTCCTTTTTGCTAGCAATACTGCTTCGCAGAAGGCCCCCGCCTGCCACTCCTCACTGCGGACCAAGCCTGGCGCGAGCGATCGCCGCCGACTATTCATGTTTCTATGCGTTCCAAATGAGAGTAGGAAAGTCAATAACCTCGATCCGTTAAATTTTGAGTGAAAAGTAAGGTTTGTAAACAAAACTATTTGTATCTCAATTAAAGGGTCTAGTTTTTGCTTTGTATTGTAAAGTTTTTTTTTATGGTAGGTAAAGGTCTCTGCACGGCGCGGGTGCGGCGCGGCGGGACGGGACGGCGCCGCGACGCTGAGCAGTTGTAATGTACTTACTACGGACGACACCTCGACCGTGTCGACGAATCGATTACTCCGCCAATTATCGACGGATTTTGAAAATTCTTTTTTTTTGTTCGAAAGTAGACAGTTCTGAGGGGGCCCATTGTCACCAAGTTAAGATCTGATAATGGGATCCATGAGGAATCGAGGGAACTCCCTAAATATCATAGGCAAACATATGGTGATTTTGGTATTTTCATCTAGATCTTAAGCGTTTACAGTCAAAAAGAAACATTTGATGGAGTGGAACTGATGAAGAAGACCAGAAATGGCCAATGGAACTTCATACTTACATAGATATCACAATAAATTTACAATACAAATAAATAAATTGTTGTGAATAGTTAGGTTGATGGAAATGGTATCATCGAAATAACCTGATGATGATGATGATGTTGATGGAGTCGGAAGATAGGTAACGGAACTTCGTAATGTATCCTAGCCGTGTTTAGGCTCATTAAAATTGTCATGAGATGTACTTTGGCTTTAGGGTACTATCGAACAGATCTGATGATGGAGCCGGAAGGTGGAAGGGAGACACAGGAACTTCATAATAAAACGACGTGTCCTACCGGGGTTTGGGTTCATTGAAACTGTCATGAAAAATCGGATGTCGGTGTTTCTCGGTATTATTTGTTTCTTATTTAACACCGACTTCCGAAATTAAAGTTATTTTACAAGCTTTTATTTACTTTCACCTGTCCCAATGTCTGTCGTTCTGTAATCAAATCTTGCAACTTAAATTTGATCCACTTCCCGGTTTCCGATTGAGCTAAAATTTTGCATGCCGGTGTAAATCGCATGACAATGCAATATTATGATGACATGTAGCTGATCTGATGATGGAATCACGAGGTAGCCATAGGAACTCTGTAATTAAACGGCACAACCACGTCGAGTTTGGGCTCGGGTGAATCGTCTTGACGAGTTTTAATTATATAATTATAGACCGCTGCTGCTATAAAAGCTTGTTATGAAAAAAAAAATATTTTCATTAAAAACTTGTTTATATTTTTAGTGAAGTCGGTATATTTTTTTGTAAAAAGTTTTTTTTAAATACCTATCCAACAATATATCACACGTTATGGTAGAAATAAAAAAAAAATCACTGCCCACTTTACATGTAAGGGAGGTACCCTAATAAAACATTTTTTACCACTTTTTGTTTGTGCACTTTGTCGGCGTAGTTGATATACATATTAATACCAAATTTCAGCTTTCTAGTGCTAACGGTCGCTGAGATCATCCACGGACGGACAGACAGATAGACATGGCGAAAGTATAAGGGTTTCTTGTTGACTACGGTACCCTAAAAATAGCTCTTTAGTTCGCTTTAATTTGTTTAGATCATATACTTTTTTTTTATTTTAGTTACATTGTTCTCACATCATAGTAGCGACAAAAATATGTAACCTATATATATGTAAAACACAACATAATTAAAAAGAGTGTCCATGGAGTTTCTTGCACATTCTTCTCCATTCAGACCTACTTTTTGGAATGTGCAATTAGCATCATTTTTTTCCTGACAAACCGACTTTATGACATTTCAAAAGTGCCTGGAAAGGTTTATTTTAAATAAATTCTTTGAATTTACTCTAATCCAAAGTAGCAACGATATCGAGTCCCACGACGCTAGACTTCCCAGAACTCGCAGCCGCGCAGGAAGTCGACGCGACGCCGAGCTAGCTGGATTACAGAGCGACTCGTATAACAATAACAATATGTTTTGAATTGTTGTGTGTGTGTTATTTGGGCAATGGTGGCCGATTGGTAACGGCCCCGACTTACGAGTTGTAGGTCGCGGCTTCGAACCCAGCCAGGCGCATTACTTTGTGTAATTTATTTCATCACCACTGCTCTCAAAACGGTGAAGGAAAACATCGTGAGGAAACCGGCATGTCCTAGAACCAAAAATTCGAAGTCATGTGACATCCACCAATCCGCACTGGGCCTGCGTGGATTATGGCCCATTCCCTCTCCTAGAGAGGAGGCCTGTGTCCCAGCAGTGGGAACATTGAAAGGCTGATGATGATGATAATTGTTGAAATTAGTTAAAATTGTAAGCATTTTGTTTTATATAAACATCAGTTTTAAGTAATATCAAAGGTACGAGTATGTTGTATAAGTCGATTAATGTCTACTGTTTTGGAATGTTAACCTTTGATCAATATTGATCGGGAGAATGCGTAGCGGCGTAACAAATCGTTACGATTGGTTCACAACCCTGACATTACGACACATGACTGGCCTGTCAGCCTAGTAGTTAGTGATCCTGACTGCTAAGCCGGAGGTCGTGGGTTCGATTCCCACCCAGGACAAATGTGTGTGTGATGAGCACGATCGTTTGTTTTGTGTCTGGGTGTAATTTATCTATAATATGTATTTGTTTATAAATATATAAATATTTATCAGTTGTCTAGTACTCATAAGGGGGCGTTCAAGTATTACGTAACGCGATTTGGGGGGGAGGGGGTGTCTCGTAAAACGTTACGATGCGTTACAGGGACGGGGGGGGGGTCTTTCTTACTACACGTTACGTAACATTGTTTTTTTTTTTTAATAAAAAATTAGGAAATCAAAACTCCCAAAATGGAAACCTTTTTTATATAAGTGGTACTTTTCATTTAGGAATCCCTCGTTTGTATTAGTCTGGTCTTAGACAACGGCTAAAAAAAGCTGAAAAGTAAATAAAAGTTTAGGTAAAAATGCTCACTTTGAATGTTACGTAACGTTTAGAGAGGGGGAGGGGGGGTACAGAAAAGTTACGGTGCGTTACAAGGGGGGGAGGGGGTGTCAAAAATCTTCAAAAATTGCGTTACGTAATACTTGAACGCTCCCTAACACAAGCTCTGCTTAGCTTGAGACTAGACGGCGTTGTGTGATGGTGGTCGAATATTAAATCATTACCTGATCCCGTGGCCCAATGGTAGAGCGGGACACGGGGTCGGGGGTGGATTGGCTTTGAGCGTGCGCGCAACGGACACTCTCCCCGGGACCGTCGCTTGAGACATTTCGATTTAGTGGCAGTTCTAGCAGTGTAGCCAATAAGAATAATACAGGGTGTCATTGACATGTTAACGCAAACGAATACCATAGATCCAGTACATGATACCTCCCAGTGATGGAATTTTTTGTCGGTTTTTTCTTATTTTTTTTTTTTATGAATTTTTAACGTTTTTTTTTTTAATTAAACTGTATAAAAACGTCAATTTAATATTTTTTGCGATATCATTGGGATTGGTCAGAATAACGATTTTATACAGGTTAAAAATAAAAAAACAAAACCCTTTTTTCAAAAATTTGAAAATAAAACCGACGAAAAATTCCACCACTAGGGTGTCCAGAATCATGTACTGGATCCATGGTATTCGTTTGTGTTAACATGTCAATGACACCCTGTATAGTTGTTTGTACTTAACATGCAAGTAATGTAATTAATAAAAGTTAAGTGAACAGTCCGAGTTTATCTATTCAGTCTTCCAGTTAAAATAGCTCCCCTTCTAGTAGCGACCGCTGAGGCCTGAGTGATTATATAAATGAGAATAGGATCGATGGCCATGTTGTGACGTCGCGATTTACTGTCAAAAGGTGGCAAGACATTTTTTAAAATTCTGTTTATTGACGAAAACTTTATTTCATTGACGAACTGCACGAAAATAGTTTAATTAACTCATCAATCATTTTATTAAAATAGTTTAATTAAAATTGAAAAACTGGATAAATCCAGTTTTTCAATTTTACTTATCACCGAGTTCTTCAATTTTATTTTGCAAAAATATCTTCGTTTTGACTGTACGGCGTGTCGTCACATCCTGTGAATCCATCCTATTCTCATTTGGAACGCATAGTAGAGACAGGACGCCTGCAGTTGTTACTGGTACATCAACTAACTAATACTCACGTGTCGTGTCACTGACTCTTCGCTTCTTCCGCGGTACTTCTTGTTCTTCTTCCACTTCCGTTTTAAATTTTATTAAAGGCACATTTTCTGAATCTGATTCAGTACTATGGAGTGTCCTTGTGTCTTCTACGGATGAACAACTGATGTATACATTTTCCAATTCAACATCTGTAATACAAAATGTTTTTAAATGCTTAACAATCTTACTAATATTATAAATGCGAAAGTTACGATGTTTGGATGTTTGTTACTCAATCACGCCAAAACGGCTGTACGGATCTGGATGATATTTGGCCCAGGGATAGTCTACTCCAAAATAGCACATATGTTACTTTTTATCCCGGAAAACATAAGGTCCCCGTGGGCAGGTAGACAATTACTTATTAGACAACCCCAATACCACGCGGGCGAAGCCGCGGGCAAAAGCTAGCCACCACTACATAACCACCACATAGTATAAAACAAAGTTGCTTATCGCTGTCGCTATGTGTGCTTAGATCTTTAAAATTACGGAACGGATTCAAATGCGGTTTTTTTAATAGAAAGAGTGATTCAAGAGAAAGGTTTGTGTACATAATACATGCATAATATATTCAATATCAGTACCCGTGCGAAGCTGGGGCGGGTCGCTAGAATAATATATATAACTAGCTGACCTGGCTAACGTTGTTTTGCTATACACCGTGAAATATAAATGGTTGTTTTCCCGCGGCAGAATGACTTGCCATAAGGAGTACTTTTGAAGCATACAAAAAAAATAAAAAAATTAAAAAGTTTTTTTTTTATAAATAATTATTAAAAATATTTATCAACTCAAAAAAGCGAAAACAATAGTAACATTAGAAGTAATTTGTAGGTACTACTAGAGTCGCATGAGCAGCCCGCCGTCAAAGGAAACCGATTCATTAAATATTTAAACCAAAATAAGCTCTCGCACGTTGTGATACGTCATAATTAGCTTGCACTCTACAGGTCCATTTAATGTTTTTAATATTTTATTTCTTTATCAAACGTTTGTATTACCAAGATACAACCATTTCGCTGAGGGAAAACAACCATTTAACACGGTGTATACCTAAATAACTTTCAAGTAATTTCTAGGTAGGTAGTATTTTTTTTTTTCATTTAGGGGGATGAAAAATAGATGTTGGCCGATTCTCAGACCTACTCAATACGCTCACAATACTTCATGAGAAACGGTCTAGCCGTTTCGGAGGAGTATGGGAACGAAAACTGTGACACGAAAATTTTATATATAAGATATAAATGATAAATGATAAAATGGTACTAGACAACTGATAAACATACTTATGTATTTCGAAATACATACATATTATAGATAAATTATACCCAGACAAATAACAAAAATGATTGTGCTCATCACACTCCTGGGTGGCAATCAAACCCACGACCTTCGGCATAGCAGTCAGGGTCACTAACTACTAGATAAACAGGTCAGTCAAAATAAAACCAATACTTGATGCAGGAACATCAAATCATCATCGGTATTTTCTGTTCTAAGTACGTACCGTAACTTTGATGTTCCTCCTCTGGCTCACTGACATCATCTAGTCTCTCACACACATCTGGTAACTCTTCTTTGACAGCAATGCGTTCAACATGGCTGACATCAGATATACTGATGTTCTCTACAGGAGTCACTACAAGCTCACTGGGGTACTTTAGCTGAGCGCGGTGTACTAAGAGATTCGGCTGCAAAAGGTTGTTGTATATTAGGTGAGTCTAGTCTATAATCAGTGCGTGTTGTCAGTGATGACGTATGGCTCTGAAACGTGGTCGCTTACAATGGGCCTTATAAAAAGACTCAAGGTCACTCAAACGGCAATGGAAAGGGCTATGCTCGGAGTATCCTTGCGTGATAGAATCAGAAATGAGGATATCCGCAAGAGAACCAAGGTTGCCGACATAGCGAAAAGAATCGCCAACCCCAACCCCAATACCACGCGGGCGAAGCCGTGGGCAAAAGCTAGTTTATAATATTAAGTAAGATTCTTGCAAATCACGTTGAACAGGACTTGGCTTCTATGCGATCTCAAAACTTTTTACGATAGAAGAATTGCGTAGAGAGACTTAGCTTTTTTAAAAGCTTTTATTTAGTTTCACCTGTCCCGTTGTCTGTCGTTCTGTAATCAAATCTTGCAACTTAAATTTGATCCACTTCCCGGCTTCCGATTGAGCTGAAATTTTGCATGCCGGTGTAAATCGTATGACAATGCAATATTATGATGACATGGAGCTGATCTGATGATGGAATCGCGAGGTAGCCATAGGAACTCTGTAATTAAACGGCACAACCAAATCGAGTTCGGGCTCGTGTGAATCGTCTTGACGAGTTTTAATTATATAATTATAGACCGCTGCTATAAAAGCTTGTTATGAAAAAAAAAAATATTTTCATTAAAAACTTGTTACATTTCATGTTTTTGGTGGGATCTCATTTATTTTTTGTATTATGTGCTTAGAGCCCATTCTCTATCTCGTGCTCTTTTGCATTTTCTCTGAGGTTTCGCTACTTCTAAGATACACAAGTCAGGATGGTATATACTTCTCGAGTCGATTATATTAGAACGAAATACACAGGGTGTTTGGTGCATCGTTTGCCACATTGATTTGGCCGACAGGATCGATCATTTGCTATATATTCAGCCCCAATAATTCATTCCTTGCCACACCGGTTTTTTTTAGACATGTTTTTAATTTTTATTTTACAATTTTATTGTAATTGTTTAATAAAACACCTACAAAGTGTATGGGATATGGCAAAATAATTTAAAAAATCAACTTTAAATTTCTATAAAAAAAAAAACTAAAAGCGTTGGAGATCTTCGAATTCTTTTATAAAGTTTTCTAGTCAAACACAACAGACCTGTCTTCATTGAAAATTGGCTTGGATAACAATAAGGGCAGCTCTGTTTGCAGGTCAGTGAGTGACAAAATGGTGTAACTTTGATCGCCCACAACTCGTAAACTATTGGTTCAATTGCCATGTAATTGAGGCTGAGCTTGTTCTAGAACCTACCGCTAGCTTTCTCCACATCGATGATACGGGGGGGGGGTGAAATAACCGCGAAACGCTTCGAGAAAAGGAAGGTACGGCCGTGCCCGCTTTACTCGAGACTTGGCGGGGCACTGCCGTGCCCCCAGATATATAAGAGGAGTAACTGACTGACATATCAACGCATTGTCGAAACTACTAGGAGTAGAAGCGTGATATTTTGCGCAAGGCTTCCTTTTATAACGCAGGCGAACACTAAGAAAGGGTATCTCTAAATTCAGCTGCTTAGGGGATGTTATGATTGAAATGAATAAAAATTTGATAGATTGATTGAAAAAAAAAAATGAGGGTCTAAATTTTTTATGGATTTGTATTTTCACATGGGCGACGCCACTGGCGAAATTTAGGTAAAAATGGTCACTTAAGTGTTGCGTAACGTTTAGAAAGGGGGAGGGGGGAGGGATACAGATAAATGTTACGGTGCGTTACGAGGGGGTCAAAATCTTCAAAAATTGCGTTACGTAATAATTGAACACTCCCACAGGGCAAAGTACTTCGGAGACCCAAGTAACCTCAGTGAAATGGTCAGTAATACTAAGGCTTTGCTGGTCTTCCTCGAGGAGCTGGGGTGGATCGAATGACACATTTATCCCACCCGTACGCAAAATACGCGCTTTAGTCGTGGAGTTGCGGACACCAGCCCGATATAACATAGACCATACATACTATACTATAAGGTGAAAGTTAGTGAAGTCCAGACACACAAGGCACAATACTGAGAGATATCAAAACTTCTTCAGTCACTAAAGGGAGTGTTCAAGTATTACATAACGCAATTTTTTAAGATTTTTGACCCCCCTTCTCCCCTTGTAACGCACTGTAACATTTTTTTCTGTACCCCCCCTCCCCCTCTCTAAACATTACGTAACACTCAAGTGATCAAGTGATCATTTTTACCTAAACTATTCTTTATTTTTTAACTTTTCTTTAGCCGTTGCGTCGGCAACGGCTAAAGAATTGAATTCATTTAGTTTTCTTAATTGTTTTATTTTAATTTTTATTCATTTAGGAATCCCTCGATTTTATTAGTCTGGTTGTCGAACCAGAATGGGAAAGGTTGGCGATTTTGGAGTATTGATTCCCTATATTTTTTATAAAAAAAAAAAAGCTGTTACGTAACGTGTTGTAAGAAAGACCCCCTCCCGCCCCTGTAACGCATCGTAACGTTTTACGAGACACCCCCTCCCCCCAAATTGCATTACGTAATACTTGTACGGCCCCAAATATCCTTACTAGTTGCAGAACACCTCACCTCATTCAACATCTGAGCAAACAGTTTCTCAGCTTCCAGACATTTCCTCTGCAGTTGGCAGCATTGCTTTAGTTTAGCAAAGCAGAAGACACAAGTGAGGACCGGTCTTCTGTCTTCAGTTACAAACTGCAACAATAAATACCATTTGACATACATAATACAATTTCGCCCATAAAAAACATATTTTGATATGCTGTCCGAGCAGTATGGATCATATCATCATCAGCCTTTTCAATGTACCCACAGGTAGGACCCAAGCCATGTCCATGCGCACTCATGTTATGGGCCCGACAGTTTATAATCAGCTGCCTGCAGCTATTTCTGGTGCCCCGACTACAAGCAGCTTTAAGGCCCGTTTAAAAAAATGGCTTATCGAGCAAGCTTTTTATTCATTAGACGAATTTATAATTTAATTTAATATTGTGACTTTTCTTATATTTAATTTTAATTTGTGTTTTGACTTTGATTTATTTGTATTTTTATGTATTATTTTATTTGTTTGACATGTGTATTTAATTATTTGTATTTATTATTTGACATTCAATTTTGATTCATTTGTAATTTGTTGACATTATTGTATCAGTTTGTACCTTTATGACTTGTGAGAATCCCTTACCAATAAAAAACTATGACTATGACTATGGCCTTCTCTCTAGGAGAGGGAATGGGCCATACTCCACCACGTGGGTCCAGTACGTATTGGTGGTTATCACATGTCTTCGAATTGGACAGTTGATGTTTTTTATGGTGGGAAAAAATTTAATGACGAATCCCTCCCCTGGTCAGGGCAAGAAATCTTACTAACAAAACGACCCATCCCATTCCTTCTCAGTCCTCAAACCAGGGTCAGACGTTCCTTTCAGTAACTGGACCCAGGCTTCAGTAGGCTTCAGCCCTGTAGTTGGGCCTCTACATTTACTGACAATTTCAGTTACCAAACAACCAAATGGCGAGCTACCCATTGCTCGCCGTCCGCAAGTTAAGTGATGTCAAGTAATCTTACTAATATTATAAATGCGAAAGTTACGATGTTTGGATGTTTGTTACTCAATCACGCCAAAACGGTTGGACAGATCTGGATGAAATTTGGCACAGGCATAGGATACACTCCAGAATAGGACATAGGCTACTTTATATCCCGGAAAAACTTAAGGTTCCTGTGGGATTTCACATTTCGTTGGATCAAGTGTAAAATTGTATAGGGCAACCCCAATACCACGCGGGCGAAGACGCGGGCAAAAGCTAGTAAGATGATAAAAGGGAGAACTTACCGGAATATCAGTTAACGTTTCATATAGTTTATACAAGTCCTGGTCGAGAACTATGTACAGGCGAACATTCTCTACTAGACATATTCTACACATGGGCAGTCTTTCCATCCTTGCAATCAAAACTTCGTGAACTATGAATTAGAAGAACCAAGTGTACCATCCGGTGCTGACGCCACTATACTGTGAAATACAACGCGTGGATATTGTGTGATCGTAAGCAATTCTTTCGTGGAACTTTGTGACATCCGGCCGGCGCAGGATTACAATACAACAAACTCTCGCATAGTCTTGCTCGACCAAAAAAATTATAGGAATTACTTTTCTACTCATAAATCAAAATATTATTCGACTTTGTGTTTATATTTAACAAACCGGTACGCACCATTCAAAAATAACTACCAAAGAAAATATAAGCACAAAATTGTCATTGGTGTGAAACCTGACATTGACAGTCATAGCGACTAGTGATGTAACGAATGTTGGTTTTCTCAATAAATATTGCGAATATTTATCTTCAACATTCGCGAATGCGAAAACAAGTATTTAAAAATTTCAAAAAAAGCGCGCATAATTTGTTTGACAGGTTTGACATTTCGTGTCGGCCATCTTTAAATTGAACATAGTCGAGCCAATCTATGGTCGAGCCGATAACGATTAATTGAATAAATTTAGTCACAGAAAGTTCATTCTAAAAGGCTAGTTTCAAGTTATTTTTCACATTTAACTGATATTTAAGGGACAAAGTGGCTTAAAAACATGAGTAAAGCACATATCAGCGAAGTTTGGACTTATTTTACAATATGTGAAAATGTTAATTGCAAGTTGTGTGATAAAAAGTACTCGCGCAAAGGTAGGACCACTAGTGCTATGAGAAATCACCTGGAAGCTAAACACAAAAATGAATATGAAGAATTGAAAAAAAGAGAACATGAAAAGCAAGCTGCTAAAATTAATTGTTGTTAGATTTGACTAGATCTCTGAAGTTCTTTTTTCATAAATGAGACTTTAATTTAGAACAGTAGTTCCCAAACTTATTTTTCTCGTGGACCACTTTCAAAATTTTACTGGTTTCGGTGGACCCCCTGCTGCTACATTTCTACCACATTCTTAAAGTCGCCAAAAAATAAAAATTGTGTTGCTTCCGAGTTCTGTCCCTATACAGGGTGTATCTGTGAACATTTGCATCCCTTCGGCCACGTGTTTTGCCAGCCATTTTGAACGGCATTTGTTCTATGGCTTTTCGAAATTCGCATAAAAAAATTTCAACTTTCATACAAAGTCCGTTACGTAACTTGGTCATTTCGTATGGGGAGTCAAAAAAGAATTTTTACTAATTTCGAAAACTCGTAAAACAAAACTGTTGTTCGGAATGGTTGGTGGGGCGCGTGGTTGGTGGGATTTGGGTGTTCTCAGATACACCCTGTATTCCGATAGGTAAAATAAAAATGAAAAATGGTAGTACATTTTTTAACACTTTATTTATTTACGAAAAAAAAATAATAAGGTAATATAGATTCAGGCCATAATTTTAATTAATGGGAAGGATGTATTTGATGGAGTGTCAGCAAAGGATCAATGTTTGGCTTTATTTTTGTGAGCAATAACCGCAAATCCCCCGCTCTGTGATGTTTAATTTGTTTTTTTTTTTGTTAAGAGGTTTGTAACGGCACTAAAATTCCTTTCGACAAGGTGTGACGAGGGAAGCTATTAAAAATTTCCTTGCGATTTCTTCCAGTCCAGGATACAAATATTTATAGTGGTGATCGAGTTCATGTCTGAACAAGCACTAAGCATTTTTGGGCGGATAGCGCTTTGCAAGCCTGTACATGAAATTTTACGTAATATCGAATACGCAAGTTTGGACAAGTAACAGTCACTTGCCTACCAAGGAGATTGGAAACGGCGAGAGATGTCGTGCGGTGTCCCACAGGGATCGGTACTAGGACCGCCCTTGTGGAACATCGGGTACGACTACGTGCTGCGCGCCGACCTCCCCGTAGGGGTCAGCGTGGTCTGCTACGCAGACGACACGCTGGTCCTAGCGCAGGGAAGGTCGTACCAGGCGGCGGTCGAACTAGCGACACGTGGGGTTGCGACAGTCGTTGAGAGGATCCAGCAGTTGGGACTCCAGGTGGCACTGCACAAGTCTGAGGCCATGTGCTTTCACGGCCCTCGGAACGCGCCACCAACGGGTTCCCAACTAACGGTAGAAGGAGTTCACATCGGTGTCGGGTCGACGATGAAGTACCTAGGACTTATCCTCGACAACCGATGGAATTTCGAGGAGCATTTCCGACGTCTGGCCCCCAAACTCAATCGGACGGGGGCTGCTCTCAAGCGGCTCCTGCCGAACCTTGGGGGTCCAGCAGGGCTATTATGTAACTCTATTGACAACTCAAGTGATGAGCACTCAAACAAAAGTGTACAACAACAACTGTCAAACAGCCTGTTTCGCATTATCTATCTTCAGTGACCAACTGCTATGACGTCATTAGCCACCGGTGCCTTTGATATCCACCGTAACACGTTTTGACAGATGTAATTGTATCGATACTGTTAAAATTGCGATTATGTAAGGTTTTGAAGTTTCGAGTGTACATCAAATTGAAAGCCACTATACAACTTGATAGACACTGCTCTTGGGTAGTGTTTTAATATTAGGCACCGGTGCCCAAGTTTAGTTTGGCCGAATGTTGACTTATTTATGGGATTGTATTTGTATTATTAGTGAAGAATTTAACACCTAATATTATTTGCATCTGCTGAAGAACAGCGAACACAAAAGAATTTGAGAATTTAATGGCGCGGGTTGCGTTTCTAGTACAATGCGTTCCAAATGAGAATAATGGATCGATTGCCATGCTGTAACGTCACGATTTGGAACGCATAGTACTATCTTTGAGATGCCAGACAGGGAACTCATTGCAAATTTTAGTTTGAATAAATGATAAATGATTTTTATTTTGTAAGTAGGTTTTTACAAAGTCTTTTACATGTCAATTTTATTTTATTTTATTCGTCTTTTGATACTAGATGAGGCCGGAATAAGGATGGATTCCAAATATTCCAATAGATATTGGAAGAATTTGGCCACAATCATATCATGTTTGTTACTTCTTCACAGTCGGACTGGCTAGATGTATTTTGATGAAACTTGATACCTATAGATATGGACCATATCCTGGAATTGCAGAACAGATAGGTACATTCTATTCCTACAGTACATGCCCTTGAGATAACTTTCTACAGTCACATCGATAAAGCCGCTCGCAGAAGCTATATAGGATGATTATTATATTTTCTAGGAATCGTTTTTTTAAAGATAATAAACTTAATATGACTAAGTAACCATGGTTTTTTTTTACATTCCTTTTTTATAAGATGTAGATAAATATTGGTTGTTTTGGGAAAAAATGTAGTTGCAGGGAAGAATTTATGTTAAAAAAAATAAAAATAAACATCATGTAGACTATAATCACATTTTTATTGTATGCTATCAATCACAGCATAGGAAACACAAATTAAATTCTTTGAAAATCACAGTAATCACCTATAATATACCTAGTTTCAAACTTAAACAATATACTATAATAATATAAGCTTTGAGAAACTAAGAACTTGGGGAGATGTGCATTATCCACTCATATTTTGTATAGGGAAACCAAGTGTCATGTACTTTCAGTTACATAAATTAAAAACACAGTCATCATGCTGTTCCAAATCCTTTATGAGATCTAAGAAGAGCGGAGAACTGAAGGATTAACTGCTGCACAATCGGAATCCAACAGGACTGCAACCTCATTTACTGATGGTATCTGTAATATTAAAAAAAAATATATATAATACCATACCGACTTATGTGTAAAAGAATTTAGTAGGTACCTAATGATAATCATACATAACTCTTGACACTGACTGACATAACTCACTGACATTATGAAAACAAATAATTGAAATTTTAGACTAAGCTTCCTTTAAATTCACCTCCTAAAGGGATAAAATAGGGATCCAAAGTTTGTATAGACATGCCTAACTACATGTGGGTAAAGCGGCTGACAGAAACTAGTAGAATAATATAATAATGAACAATCATTAAACTAACATTTTTTAGTAGGTATGCTTCAGGTAATCCGTCCACCACACCAGTGCCGGTGGACCTAATAGGTAATTGCCAGCATTTTGTTCTCTAACTCATTCAGAGGAATAAGCTTGTTAGGTCCTCCATTGCTTGTGGCTGCATTCCCTTGGCCTTACTCCAAATACTAAAAAGAAAAAAAAAACAATTTGTAACTGAAAATATACTTTCATTCAATGCCTACTATTAATTATTATTAATTAATTTATCCAGATTAATTGTTACCTTATACCAAGCAAAACTATTTAGAATATTAATTATTACCTATATTAAATTAAAATGCACGCTATTTTTGGAGTGATAAATATTGGTAAATAGTCTAAGTAGAGGAACTTTATGTGATGTGGGGTAAAGATGGCAAATGCTTGAAAAATCTGTATTTTGAATGAAAGTTCCAGTAAAATTGTGAAAAAATAAGCTGGTATTGAAATAGCTAAGTACTACCCCATACTCCTAATTATTATTTTAGCAGTAGTTAGATTTACCATTGGCCTGATACTCTGATGTCTGAGTTTTTGGTTCTTCGAGTGAATTTAGCTGGATTGCTAGAGATGAACGCTTCCCGGAAACCGAACAGAATGTGTCTGTTCCGAAGGGCGTCCCAATGCTACATTGAGATTGGATTCCATAAACATGTAACTAGCAATTCCATCTACCTTGCCGAAATCCTTCTTCGGTCAGGAATCTTGAAAATAAAAGTTAAATATTAAGTAACTATTCAAATTTAGGTTAAGTCCATGAAATTACATATTTTAAAATTATTCTTATATATCTATGTATTTCGTGGTGTTACTTACTGTTATTTTAGGTTTTTCTTTCACAAAACATGATATATAGATAATTTTAGTTATGTTTATTTACATAATGTCAAAAGCAGTTTATAAGCTGAGTAAAATAAAATGTTCTCCAAAGCGCAGGATTGTAACGCGGAGGATGCGTTATTCAATTTTCAAAAACTAGTGCTGTGACGCCATGCGACAAATAGACACCGTTAATTTGTCAAAGCCACCGTAGATTCATAGTCACTTGATGTCATACGTAATACCAATGTAATGAAATGGCTAGTTGGTAACTGAGCTGAGTGGCTATTGAAATGGCAACTGGCCACTGTCTATGGAAAGTTACATAATAGCCCTGCAGACGCCTTCTGCCGGAGGCTCTACGCCGGCATCGTTCGGTCCATGGCCCTTTATGGGGCACCAGTGTGGGCGCCGACGCTGCGTAAACGCCCGGCGGCCCAGCTGAACGCCTGCCAGAGGGTCATGGCCATCCGGATGGTGCGGGGATACCGCACGGTGTCCCGCGAGGCGGCGAGCCTCCTTGCTGGCCTACCACCATGGGATTTGGAGGCAACAGTCCTTGCACGCATGCACGACCAGCGCGTGGAGATGCAACGCCGGGGCGAAGATCCGCTGCCCGAACATGTCGAGGCGTGGCGGAAGGAGCTCCGGCGAGATCTCATGGTGAAGTGGAAACAGCGACTGTCGCAACCCAGCGCTGGGCACACCGTAATCTCAGCGGTAGTGCCCCTCTTTGAGGCGTGGCTGGATAGACCTCACGGCGTCCTCACTTTCCGCATGACGCAGGTTCTCACCGGACATGGGAAGTTTGGGAGATTCCTGCACCGGATTCGTGCGGAAGAGACGTCCGGGTGTCGCCACTGTGAGGCGAGCCCGGAGGACACGGTGGAGCACACGGTGGAGGTGTGTCCTGCTTGGGAAGAGCATCGCCGTGTCCTCGTGGGGGTGATCGGCGGCGGCGACCTCTCGCGCCGGTCCTTGGTTCAGGCCATGGTCCGCAGCGAAGAGGAATGGCAGGCGGTCGCCTCCTTCTGCGAAGCAGTAATGCTCGTAAAGGAGGAGGCCGACCGCATAAGGCAAAGGCAACGGCGTACTCGCCGTAGCCGACGCCGCCGCGATCCTGCCGATATCCGGCCACCGTAGACACTTGCTCGCGCACGGTGAGCAATGGGTAGCTCGCCGTCCGATCGTCTGATAAGACCGAGTCCAAGTCGTCAACGGCGCGCACCTTTCCCGCGTGCCTCAAGGAGTTGTCAGCAAACTGCAGGGGCCCTTCAGGGTCGAAGCCTCCTGGAGCCTAGAGGGTGGTGGAAAACTGTTACCTCGACTCCAGGAATAAGGCAAGGAAGGTACGGGGTAGGTTTTTTTAGTCAGTAAGAGTCTGACACTGGTCTCCCGCTCCGCCCAAGAGCGGGTTTCGTCATTGGATGATTTTCACCTACCATAAAAAAAAAAAAAAACAGTCACTTGCCTTATTAAAATATTATCTGCTTAGTTAGTTACTTATAACAATGTAGGTAGGCCCTTATAAAAACTATGCTTACATTTTTGCTCTTTACTATCAAAAGCAGATAAATTTTCGTGGACCCCCATAAACATCTTATGGACCCCCATTTTTTATTCACGCCTACGTAGACCCCCGGCAAGTCTCCCGTGGACCCCTGGGGGTCCACCTGGACCACTTTGGGAATCACTGATTTAGAATATAGAAGTATGATTTAATAAAAATATCTAAGTGTTCTATTTCATTAATATTTCATATCATAATTTTATTTTTGATTATTATAAACATTCGCAAAATATTCGCATAATTTTTGCGAATTCGAATGCGAATATTGCAAAATATGCGGATATTCGCGAATGCAAATGCGAATATCCGTTACATCACTAATAGCGACACTAGGGCTGTGTTCAAAAATGACCAGAGTAGTCACAGTAGTGTAGAGTTGTAGCCCAGAGTCGGTCTTTTATGAATCGAGTAGCTACCCTAGAGTTAACCCAAGCGACTCCAACTTCGAGCAGGGTAGGTTGGAGTAAGCCAGTGACAATAGAACTTGAGGCTTGCGCTCAAAATTGCGAATGTAGGGTATCTACCCTGTGACGTCATTAGAGATACTCCAACCTCAAATTTGAACGCAGCGCTGGGGGCGTGCTTAATGTTGCCAGTATAATTAGTCTAATTTCCCCCAAATAATCAAAAATATTACAAACAGAAAATAAATCATTTTGCTAATGGATAGATACATAGATATATTAATAAATGGAAGGGAATGGAATTAATTAATGGAATATGTTTTGAAACAAAAAATGGGAAATACGTTTCATTTAATAACATAATATTACATTTTAATATGTCCAGGTTTTCTAACACTTATAACAATTTAAACGATGTAGGTAGCAATTTTATATGTATATTTTTAAATTAATTTTAGATATAGAAACCCCAGCGTTTTTATATTCTTTTCAGCTAGTATTTATACAAATTGACTACAGATATGTTCATTTACATAGGTCATTATTTTAAAAAAGTTACGAAAAGTTGGTATTTCTATCATTTAGTAAGTAACGAGTACGTAATTAGGTATTAAATGAGTAACTGTCGTAGGCCAATTTCTTTCATATGAATATTTTCATCATAATCCACGCTTGAGAATTTATCAGGAGAGGTGCAGTTCATATTGTCATGGCAGTCACTTGATTAAGATTAAAATACATAGTAGCAATCAATTTTCAACAAACTCTTCTTCACCGCACCGCTCGGGTACGAATACTCATAAAAACTTTATTTTTCTGGTAACCCGAAAAAAAAAAATGTGACAAATGTTTCAACTTTGAAAATGGTGTCGAAGGCCCGATGTTTTCTCATTTCTGTTAACGACTTTCGAGATAATATTCTTCCCAGCATTTTTAATCACTTTCGATATAATGATGACTATTATTTAGTTCGGAAACGATTAAAAACACAGAACACAACACACTCGTGACACCTGACATAATTGTCAAGATGGCCGCAAAGGATTATAGTTTCTATTTTCGCCGCGGGCTGACTTAAGTTGGTAGAGCTCTACGCATCTGTGTTCCGAATTGCGTCAAAAAGTGATTATAGGGTTATCAGTGAAACGGAGAAAATGGGAACTACGGCCGCCATGTTGAAATGTCATTCGATAATTCGATTGTCAGTGTCTACTGCATTCGGGTGCTCTGAGCAACAGAAAATGTTGCGATATTTCTACATTTTCAGCGTTTAATATGCCGAAAGCGATTAAAAGTGATGCGTGAAGCATTAGTCAAAGCCTTTTTTGAAGAATTTCGGCAGCGACAGGTTAGTGTTGCCTACTTTATTTTTGTAAATTGCCCGTTATTTTTTTCATTGATTATTTTTGAACGTAACTGTAATAAAAAAAACTTTTTACAAAAAAATATACCGACTTCACTAAAAATAACTTTAACTTCAGAAGTCGGTGTTTCTCGGTATTATTTGTTTCTTATTAAACACCGACTTCCGAAATTTAAGTTATTTTAGTGAAGTCGGTAGTTTTTTTTTGTAAAGTTTTTTTTATTTCACCCTTTTTGGTTGTGATACACTTATAAGGCTGCCTGTCCACCGGAGCGGAGCTAGGCTGCGGAGTGGAGAAACTGAGAAATATTAACCAATACCAGCCAGGAGCGGAGATTTTGTGCAATCCTATTGGTTAATATTTCTCAGTTTCTCCACTCCGCAGCCTAGCTACGCTCCTGTGGACAGGCAGCCTAACCAGAGTGCCTATTTCTCATGACAATTTCAATTAACCTAAAGCCCGGTATGATACGTCGTTTTATTATGAAGTTCCTGTGTCTCCCTTCCATCTTCCGGCTCCATCATTAGATCAGTTCGATAGTACCCTAAAGCCAATGTGCATCTCATGACAATTTTAACGAGTTCAAACACGGTTAGGATACATTGATTAATTACGGAGTTTCGTTGCCTATCTTCCAGCTCCATCAACATCATCATCATCAGGTCATTTCGATGATACCATTTTCATCAACCTAACTATTCACAACCATTTATTTATTTGTATTGTAATTTTATTGTGATATCTATGTGAGTATGAAGTTCCATTGGCCATTTCTGGTCTTCTTCATCAGTTCCACTCTATCAAAAGTTTCTTTTTGACTGTAAACGCTTAAGATCTAGATGAAAATACCAAAATCACCATATGTTTGCCTATGATATTTAAGGAGTTCCCTCGATTCTTCATGGATCCCATCATCAGATCTTAACTTGGTGACAATGGGACCCCCTCAGAACTACTTATCTACTTTCGAACAAAAAAAGAATTTCGAAAATCCGTCGATAATTGGCGGAGTAATCGATGAACATACAAAATAGAATACAAACATCCGAACATAGTACCTCCTCCTTTTTATGAAGTCGGTAAAAAATGATTAGGGCTAGGTACCTTAAAATATTTTTTATGGAAAAGATGACATAGTACAAAAGAGGAGGAAAGTAGGTTATCTTCATACAAACACACCTTGCGCGGCTTGTATGTGTGCGCCTCAGTATCTATGCGTCGACGCACGCACACATTAACAAAATCTCGACCCGTTTCTCAGTGCGCCAGTCGGGGCTAACACTGCACGAGGTTCGCGCGTCACTGCTTTTCGGCACCGCTAAATGAAACCAAAATGTCTGATTGTCTATCGTTTCATAATAGTCGAAACCTAAGTAAGCATTTTTCTGTAGCTAATTTGTAATTTTGTAATGAACGTGTGATTCAATAGATATGTTTGTATTATTTAAGTTTGTATTAATTAAAAATAAATATGGTCTATTATGAGTAAAAATACTACATTATGCCTATTATTGATGACATTAGACCAGTATAAACTACTAAGAAAATAATTGAAACACAAGCTCTTAGTCTATGTTACCGCCTGTGCTATCTGGCGACATAAAGAGTCACACCCCACAAACCCTCTACTCAGACAATACAAGTAAAAATCCCTTGCCCATTTATAGGCACTGAATTAAAATTTAGCTAAAAGTGTCAACTCTAAGACAGTAGGCAATTATAACGCGGATTGGGCCGAAGATAGCCTACTTCCCTCCTCTTCATACTATGAAGATGTTTTATCTTTTGCTTCTTTTTGTGACAACGAGTTCAGAAGGGAAAGATAAAACTTGTTCACCTTCACTTAAGTCTTTTATTATACCTTTTGAGAACTAAAGAAAATACAGCCACACCTAACATTCGCTTCGCCCAAGAGAACACACCTTCAACCAGGAAGTTAGAATCTCATCAATCCTCGTTCTTTATAATAAAAACTAGCGACCCGCCCCAGCTTCGCATGTCTACTAATCACTACATAGTATAAAACAAAGTCGCTTTCTCTGTCCCTATGTCCCTTTGTATGCTTAAATTTTTGAAACTACGCAACGGATTTTGATGCGGTTTTTTTAAATAGATAGAGTGATTCAAAAGGAAGGTTTATAGCCATAATATCGGATCGACGTCGTAAGAGACGATATGCGTGCTAATGGGCTTAAGGCAGAGGACGCAAAAGACCGAGCGAAGTGGAGACGACTAGGCGGGAAAGCGGACCCCGGGCACCGAGGTGAAAGCCAAGGTAGCAACCGGTACTTACGCTAGGCTGATGATGATGATGATATAGCCATAATATATCACCTTTGCACCCGTGCGAAGCTGGGGCGGGTCGCTAGTATTGAATATATTATGCTTGTGTTATGCAGATACTGAACAGCTCATGTAAGTTGTCTCACATTGAACCAGGTAAATTTCAAAGTCTCATAGTGGGCTGGATTTTCAATCAATGCCTGTAATTTTTTGTGTACAGTTAGCATATCTATTTAGCTTCAATTTTGTAAAACAGTAATTTCTCATATTCCTTTTACTTTCAGTGTAAAACAGGTTTTTATGAAAAATGATTTTTGGTTCATAGAGTACTTCAGGTGGTACAGATTTAACCAGGGCATCGTACACATTGAGCCACCTTATTGACTATGTGTTCTAGTTAAATTTATAAGACAAATACTTTGTAATAATAATAAAAAAACAGTAATAATAAAAATCAGCCTTATATTTATTATTAAAATCATCACAGAAACTTTTCAGTCAAATTCTATAATTTAAAAATAAATACAAAAGTAGCATAATATTCTTGATACATTTTAAAAATAAGAAACTAAATAACTTTTTACTTGGTTTTTTAAGGTTTTATTTTCAAATAAATATCGTTATAGAAACAAACTTTAATCAATGTAAAAAACATTTAAAAAAATCTTCAAAAAATAAAACAAAACAAAAATTCTATTCACTTCTTTCACTCGATCTGTGCAGTTTAGGGGCCATAAGCATGTCGGCATCACTTTGTTTGGCGCTATTCTATAACAAATTAAAATAA
Source organism: Mythimna loreyi (assembly GCA_029852875.1). Lineage (NCBI taxonomy): Eukaryota > Metazoa > Arthropoda > Insecta > Lepidoptera > Noctuidae > Mythimna > Mythimna loreyi. The sequence continues at coordinate 10,430,604 of CM056806.1, read as the reverse complement.
TTGTAAAAAATACACTAATTTAACACAATGGATAATGGTTCAATGTGTACCACACTCAGGTGGCTCATTGTGAGACACACCACGTTTTGGTAGCTAAACTCAAAATTTTACTGGTAAATCAATCTCGTTAAAACACAAATTATAGCGCTTTTAATTGCTAAATAACCGTAGGAAACAGTGTATATATAAAAAAATCGATATCATTTAAACAAAAAAAGATAAAAAAGAATGAAATTTGCAAAAAATACTTACTTTTTGAGTCAGTTTGCTTTTGAATGCTCCTCACATTAATACTTTGCATACGATCGCCACGCAAACTAGTGGGCAGAGACGGAACGTAAATACCTCTCTTTCACTCATATTAGCATTGTTTGGCAATGTCGCATTTTTGAGATTCGGCGATGGTTAAATGTAGCTGCCTGGTTCACTGTGAGACACCCGACCCTACACCTCGTCAATATTCAGAGTCAAATATTATTTTGCTCTACAAAAAAGGAGACCCTAATAACATAAGTAATTAGAATTACAGACCGATAAGCCTACTACCTTCACTATATAAACTGTTCTCCTCAATAATCGAGAAAAAAATAAAAGAAAGCACAGATAAATACCAACCTGTTGAACAGGCCGGCTTTAGAAGGTTTTTCAACAGTGGATCACATACACTCGCTATAAATGCTGATAGAGAAATACCAAGAGTTTAAGAGACCACTCTACATTGTCTTTATCGACTACCAAAAAGCATTTGACTCTCTGTTCCACTCATCAATTTGGGAAACTCTACTCTCACAAAAAGTACCACTAGACTACATAAAAGTCATAAAAAATATTTATGCCAACAGTACTAGCAGAGTGAAGCTAGAGACTACAGGACCTCCCATACAAATAAGCAAAGGTGTACGGCAGGGAGACCCACTCTCGCCAACTATCTTCATAGCGGTGCTACAGGCCATCATTGGCAAACTAAATTGGGAAAAGGTTGGCTTAAATATAAATGGACGTTACTTGAGTCATTTGAGATTTGCTGACGACATAGTCCTGCTCTCAGAAAATACGAATCAACTGCAAGGAATGTTAAACACTCTATACGAAGAGAGTCGTAAAGTGGGCTTAGAAATCAACCTAACCAAAACTAATGTCATGACGAACCACACTGAAAGACCAATATTATCTGGAAAATTCACCGCTAACATATGTAAACGCTTACATTTACCTGGGGAAGCAAATCTCATTCAACCAAAAAAATAACGAACTCGAAGTAGATAGTACGAGATACATAGAACAAGGATGACCCCTCATATGTTATTCGATTATGGTAAATATTACATGCTAGATAACGCATTTATTAATACATTGCGCTGAGGTTGCCTCCCTAAATTTAATGCAAATGATGTTAAATAATAAAGTTTGTTACTACATTTTTAACCTAATTTACCCTCATCTGTTATTTGAAACAATCAAGCATCATCAGCTGAAAGAATGTGCCTCAAGGAACTAAAAAAATACTGGTTGCCTTCGCAAAAATGATGCGCAATAGTTAGTTGCCCTGATTTAAGATAGGTACCTATAAATTTTCTTATGCCCTCACTGTCGTTAAGTAAAAATAAAGGCAATTAGTGGTTTTTATTACTTTAAACTATTAGCAACAATACAATTGGATGTGTAAATGTTGAAAAATCAGAAATATTCGCGATTTACGCTAGTTTATGTAATATGATTTTGATAATGAGACATTTTATTTGATGACGAAGTAGAAAGAACCTCATGTAATTCTCTAGGATGTAGCTTAAAAATAATATTGTAGGCAATAGAAGTCCAATTAGACACGTTTTGAAAAAGTTATGACTTGTTTTGTGTTTATGAAAATAGCTAAACTGACTTTATTAGCAGTCAATGTCCTAAAAACTTTTTCATAAATTAATGTATGTGAAATATTATTTGATATTATTTTTAAGAAGAGGTAAAGACGAACATTTTGATGTAGGTATATATTGTATTGATTTCATGAAATAATTGAATAACCCTCGTCTTGGGGGTTATGGAGTTCTGAATTAAAACCCAGGTTGATCTTCACTTGAGGTCCAAACCCTGACCTCAAGTCACTTTATTCGTAGTAGGTACACTGCTAACACCACTTGTTACTACTACCGCACTGTTATACCACTACACTGTTACATAGTTCACTGGTTTCGAAATTTGAATTTGAATTTTGGATTGACGAACTGTTTTTTTTTTTTTTTTTTGAGTGGCCTCTCGCAGGTCAACCTGTGAGGTTGTCGGCTGCTTAACCGGACTTGCCTGTGGCGGCCTCGATACTAGGATCAAAGCCTCCAGCCAGGGCTTAATTACTTAAAAACTAAGCGACTACGCTAAGGGCACCCCAGGTGGGGTACGGGCCTCGGCTTAGGGCGTCGCTGGGGGAGGGCAGCAAGGGACGGGCTGGATCGAGCATAAGATTATTTAAGGGATCTCTTAAAACTACGGCTCAGCGGCGCGGGCTGGCTCGAGCAAGGGTCGGGATTGACGAACGTCCGTGGAAATCGCTACGTCCCCGCAAGAGGGCGCGGCGGGCGGGGTACAGGCTCTGCCTTTTTCCCGCAGAATCGGGTTAGGAGCCCGTGAATACGGGCTCTGCGTTGTTTTTGCCTGAACGGCGGTGGATTCGTGGCAGGCGCGCGTACGCAGCCTGCCTGGGTGTGGATGATAGTGTACAGTAGGAGCGCCACGGCACTGCTCCAGCAGTGCCGTCTCTTCGCGTTATCTCGGCGATCAGACCCCGCCAGGTGAGACCCCCGGTGCCCCGGAGGAGGCCCAGCAAGGACTGACCGACACGAGAATACCGGCTTTGGGGGCGCTCCCTACTGGGAGTGAGGACCCCCGTCTGTCACGCTTCCAGGTCGAGCCGGTCACGCTTCAGACTCAGGGGACGTGGTGGGAGTGTGAGCGGTATTGAGGTGAGTGACACCGCTCATGTGGGCATCAGACGCGCATCCGCGCTACGCGTCCTTTGCGTGAGTTGAATGTGTGTGGAGTCATGCTTGTCTGTGGGCTGGTGCACGTCATGCCTATATTAACTTAGCACACGACGTACACCGGGTGCGTGTGCTGTTGTGGAGTGTCTTTTGTTTGAGTGAGTCACGTGTCGGTGAGCAGTGACTCACTCAGGCGTCAAGTCCGGGGGGGGGAGTTGTCACGTCCGGCAGGAGGTCACGGGGGAACCGCCTCGCGTCAGGAGGCCGAGCGTGCCATGGCACTATGTCTTTGACATGCGGCCAGGCAGAAGCGTCGGCGCGCGCGAACATGTTGGACGCGAGACGGGCGCAGAACTGGTCCAGGCTCTCAATCTTGAGGTCCCGTTGTATCACGTCGTTCCTCACCAGCGGGGGGGTGTTCACGACGAACCGGAGCGCGACGTTTTGTTGCGCCCGGAGGCACTTCTTGCTGGTCTCGCTGGTGAGGGCGAGCCAGGCTGGGGCGGCATACGTGGTGATCGGGCAGATGTACGTCTTGTACACGCCCAGCTTGGCACGCAGCGGGAGGCGGATTGACGAACTGTTCTCACATCACGACCTTATACTATCCGCTGCGAATCTTAACACCGCGATGTAGAAACTGTAGCTCAACTAACAACGCCATCTCTGGTGTATCAATATAACTAATACAAAATAATCTTGTTTGGCTAAACACGTCATTCCCGAAACTGAAGCTGCGACTGTAAGTCTCGAGTCTCGTAAATGACAAAAACTTGCCGAGACTCTCGATATTTTCGAGACCGAGACTCCCGGGATGCAAGCCCTAGTGCGTACGGAAGTGTCTTCCTAAACAACTCATACTGTTAAAACAACTCTGACATTATTCACATTTGTAAGGTTTCTCACCAGTGTGTGTACGAACATGATTTATTAAATGATTCTTCTCACTAAAGCAAACGTGACATTCGTCACATGTGTACGCTTTATCGCCAGTGTGCGTACGAATGTGTTTTCTTAAATTACTCATAGAACTAAAACAACGCTGACATTCTTCACATTTGTAAGGTTTCTCGCCAGTGTGCGTACGCATATGTCGTGTTAAACAGACCTTCTGACTAAAACAACGCTGACATACATCACATTTGTAAGGTTTTTCGGCAGTGTGCGTACGAATATGGTGTGTTAAATTGCCCTTATGACTAAAACAACGTTGACATTCTTCACATTTGTATGGTTTCTCGCCAGTGTGCGTACGAATATGGTGTGTTAAACTGCTCTTATCACTAAAACAAAGGTGACATTTTTCACATTTGTATGGTTTCTCGCCAGTGTGCGTACGCGTGTGACGTGTTAAACAGACCTTACGACTAAAACAACGCTGACATATATCACATTTGTAAGGTTTCTCGTCAGTGTGCGTACGAATATGGTGTGTTAAAGTGCTCTTACGACTAAAACAACGCTGACATACATCACATTTGTAAGGTTTCTCGCCAGTGTGCGTACGAATATGGTGTGTTAAATTGCTCTTATGACTAAAACAACGCTGGCATTCTTCACATTTGTAAGGTTTCTCGCCAGTGTGCGTACGAATATGGTATGTTAAACTGTTCTTAGAACTAAAACAAAGCTGACATTCTTCACATTTGTAAGGTTTCTCCCCAGTATGTACACGAATATGTTTTATGAAATTGCTCTTGTCTTTACAACTGTACTGACAAATATCACACTTGTAAGACGCTCCACCAGTGCGTGTACGAGTGTAATTTGTTAAATTACGTTTTTTAATATTATTTCGATAATTAGTGTCTAAAGTATTATCAATAACACTGATATTAACTCGAGGTTTAGCTTCAGATAGTGGTTTTATGAATGTCGGAATGAGTTTGGACGTACAATATGACTTGTTCTGGGCAACTCTTGTGACGGACTCTTCATTCTTCTTTTGATTTTCTGTGATTACATCTTCTGGGTTTTTTACTCGTTTGTGCAGGTTTTGTATCTTCACCACGGCCGACCCTGTGATTTTAAATATAGTTATCGCCAAATTAAAAACACAAAGAAATTAAAGTAAATCGTACGGTTCTCATTAAAGCAGCAGAGTTGTTCTTGTTCAAATATATTACTACTGATGACGTGTGACCAAACGACAAATGGACAGAGTGGGTATTGTTTGGTACACGGAGTGCATACAACAAGGATGCCAAAGCGTCTTTAGCCGAAATAGTTTACGACGAACCTCTAAGGCTCCCTGGTGAATTTTTCGCACCTATTAAGGAAGGAACGACCGACGTTACATACTTCACTGCGCACAAAACCTGACACCAACTCCAACATCTTGTCACAACAAGACCAGTAGTTTTGTTTAGAAGTATTTGCAGCCCACTGATCACGTGTTTCTTCGTGACGCATTACGTGGCTCCCTACAATCAGCGTACACAAGTCCTCACAAAGTTTTGCAAAGGGGAAACAAGGTTTCAATGGATCGCCTGAAGCCAGCATATATTTTGGCAGACATAGCTGACCCACAGAAAGACACTATGTCGTCATATATGTTGTGTTTCTGGCCTGTTGGTCTAGTATTTAGTGGGCCTGACTGCTAAGCCGGAGGTCGTGGGTTCGATTCCCACCCAAGACAGATGTTTGTGATGAGCATGATCATTTGTTCTGTGACTGAGTGTTATTTATCTATAAAAGGTATATATTTAGAAATTTATAACTATGTTTACGGTCGTCTAGTACCCATAACACAAGCTCAGCTTAGGACCAGACGTTGTGTGATAGTTGTGCTATATTATTGTTATATGTTTATGTATCTCAGGTCCTGGGCCTTTGAGAGGCGTACGAGGGGACGAAGCCAACTCGCAGAGGATTTTTAGGACGCTTTTAATGGAACGTGGTGCTAACCGGTGAATATACCTGTACGCGCTATGCTAGTGCATCCAAGGACAACCCCCGGCTGATGAGAAACTATTGCGACATATAGAAAATTAAGATATAAGGCTACGGCTTTTGGAATCTTACGAGAACTGGTTACTAAGAACTATGTTAAGACTATGGCCCCTGCCTGAACAATGTTATTAAATTTCATCGATAAAAAGGCAGGGGGTGACTTGCACACTCAATAAATGGGCCTCCAAAAACGATCGCTACCACGAAGTGACGTAGCAACAAAAGGGCAACATATCCTGAGGTGCTTGAGGAGTGGAGAGGTATACCACGGCAAAGACAATCCCGGAAGTAAGGGCGAGATCCGTACCAGCACTTTAATAAATTATACATCCATCTCCCGAGCTCGTTTGCTCTTGGGAATTTCCACGCAAGCGGCCAATAAAAGCGAGAGAGAGGTGCGAACTCTGTTCCTCGTCAATGTTCACTACGGCCGGCCAATACAAGCAAGTCGAAAATGAAGAACTAGAATTTTCACAGGAGATCGGGTCCGTGGGGTCGCTAAAGCCCAGCAGTTCGCCACAAAACTGCCCTGCGGCTTGTATCTCTCTTAGTCTGGCCCCTCAGCATAGGGACGTTACGGCAAAGCAAACGTTACCGTAACCGACCTAGGGTGTACTGGAGCGCGCACGCCCCACCACGACGTCAACGTAGAGATACGGCGATGGGGTTATTATTATAATTTTTTCCTTTATTTGCTTTCTTTACATATCTACATTTAATTTTTTTTTAATACAAGGTGGTATTTCTAAAACACTTTATAAAAAAAATGCAGTAGTCCGCCGGTTTGGGAAGCAGGGTCCAAGGTACAGAATGTTGGGCTCCAGAGACAGAAACCTCACAATACGAGCCGTGTCGAGGAGTATCGCCTTGGATCAAAGGCCTGATACAGAGGCCTTTGATCCAACCGCGCAACGACAGCTTCGACAGATGGTCGTCGAAGCTTTTGACTACAAGGCCATTGGCGGTCACGACAATCGGCACGATGATAGCCGAGTCCACGTTCCACATGTCGACATCCTCGTGAGCTAAGTCGAGACCATGCAGATGGATGGCACTAATGAAGATTTCAGTTACCTTGAGTAGTTCCATCAGTCGTTACTTGACGGGGGCAATGAGTTTCAGATCATCCATAAAAAGGAGATGGGATTCTTCTCAATCGATAACCCAAGACTGATTCATTCAACAACGTGCTTAGAGGATTCAAAGCTAAGCAAAACCAGAGTGGACTCCGTCTGTCGCCCTGGAATATTCCCCGTCTAATCCATTTAAACTGATCGCCTCCGCCGGGACCCGGAAAACGAGGTAGGCCTAAGAGGCGTTGGATCGACGTCGTAAGGGACGACATGCGTGCTAATGGGCTTAAGGCAAGGGCCGCGAAAGTCCGAGCGAAGTGGAGGCGTCTAGGAAGGAAAGCGGACCCCGGGCACCGAGGTGAAAGCCAAGGTAGCAACCGGGACGGGCGCTAGGTTGATGATGATGAATCCATTCAAGCTGATCGTCCCTGCAGATTGGTCGTCATCCTCGATAGCGAAGGACTGTGTTCCATTGCCCCACACATGACTCGAGGAAGGTGGTTAGACGTGCATCTATTTTGTACAACTCCAGCACCCTCATGAGCCACGTATGTAGCACAGAGTCATAGGCCTTCTTTTAATTAATCCAGCATGTCGACAAATCCTTGCGGGACCGACGCCTTATGGTCATGTCTATGAGGAGTAGCTCCTTAGTACCGCGAGACCCGTTCCTACATCCATTCTGAGAGGCAGACATAACTGAGTTGTTATCAACGTGCTGGTTAATTTATAGACCGTCGATAAGCTTGTCATCGGTCTATAATTCTTGGATTCCGCAGTACTACCTGTCTTGTGGAGCAGATGAGAAACTGAGGTAGCAACCCAGACTCTAAGGATGACTGGAATTGAGATGCCAAGAGCGCGTGTGAGCTGCTACACTACTTCAGCCAGAAGTTGTGCAGTCCGTCCGGCCCTGGAGATTTCCAATTCGGCAACGGACGAACTGCTCTGGCCACATCTAATGGGCTGATGAACACCTTTTCCATCTCTGGTGTAGCTGCACACACGCGCTCGACATCACGCATCCAGCCTCCCTCAGTGTGACAGACGGACACCGACCAAATGTTGCGCCAGAATGCATTTGTGGCGGCATCATCTGGGCGGGACGCGTCGATCGCACTTTGTTCAGGTCGCTCCCAAGCTCTGTACACCCACCTCTCATCGCTCCGGAACCTGCGATTATCGATCGACCCGCCGCTTATACCGCCAAATACGACTGGCCAATGCACAAACTTTCTGCTTCAGCAAGTCGATGCACTCCGTGACACGGGACATGTATTCTCGGGTCACACACATGTATCATCAGTCAGCCTGTTCGCTCTCTCATGGACTCACTAATACTCACGTGTCTCTTGTTCTTCTTCCACTTCTTTTTTTATTTCCATTAAAGGCACATTATCTTCTGAATCTGACTCGGACTGTTTTGCTGGTACACCTTCTGCGACTGAAAAGCTACTGTATACATTTTCCAGTTCTAGCTCTGCAAATAAGCAACAAGGAAGAGATGATTGTTTGTAAATGTAGCAGGATAACTGGGGAAACTGACTAGTATGTAAGTACTAGCTTTTGCCCGTGGCTTCGTCCACGTGGTATTGGGGTTTCCGGGATAAAAAGTAGCCTATGTCCTATTCCGGAGTGTATCCTATGCCTATGCCAAATTTCATCCAGATCCATCCAGCTGTTTTGGCGTGATTGAGTACAAACATCTAAACATCGTAACTTTCGCATTTATAATATTAGTAAGGTTAGTAAGATAAATATTCAATGCAATGTCAAGTGTATGCATTGAAACGCGCCGCTGCCACTCGGCTGCTGCTGACTTCGAGTTCTTTAAACCTCCTGAATTATTTGGATCTAGTCACGAAGGTAGCAGCGCGGGTAGCAGAGCTTGAGCGGCGCGCGCCAATTACAATGATTGGCATTTAATTTTTTACTTTCTAACGACATATGTATGTGAAGGAGCAAATTATGTCGCCGATTTTTGGTAGTAGGTAGGTACACCAATTTGGAATATTCTGCTATAGTCATACAAGTTCTCGGGACATTGTCTCTGTTCACCATAATTCCGATGAAGGATGTCTTTTTAACCGGTTGTCAATTTGATGGTATTTTTTTTAAAGTAGTAGTAAGTAACAAATTTTGAATATTTGCAAAATATTTATGTCAAATAAGTTTTGTAACAAAACACTTTTTACAACCACCCGCACAACTACTTTCGCAACTCGATACTAGATGGCGTTGTACAAACACGTCACTATTCTGAATCGCGGTGTTAAGATTCTCCGCGAGTCAATGACCTCCGCCGTAGTTTTAAGTTTTTTAAGTGTCGCAACCGTGGGTTACATCCCGTGAGGAATAGCTTTTCGGGACTTCACTAGCTTAGTTTTGCCAAGAGTATATTTTTTGGATTAGAAGACTTTCTGCCGCCTTCGTCATATTAAAAAGGATCGGAGCAGAAGTCTTATTTATTTTTTTATACAAAAAACTGTAGAATCTTGTCGTCGACAATAAACGTCGTGACACTTCAACCTGCGTATCATTTCGTCGGCACCTGGTTCAGCACATCCCTTACAGTTTACCTATAAATTAAGTTTCTTTACAGCAATTCAAATTTTTATTTTCAACTTTTTGTGTAGAAACTTTTTTTGAAGGCGGTTTTTTTTGTAATTTTTTTTTTTGTGGCCTTGCGCGGCTGTAGGGATTTACATCTTTTCGCCAAAACACATTTTTGACATTTCTTGATACAACACTGCGCCGCTCTAGCGCCGCGCGAACTGCCCGCTGGCTTCTAATGACGAATCCCGCCCTTGGGCGGAGCGGGAAACAGTGTCAGACTCGTACTGACTAAACTAAACACTCCATTCCTTCTTAGCCTTCATACCAGGGTCAGACCTTCCTTTCAGAAACCGGACAGATGGTAAGTAATTTCTTTTCTATCTTTACTAAATGTGTAATTACAGGTCACTACTTCTTAGAACTTGCAGGAGAACTTGAACAAAGGAGATGGCAGGACCAACTGGACACAGAGACAGTTCTCAAGGCAACTATTTTAGTAATTTTGTTGCTCAGTTTGTGGGCCTTGCGGCGGACATGATCTGTCCAGCCCCTTCAGCCTTTTGTAGTATCCTGGTTTTGGAGCGCATATAATGTTAAAAATATAATGTTCACAAAACAACATAAATTTTCAGATATCATCTACTAGCTTCTCCCCACAGCTTCACCCCTGTGACCTACTTTGGTGACTATTACAGCAAGATTTCAACTAATGTTATCAGCAAATGATCCATAGTTAGTTATTTTTTATAAATATACTAGCGACCCGCCCCAGCTTCGCAAGGGTACTGATATTGAATACATTATGCATGTTTATTTCTAATATTATAAATGCGAAAGTTACGATGTTTGGATGTTTGTTACTCAATCACACCAAAACAGCTGGACAGATCTGGATGAAATTTGGCACAGGCATAGGATACACTTCGGAATAGGACACATGCTACTTTTTATCCCGGAAACCCCAATCCCAATACCACGCGGGCGAAGCCGCGGGCAAAAGCTAGTTATACAAATAAACCTTCCTCTTGAATCACTCTATCTGTTTAAAAAAACCGCATTAAAATCCGTTTTATAGTTTAAAAGATCTAAGCATTCATAGGGACAGCAGTAAGCAACTTTGTTTTATACTATGTAATGATGAATTATGCAAACTACTTCACCTCACTAGGTATTGGTACGGACAGATTTAAATTTCCACTTCTCAAAAACATACCATAACTTTCATGTTCCTCCTCCGGCTCAATGACATCATCTAGTCTCTCACACACATCTGGTAACTCTTCTTTGATAGGATCACATTCTGCTTGACATGCATCATCAGATTCTATGCTTACATGCTCCATGGGTGATATAGTCAACTCATTGAAACACCCAAAGTGGTCTTGGTTTATAGGGGAATTTAGCTGGAAGAAGATAATATAAGTATGAGATAATTGCATTATACTGCATTGTATATCAAGCCACATTCAGACCTCAGGAAAAATGAAGTTGTTGTTCCTGCGTCTCATCTATACAGGGTGGATTAAAGAGATGCGCGCGCAGGCACTGGTGTGAAAATGTTTTTGAGAAAATTGCATGTCTTTATCTTCTGACACTAATTTTTTTCATAGTAACTAACTATTCCTAACACAAAGGTTAGGTACCTGCCCTTATTGTTCCTACTCAAAAATCCACCCTGGAGGTAAACCTCACCTCATAATCCTCATTCATCATCTGAGTGAGCCGCTCTTCAGCTTCCAGACATTTTCTCTGCAGTTGGCAGCATTGCTTTAGTTTAGTGCAGCAGATGAAACAAGCGAGCATCGGTCTACTGTCTCCAGTTGCAACAAAACTTGTCTTCAACTATTTTTATACTTTAATTTCTACTTTAAACCAATTACATTATAATATAATAATTACATAGTATGTATTCTTATGACATTTATTTTACTTTGTGTATGTATATATTTATAGTAGTATATTTACATTCAATATTATTTCATTTATTAATTATTGTGTGTGTACTAAATTTCTTTTTCTCTTACACACAAAGTCTACTATTCTATTTTTCTAATTTCTTTGAAGATGACTCCCGGATGTAAATGTCGAACTTTATAATAATACTTTGCCTAAAATTGCATATCCTTTTAATTTATAAACATAATTTAAATATAGTGCTTTTGTGTACAGTCTCATTGGAACTCTCCGAAGGGATAAACAATCTTTGCTCAAAAGTAGTTCCTTTATTTTTCTTCTTTCGTGTGTTAATAATATAATTACTAGTTTAATATAGATTTAATATGTGTAATATTTGAGATATTATCTATGTTTACCTTTTCTGTAGGTTCCAGTGAGGTTTTTGGATCAGCCTACGATAGTTATATAATTTTATATAGTCACCTAATGGCGGAAGCTTGTTGTTAGCAATTTTGAAATATATTAAGTTATTATTATTCCGTATATTCATTTAAAACTACATATAAATTACATTTTTAAATATTTCTATATAAAAAAAAACATTTAAAAATATAAAAAATAGTGTCCCACCGGTATCGGGAACAGGGTCCAAGCTACCGGCGGTCAGGGCTCCAGAGAAAGGAACCTCCTAACTATACGAGCCGTGTCCAGGAGTACCGCTTTCTGAATCAAGCCCTTGATCCAGCCGCCTAACGAGAGCCTCCTAAGGTGTTGGTCGAGGCTCTTGGCTATTAAGCCATTGGCTGACACGACTATCGGTACAATGATTGCCGAATCCACATCCCACATGTCGACAACCTCGCGAGCCAAGTCAATATACTTGACTTGTTTATCTTTCTCGGCTTTCACGAGGTTCTCGTCATGAGGGACGGATATGTCAACAATCATTGCACGCCTCTCGCTTCGGTCTACCACCACTATATCAGGCTTATTGGCTAAAATAGTCCTGTCAGTGATGATAGACCGATCCCAGTACAGGGTGATATGACCATTATCAAGAACTGGGTCGGGCTCATACCTGTAGTACGGCACTTCCGATTCCACAAGAGAGTATTTCAGAGCAAGTTGCTGATGGTTAATCCTGGCTACGAGGTTGTGCCTGTGCAAGTACTCACCGTTAGCTAGACGAGAACAACCAGAGATTATGTGACGAATTGATTCTCCCGGACGGTGACAAGCCCGACAAATGTCAACCGTGCCGTCCTTCACAATAAATCTCCGGTAGTTATTCGTCATGATAACTTCGTCCATAATTGCACAGACAAAACCTTCGGTTTCCCCAAAGAGGTCACCGGAACGCAGCCAGGATACGGATGCCAATTGATCTACATCAGGCCCGTGAAGGGCCCGGAAAAAGCGTCCGTGAAGTTCCTTGCTCTGCCACTCAACCCTGCGATCGTTAGTGTCAAGCACTACAGGTTTGCGCCAGTTCTCGTTAGCCAGGGAGAGCGGGGTGAGTCCCTTGTCCACCGCCACTACATCTCGATGCATACCCACGTCGACAGCTAGGAAATATTCCCTGAGACTGCATACCTCACGGTTGTGTAGGGTCTTAGCATTTAAAAAACCGCGACCCCCACACTTCCGTGGGATATACAGTCTTATCACCGACGAACGTGGGTGGTGCATTCGGTATGCAGTCAGCAGTGTACGGACCCGCCTATCCAGGGCGTCAAGTTCCGTTTGAGTCCATTTGAGTACGCCGAAAGAGTACATCAATACCGGCATGACCCAACCGTTGAAGGCGCGCACCTTGTTCCCGCCTGAGAGAAGGCTATTAAAAACTTTCCTCAGGCGTCCAAAGAAACGTTCCTTCAACGATTGCTTCATGTCTGTGATATTTATGCCTAGGGCTTCCGACATACCCAAATACTTATAGGTTTCAGTTGGAGAAAGGGATCTCAGATTTATGGAATCCGTGAGTTGCGTACCCACGGATTCCACTACCTCACCTCGCTTTACATGCATGACTGCACATTTGTCCACACCAAACTCCATCCTGATGGCACTGCTGAAGGTTTCAGTTACCTGCAGTAGCTCCATCAGTTGCAGCTTGTTGGGGGCAAACAGCTTTAAATCATCCATGTATAGGAGGTGAGATATAACCTGACCCCCTCTCTTCAACCGGTAGCCTAGACCTGAATTCTCCAGCAGTGTGCTTAGCGGATTCAAGGCTAGTCAAAACCAAAGCGGACTCAAACTATCACCCTGGAATATACCTCGCTCGATCCTTACAGGTTCACTATTTCTCTGAATATTTCGACATCCTGGATAGCGGAGGACCGTACTCCATTGCCTCATACACGACATCAAGAAGGTGCGTAGTTTTGTATCAATCTTATACAATTCCAGCACCCTCATGAGCCATGTATGAGGAACTGAGTCATAGGCCTTCCGATAATCTATCCAACATGTCGATATATCCTTTCGAGAACGGCGAACCTGTTGGCTGATAGTCATATCAATGAGGAGTAGCTCCTTAGTACCGCGGGACCCGTTCCTACATCCATTTTGAGAGGTAGACATAAAAGTGTTATTGTCTACGTGGTGGTTAATTTTAGCTCTCAAAATGGATGTAAGAACCTTATAAACTGTCGGCAAACACGTAATCGGCCGATAGTTTTTGGGCTCCGCGGTACTACCTGATTTGTGGAGCAGGTGGGTAACTCCTGTTGTAAGGAATTTGGGTAGCGAACCAGACTCCAAGGCTGCCTGATACTGAGATGCCAAACGAGCGTGCGAACTTTGTAGCCATTTAATCCAGAAGTTGTGCAGTCCGTCCGGTCCTGGAGATTTCCAATTAGGAAGCGGACGAACTGCACGGGCTACATCTTGGGGGCTGATTGTGACTGCCCCCATTTCTGGTATAGATTCGCACTCTCGTTCGACCTCTCGGATCCAACCACCTTCAGTATGACTGACAGGCACCGACCATATGCTGCGCCAAAACGAAGACATGGCTTCATCATCTGGAAGGCACGTGTCAGTCACACTTTAGTCCGGTTGCTCCCAAGCTCTATATACCCACTTTTCGTTACTCTGGAATGTGCGATTCTGGGTATACCGCTCCACCCGCCGCTTATACCTACGTATACGGTTTGCCCATGCATACACCTTTTGCTTCAGGAAGTCAATGCGCTCTGTGACCCGGGCCATATAATCTAGGGGACTGACGTCGGTCCCCGAAAATGCCCGTCTCACAAAGCGCATTACTCTTGGGCGAGTGTTGCCCTCCCTGAAGCAAATTAGTTTGCCAATGAGTGCTCTGGTCCCAGCGATACGACGCTCGATCCTGCACTGCCAGGCCGGCACAGCTGGTCTCGGTCGTGTAGCTCCGTCACTATTTGGGAATTTCACGTGAGCTACACGACATGCCGCTACGGCCGCGCAGTACAGCATCGAATGTGTATCGGTGAGATTTTCGCAGTCATCAAAGTAATTAGATAACTACGAATCCAGAGCAGCCACTAGCGCCCTATTTCTGTTATGCATGGGCAAACGAGGTAAGCGTGGCCTAAGTTCGAGCGGCACGTTGCGATATTCCCGAATCGCACACTCCATAGCACTCCTTAATTCATCACTGCACTGGGTACTTACTTGTGTAACCATGTCAGTATTCTCCTCGTCAGCGTGGTCTGAGATCTGGTTGGTCGGTGATACCATCACTGGTACCACAGTTTGCGACGAGGAGGTAATGGCATGGCTACCCATTTCCAATCGGAGGCGATCAAGTACGGAATCGTCCAACATATGATTACGCTGGATGACCCGCACCTGATCCGACAGTCGTTGAGTCGACACGTTGACAGCTGGCTCAAGCACCTGAAATAGAGCGAGCATCCTAACACGGTACGCAGTCAGGTTGTTTCCTCCCTCTGTAGCCCCAAAGTATGCGCGCATGACGTTTTCGTTCATGGATTGCGTCCATCGCATGCGCGGCACACTTCCGCCGGCAGCTGGGACCCTATCAGAGGCCGGTGGGCCACGAGGTCCGAAACAAGCCGGCGGCCGGCGTCCTCCCCGGCGACGCGTAGGTGGTGGTGACGTCGGCGGTGAGTAGTACTCGTCGCTCGAGCTCGACGCAGCTGCCACGGCCGGTATCACAGCACTCTCCGTGAGTCTGGTTTCCGGCGGCGGCGAGGCGGAGCTGAGCGGCGAGGCGGAGCTGAGCGACGAGGCCGGAGGTGGTGGGCGTGCGCGTCGTGCAGCTGCTCTTGTCAACATTGTATCATTTTTATTATATTTTCGTCATATTTGGTGTTGTGATGTATGTGTGACATCTGTCACATCTGTCCATAATATATTTCTTCATATTTTTTTACTTTTATTGCTGTTTTTTGGTGTGGCTGACCCCAGCTTGCCCACCATCACGCATTTTAATTTGGATAACACGAAAATTTAGTCGATAATTAGTCGAAATTTGTCGCCAAATATCAGAATTTGTCGGTCAGTGGTTTAGAAGTTATAAGGGGTCATTGTGGGCCAAGCCAGAGTCAGCTGTCCCCAGCTTGCCCACATGTGTATCTCAAAAACTAGAGCACCTAGCGAAGATCTTTTTTCTCCCAGATTTAGTCGCCAATAAGTCGAAATCAGTTGCCAAATCTCAGAATTTGTCGGTCAGTGGTTTAGAAGTTATAAGGGGTCATTGTGGGCCAAGCCAGAGTCAGCTGTCCCCAGCTTGCCCACATGTGTATCTCAAAAACTAGGGCATCTAGCGAAGATCTGTTTTCGTCCAAATTTAGTCGGTAATGTGTCGTAATTTGTCGCTAAGTCACAGAATTTGTCGGGTTATAGTTTAAAAGATATAACAAGTTTATTTTTTTAAGGTATAGACCAAGAGCTAGTTGGAAGATTTTCCAAGAAATTGTCAAGAAAAAATATTTTAATTATGATATTTCCAATTTTTACGGTCTAATGTCCTTAGACAAGGCAGAGAGAGACAAATTTTTAATTAAATACATGTTTTTATGTTTAAAACATAAAAACAATTGTTAACTGAGATTTCTTTGAAAACATTAAGCCTTGCTCTTGGTCTATTTACTGTCAAGACGTACAGTCGCGTAGAACTATTTTACCGAATCATAACGTTAGTTTATAATTTACGTCAGAATAATAAAACATGTTGTTTTTTTAATAAAGTTATTTATAAATTTAATACAAGACAAAAGCAAATAAACAAACTGATTACATAATTAACCTGATTACCCGAACCACATCATGGGTATCCAAAGATGGACGATGCCGCCGAGTTCGACCTGGACACTTACTGCAAGGGCTGGATTGAGGTGGCCCGAAACAAATATGCCTGGAAGAGGTTGGGGGAAGCCTTTGCCCTTCGGTGGGAAAGTATAGGATATAAAGAAAAAATAACTATGGAAGCTACGTGGAAGCCATACTAGTAGTTAATGAAATATGAAAAATGTTCTTAGCTGTTTTTTTGACATGACATTGTGCTGGTTGCCGAGAGTGGTCTAGAGGTCCAGAACAGATTGCAGATTTGGTGGCACAGACTGGAAAGTGTTGGCCTGAAATTAAGTAGAACTAAAACGGAGTACTTGTTCTGTGATTTCGGCGGTCTCTCCGGTCCTATGGCCTTAGCTCTCGCCGGAACGCCCATACCAACCTGTTCCGACTTTAGGTACCTTGGGTCGCTTATCCAAGGGAATGGTGAGATAGACCGAGACGTAACGCATCGGATCAACGCAGGATGGATGAAATGGCGACAGGTCACGGGAACAACTTGCGACCCACGGATGCCCCTCAAGTTGAAGGGTAAAATTTACAAGTGATAAGACCTGTCCTACTGTATGGATCAGAATATTTGGCTGTGAAAAAGATGGATGAAAAAGACTGCATGCAGCGGAGATGAGAATGTTGAGAAGGATGTGTGGTGTGACGAGAAGTGAGAAATGAGTAAGTATATTAGAGGAAGTCTGAAAGTGGCGCCAGTGACTGAAAAGTTGGAAGGAAATCATTTGTCTTGGTATGGTCATGTGAAGAGGAGAGATGAAACGCATGTTACAAAAAAAGTTCTGGGTTTACACGTAGATGGATGGAGAGGAAGAGGGAGGCCGAAGAAGAGATGGGTGGATTGTGTGAGGCGTGATATGAAAGAAAAGGGAGTTAGTGATAGTGTGACGGGTGACAGGACAGAGTGGAAGAAAAAACATATTGCACCGACCCCAAGTAGCATGGGATAAGTGTAGGATGATGATGATGTTCTTAGCTGTTTTTTATGGTAGGTAAGTCATCTAATAAAAAAAAAATCATTCAATTAGCTGCTTCCCTCTCCTACTATACTCGTGCATCTATCTCTTTCTTACTTACCCTAATTTAAACGGAGCGCAAATATCTATCTGCAAGTGACATTTTGGTCGATAAATAATTATATATAGATTTGCTTCGGTAGGTTCAAATTATAGAAAATTTTATATTGCTTTTTATATAATTATATATATGTATATCAAAACAAACGAGCAAAGAGCATTATTCATGATCATTAAATATCATACTGTATGGGAAGTTAAGGATTTTGTACTTGCTTGTACCAATGTATGGAGAAATTAAATTCTCTAATATCTTTTTCATTGCATGCCGACAAATTCTGTGACTTAGCGACAACTTACGACACATTACCGACTAAATTTGGACGAAAACAGATCTTCGCTAGATACCCTAGTTTTTGAGATACACATGTGGGCAAGCTGGGGACAGCTGACTCTGGCTTGGCCCACAATGACCCCTTATAACTTCTAAACCACTGACCGACAAATTCTGAGATTTGGCAACTGATTTCGACTTATTGGCGACTAAATCTGGGAGAAAACAGATCTTCGCTAGGTGCTCTAGTTTTTGAGATACACATGTGGGCAAGCTGGGGACAGCTGACACTGGCTTGGCCCACAATGACCCCTTATAACTTCTAAACCACTGACCGACAAATTCTGATATTTGGCGACAAATTTCGACTAATTATCGACTAAATTTTCGTGTTATCCAAATTAAAATGCGTGATGGTGGGCAAGCTGGGGTCAGCCACACTGTTTTTTGGTGTAGTCGCATTTATGAGGATTTAATATGTATTTCCTGGTTTGTTTAAACTATAAATCGGACCTCAAAACTAATAGTGAATATTTTTTATCGAATTTATAAAATCTTGAACGGAAAAATCAACTACTTGATAATCAATGTTGCCAGCTTATTATTATTATCATTAGTCTGTAAGCTTTCCTAAGAATAAATAAATAAATGACATTTATTTTACTTTGTGTATGTGTATATTCTTAGTAGTATATTTACATTCAATATTATATCATTGCCTATTTATTAATTATTGTGTGTGTACTAAATTTCCTTTTCAGTTACACACAAAGTCTACTATTCTATTTTTCTAATTCTCCTTACGCAGGTATGCTAGAGGAGATTTCTTTAGAAATAAGCATCACCGCTGTACCTATTTTTCTGTATTCTTCTTATTTTCCATTGTGTGTACATGAATTATTAAAAAAATAAATAATTATATTCCACAACTACTTACATACAACACTGTCTAGTCCCATTATAAGCAGGGCTTGTGTTAAGAGAACTACACACACAGATATTTTACAGATAAATTACACCCACACACAGAACTAATGATCATGCGGTAAAACTGTACAATACTGGACGCGGAAATTTTGAATGTAAGGGGGAGGGGGGGAGGGGGGGAAGGTCCCTCCTCCCCCAATCCCCCTCCCAAATAAAGAAAACGCATAGTTTTGGAGATATTTAAAATTAAACATTTTGAGGTTAGGTATCAGAAAATCATACATTTTATGCATTTTTTGAGGAAAATTTGTGGGTTTTTGGAGAGAGGGTCACTCTCAACCCCTAGATCTATCCCCCTGTAGTAGCAAATGTATATTATATATACCTATAGTTATTTAAAAGTAAAAAGAAAAAATTCTCCGGGAGCGTTCTACATTGTATTTAAATATTTGTGCATTGAAAGTTTTCTGGGTGGTTTAAAAAAAAATAACCATAACCTAAATCTATTCGAGTCGAGGTGCGCTAAATTTAGTGTGGGTGGTTTAAAAAAAAAATAACCCTAACCTAAATTTATCCGAGTCGGGGTGCCCTAAATTTAGTGTGGGTGGTTTAAAAAAAAAATAACCCTAACCTAAATCTATCCGAGTCGGGGTGCCCTAAATTTAGTGTGGGTGGTTTAAAAAAAAAATAACCCTAACCTAAATTTATCCGAGTCGGGGTGCCCTAAATTTAGTGTGGGTGGTTTAAAAAAAAAATAACCCTAACCTAAATCTATCCGAGTCGGGGTGCCCTAAAGGAGAATGCCACGGGGCAGGTCCCTTTTGTGATGTCGTGTGCCTGATTGGAATGATAACCTAAAATTATTATTTATTTTTTTGTGTGCAAATTATTTTTTATACAATTTCTTTCGTCCTGAGAATAAAGTTATAATTAATTAATAGTTAAACATTCCGTCGACATCCGTTTGACAATATAAAAAAAAATGTTGCCAGAAATGAAATAAATATCGAAAATGACGTTTAATATTATCAATGGAGTAATCGATTCCTAAACATAACGACAATTGACAATAAAAAAAATATTTTTTACTATTATGACTAGTTTAGGTCTCTCAACATTTAAATGTAGGTCTCAAAACATTTGACAACTTCAAAGCTTTAGCATTATTGTTTTCTCGACGATGAGTTAAGAATTGTGCCCTGTCTTTTTCATAGGTACGTATTATTGTAGCATATTATATCTGAAATACACAAAGATAGGTGTAGGCCAAGTATGAGTTTAATTATGTAAAATATTCTTAATGACGTAAAATAGTTTATATACACTGCTTATAGTCTATGCGAGTAATAGCGATGGAACGATGGCAACAATATAATACTTATTTTCATAATTAGTCTATATTGTTGATTAAATGTTCATAAAAGCAAACACAACACAAACAAAGCAATAAGCCTTGCGTATTTGGAATAGCCGTATGAACAAAACAGTTTTAGTCGATAAATTGATTAAAAAAACTGAAATCGATTTAGTAATGTTTAAAAATATTTGATCTGGCAACATTTAATTGCGCTTGTCACAGTACTTTGTTGATTTGTTCTGAACTTTGACGTTTGAAATTGCTTTGTTTAAATACGTTGTGTTTTGAATTTCTTATTTACATAGTTATTATTTACATAAGTGTTTTTAGGTGCGAAGCCTCCTGGGGCCAAAGGTTGATGCGAAACCGTATCACCAGGGCTCTGGGATTAAGGAAGGAACAGGGTAGGTTGTTTAGTTAGTAAGAGTCTGACACTGCTTTCTCGCTCCGCCCATGGGTGGGATTCATCATTGAATGATTTTTACCTACCATAAAAAATGCATAAAGTAATGTAATGAGAGACATAATTCTATGCTCATGGTGATATATATATATATATAGTCTATGTCTATTTTCTATTTGTAATTATAACCTAGATTTTTAAAACAAAAACAATGATATCTCCAGAACCAAGGTAAATAAATGAAAAAATGTTTCTGATTATGAAAATACTATGTTTCTTCTATTAGGTAAAATAAAAATCGTCACGGCACAAGCATTTTCCACTGGGACCGAACTTCCCTTACAAAAGTGGCAATCTCCTTTAGTGTGGGTGGTTTAAAAAAAAAATAACCCTAACCTAAATCTATCCTAATCGGGGTGCCCTAAATTTAGTGTGTGTGGTTTAAAAAAAAAATAACCTTCACCTAAATCATCATTTAGCTACTTTGTCTGTGCACAAATATTTATATACAATGTAGAACGCTCCCGGACAATTATTTTTTTTACTTTTAAATGCCTATAGGTATACATTTGCTACTACAGGGGGATGGATCGGGTTGAGAGTGACCCTCCCTCCAAAAACCCATAAATTTTCCTCAAAAAATGCATAAAATGTACGATTTTCTGATACCTAACCTCAAAATTATTAATTTTAAATATCTCCAAAACTATGCGTTTTCTTTATTTGGGAGGGGGTTTGGAGGAGGAGGGGCCTTCCCCCCCTCCTCCCCCTCCCCCTTAAATTCAAAATTTCTGCGTCCAGTATTGTACAGTTTAGCCTATAAGTCCAGGATAAAACTTACCGGATTATCAGGCCCAGTTGGCACTATTCGCCGACGACACGGCCATTTACTACACCGGTCGTGACACCAGAGTCATCGCTCAAAATCTCCAAACCTCCGCGAACACCCTGGGTGAGTGGTTCCGGAAATGGAGGATTGAGGTTAACCCTGACAAGAGTCAAGCTGTTCTCTTCACGAAACAGCGTAGGACCGTCCCCCCTCCCCCACCGATCACTATGTACGGCAAGCCTATCCCCTGGGAGAAGCAAGCAAAGTACCTCGGCGTGATCCTTGACCAGCACTTGACCTTCGCCGAGCACACAAAGCAGGCCCGCTCGCGTGCCGCTTTTGCTCGAGGAAGGCTCCACTACCTTTTGACTGCCCGCAGCAAACTGTCACTTAAGTGCAAGCTGCGCCTCTACACGGCAGTCATCCGGCCGATAATGACGTACGCGTGCAAAGTCAAAGTCAAAGTCAAAGTCAAAGTCAAACTCATTTATTTCAAATAGACCATTTACAGGCACTTTTGAAATGTCAAAATTGAAGCTAGTTTGCACGTTCCAAGGCGTAGACTCCTATGGAGAAGAACGTGCAAGAAACTCCATGGGCACTCTTTTAAATCAAAATTTATATTTACATATTACTTGGTTACAAAATGTTGATTCTAATATGCGAGCACGATGTAGCGGTATTTAACAAAAAGTAAAATAATAATAATAAAAAAAAATTCAAATAAGCGCCTAGCAGCCAAGAGATGACCGGTCTCAACTGACGGCACCCGTTCACGAGCATGACGCATGTATCAGCCCCACTCCGCTCAACCATTTTAGAGGGAACAGAATGACCCAACACACGCGCCACCATCAGCGAGACATTTGAGAGAGCATGACAAACTCTCAGCTGCCATGCTCGAATGTCAAATAAGTTGCAACCTAGCGAAAAATGCTCCATGGTACTTCACATTTACAAAATTTACAAAGTGCTTCTACATTATACAATGCTATTGTATCCAAATCAAAAAAATATAATAATTGTAGATGGTCATGAGCTTCAATTTAACAAATAAAATATAAAACTATTACGAAAAGCCAATATAAAAAGGGCAACAACTTCCATCCTTTCAATAAATATGTTAACAACAAAAATTAGAAGGCAAAAGTAGACTGTGGCTGTGGAGCAGAAACGGCATTTAACCAAGCATTATTATCAAGAATGTAATCTTCCAGTTTATAATATGCTTGTCTACATAGCGTGCGTTTAATACAAGTTTTAAATTTGGATTCATTCAATTGAATAATCTCACTTGGTAATTTATTATAAAATTTAATACAGCACCCCATAAACGAACTACGTACTTTGGCCAATCTGAACCGAGGTTGATCTAATTTGTCCCTATTTCTGGTATTAAAATTGTGCCTGTCACTTATCTTAGCAAAAAGATGAATATTTTTCCGAACATACATGATATTTTCATAGATGTATTGACAAGGTACCGTCAAGATATTTATATCCTTAAATAGTTCCCTCAGAGAATCGCGCCTGCGAAGATTATAGATGGCTCTAACTGCTCTTTTCTGAAGAATAAAAATAGACTCTATGTCTGCAGCACGTCCCCATAGTAAGATACCGTAAGACATGATACTGTGAAAGTAGCTAAAATAGACTAGTCTCGCGGTATCTACATCAGTAAATTGACGGATTTTTCTAACAGCATATGCTGCTGAACTAAGCCGTCCTGCCAGAGACGTTAAATGAGGACCCCATTGAAGCCTCGAGTCGAGCGCGATTCCTAGAAAAACTGTGTTTTCGACGAATTCAAGTTTCTCTTCGTTCAATACTATCTCTAAGTCGTTACTTTTAACATTCGGTAAGGCAAATCTGATACATTTCGTTTTTTTTCCATTTAATACTAAACTATTAATAGTGAACCAGTTTTGGACCTGTTGTAAAGCACTATTTACGTAATTAAGATTTGTGGAGCTTCTATCGATCTTAAAAATTAAAGATGTATCGTCAGCAAACAATACTATATGTGGGTGGTTCTTTAATAAATAGGGTAAATCATTTATATATACTAAAAAGAGAAAAGGACCCAATATTGAGCCTTGTGGTACACCCATTTTGACTTTTAAACCAGGCGAATTGACACCATTTATTTGAACTTGCTGCTGCCTGTCATTCAGATAAGAATTCACCAAGCTCAGTGCAAGTTTACCCAATCCGTAATGATCAAGCTTTAAAAGCAAGGTTTCGTGATTAACACAATCAAAAGCCTTTGAGAGGTCACAAAAAATTCCTATCGCATCTTGGGATTCTTCCCACGCAGCAAATATGTGTTTTAATAAGGTCACACCAGCGTCAGTCGTACAACGTCCTTTGGTGAAACCATACTGCTGATTGTGTAAGATTTTATTGGTGTTAAAATGAATAAGCATCTGATCTAGCATAACTTTTTCAAATACTTTACTAAAAACTGGCAAAACGGATATAGGTCTATAATTATTTGTGTCGTTATGGTCGCCGGATTCGAAAAGAGGTGCGCCATCTTCGCACACGCCAAACCCCGTCACCTTCACAGGATGCAGACCCTCCAAAACCTGACCCTCCGCAAGATCCTCGACGCCCCATACTTCGTCCGTAATGAGAATCTACACTTAGATCTCAGAGTCCCCACCATCCAGCAGTTCATGAAACGCCTCTGCAAGCGTTTCTTCGACACCGCTGAAAAACACCGCAACCCCCTGATCGTATCGGCCGCCCGATACGAACCCTCGCGAATCTCCAAGGTTCGCCGCCCAAGGCACACCCTCATCACTCCTGACGACCCCACTACCCTGCTCCAAGAGAGCCGTAGGGAAACTAGTACACTCCGTCGGTACATATACAAACCGCAGTCCTTCCGTCCTCGCCGTCGAGGCCCGCCGCGACAGTCCCGTAATTGTCCACCCCGACCCTTGCTCGAGCCAGCCCGCGCCGCTGAGCCGTAGTTTTAAAAGATCCCCTAAATAATCGTATGCTCGATCCAGCCCGTCCCTTGCTGCCCTCCCCCAGCGACGCCCTAAGCCGAGGCCCGTACCCCACCTGGGGTGCCCTTAGCGTAGTCGCTTAGTTTTTAAGTAATTAAGCCCTGGCTGGAGGCTTTGATCCTAGTATCGAGGCCGCCACAGGCAAGACCGGTTAAGCAGCCGACAACCTCATAGGTTGACCTGCGAGAGGCCACACACAAAAAAAAAAAAAAAAAAACCGGATTATCAGTCAGCCTCTCATACAGCGCATGCAAGTCTTTATTTATCACTACATACATGGGAACGTTCTCCGCTAAACACAGCCTACACATTGGCAGCTTTTCCATGTTACTTTTTTTACTAATTATGTAAATATCAAATAGTTTATTTCAATTTAAAATTATAGTATTATTTCTTTGAATAAACAAGTCTGACAGTATGTCCACAGAAAACTATGTCCAAAACAAATATGTCAAATTCAAACGACATGCCTGACAGATAAGTAATTAAGTAGTGATGGCAACATGAAATCAAAGAAACAATTTTGTAAAATCTATAGGGACTAAATCTCGATGATGTATGAATCGAAATCTCGATTTGAAATCGAGATTCGATTTTTAAGATTTTTTCCTATGGGATCGTCATCATAATCATAACTTCAGCCAAAAAACCTTCAGGGTTTTTAAATAATAATATATTTGAATGCGTTCCCTTCCGTCTAATCCCTTAGTATTTTCCTTAAGTTATTATTAGACTGTCGCATGACAGATTGCAACTTGCGGCTTAATACTTTGGAAGATTTTCGTATCTCCATTGAAAGGCAGCACAGTGGGGTCTGCGCGTAACCATAGAAACAACGACCATTTTATATCAACTTATTTGCCTCGAATTATATCCACTTGTCATTTAAAACACGTTCAGTATACGATTTTCTGCACGGTGCTTCATAGAAGTAACATTACCAAACCACCAATCAACAAATCGATCTTTAGGAAATCGATTTCTTAGAACTCATTAAATTACTGAATCCCCCATTAATCTACAAAAAAAGAAACGCCAACATCCCTACTTGCCTGAAGTGTTATATTTTTTTATTTAAGTTTTAGTCTTTTAGTCTTAGTTTTTTGAGTTTCTCTTTGTAATCAGTTAAACTTACTTCAATTGCTATTAGAATGCGGACGTATCACATTTAATGTGTTTGCTCTATTTGAAAGCAAGTGTACCGAGTCGAGTTGGCCTTCTCAATTACCTTTGCTTGGGTAAAGTTCTCAGGTTCATTTTGTGGAGATCGCGCCTGTTCGAATATTTCTCCATATTGTCCGGTTGCGCTGACGTTTGATAAACAAAGCTACATCTATTTTACATCATAATATCCACAACACGAATCAATATGCAATCAATAATTCTAGTTAGCTTTAAATATTCGAGCCTAAAACTAGGACGTATCTATTACGCTATAATTGTTTAGCTGAAATTGAAAAAAACAAAGTAGGTATAGGATGAGTCCATCGGCCGCGGCAGACCGCCGGAGTGTGACAGCGTGTTGACAGTAGAGACTCAGCTCGTCAGATTTCTTTCGGACGGGACGTCAGAACGGTCAAGGTAAATGCAATTTACAGTTTTTATTACAAGCTTTTATTTAGTTTCACCTGTCCCGTTGTCTGTCGTTCTGTAATCAAATCTTGCAACTTAAATTTGATCCACTTCCCGGTTTCCGATTGAGCTGAAATTTTGCATGCCGGTGTAAATCGCATGACAATGCAATATTATGATGACATGGAGCTGATCTGATGATGGAATCGCGAGGTAGCCATAGGAACTCTGTAATTAAACGACACAACCACGTCGAGTTTGGGCTCGTGTGAATCGTCTTGACGAGTTTTATTTATATAAGCATAGACCACCGCTATAAAAGCTTGTTATGAAAAAAAATTTTTTCATTGAAAACTTGTTGCTGTTAAAATCTGTTATTGGCATTGTTTTTTTAATCCTTTATTTTTGTACAATTGCGAACTTCTCTCCCTCACGTGGAAGATCCTAATAGTATAGTAGAATAACGTTAAGTCTGCGCGCGGCGAAAAAAGAAACTAATCATTTACCGTCATCCTGACATTTATGTCAGTTGTCAAGAGAATGGTTTGTTCTGTTTTTAATCGTTTCCAAAGTAAATAATCGTCATCATTATACAGAAAATGATTAAAAGTGTTGGCAAGGATATTATCTTGAAAGGCAAACGAGCTTGTTAAGAGAAATGATAAAATATCGTGCCTACGATCCTCTTTTCCAAAGTTGGATTTTTGTCAAATATTTTTTTCGGGTGACCTTTGTCAAATATTTTTACCAGTTCCAACAACAATGCGCACATGAGCAAATTATGTGTAGTGACAATAACCACAAGACAAGGACTGGTAAACATTAATCTACTCGAGTTTCATCTGACGAATACTTACTTCTTTTGAATTGATATCGTAGGTATTTGTCCCATTCTCATTACAATAACACGCTATAAACCTTTTTTCATAAAATCAAAAATCATCCAATGACGATTCCCGCCCTTGGGCGGAGCTGGAAACGGTGTCAGACTCACAACCTACCCCGTACATCGCCATACATACCAGGGCCAGAGCCCTCCTTTCAGACACAAACCCTTGGCCCTAATTGGCTTCGACCCTTCTGCAGGGTCCCTACGGTTGCTGACAACTCCTTGAGGCGCGTGGAAACGTTGCGCGCCGTCGACGACTGGGCTAGGTCCAGACTAATACCAGACGGCCAGACGGTGAGGTACCCATTGCTCGCCGTCCGCAAGCCCGCGCCTACGGTAGCCGGAAGTCGGGATCGGAATCTCGGCAGCGTCTGGGGCGCAAACGCCGTTGCCTCATGCGGTCAGCCTCCTCCTTTACGCAACGGAAGGATTAGGTTTAAGCAACAATATCTTTTAAACGAATTGTCATAGAATCGAGTTTTTGGTATCATTATCTAGGTAAACTTATCATCCGTGAGTCACGCTTATAAAAAAGGGTAGTTCTCGAGGATGTTTTTGACCTAAAGTTGATGTTTCAGCATTTATTTCAATATGATACAGCAATCATTATAATAAATAATTTGTGTTATTTACAATAATTTTTTTTTACAATAATCTACACTGTTACTTAGTTCACTGGTTTGGAAATTTGAATTTGAATTTTGGATTGACGAACTGTTCTCACAGACCTTATACTATCCGCTGCGAATCTTAACACCGCGATGTAGAAACTGTAGCGCAACTAACAACGCCATCTCTGGTGTATCAATATAACTAATACAAAATAATCTTGTTTGGCTAAACACGTCATTCCCGAGACTGAAGCTACGACTATAAGTCTCGAGTCTCGTAAATGACAAAAACTTGCCGAGACTCTCGATATTTTCGAGAACAAGACTCTCGGGATGCAAGCCCTAGTGCGTACGGAAGTGTCTTCCTAAACAACTCATACTGTTAAAACAACTCTGACATTATTCACATTTGTAAGGTTTCTCGCCAGTGTGTGTACGAATATGATTTATTAAATGATTCTTCTCACTAAAGCAAGCATGACATTCGTCACATGTGTACGCTTTATCGCCAGTGTGCTTACGAATGTGTTTTCTTAAATTACTCATAATACTAAAACAACGCTGACATTCTTCACATTTGTAAGGTTTTTCGCCAGTGTGCGTACGCATGTGTCGTGTTAAACAGACCTTATGACTAAAACAACGCTGACATTGTTCACATTTGTAAGGTTTCTCGCCAGTGTGCGTACGAATATGCTGTGTTAAATTGCTCTTACAACTAAAACTGAGCTGACATTCTTCACATTTGTAAGGTTTCTCGCCAGCATGCGTACGCGTGTGTCGTGTTAAATTGCTCTTTTGTGTAAAATATCTCTGACATTCTTCACATTTGTAAGGTTTCTCGGCACTGTGCGTACGAATATGGTATGTTAAACTGCACTTGGAACTAAAACAAAGCTGACATTCTTCACATTTGTAAGGTTTCTCGCCAGTGTGCGTACGCATGTGTTGTGTTAAATGGCTCTTTTGTGTAAAATATCTCTGACATTCTTCACATTTGTAAGGTTTCTCGCCAGTGTGCGTACGAATATGGTATGTTAAACTGCACTTGGAACTAAAACAAAGCTGACATTCTTCACATTTGTAAGGTTTTTCGCCAGTATGTACACGAATATGTTTTCTTAAATTGCTCCTGTCTTTACAACTGTACTGACAAATATCACACTTGTAAGACGCTCCACCAGTGCGTATACGAGTGTAATTTGTTAAATTACGTTTTTTAATGTTATTTCGATAATTAGTGTCTAAAGTATTATCAATAACACTGATATTAACTCGAGGTTTAGCTTCAGATAGTGGTTTTATGAATGTCGGAATGAGTTTGGACGTACAATATGACTTGTTCTGGGCAACTTTTGTGACGGACTCTTCATTCTTCTTTTGATTTTCTGTGATTACATCTTCTGGGTTTTTTACTCGTTTGTGCAGCTTTTGTATCTTCATCACGGCCGACCCTGTGATTTTAAATATAGTTATCGCCAAATTAAAAACACAAAGAAATTAAAGTAAATCGTACGGTTCTCATTAAAGCAGCAGAGTTGTTCTTGTTCAAATATATTACTACTGATGACGTGTGACCAAACGACAAATGGACAGAGTGGGTATTGTTTGGTACACGGAGTGCATACAACAAGGATGCCAAAGCGTCTTCAGCCGAAATAGTTTACGACGAACCTCTAAGGCTCCCTGGTGAATTTTTCGCACCTATTAAGGAAGGAACGACCGACGTTACATACTTGACTGCGCACAAAACCTGACACCAACTCCAACATCTTGTCACAACAAGATCAGTAGTTTTGTTTAGAAGGATGTGCAGCTCACTGATCACGTGTTTCTTCGTGACGCATTACGTGGCTCCCTACAATCAGCGTACACAAATCCTCACAAAGTTTTGCAAAGTGGAAACAAGGTTTCAATGGATCGCCTGAAGCCAGCATATATTTTGGTAGACATAGCTGACCCACAGAAAGACACTATGTCGTCATATATGTTGTGTTTCTGGCCTGTTGGTCTAGTATTTAGTGGGCCTGACTGCTAAGCCGGAGGTCGTGGGTTCGATTCCCACCCAAGACAGATGTTTGTGATGAGCATGATCATTTGTTCTGTGACTGAGTGTTATTTATCTATAAAAGGTATATATTTAGAAATTTATAACTATGTTTACGGTCGTCTAGTACCCATAACACAAGCTCAGCTTAGCGTGGGACCAGTCGTTGTGTGATAGTTGTGCTATATTATTGTTATATGTTTATGTATCTCAGGTCCTGGGCCTTTGAGAGGCGTACGAGGGGATGAAGCCAACTCGCAGAGGATTTTTAAGACGCTTTTAATGGAACGTGGTGCTAACCGGTGAATATATCTGTACGCGCTATGCTAGTGCATCCAAGGACAACCCCCGGCTGATGAGAAACTATTGCGACATATAGAAAACTAAGATATAAGGCTACGGTTTTTGGAATCTTACGAGAACTGATTACTAAGAACTATGTTAAGACTATGGCCCCTGCCTGAACAATGTTATTAAATTTCATCGATAAAAGGCAGGGGGTGACTTGCACACTCAATAAATGGACCTGCAAAAACGGTAGCTGCCATGGAGTGACGTAGTAACAAAAGGGCATAGATATGTCAAACAGTAGAGATATGGCAAAGAGGCGTGGTGCTTGCGAACACAACTAGGCCGGCTTACTTCTTCCCGGTACTAAAAAACGCAATTATGTTCTAAGTAAATTCTTTGAATTGAGAACAAATATCATTTCTTGCTTAGTACAGATCGACCAATTAATCAGCTGGCCTAGATGCACAATAATATATGTCCACAACTATCACACAACGCCATCTATTCCCAAGCTAAGAAGGGACTAGATGGCGTTGTGTGTGTGTGTGTGTGACAACAACAATGGATATGTATTAAACGGAAGATCATGCGATAGTCTTTTGTTTGTTAAGGATGTGAAGTAATATTTGTGGTTATCGATATTTTTCATGATCCCCTCGCGTTTCATGTCTATTCGCGAGAAACTTAAAAAAAAATTGAGCGGAATTTCATGTGGTTGGGATTTATTTTTAGTAGGACGAAAAATTATTTATAAAAAATGTCTAAAATTATTTTTTATATATTTCTTTCTCTACATTTTTACGTCTTGTAAGTATTTGATTTTCTACACTAATATAATAAAGAGGTAAAGTTTGTTTTTTTGTTTCTTTGTTTGTAGGAGGTAATCTCTGGAACTACTGGTCGGATTGAAAAGATTATAGCAACAATAGAAAGCTGCTGTACCTGAGTGACATAGGCTATATTTTACGTACGCGGGCGAAGCCGCTGACAAAAGCTAGTTGGTAATAAAATACACTTTTGGGAACTGACGGACCCAGGCATGAAATAGCTGATAAAACGAAATAAATGTAGCAAACGAGCGGTTTATATTTTCTCGTGATATTCCTGCATCATTCGTTCAATTACTATCTATCATATCCACTGTCCTTTAATCCAAGAATAAAAGGGATCCATTCAATATGAAAAGGGCGGCTCCAACACTGAACTTGGAGAACATTTTGACAAATTGTGTCGAACGTCCCAAGTATGTTTTTATTCTGAATTGAATATAAATTTCGTCTAACAGTGAATGTTTTCAGCTGAAATGATGATGATAAATGAGTGAATATAGACCAAAGCTTGCATTGACTGGACAGATCCACTCAAAAGAGTATGCTTCTTCCTTCAAAAGACCATCTCAGGCCAATCTGCATGATTCTCATAATGATTTGATTTTTACATGTTTGCTGCATGGAGTTCAAAAGAGACTTCTGAGTTTGTTTGTTTTTTGTTCTTCTCAGGGTAGTCAGCCAGGAAACACCGTCCTCATCTAGTTTAAATTGACGAAAAAAATTATTTGTAAGAGTGATTTTTGAAACTGCAAATAAATCAGTTATAGTAGTAGTTTACATTAACCAGCATGTTAAATTACATTACGATTAACTGGCCACTTCCAAGTGTCCTACATACACAGAAAAATATGAAATAATTAGAACATTTATTAAGTAAATAAAAACACATACAACTTGAAAGAAAAAACATCTGAGATTGTTCGTGTTTTGTTAGATTTCCATCAAAGAATATAGTTTTGAAGTAAACTAAACATCATCATCATCATCCTACCCTTATCCCATTTTATTTGGGGTCAGTGCAACATGTTCTTTTCTTCCACTCTGTCCTGTCACCCGTCACACTATCACTAACTGCCTTTTCTTTCATATCACTCCTCACACAATCCATCCATCTCTTCTTTGGCCTACCCCTTCCTCTCCATCCATCTACGTGTAAACTCAAAACTCTTTTTGTGACATGCGTTTCATCTCTCCTCTTCACATGACCATACCAAGACCATTTTGAAGTAAACTAAACATTACATAGTATAAAACAAAGTCGCTTCGTCCGACTATGACTATGTAAGCTTAAATCTTTAAAACTACGCAACGGATTTTGATACGGCTTTTTTTCAGTAGATATAGTGATTCAAGAGGAAGGATTACATGTATAGTACATTGCCTCCGTGCAAAGCCGGGGCGGGTCGCTAGTTTTATTATATTACAAGTTAACAGCTACTGTTTACTCTCTGGATAGTGTTTACAAAATTTAATTTGTATTGCAATTTATGGTTATAAATTAAGATCTTTCGCTCGTATATAATTACATTCCTATAAACATCTCTTAACTCAAATTTTGTAGCTTTTTTTAAGTAAAGATATTTTTTAGTTAAATAGAAGATATTCGATTTTTTTTTATGGTAGGTAAAAATAATCGAATGACAAATCCCACTCTTGAGCGGAGCGGGAAACAGTGTCAGACTCTTACTGACTAAACAACCTACCCCGTGTCTTCCTTGCCTTATTCCCAGAGCCCCGGTGTAACGCTTTCGCACCAACCCGGCTCCGGGAGGCTTCAACCCTGTAGGGCCCCTACGGAGAAGATAACAGGTGTAAGGAGGTCCTATCCCACGAAGGTGGTGACAATCCTGGAAGTGTGTGTAGACTCATTACACATTGTTCCTGTGTAAGCATCAGCTATATTTTTCATGACACAGTTTTCCGTGTTTAAGCAAATGGAATAAAAAGTCATTAAACGTATAATTCATCAGATTGCGTTGGTGAGATAGAACAAATTTTGCAACTCTGAATTTCATCGATATTTTTTACTCGGATTACTACTTGACAACACTAATTGTATAATTTGCATATGTGTGTTTGTACTGAGCCCGTAGTTACAAGAGGATGCTCCACCTCATGCAATATAAAACCCACTCAAAAGTGTTTTATAAAAAAGTTCATAAGTGTTGATATCAATATCTCTGTTTCCGTGAGACAGCTTTGTGGTGATAACATATCACCACAAAGATGAATGCTCAAAAAAAACCCAGCTTCGGCAGAAACGAGATGTTTCTGAAATTATCAATTATAATAAGTTATAAAACATAAATAATTTATCGCCTTCCTTACTTGTAAACATATAAAAATAGTCAGATGTAGTTCAGTAGTCGCGAGTCCCACGTTGGGCGCCACTTTTACGGCTGTCTACAAAGAAAATAGTACGCTGCACTTGATTACTCAGTTTATTACGCACAAAGGTTATAGGAGTATACAAATATAAAAACTTAATTTATTTTTTATCTACACTAATATAATAAAGAGGTAAAGTTTGTTTCTTTGTTTGTAGGAGATAATCTCTGGAACTACTGGTCCGATTGGAAAAAAATTTGCAACAATAGAAAGCTGCTTTACTCCTGAGTGACATAGGCTATATTTTATGTATGCGGGCGAAGACGCTAACAAAAGCCAGTTAAATATAATAATGTTATGAATACCAAGATACTAGTTTGATTTCAAACCTATTCTCAAACTGCAAAGCTGGTGTTACTGTCTGTTGCTATGCAACATAATGTTTTGTTTATATAGTATTTTTAATGACATTTGATTATACAGAATGTTTTGCGTTATGTCATCGAAATAAATTATTTTCTTTAAGCTTTTCAACAATGAGTAAATTAATAACATTAAATGAATAAAAATAAAAAGATCCGAGAACTAAGCATTTTATTATATCATATTTTTTAATTAAGGATTGAAAATATGTAAATAAACATTTTCTTAAATGGAAGCCTGACAAATAAAACTACCTAAAACTAAATAAAAAGAAAATGGTTGCCTGTAAAGTCGGTTTTACGGGCGAAGATTTTACGTGACAACGTCTTTTTCTCGGTAGAATATTTATTGATATGAATATAATTAAATTGCACAATGTGCGCGCGCGGCAGACCGATCATAGTTGAGTGGGAGAGAGACGCAAGGCATTCGGCGGGCCTCTCTCTCGTTCGGTGACTCATCGTAACGTTACCGAGCGTTACACTTTTTCATAAGTGACTCCCAGCCGCAACCTAATTTAAGACGTTGTCACGTCAAAAGTTAGTTTACTTTTTTATAAGATTGCAAGTAAGCATGACGATCATGACCGATATTTATTTTATTACTTCTTTCTTCTTCTTCTGTCGGAGCTGGGTTTTTTTTGGCACTGATTTAAAGGAGCAGTTGTGAATAGCGGTTTTGGTAAGTTAAAAAATATAAATGGGAGGTTTAATAACTAGTTCAGCAGTTAAAGCTAAGCAGTAAAATAAACAAAAATGAGTAATAAAAAATAATAAAACTGATCGGTGAATACAAATTTGAGCAGAAAAATAATTAAATTGGCAGTAAAAATGAATGAATGGGCAGTTACGTGTGGGCAGTAATGATTCAGAATTTGTCGGAAAGAAATCACATTCTAAGCAATTCTATAAATAATGAGGTTGTAAATTAGTGTTGAGATAATAATATAGCGGTGTGACGAACGGGCAGGGACAGATAGACGAAGTCGCACCATAAGGGTTCCTTTTTTTAACCGACTTCAAAAAAAGGAGATGGTTCTCAATTCGGTTGTATTTTTATTTTTTATTTATGGCACGACAGAAGCGTTTAATTGCGATGTACTTGGTACATTGCAGTCAGTAACGATATTTTCCTCCATAATAATGAGAAATCAGGGCAATTATGGCATTAATTAACAATAACAACAAAATATTGATAACAACAATGCACTCGCACGCATAATAATACGAAAACGAATGCAAGAATTCAAAACATGAGCTCACGCGAACAATTACCAACCCTGTGATTGGTCGCTTCCGCCACCCGCGCTATAAGCTCCGCCCAACTAACGAACATTTCACCTCTCTTTTCAATGAAATTGAGTTCGGGTGTCACCGCTCGCTATGATCTGCCGATCTATTTATCGATCTGCCCATTCCATCATTTTTACTGCCCATTTAGTTATTGGACAGCTCAATCATTTTTAGATATTGACATGGTATGATAAAATAACCGACAAGTTGTTTTTTTTTTACTGTCCATGTTTTACTGTCGCAATAATTAATGAACTGCCATTAAATTAAATAACTGCTCAATATGTTTTTGAACTGATCATAATAACATCTCAAATATTTAAATAACTGCTCAAAAAATTAGTTCCCGTTTTTTTTCTATGGGGTGGGGCTTGAGCGTTCTCCTTTGTTGGAGTTCAGATGTCTCCAAACTACGCCCATTTATTCACTAAAACAAAATCAAAATCTATACGTACGCCGGTTGTGTGGCGTACCTATAGATTTTGCACAAACTTTCTGCTTCAGCAAGTCGATGCACTCCATGACACAGGACATGTATTCTCGGGTCACACACATGTATCATCAGTCGGCCTGTTCGCTCTCTCATGGACTCACTAATACTCACGTGTCTCTTGTTCTTCTTCCACTCTTGTTTTGATTTCCATTAAAGGCACATTATCTTCTGAATCAGACTCTGACTGTTTTGCTGGTACATCTTCTGCGACTGAAAAGCTACTGTATCCATTTTCCAGTTCTAGCTCTGCAAATAAGCAACAAGGAAGAGATGATTGTTTGTAAATGTAGCAGGATAACTGGGGAAACTGACTAGTATGTAAGTATAAATATTCAATGCAATGTCAAGTGTACGGCGCTGGCTCCTGAAGTATCCAGCTGTCACACCGACTGTGGAAGCAACTCCAAAAGGATTACTGTTGAGAGCACTGTCGAGAGGTAGGTACACCCATTTGGAATATTCTGCTATAGTCATACAAGTTACCGGGACATTGTCTCTGTTCTCATCTACTAGCTTCTCCCCACCGCTTCACCCTTGTGACCTACTTCGGTGACTATTACAGCAAGAATTCAACTAATGTTCTCAGCAAATGATCCATAGTTATTTTTTATAAATATACTAGCGACCCGCCCCAGCTTTGCACGGGTACTGATATTGAATATATTATGCATGTATTATACACATAAACTTTCCTCTTGAATCATTCTGTCTATTAAAACAAACCGCAACAAAATCCGTTGCATACGATTTAAGCACATAGGGGTAAGCAACTTTGTTTTATACTATGTAATGATTATTTAATGATGAAAAATGCAAACCGCTTCACCTCACTTGGTATTGGTATAGATAGATTTAAATTTCCAGTCCTCAAAAACATACCATCACTTTGATGTTCCTCCTCTGGCTCAATGACATCATCTAGTCTCTCACACACATCTGGTAACTCTTCTTTGATAGGATCACATTCTGCTTGACATGCATCATCAGATTCTATGCTTACATGTACCATGGGTGATATAGTCAACTCACTGAAACACCCAAAGTGGTCTTGGTTTATAGGAGAATTTAGCTGGAAGAAGATAATATAAGTATGAGATAATTGCATTATACTGCATTGTATATCAATTTTTCCTGAGGTCTGAATGCGGCAGACCTCAGGAAAAATTAAGTTGTTGTTCCTGCGTCTCAACTATACAGGGTGGATTTAAGAGATGCGCAGGCAATTGTTAGAGATTGTTTTTGTGAAAATTGAATGTCTTTATCTTCTGACACTAATTTTTTTCATAGTAACTAACTATTCCTAACACAAAGGTTAGGTACCTGCCCTTACTGCTTCAACTCAAAAATCCACCCTGGAGGTAAACCTCACCTCATAATCCTCATTCATCATCTGAGTGAGCCGCTCTTCAGCTTCCAGACATTTTCTCTGCAGTTGGCAGCATTGCTTTAGTTTAGTGCAGCAGATGAAACAAGCGAGCATCGGTCTACTGTCTCCAGTTACAAACTGCAACAAAACTTGTCTTCAACTATTTTTATACTTTAATTTCTACTTTAAATCAATTACATTATAATATAATAATTACATAGTATGTATTCTTATGACATTTATTTTACTTTGTGTATGTATATATTTATAGTAGTATATTTACATTTAATATTATTTCATTTATTAATTATTGTGTGTGTACTAAATTTTTTTTTCTGTTACACACAAAGTCTACTATTCTATTTTTCTAATCCTCCTTTTGCAGGTATGCTAGAGATTTCTTTACAAATAAGCATCACCGCTGTACCTATTTTTCTGTATTCTTCTTATTTTCCATTGTGTGTACATGAATTGTTAAATAAATAAATAATTATATTCCACAACTACTTACATACAACACTGTCTAGTCCCTTTACAAGCAGAACTTGTATTAAGAGGACTACACACACAGATATTTTACAGATAAATTACACCCACACACAGAACTAATGATCATGCTCATCACACAAACATTTGTTCGGAATGGGAATCAAACCCACAACCTCTAGCATAGCCGTCAGGGTCCACTAACTATCAGTCCAGTCAAATATTCAAAATACCTATTTGAATCTGAAAATCTGAATCTCTCAAAAATCTGAATGTAGTACACAAATACATTGTGATAGTTGCAAGGGAACGATGCTCTTCAGGACAACAGCTAGTGGTTAGCTTTGCTTATTGTGCACCTCTACTCACAGAGAAAGTGTTGATTCTTACTCGAGGTAAATACGAGAATGTTATCTTAATAATATAAGTCCAGGATAAAACTTACCGGATTATCAGTCAGCCTCTCATACAGCGCATGCAAGTCTTTGTTTATCAGTACATACATGCGAACGTTCTCCGCTAAACACAGCCTACACATTGGCAGCTTTTCCATGTTACTTTTTTTACTAATTATGTAAATATCAAATAGTTCATTTCGATTTAAAATTATAGTATTATTTCTTTGAATAAACAAATCTATGTATGTCCACAGAAAACTACGTCCAAAACAAATATGTCAAATTCAAACGACATGCCTGACAGATAAGTAATTAAGTAGTGATGGCAACATGAAATCAAAGAAACAATTTGTAAAATCTATAGGGACTAAATCTCGATGATGTATGAATCGAAATCTCGATTTGAAATCGAGATTCGATTTTTAAGATTTTTTCCTATGGGATCGTCATCATAATCATAACTTCAGCCAAAAAACGCATTCAAATATATTATTATTTAAAAACCTTGAAGGTTTTTCTTCTAAATCATTCATATCACCTAGATTTTTTCAGAATAAAGACACTGCGCGACCGTCGCCGTTCGCGTGATCTAATATTCCTATACAAATTAATTAATGGGTTTGTAAAATGCAGCGATTTAGTCGAGCGTATTCAGTATTCAGTCCCTTCAAAACTTCCCAGATATCCCATCTCCAGATTACTCCATATTCCTTTCCGAAGAACCAACCTTGGCCTCAACGCACCCTTGCTCCGAATATGTAAATTTTACAATAGTTTTTGCAAATCGCCAGACACAGATTTACATGGTGTTTCATTTTACAAGTTTAAGAGAGCAGTCTCGGAGGTATGAGCTTATGCAACTTTTCTCCTTTTAAATTTTAACTTATATTGTATGTTAGATTTACTTTTCCTTTTTTTTACAATCCATTTTAGAATTTTAGTCTACTTTTTATTTTTTGAGTGCATTTTTTATTTTATTTTGTATGTTAATTTTTTCAACTGAATTTATGGTGTAAGCTGTGCATGCCTGTAATAGGCTTTCATACCAGTATAAACTATTTTTGTGTTATTTTACGTGATATTCCTGTATGTATTGCTGTTGGTGTGCCAATAAATAAATAAATAAATAAATATCACCACAAAAAAAATCTATAGGGACTAAATCTCGATGATGTATGAATCGAAATCTCGATTTGAAATCGAGATTCGATTTTTAAGATTTTTTCCTATGGGATCGTCATCATAATCATAACTTCAGCCAAAAAACCTTCAGGGTTTTTAAATAATAATATATTTGAATGCGTTCCCTTCCGTCTAATCCCTTAGTATTTTCCTTAAGTTATTATTAGACTGTCGCATGACAGATTGCAACTTGCGGCTTAATACTTTGGAAGATTTTTGTATCTCCATTGAAAGGCAGCACAGTGGGGTCTGCGCGTAACCATAGAAACAACGACCATTTTATATGAACTTATTTGCCTCGAATTATATCCACTTGTCATTTAACACACGTTCAGTATAGGATTTTCTGCACGGTGCTTCATAGAAGTAACATTACCAAACCACCAATCAACAAATCGATCTTTAGGCAATCGATTTCTTAGAACTCATTAAATTACTCAATCGATTCGACTTCAATTCGAATCGATTCCCCCATTAATCTTCAAAAAAAGAAACGCCAACATCCCTACTTGCCTGAAGTGTTATATTTTTTATTTAAGTTTTAGTCTTGGATACTTAGTTCTTTGAGTTTCTCTTTGTAATCAGTTAAACTTACTTCAATTGCTATTAGAATGCGGATGTATCA
This sequence comes from Mythimna loreyi, assembly GCA_029852875.1. NCBI lineage: Eukaryota > Metazoa > Arthropoda > Insecta > Lepidoptera > Noctuidae > Mythimna > Mythimna loreyi. Next base: position 10,391,129 of record CM056806.1, on the reverse strand, counting down.
CATTTATTTTAATGTGTTTGCTCTATTTGAAAGCAAGTGTACCGAGTTGGCCTTCTCGATTACCTTTGCTTGGGTAAAGTTCTCAGGTTCATTTTGTGGAGATCGCGCCTGTTCGAATATTTCTCCATATTGTCCGGTTGCGCTGACGTTTGATTAACAAAGCTACATCTATTTTACATCATAATATCCACAACACGAATCAATATGCAATAATTCTAGTTAGCTTGAAATAATCGAGCCTAAAACTAGGACGTATCTATTACGCTATAATTGTTTAGCTGAAATTGAAAACAAAGTAGGTATAGGATGAGTCCATCGGCCGCGGCAGACCGCCGGAGTGTGACAGTGTGTTGACAGTTGAGACTCAGCGCGTCAGGTTTCTTTCGGACGGGACGTCAGAACGGTCAAGGTAGAGTAGAATTTTTTTGAGTCTGCGCGCGGCGAAAAAAGGAAACTAATTATTTGCCGTCATCTTGACATTTATGTCAGGTATCAAGAGAATGTTTTGTGTTCCGTGTTTTTAAACGTTTCCAAAGTAAATAATCGTCAGCATTATACCGAAAGTGGTTAAAAGTGCTGGTAAAGATATTATCTTGAAATTCAAACGTGCTTGTTAAGGTGAATGAAAAAATATCAGGCTTACGATACGATTTTCCAAAAGTGGACCATTTGTCAAATATTTTTTTCGGGTGACCAGAACAACAAATCTCCCTGAATATTCGTACCCGAGTGGTGCCTGGCAGAAAAACAGAGTTGGTTGAAAATGGACTGCTACTGTGTATTTTAATCTTAATCAAGTGACTATTATGACAAGCTATTATATATCTACACTAATATAATAAAGAGGTAAAGTTTGTTTTTTTGTTTTTATGTTTTTTTGTTTGTAGGGGGTAATCTCTGGAACTACTGGTCCGATTGGCAAAATTTTAGCAACAATAGAAAGCTACTTTACTCCTGAGTGACATAGGCTATATTTTATGTTCGCGGGCGAAGCCGTTGGCAAAAGCTAGTATTAAATAAAGTACATATTTTCTAATTTCCATGACTTTTTTATAATAATTAAACAACCTATAATTCAATCTATTTGTTTACTTTCATTAAAGTAGTAATTATATAGATTTGGATCTATATCAATATCTACATCTACATCTATCTACACTAATATAATAAAGAGGTAAAGTTTGTTTCTTTGTTTTTTTATTTTTTTGTTTGTAGGAGGTAATCTCTGGAACTACTGGTTCGATTGCAAAAATTTTTTCACTGATAGGAAGCTGCTTCATTTCTGAGTGTCATAGGCTATATTTTATGATTATGAATAATATAATAAAGAAGTAAAGTTTGTTTTTTTATCTCGAAAAATTGTATAGGAACAGAGTTAAATATATTAAAACAAGAAATTTTCCGCGGACGAAGTCGCGGGCAGAATTTAGTATATTATATAAAGATCAATGCAACTTTATAACTCAAGAACGTGCCCACCTATCCAAACCAAATGTTTAGGCTTTGTTCGGACTATTTAGTGGATGGTTTATGTGAAGTTTTTCAAAATCGGTCAAGGGGTTCTTCACTTATCACATTTTTCTGATTCCGGAAGCGAAGCCGCGGGCAAAAGCTACTAATATATAAAAGCGAAATACCACTCACTGATTAATCACTATATCTCAGAAACTATAACACCTACAAACTTAAAATTCGGCAGGTAGGTTTCTTACAGGGCGTAGACGTCCGCTATGGACAGATTTTACGAAACTCCACCCCTATGGTGGTTAACAGACTTTCACGCAGGCGAAGCCGCTGGCAGAAGCTGGTATACCTAGCTATTACAGAAAAAAGGCAGCGTGCGGTTAATTTTTTGATAAAATCTGTTGTAAAATCGCTATCGCTACATCGTTAACTAATCGTCATCTATAATTTTAGAAAACCTGAAGAACCAACTAAAATGTAATAATATGTAATGAAATGAATCGTATTTCCCATTATTGATTTCAAAACGTATTTTTTGTGCTTTGTTTACTTTGTAATTTTTTTATTATATGAGGGAAAGTAGATTAATTACACTGGCAACATTAAGCACGCCCCCAGCTACGCGCAGACTTAACGTAATCCAACTCTAAATGCAATTTACAGTTTTTATTGCTGTTAAAATCTGTTATTGGCATTGTTTTTTTAATCCTTATTTTTGTACAATTGCGAACTTCTCTACCTCACGTGGAAGATCCTAATAGTATAGTAGAATAACGTGAAGTCTGCGCGCGGCGAAAAAAGAAACTAATCATTTGCCGTCATCTTGACATTTATGTCAGTTGTCAAGAGAATGGTTTGTTCTGTTTTTAATCGTTTCCAAAGTAAATAATCGTCATCATTATACAGAAAGTGATTAAAAGTGTTGGCAAGGATATTATCTTGAAAGGCAAACGTGCTTGTTAAGAGAAATTATAAAATATCGTGCCTACGATCCTCTTTTCCAAAGTTGGATTTTTGTGAAATATTTTTTTCGGGTGACCTTTGTCAAATATTTTTACCAGTTCCAACAACAATGCGCACATGAGCAAATTATGTGTAGTGACAATAACCACAAGACAAGGACTGGTAAACATTAATCTACTCGAGTTTCATCTGACGAATACTTACTTCTTTTGAATTGATATCGTAGGTATTTGTCCCATTCTCATTACAATAACACGCTATAAACCTTTTTACAAGCTTTTTTTAGTTTCACCTGTCCCGTTGTCTGTCGTTCTGTAATCAAATCTTGCAACTTAAATTTGATCCACTTCCTGGTTTCCGATTGAGCTGAAATTTGGTATACACGTTTAGTTCGGATGACAATGCAATATTATGATGACATGGAGCTGATCTGATGATGGAATCGCGAGGTAGCCATAGGAACTCTGTAATTAAACGGCACAACCACGTCGAGTTTGGGCTCGTGTGAATCGTCTTGACGAGTTTTATTTATATAAGCATAGACCACCGCTATAAAAGCTTGTTATGAAAAAAAATTTTTTCATTGAAAACTTGTTTCTTACTATTTCCCCATACAATGCAACGCTCATTCATATCTTACGCAAGGAAGAGATTTTTTTTATGGTAGGCAAAAATCGTCCAATGACGATTCCCGCCCTTGGGCGGAGCTGGAAACGGTGTCAGACTCACAACCTACCCCGTACATCGCCATACATACCAGGGCCAGAGCCCTCCTTTCAGACACAAACCCTTGGCCCTAATTGGCTTCGACCCTTCTGCAGGGTCCCTACGGTTGCTGACAACTCCTTGAGGCGCGTGGAAACGTTGCGCGCCGTCGACGACTGGGCTAGGTCCAGACTAATACCAGACGGCCAGACGGCGAGGTACCCATTGCTCGCCGTCCGCAAGCCCGCGCCTACGGTAGCCGGAAGTCGGGATCGGAATCTCGGCAGCGTCTGGGGCGCAAACGCCGTTGCCTCATGCGGTCAGCCTCCTCCTTTACGCAACGGGAGGATTAGGTTTAAGCAACAATATCTTTTAAACGAATTGTCATAGAATCGAGTTTTTGGTATCATTATCTAGGTAAACTTATCATCCGTGAGTAACGCTTATAAAAAAGGGTAGTTCTCGAGGATGTTTTTGACCTAAAGTTGATGTTTCAGCATTTATTTCAATATGATACAGCAATCATTATAATAAATAATTTGTGTTATTTACAATAATTTTTTTTTACAATAATCGGGCATTAAATTCAAATTTTACATAAGTTGTTGTTAAGTATGGACGGTACCCAAAACTCAACCAAAATACAAAAATGGCTGCCATTCAGAGGGGGTTGGGTTTAGAACTCACATGTAGAATAGTTTTAGTGATAAAATAGAGCAAAGTATCACCCCCTAAAGTTTGTACAGTCCGAACCCGGACACATTGTATGTACCTACATACATTTATATTGATAATTTTGACTGGGCTGTTGGCCAAGTGGTTAGAATAGAATAGTATAGAAAAACATTTATTCAATTCAGACAGCACAACATTTATAAAACATACGATAGAAAATAACAACCAAAACTTAAATGGTACGCTGAGTGTGCCCGAATCGAAAGTGGACCTGACTGCTATGCCGGACGTTGTTGGTTTGATTCCCAACCAGGACAAATGATTATTGGATAAGCATGATCATTTGTTCTGTGTCTGGGTGTAATTTATATATATGTGTGTATGTATTTGGAAATACAGAAGTATGTTTATCAGTTGTCTGTACTCATAACACAAACTCTGCTTAACTTGGGACTAGACAGCGTTGTGTGATAGTTGTGGAATATATTATATTTAATTTTATATTTTGTTAGACTATGTTAATTTTATCTTTAAGCAAAAGATGATATATGTAAGAACTTTAAAAAAACATCCACTTTTTATATTCAATGTTTAATAAACAATTTGGCTTACAACCTGAATTAGTAATATTTGAAGTGTTTTGTTAGTATTTACTTGTATTATTCACTACATTTTGTCCACATCACAGTCTATCACCCTCACTGCTTGTCCCTATAAAGCTGGTAAAATCTGGCTTGATTGGTCACGCTTATAGTGAAGAACATGATGAACCAAACAAAAAGGCGCCCAAAGCAACCTTTAAGTATGCCAATGTTTCGTTCTACAGTATTTTATTTATTGTATGGAGATCATTATATTGTTACCTTGACGCATATCTTCTTCCAACAAAACAATCATACAGGAAAGATAAAGTGTCGTCTAAAACAATAAAAATAGGCATAAATGTTTCTCTATCTATAATAGTAGCAAATTTAAAAAAATCTACGCAAGTCTCCTTCAACAATCAACTAACTTCAGTCTCGTCTGAATAACCCTCGTCTAGGGGGTTATGGGGTTTTGAATTGAAAACCAGGTTGATCTTCACTTGAGGTCCAAACCCTGACCTCAAGTCACTTTATTCGTAGTAGGTACACTGCTAACACCACTTGTTACTACTACCGCACTGTTATACCACTACACTGTTACATAGTTCACTGGTTTCGAAATTTGAATTTGAATTTTGGATTGACGAAGTGTTTTTTTTTGAGTGGCCTCTCGCAGGTCAACCTATGAGGTTGTCGGCTGCTTAACCGGTCTTGCCTGTGGCGACCTCGATACTAGGATCAAAGCCTCCAGCCAGGGCTTAATTACTTAAAAACTAAGCGACTACCCTAGGGGCACCCCAGGTGGGGTACGGGCCTCGGCTTAGGGCGTCACTGGGGGAGGGCAGCTAGGGACGGGCTGGATCGAGCATAAGATTATTTAAGGGATCTTTTAAAACTACAGCTCAGCGGCGCGGGCTGGCTCGAGCAAGGGTCGGGATTGACGGACTGTTCTGACATCACGACCTTATACTATCCGCTGCGAATCTTAACACCGCGATGTAGAAACTGTAGCTCAACTAACAACGCCATCTCTGGTGTATCAATATAACTAATACAAAATAATCTTGTTTGGCGAAACACGTCATTCCCGAAACTGAAGCTACGACTATAAGTCTCGAGTCTCATAAATGACAAAAACTTGCCGAGACTCTCGATATTTTCGAGACCGAGACTCCCGGGATGCAAGCCCTAGTGCGTACGGAAATGTCTTCCTAAACAACTCATACTGTTAAAACAACTCTGACATTATTCACATTTGTAAGGTTTCTCGCCAGTGTGTGTACGAACATGATTTATTAAATGATTCTTCTCACTAAAGCAAACGTGACATTCGTCACATGTGTACGCTTTATCGCCAGTGTGCGTACGAATGTGTTTTCTTAAATTACTCATAGAACTAAAACAACGCTGACACTTCTTCACATTTGTAAGGTTTCTCGCCAGTGTGCGTACGCATATGTCGTGTTAAACAGACCTTCTGACTAAAACAACGTTGACATTCTTCACATTTGTATGGTTTCTCGCCAGTGTGCGTACGAATATGATTTATTAAATGATTCTTCTCACTAAAGCAAGCATGACATTCGTCACATGTGTACGCTTTATCGCCAGTGTGCTTACGAATGTGTTTTCTTAAATTACTCATAGAACTAAAACAACGCTGACATTCTTCACATTTTTAGGTTTTTCGCCAGTGTGCGTACGCGTGTGTCGTGTTAAACTGACCTTATGACTAAAACAAAGCTGACATTTTTCACATTTGTAAGGTTTCTCGCCAGTGTGCGTACGCATATGTCGTGTTAAACAGACCTTATAACTAAAACAACGCTGACATACATCACATTTGTAAGGTTTTTCGGCAGTGTGCGTACGAATATGGTGTGTTAAATTGCTCTTATGACTAAAACAACGCTGACATTCTTCACATTTGTAAGGTTTCTCGCCAGTGTGCGTATGCATGTGTTGTGTTAAATTGCTCTTTTGTGTAAAATATCTCTGACATTCTTCACATTTGTAAGGTTTCTCGCCAGTGTGCGTACGAATATGGTATATTAAAGTGTTCTTAGAACTAAAACAAAGCTGACATTCTTCACATTTGTAAGGTTTCTCGCCAGTGTGCGTACGCGTGTGTTGTGTTAAATTGCTCTTTTTTGTAAAATAACTCTGACATTCTTCACATTTGTAAGGTTTCTTGCTAGTGTGCGTACGAATATGGTATGTTAAACTGTTCTTAGAACTAAAACAAAGCTGACATTCTTCACATTTGTAAGGTTTCTCGCCAGTATGTACACGAATATGTTTTATGAAATTGCTCTTGTCTTTACAACTGTACTGACAAATATCACACTTGTAAGACGCTCCACCAGTGCGTATACGAGTGTAATTTGTTAAATTACGTTTTTTAATGTTATTTCGATAATTAGTGTCTAAAGTATTATCAATAACACTGATATTAACTCGAGGTTTAGCTTCAGATAGTGGTTTTATAAATGTCGGAATGAGTTTGGACGTACAATATGACTTGTTCTGGGCAACTCTTGTGACGGACTCTTCATTCTTCTTTTGATTTTCTGTGATTACATCTTCTGGGTTTTTTACTCGTTTGTGCAGGTTTTGTATCTTCACCACGGCCGACCCTGTGATTTTAAATATAGTTATCCCCAAATTAAAAACACAAAGAAATTAAAGTAAATCGTACGGTTCTCATTAAAGCAGCAGAGTTGTTCTTGTTCAAATATATTACTACTGATGACGTGTGACCAAACGACAAATGGACAGAGTGGGTATTGTTTGGTACACGGAGTGCATACAACAAGGATGCCAAAGCGTCTTCAGCCGAAATAGTTTACGACGAACCTCTAAGGCTCCCTGGTGAATTTTTCGCACCTATTAAGGAAGGAACGACCGACGTTACATACTTGACTGCGCACAAAACCTGACACCAACTCCAACATCTTGTCACAACAAGACCAGTAGTTTTGTTTAGAAGTATTTGCAGCCCACTGATCACGTGTTTCTTCGTGACGCATTACGTGGCTCCCTACAATCAGCGTACACAAGTCCTCACAAAGTTTTGCAAAGGGGAAACAAGGTTTCAATGGATCGCCTGAAGCCAGCATATATTTTGGCAGACAGCTGACCCTCAAAAAGTCACTATGTCGTCATATATGTTGTGTTTCTGGCCTGTTGGTCTAGTATTTAGTGGGCCTGACTGCTAAGCCGGAGGTCGTGGGTTCGATTCCCACCCAAGACAGATGTTTGTGATGAGCATGATCATTTGTTCTGTGACTGAGTGTTATTTATCTATAAAAGGTATATATTTAGAAATTTATAACTATGTTTACGGTCGTCTAGTACCCATAACACAAGCTCAGCTTAGCGTGGGACCAGTCGTTGTGTGATAGTTGTGCTATATTATTGTTATATGTTTATGTATCTCAGGTCCTGGGCCTTTGAGAGGCGTACGAGGGGACGAAGCCAACTCGCAGAGGATCTTTAAGACGCTTTTAATGGAACGTGGTGCTAACCGGTGAATATACCTGTACGCGCTATGCTAGTGCATCCAAGGATAACCCCCGGCTGATGAGAAACTATTGCGACATATAGAAAACTAAGATATAAGGCTACGGTTTAGGGGGTAATCTCTGGAACTAATGATCCGATTGGAAAAAATTTAGCAACAATAGAAAGCTGCTTTACCTGAGTGACATAGGCTATATTTTATGTACGCGGGCGAAGCCGCTGACAAAAGCTAGTTGGTAATAAAATACACTTTTGGGAACTGACGGACCCAGGCATGAAATAGTTGATAAAACGAAATAAATGTAGCAAACGAGCGGTTTATATTTTCTTGTGATATTCCTGCATCATTCGTTCAATCACTATCTATCATATCCACTGTCCTTTAATCCAAGAATAAAAGGGATCCATTCAATATGAAAAGGGCGGCTCCAACACTGAACTTGGAGAACATTTTGACCAATTGTGTCGAACGTCCCAAGTATGTTTTTATTCTGAATTGAATATAAATTTCGTCTAAAGTGAATGTTTTCAGCTGAAATGATGATGATAAATGAGTGAATATAGACCAAAGCTTGCATTGACTGGACAGATCCACTTACAAGAGTATGCTTCTTTCTTCAAAAGACCATCTCAGGCCAATCTGCATGATTCTCATAATGATTTGATTTTTACATGTTTGCTGCATGGAGTTCCAAAGAGACTTCTGAGTTTGTTTGTTTTTTGTTCTTCTCAGGGTAGTCAGCCAGGAAACACCGTCCTCATCTAGTTTAAATTGACGAAAAAAATTATTTGTAAGAGTGATTTTTGAAACTGCAAATAAATCAGTTATAGTAGTAGTTTACATTAACCAGCATGTTAAATTACATTACGATTAACTGGCCACTTCCAAGTGTCCTACATACACAGAAAAATATGAAATAATTAGAACATTTATTAAGTAAATAAAAACACATACAACTTGAAAGAAAAAACATCTGAGATTGTTCGTGTTTTGTTAGATTTCCATCAAAGAATATAGTTTTGAAGTAAACTAAACATCATCATCATCATCCTACCCTTATCCCATTTTATTTGGGGTCAGTGCAACATGTTCTTTTCTTCCACTCTGTCCTGTCACCCGTCACACTATCACTAACTGCCTTTTCTTTCATATCACTCCTCACACAATCCATCCATCTCTTCTTTGGCCTACCCCTTCCTCTCCATCCATCTACGTGTAAACTCAAAACTCTTTTTGTGACATGCGTTTCATCTCTCCTCTTCACATGACCATACCAAGACCATTTTGAAGTAAACTAAACATTACATAGTATAAAACAAAGTCGCTTCGTCCGACTATGACTATGTAAGCTTAAATCTTTAAAACTACGCAACGGATTTTGATACGGCTTTTTTTCAGTAGATATAGTGATTCAAGAGGAAGGATTACATGTATAGTACATTGCCTCCGTGCAAAGCCGGGGCGGGTCGCTAGTTTTATTATATTACAAGTTAACAGCTACTGTTTACTCTCTGGATAGTGTTTACAAAATTTAATTTGTATTGCAATTTATGGTTATAAATTAAGATCTTTCGCTCGTATATAATTACATTCCTATAAACATCTCTTAACTCAAATTTTGTAGCTTTTTTTAAGTAAAGATATTTTTTAGTTAAATAGAAGATATTCGATTTTTTTTTATGGTAGGTAAAAATAATCGAATGACAAATCCCACTCTTGAGCGGAGCGGGAAACAGTGTCAGACTCTTACTGACTAAACAACCTACCCCGTGTCTTCCTTGCCTTATTCCCAGAGCCCCGGTGTAACGCTTTCGCACCAACCCTCGGCTCCGGGAGGCTTCAACCCTGTAGGGCCCCTACGGAGAAGATAACAGGTGTAAGGAGGTCCTATCCCACGAAGGTGGTGACAATCCTGGAAGTGTGTGTAGACTCATTACACATTGTTCCTGTGTAAGCATCAGCTATATTTTTCATGACACAGTTTTCCGTGTTTAAGCAAATGGAATAAAAAGTCATTAAACGTATAATTCATCAGATTGCGTTGGTGAGATAGAACCAATTTTGCAACTCTGAATTTCATCGATATTTTTTACTCGGATTACTACTTGACAACACTAATTGTATAATTTGCATATGTGTGTTTATACTGAGCCCGTAGTTACAAGAGGATGCTCCACCTCATGCAATATAAAACCCACTCAAAAGTGTTTTATAAAAAAGTTCATAAGTGTTGATATCTATATCTCTGTTTCCGTGAGACAGCTTTGTGGTGATAACATATCACCACAAAGATGAATGCTCAAAAAAAACCCAGCTTCGGCAGAAACGAGATGTTTCTGAAATTATCAATTATAATAAGTTATAAAACATAAATAATTTATCGCCTTCCTTACTTGTAAACATATAAAAATAGTCAGATGTAGTTCAGTAGTCGCGAGTCCCACGTTGGGCGCCACTTTTACGGCTGTCTACAAAGAAAATAGTACGCTGCACTTGATTACTCAGTTTATTACGCACGCAGGTTATAGGAGTATACAAATATAAAAACTTAATTTATTTTTTATCTACACTAATATAATAAAGAGGTAAAGTTTGTTTCTTTGTTTGTAGGAGATAATCTCTGGAACTACTGGTCCGATTGGAAAAAAATTTGCAACAATAGAAAGCTGCTTTACTCCTGAGTGACATAGGCTATATTTTATGTATGCGGGCGAAGACGCTAACAAAAGCCAGTTAAATATAATAATGTTATGAATACCAAGATACTAGTTTGATTTCAAACCTATTCTCAAACTGCAAAGCTGGTGTTACTGTCTGTTGCTATGCAACATAATGTTTTGTTTATATAGTATTTTTAATGACATTTGATTATACAGAATGTTTTGCGTTATGTCATCGAAATAAATTATTTTCTTTAAGCTTTTCAACAATGAGTAAATTAATAACATTAAATGAATAAAAATAAAAAGATCCGAGAACTAAGCATTTTATTATATCATATTTTTTAATTAAGGATTGAAAATATGTAAATAAACATTTTCTTAAATGGAAGCCTGACAAATAAAACTACCTAAAACTAAATAAAAAGAAAATGGTTGCCTGTAAAGTCGGTTTTACGGGCGAAGATTTTACGTGACAACGTCTTTTTCTCGGTAGAATATTTATTGATATGAATATAATTAAATTGCACAATGTGCGCGCGCGGCAGACCGATCATAGTTGAGTGGGAGAGAGACGCAAGGCATTCGGCGGGCCTCTCTCTCGTTCGGTGACTCATCGTAACGTTACCGAGCGTTACACTTTTTCATAAGTGACTCCCAGCCGCAACCTAATTTAAGACGTTGTCACGTCAAAAGTTAGTTTACTTTTTTATAAGATTGCAAGTAAGCATGACGATCATGACCGATATTTATTTTATTACTTCTTTCTTCTTCTTCTGTCGGAGCTGGGTTTTTTTTGGCACTGATTTAAAGGAGCAGTTGTGAATAGCGGTTTTGGTAAGTTAAAAAATATAAATGGGAGGTTTAATAACTAGTTCAGCAGTTAAAGCTAAGCAGTAAAATAAACAAAAATGAGTAATAAAAAATAATAAAACTGATCGGTGAATACAAATTTGAGCAGAAAAATAATTAAATTGGCAGTAAAAATGAATGAATGGGCAGTTACGTGTGGGCAGTAATGATTCAGAATTTGTCGGAAAGAAATCACATTCTAAGCAATTCTATAAATAATGAGGTTGTAAATTAGTGTTGAGATAATAATATAGCGGTGTGACGAACGGGCAGGGACAGATAGACGAAGTCGCACCATAAGGGTTCCTTTTTTTAACCGACTTCAAAAAAAGGAGATGGTTCTCAATTCGGTTGTATTTTTATTTTTTATTTATGGCACGACAGAAGCGTTTAATTGCGATGTACTTGGTACATTGCAGTCAGTAACGATATTTTCCTCCATAATAATGAGAAATCAGGGCAATTATGGCATTAATTAACAATAACAACAAAATATTGATAACAACAATGCACTCGCACGCATAATAATACGAAAACGAATGCAAGAATTCAAAACATGAGCTCACGCGAACAATTACCAACCCTGTGATTGGTCGCTTCCGCCACCCGCGCTATAAGCTCCGCCCAACTAACGAACATTTCACCTCTCTTTTCAATGAAATTGAGTTCGGGTGTCACCGCTCGCTATGATCTGCCGATCTATTTATCGATCTGCCCATTCCATCATTTTTACTGCCCATTTAGTTATTGGACAGCTCAATCATTTTTAGATATTGACATGGTATGATAAAATAACCGACAAGTTGTTTTTTTTTTACTGTCCATGTTTTACTGTCGCAATAATTAATGAACTGCCATTAAATTAAATAACTGCTCAATATGTTTTTGAACTGATCATAATAACATCTCAAATATTTAAATAACTGCTCAAAAAATTAGTTCCCGTTTTTTTTCTATGGGGTGGGGCTTGAGCGTTCTCCTTTGTTGGAGTTCAGATGTCTCCAAACTACGCCCATTTATTCACTAAAACAAAATCAAAATCTATACGTACGCCGGTTGTGTGGCGTACCTATAGATTTTGCACAAACTTTCTGCTTCAGCAAGTCGATGCACTCCATGACACAGGACATGTATTCTCGGGTCACACACATGTATCATCAGTCGGCCTGTTCGCTCTCTCATGGACTCACTAATACTCACGTGTCTCTTGTTCTTCTTCCACTCTTGTTTTGATTTCCATTAAAGGCACATTATCTTCTGAATCAGACTCTGACTGTTTTGCTGGTACATCTTCTGCGACTGAAAAGCTACTGTATCCATTTTCCAGTTCTAGCTCTGCAAATAAGCAACAAGGAAGAGATGATTGTTTGTAAATGTAGCAGGATAACTGGGGAAACTGACTAGTATGTAAGTATAAATATTCAATGCAATGTCAAGTGTACGGCGCTGGCTCCTGAAGTATCCAGCTGTCACACCGACTGTGGAAGCAACTCCAAAAGGATTACTGTTGAGAGCACTGTCGAGAGGTAGGTACACCCATTTGGAATATTCTGCTATAGTCATACAAGTTACCGGGACATTGTCTCTGTTCTCATCTACTAGCTTCTCCCCACCGCTTCACCCTTGTGACCTACTTCGGTGACTATTACAGCAAGAATTCAACTAATGTTCTCAGCAAATGATCCATAGTTATTTTTTATAAATATACTAGCGACCCGCCCCAGCTTTGCACGGGTACTGATATTGAATATATTATGCATGTATTATACACATAAACTTTCCTCTTGAATCATTCTGTCTATTAAAACAAACCGCAACAAAATCCGTTGCATACGATTTAAGCACATAGGGGTAAGCAACTTTGTTTTATACTATGTAATGATTATTTAATGATGAAAAATGCAAACCGCTTCACCTCACTTGGTATTGGTATAGATAGATTTAAATTTCCAGTCCTCAAAAACATACCATCACTTTGATGTTCCTCCTCTGGCTCAATGACATCATCTAGTCTCTCACACACATCTGGTAACTCTTCTTTGATAGGATCACATTCTGCTTGACATGCATCATCAGATTCTATGCTTACATGTACCATGGGTGATATAGTCAACTCACTGAAACACCCAAAGTGGTCTTGGTTTATAGGAGAATTTAGCTGGAAGAAGATAATATAAGTATGAGATAATTGCATTATACTGCATTGTATATCAATTTTTCCTGAGGTCTGAATGCGGCAGACCTCAGGAAAAATTAAGTTGTTGTTCCTGCGTCTCAACTATACAGGGTGGATTTAAGAGATGCGCAGGCAATTGTTAGAGATTGTTTTTGTGAAAATTGAATGTCTTTATCTTCTGACACTAATTTTTTTCATAGTAACTAACTATTCCTAACACAAAGGTTAGGTACCTGCCCTTACTGCTTCAACTCAAAAATCCACCCTGGAGGTAAACCTCACCTCATAATCCTCATTCATCATCTGAGTGAGCCGCTCTTCAGCTTCCAGACATTTTCTCTGCAGTTGGCAGCATTGCTTTAGTTTAGTGCAGCAGATGAAACAAGCGAGCATCGGTCTACTGTCTCCAGTTACAAACTGCAACAAAACTTGTCTTCAACTATTTTTATACTTTAATTTCTACTTTAAATCAATTACATTATAATATAATAATTACATAGTATGTATTCTTATGACATTTATTTTACTTTGTGTATGTATATATTTATAGTAGTATATTTACATTTAATATTATTTCATTTATTAATTATTGTGTGTGTACTAAATTTTTTTTTCTGTTACACACAAAGTCTACTATTCTATTTTTCTAATCCTCCTTTTGCAGGTATGCTAGAGATTTCTTTACAAATAAGCATCACCGCTGTACCTATTTTTCTGTATTCTTCTTATTTTCCATTGTGTGTACATGAATTGTTAAATAAATAAATAATTATATTCCACAACTACTTACATACAACACTGTCTAGTCCCTTTACAAGCAGAACTTGTATTAAGAGGACTACACACACAGATATTTTACAGATAAATTACACCCACACACAGAACTAATGATCATGCTCATCACACAAACATTTGTTCGGAATGGGAATCAAACCCACAACCTCTAGCATAGCCGTCAGGGTCCACTAACTATCAGTCCAGTCAAATATTCAAAATACCTATTTGAATCTGAAAATCTGAATCTCTCAAAAATCTGAATGTAGTACACAAATACATTGTGATAGTTGCAAGGGAACGATGCTCTTCAGGACAACAGCTAGTGGTTAGCTTTGCTTATTGTGCACCTCTACTCACAGAGAAAGTGTTGATTCTTACTCGAGGTAAATACGAGAATGTTATCTTAATAATATAAGTCCAGGATAAAACTTACCGGATTATCAGTCAGCCTCTCATACAGCGCATGCAAGTCTTTGTTTATCAGTACATACATGCGAACGTTCTCCGCTAAACACAGCCTACACATTGGCAGCTTTTCCATGTTACTTTTTTTACTAATTATGTAAATATCAAATAGTTCATTTCGATTTAAAATTATAGTATTATTTCTTTGAATAAACAAATCTATGTATGTCCACAGAAAACTACGTCCAAAACAAATATGTCAAATTCAAACGACATGCCTGACAGATAAGTAATTAAGTAGTGATGGCAACATGAAATCAAAGAAACAATTTGTAAAATCTATAGGGACTAAATCTCGATGATGTATGAATCGAAATCTCGATTTGAAATCGAGATTCGATTTTTAAGATTTTTTCCTATGGGATCGTCATCATAATCATAACTTCAGCCAAAAAACGCATTCAAATATATTATTATTTAAAAACCTTGAAGGTTTTTCTTCTAAATCATTCATATCACCTAGATTTTTTCAGAATAAAGACACTGCGCGACCGTCGCCGTTCGCGTGATCTAATATTCCTATACAAATTAATTAATGGGTTTGTAAAATGCAGCGATTTAGTCGAGCGTATTCAGTATTCAGTCCCTTCAAAACTTCCCAGATATCCCATCTCCAGATTACTCCATATTCCTTTCCGAAAAACCAACCTTGGCCTCAACGCACCCTTGCTCCGAATATGTAAATTTTACAATAGTTTTTGCAAATCGCCAGACACAGATTTACATGGTGTTTCATTTTACAAGTTTAAGAGAGCAGTCTCGGAGGTATGAGCTTATGCAACTTTTCTCCTTTTAAATTTTAACTTATATTGTATGTTAGATTTACTTTTCCTTTTTTTTACAATCCATTTTAGAATTTTAGTCTACTTTTTATTTTTTGAGTGCATTTTTTATTTTATTTTGTATGTTAATTTTTTCAACTGAATTTATGGTGTAAGCTGTGCATGCCTGTAATAGGCTTTCATACCAGTATAAACTATTTTTGTGTTATTTTACGTGATATTCCTGTATGTATTGCTGTTGGTGTGCCAATAAATAAATAAATAAATAAATATCACCACAAAAAAAATCTATAGGGACTAAATCTCGATGATGTATGAATCGAAATCTCGATTTGAAATCGAGATTCGATTTTTAAGATTTTTTCCTATGGGATCGTCATCATAATCATAACTTCAGCCAAAAAACCTTCAGGGTTTTTAAATAATAATATATTTGAATGCGTTCCCTTCCGTCTAATCCCTTAGTATTTTCCTTAAGTTATTATTAGACTGTCGCATGACAGATTGCAACTTGCGGCTTAATACTTTGGAAGATTTTTGTATCTCCATTGAAAGGCAGCACAGTGGGGTCTGCGCGTAACCATAGAAACAACGACCATTTTATATGAACTTATTTGCCTCGAATTATATCCACTTGTCATTTAACACACGTTCAGTATAGGATTTTCTGCACGGTGCTTCATAGAAGTAACATTACCAAACCACCAATCAACAAATCGATCTTTAGGCAATCGATTTCTTAGAACTCATTAAATTACTCAATCGATTCGACTTCAATTCGAATCGATTCCCCCATTAATCTTCAAAAAAAGAAACGCCAACATCCCTACTTGCCTGAAGTGTTATATTTTTTATTTAAGTTTTAGTCTTGGATACTTAGTTCTTTGAGTTTCTCTTTGTAATCAGTTAAACTTACTTCAATTGCTATTAGAATGCGGATGTATCACATTTATTTTAATGTGTTTGCTCTATTTGAAAGCAAGTGTACCGAGTTGGCCTTCTCGATTACCTTTGCTTGGGTAAAGTTCTCAGGTTCATTTTGTGGAGATCGCGCCTGTTCGAATATTTCTCCATATTGTCCGGTTGCGCTGACGTTTGATTAACAAAGCTACATCTATTTTACATCATAATATCCACAACACGAATCAATATGCAATAATTCTAGTTAGCTTGAAATAATCGAGCCTAAAACTAGGACGTATCTATTACGCTATAATTGTTTAGCTGAAATTGAAAACAAAGTAGGTATAGGATGAGTCCATCGGCCGCGGCAGACCGCCGGAGTGTGACAGTGTGTTGACAGTTGAGACTCAGCGCGTCAGGTTTCTTTCGGACGGGACGTCAGAACGGTCAAGGTAGAGTAGAATTTTTTTGAGTCTGCGCGCGGCGTAAAAAGGAAACTAATTATTTGCCGTCATCTTGACATTTATGTCAGGTATCAAGAGAATGTTTTGTGTTCCGTGTTTTTAAACGTTTCCAAAGTAAATAATCGTCAGCATTATACCGAAAGTGGTCTAAAGTGCTGGTAAAGATATTATCTTGAAATTCAAACGTGCTTGTTAAGGTGAATGAAAAAATATCAGGCTTACGATACGATTTTCCAAAAGTGGACCATTTGTCAAATATTTTTTTCGGGTGACCAGAACAACAAATCTCCCTGAATATTCGTACCCGAGTGGTGCCTGGCAGAAAAACAGAGTTGGTTGAAAATGGACTGCTACTGTGTATTTTAATCTTAATCAAGTGACTATTATGACAAGCTATTATATATATTAAATAAAGTACATATTTTCTAATTTCCATGACTTTTTTATAATAATTAAACAACCTATAATTCAATCTATTTGTTTACTTTCATTAAAGTAGTAATTATATAGATTTGGATCTACATCAATATCTACATCTACATCTATCTACACTAATATAATAAAGAGGTAAAGTTTGTTTCTTTGTTTTTTTATTTTTTTGTTTGTAGGAGGTAATCTCTGGAACTACTGGTTCGATTGCAAAAATTTTTTCACTGATAGGAAGCTGCTTCATTTCTGAGTGTCATAGGCTATATTTTATGATTATGAATAATATAATAAAGAAGTAAAGTTTGTTTTTTTATCTCGAAAAATTGTATAGGAACAGAGTTAAATATATTAAAACAAGAAATTTTCCGCGGACGAAGTCGCGGGCAGAATTTAGTATATTATATAAAGATCAATGCAACTTTATAACTCAAGAACGTGCCCACCTATCCAAACCAAATGTTTAGGCTTTGTTCGGACTATTTAGTAGATGGTTTATGTGAAGTTTTTCAAAATCGGTCAAGGGGTTCTTCACTTATCACATTTTTCTGATTCCGGAAGCGAAGCCGCGGGCAAAAGCTACTAATATATAAAAGCGAAATACCACTCACTGATTAATCACTATATCTCAGAAACTATAACACCTACAAACTTAAAATTCGGCAGGTAGGTTTCTTACAGGGCGTAGACGTCCGCTATGGACAGATTTTACGAAACT
This sequence comes from Mythimna loreyi, assembly GCA_029852875.1. Lineage (NCBI taxonomy): Eukaryota > Metazoa > Arthropoda > Insecta > Lepidoptera > Noctuidae > Mythimna > Mythimna loreyi. Next base: position 10,372,992 of record CM056806.1, on the reverse strand, counting down.
CCACCCCTATGGTGGTTAACAGACTTTCACGCAGGCGAAGCCGCTGGCAGAAGCTGGTATACCTAGCTACTACAGAAAAAAGGCAGCGTGCGGTTAATTTTTTGATAAAATCTGTTGTAAAATCGCTATCGCTACATCGTTAACTAATCGTCATCTATAATTTTAGAAAACCTGAAGAACCAACTAAAATGTAATAATATGTAATGAAATGAATCGTATTTCCCATTATTGATTTCAAAACGTATTTTTTGTGCTTTGTTTACTTTGTAATTTTTTTATTATATGAGGGAAAGTAGATTAATTACACTGGCAACATTAAGCACGCCCCCAGCTACGCGCAGACTTAACGTAATCCAACTCTAAATGCAATTTACAGTTTTTATTGCTGTTAAAATCTGTTATTGGCATTGTTTTTTTAATCCTTATTTTTGTACAATTGCGAACTTCTCTACCTCACGTGGAAGATCCTAATAGTATAGTAGAATAACGTGAAGTCTGCGCGCGGCGAAAAAAGAAACTAATCATTTGCCGTCATCTTGACATTTATGTCAGTTGTCAAGAGAATGGTTTGTTCTGTTTTTAATCGTTTCCAAAGTAAATAATCGTCATCATTATACAGAAAGTGATTAAAAGTGTTGGCAAGGATATTATCTTGAAAGGCAAACGTGCTTGTTAAGAGAAATTATAAAATATCGTGCCTACGATCCTCTTTTCCAAAGTTGGATTTTTGTGAAATATTTTTTTCGGGTGACCTTTGTCAAATATTTTTACCAGTTCCAACAACAATGCGCACATGAGCAAATTATGTGTAGTGACAATAACCACAAGACAAGGACTGGTAAACATTAATCTACTCGAGTTTCATCTGACGAATACTTACTTCTTTTGAATTGATATCGTAGGTATTTGTCCCATTCTCATTACAATAACACGCTATAAACCTTTTTACAAGCTTTTATTTAGTTTCACCTGTCCCGTTGTCTGTCGTTCTGTAATCAAATCTTGCAACTTAAATTTGATCCACTTCCTGGTTTCCGATTGAGCTGAAATTTGGTATACACGTTTAGTTCGGATGACAATGCAATATTATGATGACATGGAGCTGATCTGATGATGGAATCGCGAGGTAGCCATAGGAACTCTGTAATTAAACGGCACAACCACGTCGAGTTTGGGCTCGTGTGAATCGTCTTGACGAGTTTTATTTATATAAGCATAGACCACCGCTATAAAAGCTTGTTATGAAAAAAAATTTTTTCATTGAAAACTTGTTTCTTACTATTTCCCCATACAATGCAACGCTCATTCATATCTTACGCAAGGAAGAGATTTTTTTTATGGTAGGCAAAAATCGTCCAATGACGATTCCCGCCCTTGGGCGGAGCTGGAAACGGTGTCAGACTCACAACCTACCCCGTACATCGCCATACATACCAGGGCCAGAGCCTTCCTTTCAGACACAAACCCTTGGCCCTAATTGGCTTCGACCCTTCTGCAGGGTCCCTACGGTTGCTGACAACTCCTTGAGGCGCGTGGAAACGTTGCGCGCCGTCGACGACTGGGCTAGGTCCAGACTAATACCAGACGGCCAGACGGCGAGGTACCCATTGCTCGCCGTCCGCAAGCCCGCGCCTACGGTAGCCGGAAGTCGGGATCGGAATCTCGGCAGCGTCTGGGGCGCAAACGCCGTTGCCTCATGCGGTCAGCCTCCTCCTTTACGCAACGGAAGGATTAGGTTTAAGCAACAATATCTTTTAAACGAATTGTCATAGAATCGAGTTTTTGGTATCATTATCTAGGTAAACTTATCATCCGTGAGTAACGCTTATAAAAAAGGGTAGTTCTCGAGGATGTTTTTGACCTAAAGTTGATGTTTCAGCATTTATTTCAATATGATACAGCAATCATTATAATAAATAATTTGTGTTATTTACAATAATTTTTTTTTACAATAATCGGGCATTAAATTCAAATTTTACATAAGTTGTTGTTAAGTATGGACGGTACCCAAAACTCAACCAAAATACAAAAATGGCTGCCATTCAGAGGGGGTTGGGTTTAGAACTCACATGTAGAATAGTTTTAGTGATAAAATAGAGCAAAGTATCACCCCCTAAAGTTTGTACAGTCCGAACCCGGACACATTGTATGTACCTACATACATTTATATTGATAATTTTGACTGGGCTGTTGGCCAAGTGGTTAGAATAGAATAGTATAGAAAAACATTTATTCAATTCAGACAGCACAACATTTATAAAACATACGATAGAAAATAACAACCAAAACTTAAATGGTACGCTGAGTGTGCCCGAATCGAAAGTGGACCTGACTGCTATGCCGGACGTTGTTGGTTTGATTCCCAACCAGGACAAATGATTATTGGATAAGCATGATCATTTGTTCTGTGTCTGGGTGTAATTTATATACATGTGTGTATGTATTTGGAAATACAGAAGTATGTTTATCAGTTGTCTGTACTCATAACACAAACTCTGCTTAACTTGGGACTAGACAGCGTTGTGTGATAGTTGTGGAATATATTATATTTAATTTTATATTTTGTTAGACTATGTTAATTTTATCTTTAAGCAAAAGATGATATATGTAAGAACAAAAAAAAACATCCACTTTTTGTATTCAATGTTTAATAAACGATTTGGCTTACAACCTGAATTAGTAATATTTTAGTTGTTTTGTTAGTATTTACTTGTATTATTCACTACATTTTGTCCACATCACAGTCTATCACCCTCACTGCTTGTCCCTATAAAGCTGGTAAAATCTGGCTTGATTGGTCACAATTATAGTGAAGAACATGATGAACCAAACAAAAAGGCGCCCAAAACAACCTTTAAGTATGCCAATGTTTCGTTCTACAGTATTTTATTTATTGTATGGAGATCATTATATTGTTACCTTGACGCATAACTTCTTCCAACAAAACAATCATACAGGAAAGATAAAGTGTCGTCTAAAACAATAAAAATAGGCAAAACGTTTCTGTATCTATAAAAGTAGCAAATTTAAAAAAATCTACGCAAGTCTCCTTCAACAATCAACTAACTTCAGTCTCGTCTGAATAACCCTCGTCTTGGGGGGTTATGGGGTTTTGAATTGAAACCCAGGTTGATCTTCACTTGAGGTCCAAACCCTGACCTCAAGTCACTTTATTCGTAGTAGGTACACTGCTAACACCACTTGTTACTACTACCGCACTGTTATACCACTACACTGTTACTTAGTTCACTGGTTTCGAAATTTGAATTTTGGATTAACGAACTGTTTTTTTTTTGAGTGGCCTCTCGCAGGTCAAACTATGAGGTTGTCGGCTGCTTAACCGGTCTTGCCTGTGGCGGCCTCGATACTAGGATCAAAGCCTCCAGCCAGGGCTTAATTACTTAAAAACTAAGCGACTACGCTAAGGGCACCCCAGGTGGGGTACGGGCCTCGGCTTAGGGCGTCGCTGGGGGAGGACAGCAAGGGACGGGCTGGATCGAGCATAAGATTATTTAAGGGATCTTTTAAAACTACGGCTCAGCGGCGCGGGCTGGCTCGAGCAAGGGTCGGGATTGACGAACTGTTCTCACATCACGACCTTAAGGTGCGTACGGATAGCGCGTTCCTGTGTTACGCGTAGTTGGGAAACACTGTCCACGCGTACATTGGATACGCGTACAGCTCCTGTACGGACCGCCGCGAACCTGTACGCGAGGTCAATCGATCCTGAGCGCTCTGCGAGCCCCAGTCATTCGCCATGACTCCGACAAACTTAGCGGTTGCGTGCACCACCACTGCTGCGGCGTTAGTCATTATTCAACACATTTTAAATAAAAAAAAGAGAAACAAACGGAAACCTAGATGGAGGATGAAAAAATTGTTTCGTGAAAGATTACAGTGTGGAAATAGGCTAATGGAAAGCTAATAATATTTTAATTATTGAAACTCGAAGAACACGCGTGTTTATTCATTTTGCCGTCCAAATATAGCGTAGCCGGCCGCGTGCGTCCTCTTTGACGCGCGACCAAAAACCGACTGACGGTGGCTCGCGCAGCGAGTTGGCTCGCGCGGTACGCGTACCCCAAGAGTGAACGCGTAGCTGCAGGTATGGACTAGGCGTTCCGGATACGCGTAAACTGAGTACGCGTACCAGGGTACGCGCAATCCGTACGCACCTTTATACTATCCGCTGCGAATCTTAACACCGCGATGTAGAAACTGTAGCTCAACTAACAACGCCATCTCTGGTGTATCAATATAACTAATACAAAATAATCTTGTTTGGCTAAACACGTCATTCCCGAAACTGAAGCTGCGACTGTAAGTCTCGAGTCTCGTAAATGACAAAAACTTGCCGAGACTCTCGATATTTTCGAGACCGAGACTCCCGGGATGCAAGCCCTAGTGCGTACGGAAGTGTCTTCCTAAACAACTCATACTGTTAAAACAACTCTGACATTATTCACATTTGTAAGGTTTCTCGCCAGTGTGTGTACGAACATGATTTATTAAATGATCTTCTCACTAAAGCAAACGTGACATTCGTCACATGTGTACCTACGCTTTATCGCCAGTGTGCGTACGAATGTGTTTTCTTAAATTACTCATAGAACTAAAACAACGCTGACACTTCTTCACATTTGTAAGGTTTCTCGCCAGTGTGCGTACGCATATGTCGTGTTAAACAGACCTTCTGACTAAAACAACGCTGACATACATCACATTTGTAAGGTTTTTCGGCAGTGTGCGTACGAATATGGTGTGTTAAATTGCCCTTATGACTAAAACAACGTTGACATTCTTCACATTTGTATGGTTTCTCGCCAGTGTGCGTACGCGTGTGTTGTGTTAAATTGCTCTTATGTGTAAAATAACTCTGACATACATCACATTTGTAAGGTTTTTCGGCAGTGTGCGTACGAATATGGTGTGTTAAATTGCTCTTATGACTAAAACAACGCTGACATTTTTCACATTTGTATGGTTTCTCGCCAGTGTGCGTACGCGTGTGACGTGTTAAACAGACCTTACGACTAAAACAACGCTGACATATATCACATTTGTAAGGTTTCTCGTCAGTGTGCGTACGAATATGGTGTGTTAAATTGCTCTTACGAATAAAACAACGCTGACATATATCACATTTGTAAGGTTTTTCGTCAGTGTGCGTACGAATATGGTGTGTTAAATTGCTCTTATGACTAAAACAACGCTGGCATTCTTCACATTTGTAAGGTTTCTCGCCAGTGTGCGTACGAATATGGTATGTTAAACTGTTCTTAGAACTAAAACAAAGCTGACATTCTTCACATTTGTAAGGTTTCTCGCCAGTATGTACACGAATATGTTTTATGAAATTGCTCTTGTCTTTACAACTGTACTGACAAATATCACACTTGTAAGATGCTCCACCAGTGCGTATACGAGTGTAATTTGTTAAATTACGTTTTTTAATATTATTTCGATAATTAGTGTCTAAAGTATTATCAATAACACTGATATTAACTCGAGGTTTAGCTTCAGATAGTGGTTTTATGAATGTCGGAATGAGTTTGGACGTACAATATGACTTGTTCTGGGCAACTCTTGTGACGGACTCTTCATTCTTCTTTTGATTTCCTGTGATTACATCTTCTGGGTTTTTTACTCGTTGGTGAAGGTTTTGTATCTTCACCACGGCCGACCCTGTGATTTTAAATATAGTTATCGCCAAATTAAAAACACAAAGAAATTAAAAAAAATCGTACGGTTCTCATTAAAGCAGCAGAGTTGTTCAAATATATTACTACTGATGACGTGTGACCAAACGACAAATGGACAGAGTGGGTATTGTTTGGTACACGGAGTGCATACAACAAGGATGCCAAAGCGTCTTTAGCCGAAATAGTTTACGACGAACCTCTAAGGCTCCCTGGTGAATTTTTCGCACCTATTAAGGTAGGAACGACCGACGTTACATACTTCACTGCGCACAAAACCTGACACCAACTCCAACATCTTGTCACGACAAGACCAGTAGTTTTGTTTAGAAGTATTTGCAGCCCACTGATCACGTGTTTCTTCGTGACGCATTACGTGGCTCCCTACAATCAGCGTACACAAGTCCTCACAAAGTTTTGCAAAGGGGAAACAAGGTTTCAATGGATCGCCTGAAGCCAGCATATATTTTGGCAGACAGCTGACCCTCAAAAAGTCACTATGTCGTCATATATGTTGTGTTTCTGGCCTGTTGGTCTAGTATTTAGTGGGCCTGACTGCTAAGCCGGAGGTCGTGGGTTCGATTCCCACCCAAGACAGATGTTTTTGATGAGCATGATCATTTGTTCTGTGACTGAGTGTTATTTATCTATAAAAGGTATATATTTAGAAATTTATAACTATGTTTACGGTCGTCTAGTACCCATAACACAAGCTTAGCTTAGCGTGGGACCAGTCGTTGTGTGATAGTTGTGCTATATTATTGTTATATGTTTATGTATCTCAGGTCCTGGGCCTTTGAGAGGCGTACGAGGGTACGAAGCCAACTCGCAGAGGATTTTTAAGACGCTTTTAATGGAACGTGGTGCTAACCGGTGAATATACCTGTACGCGCTATGCTAGTGCATCCAAGGACAACCCCCGGCTGATGAGAAACTATTGCGACATATAGAAAATTAAGATATAAGGCTACGGCTTTTGGAATCTTACGAGAACTGGTTACTAAGAACTATGTTAAGACTATGGCCCCTGCCTGAACAATGTTATTAAATTTCATCGATAAAAAGGCAGGGGGTGACTTGCACACTCAATAAATGGGCCTCCAAAAACGATCGCTACCACGAAGTGACGTAGCAACAAAAGGGCAACATATCCTGAGGTGCTTGAGGAGTGGAGAGGTATACCACGGCAAAGACAATCCCGGAAGTAAGGGCGAGATCCGTACCAGCACTTTAATAAATTATACATCCATTTCCCGAGCTCGTTTGCTCTTGGGAATTTCCACGCAAGCGGCCAATAAAAGCGAGAGAGAGGTGCGAGCTCTGTTCCTCGTCAATGTTCACTACGGCCGGCCAATACAAGCAAGTCGAAAATGAAGAACTAGAATTTTCACAGGAGATCGGGTCCGTGGGGTCGCTAAAGCCCAGCAGTTCGCCACAAAACTGCCCTGCGGCTTGTATCTCTCTTAGTCTGGCCCCTCAGCATAGGGACGTTACGGCAAAGCAAACGTTACCGTAACCGACCTAGGGTGTACTGGAGCGCGCACGCCCCACCACGACGTCAACGTAGAGATACGGCGATGGGGTTATTATTATAATTTTTTCCTTTATTTGGTTTCTTTACATATCTTCATTTAAATTTTTTAAAACACAAGGTGATATTTCTAAAACACTTTATAAAAAAAAAGCAGTAGTCCGCCGGTGTGGGAAGCGGGGTCCAAGGTACAGAAGGTTGGGCTCCAGAGACAGAAACCTCACAATACGAGCCGTGTCGAGGAGTATCGCCTTGGATCAAAGGCCTGATACAGAGGCCTTTGATCCAACCGCGCAACGACAGCTTCGACAGATGGTCGTCGAAGCTTTTGACTACAAGGCCATTGGCGGTCACGACAATCGGCACGATGATAGCCGAGTCCACGTTCCACATGTCGACATCCTCGTGAGCTAAGTCGAGACCATGTAGATGGATGGCACTAATGAAGGTTTCAGTTACCTTGAGTAGTTCCATCAGTCGTTACTTGACGGGGGCAATGAGTTTCAGATCATCCATAAAAAGGAGATGGGATTCTTCTCAATCGATAACCCAAGACTGATTCATTCAACAACGTGCTTAGAGGATTCAAAGCTAAGCAAAACCAGAGTGGACTCCGTCTGTCGCCCTGGAATATTCCCCGTCTAATCCATTTAAACTGATCGCCTCCGCCGGGACCCGGAAAACGAGGTAGGCCTAAGAGGCGTTGGATCGACGTCGTAAGGGACGACATGCGTGCTAATGGGCTTAAGGCAAGGGCCGCGAAAGTCCGAGCGAAGTGGAGGCGTCTAGGAAGGAAAGCGGACCCCGGGCACCGAGGTGAAAGCCAAGGTAGCAACCGGGACGGGCGCTAGGTTGATGATGATGAATCCATTACAGCTGATCGTCCCTGCAGATTGGTCGTCATCCTCGATAGCGAAGGACTGTGTTCCATTGCCCCACACATGACTCGAGGAAGGTGGTTAGACTTGCATCTATTTTGTACAACTCCAGCACCCTCATGAGCCATGTATGTAGCACAGAGTCATAGGCCTTCTTTTAATTAATCCAGCATGTCGACAAATCCTTGCGGGACCGACGCCTTATGGTCATGTCTATGAGGAGTAGCTCCTTAGTACCGCGAGACCCGTTTCTACATTCATTCTGAGAGGCAGACATAATTGAGTTGTTATCAACGTGTTGGTTAATTTATAGACCGTCGATAAGCTTGTCATCGGTCTATAATTCTTGGATTCCGCAGTACTACCTGTCTTGTGGAGCAGATGAGAAACTGAGGTAGCAACCCAGACTCTAAGGATGACTGGAATTGAGATGCCAAGAGCGCGTGTGAGCTGCTACACTACTTCAGCCAGAAGTTGTGCAGTCCGTCCGGCCCTGGAGATTTCCAATTCGGCAACGGACGAACTGCTCTGGCCACATCTAATGGGCTGATGAACACCTTTTCCATCTCTGGTGTAGCTGCACACACGCGCTCGACATCACGCATCCAGCCTCCCTCAGTGTGACAGACGGACACCGACCAAATGTTGCGCCAGAATGCATTTGTGGCGGCATCATCTGGGCGGGACGCGTCGATCGCACTTTGTTCAGGTCGCTCCTAAGCTCTGTACACCCACCTCTCATCGCTCCGGAACATGCGATTATCGATCGACCCGCCGCTTATACCGCCGAATACGACTGGCCAATGCACAAACTTTCTGCTTCAGGAAGTCGATGCACTCCGTGACACGGGACATGTATTCTCGGGTCACACACATGTATCATCAGTCGGCCTGTTCGCTCTCTCATGGACTCACTAATACTCACGTGTCTCTTGTTCTTCTTCCACTTCTTTTTTTATTTCCATTAAAGGCACATTATCTTCTGAATCTGACTCGGACTGTTTTGCTGGTACATCTTCTGCGACTGAAAAGCTACTGTATACATTTTCCAGTTCTAGCTCTGCAAATAAGCAACAAGGAAGAGATGATTGTTTGGAAATGTAGCAGGATAACTGGGGAAACTGACTAGTATGTAAGTACTAGCTTTTGCTTCTTTCGTCCGCGTGGTATTGGGGTTTCCGGGATAAAAAGTAGCCTATGTCCTATTCCGGAGTGTATCCTATGCCTGTGCCAAATTTCATCCAGATCCGTCCAGCTGTTTTGGCGTGATTGAGTACAAACATCTAAACATCGTAACTTTCGCATTTATAATATTAGTAAGGTTAGTAAGATAAATATTCAATGCAATGTCAAGTGTATGCATTGAAACGCGCCGCTGCCACTCGGCTGCTGCTGACTTCGAGTTCTTTAAACCTCCTGAATTATTTGGATCTAGTCACGAAGGTAGCAGCGCGGGGAGCAGAGCTTGAGCGGCGCGCGCCATTTACAATGATTGGCATTTAATTTTTTACTTTCTAACGACATATGTATGTGAAGGAGCAAATTATGTCGCCGATTTTTGGTAGTAGGTAGGTACACCAATTTGGAATATTCTGCTATAGTCATACAAGTTCCCGGGACATTGTCTCGGTTCACCATAATTCCGATGAAGGATGTCTTTTTAACCGGTTGTCAATTTGATGGTATTTTTTTTTAAGTAGTAGTAAGTAACAAATTTTGAATATTTGCAAAATATTTATGTCAAATAAGTTTTGTAACAAAACACTTTACAACCACCCGCACAACTACTTTCGCAACTCGATACTAGATGGCGTTGTACAAATACGTCACTATTCTGAATCGCGGTGTTAAGATTCTCCGCGAGTCAATGACCTCCGCCGTAGTTTTAAGTTTTTTATGACTAACCTAGTGTCGCAACCGTGGGTTACATCCCGTGAGGAATAGCTTTTCGGGACTTCACTAGCTTAGTTTTGCCAAGAGTATATTTTTTGGATTAGAGGACTTTCTGCCGCCTTCGTCATATTAAAAAGGATCGGAGCAGAAGTCTTATTTATTTTTTTATACAAATAACTGTAGAATCTTGTCGTCGACAATAAACGTCGTGACACTTCAACCTGCGTATCATTTCGTCGGCACCTGGTTCAGCACATCCCTTACAGTTTACCTATAAATTAAGTTTCTTTACAGCAATTCAAATTTTTATTTTCAACTTTTTGTGTAGGAACTTTTTTTGAAGGCGGTTTTTTTTTGTAATTTTTTTTTTGTGGCCTTGCGCGGCTGTAGGGATTTACATCTTTTCGCCAAAACACATTTTTGACATTTCTTGATACAACACTGCGCCGCTCTAGCGCCGCGCGAACTGCCCGCTGGCTTCTAATGACGAATCCCGCCCTTGGGCGGAGCGGGAAACAGTGTCAGACTCGTACTGACTAAACTAAACACTCCATTCCTTCTTAGCCTTCATACCAGGGTCAGACCTTCCTTTCAGAAACCGGACAGATGGTAAGTAATTTCTTTTCTATCTTTACTAAATGTGTAATTACAGGTCACTACTTCTTAGAACTTGCAGTTTGCTCCACCACAACCCTTGTGGCCTGTCGCGACTGAGATGTCCAGTGAGCTGGAGTCACGGCAGACCACAAGGAGACGGCAGGACCAACTGGACACAGAGACAGTTCTCAAGGCAACTATTTTAAGTAATTTTGTTGCTCAGTTTGTGGGGCTTGCGGCGGACATGATCTGTCCAGCCCCTTCAACCTTTTGTAGTATCCTGGTTTTGGAGCGCATATAATGTTTCACAAAACAACATAAATTTTCAGATATCATCTACTAGCTTCTCCCCACAGCTTCACCCCTGTGACCTACTTTGGTGACTATTACAGCAAGATTTCAACTAATGTTATCAGCAAATGATCCATAGTTAGTTATTTTTTATAAATATACTAGCGACCCGCCCCAGCTTCGCAAGGGTACTGATATTGAATACATTATGCATGTTTATTTCTAATATTATAAATGCGAAAGTTACGATGTTTGGATGTTTGTTACTCAATCACACCAAAACAGCTGGACAGATCTGGATGAAATTTGGCACAGGCATAAGATACACTTCGGAATAGGACACATGCTACTTTTTATCCCGGAAACCCCAATCCCAATACCACGCGGGCGAAGCCGCGGGCAAAAGCTAGTTATACAAATAAACCTTCCTCTTGAATCACTCTATCTGTTTAAAAAAACCGCATTAAAATCCGTTTTATAGTTTAAAAGATCTAAGCATACATAGGAACAGCAGTAAGCAACTTTGTTTTATACTATGTAATGATGAATAATGCAAACTACTTTACCTCACTAGGTATTGGTACGGACAGATTTAAATTTCCAGTTCTCAAAAACATACCATAACTTTGATGTTCCTCCTCCGGCTCAATGACATCATCTAGTCTCTCACACACATCTGGTAACTCTTCTTTGATAGGATCACATTCTGCTTGACATGCATCATCAGATTCTATGCTAACATGCTCCATGGGTGATATAGTCAACTCATTGAAACACCCAAAGTGGTCTTGGTTTATAGGAGAATTTAGCTGGAAGAAGATAATATAAGTATGAGATAATTGCATTATACTGCATTGTATATCAAGCCACATTCAGACCTCAGGAAAAATTAAGTTGTTGTTCCTGCGTCTCATCTATACAGGGTGGATAAAAGAGATGCGCGCGCAGGCACTGGTGTGAAAATGTTTTTGAGAAAATTGCATGTCTTTATCTTCTGACACTAATTTTTTTCATAGTAACTAACTATTCCTAACACAAAGGTTAGGTACCTGCCCTTATTGTTCCTACTCAAAAATCCACCCTGGAGGTAAACCTCACCTCATAATCCTCATTCATCATCTGAGTGAGCCGCTCTTCAGCTTCCAGACATTTTCTCTGCAGTTGGCAGCATTGCTTTAGTTTAGTGCAGCAGATGAAACAAGCGAGCATCGGTCTACTGTCTCCAGTTACAAACTGCAACAAAACTTGTCTTCAACTATTTTTATACTTTAATTTCTACTTTAAACCAATTACATTATAATATAATAATTACATAGTATGTATTCTTGGGGTGAAGCCGTGGGGAGTCACCCACGGCTTCACCCCTGTGACCTACTTCGGTGACTATTACAGCAGGAACGCAACTAAACTACTACTAACTAGAATAAATTCTTTGAAGATGACTCCCGGATGTAAATGTCGAACTTTATAATAATACTTTGCCTAAAATTGCACATCCTTTTAATTTATAAACATAATTTATATATAGTGCTTTTGTGTACAGTCTCATTGGATCTCTCCGAAGGGATAAACAATCTTTGCTCAAAAGTAGTTCCTTTATTTTTCTTCTTTCATGTGTTAATAATAAACTTCTCATCAAAAAAATCGAAACACTTCCGTTTTCATTGTTTCTGTCCGAATTTAACACAAAAAAGAATTCATACGATGAAAAAAAATACATATATTATAGCTGGCAGTTTGGCCATTACAGTAATAAGCGAAAATTCTAAATTCAAAATTAGAATTTCATTTGTTTATCTTATAAACGAAATGAATCACTGTTTTGAGACAAATGTGTGTTTAGGGTTGGAGTACATTTAGCGTTTAAAAACTAAAAATTGGCGCCTATCCTTAAACTTTTTGTTTTTTATTTCAATACTGTGACTTTGGGACGTCTGAAAAAAGGTTTTTTTTCTAAAACGTATGGATACTTCGCCCACAGAAGCCGCCCAAGTTGTGGCATTGCTGGATTCTGGCCTTAGTCAGCGTGTTGTGGCTGCAAGACTGCATCTAAGCCTGTCATCTGTTCATAGAGTCTATAAACGTTATCGGGAGACTGGTTTGTTCACGCGCCGTTCAGGATCTGGCAGGAATCGGGTCACTTCTGAGCGAGATGATCGATTTATTGTAACAACTTCTTTAAGAAATCGACGCCTTAACGCTTTTCAACTGCAGCAGCGGCTTCGTGTTGTACGAAGGGTGGCTGTAAGTGACTCTACAATTAGAAGAAGGTTGAAGGATCGTGGACTGGTACCGCATAAGCCAGCAAATGGGCCGAAATTAACTGCAGACCATCGAAGAGCGCGCCTTAACTTTGCACGTGAGCACCTAAATTGGTCATACCTACAGTGGAGCAAAGTTCTCTTTTCTGATGAGTGTAAAATTATGCTGTATGGTAACGACGGAAGGAACAAGGTCTACAGAAGAGACGGAGAACGCTATGCACAATGCTGCATTGAAGAAAAGGTCAGCTATGGTGGCGGTTCGTGGACGGTTTGGGGAGGAATCAGCGCCGACGGTAAGACAGAGCTTGCTTTCGTGTCTGGGCCACGTCTGCCTGCACTAAACTGTCATCGGTACGTCGAAGAGTGTCTCGAGCCTCATGTGATGCCCTATGCACATTTTATTGGCAACGGCTTCATATTCATGCACGACAATGCTAGGGCTCACACCGCGGGCGTCGTACGAGATTATCTTAACGAAGTCGATATCTCTATTATGGAATGGCCAGCAAGAAGCCCGGACATGAATCCCATTGAACATCTATGGGATGAATTAAAGAGACGAATTCGAGCAAGAGATCCTGCCCCAGAAACACTTAGCCAGCTGCAAGATGCAATCCAAGAGGAATGGGACAATATACCACAGCATGTGATCGTGACTCTCATCCGATCGATGAAGAACCGTATGGAAGCAGTAATTAGAGCTCGGGGAGGGAATACAAGTTATTAAATAAACGTTTTTTAGCTTTTTTTTTCATTTACGTGTGTTGTTTTATCCATTTCCTTTATACTCCATACGGAATAAAAATGACTCATTTAACAAAATACGAAACCTATGAAAAATTCATTTAAATTTAGAACATTAACATTAAGATTTGATAAGCTCATATTACTCACTATTAAACGACATTTAACATTTATTCCTAAATGTACACATTTTTCTGATAATCCTGACAAAACGTAAACTTGCAAGGTGTTTCGATTTTTTTGATGAGAAGTGTATAATTACTAGTTTAATATAGATTTAATATGTGTAATATTTGAGATATTACCTATGTTTACCTTTTCTGTAGGTTCCAGTGAGGTTTTTGGATCAGCCTACGATAGTTATATAATTTTATATAGTCACCTAATGGCGGAAGCTTGTTGTTAGCAATTTTGAAATATATTAAGTTATTATTATTATCATTAGTCTGTAAGCTTTCCTAAGAATAAATAAATAAATGACATTTATTTTACTTTGTGTATGTGTATATTCTTAGTAGTATATTTACATTCAATATTATATCATTGCCTATTTATACTAAATTTCCTTTTCAGTTACACACAAAGTCTACTATTCTATTTTTCTAATTCTCCTTACGCAGGTATGCTAGAGGATATTTCTTTAGAAATAAGCATCACCGCTGTACCTATTTTTCTGTATTCTTCTTATTTTCCATTGTGTGTACATGAATTATTAAAAAAATAAATAATTATATTCCACAACTACTTACATACAACACTGTCTAGTCCCATTATAAGCAGGGCTCGTGTTAAGAGAACTACACACACAGATATTTTACAGATAAATTACACCCACACACAGAACTAATGATCATGCTCATCACACAAACATTTGTTCGGGATGGGAATCAAACCCACAACCTCTAGCATAGCCGTCAGGGTCCACTAACTATCAGTCCAGTCAAATATTCAAAATACCTATTTGAATCTGAAAATCTGAATCTCTCAAAAATCTGAATGTAGTACACAAATACATTGTGATAGTTGCAAGGGAACGATGCTCTTCAGGACAACAGCTAGTGGTTAGCTTTGCTTACTGTGCACCTCTACTCACAGAGAGAGTGTTGATTCTTACTCGAGGTAAATACGAGAATGTTATCTTAATAATATAAGTCCAGGATAAAACTTACCGGATTATCAGTCAGCCTCTCATACAGCGCATGCAAGTCTTTGTTTATCACTACATACATGCGAACGTTCTCCGCTAAACACAGCCTACACATTGGCAGCTTTTCCATTTTTACTAATTATGTATGTATAAAGTTATTTATTTCAATTTAAAATTATTATAGTATTATTTCTTTGAATAAACAAGCCTCACAGTATGTCCACAGAAAAGTGTGTCAAAAACAAATATGTCAAATTCAAACGACATGCCTGACAGATAAGTAATTAAGTAGTGATGGCAACATGAAACCAAAGAAACAATTTGTAAAATCTATATAGGCTAAATCTCGATGGTGTATGAATTGAAAACTCGATTTGAAATCGAGATTCGATTTTTAAGATTTTTTCCTATGGGATCGTCATCATAATCATAACTTCAGCCAAAAAACGCATTCAAATATATTATTACTTAAAAACCTTCAAATCCCTTAGTATTTTCCTTAAGTTATTATTAGACTGTCGCATGACAGATTGCAACTTGCGGCTTAATACTTTGGAAGATTTTCGTATCTCCATTGAAAGGCAGCACTGTGGGGTCTGCGCGTAACCATAGAAACAACGACCATTTTATATCAACTTATTTGCCTCGAATTATATCCACTTGTCATTTAACACACGTTCAGTATAGGATTTTCTGCACGGCGCTTTATAGAAGTATCAATACCAAACCACCAATCAACAAATCGATCTTTAAGCAATCGATTTCTTAGAACTCATTAAATTACTGAATCGATTCGACTTCAATTCGAATCGTTTCCCCATTAATCTTCAAAAAAAGAAACGCAAACATCCCTACTTGCCTGAAGTGTTATTATTTTTTCTTTAAGTTTTAGTCTTGGATACTTAGTTCTTTGAGCTTCTCTTTGTAATCAGATAAACTTACTTCAATTGCTATTAGAATGCTGATGTATCACATTTAATGTGTTTGCTCTATTTGAAAGCAAGTGTACCGAGTTGGGCTTCTCGATTACCTTTGCTTGGGTAAAGTTCTCAGGTTCATTTTGTGGAGATCGCGCCTGTTCGAATATTTCTCCATATTGTCCGGTTGCGCTGACGTTTGATAAACAAAGCTACATCTATTTTACATCATAATATCCACAACACGAATCAATATGCAATAATTCTAGTTAGCTTGAAATAATCGAGCCTAAAACTAGGACGTATCTATTACACTATAATTGTTTAGCTGAAATTGAAAACAAAGTAGGTATAGGATGAGTCCATCGGCCGCGGCAGACCGCCGGAGTGTGAAGGTGCGTACGGATTGCGCGTACCCTGGTACGCGTACTCAGTTTACGCGTATCCGGAACGCATAGTCCATACCTGCAGCTACGCGTTCACTCTTGGGGTACGCGTACCGCGCGAGCCAACTCGCAGCGCGAGCCACCGTCAGTCGGTTTTTGGTCGCGCGTTGTCGTCAATTACGCATATTGGTGACGAATATCTAAACCTAAAATACCTGGTCTTGATTAGCCTGGGTAAGTGGGTAGGATATGATTGTAATCTAACTACCGCTGTATAAATACGTAAACTGATTGTCAATAAATAACCGTTACTTATTTATCATCGCAATGATATCTGGGGGATTACCCCCAATGTGGCCTCCAACCTCCCCTTATAGCCACCCCGAACCTCACATGAGAACACTGGTCTAATTTGGTATCACTGCTAAATCTAATCACTGTTAAAACTGTATACACACGCTGAGATCATTGAAAAGTAATATACACTGAATATTATACAGACAATTGCAATAGGTACACACATGCACAGCTGAATAAATAATCCACTCACCGAGATACTGCTCGCTCCGACCCTCAGGTCCAAAGTGAGTCAGGTAAGCGCGTGCGCTATCCAACATGGCGCGCTATCCCCTCTCCTCGTCCGTTACGTCACATTTTTACCAAATATATATTATTTATGGATTACCCGCATAGACTATATCATGACTTCGCATTCGCGACACTCCCGCACAAGGAAAGATAAAGATAAAGTATTGTTTGTTTTATTAATGATTGTTACTGGTTATAACCGAGTTCTAATTACCAGGAATAACTACACATCACCTGCTCTAATGAGTCATCTGCTGGTGTCTGGTACTGACTGAACTATTAACTGGTGTACTGATAGAAGAGACATCGTTTTGAACACTTCGTAACTTCGTTTTTCAACTCTTTTGTTAAATATACTTTCTTTGCTTAGTTTGAAACTGACTGACTGTTTGACTGACTGTTTGACTGACTGTTTGACTGACTGTTTGACTGACTGTTTGACTGAATGTTTGACTGACTGTTTGACTGACTGTTTGACTGACTGTTTGACTGACTGTTTGACTGACTGTTTGACTGAATGTTTGACTGACTGTTTGACTGACTGTTTGACTGACTGTTTGACTGACTGTTTTACTGACTGTTTGACTGAATGTTTGACTGACTGTTTGACTGACTGTTTGACTGACTGTTTGACTGACTGTTTTACTGACTGTTTGACTGACTGTTTGACTGACTGTTTGACTGACTGTTTGACTGAATGTTTGACTGACTGTTTGACTGACTGTTTGACTGACTGTTTGACTGACTGTTTTACTGACTGTTTGACTGACTTCTGAACTTAAAACAACTGACTTTTGAACTGAAACAACTGACTTCTGCACTGAAACAATTGACTTCTGAACTGAAACGAATGTCTTCTGAACTGAAACGAATGTCTTCTGAACTGAAACGAATGTCTTCTGAACTGAAACGAATGTCTTCTGAAACGAATGTCTTCTGAAACGAATGTCTTCTGAAACGAATGTCTTCTGAAACGAATGTCTTCTGAAACGAATGTCTTCTGAAACGAATGTCTTCTGAAACGAATGTCTTCTGAAACGAATGTCTTCTGAAACGAATGTCTTCTGAAACGAATGTCTTCTGAAACGAATGTCTTCTGAAACGAATGTCTTCTGAAACGAATGTCTTCTGAAACGAATGTCTTCTGAAACGAATGTCTTCTGAAACGAATGTCTTCTGAAACGAATGTCTTCTGAAACGAATGTCTTCTGAAACGAATGTCTTCTGAAACGAATGTCTTCTGAAACGAATGTCTTCTGAAACGAATGTCTTCTGAAACGAATGTCTTCTGAAACGAATGTCTTCTGAAACGAATGTCTTCTGAAACGAATATCTTCTGAAACGAATGTCTTCTGAAACGAATGTCTTCTGAAGCGAATGTCTTCTGAAGCGAATGTCTTCTGAAACGAATGTCTTCTGAAGCGAATGTCTTCTGAAACGAATGTCTTCTGAAACGACTGTAAGGCGCGACAATCTCTAGTTATGATAGACTGAGTTGACTTTGATCTGCCCAACTGGTGTGCAAACCATCCGATGTGTATTACAATACTTATAACTAAATTTGAACTGTATATGCTGGACTTAAACTAGTAATATCTCTAAAGTGTTTATACTGATAAAGTTTTACCGCAGTCAGTGACTTGGTATTATTTAAAGCCACAAGTTATTTCATTACTCTACATAACTGGCTATAGTTTACAAAACGTCTGTCTATAGTTCTTTCATTATGTTTGACTAAGCCTATATGTCGATTATAAATTCTTCCGAACTACGTAGTAGGATAAAAACCACATCTAATTCTGATTGCAAATAATCAAAAATTATTTTTACTGTTAAGTCTTTGCCGACCTCCACATTCTATTGCTCATTATTATTTGAATGCTACTTGTTCATGTAAATAGGTTCACACAACGTTTCTCTTTACAATACTTATCTACAAGCAGTGAACCAAAGTACGAGGAATTCTGGCTTGTGAAGACAGGGTAAACTAGTTAACTATTTCTGCGTCAGACATGATGATGGTGTGTAAACTCTGAAAGTTTGGAACATTTTTACTAATGAATAACTTAGTTGTAAGCTCTTTAATTACTTTCTAGTCTTTAGTAGTCTTGATAGGTTCGTTGTGATAAATAACCTCAACTTATTTAAATATGTCTTGCTTTACACTCTTTTTTAATCATCTATTGGTTAAGAGTCTCTAGACCTGGTCTGTTATCATCTAAAGTGGTGTATTCGAAAGACCCTCCCCATCAAAAGAGATTTGAGTGTCTATTATTATGAACCACTGATTTGAGTAACTCGTTAAAAAGTCAGTTCCTATGGGCCATCAATTATAAAAGTCTACCTGTAATTTATCTGATTTAACTAGTTTATAACTATAACATTTATGCGTTGATTTTTAATCATTAAATGTTAATATGCCTTCTGTCAACTATTCTAAAACTTAGAATCTGTAGGTCATTTTGGTTCTTTAACGAAAATTCAAATAACCAAACTGGCAATATTATTTTACTCACTAGGTGCTGCATAAATATGTATAGACAAATCTATACAACAATGTAGTTCGTACTGAATTTGCACCATAACTTGGCTTTTATTTAGATGTTCCGCTAAATAACAATTAACTTGAATATTCTTTGGCACCGACATATTTATTTGTACCGACATCTATGACCTACGGGACTCGTACATCGCGCAATTAATTCTCTAGGTGATTTGAATTTAAACTATGGCCCCGAAATCATCAACTGGGCAGTTGGCCGGATTAGACACCACTTCAGTCTGGTCTGAAGATTTTTCCTAAGGGTCCCCCTTTAAACTGAGCCATGTGGGATTAATACCGTTTCGCATATCCCTAAATATTCTCTAGACCCTAGTTTGAAGTCATTTTTTCTGTTCTATAAGTAGACTATCATACAATTTGACATCTCATTTAACCTTTTCCAAAGTTAAAAAAATGGTTTTACTGAAAAACTGAAACAACAAGACCATGCGGAATATAAATTGAAACAATTATTAAATTGATGAATTATACCTGATTCTGTAAGATTTCAAATATGACTGATCTTATTGTGTGTTCCATTTTAAAAGCCTTCCGAACTCTTATGTGTTCACGGTCTTCTACTCTAAATATGTATTGCCTTTGAATTCCATTATGCTAATTCATAACCAACCTATTAACTGATTCAAAATATTTTGTTAATTGATATCATAATTATCTGATTATTGCATTCAGAATAAACGGACTTGATATGCTTTCGAATGGGATACCCAGAATCGTGCGTGCACCACATTGTCCGAATGTGCCATACTGTTTACACCTTTTAACTAAAGACATCGTGTTACGTCCGTATCTAAATCTTTTAAACTTATCTGTAGACCTTTCTCGACATTTGCAACTGTTGCTATATCTGGTTTTCTCTAAACTTAATTAGCAATCCTATAAGATCTATATAAACGTTCCATCGCTAGTATTTTTTATTTAGAAACACGTGATACCTGCTGATCTTAGGTCCCGTAACTGCTTATAAGTTACCTGAATTTAGTATGAGACTGAATTTGTTTAATATCATGTCACTGGTCAGAACTATCAATGCTTACTAATCCTTCAAGATCATAACCAATCAACTGGATTAACTGAGAACTGGGTGTCCGACATCTTATAAGATGATTTGAACGAGTGACAAAAATTATTTCTGATTAAATTAATCTATTTTGTTGCGACAAGACCCTTTATCAGCTATCACTGGATTTGAATTTTGATTTTGTCTGATATGTTTTTATACTCTGGAATAATACGAGGTGCTTCGCTTATTTGCATAAGACAAGTAAATCCCTTTCGAGTTGTTATACTAATTTGTAGGTTCTATAGAACTCTCAATAAGATGTAGTTATTTGTTGTATATGTAAATATGGATAAATACATTTGGTTCAATAATCGATAGTTAAGTAACTTAGTAGGTACTTAACATATTCCTTTATATGTAATATACTATAGGCGCTGGTTACCACTATCGAACAACACTGTACATGTGTCTTTAGTTTCTAAATTTTCTATAATTACTAGAGCCGTCTGCAACAGCATAGTACTAATTTTGAATTGTTATTATGCTACAGAATCAGTTGATACGGACTTCACTGGTTCTATTAGCTTATTTTAACATAATATTCAATTTGTAATTACTGAATTTATCACCGAGTCGCTGATTCCAACACGGCAATTGATAATCCTACGGCCTTCATTGTTCGATTACTCGTAACAACTGTTCCTTAAATGAGCCTTTCTTTACTTTGAGATGAACAGACTACACATTATGAAAATGATTCTGCTTATAGAAAGAATACGCCTGAATAAGCCAGTCATAAGACTGGATTCCCTTTTGGTTTCATTGTATTTGACATTGCTGGTTATTGTTTATTATGCTGTCTAATCTTCGTACCTATACTATTCCTCTGTTTGATGTAAATTTACGCTTTCTATTGTCATTAGTTTCTTACGCTCTAACGTAACATGTACTGATCCTACTGTATCACTATCAGACACCTATGTGACTTCTATGACTTTCTGTTACGCTGTATTTACATTGCTCTGAATTGGCGGTACGGCGGGCGCCTTCGTTGCGCAACCTACTGTTGCATTTTATTTATAGTTACGATTTACTAATTTATTACAGTACTGGTAAATACTCTCTTCGAAAACGGATATAAAAACGGTTATCTTATTTCTGTGAACTTTCCGTCTTTGTTGACAACACACTACACAAAAAACATATCTCAAGTGTAAGGGCAAACAGCTCGTACAAATAGACTCATCTTCATCTGTTACATTCATACTTAATTCGTAAATAGGGTACTCAGGGAACTCTAAGATGATTGTAATTTACGCCACCCGCCAAAATCTTCAAACTAAGATCTCTTGCTTGAACGTGCTACTATCTGATCTGACTAAAATTCTACCGATTTGATTCTATAAAGTGCTTCATAATGAGCATCATACTGATACTAGGCTTGCCTTAGCATTTCTTTAGTCCAGCCCATCAATTGCCGGTTTTGCCTCTCTCAAAACAAATTGAAGTTCAAACAGTTACCGACATCGTTAATAATTTTCTTAACGTTCGCTAAAAAATGATCTCAAAACTGGCCTCGCTTTAGAGCATCACTAAAAAACTAGTATGACTTTATTTCTAGTAACTTACTGATTGCGGTTGTATTACTACGCAAGTAAACAAGTGTGATGTTTCGATTACTCTGTTTAATATTCACATCTGTTTCTGTTAATAATTCTGCGGCTTAAATCCGAGTGGTAGTATACTAACTTATTTCCTCAACGTTATTTTCCTTTTCCAATAAACAAAAAAATATATAAATTTTCCAATGCCTCATTTATTATCCACATTACCTACTTCAAATCGAGTTTCTTACGATTATTCTATTAGATTACGCCCAGCAGGGCTACTTATCTCCCCCCCTTTTTTTAGACTGATAGTCGTATTGACCGCTCAATATCTGATTGAAATAAGGCATCTGATTTCTAATTGTTCAATTGGGGGGATTCGTAAATAATATTTAAACAAGGTTTTCATTATGAATATGTACCAGCTAACTAATATCAAAGTCATGGATCGTTCTCGTAGTGAATGAATATCTCGAAACTGGTATCTTTCTAAAACATTATAAATCGGCCAATATCCCAACAAACTGGGCACATCAAGCAAAGATGTACATCAAATCAATCGATTGTCAGTTTATGTTCAATGAAAAACTATTAACCTTCAAGCGGGCGCGCGACTATTTGTAACGGCAGCGGTCGCGCGTAACCTAAAGGACCGCCGGTGTATTTTATGAATTTAGAAAATTGTTTTATTAATAATAAATAATCACATACATCAGACATAATCTATTTTTCAAATGAAAAATAATTTGTTTAAAATTGAAAACATAATTTTAAAGTTACACCACTTTTTTGGATTAGGTATCAATTTTGCTCGGTATAACAAGAGTTTTATAGTGAGTCTTACTTATATGTCCAATCAGTTTTTTTTTACACATATTATATTACAAGAGACCAAATAATAAACTTCATAGAGACTCAGCTATTTTGGTTAAATTTTCTTCAGAATCAGCCTTCTCTGCCATGTAAAAATATGAGGCAGGCGCGTGTAGTCTTTTCGACGTCTGCGCCGCGACCTGAACATACACATTCTGCGTCTCTCAGGAGGAGTGGACAAAGAAGAAATGGAGTTATTTTGGTCCGTAGTGAACTAATGACAAGCTACTAGAAATGATACGTACTTCCGACAAGCAATTTTGAAAATACGATCGTAAATATAACGAGTGCGGTCGATTCGACGCCGCGCGCCCGCTTGAAGGTTAAACTAACTCTAGAATAATTTTGATTATTTCACTTAAGTCTATTTACTACGTAAGAACATTCTCTTGACTACTAATATTTCCCAACAAACGTATGATATAATTAACTAATGAGCCTTTACTAATATTGCTGGTCACTGTATCACGATTTACGCTTCAAATTTTTGTTGTAGTCGCGCATCACTGAATACTAATTATTTCTCGGAATTGACTTGACGCAGGGTAGGCCGGTATCACAGTGCAGACTGTGTCACCTGACCTCCGGCAAACTCCGGTAAATGTGAGTAATGTGGGCCCTCACTCATGGCCTCGCACCTAAAAGGGCCTCGAGCAAACCCTTGCTTCTTTAAGAACTGTGGTTTTGTTTTGATAATAATTACTGTTTTGACTACTTTTGTCCTTTACGACTCGCCGATGGTACGCAACGGAATAGAACTTTTTGACACTCAAAGTTGCAACAATGGCTGTCACGTTTCCGAATTTATAAACAAGAGCCTCGCGAATGAGCCTTCGCTTAAATCTGAACTAGTCCACGCTACGCTTCTGAATAAATTCTAATTTAAATTTCTAATAAACTCTATTACGAATCTTACTCTAAAACACGACATTCCAGTCCAACATCATTTTAAAGTGATTTAGCTCAAACCCATAGTGTACATATGTAAGAAAACTGTCATAAACTTATTATATACAGAACTAAATTACTCACAACAGCTTGGGACATCATGGCATTGTTTTATTGCAAATGATTTTATGAAAATATTATTCCGTTCTATTTTTGATTTATTTGATGAGTATAGCCACTATTCGAACACTTTTATGAATCTGACTGACCTAGTTTTTTGAAGTATATGACACAATTTCGATCTACCCGCAATGATTTTATAAATACTGGACGAAGAATATTTAAACCTTCGACTAAATGAGAACGGCGGATAACTACACAAATTAACGTTATCCCAGCATCTCCACCATGTCGTCAATTACGCATATTGGTGACGAATATCTAAACCTAAAATACCTGGTCTTGATTAGCCTGGGTAAGTGGGTAGGATATGATTGTAATCTAACTACCGCTGTATAAATACGTAAACTGATTGTCAATAAATAACCGTTACTTATTTATCATCGCAATGATATCTGGGGGATTACCCCCAATGTGGCCTCCAACCTCCCCTTATAGCCACCCCGAACCTCACATGAGAACACTGGTCTAATTTGGTATCACTGCTAAATCTAATCACTGTTAAAACTGTATACACACGCTGAGATCATTGAAAAGTAATATACACTGAATATTATACAGACAATTGCAATAGGTACACACATGCACAGCTGAATAAATAATCCACTCACCGAGATACTGCTCGCTCCGACCCTCAGGTCCAAAGTGAGTCAGGTAAGCGCGTGCGCTATCCAACATGGCGCGCTATCCCCTCTCCTCGTCCGTTACGTCACATTTTTACCAAATATATATTATTTATGGATTACCCGCATAGACTATATCATGACTTCGCATTCGCGACACGCGTCAAAGAGAACGCACGTGGCCGGCTACGCTATATTTGGACGGCAAAATGAATAAACACGCGTGTTCTTCGAGTTTCAATAATGAAAATATTATTAGATTGATTCAACTTTATGAATTTCACCGGGTCTTGTGGGATAGCACACTAACTGATTATCGAAATAACGATTTACGCCAAGATGCATGGAAGGCAATTTCAAATGAACTGAACATTCCAATAGGTGAATTAAAAAAAAAGATGACAACTTTATTAGCAACTAATAGAAAAGAAAGGAGCAACAATTTTTTCATCCACCATCTAGGTTTCCGTTTGTTTCTCTTTTTTTTATTTAAAATGTGTTGAATAATGACTAACGCCGCAGCAGTGGTGGTGCACGCAACCGCTAAGTTTGTCGGAGTCATGGCGAATGACTGGGGCTCGCGGAGCCCTCTGGATCGATTGACCTCGCGTACAGGTTCGCGGCGGTCCGTACAGGAGCTGTACGCGTATCCAATGTACGCGTGGACAGTGTTTCCCAACTACGCGTAACACAGGAACGCGCTATCCGTACGCACCTTGACAGTGTGATGAGAGTTGAGACTCAGCGCGTCAGATTTCTTTCGGACGGGACGTCAGAACGGTCAAGGTAAATGCAATTCACAGTTTTTATTGCTGTTAAAATCTGTTATTGGCATTGTTTTTTTAATCCTTTATTTTTGTACAATTGCGAACTTCTCTCCCTCACGTGGAAGATCCTAATAGTATAGTAGAATAACGTTAAGTCTGCGCGCGGCGAAAAAAGAAACTAATCATTTGCCGTCATCTTGACATTTATGTCAGTTGTCAAGAGAATGGTTTTTTTTTTTTTTTTTTATGGTAGGTGAAAATCATCCAATGACGAAACCCGCTCTTGGGTGGAGCGGGAGACTAGTGTCAAACTCTTACTGACTAAAAAACCTACCCCGTACCTTCCTTGCCCTATTCCTGGAGTCGAGGTAACAGTTTCCCACCACCCTCTAGACTCCGGGAGGCTTCGACCCTGAAGGGCCCCTGCAGTTTGCTGACAACTCCTTGAGGCGCGCGGGAACGGTGCGCGCCGTTGACGACTAGGAGTCAAGAGAATGGTTTGTTCTGTTTTTAATCGTTTCCAAAGTAAACTAATCGTCATCATTATACAGAAAGTGATTAAAAGTGTTGGCAAGGATATTATCTTGAAAGGCAAACGTGCTTGTTAAGAAAAATTATAAAATATCGTGCCTACGATCCTCTTTTCCAAAGTTGGATTTTTGTCAAATATTTTTTTCGGGTGACCTATGTCAAATATTTTTACCAGTTCCAACAACAATGCGCACATGAGCAAATTATGTGTAGTGACAATAACCACAAGACAAGGACTGGTAAACATTAATCTACTCGAGTTTCATCTGACGAATACTTACTTCTTTTGTATTGACATCGTAGGTATTTGTCCCATACTCATTACAATAACACGCCATAAACCTTTTTTCTTCCTATTTCCCCATACAATGCAACGCTCATTCATATCTCACGCAAGGAAGAGATTTTTTTTTTATGGTAGGCAAAAATCATCCAATGACGATTCCCGCCCTTGGGCGGAGCTGGAAACGGTGTCAGACTCACAACCTACCCCGTACATCGCCATACATACCAGGGCCAGAGCCTTCCTTTCAGACACAAACCCTTGGCCCTAATTGGCTTCGACCCTTCTGCAGGGTCCCTACGGTTGCTGACAACTCCTTGAGGCGCGTGGAAACGTTGCGCGCCGTCGACGACTGGGCTAGGTCCAGACTAATACCAGACGGCCAGACGGCGAGGTACCCATTGCTCGCCGTCCGCAAGCCCGCGCCCACGGTAGCCGGAAGTCGGGATCGGAATCTCGGCAGCGTCTGGGGCGCAAACGCCGTTGCCTCATGCGGTCAGCCTCCTCCTTTACGCAACGGAAGGATTAGGTTTAAAAACAATATCTTTTAAACGAATTGTCATAGAATCGAGTTTTTGGTATCATTATCTAGGTAAACTTATCATCCGTGAGTCACGCTTTTAAAAAAGGGTAGTTCTCGAGGATGTTTTTGACCTAAAGTTGATGTTTCAGCATTTATTTCAATATGATACAGCAATCATTATAATAAATAATTTGTGTTATTTACAATAATTTTTTTTTACAATAATCTACACTGTTACTTAGTTCACTGGTTTCGAAATTTGAATTTGAATTTTGGATTGACGAACTGTTCTCACAGACCTTATACTATCCGCTGCGAATCTTAACACCGCGATGTAGAAACTGTAGCTCAACTAACAACGCCATCTCTGGTGTATCAATATAACTAATACAAAATAATCTTGTTTGGCTAAACACGTCATTCCCGAAACTGAAGCTGCGACTGTAAGTCTCGAGTCTCGTAAATGACAAAAACTTGCCGAGACTCTCGATATTTTCGAGAACAAGACTGCCGGGATGCAAGCCCTAGTGCGTACGGAAGTGTCTTCCTAAACAACTCATACTGTTAAAACAACTCAGACATTATTCACATTTGTAAGGTTTCTCGCCAGTGTGTGTACGAATATGATTTATTAAATGATTCTTCTCACTAAAGCAAACATGACATTCGTCACATGTGTACGCTTTATCGCCAGTGCGCTTACGAATGTGTTTTCTTAAATTACTCATAGAACTAAAACAACGCTGACATTCTTCACATTTTTAAGGTTTTTCGCCAGTGTGCGTACGCATGTGTCGTGTTAAACTGACGCTATGACTAAAACAAAGCTGACATTTTTCACATTTGTAAGGTTTCTCGCCAGTGTGCGTACGCATATGTCGTGTTAAACAGACCTTATAACTAAAACAACGCTGACATACATCACATTTGTAAGGTTTTTCGGCAGTGTGCGTACGAATATGGTGTGTTAAATTGCTCTTATGACTAAAACAACGCTGACATTCTTCACATTTGTAAGGTTTCTCGCCAGTGTGCGTATGCATGTGTTGTGTTAAATTGCTCTTTTGTGTAAAATATCTCTGACATTCTTCACATTTGTAAGGTTTCTCGCCAGTGTGCGTACGAATATGGTATATTAAAGTGTTCTTAGAACTAAAACAAAGCTGACATTCTTCACATTTGTAAGGTTTCTCGCCAGTGTGCGTACGCGTGTGTTGTGTTAAATTGCTCTTTTTTGTAAAATAACTCTGACATTCTTCACATTTGTAAGGTTTCTTGCTAGTGTGCGTACGAATATGGTATGTTAAACTGTTCTTAGAACTAAAACAAAGCTGACATTCTTCACATTTGTAAGGTTTCTCCCCAGTATGTACACGAATATGTTTTATGAAATTGCTCTTGTCTTTACAACTGTACTGACAAATATCACACTTGTAAGACGCTCCACCAGTGCGTATACGAGTGTAATTTGTTAAATTACGTTGTTTAATGTTATTTCGATAATTAGTGTCTAAAGTATTATCAATAACACTGATATTAACTCGAGGTTTAGCTTCAGATAGTGGTTTTATGAATACCGGAATGAGTTTGGACGTACAATATGACTTGTTCTGGGCAACTTTTGTGTTGGACTCTTCATTCTTCTTTTGATTTTCTGTGATTACATCTTCTGGGTTTTTTACTCGTTTGTGCAGCTTTTGTATCTTCATCACGGCCGACCCTGTGATTTTAAATATAGTTATCGCCAAATTAAAAACACAAAGAAATTAAAGTAAATCGTACGGTTCTCATTAAAGCAGCAGAGTTGTTCTTGTTCAAATATATTACTACTGATGATGTGTGATCAAACGACAAATGGACAGAGTGGGTATTGTTTGGTACACGGAGTGCATACAACAAGGATACCAAAGCGTCTTTAGCCGAAATAGTTTACGACGAACCTCTAATGCTCCCTGGTGAATTTTTCGCACCTATTAAGGAAGGAACGACCGACGTTACATACTTGACTGCGCACAAAACCTGACACCAACTCCAACATCTTGTCACAACAAGACAAGTAGTTTTGTTTAGAAGTATTTGCAGCTCACTGATCACGTGTTTCTTCGTGACGCATTACGTGGCTCCCTACAATCAGCGTACACAAGTCCTCACAAAGTTTTGCAAAGGGGAAACAAGGTATCAATGGATCGCCTGAAGCCAGCATATATTTTGGTAGACATAGCTGACCCACAGAAAGACACTACGTCGTCATATATGTTGTGTTTCTGGCCTGTTGGTCTAGTATTTAGTGGGCCTGACTGCTAAGCCGGAGGTCGTGGGTTCGATTCCCACCCAAGACAGATGTTTGTGATGAGCATGATCATTTGTTCTGTGACTGAGTGTTATTTATCTATAAAAGGTATATATTTAGAAATTTATAACTATGTTTACGGTCGTCTAGTACCCATAACACAAGCTCAGCTCAGCTTAGGACCAGACGTTGTGTGATAGTTGTGCTATATTATTGTTATATGTTTATGTATCTCAGGTCCTGGGCCTTTGAGAGGCGTACGAGGGGACGAAGCCAACTCGCAGAGGATCTTTAAGACGCTTTTAATGGAACGTGGTGCTAACCGGTGAATATACCTGTACGCGCTACGCTAGTGCATCCAAGGACAACCCCCGGCTGATGAGAAATTGCGACATATAGAAAACTAAGATATAAGGCTACGGTTTTTGGAATCTTACGAGAACTGGTTACTAAGAACTATGTTAAGACTATGGCCCCTGCCTAAACAATATTATTAAATTTTTTCGATAAAAGGCAGGGGGTGACTTGCACACTCAATAAATGGACCTGCAAAAACGGTAGCTGCCATGGAGTGACGTAGTAACAAAAGGGCATAGATATGTCAAACAGTAGAGATATGGCAAAGAGGCGTGGTGCTTGCGAACACAACTAGGCCGGCTTACTTCTTCCCGGTACTAAAAAACGCAATTATGTTCCAAGTAAATTCTGTGAATTGAGAACAAATATCATTTCTTGCTTAGTACTGATCGACCAATTAATCAGCTGGCCTAGATGCACAATAATATATGTCCACAACTATCACACAACGCCATCTAGTCCCAAGCTAAGAAGGGACTAGATGGCGTTGTGTGTGTGTGTGTGTGTGTGTGTGTGTGTGTGTGTGTGTGTGTGACAACAATAATGGATGTGTATTAAACGGAAGATCATGCGATGGTCTATTGTTTGTTAAGGATGTGAAGTAATATTTGTGGTTATCGATATTTTTCATGATCCCCTCGCGTTTCATGTCTATTCGCGAGAAACTTAAAAAAAAAATTGAGCGGAATTTCATGTGGTTGGGATTTATTTTTAGTAGGACGAAAAATTATTTATAAAAAATGTCTAAAATTATTGTTTATATATTTCTTTCTCTACATTTTTACGTCTTGTAAGTATTTGATTTTCTACACTAATATAATAAAGATGTAAAGTTTGTTTTTTTTGTTTCTTTGTTTGTAGGAGGTAATCTCTGGAACTACTGGTCGGATTGAAAAGATTATAGCAACAATAGAAAGCTGCTTTACTCCTGAGTGACATAGGCTATATTTTATGTACGCGGGCGAAGCCGCTGACAAAAGCTAGTATTAAATATTTCAAATACTCCACATCCTGAGCTTTCTTTAATATATTTCCAAAAGTCTTTAGGCTAAAAATAATAATTTTTAGCAACAAAAACGTTGTAAACTAATCATTAGATAGTATAAAACAAAGTCTATCGTTCCTATGTATGCTTAAATCTTCAAAACTACGAAACGGATTTTGATGGAGCTTTTTTAATAGATAGAGTGATTCAAGAGGAAACCTTATATGTATAATACAAGCATAATATTTAATATAGCATTGCACCCGTGCGAAGCTGGGGCGGGTCCTTATCTACACTAATATAATAAAGAGGTAAAGTTTGTTTTTTTGTTTGTAGGGGGTAATCTCTGGAACTAATGATCCGATTGGAAAAATTTTAGCAACAATAGAAAGCTGCTTTACCACTGTGTGACATAGGCTATATTTTACGTACGCGGGCGAAGCCGCTGACAAAAGCTAGTTGGTAATAAAATACACTTTTGGGAACTGACGGACCCAGGCATGAAATAGCTGATAAAACGAAATAAATGTAGCAAACGAGCGGTTTATATTTTCTTGTGATATTCCTGCATCATTCGTTCAATTACTATCTATCATATCCACTGTCCTTTAATCCAAGAATAAAAGGGATCCATTCAATATGAAAAGGGCGGCTCCAACACTGAACTTGGAGAACATTTTGACAAATTGTGTCGAACGTCCCAAGTATGTTTTTATTCTGAATTGAATATAAATTTCGTCTAAAGTGAATGTTTTCAGCTGAAATGATGATGATAAATGAGTGAATATAGACCAAAGCTTGCATTGACTGGACAGATCCACTTACAAGAGTATGCTTCTTTCTTCAAAAGACCATCTCAGGCCAATCTGCATGATTCTCATAATGATTTGATTTTTACATGTTTGCTGCATGGAGTTCAAAAGAGACTTCTGAGTTTGTTTGTTTTTTGTTCTTCTCAGGGTAGTCAGCCAGGAAACACCGTCCTCATCTAGTTTAAATTGACGAAAAAAATTATTTGTAAGAGTGATTTTTGAAACTGCAAATAAATCAGTTATAGTAGTAGTTTACATTAACCAGCATGTTAAATTACATTACGATTAACTAGCAACCTCCAAGTGTACTCCATACACAGAAAAATATGAAATAATTGGAACATTTATTAAGTATTATGTCTATTAACTGCTCCATCTTTGTTTTTACATACACTTTTTTTTCCCTCTTTTTTCGACACATTGCTTTTGCAATATTTATATTATTAAGATTTAAAAACTTTTAAATTAAATCATAATTTATTTTGTTAGCATCTCGCAGTGTAACTGTTGTGGTGATATATGTATTTTTTTTTTGTCATACTTCTTAATTTTTTTGTTTTATATAATATTTCTTTCTTTACATCTCACGTTGTAAAGTAAGAACACTGTAGACTTCGCAAATCCTATTACGACTCACCTTTGATTTTTTATTATTATGATTATTTTTATTGTGCTTTTGAGTACAATATTGACTGGTCTACACTGTTCTTACATAATGACATAAATACTGTAATAACGAGATAATATTGTAAGAAACCATTTTTTTTAAAGAGTAACCATGGAGTTTCTTGCCGGTTCTTCTCCATAGGAAACGACCAATTTGGAACCGTGCACTAGCTTCTGACGTTTTATAAGTGCCCATGTAGGCCTATATGAAATAAAAACCTTTTTGATTTTGATTTGATTTTGAGTAAATAAAAACACATACAACTTGAAAGAAAAAACATCTGAGATTGTTCGTGTTTTGTTAGATTTCCATCAAAGAATATAGTTTTGAAGTAAACTAAACATCATCATCATCATCCTACCCTTATCCCATTTTATTTGGGGTCGGTGCAACATGTTCTTTTCTTCCACTCTGTCCTGTCACCCGTCACACTATCACTAACTGCCTTTTCTTTCATATCACTCCTCACACAATCCATCCATCTCTTCTTTGGCCTACCCCTTCCTCTCCATCCATCTACGTGTAAACTCAAAACTCTTTTTGTGACATGCGTTTCATCTCTCCTCTTCACATGACCATACCAAGACCATTTTGAAGTAAACTAAACATTACATAGTATAAAACAAAGTCCGACTATGACTATGTAAGCTTAAATCTTTAAAACTACGCAACGGATTTAGATACGGCTTTTTTTCAGTAGATAGAGTGATTCAAGAGGAAGGATTACATGTATAGTACATTGCCTCCGTGCAAAGCCGGGGCGGGTCGCTAGTTTTATTATATTACAAGTTAACAGCTACTGTTTACTCTCTGGATAGTGTTTACAAAATTTAATTTGTATTGCAATTTATGATTATAAATTAAGATCTTTCGCTCGTATATAATTACATTCCTATAAACATCTCTTAACTCAAATTTTGTAGCTTTTTTTAAGTAAAGATATTTTTTAGTTAAATAGAAGATATTCGATTTTTTTTTATGGTAGGTAAAAATAATCGAATGACAAATCCCACTCTTGAGCGGAGCGGGAAACAGTGTCAGACTCTTACTGACTAAAGAACCTACCCTGTGCCTTCCTTGCCTTATTCCTAGAGCCCCGGTGTAACGCTTTCGCACCAACCCTCAGCTCCGGGAGGCTTCGACCCTGTAGGGCCCCTACGGAGAAGATATTAGATAGAACATAATAGGTGTAGGGAGGTCTTATCCCACGAAGGTGGTGACAATCCTGGAAGTGTGTGTAGACTCATTACACATTGTTCCTGTGTAACCAGCTATATTTTTTATGACACAGTTTTCCGTGTTGAAGCAAACGGAATAAAAAGTCATTAAACGTATAATTCATCAGATTGCCTTGGTGAGATAGAACAAATTTTGCAACTCTGAATTTCATCGATATTTTTTACTCGGATTACTACTTGACATCACTAATTGTATAATTTGCATATGTGTGTTTATACTGAGCCCGTAGTTACAAGAGCCTCATCCTTTTGAGTGTGTTTTATAAAAAAGTTCATAAGTGTTGATATCTATACCTCTGTTTCCGTGAGACATGTTATCACCACAAAGATGAATGCTCAAAAAAAACCCAGCTTCGGCAGAAACGAGATGTATCTCAAATTATCAATTATAATAAGTTATAAAACATAAATAATTTATCGCCTTCCTTACTTGTAAACATAATGTTTTGTTTATATAGTATTTTTAATGACATTTGATTATACAGAATGTTTTGCGTTATGTCATCGAAATAAATTATTTTCTTTAAGCTTTTCAACAATGAGTAAATCAATAACATTAAATGAATAAAAATTAAAAGATCCGAGAACTAAGCATTTTATTATATCATATTTTTTAATTAAGGATTGAAAATATGTAAATAAACATATTCTTAAATGGAAGCCTGACAAATAAAATTACCTAAAACTAAATAAAAAAAGTTAGTTTACTTTTTTTTATAAGATTGCAAGTAAGCATGACGATCATGACCGATATTTATTTTATTACTTATTAATATCGATAATTTGACATGTCACATGTACATGTCATTTCTGCCGGAGCTGGGTTTTTTTTCTATGGGGCTTGAGTGTTCTCCTTTGTTCGAGTTCAGATGTCTCCAAATTACGCCCATTTATTCACTAACACAAAATCAAAATCTATACGTACGCCACACAACTGGCGTACGTATAGATTTTGCACAAACTTTCTGCTTCAGGAAGTCGATGCACTCCGTGACACGGGACATGTATTCTCGGGTCACACACATGTATCATCAGTCGGCCTGTTCGCTCTCTCATGGACTCACTAATACTCACGTGTCTCTTGTTCTTCTTCCACTTCTGTTTTGATTTCCATTAAAGGCACATTATCTTCTGAATCAGACTCGGACTGTTTTGCTGGTACATCTTCTGCGACTGAAAAGCTACTGTATACATTTTCCAGTTCTAGCTCTGCAAATAAGCAACAAGGAAGAGATGATTGTTTGTAAATGTAGCAGGATAACTGGGGAAACTGACTAGTATGTAAGTATAAATATTCAATGCAATGTCAAGTGTACGGCGGTGGCTCCTGAAGTATCCAGCTGTCACACCGACTGTGGAAGTAACTCCAAAAGGATTACTGTTGAGAGCACTGTCTAGAGGTAGGTACACCCATTTGGAATATTCTGCTATAGTCATACAAGTTAACGGGACATTGTCTCTGTTCTCATCTACTAGCTTCTCCCCACCGCTTCACCCCTGTGACCTACTTCGGTGACTATTACAGCAAGAATTCAACTAATGTTCTCAGCAAATGATCCATAGTTATTTTTTATAAATATACTAGCGACCCGCCCCGGCTTCGCACGGGTACTGATATTGAATATATTATGCATGTATTATACACATAAACTTTCCTCTCGAATCATTCTATCTATTAAAATAAACCGCAACAAAATCCGTTGCATACGATTTAAGCACATAGGGGTAAGCAACTTTGTTTTATACTACGTAATGATTATTTAATGATGAATAATGCAAACCGCTTCACCTCACTTGGTATTGGTATAGATAGATTAAAATTTCCAGTTCTCAAAAACATACCATCACTTTGATGTTCCTCCTCTGGCTCAATGACATCATCTAGTCTCTCACACACATCGGGTAACTCTTCTTTGATAGGATCACATTCTGCTTGACATGCATCATCAGATTCTATGCTTACATTTACCATGGGTGATATAGTCAACTCATTGAAACACCCAAAGTGGTCTTGGTTTATAGGAGAATTTAGCTGGAAAAAGATAGTATAAGTATGAGATAATTGCATTATACTGCATTGTATATCAAGCCACATTCAGAAATCAGGAAAAATTAAGTTGTTGTTCCTGCGTCTCAACTATACAGGGTGAATTAAAGAGATGCGCGCGCAGGCACTGGTGTGAAAATGTTTTTGAGAAAATTGCATGTCTTTATCTTCTGACCCTAATTTTTTTCATAATAACTAACTATTCCTAACACAAAGGTTAGGTACCTGCCCTTACTGCTTCAACTCAAAAATCCACCCTGGAGGTAAACCTCACCTCATAATCCTCATTCATCATCTGAGTGAGCCGCTCTTCAGCTTCCAGACATTTTCTCTGCAGTTGGCAGCATTGCTTTAGTTTAGTGCAGCAGATGAAACAAGCGAGCATCGGTCTACTGTCTCCAGTTACAAACTGCAACAAAACTTGTCTTCAACTATTTTTATACTTTAATTTCTACTTTAAACCAATTACATTATAATATAATAATTACATAGTATGTATTCTTATGACATTTATTTTACTTTGTGTAAGTATATATTTATAGTAGTATATTTACATTCAATATTATTTCATTTATTAATTATTGTGTGTGTACTAAATTTCTTTTTCTGTTACACATAAAGTCTACTATTCTATTTTTCTAATTCTCCTTTCGCAGGTATGCTAGAAGAAATTTCTTTAGAAATAAGCATCACCGCTGTACCTATTTTTCTGTATTCTTCTTATTTTCCATTATGTGTACATGAATTGTTAAATAAATAAATAATTATATTCCACAACTACATACATACAACACTGTCTAGTCCCTGAACAAGCAGAACTTGTATTAAGAGGACTACACACACAGATATTTTACAGATAAATTACACCCACACACAGAACTAATGATCATGCTCAGCACACAAACATTTGTTTGGGATGGGAATCCACAACCTCTAGCATAGCCGACAGGGTCCACTAACTATCCGGACTCATCTAGTTTAAACTGACAAAAAAAACAAAAATGACGTGTAAAAGTGTTGTGAAAAACCTATTTACAAAAATAAATATCATTTACCATCGTCATTTATCATTTACCAGTCCAGTCAAATATTCAAAATACCTATTTGAATCTGAAAATCTGAATCTCCCAAAAATCTGAATGTAGTACACAAATACATTGTGATAGTTGCAAGGGAACGATGCTCTTCAGGACAACAGCTAGTGGTTAGCTTTGCTTACTGTGCACCTCTACTCACAGAGAGAGTGTTGATTCTTACTCGAGGTAAATACGAGAATGTTATCTTAATAATATAAGTCCAGGATAAAACTTACCGGATTATCAGTCAGCCTCTCGTACAGCGCATGCAAGTCTTTGTTTATCAGTACATACATGCGAACGTTCTCCGCTAAACACAGCCTACACATTGGCAGCTTTTCCATTTTTACTAATTATGTATGTATAAAGTTATTTATTTCAATTTAAAATTATTATAGTATTATTTCTTTGAATAAACAAGTCTCACAGTATGTCCACAGAAAAGTGTGTCAAAAACAAATATGTCAAATTCAAACGACATGCCTGACAGATAAGTTATTAAGTAGTGATGCAACAACATGAAACCAAAGCAAAGAAACAATTTTGTAAAATTATTAGGGGCTAAATCTCGATGGTGTATGCATTGAAATCTCGATTTGAAATCGAGATTCGATTTTTAAGATTTATTTCCTATGGGATCGTCATCATAATCATAACTTCAGCCAAAAAACGCATTCAAATATATTATTATTTAAAAACCTTCAAATCCCTTAGTATTTTCCTCAAGTTATTATTAGACTGTCGCATGACAGATTGCAACTTGCGGCTTAATACTTTGGAAGATTTTCGTATCTCCATTGAAAGGCAGCACAGTGGGGTCTGCGCGTAACCATAGAAACAACGACCATTTTATATCAACTTATTTGCCTCGAATTATATCCACTTGTCATTTAACACACGTTCAGTATAGGATTTTCTGCACGGCGCTTTATAGAAGTATCAATACCAAACCACCAATCAACAAATCAATCTTTAAGCAATCGATTTCTTAGAACTTATTATATTACTGAATCGATTCGACTTCAATTCAAATCGATTCCCCCATTAATTTAAAAAAAAAAGAAACGCTAACATCCCTACTTGCCTGAAGTGTTATTATGTTTTATTTAAGTTTTAGTCTTGGGTACTTAGTTCTTTGAGCTTCTCTTTGCAATCAGATAAACTTATTTCAATTACTATTAGAATGCGGATGTATCACATTTAATGTGTTTGCTCTATTTGAAAGCAAGTGTACCGAGTTGGCCTTCTCGATTGCCTTTGCTTGGGTAAAGTTCTCTGGTTCATTTTGTGGAGATCGCGCCTGTTCGAATTCTCCATATTGTCCGGTTGCGCTGACGTTTGATAAACAAAGCTACATCTATTTTACATCATAATATCCACAACACGAATCAATATGCAATAATTCTAGTTAGCTTGAAATAATCGAGCCTAAAACTAGGACGTATCTATTTCGCTATATTTGTTTAGCTGAAATTGAAAACAAAGTAGGTTTTGGATGAGTCCATCGGCCGCGGCAGACCGCCGGAGTGTGACAGTGTGTTGAGAGTTGAGACTCAGCGCGTCAGATTTCTTTCGGACGGGACGTCAGAACGGTCAAGGTAAATGCAATTTACAGTTTTTATTGCTGTTAAAATCTGTTATTGGCATTGTTTTTTTAATCCTTTATTTTTGTACAATTGCGAACTTCTCTACCTCACGTGGAAGATCCTAATAGTATAGTAGAATATCGTTAAGTCTGCACGCGGCGAAAAAAGAAACTAGAGTTGAATTTAGATAAGTCTGCGCGCGGCGAAAAAAGGAAACTAATCATTTGCCGTCATCTTGACATTTATGTCAGGTGTCAAGAGAATGTTTTGTCTTCCGTGTTTTTAATCGTTTCCAAAGTAAATAATCGTCACCATTATACTGAAAATGGTTAAAAGTGCTGGTAAAGATATTATCTTGAAATTCAAACGTGCTTGTTAAGAGGAATGAGAAAATATCGGGCCTACAATACGATTTTCCAAAAGTGGACCATTTGTCAAATATTTTTTTCGGGTGACCAGAACAACAAATCTCCCTGAATATTCGTACCCGAGTGGTGCCTGGCAGAGTTGGTTGAAAATGGACTGCTACTATGTAATTGAATCTTAACAAGTGATTATTATAACGAGCTATTAAAGAGTTTGTTGAAAATGGACTGCTACTGTGTATTTTAATCTTAATGAAGTGACTATTATAACAAGCTATTATATATTATATAAAGTACATATTTTCAAGTTCTCATGACTTTTTTATAATAATTAATTAAACAACCTATAATTCAATCTATTTGTTTACTTTCATTAAAGTAGTAATTATATAGATTTGGATCTATATCAATATATATTATATAAAGATCAATGCAACTATACGTTGTAATTTTATAACTCAAGAACATGCCCACCTATCCAAACCAAATGCTTAAGCTTTGTTCGGACTATTTAGTAGATGGTTTATGTGAAGTTTGTACAAAATCGGTCAAGGGGTTCTTCATTTATCACATTTTTCTGATACCGGAAGCGAAGCCGCGGGTAAAAGCTACTAATATATAAAAGCAAAATACCACTCACTGATTAATTACTATATCTCTGAAACTATAATAACTAGAAACTTAAAATTCGGCAGGTAGGTTTCTTACAGGGTGTAGACGTCCGCTATGAGCAGATTTTACGAAACTCCACCCCTATGGCGGTTAACAGACTTTCACGCAGGCGAAGCCGCTGGCAGAAGCTGGTACACCTATTACAGAAAAAAAGCTGCGTGCGGCTAAAATTTGTTTTAATTTTTTGACAAAATTGGTCGTTTATGTCAGGTGTCTGGAGAAAGTGTCGCGTCTTGTGTTTTTAATTGTTTCAAAAGAATATATTCGTCATAATTATGCCGAAAGTTATTAAAAGTGCTGGGAGAGAGAAGGTCTTGAACGTTAAACATGCCTATGAAGAACGAAATAACAACGAGCCTTTGGTACCATTTTCGAAAGTTAGAGCCCGTGTTGCTTACTTGACAGGTAATTTTTAGAATGACCATCACAATAAAATTTGATTTCAAAATGTATTTCTTGTGCTTTGTGTTTTTTTATTATATGAGGGAAAGTAGATTAATTAAACTGGCAACATTAAGCACGCCCCCAGCTTAAGTGTATAGTCTATGGGAAACTAGTTCGTTCATATTTGAATGAAGTCGTTTGTGGTTTCGTGCGTTTTGCTTTGAGTTTATTGTCTTATTTATTACGGCTTGTAGTCCGGGAGGCAGCGGCTTTTTAAACAAGTCATTTTATGCCGGCTGATGTTAATATAGAATACAGAATGCATGTGGCTTATGACGAAATCGATCGTCAGCTGGTCCAGTTGCGGTGGATGCGAGATTGGGAAGCTGCGGAATACGTTAAAAAATAAAAATCTGAAAAGTATTTTATTCCACATGAAATTTTTTTCACGTGTTATTGACATTGATTACAATTAAAAGAAAGTAGTCAGCTGCACAACTGAGGGTGGATTATGCGTCAGCTGAGCGTGCGAACTAGCCAAAAATAAAATAAAATAAAATTATTTTATGCCGATTGAATTTTTTTTTACATGATTTTAGACATTTACAGAAACTTGATATTGATAATCAGCTGCATATTTAGTGGGGGAAAACACGTCAGCTAGAGCAGGAATGTATGACTGCGCGCATATATCTCTATGACTCGCGGAATTTTCAATTCTCCGACTGACGCCTTTTTCCCCAACGGACAATCAGCTGACGAATATTTTCTTGTATCTATATATTAACACTATAATATTTATACATTCCATGTCGTCTTTTAACAATTTACCCAAGATTCATAGGAGTGAAGCGGTAACAACATTAATATGATTTCTATTAGTTTGTAATATTCGGATTAATTGAAACGTAATTTTATTCGATTATTTTTATTAAAATTAACATAAAAATCTTAATATAAATCAAAGAAATATTTTTTTATGAATCATCTTCCTTTGCATCACTGTCGTCATCACAATTATCGATGCTTATGTCACACACTCCATCGTTCTCGGTTTCGTCGTCCTCTGTAAAAATATCAATCAATTAATTAACAAAATCAGTAAATATTATTTGCCAGAAATCAAAAGAAGATATTTTTTTCATACCATGTGGGTTCATGTCGAGATTAGTGATGCTAGTGATGGATAGCGGCAATTGATCACCCGTAAACCATTTAAAATAATATTTTTCTTCAGATTCTTCCCATCCATATTCTTTCTTTACTAATTGACTATCTCTTTTTCGGCACGTGCTCAACCTGTGACGTTTTGGTGGGAGCGCTACACGAGAATAGTCTCTATCGTAATATGAATAAGAAATAAAAGTTGCGAATTTTGTTTGTTTTAGTAGTCCGTAGTTTAATAAATTAGTTGTTGTTGGAAATTTAACCCAAAAAAAAAGAAAGAAATTCATAAAATATAAAAATTTAAAAACCAAAAAAAAAATTGTAAATATTTACTTGTAAATATTAAACTCATAATTTGATTAATGTACATAGTTGATTATTATGAATGAAAATGTACATAAAATGAAATTAACTTTTAAATACGCCAAGTTTATTACATACTAATTTAAATGTAAGTATGCATAATAAGCTTGCCAGTCCTAAGCCTGGAAAAAGTACGAAGGGAAGTTCATTTCAACAATATGTCATTTCATTCTCAATAATCTCGTTTACCAAACGACGACGTATGTACATACCTATTCACATCGTCAAATTGGTAAACGAGACTTTCGTTCGTTCACGTTCACTAATCGTTTATGTGATGAAGTAGTCTTTTCGACGACGACGTAAACTAGTCGAAAATTAGACTGTTTTTTAAACTAGTTTATCGTCGACGGTAAACGGTCTCGTTGCGTCGACTGTAAAATCGTCGACGACCCACCACTAAAACACAGCTGTCCCTTTTGGGGAAAGGGACGCGGGAACGCAGGTATAAAATTCCTCTGTACGGAAGACAATAAGCTGTAAGTTGAATCTTGGGTAAATTGTTAAAAGACGACATGGAATGTATAAATATTATAGTATTAATATATAGATACAAGAAAATATTCGTCAGCTGATTGTCCGTTGGGGAAAAAGGCGTCAGTCGGAGCATCGAAAATTCCGCGAGTCATAGAGATATATGCGCGCAGTCATACATTCCTGCTCTAGCTGACGTGTTTTCCCCCACTAAATATGCAGCTGATTATCAATATCAAGTTTCTGTTAATGTCTAAAATCATGTAAAAAAAATTCAATCGGCATAAAATAATTTTATTTTATTTTAGTTTTGGCTAGTTCGCACGCTCAGCTGACGCATAATCCACCCTCAGTTGTGCAGCTGACTACTTTCTTTTAATTGTAATCAATGTCAATAACACGTGAAAAAAATTTCATGTGGAATAAAATACTTTTTAGATTATTTTTTTTTGACGTGTTCTATGGGGTCTCATAGCAAACGCCCCCGCTGGTGCGCCAGCTGACCTTCACTTTCGTTATTAGAAAGAGCTTCTTCACTAGTATTGTGAAGTAAAGATCGGCATAAAAACACTAACCAAAATAGCCGCTGCCTCCCGGACTATTGGCTTGATTACGGATTTTCTGATATTCTACGTGTTACGACATCACCTGGCTTGTTACTTGGACCCCGGACAGATTGCATAACTGACAACTTGGCGCTTAGTAACCTACACGGACTTAGTTTTTATCTTTACGGACTTGGTTTTAAAAATGCCGAAAACGACACAATTAAAGTGCTTTTTTGGATGTGTCATTGACGGTAAGTGATAACTTACTTTAATTATTCATTAGTAACTTATGTATCCTATAGGTAGTTAAGTAGGTACTTATAAGGAAACCCAACAACTGAGATCTAGTTCTAACTAGATCTCAGTTGTTGGGTTTTACTTACCTTTAACTCTAGTTACCATTTTGCACCCAATTACATTAAGGTGGATGTTACGGGTTGCTCATTGCCATGTTCAAGTTTTAAGAACAAGTTTTAAATTTAATACTAAACTTCATTTTGAGCTCTCTGGCAATAGCTCAGCTTATCCTCAACTTCAAAAGGCTGGCACTATTGTATCGTCATACCAGAGTCCCAACAAGCAAAAACCTCCTAAAACAACCAACCCCAACACTTACCCAAGAATCTGATGATTTTGCCATTGCAAGTGGAACTGGTTAGTGTTTTGATAAGAATACTATAATTCAGTTTTTGTATGGAACTCAATGTCATGTATTTAAACTATTGAGCCCCAAGCGAATACTGGCATTTGGTCACTTCCTATATTTCTATTATGTCTCTAATTACAGTATTGAAAAGGTTAAAAGGGATTAAATAAAAACAATGGAAAATGCACTCTATCAGAGTAACCAAATATTAAAATGAAATATTGCCACATGAATAAAAATCTACTTAAATTAATTGTTTATTGATCTAAATAATCAATATTATATTTTATTCTTGCCTAAAAACTTATTTTTTAATATTTTTACATTACCAATCCAGCAGATGTTATAACAGTTACTGGTAAATGCTGATGTTTATGATATCTCACCTGTTGTGCATATTGCAGCTATGTAAAACAGCTAATGTCCATCTGTTTTATATTTCACATTAAACATAAAATAAAAATTTGAAATTTCAGGACCGCTTCACCGATTCCCCAAATGGAAATATCCTCATATGGAGAAGTTTAACCAGTGGAAATCCGTACTTGATAGTGCAACTCAAGAGAGAGGAAACAACTATATATAATTGAATACGTATTTGCCATCATCACTTTGAGGATTATTTTAAGTCGCCAAGCAGACGATTGACAGGAAATGCTATCCAAACATTGAATTTAAGTAAGTTCTACATAGTCTATTTCGAATTTTGCATATACTTCACAATAGTCAGTATTTTATTAATTTTTTTTCCAAGATATTTCACAAGAGAGTTAAAACACTGTCAATTAAAAAAAAAACAAATGTATTCAAAGCCAGACCATAACAATTTAACAAACCATGGATCTTAGTTGAAGAATACAATATGAATATTAACAACATATGAAGTGGCTCAAAAATTTAACAAACTTCACATACTTAGATTAGGGTTGTTGTTGATGCAAATGTCGTAAGAATTGATATATATTTTATTTACAGCCTTGCCAAGAAGTACACAAAGTACACATCTTCAGCAATTTCCTGAAGTCGTAACAATTACATCTGGTACATTGCAATCAGAAGCAGAGCCAATAACCTCACCAACTGGTACGTTATTAATTTACTTTTTATTTAAAGAAACAAAAACATGTAACAACAATGTAACATTACATTTTATAATACTTATTCTGTTTTACCATCATCTAAGCTATGTTTTAATTTTAAGTTACATACAGGTTGTAGAAAAAACCATTACTTTTTTCTTCTATTTACAAAAAAAAAAAATACATTAAATTAAATCAATATTTTTGATTTGCAGATTTACTGCAAACTGACCAAATTATCCAGCCATCAACTGAGCAGTTCCCAGTGGTGGAGCCATCAACAT
The DNA here is from genome assembly GCA_029852875.1 of Mythimna loreyi. NCBI lineage: Eukaryota > Metazoa > Arthropoda > Insecta > Lepidoptera > Noctuidae > Mythimna > Mythimna loreyi. The sequence continues at coordinate 10,329,176 of CM056806.1, read as the reverse complement.
CCAGCTTTGCACAGTTTGAAGTAGAGACAGAGTCAAGAGCATTATCAAATGGTTAGTAAACTTTTAAAAAAATAAAATTACATGACAATACTTTAACACAGTATATTAACTTGCTGCACAAATTTTAATAAAATAAAGATAATATCTTTCACATGGAATAGAATAATACTTTAACGTACACTAAAAAAGTAACATTTTCATTGAAACTTGTATGAAAGGGTACAAAGGCGGTCTTATTGCTGACAGTAATTATTCGCTTTAGCGTTAGTCACTCTATATATATATCACTCAGGACTACTTAACTTGGCTCTAACTGATACTATGTTGGTCTACCACCGTCTGACACATCAGTGATGGTAGTACCACAGTAACTACCTCTTTCTACTTTCCTTATTGTTTTTTTTTAATATCCTTATTATAGTACCAATTATTCTTTATTATATAATTACCTCCAGTACACTGTATTTAAACTTTCTATTATTCTAAGTATTACTTATATATTTTATTTTCCTGCTTACCTTTGTATATTTGAATGGCCTGCCAGTCTAATAGTTAGTGACCTTGACTGCTATGCGGGAGGTTGTGGGTTCGATTCCCAAATAGGACAAAATATATTTGTGTGATGAGCACGATTATTTGTTCTGTGTCTGGGTTTTATTTATCTATAATATGTATATACACACCACACATACACAGTATATACTTATATGTAAGTATGTTTATCAGCTGTCTAGTACTCATAACACAGACACAAGCTCTGCTTAGCTTGAGATTAGATGGCGTTGTGTGATAGTTGTCGAATATTATATTATTATTATAAGAACTAGTTTAGGCGGCGTATTGTCTGCCAATCAGTGTGAATCATTTTATTAAATAGACTATTTGTTTTTTTCAGCAGACCCAAAGAAACGCTTTTTGAAGCAGGAATCTTCGTTTAATATTATCCAGAGGAGAAATGGGCAAAATGGGAACACCTAAAAATGTTTTTGGAAATCGATGTTGGAGACGACGAGATTAGACTGGTAAACAAATTAACAGAAAACCATATCATAAAAGATAAAATAAAAAAATGAAAGTGAAGTTAGCTGCACAAGTGTTCAGTCAACGAGTATCGTCTGCCATTCGATTTTCAGCAAGTAAGTGTAAATTACATTACATAAATTTTTGGTGGCAATCTAAACACTTATAAGAGAAGCTCTAATTTACATTAAGTATAATCTCTCTATTTTCGCTCTAATTTTAATACCTACTCTAAACGTCCCATTCACCATTTATAAATCTGGATATTTTATTATAAATCTTTAAACATTGTATGAAAACATTGTTGTATCTTTAAATTGTGTTCATTTATACAATACTTGCTGATCCCCGTGGTTTCACTCACGATCCGTTCCTTTGAATGTATGATGTCATGTTTCTACATAACATCATGCTATGACTACCACCATATTCTTATGAATGTGTCATTCTGGTGCAAAATCTATTTGTTACTGTAAATGTTCCAAAAGTCGTTCAGTAGCTCTCATTGATTGAGTAATAAACGTTCAAACATCTTCACAAACTTTCATATATATAATGATAATAGGATAAAAGAGTAATTAATAATATGTATTTTCTTTTTCAGGACATGGAATACTACCAGCAGAATGTGAGGGAACAGCAGATTTCCTCCTAATTTTTGATAGATTTTATTTGACTCTTTTAATGGTCATTCCTACAAAGATGACTTTTTTTTTTTTATGGTAGGTAAAAATCATCCAATGACGAGTCCCGCTCTTGGGTGGAGCGGAAAACAAGTGTCAGACTCTTACTGACTAAAAAACCTACCCCGTTCCTACATCGCCATACATACCAGGGCCAGAGCCTTCCTTTTCAGACACAAACCCGTGGCCCTGATTGGCTTCGACCCTTCTGCAGGGTCCCTACGGTTGCTGACAACTCCTTGAGGCGCGCGGGAACAGTGCGCGCCGTCGACGACTGGGCTTGGTCCGGACGATTACTAGACGACCGGACGGCGAGCTACCCAATGCTCACCGTCCGCAAGCCCGCGCCTACGGTGGCCGGAAGTCAGGATCGGAATCGCGGCGGCGTCTGGGGCGCAAACGCCGTTGCCTTATGCGGTCCGCCTCCTCCTTTGCTAGCATTACTGCTTCGCAGAAGGAGGCGACCGCCTGCCACTCTTCCTCACTCCGAACCATGGCTTCTACCAAGGCCCGGCGCGAGAGATCGCCGCCACCGATCGCTCCCACGAGGACACAGCGATGCTCTGCCCAAGCGGGGCACACCTCAACCGTGTGCTCCACCGTGTCCTCCGGGCGGTCCACACAGTGGCGACACCCGGGCGTCTCTTCCGCACGAATGCGATGCAGGTACCTCCCGAACTTACCATGTCCGGTGAGGACCTGTGTCATGCGGAAAGTGAGAACGCCGTACAAAGATGACTTCAAAATATATAAAAGCTGCATCAAAAGAAATTCCCCTTACTTCCAACTTTGGGATGATTTGCTTCCAATTTTAGAATCAATCAAATTTGAATCAATAAAATAAAGAAGTGGTGTTAATCAAGTAAAATATGAGTCGATTCCTTCAATTAAAAAATGGATTACAAATATAAAAACATTTTTGAAATGTGGGAATACTTATCAATCACTCATAAATTTACTAATATCGTAGCTAGAAATTTTAATCAGGACCCATTAGAAAACTTTTTCGGTTCTACTAGAAGTAATGGTGTTAGAAACAATAATCAATGTTTTAAAAGCATTTATGAATTGTAATCAATTCATAAATGCTTTTAAAACATTGATTGTTAATAATCATAATTCACCTCATTCTGCAGGAGCGAACTGTGAAGAAGACTTTAATACAATTAAGCAATCACTGTCCCATCTGATCAGTAACAATCATGATGATTCTCACACTGTTGATTTTGCATGTAATATAGATTCGTTGCTGAATATTATGTCAGAAATTAAAAATAATGACTACTGCATGCTGAATCAAAAAAATATGTAACGGGGTATGTGATTAAGAAATCAAAATCAAAAATCTTTAAAAACTGTTCAAATTGTCTTGGTAATTTATGTAGATCTAGTATTGATTTTTATTCATTTAATTATGAAACTGATTACACTAAAAAATCATTATTTCATCTAAGTGATTGATTTATAAATTTATTGAATAATTGCATGCCTCAGGGATAATCCCACATCAAAATGTATAAAACATCAATTTTTTATTGATTCTGTGTGTGATTTTAGTATTATAACTTGTGAAAAACATAAAGTTGATTTGGTTAATTTTATTTGCAATTTATCTATTAAAACGATTGTTCACAGTTGGTGTCTAGGGGTAAAGATTGATTGTTAAATGGCAAAAATCAGTTTTTGATAGGAATGACCATATAAAAAAAGGCTTCTGAATATTATATTAAAAGAAAACGATGAAGTTAGTTAATAATATAATTTTAACCCATAACCACTTGACGTCAATTTTGGAGGGAATTTTGTTTTTTTTTTTTTTAACAAATACAAAGCTGGCGACTGACATGATTATTCGCTCGATATGAGCACGTTACAAGAGCATTGGCACGAGCCAATGCTCATGTCTTTCGCCAGCTTCAAAGTCGATCAGTCAGTATTTCTGCAATTGAAAATTCAGAATAGTTATTCCAACTTAGATGTTCCACTTAGGATTGTTGCATGCCAATTGCATACTTAATGCATATCAGCTACAAAAAAAATATGCATTTAGTTATATTGTAACCACTGTGCTTTGCATGCATATATAGTATTGATTATATATTTTTTCATTTTTGTAAGTTAATAAATTTGTTTCCTAAAATGTGTTATGTTTATGCTAAGATTTTTATTTTTGCTTAGTGTATGAACTTTTGATGGTTAAAAATGTAGTTAATCAAAATTCATATCAAGACATAAATTTGTTTATTGTAGTAATTGAGTTTTATGATTTTTAAACATGAAAAATGCGAAAGGTTGTTTTCAGGATTAATAGTTAATAGTTTAACTGTAAAACCTTGTCTGTACACCAAACTGCGCGTGTTGGATTACGGCCCATTCTTTCCTAAGAGGCATGAGTCCCAGCCGTGGGAACATTATAAGGCTATGTTTAACTGTAAAACGTCAGGTGGCTGAGGGTTTTTGTTTACATTTTATTTCATAATAATGGTGAATTGTGTTTCTACTTAACTCCACCATGTTTGTACTTAACTCCCATATTTTAATAAAAATTACAAGTACATAAAACTGGTGTTTAATTTTTATACTGGCGTATTCTTAATCAGTAAATTCTTAAAAAGTACTTGGAAGTTTGGTAAGTATCTTACTTGCCAAAGTTCCAAGTACTTTTTAATAATTTACTGATTTATTAACTCGAAAAATCTATTTAGAAATTAATACGTAGCGCCCTCTGGCGGGTATCTGCGAAAACACAATTGTAATTCGCGCCATCTGGCGGGTATCTGCGAAAACACAATTGTAATTCGCGCCATCTGGCGGGTATCTGCGAAAACACAATTGTAATTCGCGCCATCTATGTGTGGGGGATACTTTAAGCTTACTATTTTTGAACTCCGAGTGGCGCATCTATACCAGTATTAAGTGTATAGTCTATGCCCCCAGCCACGCGCAGACTTAACGTAATCCAACTCTAATCATTTGCCGTCATCTTGACATTTATGTCAGTTGTCAAGAGAATGGTTTGTTCTGTTTTTAATCGTTTCCAAAGTAAATAATCGTCATCATTATACAGAAAGTGATTAAAAGTGTTGGCAAGGATATTATCTTGAAAGGCAAACGTGCTTGTTAAGAGAAATTATAAAATATCGTGCCTACGATCCTCTTTTCCAAAGTTGGATTTTTGTCAAATATTTTTTTCGGGTGACCTTTGTCAAATATTTTTACCAGTTCCAACAACAATGCGCACAGGAGCAAATTATATGTAGCAACAATAACAACAAGACAAGGCCTGGTAAACATTAATCTACTCGAGTTTCATCTGACGAATATATTCTTATATTCTTTATTGTAAATAAATTACAGAAAAACAATTAACAAAAAAGGTGATGTACAAAGGCGAGCAAAGCTGCAATACTTACTTCTTTTGAATTGATATCGAAGGTATTTGTCCCATTCTCATTACAATAACACGCCATAAACCTTTTTTCTTCCTATTTCCCCATACAATGCAACGCTCATTCATATCTTACGCAAGGAAGAGATTTTTTTTTATGGTAGGCAAAAATCATCCAATGACGATTCCCGCCCTTGGGCGGAGCTGGAAACGGTGTCAGACTCACAACCTACCCCGTACATCGCCATACATACCAGGGCCAGACCCTTCCTTTCAGACACAAACCCTTGGCCCTAATTGGCTTCGACCCTTCTGCAGGGTCCCTACGGTTGCTGACAACTCCTTGAGGCGCGTGGAAACGTTGCGCGCCGTCGATGACTGGGCTAGGTCCGGACTAATACCAGACGGCCAGGCGGCGAGGTACCCATTGCTCGCCGTCCGCAAGCCCGCGCCCACGGTAGCCGGAAGTCGGGATCGGAATCTCGGCAGCGTCTGGGGCGCAAACGCCGCTGCGTCATGCGGTCAGCCTCCTCCTTTACGCAACAATATCTTTTAAACGAATTGTCATAGAATCGAGTTTTTGGTATCATTATCTAGGTAAACTTATCATCCGTGAGTCACGCTTTTAAAAAAGGGTAGTTCTCGAGGATGTTTTTGACCTAAAGTTGATGTTTCAGCATTTATTTCAATATGATACAGCAATAATTATAATAAATAATTTGTGTTATTTATGTCATTGTTAATACTTTGCCGTTACGGGAAGTTTTTTTTTTACAATAATCGGGCATTAAATTCAAATTTTACATAAGTTGTTGTTAAATATGGACGGTACCCAAAACTCAACCAAAATACAAAAATGGCTGCCATTCAGAGGGGGTTGGGTTTAGACCTTACATGTAGAATAGTTTTAGTGATAAAATAGAGCAAAGTATCACCCCCTAAAGTTTGTACAGTCCGAAACGGACACATTGTATATTCAATAATAATGTTTAATAAACGATTTGTCTTACAACCTGAATTAGTAATATTTTAAGTGTTCTGTTAGTATTTACTTGTATTATTCACTACATTTTGTCCACATCACAGTCTATCACCCTCACTGCTTGTCCCTATAAAGCTGGTGAACTCTGGCTTGTTTGGTCACTCTTATAGTGAAGAACATGATGAACCAAACAAAAAGGCGCCCAAAGCAACCTTTAAGTATGCCAACGTTTCGTTTTACAGTATTTTATTTATTGTATGGAGATCATTATATTGTTACCTTGACGCATATCTTCTTCCAACAAAACAATCATACAGGAAAGATAAAGTGTCGTCTAAAACAATAAAAATAGGCATAAACGTTTCTGTATCTATAATAGTAGCAAATGTGTACGTTACCCCAGCAGGAAAGTTGCACGTAGAGCGACGTGAGTGGGACGTATAATTAGAGCGCAATCTGTAAATGTGCGCCGATTATAAAATTAGTGCGTCTTGTAGTTTTGGAAAAAAATGGAAAAAACAATTCCTGCTGCAGTAACGTTACCCCAGCAAGAAAATTTTTAAATACTTGTCGGAGAGACGAAAATTGTGTATAGGCAGATAGCTTATGCTTATGCAAGAATGTGCTCCAAAAATAGAGTCGGTACGTCTTCAGGTTTTCGAGATATTGCGTTTCCTGCTGCAGTAACGTATGACAATAATAGGTACAATAAATGTCAATTTGTAAAAATCAAGGTTAGACCTCTAGGTTGGATTAAAAGGACTTGCCAGATCTAACTGAGCCTGTGTCCTCCAGTTGCCCTCCACGTTCTAAGACCACAGGATTCTGTTTTAAACATTTCCCATCGCCCTACCGGAATTGCATAATTGTACAAATTTTGGTGCTACTTTGACTATGTTAAATAGCTTCTCAAATGGAATGGGAAGTAATTTGTGACATACACTTTAATTTATTTTGGGGAGAGAACATCTTGCTAATGATTAAATATTTTTATACGATTAATGGCCGTTGTGAACGGGCATTTATCGTAATAAATATAATATCATATAGGTATGTACCATATCAAATGAAAGAGCTGATTAGTATTTTTATTTCCTTAATTTTAATTTGTAAGCTATGGCATCAAATTACAGATCAAATCGCCTATAAATATTAGACTACAAATAGATCAGTCAAATTATTTATGCTTTTCTGTAGTCATCATCAACAACTACATAAAAAAAATCTGATGGTACTTATTACATAATAACAAAACATAACATATTTATCTTATAAGCATAACAACATTAACACCGTAAAATAAAAATAAACAATCTGGCTGTGGAATGATACTACTTAAATATTGAAAACACATTGTTAGGGTTATTTGATGTCACATAATTTTGATTTAGTACCTATCTAAATTATGTGACCAGCAGTGTGATAACCAGCTTTTACGATAAACGGACTTTATATATCCCATACGTACAATATAATACTAATATAATCAACGAGAAAGTTTGTAAGTGTAATGTTTTTTACTTTAAATACTTCAAATGGCTGAACGCATTTGAATGAGTTTTTGTCACATAAATAGACCTGGAATTGTGCATAACGTACTTTTAACGCGGAGTTACATAGTTCACACGAGCAAACTCGCTGGTAGAAGCTAGTAAGTAATACATAATATGAATAAAGGTAAAGAAAATCATAAACAGGTACGTTGTTGAAATACGTCCAACAATCTTATAGACCCCAAGGACCCGTAGTAAACACTGACGGGGAACAGAGCTCCCACTTTTCTCTTGTCCATACTGGCTGGCTTAAGTAGATATTCACAAGAGCAAACGTGAATGGAGAATAAATAATGCGTGTACAATTTAATAATGCGCTCATGGGGCATTATTGAGGCTGCTCGTGTCATACTCCGCAGCAGAACCACTTTGACTACATTATATACAAATTACAGGATAAAATGTAGATAATGTCTATATTTTTGTAGCTTAATATCAAAATTTGTATATTGTTAGTTTCTTGGAAAATATCAATTCAAAGTGGTCATGCCATAGAGCATACTCCCCAGCAGGACCACTTTAAAATAACGCTTATTTGGCGCTGATTATGCACAAGCCATAATATAAAAAAATGTATATTTATTGTATATCAAGATAACATCTACAATTTTAGATAAATTGTGAACCAACTGTTACGTCAGGATGGTCACAGTAAAACAACGATACTTCTCATTCAACAAGTTTATAATTATAATTCAAATATTACAGCAGCGAGTAATGTTCTCATAATGTTATTTGCTTAGCAACCGTAACTAAGAAGACTTAAGAAAGGAAAACTGTCAACACAGCGGCTTTTATAACACACACGAATACATTACTATTAATTTACAATTGAATAATCTAATAAAATGGCTCCTTAAATATTAATTATTAACAATAATATATATCAAAGAATAATGCACAATATAATAACTTTTACTAATTATTTGATGTACCGGAAGCTGACAAGCGGAAGGCGCTATAATCGTTTATTTATAATTATTCGCGTCAATAGACCAAGAAGTTACAATGTCAAGTATGTACTAAGGAGTTTTCATGTCGAGCTGGTATATGACGAACCCGAAGTCTGTAACAAAATACTTACCGATTTTTAGTAATATGTAAATGTTTTACTGGAAAGCGCCTGCTATGAATTTCTTAGCATTTACGACTAGCTTCTGTCATTGGCTGTTATTTGCTAAGAAATTCATAGCAGGCGCTTTCCAGTAAAACATTTACATATTACTAAAAATCGGCAAGTATTTATCTAAAATTGTAGACGTCATCTTGATATATAATAAATATACATTTGTTTATATTATGGCCTGTGCATAATCAGCGTGAAATAAGCGTTTTTTTAAAGTGGTCCTGCTGGGGAGTATGCTCTATGGCATGACCACTTTGAATTGATATTTTCCAAGAAACTAACAATATACAAATTTTGATATTAAGCTACAAAAATATAGACATTATCTACATTTTATCCTGTAATTTGTATATAATGTAGTCAAAGTGGTTCTGCTGCGGAGTATGACATGGCTGCTCCGTGGTGTTGCAGTGCATAAGGGATGTTCGCTGAACCCTGCTGCTGGTGTTTGCACAACTATTGTCTTATAATTGTCTGTTATTACGGTACTCGACAAGCTGTTCGCCCCAAATTAGCGCGGGTTGCAAATCATTTACTTACCTACATAATACAAACAAACCACTTCCTAGTTCTAGCATCAGGTTCTCATCATCATGAGAAATGAACAGAACTACTCAAACTGAGTCCAGGGTGGGTTCAAGAGAAAGGAACCTCCTGTCTATTTGAGCCGTGTCTAGGAGTACCTACCGCTTGCTGAACGAAGCCCTTGATCCAGCCGCCTAACTCGAACCTCCTAAGGTGTTGATCGACGCTCTTGGCTATTAAGACATTGCCTGACAAGTATAAGTATAATGTTCACCGAGTCCACATCTCACATGCCGACGCCCTCAAGCTAAGTTAATACTCTTTATCTTTCTTGGTTTTTACGAGATTGGTTATTATCCGAACAGCCTTCTGAGCGTGTTTGTGGACCCCTGAGGCTCGCCGATGTAGTGGCTCTGGATGCGACTATACACATTGAGAGCGGTCGCGTCCAGGGCCTGGCATAAACTGGTGCTACTGTGCGGTGCCGCTTTGTGTTATCTGTGTATGTGCTAAAAATAGTTTAATAAGGATTTCTTGTACTAATATCCAATATGAGCGTGTGCGTTCGCGCAGCGGAATGTTGTTGAATTTAAAGATTTTAATAATGCAGTTAATTAGTGTATGACGTCGTATAATTGTGTATGGTAAAAAAAAAAAATTTGTGCACAGAGCCATTGTGGAGAAATTCACCAAAAATTGATTCCGCTGGGCGAACGTAGTCCTGGCGGAACTTTTTTCAATCCATAGACTTTAGAAGAAAAGAGATATATCCAATAATTAGTGTGTATTTGTGTGTAATTGTGTATGTATGAATAAAATTAGTGCATGCATAAACTTCGGAGAAATTCAAGTTTCCGCTGCGCGAACGTTTGGCCATTAGCTAGTTTTCATATAAAGCGCTTACATAGAGAGCTGTAAATTTTTACATACGTTGTTTTGAATTTGTTTATATTTGTTTAAAAAACAGATTTAGAAAAAATCGTAGAGCTTAGAAGATAAAAATATAAAAGTAAAATACGCTTATTAGGTCTTAGTTCTTAAAGTATGCACTTTGGGGTCTAGATTTTCACGTTTATACAAACCTTGTAAGTGTCTGCAACATGTTGCCAAGTATCAATGACGTTCCGTTTGTGATTAGATAGTTACAGTTTAATTTACCATGAATAGATCACTGTTTACATAGCAGTCAAATGTCACGACGTTCTAAAGGAATTGCATGGTAAAATGTATGCCAATAGTTAGTGTATTCATTCAACTATTCACATGCAAAATTTCATGTCATTAAATTCAGTAATTAAAGAAAAACAATTATAATACTGACGAAGCATCAAAAACCTACATAACCCGACCAAGTTCGGATAGCTATAAAAAAGCGGCCGTGCCATATGTCTAAGAAACTTCTTAAACTTCCAATATAATATTTATTAATATGGTACAGTTGCGTGCACAAGCGTTAGGAAAAAATAGTCAACCTTCGGGTGTATTAGTTGCTTTCCTTTTAAGTATGTCTTAGTGATATTGAATCATATGCATAATTAATTATTGAAAAACAGCCGTTATTGCCATCTCTACTGCGGAGTTATGTACATTTTGATACACGTGGCGAAAGATGGTCATTGCGACCGGCGGGAGGCGGAATTCGCACGAGCCATAGGCGAGTGTGTTATGGAGCTGAGGGCTGCGGTGACAAATTCGGACGTATATCAAACGAAGTTTTTCATTACACTTACGAACACATTACTTTCTTTGAAAATTACGACGCATTTTTATTAATTTCTTACTGATGATAATTTTCCAAAGTTGCCGCACAATTTAGTTTTGATTTAGATTGCAGAAAACTATAGTAAAGCACAGTATCTGGCGGCAGTGGTTTAACATCTAAAAAAATCTGATATATCTTACATTTAACATATTTTTCACAACTTACACCAATAAATAAGTTGGTTAATAAGTCTATTATTTAATAGACATTTTTTCCCGCGCTTATCCTTTGCAGGATGAAAAAGAAGCAAAGGCATCAAACCGTTATACATCCTACTTAATATTAAGAATATAAATTCAAATATTTTTGAATTTAGAACACAGATATAAGTATATTAATTTGTTCCTAACAATAACATTATTGCATAAATAATCATGTTTATTAATAATATTTTGTACCTCTTTGCTATTAAAAAAAAAAATACATTTGACCGTGAAAATAAGGAGGGAATGAAAAAGCCCTTGTTATGATAAATGAAACAAAATCACGCGAGTGATATGCATGTCATTTTGAACCTAATCATAGTGCGATAAGTGGCAGTTTTCGAGTAAGCGTATTGAAAAGAAAGTAGCTATAAAAATCTGCTTTAAGCGTATACATTACATATCATATTTATGTGTTGGTAAGTGCAAAACTCGAGAACAGCTGGACCGATTTCGCTAATTTTTTTTTTTACTTGCAATAAACTAGTGCTTGACTGCGATCCCACCTGATGGTAAGCAGTGATGCAATCGTTGATGGTAAGGCGCACTAGTTTATTAAGAGCCTATTCACTCTAGCCTTGAAGATACCCAAATTATATTCGGACGGAAAGACTGCAGCCGGCAAATTGTTCCAATCCTTCGATGTACGCGGTATAAATGACGAGGCAAAACGCTTAGTCCGGGCCGCAGGTGTCTCAACAACGTAAGGGTGGATATTTGCCGTACGCTGGGATGTCCGAAGGTGAAATTGGGATGGCGGAATCAAATCATGCAATTCCTGCGCACACTCTCACTAATTCTTTTTTTGTTGTGTTTGTTATTGTCAGGAGAAGGTTCTTGTGAAAAAAAGGGTAGGGAAGGGTGTAGGGTAGAGTAGGGTAGGGTGGAGTGGAGTAGAGTTGAATAATCTGTTGCCGGGAACGAAGCCGCGGGCAAAATCTAGGTAATAAATATAAGGTGATTATTTATTTATTGATCTGGTCGGTGTTTTAGTTGATTCAGTATTTATTCTGATTTTCTATTCAATAGTTTGTTTTTAACCAGAAAAACATCTACTTTGTTACGATTTTATTATAATAATTTAAGTAAATAGATGTATAATTAGATCAATCTGTAGATATTAACTTGGGTTTATGGTGTCTGTCCAATCTTAACATAACACAATTACTTATTATAATTGATCTGCCTAATAAACTACGTAAATGAATAAGTGTAAGGTATAAGCTATTACTTTATTATAAAATCTTACCTTATTATATCTATTCTGTTATCAGCTTCTCACTATCACTCACTCAATTTAGGTACCTACTACATTATTATGTTAAGCTTCACTGTTATAACATTAATAACACATTTCGTCAATATTATTATTGCAGAGCATAGCAAAACAACAGCGCATATGCACATTGTCCTTGACCGCACATTTGTTTGTGACTGGGGATAAAACAAAATCAGGTTGAAGTACAACAGTAAACGAATACGCGCGGACCGCGGCTAATGAAAACTAATTGCCCTCTTTTTTCTTCAAGGATCGAAGTACCGTTTCAAACGGGAGCTGTCTATTTTTTCACACTAGAATATTTTTGATCAATTCATAACCACAATACTTAGACTATTTAACCAAAAGACTAGCCTTAAGCGTACCGCTTCGAACAAAATAATTCTGCATATTTTGGTGAGGTGCGGGGGAACACGCTCACATACATAAGTTACTACAAGTACAACGGTATACATCAATTAAAAACTCAATTCAAGGAGTCGTTTCGTTTTTAGGTTATTAGATTGTTTGATACACTAAAGTTGCAAAGGGGAACGCTCGTGCATGTCTGATCCATTGGTTAAATGAATAGTTAAACAATAAATATTTACCTAAACAGTAGTACTTACATGTGGTAATTATTTAAGTTCCCTAAGGGGTCTATAGTTAGAATCCTGATCCGTGAAATCTTCAAAAGAAATGAGCTGTATGAATTTTATTTGTCTTAAATAATATATAATCTAGATTATATCTGAAGTCTCAAGCGCATACTTAAATAAAGTGCCTACGTAAATAGTACCTACTTTTTGTCATAGTCAAATATATTTAAATGACCTATAAATTATATCGAACAACAATTGTGTTATCATCTGTACCAATTCAATACCGGTATTATACTGTAAATTTTGGGATGTTACCTAAATATATTGCACGGCCGCTTTTTTATACCTATCCGAACTTGCTTGGGTTATCTAGGTTTTTGATGCTTCGTCAGTATTATAATTGTTTTTCTTTAATTACTGAATTTAATGACATGAAATTTTGCATGTGAATAGTTGAATGAATACACTAACTATTGGCATACATTTTACCATGCAATTCCTTTAGAACGTCGTGACATTTGACTGCTATGTAAACAGTGATCTATTCATGGTAAATTAAACTGTAACTATCTAATCACAAACGGAACGTCATTGATACTTGGCAACATGTTGCAGACACTTACAAGGTTTGTATAAACGTGAAAATCTAGACCCCAAAGTGCATACTTTAAGAACTAAGACCTAATAAGCGTATTTTACGTTCATATTTTTATCTTCTAAGCCCTACGATTTTTTCTAAATCTGTTTTTTAAACAAATATAAACAAATTCAAAACAACGTATGTAAAAATTTACAGCTCTCTATGTAAGCGCTTTATATGAAAACTAGCTAATGGCCAAACGTTCGCGCAGCGGAAACTTGAATTTCTCCGAAGTTTATGCATGCACTAATTTTACTCATACATACACAATTACACACAAATACACACTAATTATTGGATATATCTCTTTTCTTCTAAAGTCTATGGATTGAAAAAAGTTCCGCCAGGACAACGTTCGCCCAGCGGAATCAGTTTTTGGTGAATTTCTCCACAATGGCTGCGTGCACAATTTTTTTTTTACCATACACAATTATACGACGTCATACACTAATTAACTGCATTATTAAAATCTTTAAATTCAACAACATTCCGCTGCGCGAACGCACACAATATGAGCTTTTGTCTGAAATAAATACTATCATTATTTTTTTGTTATTTATTTTCATATAAAGGTTTAATTTTTTTTTTCAATAAATATTTATAATTGGAATACATTTTAAGCATTTCTTAAAAAAAAAAAACCTTTTTATTATGTTTATTTTAGAAAATGGTGGATTTTTTAGTTTGAATTAATTGAATACAAAAAAAAAACATTTAAAATAAAAAGAAATAGTAGTCCACCAGATTATTAAATCTATTATTATATCAACAAAATTTATTTTGTTACTTGTTTTCTACTTCAGTGTACCCAGGTACAGCAATTGTCAATTGACTCATCAGTAAAATTAAGAAGGTCATGTGTATGTACTAAACCGTCGCTTTTTAGTGATCATTCAAATTTGGTCGGGTGGACGGCCATTATCTACAGTTTTGGTATTTCGATTATGTTCACTTATTTGCGAACTATTCGAAGCTGAATTTTCGCTACAAATCACTTGACTAAGCGCTCTAATTATTGTTATACACCTACAGATCTCAGGTTGAGCCGGTTTCTTGTATGTTGACGTTAAACTTAGGGCACCGTCGACTCGACTTTTAGCAATATTATTCAATAACGTATATATGTGCGCTTTTGGAACTGATTTGTGCATATAGTAAACGTTTAGCAGGACTGAATACCGTTTTCAGGGAGCTTGTTCGTCTTCTCATTATAGCGCTGTGGCATTTTTTTGAATTTTCAAAGAAGTGCGATTACTCGAAAATTATAAATATTTCTCGAAATCTAATTCTGTCACAAATACGCACATTGCAAGAGCTATCGGTGTGTACTTATCGTATAGCCGCACATACAATGGTTTTAGAGATCCGCGATTTTGCAGAACGTTACTGCAGCAGGAAACGCAATATCTCGAAAACCTGAAGACGTACCGACTCCTGCCTATACACAATTTTCGTCTCTCCGACAAGTATTTAAAAATTTTCTTGCTGGGGTAACGTTACCGCAGCAGGAATTGAATTTTCCATTTTTTTCCAAAACTACAAGACGCACTAATTTTATAATCGGCGCACATTTACAGCAGATTGCGCTCTAATTATACGTCCCACTCACGTCGCTCTACGTGCAACTTTCCTGCTGGGGTAACGTACACGTAGCAAATTTAAAAAATCTACGCAAGTCTCCTTCAACAATCAACTAACTTCAGTCTCGACATTCCCGAGACTGAAGCTACGACTATAAGTCTCGAGTCTCGTAAATGACAAAAAATTGCCGAGACTCTCGATATTTTCGAGAACAAAACTCTCGGGATGCAAGCCCTCAGTGGCGTGCCTAGGGTTTCAATATAAGGCAAGCCCAAAACATTTAAACCGATTTAAAAAAAAAAGAAAGTTCAGTTTTGGACTGAGTAACTTAGTACCTACGTATGGATCATCGCAATTTTCTCATAAACTACTGGTTAGATACAATAAATTAAAAGTGAATTCATCCATCTTCTTTCCTATTTTTTCTTCAATTTCACTCACTGAAGGCATGCTAGTACTAGATTGAATATAATAAACATATCAGCAATTGCATACCTCCGGTGGCTTTGAAAAAAGCCATTTGGTTTGGTTCATTGCTTGAGGAAACAAAGTTATGGTAAGTAAATGCTTGCTTCCTAACAGGACTAACAGGTTACAGACAAAAAAAAAACAAAACAGAAAGTTCCAAAACAAACGTAAAAAAATAGCTATATAGAATATAAAAAGGAATTTAAATAAATTATTTATATTCTAATTGGAATCGTCTATCTTTCTGAAATGATGAAATTACATTACAGCCGGAATAGTTAAAACATGATACACTAACTTTAACAAGTCGGGAAAGGCATCTTCGAGGTTATTCTCATGAATAAAATCAATTAATTCCAAAACATTACGATCTTTTAGATCAGGACTAGGATACAGGCAAATCAATTAACTTTTTATTGTTTTTTTGTCGAAATAGTTTGATTAAATGTCAAATAATGAATCTAATCCCTCTGCAGGAAAATGTGATTAATTTATATATACACTGATCTATTAAGTTTTCGTTTATGCGATTTACTAGACTGTGAAATACACAGATTAGGAATCGGTTTTAATGAAGAAATTAACTGTTTTTTCTGAGCAAAGTTTAAAGATTTTACCTTATCTTCGCCAATCAAAACTTGAACGCATTTTAAATCCTCACAAGGTACAATTACCTCCATTGTTGTAGGTAAGTCACCAAAACAGTTACATATAACACTGGGAAAATCTAAGAAAACACACGAAAAACAGCAAAAGTATTACCACTCAAAATAAAAATGAAGTTAGTTGCACTCGAGTGTCAAAAACTATTTCCGCAAAGTTCCAGTGTTGTCATTTATGCAAAAAAAGTCGCCAGGTATATGAAAAATCTAGCTAGATGTCGCATTTTTTTTATTTTTAAATTAACGCTTGACAGCCGGTAAGTGTAAGCGAGATAGCTATATCATCATCTACATCTACGCGAGTGTTTGCGAAACTCTGCGCGCGACCAATCACGATGTTAGTTTAGTGCAGCATAAGTAGATTCTTTGTGTTATTTTGATAAGAATTAAGCGCGCGAACTTTTAAATAGTTCGGGTTTGATGTTAATTCTTATCGAGCATTTTAGTAAGGCAAGCCGGGCTTTTGGGCTTGTATGAAGGGAGTAGGGACCGCCACTGCAAGCCCTAGTGCGTACGGAAGTGTATTCCTAAACAACTCATACTGTTAAAACAACTCTGACATTATTCACATTTGTAAGGTTTCTCGCCAGTGTGTGTACGAATATGATTTATTAAATGATTCTTCTCACTAAAGCTAACATGACATTCGTCACATGTGTACGCTTTATCGCCAGTGTGCTTACGAATGTGTTTTATTAAATTACTCATAGAACTAAAACAACGCTGACATTCTTCACATTTTTAAGGTTTTTCGCCAGTGTGCGTACGCATGTGTCGTGTTAAACTGACCTTACGACTAAAACAAAGCTGACATTGTTCACATTTGTAAGGTTTCTCGCCAGTGTGCGTACGAATATGCTGTGTTAAATTGCTCTTAGAACCAAAACAGAGCTGACATTTTTTACATTTGTAAGGTTTCTCGCCAGTGTGCGTACGCATATGTCGTGTTAAACAGACCTTCTGACTAAAACAACGCTGACATACATCACATTTGTAAGGTTTTTCGGCAGTGTGCGTACGAATATGGTGTGTTAAATTGCTCTTATGACTAAAACAACGCTGACATTCTTCACATTTGTAAGGTTTCTCGCCAGTGTGCGTACGAATATGGTGTGTTAAACTGCTCCTATCACTAAAACAAAGATGACATTCTTCACATTTGTAAGGTTTCTCGCCAGTGTGCGTACGCGTATGTCGTGTTAAACTGCCCTTATGACTAAAAGAAAGCTGACATTCTTCACATTTGTAAGGTTTCTCGCCAGTATGTACACGAATATGTTTTCTTAAACTGCTCTTGGTTTTACAACTGTACTGACAAATATCACACTTGTAAGACGCTCCACCAGTGCGTATACGAATGTAATTTGTTAAATTACGTTTTTTAATATTATTTCGATAATAAGTGTCTAAAGTATTATCAATAACACTGATATTAACTCGAGGTTTAGCTTCAGATAGTGGTTTTATGAATGTCGGAATGAGTTTGGACGTACAATATGACTTGTTCTGGACAACTCTTGTGATGGACTCTTCATTCTTCTTTTGATTTTCTGTGATTACATCTTCTGGGTTTTTTACTCGTTTGTGCAGCTTTTGTATCTTCACCACGGTCGACCCTGTGATTTTAAATATAGTTATCGCCAAATTAAAAACACAAAGAAATTAAAGTAAATCGTACGGTTCTCATTAAAGCTGCAGAGTTGTTCTTGTTCAAATATATTACTACTGATGATGTGTGATCAAACGACAAATGGACAGAGTGGGTATTGTTTGGTACACGAAGTGCATACAACAAGGATACCAAAGCGTCTTCAGCCGAAATAGTTTACGACGAACCTCTAATGCTCCCTGGTGAATTTTTCGCACCTATTAAGGAAGGAACGACCGACATTACATACTTCACTGCGCACAAAACCTGACACCAACTCCAACATCTTGTCACGACAAGACCAGTAGTTTTGTTTAGAAGTATTTGCAGCCCACTGATCACGTGTTTCTTCGTGACGCATTACGTGGCTCCCTACAATCAGCGTACACAAGTCCTCACAAAGTTTTGCAAAGGGGAAACAAGGTTTCAATGGATCGCCTGAAGCCAGCATATATTTTGGCAGACATAGCTGACCCACAGAAAGACACTATGCACAGTGTATTTTTCGCCCAAAAAATCGGACATGGCATTTTTACTATCTAATTTCATAGGATTTGTGATTATAAATGCGAGACGAAAACTCCTGATTGCCCTTTTGCTATAAAATATTGAAAATTAGTACTTGAAAAAAATGTCTATGGTTTCCAGAAAAACCATAGAAACAGTTATAACTTAAAAGTTTGACTTCTTTTTAAGAATCTATTGACGGCATTAAATAGTGTCTTAAAATCCCTCCTATAACAAAAAACATCTAGGCTTTATTTATTCAAGATAACAGATTTATGGCTGATTTTGTAAATTTATGTTTTCTTTTTTTTACCGCCATATTATTACATATTTGGATTTGTAACTAGGATCGAAATGTTCTTTTTATTTATGCTTATGATCCTACAAATTCTTGGATCCTAATTATGCAGGATCTCGGAGTTGTTAAAATTCAGATTTTTCTGGATAGGGTTGTCGCCTCATAATTTAATAAACATAATATTTGAAGTAATTTTTTTAAATGTCAGTTTTTCCAACGCAGTTTATAATATTATCTGAATAAATTATCTTGGTCTTATTTACTTATTGAAACATATCAACAACAATAAAAAAAAAAATATATCTTACGAATATTATGAATGCGAAAGTTACAATGTTTGGATGTTTGGATGTTTGTTACTCAATCACGCCAAAGCAGCTGGACGGATCTGGATGAAATTTGGCACAAGCATAGGATACACTCCGGAATAGGACATAGGCAACTTTTTATCCCGGAAAAACACAAGGTTCCTGTGGGATATATAAGGTGCTTTTAAAATATATGCCAGGCTTTTTATGAAGTATAGTATTATGTTTATAGATTACAATAGTAAAGATAAAATGTTGATAATTTGTGTTATTCTTTTTTCGCATAAAACCATCCTCCGGTGTTACGATATTACGATACGCTGTTGCCGCTCCGCGCCGCAAAACACCGGCGCCATTCATACTACGATTGTCATTCATTTCAAACGAATGCCGCCTGCGCGCCGGCCACTCGGTCGTTACTGCACAGCAACCCCCCCCCCTTCCCGCCCCCGCGCGCACTACCCCGTTCGCCGCACGCGCTGGCCGACCACCCGCTTGCCAGTCGCCTCCCGCCCGCCACGGGATTTAGTTTTATTATTATCGCGCGCGTTTTTATTAAAAACATTTAGCCAAGTGAACAGTAAAACGGACACATTGAACAAAGTGAAAACCCATTTGTGTGCAACGCAGAGATGGACTTGTGCAACAGTTTCAAAATCGGTAGGGAGTGTGTAAATAACTTTTAAATACGTTGGTGTCGGATAACTTTTAAATACGCCAAGTTCCTGTAATTTATCGTTATTTGATATTACACTTTTGAGCCCTAAACGAACGCCGGCGTTTTGTTCTTTAATTGTGTCTGTAATTACAAAAGTCGAAAGGTTAATCTAAGTACCTATTGTTTAAACTAACTTAAACTGAACTGTTTAAGTGTGATGTGAAGTTTATCATCGTAACTGGTAACTACTGGTAAGTAATTGCACTTTAAAACACTTGTTTGCCTACGTATTATTGCGTACCTAGTGAATTAGGTAGGGACAAGCTAGTCAGCTGATTTTAGTTTTCATTCGTAGAACGAATGGAAAGAGATAGCAGCTGTTTCATTGACGAAGAGAAACATCGCGCGTAATTTGTGAACCACGTTGTGCAGAATAGAGTCAATATTTATTTAACTACTTTATTTTCTCAAACTGGATTAACTGTTCCTGGGCACGAAAGCTCTTCACTATTGTAATCTATAAACACAACAGTACACCTCCCAAAAAGCCTGGCATATATTTTAAAAGCACCTTATATAACTTCTTATTTTGGTTTGGTTACTCAATCACGCCAAAACGGCCTGATGAATCTGTATGAAATTTGGCCCAAGGATAGCGTATACTTCATAATAGCACATATGTTACTTTTTATCCTGGAAAACATAAGGTTCCCGTGGGATATACAACTTCTTATTAGGCAACCCCAATACCACGCGGGCGAAGCCGCGGGCAAAAGCTAGTAATTAAATAAAGTTTTAAAATCTTCAGTTTAAAATCCAATGAAAGGTGATATGTGGTTCAGGGAAGGGGTCCGCCCTCGTTAGGCTACGGCTAAAACCTTGCACCAACACATATTTCCTGGAGGAACGGGGGTGAGGCACCATGGAGCCGTCAAAGACCCATGGCGCCACTTTGCCTCAACAGGACCTGACCCGGCCTGTTGAGGGATGTCTGTCCGGGCTCCGACCGGCTGACTTACTGCAAGGAGGGCATGAGGGCGCCAACCCTCATGTTGGTCCACGAGTGGCAGTTGATGGAGTTGTGGATAACGCCACAGCCGGTACTCTTCATCCTCCGGGAGTATTCGCAAGTACACAAGGAGACGTAATTAGTAGGCTCGATGCCTATAAGATGTTGATCACCAAATCAAAAGAAATGGGATTGAAAATTCGCCCTACTGACCTGCCTTTACAAGAAAGGTCAAACCTTATTTTGAATATTTTAGGATTTTCCGAAACTGATGTCAATGATAAGAAAAGATTCAAAGAAGCAATAGCTAAATTCACGTCTAAATGTGAAATCCTCTACAAAAACTGTAAATATAATATGACCTTTTTTGCAAAGAAGAATAACACGTGGCTTAAAGAATCGATACAAAATGATTTGAATAAATTTTTAATTAGCGAACATCCAACTTTACAAGATGCGTCACTTTCCGACTCTGTGGTTATTCCTGACTCTGAAATTAATATTATGAGCCAATCGCTTGACAGATATGAATTTGCACCTCATCATCAGCAACAAATTTCAGAGTCCAATACTGATCCAAATCATAGTGTTCAAGATTTACATATAGTCCCTGAACAAAATATTTTTGATATTGCCGTGTCGCCCACAATCGATGCCATTCCTTCGACTTCTTCATGTTTGGTCTATGAATCACTTAGTGGCAGACAAAAACGAAGGGTGTGCAAAGAACTCCAGTATTCTTTAGAAAGTGAACCACCGGCAAAAGTTATCAAAGCTGTTTCTAGTGCATTAGAAGCAAAAGGTCAAAAATTAAAAACCAATGCATCAAAAGATTTGCAATTTGTTATAAATTCTTGTCTTGAAAGTCCAACACGACCGACTAAGCTAGCAACCAAACTTCGCGAAGACCCCCGTCCTTATTCTCCAGAGGAAGCTTTAGCAGTATTTATAGACAGAAAATTTACAGTAGCTACATACAATTTTTTGCAACATGATTTAAAATCAAGAGGTTTTCCAGCATTTCCTACATATAAAAAAGTATTCGACGCAAAACAAAAATGTTATCCGGATAGTGCAGTTCAAGTAACAGAGAGAGAAGCCTTTGTCCCATTAGCTAGTTTACTTTCTCACACTCTTCAAAGGTTAGTACACTCATGCGACGAAATTATATCAGCATATTGTGAACAAAAAAACCTTGATACTGTAGATTGTATTTTTGAAGGTAGTTGGGGGTTTGATGGTAGTTCGGGTCAATCATTGTATAAACAAAATTTTTCTGATAATCAAGACCCTGAAAACAGTTTATTTGCCACTACATTCATTCCATTGCGGATAAAAACAAAAAAAGACTTTGTTCTTTGGTTAAACCCAACTCCACAATCATACAGGTTTTGCCGCCCGATTCATATCCAATATCGAAAAGAGACGAAAGATTTAATACTCAATGAACAGAAGTGGATAGATGACCAAATTAAGGATTTAACTACATTAGAAGCAACGACATCTAACAAGAAGACAATAAGGGCAAAACCACAACTGTATTTGACATGCATAGATGGCAAAGTTCTGAATTCAATAACAGAGACTTCTTCTCAACTTAAATGTCCGTTTTGCAAAGCAACCTCTACACAATTCAACAAATTAGATATTATTTATTCGCGGCCAATAGATGTGTCGGTTTTCAAATACGGAATAAGCCCCTTGCATGCATGGATTCGGGTATTGGAGTTTTTACTTCATTTGGGCTACAAGCTTCCTGTTAAGAAATGGAGGGTAAGCAAATGTTCACTGGAATCAAACACTGTAGAGGAAACAAAGAAACGTGTGCAAGAGAGAGTGCGAAAAGAACTGAAAGTGCTGGTTGATGTTGTGAGACCCAATGCTGGAACAACAAATGACGGCAACACAGCCCGAACCGTTCTATCTGATCAAAATCGTGCAGTGTTTGCAGAAATATTAGGCCTTAGTCAGTGGTTGTTGGACGATCTTCACACGATTCTGGTCACCTTATCTTGTAGTCTACCTGTAGATGCTGATAAGTTTGGAGATTTTTGCAAAACCGTAGCATCTAAATACGTGGCAGAATATGGTTGGTACCCAATGACAGTAACTATGCACAAAATCCTCATTCACGGCAAAGATATTATTAATAGCTCAGCTCTTCCAGTGGGTCTATTATCAGAACAAGCCGGTGAAGCGCGGAATAAGTTCTGGCGTTATGACAGAGAACACCATAGCCGAAAATCCGACCGTGAAAAAACAATGTTGAACCTATTTCACAGGGCACTGGAATCGTCAGATCCAGAAATTTCCTACATTAGGCTTCAGAATAGGTTGAAAAAACTCAAATCTTTGCCTTTACCATCCAAGGTAGTGGAGTTACTGAAACCGTATGAAATCTCAGCTGAAGACGATTTTGAGGCGGCAACAGAAAATGAAATTGAAATTATTGAAGGTCATACCGATAGCGACAACATAACAGAAATTCTTTCGGCCGATCAGGATGAAGAATAATAATTGTTACCCTAACCACCATTTTTTAATTCAAAAGAAATATTGACAACCCTAAAACCATAATTACCATAGAAAACTTTAGAAGCCTCTAAGTTAGAGATCCTTCATTATTTGGATCTGATTTTTTTTTCTAAGCTTCTAACACATTTTATTAACAATTCTAAAGAAAAATAAAATCCAAATAATTGAAAATACGACCATAAAAAAATAAAATAAAAAATGCTTAAATTGTAAATAAATCTCTTAAAACTCAATTAAAAAATATATAAATCAATTAGTATTATGTGTTTTGAGATTATTGTGGATCAGAAAAACCAAGAAGAAAATTTGTGAAATATTTCAAAAGTTATGGATGATTTACTATTTCACTATAAAAAAGAATAAAGTGGTTTTATTTCTCCATAATGAGAAATAGGTGCACGAGTGTTCTATTAATTAATTCATAAAACATTTATGTATAAGATTTCACAAAAAAAAAGGCATGTCCGATTTTTTGGGGAAAAAATACACTGTGCTATGTCGTCATATATGTTGTGTTTCTGGCCTGTTGGTCTAGTATTTAGTGGGCCTGACTGCTAAGCCGGAGGTCGTGGGTTCGATTCCCACCCAAGACAGATGTTTGTGATGAGCATGATCATTTGTTCTGTGACTGAGTGTTATTTATCTATAAAAGGTATATATTTAGAAATTTACAACTATGTTTACGGTCGTCTAGTACCCATAACACAAGCTCAGCTTAGGACCAGACGTTGTGTGATAGTTGTGCTATATTATTGTTATATGTTTATGTATCTCAGGTCCTGGGCCTTTGAGAGGCGTACGAGGGGACGAAGCCAACTCGCAGAGGATTTTTAGGACGCTTTTAATGGAACGTGGTGCTAACCGGTGAATATACCTGTACGCGCTATGCTAGTGCATCCAAGGACAACCCCCGGCTGATGAGAAACTATTGCGACATATAGAAAATTAAGATATAAGGCTACGGCTTTTGGAATCTTACGAGAACTGGTTACTAAGAACTATGTTAAGACTATGGCCCCTGCCTGAACAATGTTATTAAATTTCATCGATAAAAAGGCAGGGGGTGACTTGCACACTCAATAAATGGGCCTCCAAAAACGATCGCTACCACGAAGTGACGTAGCAACAAAAGGGCAACATATCCTGAGATGCTTGAGGAGTGGAGAGGTATACCACGGCAAAGACAATCCCGGAAGTAAGGGCGAGATCCGTACCAGCACTTTAATAAATTATACATCCATCTCCCGAGCTCGTTTGCTTTTGGGAATTTCCACGCAAGCGGCCAATAAAAGCGAGAGAGAGGTGCGAGCTCTGTTCCTCGACAATGTTCACTACGGCCGGCCAATACAAGCAAGCCGAAAATGAAGAACAAGAATTCTCACAGGAGATCGGGCCTGGGGGTTACTAGTGCACAACAGTTCGCCTCTTAGTCTGGCCCCGCAGCATAGGGATGTTACGGCAAAGCAAACGTTACCGTAACCGACATAGGGTGTACTGGAGCGCGCAAGCCCCACCACGACACCAACGTAGAGATACGGCGATGGGGTCATTATTATAATTATTTTCTTTATTTGCTTTCTTCACATATCTTCATTTACATTTTTTAAAACAGAAGGTGGTATTTCTAAAACACTTTATAAAATAAAGCAGTACTCCGCCGGTGTGGGAAGCAGGGTCCAAGCTACATGTGGTTAGGGCTCCAGAGACAGAAACCTCACAATACGAGCCGTGTCGAGGAGTACTGCCTTCTGCATCAGGCCTTTGATTCAACCGCGCAACGACAGCTTCGACAGATGGTCGTCGAAGCTTTTGACTACAAGGCCATTGGCGGTCACGACAATCGGCACGATGATAGCCGAGTCCACGTTCCACATGTCGACATCCTCGTGAGCTAAGTCGAGACCATGCAGATGGATGCACTAATGAAGGTTTCAGTTACCTTGAGTAGTTCCATCAGTTGTTACTTGATGGGGGCAATGAGTTTCAGATCATCCATAAAAAGGAGGTGGGATTCTTCTCAATCGATAACCCAAGACTGATTCATTCAGCAACGTGCTTAGAGGATTCAGAGCTAAGCAAAACCAGAGTGGACTCTGTCTGTCGCCCTGGAATATTACCCGTCTTATCCATTCAAGCTGATCGTCTCTGCAGATTGGTCGACATCCTCGATAGTGAAGGACTGTGTTCCATTGCCCCACACATGACTCGAGGAAGGTGGTTAGACTTGCATCTATTTTGTACAACTCTAGCACCCTCAAGAGCCATGTATGTAGCACAGAGTCATAGGCCTTCTTTAATTAATCCAGCATGTCGACAAATCCTCGGCTTATGGTCATGTCTATGAGGAGTAGCTCCTTAGTACCGCGAGACCCGTTCCTACATCCATTCTGAGAGGCAGACATAATTGAGTTGTTATCAACGTGCTGGTTAATTTGTGGGATCAAATACAATGTGTCTGGGTTCGGACTGTACAAACTTTAGGGGGTGATACTTTGCTCTATTTTATCACTA
The DNA here is from genome assembly GCA_029852875.1 of Mythimna loreyi. Classification (NCBI taxonomy): domain Eukaryota; kingdom Metazoa; phylum Arthropoda; class Insecta; order Lepidoptera; family Noctuidae; genus Mythimna; species Mythimna loreyi. Next base: position 10,303,249 of record CM056806.1, on the reverse strand, counting down.
AATTTTTTTCTATATGCGAGGTCTAAACCCAACCCCCTCTGAATGGCAGCCATTTTTGTATTTTGGGGTTCAGTTTTGGGTAACGTCCATACTAAAACTTATGTAAAATTGGAATTTAATACCCGATTATCGTATAAAAAAATCTTCCCGTAACGGCAAAGTATTAGCAATCAAATAAATAACTCAGATTATTTTAATTATTGCTGTATCATACTGAAATAAATGCTGAAAGATCAACTTCATGTCAAAATTATCATCGTTGTTTTAGTTTTTCAAGATTATTTCAAAAAACACCCCCGAGGACTAGCCTTTTTTATAAGCGTGACTCACGGATGATAAGTTTACCTAGATAATGAAACCAAAAACTCGATTCTATGAAAATTCGTTTAAGATATATTGTTGCTTAAACCTAGCCCTTCCGTGCGTAAGATATGAATGAGCGTTGCATTGTATGGGAAAGTAGGAAGAAAAAAAAAGGTTTATTGAGTGTCATTGTAATGAAAATGGGACAAATACGATTTCAACACAAAAGAAGTAAGTATTCGTCAGATGAAACTCGAGTAGATTAATGTTTACCAGTCCTTGTCTTCTGGTTATTGTGGCTACACATAAATTGCTCGTGTGCGCATTGTTGTTGAAACTCGTGCTCGTGTGGCAATATGTCTACTAGAGGGTTCATCCTCTAGTAGACACATTGCTGATATGAATTTGGTTTACGAATTTCAAGAGTTATTGTGCGGGAGTATCAAAGGCGATATGCAACACATCATCCACAGTGGATTACTGTGGATGATGATATGCTGTTGTTGCTGTTGACTGCTCGGGCAAAATGTGGAGGAGCTCCGCTACTACAGTGTATACGAGCACGAGTTCCCATAATGAATACTTTTAAAACAACAATGCGCACAGGAGCAATTTATGTGTAGCCACAATAACCAGAAGACAGGGACTGGTAAACATTAATCTGCTCGAGTTTCATCTGACGAATACTTCCTTTTACTTTTACTTCTTTGTATTGAAATCGTATTTGTCCCATTTTCATTACAATGGCACTCAATAAACCTTTTTTTTTCTTCCTACTTCCCCATAGAATGCAACGCTCATTCATATCTTACGCACGGAAGGGCTAGGTTTAAGCAACAATATCTCTTCTCTCCTAAAAAAGGCTAGTTCTCGGGGGTGTTTTTTGAAATAATCTTGAAAAACTAAAAAAACGATAATAATTTTGACATGAAATTGATCTTTCAGCATTTATTTCAGTATGAAACAGCAATAATTAAAATAATTTGAGTTATTTATCTGATTGCTAATACTTTGACGTTACGGGAAGATTTTTTTATACGATAATCGGGCATTAAATTCCAATTTTACATAAGTTTTAGTATGGACGTTACCTGAAACTGAACCAAAATACAAAAATGGCTGCAATTTAGAGGGGGTTGGGTTTAGACCTCCCATGTGGAATAGTTTTAGTGATAAAATAGAGTAAAGTATTACCCCCTAAAGTTCGTACAGTCCGAACCCGGACACATTGTATAATGACCACCATAAAATGTTTTGATACCCTTGGTTCTTTTACCAAAAATATATTCTAAACACCAGAAAATAGTCTAAAATTGCAATAGTACTAGCTATTTTAGTGACGACTGCACTTCAAATTGTATTCGAACAGCAAATGTAGTAAATGATCACCAAATCTTAGTGAGCAGTATCGATCGACCCGCCGCTTATGCCGTCGAATACGACTGGCCAATGTACAAACTTTCTGCTTTAGGAAGTCGATGCACTCCGTGACACGGGACATGTATTCTCGGGTCACACACATGTATCATCAGTCGGCCTGTTCGCTCTCTCATGGACTCACTAATACTCACGTGTCTCTTGTTCTTCTTCCACTTCTTTTTTGATTTCTATTAAAGGGACATTATCTTCTGAATCAGACTCGGACTGTTTTGCTGGTACATCTTCTGCGACTGAAAAGCTACTGCATACATTTTCCAGTTCTAGCTCTGCAAATAAGCAACAAGGAAGAGATGATTGTTTGTAAATGTAGCAGGATAACTGGGGAAACTGACTAGTATGTAAGTATAAATATTCAATGCAATGTCAAGTGTACGGCGGTGGCTCCTGAAGTATCCAGCTGTCACACCGACTGTGGAAGCAACTCCAAAAGGATTACTGTTGAGAGCGCTCCTCTCAACATCGTCGTGCGCCGGCGGCAGTGCGCGAGGGGTGCGGGGCAGCGAGGAGTCCATTGCCGACGGCGGCAGCTCGTTTAACGTTCTTATTTTCATTTAAAACGAAGGCTTTCAGGAGGCTTAAAGCCATGAACTCGAAGTCAGCAGCAGCCGAGTGGCAGCGGCGCGTTCCAATGCATACATATATGGATCTGGCCACGAAGGTAGCAGCGCGGGGAGCAGAGCTTGAGCGGCGCACGCCAATCACAATGATTTTTACTTTCTAACGACATATATATGTGAAGGAACAAAGTCGCTGATTTTTGGTAGTAGGTAGGTACACCAACTTGGAATATTCTGCTATAGTCATAGAAGTTCCCGGGACATTATCTCTGTTCTCCATAATTCCGATGAAGAAAGTCTTTATGTTTCCTTGCGCGGCTGTAGGGATTTACATCTTTTCGTCAAAACAAATCTAACATTACGAAGAAATTCCTATCACAGAGATGTCGCCGCTGTTCAGACATTTTGTTCGCGAATGAAACAAACATCTCTTGACACAACACTGCGCCGCGCGAACTGCCCGCTGGCTTTTTGGCTAACATTGTCAGACTGTTACTGACTAAACGACCCATCCCATTCCTTCTTAGCCTTCAAACCAGGGTCGGACCTTCCTCTCAGAAACCGGACCGTTCCTTTCGGAAACATATTATACAGGGTGTTTGGTGCATCGTTTGCCAAATTGATTTGGCCGACAGGACAGATCATTTGCTATATGTTCAGCCCCAATAATTCATTCCTTGCCACACCGGATTTTTTTAAACATGTTTTTAGTTTTTATTCTAACAAAATCCGGATTTCAGCAGTTAAGCTTACATAAAAAAAAAGTTATTAGTCTATCCAACAAAAAATATTTTTATGTTTAAGTGTACTGTTGTATGGTTCTATGAAATTCAAAATGACTTGCTAGTAACGTGTAATTGTTTAATAAAATACCTACAAAGTGTATGGGATATGACAAAATAATTTTAAAACTCAACTTTAAATTTCTGCAAAAAAAAAAAAACTAAAAGCGTTGGAGATCTTCGAATTCTTTTATAAAGTTCTCTAGTTTATGCCCTTTCCAACGGTGTGCAATATGCTAAAAAAAAACCTTTTCTTAAATGTGTAGTCAAGTCACAAAAGGCTGATATTTGATATTACGGTAAATGCACTAAGAAATTAAAGTAAAACATTAAATAACTTGCTCTTTGCTCTAAGTAGGTAGAAATTGATATCTCATATTTACGCACATCATTTTTTTCATTTTCAACTTTCCTCAAACTTGAAATAAAAAATTAAACATTTATTTCACAAGCAGGTACTAAAATCATAAATCTTATCATAAAAAAAAACCGGTGTGGCAAGGAATGAATTTTTGGGGCTGAATATGGCTGGATAGGGCTGTCGGCCAAATCAATTTGGAAAACGAAGCACCAAACACCCTGTATATTAAACACAACAGATGTTGAATGATAATAAAGGGGCAGACGGTAAGTAATTTCTTTTCTATCTTTACTAAATGTGTAATTACAGGTCACTACTTCTTAGAACTTGCAGTTTGCTCCACCACAACCCTTGTGGTCTGTCGTGACTAGGATGTCCAGTGAGCTGGAGTCACGACAGACCACAAGGAGATGGCAGGACCAACTGGACACAGAGTAGAGGTGGGCGTTGTATGAACGAACCGTTTACCTAAACTGTTTTTTGTACGTGAACGATTCAACTAGTTTATAGTTCACAGATAAACTAGTTTATTCGTCGATTGGTTGACGAGTCCGTTGTCGTGTCGCGAGCGTCTGGCCGATGCTGATACTGATCACTCACTCGCGGTCGCTACGGAACGGACCGAGTGAACCCGAACATTGTCGACGCGAGCGAGGAGTCGCGACACTAACTGAATAGACCGCTTTCTTTACGCTCGCTTGTTTTACTAATTGACTATCTCTTTTTCGGCACGTGCTCAACCTGTGACGTTTTGGTGGGAGCGCTACACGAGAATAGTCTCTATCGTAATAAGAATAAGAAATAAAAGTTGCGAATTTTGTTTGTTATAGTAGTCCATAGTTTAATAAATTAGTTGTTGTGGGAAATTTGAAATGTCGTCGCGTCGGCGCGCGGTGGACGAAATTTATGCAATAATGCTAGTATGCATAATAAGCTTGCCAGTCCTAAGCCTGGAAAAATTACGAAGGGAAGTTCATTTCAACAATATGTCATTTCATTCTCAATAATCTCGTTTACCAAACGTCGACGTATGTACATACCTATTCACATCGTCAAATTGGTAAACGAGACTTTCGTTCGTTCACGTTCACTAATCGTTTATGTGATGAAGTAGTCTTTTCGACGACGACGTAAACTAGTCGAAAATTAGACTGTTTTTTAAACTAGTTTATCGTCGACGGTAAACGGTCTCGTTGCGTCGACTGTAAAATCGTCGACGACCCACCACTAACACAGAGACGGTTCTCAAGGCAACTATTTTAAGTAATTTTGTTGCTCAGTTTGTGGGCCTTGCGGTTGACATGATCTGCCCAGCCCCTTGAAGTTGTGCAGCCTTTTGTAGTATCCTGGTTTTGGAGCGCATATAATGTTTCAAAAAACAACATACATTTTTAGATATCATTTACTAGGGTTTCCCCACAGCTTCACCCCTGTGATCTACGTTGGTGACTTTTACAGTAAGAATTCAAGTATGGTTATCAGCAAATGATTCATAGTTATCATTACATAGTATAAAGCAAAGTCACCCTGACCCTATGTATGCTTAGATCTATAAAACTAAGCAACGGATTTCGTTGCGGTTTTTTTTATTAGATAGGGTGATTCGAGAGGTAGGTTTGTATATATAATACATGCATAATATCAACATTGAAGCTAGGGCAGGTCGCTAGTTTTTTTATAAATACATGTATAATGCAAGCCACTTCACCTCACTTGGTATTGGTATAGAATAGATAGATTTAAATTTTAAATTCTCAAAAACATACCATCACTTTGATGTTCCTCCTCTGGTTCAATGACATCATCTAGTCTCTCACACACATCTGGTAACTCTTCTTTGATAGGATCACATTCTGCTTGACATGCATCATCAGATTCTATGCTTACATGCTCCATGGGTGATATAGTCAACTCATTGAAACACCCAAAGTGGTCTTGGTTTATAGGGGAATTTAGCTGGAAGAAGATAATATAAGTATGAGATAATTGCATTATACTGCATGGAAAAATGAAGTTGTTGTTCCTGTGTCTCATCTATACAGGGTTTTTTTTATGGTTGGTAAAAATGATCGAATGACGAATCCCTCCCTTGGGCGGAGCGGGAAACAGTGTCAGACTCTTACTGAATAAAAAACATGCCCCATTCATTCCTTTCCTTATTCCCAGGCGTAACACCAGGGTGTTACGCTTTCGATTCAACCCTTGGCCCAGGAGGTTTCGACCCTGGAGGGCCCCTACAGTTTGCTGATAACTCCTTGAGGCGCGCGGGAACAGTGCGTGCCACGAGGACACGGCGATGCTCTTCCCAAGCGAGGCACACATCTACCGTGTGCTCCACCGTGTCCTCCGGGTTGGCCACACAGTGGCGACACCTGGGCGTCTCATCATCATCCTAGCGGTATTAGTCCCGGTTGTCAACCTTGGCTTTCGCCTCGGTGCCCGGGGTCCGCTTTCCTGCAAGCACGCCTCCACTTCGCTCGGTCTTTTGCGTCCTTTGCCGTAAGCCCATTGGCACGCATATCGTCCCTTACGACGTCGATCCAACGCCTCTTAGGCCTTCCTCGTTTACCGGGTCCCGGCGGAGGCGGCATGTCGAGGCATCTGTTACCCACGTAGTCTGCCGGTTTTCGTAAAACGTGGCCATACCAACGTAAGCGACCCTCCTGCAGTTTATTCGCTATGTCACGGACCTGAAGGCTGCCCCGGATGCGGGAGTTTTTAATGCGATCTTTCCGCGACACTCCCGACATCCAGCGCAGCATATTCATTTCCGTGACACGCAGGCTTTGCTTATGCCGCTCAAGTACAGGCCACGCTTCACTGCCATACAAAAGGACAGGCCTAATGATGGTCTTATAGACCTGTCCTTTGAGCCTAACCGGCATTTTGGGGTCACAGATAACCCCCGCCACCTCACGCCATTTCGCCCAGGCCGCCGAGATACGAGACTCAACGTCGCCACGTTTTTAACGCGATCCCAAGTACCTGACCTGTTCCGTGCGCTCGACTGTGTCTTCGCCAATGCGAACAGGAGCAGCGTTTGTTGTGTTACAGGCCAAGTACTCGGTCTTCGCCGCATTAATCTTCAGACCGCCGTTTTCCAGCGATTCCTTCCACGCTGTCACACGTCGAACCAAGCGCCCACTGTCCGAGTCCGCCAGCGCGATGTCGTCTGCATACATGAGCAGCCATGGCGGCTGCTCATGTAAGTCCCTGATGTTAGAGGACAGCACGTCCAGCACCACGCTGAACAGAAACGGACTAAGGACAGAGCCCTGATGAACTCCGACGGTGATGGGGAAGGGATTCGTATCGCCAACAGCGGTCCGAACCACAGAACCGGAGTCTCGGTACATGTCTCGGATGATGTCAACATAGGTCTCGGGCACTCCTTTGGATCTCAGCGCCCACCAGATCACATCACGGGGGACACAGTCGAAGGCCTTCTGCATGTCTAGGAACAAGAGGTGCAGAGGCGTATTCTTCGATCTGTATCCCTCCATGGTAACCCTTAGGGCAAAGATGGGGTCCATGGCGCCATGACCTGGTCGAAACCCATATTGACATCCCGAGACGGTGCACTCCTGTCGGATCCGAGAGTCAATCACCCGCTCGAAGAGCTTCATGGTGTGGGACATAACCTTAATCCCACGGTAGTCGCCACACTCCTGCACCGATCCCTTGCCTTTGAAGACTGGAGTGATAATACTCAGTCTCCATTCCGGTGAGGAGCATGCGGTTAAATAGGTGGGTTAAGATGCCCACACCACGAGGACCCATCGCCTTCCAGGCTTCAATAGGGACTCCATCGGCACCGACAGCTTTCCGGTTCTTCATGCGGCGAAGAGCCACATGCACTTCTTCAGTCGTAACCGGGGGCACAAGTCCCTGATTTGGAGGGAGAACCGGAGACAGCACCTCTTTGTGCTGCTTGTTCAGCAGCTCGTGGAAGTACGAGCGCCATCTCTCCTTCACCGCGAGGTCTTCGCATAACAGATTGCCGTCAGAGTCTCTTACACAGCGGCACTCAGTGATATCCAGTGCCGCTTTGACCCTGGAACGTGCCAACTTATAAATGAGCTTTTGCCCCTCAGACGATTCCAACTTATCATAAAGTGGCTGTAAGTGGTCTCGTCTGGCTCTGGCTACGGCCCTCTTGGCGGCACGTTTTGCAGCTCTGTATGCGTCGCGGTCTTCGGGAGATTTGGAAGCTTGCCACGTTTTGAAGAGAGCCTTCTTCTCTCTGATCTCCCTCTGGACTGTGTCATCCCACCACCAAGTTTCCTTGTCACACTTGAGGCCGCCCCTGGACAAGCCGAGCACCGACTTTGCCGCTTTAGTGATGGCGACCTGAATCCTGTCCCAGTGGCTTTGCACCGGTTCGCCATCGGTTCCATCGCACTTATCGCCGATGGCCGACGCGAACGACTGGGACGTGGCTTCATCCAGTCGCCACCACCGTATTCGGCGTTGTTGGCGCTCAACAAACTTGACCTTAGGCTTGACGCACAAGTCCATGACAAGGAGACGGTGTTGTGCAGTGAGACTCTCGCCGGGTATGACCTTGCAGTTGGCTACCTTACTGATATGGTGCCTCCGTGTGAGTAAGAAATCGATTTGGGTAGCGTACCTCCCGCTCTTGTAGGTGATCAGGTGTTCGGGTTTCTTTTTGAAGTACGTGTTCACGATGGCAAGGCCGGCAGCCGCACACGTTTGGAGGATATTCTCCCCTTCCGCGTTACGGCTACCGTATCCAAAGCCACCGTGAACATGTTCAAACTCCTTGCACCTGTCACCCACATGACCGTTCAGATCACCACCCAAGACGATTCCCTGTGACAACGGGATGCCACGAAGCACCCCACCGAGTTGATCCCAGAACGCAGCCTTTTCAGTGTCGCTGCAACCGACCTGAGGTGCGTAGGCACTTATCAAGTGGGTTACAACCCCGTCAATAAGCACACCTACGACCATAAGCCGATCACTGTAGCGTTTCACCTCCAGGACTGCGTCTTGAAACTCCTCGGAGAGTACAACGGCCACCCGTTCTCCCCACCGGCTGCACCCGTGTAAATCAGCTTGTAGCCATTCCCGATGAGCCGGGACCTGCGGCCTTTCCATCGAATCTCCTGCAGGAATGCCACGGCCACCTTTCGCCTAAGAAGTACATCGGCTAACTCTCTCGCGCGTCCGGTCAGCGTGCCAATGTTGAGGCTGGCGAAGCGGATTTTACGGGTTGGGGCTCGCGTCTTTGGCCGTGTTCGCCCCAGACACGGTAGCCCTTGCCCACTTGCCACAGGAGTCGGGCGAGTCTCCTGCGCGCCGTTTTGCGGCGGCGCCCTATCCGTGGCAATAAACCTTTCTAATCTATCCATATTAGTGGCTATTTGTGGCCTTTACGGGAGCGACTGCCGTCTGACCTCCCAACCCTAAAAGGGAAAGCGCTAAAAGGGAAAGGCGACACCTGGGCGTCTCTTCCGCACTAATCCGGTGCAGGAATCTCCCGAACATCTATACAGGGTGGATTGAAGAGATGCGCAGGCAATGACGTGAAATTGTTTTTAACAAAATTGCATGTCTTTTTCTTCTGGCAGTCATTTTTTTCGTATTAACTAATATTCCTAACACTGTAAAGGTTAGGTACCTGCCCTTACTGCTTCAACTCAAAAATCCACCTTGGAGGTAAACCTCACCTCATAATCCTCATTCATCATCTGAGCGAGTCGCTCTTCAGCTTCCAGACATTTTCTCTGCAGTTGGCAGCATTGCTTTAGTTTAGTGCAGCAGATGAAACAAGCGAGCATCGGTCTACTGTCTCCAGTTACAAACTGCAACAAAACTTGTCTTCAACTATTTTTATACTTTAAACCAATTACATTATAATATAATAACTAGCGACCCGCCCCAGCTTCGCACGGGTGCAATGGTGATATTAAATATATTATGCATGTAATTTACACATAAACCTTCCTCTTGAATCACTCTATCTATTTAAAAAAAAACCATCAAAATCCGCTATTTATTTAAATCTGTAATATCTTCAAAAATATTCACTTAAATCATACAGTGTAAAGGGCAATATAGATCTATATTAAATGAACAATGAATTTAAGGTATTTAATTGGTTAAGGATTAATGCTGTATTGGTTAAAATCGCTTCGAAAATTAGCCATTATTTGTCGTAAAAAGTAAATGACAAAAAAAAGTTATTGTGGGTTATCCATAAGAGATAGACATATACCATCACGGACTTTTCTATAGACCTTTTCAATGTGTACAATACTTAGTATATTATTTTGATAAAACTCGTAGGGTTCAGCCTGCGTTTGCAATGTAAGCGGAAAAAATGTAATTATTTACGACATCACATTAGAAACCTCAAAAGTAAAAGTACTGCTCCACTATTTAATGGATATTATTATACATATAAACCTTCCTCTTGAATCACTCTATCTATTAAAAAAAAACGCATCAAAATCTGTTGCGTAGTTTCAAAGATTTAAGCATACAAAGGGCCATAGGGACAGAGAAAGCGACTTTGTTTTATACTATGTAGTGATAGTGATTACATAGTATGTGTTCTTATGACATTTATTTTACTTTGTGTATGTATATATTTATAGTAGTATATTTATATTCAATACTATTTCATTGCCTATTTACTAATTATTGTGTGTACTAAATTTCCTTTTCTGTTACACACAAAGTCTACTATTCTATTTTTCTAATTCTCCTTTCGCAAGTATGCTAGAAGAGATTTCTTTAGAAATAAGCATCACCGCTGTACCTATTTTTCTGTATTCTTCTTATTTTCCATTGTGTGTACATGAATTGTTAAATAAATAAATAATTATATTCCACAACTACATACATATAACGATGTCTAGTCCCATTATAAGCAGGGCTTGTGTTAAGAGAACTACACACACAGATACTTTACAGATAAATTACACCGCCGTCACTAACAGTCCAGTCAAACATTCAAAATATTTGAATCTGAATCTCTCAAAAATCTGAATGTAGTACACAAATACATTGTGATAGTTGCAAGGGAACGATGCTCTTCAGGACAACAGCTAGTGATTAGCTTTGCTTACTGTGCACCTCTACTCACAAAGAAAGTGTTGGTTCTTACTCGAGGTAAATACGAGAATGTTATCTTAATAATATAAGTCCAGGATAAAACTTACCGGATTATCAGTCAGCCTCTCATACACCGCATGCAAGTCTTTGTTTATCACTACATACATGCGAACGTTCTCCGCTAAACACAGCCTACACATTGGCAGCTTTTCCATTTTTACTAATTATGTATCAAGTTGTTTATTTCAATAAAATTTATAGATCTATCAGTTTGGTTTAGAAAAACAAAAAATATACAAAGAGAATATAAGTTCTAAGTTTACTAACAAACAGCGACACCGCAGACTTGACAAGTGCAATTATTGTCAACCTTAAGAAATATGTTACCAGCCTTACGGTCAAAGTGATGTCTTCAAATTCGATTTTTTGTACCGGTTTATTTTAAAATACAATCTGTAAGGCAAGTACAGACAATAAGAGAATATTTGTATACTATTAAGACTAATGTGGCTAATACGAATTTTTAAATTTAAAATATTTAAATTTAACGATGAACTACAAAAGCTTAATCTAGCCAGAACTTGTGGCTCATTAACGTTCCGCTTTTTATATACTTGAGGGAATATTGTGGAAACTACGGACTTGCTGTTGCTTGCGTGTCCGAAGTTTTTTCCTCCAATGAAGTGTTTACTCTGAAGTTTGTCGTGGGGTGTTGGACACCATTCAATATTTTTAGATACACACATGTTAAGATTGTTTTTATTACTTTCTAGTATTTAAATATCGTTGTCTCTTTCGTCATATTCAATTATTGTCTTACAATGAGTAAACAAAATGATATTTCATAACTTGTTTCAAATTGGATCATTGGATTTCGTTTAAGTATACTTTGAAAATGAGGTGGTGCCTCCATGTATCTATCGCAATCATAGAATTAGCATTGGTTTATTTTAACCAATAGTAGGATAAAGATATAACATCCTTGAAGCGAAGAGTTTAAACAAAAAAAAAATAAAGAATTGTCAAATGTCATGAATGTCACGTTATGTCAATGTCAGGTCAGGTGTTAATAGTCAATTTGTGATTGTTTACATATTTTTGATTTGATAATTGATTGGTTTTGCAACCTATTTCTAACTGCGATTGTGATTTTCATTAATTTGATATTTACCGATAGATACTGTAACCATTTTGATTTAATATTATTTAAATAATTCCCATAAACTTCGTGGACGGCCAGGAATACATTGTATATCACTCTGCCCAGAGTTCCAGCAAAGAAGTGCATACGATCACACGATATTTACTGAGATTATCTCGTGGATTGTTAAATCCGCGCCAGCTGCAGACATTCAACATTGTGCTTCAAATCTTATGAGTTCAAACATGGAAAAACTGCAAATATGTAGAATATGTTTAGTAGAGAATGTTCGCATGTACATAGTTAACGACAAGGACTTACAAGAGCTGTATGAAACGCTGACTGATATTCCAGTAAGTTATACCTTATCTTAACAATCTTACTAATATTATAAATGCGAAAGTTACGATGTTTGGATGTTTGTTACTCAATCACGTCAAAACGGCTGGTCGGATCTAGATGAAAGTTGGCACAGGCATAGGATACACTCCGGAATAGGACATAGGCTACTTTTTATCCCGGAAACCCCAACCCCAATCTCAAAACCACGCGGGCGAAGCTGCGGGCAAAAGCTAGTTTACTAATATATTACTTACTTAATAGGCTGCTCACAGCTGACTTTAATGGGCATGCAGAGTACTCTAGAAAATGTTTCTCTGCATCAGAGGTATTCCAAAAGCCACACTCAACATCAACTGTGGTCAGTATTACTTTGACAGTATAACTATGTACCTATGGTATGGTATGGTATACCGGGCTGGTGTCCGCAACTCCACGACTAAAGCGTGTATTTTGCGTACGGGTGGGCTAAATGTGTCATTCGATCCACCCCAGCTCCTCGAGGAAGGCCAGCGAAGCCTTAGTATTACTGATCATTTCATTGAGGTTACCTGGGTGTCCGAAGTACTTTGCCCTGTATCCTGCGACGACTGGGCAGCCTAGAAGCAGATGTGCTGCTGTTTCTTCCTCCGCCATGCAGGCTCTGCACAGTGGGCTGTCTGTAACTCCTAGGACAGAGAGATGCTATGCTGTAGTAACGGCCGTTACCTACTACTATGTACCTAAGTATTGTATAAGGACTGGAGGTTAATTCAACAAATGGCTTTTTTTAACTGTTAATCGAATGTTAACGAATTAACTCTTTTTTTTGTTTACCGCAAAACCCGTTAAATCTATCAACTGTTTCATTCAACGATTTTGGTATTCAAAAGTAACTAACGTTATCTGAAGCTGCTAATGCAAAACCAGCTAAAATTATTTGATTCTTCATCATCAGCTCCGTTTTCAATTTAAACAGTTTCGTCTATTAACTGCTACGTTCAAACAATCTGTTACATTAATGAAAACCTGTCAATAACATCAATGGCTTTTGTAATAGGGATCGTTATTGACCCACCACTAGTGAGAATTACCCTAAGTATCAAACCGTAAGCACGGGCTTGCAGACGGTGAGGAATGGGTAGGCTGCCGTCCGAAAACAGTCCAGAGCCCAAGTCGTCGTTGGTGCGCATTGTTTCCTGCGCGCCTCAAGGAGTTGTGAGCAAACTGAGGGTACTACAGCCTTGAAGTCTCCTGGGGCGGGCCGAGGGTTGAAGCGAAAGCGTTACACCGGGGCTCTGGGACTAAGGCAAGGAAGGAACGGGGTAGGTTGTTTACTCAGTAAGAGTCTGATGATTTCATCAAAATCGTTTGAAAGGTTTAAGCAGGAAAGCGTAACAGACAGACAGAGTTACTTTCGCATTTATAATATTAATATGGATATTGATGATATTTGTCGGGCCGTTTTCGTTACAGAGATCGGTAATCTAGTACATTGATGATCGAAGATCCTAAGTCAAATGCTACATTATATTGTTATGTTGCAGTTTGTAACTGAAGACAGAAGACCGATGCTCGCTTGTGTCTTCTGCTTTGCTAAACTAAAGCAATGCTGCCAACTGCAGCGGAAATGTCTGGAAGCTGAGAAACTGTTTGCTCAGATGTTGAATGAGGTGAGGTGTGCTGCAACTAGTAAGTGTAGAAGTGATACCACAAATTATATAGGTACAGATGTCAATCTATGTACAAAGCGCACTCAGACAGACAAACAGACATGGCGAAACTATAAGGGTTCCTTTTTGACTATGGAACCCTAAAAACGTCTAGAAAATATATGTTGACACTCAGAATGGCCTCTATAGATTTATAATTTATAAGTGCACTAGCGACCCGCCCCAGCTTCGCACGGGTACTGATAATGAATATATTATGCATGTATTATTATACACATAAACCTTCCTGTTGAATCACTTTATCTATTAAAAAAAAACCGCATCAAAATCCGTGGCGTACTTTTAAAGATTTAAGCATACATAGGGATAAGCAACTTTGTTTTATACTATGTAATGATTATGAAATACCAAAGTTTACACTATACGGCAGATTTTCAGAAATGTTTACTATACAGGGTGTTTGGTGCATCGTTTGCCAAATTGATTTGGCCGACAGGATAGATCATTTGCTATATCTTCAGCCCCAATAAATCATTCCTTGGCACACCGGTTTTTTTTAATCATGTTTTTAACTTTTATTCTTAAAAACACCGGATTTCAACATTTGAGCTTACATAAATAAAAAAGTTATAAGTCTATCCAACAAAATTTATTTTTATATTTAAGTGTACTGTTGTATGGTTCTATGAAATCCAAAATTAGTTGCTAGTAACGTGTAGTTTTTCTATAAAAAAACCTACAAAGTGTATGGGATATGACAAAATAATTTTAAAACTCAACTTTAAATATCTATTAAAAAAAAACTAAAAGCGTTGGAGATCTTTGGATTTTTCGAAAAGTTCTCTAGTTAATGCCCTTTCCAACGGTGTGCAATATGCTAAAAAAAATCTTTTATTAACTTTACTAACTGGCTAAATGTGCACTCAAATCACAAAAGGCTGATATTTGATATTACGGTAAATGCACTAAGAAGTTAAAGAAAAAAAAACATAACTTGCTCTAAATAGGTAGATATTGATATCTCATTTTTACGCACATTTTTTTTTACAAAGTTTATTAACTTTCCTCAAAATTGAAATAAAAATTTATTACACAAGCAGGTAGGTACTAAAATCTCAAATCTTGTTCAAATTGGGTGCCATTGTTTCGTATACATGCGCGACATCTTTCTCTTATCTCGATTTGTAGTTCGAAGACGAATTTCTGCTTTAACGGTCACATCATCATCAGCCTTTTAATGTTCTCACTGCTGGGACACAGGCCTCCTCTCTAGGAGAGGGAATGGGCCATGACCCACCACGCGGGCCCAGTGCGGGTTGGTGGATGTCACATGTCTTTGAATTTTTAGATAGATAGATAGATAGATTAAACTTTATTGTACACCAAAAAGTTACAGAACTTAGACAGAAACTTAAATCTATGGGTACAAAGGCGGTCTTATCGCTAACAGCGATATCTACCAGACAACCTTAGGATGGATCGTAAGAACTAAAAATGAATAAGGGGGTAGTCTGCGGTGTACTACTACTGAATTAATTAAACTATAAATACGAGTAAAAAACAAAACATAACTACATTTACACATATACTTACATACATATATACACCGTGTCATTGACATGTTAACGCAAACGAATACCATGGATCCAGTACATGATTCTGGACCCCCCAGTGGTGGAATTTTTCGTCGGTCTTTTCATCATTTTTAAAAAAAAAAACTGTGTTTTTTTTAATAAAAACTGTATAAAATCGTTAATCTAATCAACCCCAATGACATTTTTAATAAAAAACCGATTATTTAATTTTTTACACAAAAAAACGCAATGTAAATAAAATTAGAAGTAGGTATCTGCTCAGCTGTTCTATTAAAGTTCACTGAGAGGTCACCGATACGCACTACACGCACACATTGCTCTTTGCGGCGACTGACAAATGCGTGCCGACAAACGCTTTGCGTGTGTGACGCTGGTGACGCAACAACTTATGAATCTAACAGAAGCGACACGTTAGACATTTTAATCTTCGAAAAACAAATTGATGTCCCATTCACTACATTAAATGAGACTTAGTATGAGGAAAAGTTTCTGTAAGCCTTCACCGAAATAAGTAGTGAAAATAAAAAAAGTAAATGAATTACCGTTCACTGCTAATGACATGATTTTTACATCAATTTGTCTATTATCAGCATTAAATTAAATCTAATAATGCAATAGAACTTTCTTAATTACTGTTTCGTAAAAACCACACACATTTCGTTCTTACATCGAAATAATTATTTTACGAGTAGTGACACTTAGGATTGTACAGTCTATCGTTTTATTGATCTATGCGTGCGGTGAAGTTCAAAGGCTTTGTCGGCTTAAAATGCATTTCTTATTTTATTTATTTTTTTCTTTTGATTTTCGCCGAATTACTGGTCAGTTCCTTATTTTCGTTCGCGTCATAAAGACGTGCTTCACGTGCTGTTTGCCTCGAATTTGAGTCGATTTCGTTAGTTATCAAAAATAAAAGTATTTAATGTTCTCTCTGTTTGTATGTGTCTGTGTGTTTGTATGATTTATGTGATCGTTCGTTTTGTTTGTTAAGTGGTTTTGTAAAAACACCCTTGTGCCCAAGGATATGTGGATACGTTCATGTCGTCGATGCATGTTGTAGGTATGTTTTCGTAAGGACGAAGCGAACTTTATGAAGGTAAGTTACTTCATTAATTTGAATTGAAGATTACATTGCCCCGGACCGGCTACCGCAATTAAGTTTGCTGATACACGTTTGCTGGCCTCGTGGGGGTAGTCGCCGATATCCGGCCACCGTAGACACTGGCTCGCGGACAGTGAGCTATGGGTAGCTCGCCGTCCGGTCGTCTGGTAACAGTCCAGACCAAGCCCAAGTCGTCGCCGGCGCGCACTGTTCCCGCGCGCCTCAAGGAGTTGTCAGCAAACTGTTTGGGCCCTTCAGGGTCGAAGCCTCCAGGAGCCAAGGGTTGGTGCGAAAGCGTTATACCGGGGCTCTTGGAATAAGGCAAGGGAGGAACGGGGTAGGTTCTTTAGTAAGAGTCTTAGGGTGCGTCCACATCTGGCGAATGTGCCGCAAATGTGCAGCACGCGAGCCGATTGCGAGCTGCTCGCGAGCTGCGCGCGTGCAGTCACTGCAATGGTTTGGTGCGCCTCTTTAGCGCAACTCATGCAAGGCTCGTATAGAGCGCGCGAGCGGCGCGCGATCTGCGCGCACTCAGTTCTCGTCCTTACAGTTCCGTTTACTGACTCAGTACTATCGAAGTTATGAATTATTTAATAACTAGCGCGCCGCCCGCGCGCTGATCGCGTACGGCGCTTAGGTCGCGCGCGAACTGCGCGCGGGCGGCGCAAAAGCGGCGTACGGACAAAAATGCACGCGCGCAGCTCGCGGGCAGGTCGCAAACGGCTCGCGAGCTGCACATTCGCGGCACATTCGCCAGATGTGGACGCACCCTGACGTTTCCTGCTCCGACCACGAGCGGGACTCGTCATTGGATGATTTTTACCTACCAAAAAAAAAACTTGCTGCCAAATACAAACCGTTAGAATGTGTAACATACGAATTATTCCCGCTCAGCTGATTACTAGAGTTCACATGCGAGGTCAACGACTAATACCTACTGGCCGGGCGGTTGCTTTCAAACGCACAGCAAATCACACGACCACAAAAAATCAAAGAGACGGCTAGCTTTTTAGTTAGTCGACAACTCTTTGGCGGCACCGCTCAAAGAAAATTGTCGGCAATGTACACTTGCTGGCCGAAAAATTAAGACGACATAAAAATATTTGTCACCAACAAAATAATAAATTAATATTGTTCGCTTGTTACCACTCACGAGTATAGCTATCGCTGTATCTGTCGTATCAATGATACGCCCCCCCGCTCTACTGGGGCAAACCTTAGGGCCAAGCAGGGCCGATGCCTAGTGGGGCCATGGGTTGAGTGAAAGTGAACCCGGGACACTGGAACGATGGCAAAGAAGGAATAGAAGATTTTTAGTCAGTAAAAGTATGACACCTTTCCTGCCGCTCCATCCAGGAGCGGGAGAAGAAACTGTTTACTATCAGGTGGGATCGCAATCAAGCACGGGTTAAAAAACTCACTTATTAATTAATAAACGTATGTACGTTTATTAATTAATAAGTGAGGTTTTTTTTGTGTTTTAATTGACAATTAAGTCCCTTGCCTAATATTCTGATTTTTTATTAAGATTTTATAGGTGTTTAACTTTTGGCCAGAAGTGTAATGCTTTTGCATTTCGCCGATATTTTTACTTTATTAACGTATAATTTTTGTCAGTTCCTTGTTGATCGCGAGCGAATGTGTTATTTTTTGCAAATCGAAGTACCTTATCGGAAGTTTATTATCTATCTATTTCTGAGTGTTTGTGTGTATCTGTGTACGTGTTTAGAATAATGAATAACTATTCGAAAAATGTCTTCTGGTTCTGGATGTGAGTGTTTTAGTGCACAAGAATAATTAGGTATCATTTTTTCTAAAAGTAGTTCACGTATGATGGTTTTACCCAGATCTGAGATTAGGTACCTAATAAAAAAAAAAAAAATACCATAGTACCTCGCTCGCTGGATGGATTACTGTCGTAAATGTATTTTTATGACGTAAGTAATTTGAAGGTAATAATTGTGTTTGGGGTTGAGAAAGTGTGTGTCTTTATGCATTAAAGTATAAGTGTAGGTTTCTTTTGTAATGGTGGGCAAAGATCATCCTAATGACGAATCCCGGCCTTTCAGTCCCTGCGAAGTATCAGTGTAGGTATTACTTTAGACGAAACCAAAACATAACGTTCCAACATAATTGTTGCATTTATGTTAATAATTATCAAACGAGTTAGGGACCTTACAGACATAAACCAAAATTCATACTATTTTTGCTACAAAAAAAAAATTAAATAGGGTACCTATTTAATTTTTTTTTTTCGTAGGTACATTAATGACGACTTCAATGTACGTGTCTATGCGACCTTGTAGGTATACTCACACAAACACAGCGCGGCGTGCGTCTCAACGTTATGCGCGGTCGTGCCTGTGTGCGTAGGTAACTACGCGCTCACGCAAGCGAGCGTAATAAGGTAGCGTTGGTATCGCATTGTTTACATTACATTGCGCGCTCTAAAATTGCAATTATCGAAACCGCTCATTAACGACATAAATGACTATCATGATTTTGTTAGTGGCTGGCAGTTCAGCCTTTTTGCGAAGTTTGCGTTAACATGTCAATGACACCGTGTATATACACATACATACATATTATAATATGTTACACAATTTCATTGAAAAGGACAAAAAAAAAAAAAAAAGAAAGAAAAGGAAGTCATTAAATTATGAAATACCTACCGTTAAAAAGAAAGGTAGTGGTCTTTAACTAAATGTTTAAAAGAATTTAGTGACTGGGCTTGCCTAATTGCTAACGGCAGTGCGTTCCACAAACGCACCGCCTGGACCGCAAACGACTTGTCACAGAATTTGGTAGAGTGTGAGGGCATCAAAAGGGTCAAATTCTCCGATGATCTCAAGTGTCTAGAATGTGTGTCATGAAGGAACCTAAAATGTTCTTTGAGATAAAAAGGGATTGAGGGAATAAACAGGACACTGTAAAGCAACGATAAAATATGAGCATTCCGGCGAAGGCGGATTGGCAGCCACTTGAGCCTAACACGGAATTCAGAGATATGATCATATTTGCGCAATCCAAATATGAATCTAATACAGAAGTTTTGAAGTCGCTCAAGCTTATCTAGCTGCGCTTCAGTTAGATCCAAATAACTGACATCGGCATAATCAAGGATTGGGAGAAGGAGAGATTGAGCGAGAGCAGTTTTGGTAGCAGTTGGTAGAAAATTGCGCAACTTTCGTAAAGACCCCGCGGACGCAAACAACTTGCGACTAACTTCCTGCATCTGAGGACCCCACGAGAGGTCCTTATCAATGATAATACCAAGGTCCTTCACTGAGTCGCTGTACGAGATGTTTGAGCCATCGAAAACAATCGGTGGGAGCTGCGTCCAGTCGATTCTTGAGCGCAACCTAGGACTGCCGATAACAATGACTTGCGTCTTCATTGGATTGACCTTCAGACCATGAGCCACACTCCACTTAGAAATACGAGCTAAATCTATGTTGACCACGTTAACTGCCTCGGATAGTTTATCTAACGGAGCTTGCGAATATATTTGCAGATCGTCAGCGTAAAGGTGGTAGGATGAGAGAAGTTCGTTGGAAATTGAGTTTATAAAAATAGCAAAAAGAAGAGGAGAAAGAACGCCCCCCTGTGGTACGCCGGCAGAGGTATTGCACCATGATGAGGACGAATCTTCAATGCAAATACGTTGCCGACGGCCACACAGGTAACTACGAAATCGCCGTTGGAGATATGTTAAGAGAGCTTAAGATGCCAAGTAAAATATCGAAATCGACGGTATTAAAAGCATTGCTAAAGTCTAACAAGGCAAGGACTTTTTAGTTCTAGAACATGCCGGTTTCCTCACGATGTTTTCCTTCACCATTTTGAGAGCAGTGGTGATGAAATAAATTACACAAAATAATGCGCCTGGCTGAGTTTGAACCCGCGACCTACAAACTCGTAAGTCGGGGCCGTTACCACTCGGCCACCACTGCTTCGTTTAACGGTCACAAAAGCCGCCTCAATACGTTACACTTAATCATCTCTCGTCTCAACTTCCGTCGTATAAACCAGTTCTTTGGCCCGACTCCCGACGTAAAAATCTAGCGGAGTTAGGTCTGGTGAACGTGGAGGTCATGGAATAGAGCCATCACTCCCAATCCACGAGTCTGGAAATGCGTCATTTAGGAATTGCCTTACAGTTCATCGCCAGTGAGCGGGACAACCGTCATGTTGAAAGACAAAAGACCTGTCTTCATTGAAAATTGGCAGCTCAGATAACAATAAGGGCAGCTCTGTTTGAAGAAATTCAAGATAATTATCCCCGTTGAGGTTATCAGGTAAATAATGCGGTCCAACCACATTATTTGCAATTACTCCTGCCCAAACGTTCACACTGAATCGTCTCTGAAATGACCTCTGTCTTTTTACATTTAGCCAATTAGTAAAGTCAATAAAAGGTTTTTTTTAGCATATTGCACACCATTGGAAAGGGCATTAACTAGAGAACTTTTCGAAAAATTCGAAGATCTCCAACGCTTTTAGTTTTTTTTTTATAGAAATTTAAAGTTGAGTTTTAAAATTATTTTGTCATATCCCATACACTTTGTAGGTTTTTTATAGAAAAACTACACGTTACTAGCAAGTAATTTTGGATTTCATAAAACCATACAACAGTACACTTAAATATAAAAATAAATTTTGTTGCATAGACTAATAACTTTTTTATTTATGTAAGCTTAAATGTTGAAATCCGGTGTTTTTCAGAATAAAAGTTAAAAACATGTTTAAAAAAAACCGGTGTGGCATGGAATGATTTATCGGGGCTGAAGATATAGCAAATGATCTATCCTGTTGGCCAAATCAATTTGGCAAACGATGCACCAAACACCCTGTATAATAATTGTTTTGAAAACATTTATGATTTGATTTCAAAAGAAACCTAGATATCCACAAAATGTCCGTGTATCCAAAATATTTAGATATGTAAAGGATGTGCAATAAAGCCATAATCATGTGGAGCAGTTGTATAATAGTGAAAATATATCTCAAGTCAGATGTAAAGTAAAGAATCTCAACTCATCCTGAGCAGGCCGTGACCTCTAGACAGTATCACCACAAAATAAAAAGGTACAGAAGTCAATCTCATGTATGTACTTCACTTTTCATACCTACGCACGGCGGTCGCGCGCGCTAGGGATGTCAACTGGATTATGCACAACAAATTATCGTGGTAGTTGCAAAATTTCACAGACGCGCGTCTCAAACGTGACACCCTCGCGGTCGTAATGATCCTCGTTGAGCGCGGTGTTCGCGTCGGTGAACGGTGTCTATGTGTGCGTTGCTCGAGCGCGCTTTGTACGTAGATGGACATCTGTACCTATATAATTTGTGACCTAATACTGTGATAACTTTTTGCAGCCGAGTTCTTCAGTGAACCGCGATCAGCTGAAGTCTTTCAGTGGCCTTGTTGTAACTCCTGTAGAGGACGTCGGCTCTATTGAACGCATTGCTGTCAAAGAAGAGTTACCAGATGACTGTGAGAGAATAGATGATGTCGTTGAGCCAAAAGTGGAACATTTCGAATATGGTATGTTTAAACAAGTCATCATCATCATCATCAGCCTTTTAATGTTCCCACTGCTGGGACATAGGCCTCCTCTCTAGGAGAGGGAATGGGCCATAATCCACCAAGCGGGCCCAGTGCGGATTGGTAGATGTCACATGTCTTCGAATTTTTGGTTCTAGGACATGCCGGTTTCCTCATGTTGTTTTTCTTCACCGTTTTGAGAGAGCAGTGGCGATGAAATAAATTACACAAAGTAATGCGCCTGGCTGGGTTTGAACCCGCGACCTACAACTCGTAAGTCGGGGCCGTTACCACTCGGCCACCACTGCTCAAACAAGTTTTTTTTTTTTGCTTAAACAAGTATTCAATTGAAAATATATTTTTCATAACAAGCTTTAATAGCGCGGTATGTGCCTACTATATAATTAATACTCACCAAAACCATTCCTTAAGGTTTTTTTTGTAAGGTTGTCTGGTAGATATCGCTGTCACCGATAAGGCCGCCTTTGTACCCATTCATATAAGTTTCTGTGAAATTGTTACTTTTTTGCTGTACAATAAAGTATTGTTCTTTTCTTTTCTTTTCTTTTCTTTTCTTTTCTTTTCTTTTCTTTTCTATTCTATTCTATTCTTATTATCGAGTTTCTGTGGTGATCTTCCAGATCAGATCTGTTTACCATTTAGCATCAAAGTACTCGTCGATACAAATCAAATGAGCCCAAACACGATTGGGCTGAGTTGTATTATTGTTGAGTTCCTATGGCTACCTTCCAGGTCCATCATCAGATCAGCTCCATGTCATCATAATATTGCATTGTCATGCGATTTACACCTGCATGCAAAATTGCAGCTCAATCGGTTGAAGATATCTGCTTCAAAATTGAGTTGCAAGATTTGAGCCGAACATACATAGTAACATTGCAAGCTAATATTGTCAATATACCTATCTATGTATATTTGTGTTAAATAGAATCATCATCTGGCACTTATCAATATAATGGAATCATCACCGACTGGCCTGTCAGCCTAGTAGTTAGTGACCCTGACTGCTATGCGGGAGGTCGTGGGTTCGATTCCCACCCAGGACAAATGTTTGTGTGATGAGCACGATCATTTGTTCTGTGTCTGGGTGTAATTTATCTATAATATGTATGTATTTAGAAATATATAAGTATGTTTATCAGTTGTCTAGTACTCATAACACGAGCTCTGCTTAGCTTGAGACTAGACGGCGTTGTGTGATGGTCGTCGAATAAAAAAAAAAAAATCTTATTAATAAAAGAGGCCATAGTTGCCTATCGCCTCTTTTATTCTTCTTAGCGTGTCGATGGCGCAACCGGCTACTGGGCCAGTAAGTGTGGGCAATATTGTAAAAACGATATTTATAAAAGCAAAAGTCAAATTGTAAAAATAAACAATGTGTAGTTCTAAAATTTGTATTTTTCAGGCATGTATGTATACAAGGTGTCATTGACATGTTAACGCAAACGAATACCATGGATCCAGTACATGATTCTGGACACTCCAGTGGTGGAATTTTTCGTCGATGTTTTTTTTTTTTAATTTTTTACCTGTATAAAATCATTATTCTAACCAATCCCAATGATATTTTTAGAAAAAAAAATTTCCAAAATTTGCAAATAAAGTCGTTATTCTAATCAAACCCGATGACATTATTAATTTAGAATGTAATTCACTCAGTTTTTTCGCAAATGTTAAAATTATGTTTTTATACAGTTTTATTAAAAAAAACGTAAAAAATTAATAAAAAAAAAATTAAGAAAAAACCGACAAAAAATTCCACCACTGGGGGGAGTAGAATCATGTACTGGATCTATGGTAATCGTTTGCGTTAACATGTCAATGACACCCTGTACATTTGTGGGTTTATTCGGTTACCCAGCGCTTGTATTAACAATTAGCTCTTCACTGTTTCTGCTTACAGAACTAGAACTGGAACCTCTAAACAACAGCTGTTCACTCGCAGAACATGTACCAGCACAACAGGCGGAGCCTGGTGTAGAATATGATGTGCCCTTAGTAGAGATCAAAACGGAAGTGGAAGAAGAACAAGAAGTACCGAGGAAGAAGCGAAGAGTCAGTGACACGACACGTGAGTATTAGTTACATGATCAATGATCAGCGAACAAAAGGATCAATCTATACTAATATTATAAAGCTGAAGAGTTTGTTTGTTTGAACGCGCTAATCTCAGGAACTACTGGTTCGAATTGAAAAATTATTTTTGTGTTGAATAGATCATTTATCGAGGAAGGCTTTAGTCAAAATCAAAAAGGTTTTTATTTCATATAGGCCTACAAGGGCACTTATAAAACGTCAGAAGCTAGTGCACGGTTCCAAATTGGTCGTTTCCTATGGAGAAGAACCGGCAAGAAACTCCATGGTTACTCTTTTAAAAAAATGATTTCTTACAATAATTCGTTGTTACAGTACTTATATCATTATGTAAGAACAGTGTAGACCAGTCAATATTGTATTAAAAGCACAATAAAAATAATCATAATAACAAAAAATAAAAGGTGAATCGTAATAGGATTTACTAAGTCTACAGTGTTCTTACTTTACAACGTAAATTGTAAAAATATATTGTATATAAAAAAAAAAAAAAAGTATGAGAAAAAAAATACATCAATCACTACAACAGTTACACTGTGGGGTGCTAACAAAATTAATTATTGTTGAATTAAAATTTTTTTTTGGTCTTAATAATTTAAATATTGCAGAAGCAATGTGTCAAGAAAAAAAAGGCTATATAACATCACGCTGTGACTTATAGGAGCGAAGAAACAATGGAAAATGTGGAAAAAACGGCGAAAAATATTCATCGTTGAGGGCTTCCGTTGCGTGCGCTGCGAAAACGGTAGAAGATACCAAAAAAATATGTACGAAAGAATTATTCCTCTTAAAATGACCTAAAAAAATGTCCGCGACAGTATATGTCTATCATTTAAGATTAACTCACTAGAACCGTTTTTATGGGAATAAAATTTGGCCGAAATTAATGCATGCAACCAATGAGTTGTATTAACATAATAATATTGATCTTTATCCAAATAAATGTGTTGTTGATTAAGAGTATGTAATTTTGAACAAAATTGTCTTTGACATCACTTATTTTCAATGAACATCTTAGAAGATATTACAATTTTAAAATAACTCCGATATAAAATTCACACGCGCCGCATGATGTGCAACATATGGCGCTGCGCCTGGCCGGCGGGCGAGGAGACGGGTTGCTTGCGGGCGGCGCGGAGGGGTTTTTTTATGGTAGATCATCTAATGACGAATCCCGCTCTTGGGCGGAGCGGGAAACAGTGTCAGACTCTTACTGACTAAACAACCTACCCCGTTCCTCCCTTGCCTTATTCCCAGAGCCCCGGTATAACGCTTTCGCACCAACCCTCGGCTGCAGGAGGCTTCGACCCTGAAGAGCCCCACAGTTTGCTGACAACACGACGTCGACGACTTGGTCTTGATCTTGACTGTTACCAGACAACCGGACGGCGAGCTACCCATTGCTCACCGTCCGCAAGCCAGCGTCTACGGTGGCCTGATATCGGCGGGATCGCGGCGGCGACGTCTACGACGAGGGCGCTTTTGCCCTTGCCTTATGCGGTTGGCCTCCTCCTCTACGAGCATTACTGCTTCGCAGAAGGAGGCGACCGCTTGCCGTTTTTCTTCGCTGTGGACCATGACCTGAACCAAGGCCTGGCGCGAGAGGTCGCCGCCGCCGATCACCCCACGAGGATACGGCGATGCTCTTCTCAAGCGGGGCACACCTCCACTGTGTCCTCCATGCTGGCCACACAGTGGCGACACCCGGGCGTTTCTTCCGCACGAATCCGGCGCAGGAATCTCCTGAACTTCCCATGTCCGGTGAGAACCTGCGTCATGTCCTGCGTGATGTCTATCCAACCACGCCTCAAAGAGAGGACTTACCGCCGAGATTATGGCGTGCCCAAGTGGGGGGTGTAGCTCTATGAAGTACTTTTAGATAATTATGTTCTTTTAAAAACTAAATTGTCTAAATTAATAACAGAAATTGATACGGGAAAAGTCGTGGGTAACAGCTATAATTTATAAAGCTGAGGTTGTTTTCAAAAATAAATATGATGCCCAAAATAACTATGCCACGCGGACGAAGTCGCGGGCACAGCTAGTAAAAAATATATATTCAACTAGCTTTTTGCCAGCGGCTTAATCCACGTGTGAATTTCTCTATAAAAACTTTTCACCCCGTTTCATCCCTCCCTTAGTGCTCGCTTTCTCCATAAAAGGAAGCCTTGTGCAAAATTTCACTCCTAGTCCCAATAGTTCCAGCTGTGCGTTGATATGTCAGTCAGTGAGTTTCTCCTTATATATATATGTCGCAGTAAGATAGATAAAGCCGTAATATAGTTATATCCCTAGGGATATAATTATATACCGGAACATAGTTATACGAAAGCGATTCATTACTATCTCACTAGGAATATAGTTATAAAACGGTCCAAGTTTAGTGATATACTTATATTACTAGATTAAGTTCAGTTTTTTAGATATATTAGGGTGACAGTATGATACAATCACTTTTTTGCACTGGATTCTGACGTTTTATAAGTGCCCATAGGTCATGTGAAAAAAAAAAATTGACTTTGACTTTGAGACAAACTCAAAAAAGTCATTGTATCATATTGTCATCATATTGTAGTTTACTAAAGCTTATTTATTCTCAAACATTTTTGAAAAATTGAAAAAAAATTAAAAGTGTGCCACTGTGTGTTACTTTTTTGAGACAGACCCATTACTTGATTAAGCTTTGTGAAATAGAAATCAACTTTATGTATCCTGCAGTTAGTTACAATACTTTGTGACATTAACACGAATTAAATTGATTATGATTAAAACGATCATATTTTTTGGAATTTAAACATTAACAATACAATTAAAACAAATCAAACATAAAAAATCTTTTAAAACCAAACAGTTTTGAGATAATTATCTTTATTTCTTATCAACAAGTTGATGATCTTTCATCAACTTGTTGATCAAAAATTAAAAATTTAGAAAACTCTTGGTTTCTTTAAAAGTATTTTTTAATTTTTGTTCAGACTAGAAGAGGAATCGTGACATCAAGAATTACATAGCACTGAATGCTGCGGCGCGCCGCCAGCGCCGCACACTCCGAAAGCTATTTCACTAAACTTAATCTAGTAATATAAGTATATCACTAAACTTGGACCGTTTTATAACTATATTCCTAGTGAGATAGTAATGAATCGCTTTCATATAACTATGTTCCGGTATATAATTATATCCCTAGGGATATAACTATCTTACGGCTTTATCTATCTTACTGCGACATATATACTAGCTTTTGTCAGCGGCTTCGCCCGCGTACATAAAATATAGCCTATGTCACTAGGAGTAAAGCAGCTTTCTATTGTTGCAAAATTTTTTCCAATCGGACGAGTAGTTCTAGAGATTACCTCCTACAAACAAAAAAACAAACTTTACCTCTTTATTATATTATATTATATATTATAGTGTAGACTAGCGACCCGCCCCAGCTTCGCACGGGTACTGATATTGAATATATTTATGCATGTATTATGCACATAAACCTTCCTCTTGAATCACTCTATCTATTAAAAAAACGGCATCAAAATCCGTTGCGTAGTTTTAAAGATTTAGGCATACATAGGGACAGGCGACTTTGTTTTATACTATTTAATGATATATATAGATAGATTTATTGAGCTTGATGAGAAGCAGTTTGTTTGGCAAACTCAACACCCCAACTCCACGCTAGCAAAGCGGTCCAACTGCCTACCATGAGTCCTTGAGAACATAATAATAATATGTCCACAACTATCACACAACACCAATACGCCATCTAGTCCCAAGCTAAGCAAAGCTTGTGTTATGGGTACTAGACAACTGATAAACATACTTATATATTTCTAAATACATACATATTATAGACTAGCTTCTGCCCGCGACTTCGTCCGCGGAAAATTTGTGAGACAAAAGTTGTGATAGCTCGGTTAATATCCATGTTATATAAATAATTTGCCTATGACACTCAGGAGTAAATCAGCTTTCTATTATAGCTTCAATTTTTCCAATAGAACCATTAGTTCCAGAGATTACCTCCTACAAACAAAAAAACAAAAAAAAACAAACTTTACCTCTTTATTATATTAGTGTAGATAAATTACACCCAGACACATAACAAATGATCACAAATCAAATGATGATGACATACAAAGACTGTTACAATCTTAACCTATGGACCAAAACTACTTTTTGGTACTAATTTAACATTCGATTCCTTTTAATTGTGTTTTGAATTTGACATCTGTTTAATAATCACAGGAACGGCCGTTGCGAAGATACAAAACCTGCACAACAGAGGAAAGAAACTAGAAGACGTAATTATAGACAATCAAAAGAATGAAGAGTCACACACGAGAGGTACACAGGATACACAACGTGGTTCATCCAAACTTATTGCGAAATCCCGAGAACGTTCAAATAATACAACACATCAAGTTAAGACTAGTGCT
Source organism: Mythimna loreyi (assembly GCA_029852875.1). Lineage (NCBI taxonomy): Eukaryota > Metazoa > Arthropoda > Insecta > Lepidoptera > Noctuidae > Mythimna > Mythimna loreyi. The sequence goes on along the minus strand of CM056806.1, from coordinate 10,274,798 downwards.
ATTAATACCACTTTAGACACAAATTGTCGTACCGGTAAAAAACGTAATGTATCAAAACATATTCCTGTACACAACAGTAAAAAACCTTTCGTATGTGAAATCTGCCAAATTGGTTTTATTCGGAAAGATTATTTAACAAATCACATTCGTACGCATACTAGACAAAAACCGTACAAATGTGAAGAATGTCAGCTCTGTTTCAGTCAGAAGGTGCATTTAACAAATCACGTTCGTACGCACACTGGCGAAAAACTTTACAAATGTGATGAATGTCAGCTTAGTTTTAGTCGGAGAGATTGTTTAACAAGACACATTCGTATGCACACTGGAGAAAAACCTTATAAGTGTGAAGAATGTCAGGTTTCTTTTAGTCAGAAGAGTCATTTAACAAGACACTTTCGTACGCACACTGGCGAGAAACCTTACAAATGTGAAGAATGTCACATGCGTTATACTCAGAAGAGTGATTTAACAAAACACATTCGTAAGCACACTGGCGAAAAACCTTACAAATGTGAAGAATGTCAGCTTTGCTTTAGTCAGAATTCTCATTTAACAAAACATATTCGTAAGCATTCTGGCGAAAAACCTTACAAATGTGAAGAATGTCAGCTTTGTTTTAGTCAAAAGGTTCTTTTAACAAGACACATTCGTACGCACAATGTTGAGAAACCTTACAAATGTGAAAAATGTCAGCTTTGTTTTAGTCAGGAGGCTATTCTATTGAGGCACATTCGTACGCACACTGGCGAGACCTTACCAATGTGAAGAATGTTAATATATACTTCTAGACATCAGAATACTTGTATAAAACATTAATCGTAGGTACGCTGATGAAAATGTCAAGAACCAGTCATGTTTCCGCCCACGGTAGGCGTGGGCTTGTGGATGGCGATAAATGAGTAGCTCGCCATCCACAAGCGTCTGATAACCGTCCGGACCAAGCCCAGTCGTCGACGGCGCGCCTCAAGGAGTTATCAGCAAACCGTAGGAACCCTGCAGAAGGGTCGAAGCCAACTGGAGCCAAGGCTTCGCGTCTGAAAGGAATGCTCTGGCCCTGGTATATATGGCGACGTAGGAATGGGGTAGGTTGTTTAGTCATTAAGAGTGTGACACTGTTTCCCGCTCCGCCCAAGGGCGGGATTCGTTGTTGGATGATTTTTTCCAACCATAAAAAAGTACCGACCGTGTACTGTGCGCTTAGAACGCTTTAAAATAAACAATCTCTGTATGTAATGTAGTTGCAACAAAGGTACGGTTCAGTGTTGGCTTCGTCCGCGTGAAAGTAGGGTTCTCCATACAAACTTTAGACCCCTATTACATCCCTTTAGGAGCTGAATTTTGAAAAACCATTTCTTAGTGTTCGCCTACGTCATAAAAGGAAGCCTTGTGCAGAATTGCACGCTGCTAGTTCCAGTAGTTTTGGTTGTACGTTGATATGTCAGACAGTCAATTTCTCCTTTTATATAGGCGCCCATCTTTCTTGACTGTAACCATTAATTAGGGGCGTAGCTACCGCCGTATCAATTATACTGGGCCCCGGCGGTACAGGGGCCCCGACCTAGGAAAAAAATCGCAACATGTTATCCACAACCGTCTCATAGGGCAGCTAAGCATCTGTAATAAAAATACTTTTTTTTTATACGGGGCCCTCGAAGGACTTTTGATACGGGGGCCCTGTGGGACTAGCTACGCCACTGCCATTAATGCAGTCTCTGATGGTGAAGCGCTTTTAAGAGCCTATTAACTGCAGCCTAGAAGACGCTTAAATTATAATCGGACGGGAAGACCGTACCACGCCGGCTCAGAGCGGTCTGGTGGACGTCACATGTCATCGAAGTTTTTGTTCTAGTAAATACCTGTTTCAGTAATATTACAATATGTCATCATCGTCATCAGCCTTTTTAATATTCCCACTGCAGGGACACAGGCCTCCTCTCTAGAAGAGGGAATTGGCCATAATCCACCACGCTGACTCAGTGCGGATTGGTGGATGTCACATGTCTTCGAATTTTTGGTTCTAGGACATGCCGGTTTCATGCCGGGTTAATATGTATTCAAAAATAAATAAATTTAATAATAACATTAAGTATTTTATTTCGGTAACAAAACCCATATTAGACATACCTTTTATTCGAAAGACCGAGCGAAGTGAAGGCGTTTGAGTTGGAAAGCGGACCCCGGGCACCGAGGTGAAAGCCAAGGCAACCGGGACTGGCGCTGAGATGATGATGAGGATGATTAGACATACCTTTCATTCATCATTTTCTACAGGTAGTTAAGTATGTTAGTCTACATACTAACATATGTAACTACCTGTAGAAAATGATTTTGTTAGTACATATTATTAAAACTATGTTAGTAAGACTTCACTTTGCACTACATTGTCTTGGTGCTATCTTATGGTACAGGATGGGCCAAAAGAAATCACCCTATTGGAAGATGCTCTCATTTTTGCAAATGGCCGCCAATGTCAAATCTGTTTTGAATTGATATTTGTGAACTAGACAGATGCAGAATACAAGTGAACAAGCCATGGAGCCACACACTCCCCAATGACCCGCAAAATCGCCCGATTTAAGCATTCCAGACTTTTGTGGGGTTTTTTGAAGTCCCGTGTTTACGTGAACAAGCCCGGAGACTCTGGAAGTCCTCAAGGACCACATTCGACACTAGTGCGAGAATCTGTCGCTCGAAGTGATGAAAAGTGCCATAAAACGAATGTATGGCGATCACTTGTGACAGCGTCCATCATCATCTTCCTGCCCTTGTCCCGTTTTATTACGTCGCAATATGTCGTTTTCTTCCATTCTGTCCTGTCACCCGTCACGCTATCACTAACTCCTTTTTATTTCATATCACTTCTCACACAATCCATCCATATTTTCTTTGGTCTCCCTCTCCCTCTCCATCCATCCACATTTGGTGACAGCGTCCATTAGGCCGATATTATTTTCTCGACTTGACCAATAAAATTCTAAAGGTTCAAATAAACATAATCAGAAAACAAAATCGAAGTTTTTCATTTAGAAAAAAAAAAGAGAGCCAAACAACATCAGATGACTTCTTTTAAGCCACCTTGTAGATACTTGTCCGTAAAAGCGACAGAACACCATGCCTTTGGCCAAAAGTACATATTTTTGACACAAGTGCAGGAAGTTTGTCATTGCGACCGAGGCGAAATTCGCACGAGCCGTAGGCGAGTGTGTTATGGAGCCGAGGGCTGCAATGACAAATCTGCACGTGTGTCAAACGACGTTTTTAATACACTTACGACTTGTTAAATAAAGAAAGAAAGAAAACGTTTAATTGTATCTCAAACATACAGTAGAAATATAATAATAACAGCATTCAAATCTGCTCTGAACAGTTTCTAATTTCGTGGATGTTGCCCAGCGCCTCGTGGGGGACGACTCGCGCCTGATTCGATAAACTAAGTAAAAAAAAAAACACCCTTAACCGTGACGATAAGGAAGGAATAAAAAAGCCCGTGTTGTGATAAACTAAAAAAAAGCACTTGGGTGTTATGCATGCTATATTGAACCTAATATGAGTGCGATAAGAGGCAGTGTTCGAGTAAGTGTATTGAAATAGTACATTTTGATACAAGTGCAGGAAGTTTGTCATTGCGACCGAGGCGAAATTCGCACGAGCCGTAGACGAGTGTGTTATGGAGCCGAGGGCTGCAATGACAAATCTGCACGTGTGTCAAACGACGTTTTTCAATACACTTACGACTTGTGAAATAAAGAAAGAAAGAAAAAACATTTAATAGTATCTCAAACATACAGTAGATATATAATAATAATAGCATTCAAATCTGCTCTGGTTTGTTTCTAAGTTCGTGGGGTCGCCCAGCGCCTTATGGGGGACGCCTCGCGCCTGATTCGATAAACTAAGTAAAACAAAATAGCGTGACGATAAGGAAGGAATAAAAAAGCCCTTGTTGTGATAAACTCAAAAAAGCACTTGGGTGATATACATGCTATATTGAACCTAATAGGAGTGCGATAAGAGGCAGTTTTCGAGTAAGTGTATTGAAATAGTACATTTTGATACAAGTGCAGGAAGTTTGTCATTGCGACCGAGGCGAAATTCGCACGAGCCGTAGGCGAGTGTGTTATGGAGCCGAGGGCTGCAAAGACAAATCTGCACGTGTGTCAAACGACGTTTTTCAATACACTTACGACTTGTGAAATAAAGAAAGAAAGAAAAACTTTTTAATCGTATCTCAAATATACAGTAGAAATATAAGAAATATATAAGTATAGCATTCAAATCTGCTCTGGTCTGTTTCTATTTCGTGGGGTCGTCCAGCGACTCTGGGGGACGCCTCGCGCCTGGTTCGATAAACTAAGTAAAACAAAATAATCACCCGTGACCGTGACGATAAGGAAGGAATAAAAAAGCCCTTGTTGTGACAAACTCAAAAAAGCACTTGGGTGATATACATGCTATATTGAACCTAATAGGAGTGCGATAAGATGCAGTTTTCGAGTAAGTGTATTGAAAAAAATATAAAATAATAGAAAGAGAGAAAACAATGTTTATTTTGCCCAAAATAAACGCACATAATACTACAATCTGTCAGTCAAGTGTGAACCAGATGTTAATGTATTGCGTCATAGAAACTAGGCAAAAAATAGTACCTACATTTAGATACAGGTGCAGGAAGGCTGCCATTGCGACCGAGGCAGAATCCGCACGAGCCGTAGGCGAGTGTTACGGAGCCGACGGTGATAAATTTAGGCGAGCAGTGACAAATTTGCACGTGTGTCAAACGACGTTTTTCAATACACTTATAGTTCGTTTTTAGTGTTCCGTAGTCAAAAAGGAACCCTTGTAGTTTCGCCATGTCTGTCTGTCCGCGGATAATCTCAGCGACCGTTAGTACCTACTAGAAAGCTGTTTGTTATTAATATGTAGGTATATCAACCACGCCGACAAAGTACACAAATAAAAAGTGGTAAAAAAAATTTTATTAAGGTAAGTACCTCCCCTACACGTAAAGTGGAAAGTGATTTTTTCTTCATTTCTACCATAACGTGTGATATCTTGTTGGATAGGTATTTAAATATGATTAGGGGTCCCGAAAAATAATTTTTTGAAAATGTTAATATTTTCGGAAATAATCGCTCTAAAAGTAAAAAATGAGGCGTCTCGTTTTAGGCGAAATTGACTGGGAGGTAGTTTAGAGCCAGGAAAAGGACATAGGATACATTTTTTTTAATGTACCTAGTATATTTGCTAATTCTGAACTCTACTCTCCCACCGAGTAGGGTAGAATAATCTGTTGCCGGGAGCGAAGCCGCGGGAAAAAGCTAGTTAAATATATTATCCATGTATTATACATATAAACCTTCCTATTGAATCGCTCTATCTATTAAAAAAACCGCATCAAAATCCGAAGCGTACTTTTAAAGATCTAAGCACATCTAAGCGGTAAGCAACTTTGTTTAATACTACGTAAGTAATGATTACCTTTCTCACTAAAACAAAAGTTGAGGAACTCTATCCGCTCGTAATACAGTTCTACGCTTGTACGAGAGAATAGATCGAATCAGTCTAAAGACAGCCAAACCATATTAAAATATACCAACTCACATTCCTTAATATATAATATGTCGTCTCGTGTCCAGGATGGTTGTCGAGCTCTGATCTAACAGATCTACCTATCATGTGGGTCTATGTGGGTATCGTGCAATGAATAACAACGGCTAGGATTTAAATCGGTTTACTTCCCAATACATTTCGGTACAGTGCACTGTTATCACTTTACAAATTACAACAAAACGGACAGTTTCAGAACGTCTTGACTCTGCGACGGCTTGGCTGAGAGTGTGTCCGCTCCCCGGGCTGTTGGTTCTCCCCTCCACAAGCTCGTAGCAAAGCGGAAACGTCACTGACTCTGTCAAGCGCGCCATCTGTGTTTAGTTCTTCTAGTTGCCACTAGATGGCGTGCCTTGTCTTGCTGTCAACAAATCTATCTCGTTTCCGATATATTTTTACGCCCAGGCTGCCTCACAAACGAGCCAGTCTGGGCAGTGTCAGACTCCTACTGACTAAAACCACACTCCTTGCCTTATATTTCATCCACAGACATTACGTCCGTGCCCTTGTTTGATTTTTAAATTTTTTTTTTTGCTTCTGGGCAACTCCACGTGCAAGTGGCGCCACTCCAGAGCACCTATCAGCGATTTAGTAATAATTGAGAGGCCATCAGCCCGAAGCGTGCCGCAAAGTACCGCACCAAACAAATGGACTCCCAACCCCGAAGACAATAACTATACTATACATCTATCCTAATATAATAAAGAGGTAAAGTTTATTTTTTTGTTTGTATCTCTGGAACTACTGGTCCGATTAGAAAAAAGTTAGCAACAATAGAAAGCTGCTTTACTCCTGAGTGGCATAGGCTATATTTTACGTACGCGGGCGATGCCGCTGACAAAAGCTAGTATAATAATATAGTTACAGACCAGTCTATTTATTGTGAAAATAGATTTATCAACTATTGTCTATCTTACATATCACATATGGATGCATATCCATACAGTACCTTATTTTTTTTTTTTAAATTAATTTATTTCAAAGATAAAGATAAAGATAATTTTATTTGTAAAAACATGTGTATACATACATTTTTTTTTAAGCATGCAAGATGTTATAAAATTAATTGTTGTCCGTACATATCTTGTCTTTGTGGCGTACAAATATAAAAGTTTACAAAAAAAAAAAAGAATCCAAATTATTTGAAATGGATTTAGTTTGAGCTGTAAATCAGTTAAATAATTTAAATAAAAAAAAAATGTCAAATTGTCATTAAAATTAAAATACATTACATGCCAATTAAATAATATCTGAATAAAAAGGAAAAAAAGAGAAAAAATTCAAGTACCAAAGACTCATTTTAGTTTCATGTCACAATCATGTAGGTACAGACAATACACAATAAATTATAATATTAGCCGGTTACAATAAATTATAATAAAATTAAATAAAATAAAATTATATATTTATATAATATATAATTTTTTATATATGCCACCCAGGACCAATGTTTGTGTGATGAGCATGGTGTTCTGTGTCTGGGTGTAATATATGTATAATTTGTATGTATTTAGAAATATATAAGTATGTTTATTAATTGTCTAGTACCCATAACACAAGCTCTACTTAGCTTGAGACTAGACGGCGTTGTGTGATAGTCGCAGAATATATTATATTATTTTGTGAATTAAAGTTGATTATAATTTTTTCACATTTGTTAGATTTTTCGCCTATGTGCGTAGCTACGAATATGTTTCTTCAAACTAAGTTTGTGTCTAAAACAAAGTTCACATTCTTCGCATTTGAAAGGTTTTTCGCCAGTGTGCGTACGAATATGTTCTGTTAAACTACCCTTCCGACTAAAACTGAGCTGACATTCTTCACATTTGTAAGGTTTCTCGCCAGTATGCGTACGAATGTGTAATGTTAAATGGCCCTTTTGACTAAAACTAAGCTGACATTCTTCACATTTGTAAGGTTTCTCGCCAGTATGCGTACGAATGTGTAATGTTAAATGGCCCTTTTGACTAAAACTAAGCTGACATTCTTGACATTTGTAAGGTTTGTCTCCAGTGTGGGTACGAATGTGTCTAGTTAATTGTCCCTTCTCGCTAAAACAACGATGACATTTCACACACTTGTGAGGTTTTTCGCCAGTGTGCGAACGAACGTGTGACGCTAAGCGACTCTGCTGTCTAAAACAACTCTGACAGACCTCGCATTTGTAAGGTTTTTCGCCAGTGTGTACACGAATGTGCTTTATTAGATCTCCTTTGTAATTACAACTGTACTCACAAATATCACACTTGTAAGGAGCGCCACCAGTGCGTGTTGACTTGCGTTTAATATAATTTTTACAATTTGTGTCTAAAGTAGTATCAGTAGCATTAATATTAACTCGATGTACTAAAGCTAATGGTTCTATGAATTTCGGAATATAATTTGTCGTATTCTGGACCACTCTAGTGTCCGACTCTTCATTCTTCTTTTGATTTTCTGTAATGACGTCTTCTAGTACTCTTCCTCGTATGTGCAGTTTCCGTTTGTTCGCGGCGGCCGCCCCTGCGGTTTTAAAGTCTAGTTAGCGCCAAATTCGAAACTCAATCAAATAAAAGGAATGGTTCTCATTGAGCCTCAGAGGTCCAGAGCAGATTGGAGGTGTGGTCGCAAAGACCGGAGACTGTTGGCCTAAAATTGAGCAGAACTAAAACAGAGTACCTGTTATGCGATTTTGGCGGTCTCTGTAGTCCTGTGCCCATAGCTCTCGCCGGAACGTCCATACCAATCTGTTCAGACTTTCGGTACCATGGGTCGCTTATCCAAGGGAATGGTGAGAAAGACCGAGACGTGGCACATCGGATCAACTCAGGATGGATGAAATGGCGACAGGTCACTGGAACAACTTGCGACCCACGGATGCCTTTCAAGTTGAAGGGTAAAATCTACAAGTCCGTGATAAGGCCTGTCCTACTGTATGGGTCAGAATGTGGGGCTATGAAAGAGACGGATGAAAAGCGATTGCATGTAGCAGAGATTAGAATGTCGAGATGGATATGTGGTGTGACGAGAATGGATAAAGTGAGAAATGAGTATATTAGAGGAAGTTAGAAAGTGGCGCCAGTGACTGAAAAGTTGAAAGGGTACTGTTTGTCTTGGTATGGCCATGTAAAAAGAGAGATGAAACGCATGTTACAAACAAAGTCATGAGTATAAATGTGGATGGATGGAGAGGGAGAGGGAGCCCAAAGAAAATATGGATGGATTGTGTGAGAAGTGATAGTTAGAGAGTTTTTTAGAATGGTAATCTCGTACATAATGACAAATAAATATTTGACATATACGGTAAATTAATACAATTTTGATAGTTTCTTTCGATTACAATGTTATTGTGCAGTTATTGTTTATAATTCGTTACAAAACAGCTCGTAACACAATTCTATTACAACACCACTGACCACCCAATGATCAGCCATTATGAATTAACAGATTACGAACTTTTAGCAAAACGACTATGGAATCGTGTTGGAATGACAATATTTTGAAAATAGCAGACTTGGGCCCCTGTTCGCTCACACAATGGTTCACTAACTAATACTCACGTGTCGTGTCACTGACTCTTCGCTTCTTCCTCGGTACTTCTTGTTCTTCTTCCACTTCCGTTTTGATCTCTACTAAAGGCACATCATATCCTGCCGCAGACTCAGACTGTTGTGCTGGGATATCATCTGTATTTGAACAGCTCTTGTACACATTTTCCTGTTTTAAGTCTGTAAGACAGAAAAAATATAAATGAAAAGAAAGTTATACAATATGCATACTGCAGAATAATTGAGGAAACCGAAAACTGAAAATAAATCTATAATATAAACAAGTTTTCAATGAAAATATTTTTTTCATAACAAGCTCTTATAGCGGTGGTCTATACTTATATAATTAAAACTCGTCAAGACGATTCACACGAGCCCAAACTCGACGTGGTTGTGCCGTTTAATTACAGAGTTCCTATGGATAACTCGCGATTCCATCATCAGATCAGCTCCATGTCATCATAATATTGAATTGTCATACGATTTACACCTGCATTCGAAATTGCAGCTCAATCGGTTGAAAATATCTGCTTCAAAATTGAGTTGCAAGATTTGAGCCGAACATACATAGTTACATTGCTAACTAATAAAAAGCTTGTAAAATGAATCGCAAAATGTGTTGGTAAGCGCGTAACCCAACAACGCATGGACCAATTTTACTAATTTATTTTTCGTTTGTTTTTTATATTTCATGTCATTACATCTTACTAATATTATAAATGCGAAAGTAACTCTGTCTGTCTGTTACGCTTTCCCGCTTAAACCTCTTAAACGATTTTGATGGACACAGACAATCTTTAGACCCTGAGAAAGGACATAGGCTACTTTTTATTGACGAAAAAGAACGCAGACGAAGTCGCGGGTACCAGCTAGTGAAATATAAACAAACAAGGGAAATGTCATTTCAGCATTCTACATGAAATATACCGGTGGCGGCGTTTTATTGTGGTCGTGTGCGGCGACCGTTTGAGCTGCAGAGTTTATCTTTTACAAACTTATAAACAAACCATTTCACCTCTTTGTACAATGGTAAAGATAGATCATTAAACTAGCTCTTAAAACATACCATCACTTTGATGTTCCTCCTCTGGCTCAATGTCATCATCTAGTCTCTCACACACATCTGGTAACTCTTCTTTGATAGGATCACATTCTGCTTGACATGCATGACCAGATTCTATGCGTACATGCACCATGGGAGATATTTTCAACTCGTTACGACACCCGAAGTGGTCTTGGTTTATAGGGGGATTTAGCTGGAAAAAGATAATTATTAGATAAGTCATCATCTCCCTGCCCTTGTCCCGTTTTATTTGGGGTCGGCGCAATATGTCTTTTTCTTCCACTCTGTCCTGTCACCCGTCACGCTATCACTAACTCCTCTTTCTTTCATATCACTTCTCACACAATCCATCCATATTTTCTTTGGTCTCCCTCTCCCTCTCCATCCATCCACATTTATACTCATGGCTTTTTTTGTAGCATGCGTTTCATCCCGCCTTTTTACATGGCCATACCAAGACAAACGGTTCCCTTTCAACTTTTCAGTCCCTGGCGCCACTTTCAAACTTCCTCTAATATAAGTATTAGATAAGTCAAGAAGTATTATTACATACTAAGCAACGTACGGACCTCAGGAAAAATGAAGCTCTGGAGGAATCAAGAGCTTATCATCCCAACACCGTTAATTTTTACCCGACTACGGCGAAGCAAAAGGAGGGTTATGATTTTGACCTGTATGTATGTATGTATGTGGGTATGGATGTTCATCTGTTCCCTCGTAACTTCTAAACTACTTATCAGAATTCGACAAATGACATATCATTAGAAGCGTCTTAATTGTCCTGGTTATAGGCTATATGGGATTTCACAAAATCTAATGTGGCGCCCTCTAGCGGACAAAACATACGAAGTAAAAAATAAAGTTTAGATAAATATGCCGTGTTTGGTATCATTTGAAAGCGCTTTACTTGTACATTTTGAATATATATATATTACTAGCATCTGCTTGTGACTTTACCTGTATTCATGGGCTGAGAAATCAATGAACCCAAGATTAACCTATTTAGAACTCCAAAATATGTTAAATAAAAATAAAGTTTAAAAACTAACACCCGACTACTTAAAAACACGCTCTAAAAAGTTTAATCTTTTAAATCCCTTGGACGGTACGTGAAATACAGTACGGCCGTCGCATCTGAAGTTAGTCTGCGAACTTTAGCGCTTGATAACTCGTAAAAAAATTAATTATTTAAACAAATAAATGCAATTTGCAGTTCTTATTGCTGTAGAAAACTATTATTGGCATTTATTTATTTAAAAGCTTTATTTTTGTACGAGTTTTGAAGCGCTAAAATTGGCAAAGCCTTATTGGCATTTATTTATTTAAAAGCTTTATTTTTGTACGAGTTTTGAAGCGCTAAAATTGGCAGAGCCTTATTGGCATTTATTTATTTAAAAGCTTTATTTTTGTACGAGTTTTGAAGCGCTAAAATTGGCAAAGCCTTATTGGCATTTATTTATTTAAAAGCTTTATTTTTGTACGAGTTTTGAAGCGCTAAAATTGGCAGAGCCTTATTGGCATTTATTTATTTAAAAGCTTTATTTTTGTACGAGTTTTGAAGCGCTAAAATTGGCAGCCTTATTGGCATTTATTTATTTAAAAGCTTTATTTTTGTACGAGTTTTGAAGCGCTAAAATTGGCAGCCTTATTGGCATTTATTTATTTAAAAGCTTTATTTTTGTACGAGTTTTGAAGCGCTAAAATTGGCAAAGCCTTATTGGCATTTATTTATTTAAAAGCTTTATTTTTGTACGAGTTTTGAAGCGCTAAAATTGGCAAAGCCTTATTGGCATTTATTTATTTAAAAGCTTTATTTTTGTACGAGTTTTGAAGCGCTAAAATTGGTAGAGCCTAATTCCAAACGCGCCAAGATCCGACGGCCGTACTATAAGAGCGATTTGTAAAGTTAAAATTTAATAATAATATATAATAATAATAATAGATTCATTTATTTTCTCACCACAATAAAAACCACAATACAATACAAAATAAAGTACTTTTTTTTAACTCGAATTCATTTACGAACGTTCGAAATTGATTTTTTTAAGTAAACTTCAGCTGGGCCAGTTTTATTACCTGTAGGTAATACACGGCCGACAACTACCTACGAGGTTATTGACTCGTTTACTTAAAGAAATGAATTTTGTCAATGTGTATAAGTATTAAAATGAGTTAAAAAAAACTACTTTATTTTTTTTTTTAATTTTTAATTTCAACTCAAAAATCAAACCTAGAGCCTCACCTCATAATCCTCATTCATCATCTGAGTGAGCCGCTCTTCAGCTTCCAGACATTTTCTCTGCAGTTGGCAGCATTGCTTTAGTTTAGTGCAGCAGATGAAACAAGCGAGCATCGGTCTACAGTCTCCAGTTACAAACTGCAACAAAACTTGTCTACTAGATCCGTTTGGCTCGAAGAATCACCGAATGACGAATACATACAAGAAACATTGGGATGAGCGGGAGACAGTTTCCGATTTCTACTGACTAAACGACCCACCAGGCCTTCTAGCCTTAGTCACAGCGCCCCGGTGTTACGCTTTCGCATCAACTCTTGTCCCCAGAAGGCTTCGACCCTGCTGGGCCCCTATAGTTTAGATTTACGCCCCTATGACAACTTCTTGAGACGCAACAGTGCGCGTCCTCTATTCCCACGCGCCTCAAGGAGTTGTCAGCAAAACCGTAGGGACTCTTGCAAAAGGGTCGAAGCCTACAGAAGGCTTGGCCAAAGTGCGAAAGGCAAAGAAGAAACGGTGTGGGGTGGTTAGTCAGTAAGAGCGTGACACTGTTTCCTGCTCCACTCATCGAATGTTTTTTGACCACCATAAAAAAAATACGGAATGACACGCTGCGCTCTAGGACGGGCATAATAGACGTGGGCAAAAAGGCTGTCAGGCTTAAATGGGATTGGGCAGGTCACGTTAGTCGCATGCACAAGGACCTCTAGGCAAGCGTCACCACACAGTGGGAACCAGAGGGAAGAAAGCGTAGTCGAGGCAGGCCTAGAAAGAGGTGGCGAGATGATTTAGACGCGCACCGAGACGACTGGTTCGAGACGGCGCAGGATAAGAAGGTTTGGAAGGACTTGGGGGCGGTGTTTCTTTCAGGCAAAATTCTCCAGGGGGGTAGTTAAGAGATCTGGGGGGCCAGAGTAACTAAAGGAAACAAAGTAATATTTAAATCAATTCCGATCATTTTAAATTTTTATATGAATAAAAGATGCTATAAGCTGACCAAAATAGTGAAAGTAATATTATAAAAAGCTACAAAGAATAATATTCTTTAGAAAAATCTTATTCTTCGTGACTTTTTCTTGTGTATAAATCAACAACTTGGTTCCTTGAGTGCTACGTCACGTCAATAAAGAGTTTCTAGCTCAAAATGATATCAGGTTTAAATAATTTGCAAAATTTTAGGGATATTCGTCGCGAATATACGTAAATCTGGTGCAGACGCGCGCTAGTAAGCAATCGGCAACCTATTGCTCTTGATTAAGTTCCATACGCCCCGGGGGGGCAGTAAGGCTATTCCGGGGGGGCTTTGCCCCTGAAAGAAACACTGCTTGGGGGAGGCCTTTGCCCAGTAGTGTAGTAGGGACAATTAAGGCTTTAAAAAATAAAATAAAAAAAATTAACTGGGTATGAACAACCTGGGAGAATTCTTGTTCTTCATCTCGGGCTTGCCTTTATTGGCCGGCCGTAGTGAACACTGACGAGGAACAGCACTCTCGCCTTTTTATTTGCTTTATTGGTCGCTTGGGTGGAGATTTGCAAGAGCAAACGAGCTGTCTAAAGGAAAGGATGTCTAATTCAGTAAGGTTCTGTAAGCATCTTGACCGTGCATCCGGGATTGGGCTAATCTGTACAATACTGGACGCAGAAATTTTTAATTTAAGGGGTTGGGGAGGAGGGGCCTTCCCCCCCTCCTCCCCGACCAAACCTCAAAATTTTTAATTTTAAATATCTCCAAAACTATGCGTTTTCTTTATTTGGGAGGGGTTTTGGGGGAGGAATCCCCTTAAATTCAAAATTTCTGCATCCAGTATTGTACAGTTTTATCCGGGATTGTCCTTGCCATGGTATACCTCTACACTCCTCAAGAACCTCAGGATATGTTGCCCTGTTGTTGCTACGTCATTGCGTGGTAGCGATCGTTTTTGGAGCTCTTTTTATTGAGTGTGCAAGTTGGAATGACTTGCATGCTCAAAAAAAAGGCTAATCGGCACTTTACGTGACCATAGGGCTAGTTCATTCTACGAGTATGCCCAAAGAATTAGCATTGCCATTCAAAGAGGCAATGCTGCCAGTCGTTTGGGCTCGTTTCCAGATGACAGCGAACTTAATTTCATCATCATCATCAGGCTTATTTATGTTCCCTCTGCTGGGACACAGGCCTCCTCTCTAGGAGAAGGAATGGGCCATAATCCACCACGCGGGCCCAGTGCTGATTGATGGATGTCAGTTGTCACATATCTTCGAATTTTTGGTTCTAGGACATGCCCGTTTCGACCCTGTAGGGCCCCTACGGTTTGCTGACAACTCCTTGAGGCGCGCGGGAACGGAGCGCGCCGTCGACGTCCTGGGCTCGGTCTAGACTGCTACCAGACGACCGAAAGTTATTAGTTAGTTTACTCACCGCACTACCAGTCAGCCTCTCATACAGTTCCTGCAGATTCTTGTTCACAACTACAAACATGCGTACATCCTGCGCTAAGCATACCCTACACATAGACAGCTTTTCCATAGTTTTAGTCAAGACATGTATTTTTTTCATGCGTATTTTCGCGTTCTTTTAGTTTCGCAACGTTTTTGCAGTCTAGCGCATTTAGCATATAATAAAATATAAATAAACAAACATCAAAAAGCAACTGCAACTAACTTGACAGTGACATTGACTCACTCTAATTGACTGAATGCCAAAGACTAAGAGTTTGACAGCTGTCATCATCATGGAAGTAGAAATCGCGAATCCAAGGATGCTATATCTTTTCTTGGAAAAAATACGAGTCCGCGATACCTCTTTATACGAATGCGGTCTGTAGGAGGGCACTCTTGATCATTGACCACATATTCTTTGAATGCTCAAACAACATCCCACCTTTACACTTATATAGCCATCTCCCGAAACTTAAGAGACCAACAAGTTCAACTCTATCAATCAAAGATTTTAATGCGCACATGCATTAATATTTATAAATATTCAAGTTCCACTCTTGCTATTCCAATTTACTTTTGACATTGACAGAATAGTCGACATCGGCTCTATTTGTCATTAATAAATAAATAGACTAGAAGGATGCTATATCTCTATTCACGACTTCGAGGGAAAAAGGTTTACAATGCTCTGAGTTCGTGAATAGGTCATACATCAAAACTGGCGACACGCCCCAGCTTCGCACGGGAGCAATACTAATATATTACGCTTATATTGTACTCATAAACCTTCCTCTTGAATCACTCTCTATTAAAAAAATCCGCATCAAAATAGCGTACTTTTAAAGATCTAAGTATACATAGGGTTAAGCAACTATGTTTTATATTATAGGTACTAGCGACCCGCCCCAGCTTCGCACGGGTGCACTGATATGAATATATTATGCATGTACTAAAATAGATTTTCGCTCAAACTTTAGACTATGTATTAATGATATAATTGTATTATCGTTTGATTATAGTTAGGCATAGAGTTAACTACTATAAAACTATTTTGGTAGGTAATTATGTCCATTCGTATTGTACTATTTTTTATTAGGAATTGCTAAAAAAACTTAGTATCTATACCAAAAAAAAAACTATAAACGCGTCAATGCGAAAATATGTCATTGTCAATATTTGTCAAGTGTCAAATAAAAATTAAATTTTATTTGTATTTGTTTTTATCGTGGAATTCATTTATTTGTCTGGTACATGTCTATCGGTTAAAATATAGTGAAATATTTAGATTAAAGAGAATCATTAAAATAAAAACTTGCTGGACGTCCAGTAATATAAGGCCTATCGCTTCGGCGCTCACAAGAGTTCCTCGAAAGAAGTGCATACTTTGATCATACGATATTGTTGAATTTATCTCGTGAAGTGTCACAGCAGCATTCAACGTCGTCCTTCTAATTCATATCTTCATCTTTTCTACTACTTAGTGATTGTTTAAGTTTAATAATAGAAGAAAATGTCAATGTGTAGGATATGTTTAGTAGAGAATGTTCGCATGTACATAGTTAACGACAAGGACTTACAAGAACTGTATGAAACGCTGACTAACATTCCAGTAAGTTATAGCTTGTATACTAATATATTACTTAAATAGCCTGCTCACAGCTGACTATACAGATTGGCCCATGTACACTGCTCTAAAATGCTCCTCTGTATAAGAGTTATACCAAAAGCCACACTCAACGTCAACTGTGGTCAGTATTAATAATAATATATAATAATATTCAACAACCATCACAAAACGCCATTTAGTCTCAAGCTAAGCAGAGCTTGTGTTATGAGTACTAGACAACTGATAAACATACTTATATATTTCTAAATACATACATATTATAGATAAATTACACCCAGACACAGAACAAATGATCATGCTTATCACACAAACATTGGCCTGGGTGGGAATCGAACCCACAACCTCTGGTTTTAGCAGTCAGGGTCACTAACTACGACGCTGACAGGCCAGACACCACTTAGACAGTATGACAATGTACCCATGTATTGTGTGAGAAGTACTCTATCCTAAGTGTAATGCTACAGCTCCTTAGCAGTCCTGAGTTGAGCTTAGTGAATACTGACAAATGCTTGCACTGACTGGATAGGTCTACTCAAATTTGTATGGATCTTTCTTCAAAAGACTATCTCAGACAAATCTGCATGGTTCTTATGTGATTTGACCAATACATATTTTCTGTATGAACTTTAAAAGAGACTTTGACACCTTAGTTTGTTTCGGTGTTTCTTCTCAGGGTAGTCTGCTAGGAAACACTGGACTCATCTAGCATCAAAAAAAAAAGACATGTAAAAGTGTTTTTTAAACCTACTTACAAAATAAAAGATCATTTACATTATTGTGTTATGTTGCAGTTTGTAACTGAAGACAGAAGACCGATGCTCGCTTGTGTCTTCTGCTTTGCTAAACTAAAGCAATGCTGCCAACTGCAGCGGAAATGTCTGGAAGCTGAGAAACTGTTTGCTCAGATGTTGAATGAGGTGAGGCGTGCTGCAACTAGTAAGTGTAGAAGTGATACTGTCTAGAGGTCACGGACTGCTCTGGGCTGCGTTCAAATTTGAAGTTGGAGTGAACTCCAATGACGTCACAGGGTGGGTAGATATAACCTACACTCGCATTTTTTTATGCAAACATCAAGTTCCGTTGTCAATGGCCTACCCTGCTCGAAGTTGGAGTCACTTGGGTTAACTCTAGCTACTCGAGTCATAAATGAATGACTCAGGTAACGACTCTAACCTACTCTGATCATTTTTGAACCCATCCCAGGATGAGTAGAAATTCTTTATAGTATAGCACAAATATAGTCATCATCATCGGCCTTTTTAATGTTCCCACTGCTGGAACACAGGCTTCCTCTCTGGGAGAGGGAATGGGCCATAATCCACCACGCGGGCCTAGTGCGGATTGGTGGATGTCACATGTCTTCGAATTTTTGGTTCTAGGACATGCCAGTTTCCTCACGGTGTTTTCCTTCACCGTTTTGAGAGCAGTGGTGATGAAATAAACTATACAAAGTAATGCGCCTGGCTGGGTTTGAACTCGCAACCTACAACTCGTAAGTCGGTGCCTTTACCACTCGGCCACCACTGCTCTCAAACATAGTATAATATTACATTTTAATGGTTAAAGTGGAGTTGCGGACACCAGCCCGATATACCATACCATTATAATGGTTATAACTGTTTTGAGTAAATAAAACAAATTTCCTGTAGCATGTTTTGTGAAATCTATATATATAACAAGTTTTCAATGAAAATATTTTTTTTCATAACAAGCTTTTATAGCGGTGGTCTATACTTATATAAATAAAACTCGTCAAGACGACTCACACGAGCCCAAACTCGACGTGGTTGTGCCGTTTAATTACAGAGTTCCTATGGCTACCTCGCGATTCCATCATCAGATCAGCTCCATGTCATCATAATATTGCATTGTCATCCGAACTACACGTGTATACCAAATTTCAGCTCAATCGGAAACCGGGAAGTGGATCAAATTTAAGTTGCAAGATTTGATTACAGATCGACAGACAACGGGACAGGTGAAAGTAAATAAAAGCTTGTAAAAATAAAAAGTTTTTTTTTATAAATAATTATTAAAAATATTCATCAACTCAAAAAAGCGAAAACAATAGTAACATTAGACGTAATTTGTAGGTACTACTAGAGTCGCATGAGCAGCCCGCCGTCAAAGGAAACCGATTCATAAAATATTTAAACCAAAATAAGCTCTCGCACGTTGTGATACGTCACAATTAGCTTGCATTCTACAGGGCCATTTTTAGTGTTTAATGTTTTATTTTTTTATCAAACGTTTGTATTACCAAGACACAACCATTTCGCTGAGGGAAAACAACCATTAAAATTTCACGGTGTATAATAAAGAGGTAAAGTTTGTTTTTTTGTTTGTAGAAGGTAATCTCTGGAACTACTGGTCCGACTGGAAAAATTTTAGCAACAATAAAAAACTGCTTTACTCCTGGGTTGACATAGGCTATATTTTATGTACGAGGGTGAAGCC
The DNA here is from genome assembly GCA_029852875.1 of Mythimna loreyi. Lineage (NCBI taxonomy): Eukaryota > Metazoa > Arthropoda > Insecta > Lepidoptera > Noctuidae > Mythimna > Mythimna loreyi. The sequence continues at coordinate 10,255,860 of CM056806.1, read as the reverse complement.
GCTGACAAAAGCTAGTATAGTATAATTACATTATAATGGTTATAACTGTTTTAAAAGAGTTCTCAGGTGTTATTTCTCTTTTATACGTCACCTTAGTTTGTTTTAAACATTGCATTAGAAGGCCACTGCTAACTGAGAGCAGTGGTGGCCGAGTAACAGCCCTGAGTTACGTGTTGTAGGTCCGGGTTCAAACTCAGCCAGGCGCATTACTTTGTGTAATTTATTTCATCACCACTGGGCTCGAAACGGTGAACCGAAAGTTCGAAGACATGTGACATCCACCAACACGCACTGGGCCCGCGTGGTGGATTACGGCCCATTCCCTTCTCTTAGAGAGGAGGCCTGTGTCCCTGCAGTGGGAACATTAAAAAGGCTGATGATGATGATGATGATGATTAGAAGGCCAAAAAAGCATTGTAACTGTACTCATGTTTACAATAGCCAAATGGGGAAGGGACTGCTTAAGAGGCCGGTTCGGGACGATTTATCCATACAAACGTAATACCAAAATCATTTGCAAGTCGAGCATATTTCAACCATATTATGGTGATATTTGGATTTAGACAATATTTATCTAGGTTCCCAGATCTTTCTTTTTTAAAATAAATATTGTCTATAAATATTACGCTTGTATGGATAAATCGTCCCGAACCGGCCTCTTAAGTTTTGCTATTTCTCTTTTGCAGCTGAATCTAATGAAAATGTTTTGTACTTGCGTGTAAGAACATTTGCATTAATTTATAGTGTGATAACTGTTTGCAGCCGAATCCTTCAGTACACCGCGCTCAGCTCAAGTTGTTCAGTGAGCTTACAGTGACTCATCTAGAGAACATCAGTATATCTGATGTCAGCCATGTTGAACGCATTGCTGTCAAAGAAGAGTTACCAGATGTGTGTGAGAGACTAGATGATGTCAGTGAGACAAAAGAGGAACGTTTGGAATATGGTATGTTTATAAGAACATTTAACTTTTTTATTTCTTTTCTTTACCTTGGTATGGTATGGTATATCGGGCTGGTGTCCGCAACTCCACGACTAAAGCGCGTATTTTGCGTACGGGTGGGATAAATGTGTCATTCGATCCACCCCAGCTCCTCGAGGAAGACCAGCAAAGCCTTAGTATTACTGACCATTTCATTGAGGTTACCTGGGTCTCCGAAGTACTTTGCCCTGTATGCTGCGACGGCTGGGCAGCCTAGAAGCAGATGTGCTGCTGTTTCTTTCTCCGCCATGCAGGCTCTGCACAGTGGGCTGTCTGTAACTCCTAGGACAGAGAGATGCTTGTTAAGGGTCACATGGCCCGTAGTAACGGCCGTTACCTTACGCAGCTGTGGCTTGGTCAGTCGTAGAACCCGCTTGGTAAAGCGGCCATCAATGCAGGGAAGTGCCTCCTTGGTCTGCCTGCATTCACTATGGTCTAGCCATAGTTGGTGGTGTAAGTTTCTGGTTCTTTGCCTTACCAGATTGCGTAGATAACCAAAGGGGAGCGGCACAATAGGCTCGGGTGTATAAAAAAGTGTGTTACGTCGCTATCGATAGCTACTAGTAACTTTGGTTGATTGCCACCTTTGTGTTTGTATCTAATTAAAGTGACACGTGGTAGGAAACAATTGAAATTTCGATCGAAACTTCGTTTTTCGGAGAAAGAGAGTAGCCCCCCTGCACTATTGTAAAAGCAGACTTGAGGCCGGAATTGATACAGTACACTCGAGTCATCGAGTGAAAATTATGATAGACTTGAATCTTATTATAATCGGACTTCGGATCCATCCTGCGCATGTATTAACAAGTAGCTCTTCACTGTTTCTGCTTACAGAGCAAGCACTGCAACCTCTAAACAATAGCTGTTCAGACACAGAACATGTACCAGCACAACAGTCGGAGCCTGATGTAGAATATGACGTGCCTTTAGTTAAAATAAAAAGGGAAGTGGAAGAAGAACAAGAAGACAGTGACACGACACGTAAGTATTAGTTGTAAGGTGCTCCTACACTAGAGCATCGTCAGCAAACAGCAGGGGCTCGAAGCCTCCTGGAGCCTAGGGTGGTGCAAACTGTTACCTCGACTCCAGGAATAAGGCAAGGAAGGTACGGGGTAGGTTTTTTAGTCAGTAAGAGTCTAACACTGGTCTCCCGCTCCGCCCAAGAGCGGGTTTCGTCATTCGATGATTTTCACCTACCATAAAAAAAAAAAAAAAACTAGAGCATCGACTGGTAGCCTAGTAGTCAGTGACCCTGACTGCTCTTCCGGAGGTCGTGGGTGAATAGAGACAAGAGTGAATAGGTTACTTCTAGGTAAGCGCGCTCCATCGTCGACCGAATCGTCGCTTTCCATCAGGTGAGATAGCGGTCAAGCGCAAACCTATAAACAATTTAAATTAGCGCAACGTTGAGAGGAGCGCTCTCAACAGTAATCTTTGTGGAGTTGCTTCATCTGTCAGTGTGACAGCTGGAGACTTCAGGAGCTCATTGCTGGTCCAGCTCCACTACCACTAGTCCCTACGAATTGATTATTATTTTTATTTTTAATCTTAAATGTTGACATTATTCTAGTGTTGTATAATGTAGAAGCAGTTTTTTTTTTCAATGTTTGTAAATGTGAGTACCATGGAGTAATTTATGGTTTAAAGTTTTTTGACGTAAATGACCATGGCAGTTGAGAGTTTGTCATGCTCACTCAAATGTCTCGCTGATGGTGGCGCGTGTGTTGGATCATTCGGTTCCCTTCATAATGGTTGAGCTGAGTGGTGCTGATATACGCGTCATGTCCGTGAACGGGCGCTGTCAGTTGGGACTGGTCATCTCTTAGCTGCCAGTGGTTTATTTTAATTGGTTTAGAACATACTTTACGTACTCTTTTATTATTTCAGTTACATTGTTCTCGCATCATAGCAGCGACAAAAATATGTAACCTATATATTTGTAAAACACAACATGATTAAAAAGAGTGTCCATGGAGTTTCTTGCACATTCTTCTCCATTGAGACCTACTTTTTGGAATGTGCAATTAGCGTCATTTTTTTCCTGACAGACCGACTTTATGACTTTTCAAAAGTGCCTGTAAAGGTTTATTTGAAATAAACGCTTTGAATTTGAATTTGAATTTGCTACCGACATACACTTGACATCTTATTGAATACTAGTTTTTGTTAGCGGCTTCGCCCGCGTACATAAAATATAGCCTATGTCCCTCAGAAGTAAAGCAGCTTTCTATTGTTGCAATTTTTTTTTCCAATCGGACCAGTAGTTCCAGTGATTACCTCCTACAAACAAAAAAACAAACTTTACCTCTTTATTATATTAGTGTAGATTTTTTCTTCCTTGTCCTGAGTTAACCTGCCACAGTTATAAACAATATTCTCTTCAGTGTCTTTGCTTCCCCACAGAGCTAGAACTGGAAAATGTAAACAGAAGCTATTCAGAAGATATACCAGCACAACAGTTTCAGCCTGAGGCAGAAAAGTTTGTGCCTTTAGTGGAAATAAAAATAGAAGTGGAAGAGGAACAAGAAGTACCGACGAAGAAGCGCAGAGCAAGTGACGCGACACGTGAGTATTAGTTGTGAATGTGTGAGCGAACAAGCCGCCCGGGCACAAAATAAAAAGGTACAGAAGTCACTCTCATGTATGTACTTCAGTTTTCATACCTACGCACGGCGGTCGCGCGCGCTAGGGTTATCAACTGGATTAAGCACAACAAATTATCGTGGTAGTTGCAATATTTCACAGACGCGCGTCTCAAACGTGACACCCTCGCGGTCGTAATGATCCTCGTTGAGCGCAGTGTTCGCGTCGGTGAACGGTGTCTATGTGTGCGTTGCTCGAGCGTGCTTTGTACGTAGATTGACATCTGCACCTATATAATTTGTGGCCCGGGTGACGACGCGCACCGACGAACACTAAGCACTGCACACTGATCGCTGATACTACAGAACAGGGGCCCAAGTCTGCTATTTTCAAAATATTGCCATTCCAACACGATTCCATTGTCATTTTGCTAAAAGTTCGTAATCTGTTAATTCATAATGGCTGATCATTGGGCGTAAGCAGTGGTGGCCGAGTGGTAACGGCCCTGACTTAAGAGTTGTAGGTCGCGGGTTCAAACCCAGCCAGGCGCATTACTTTGTGTAATTTATTTCATCACCACTGCTCTCAAGACGGTGAAGGAAAACATCGTGAGGAAACCGACATGTCCTAGAACCAAAAAATTCGAAGACACGTGACATCCACCAATCTGCACTGGGCCCGCGAGGTGGATTACGGCCCATTCCCTCTCCTAGAGAGGAGGCCTGTGTCCCTGCAGTGGGAACAGTAAAAGGCTGATGATGATGATCATTGGGCGGTCAGTGGTGTTGTAATAGAATTGTGATACGAGCTTTCTTGTAACTAATTAAAAACAATAACTGCACAATAACATTCTAATCGTAAGTCACTGATTAAAGGAACCGTCAAGTTTACCGCATATGTCAAATATTCATTTGTCATAATGTACGAGATTACCATTCCAAAAAAAACTTTGGATGAAGTGTCAGTGGTTGATCATTGGAAAGTCATAATGACGCCATCATATTAGTAGATTACCAAACTTGTCAACATCAACAATTATGAAATCAATGATCGACTATTCTGACACTATTGTAATAGCAGACTTGAGGCTCAGTCTTCGTGTAGAATTAGGGTTGCCAGGCCATAAAATGCAAAGGCCGGACTGCGCACTTCATAAGACCGGACATTTTGCCGTAAAAGCCGGACATGTTTTTTTTATTGTTAAACCCCGCAAAACACGCAACTGTGTTCTGCGGGGGCTTCGGAATTATAGCTTATCAAATCATTTGATCTGTACGAGCCCCGTTGCAAATTAGTTTGTCTAGTATGGAAAGTAGTGCACAGCGTAAAAAATGGGAAGTAAATATTAGTAAAACTTTTTGAGGAACATTTTAAGGTTAATTTTAGGAATATTTGAGGAATATTTTAAAGTTCATTTGAGGAACATTTTAATTATTTTAACACTAGCTTTCTGCCAGCGGCTTCGCCCGCGTAAAATAGATAATAATACTTTATTGTACACCAAAAAAAGTAACAATTTCACAGAAACTTATATGAATGGGTACAAAGGCGGTCTTATCGCTGACAGCGATATCTACCAGACAACCTTAGGATGGAGTATAAGAGTTTGAACTAAAAAGGGGGTAGTCTATGGTGAAAGAAGGAATAGTTTTATTTAACTCACCCATAGACGGAACTATTTTGCATAAAACTTCTTCGAATTTAAAACAGTTGAAAGCTAAAATATTTTATTGGTTCATAATAATTAAAAAATAGTATAAGTAGCGCGACATGTGATGGTAGAAAAGCTTAACATTTTATTCAGATATACAAAAATTATGAATTAGAAAAAATGTCACGGAGAAAATTTCATACTAGATGAATTATTTTGCATCGGGGCTCGTACCATGCAGGAAAACCTGCAAAAATCAACTCTTCGGCTCTAAGAGAACCGTGCAATATTCATTTTACTGTGTTTTGAATTTAGCCCTTACTAGATTAATTATTACAGGAGCGGATGTTGTGAATAAAAAGCTGCGCATACAAGGAAACGAATTAGAAAACGTAACTACAGAAAGTCAAAAGAAAAATAAACCAGACACAGGGATTATCCAGAACGCTATAAATACACAAGAACCTCAAGATAATATCTGTATTTTTGATACTACTCTAGACCCAAGTGGTCGTGCACACGCTGGCGAAAAACCTTTCAAATGCGTTTACTGTGAGAGCTGTTTTAGTCAGAAGAACCTTTTAACAAGACACATGCGTACGCACACTGGCGAGAGACCTTACAAGTGTGAACAATGTCAGCATTGTTTTTCTCAGAAGCATCAATTAACACTTCATATTCGTACGCACACTGGCGAGAAACCTTACAAGTGTGAACAATGCGGACTTTGTTTTAGTCATAAGACTACTTTAACATGTCACATTCGTACGCACACCGGCGAGAAACCTTACAAGTGTGAAGTATGTCAGCTTTGTTTTGGTCGGAAGAGTGATTTAACTAGACACATTCGTACGCACACTGGCGAGAAACCTTACAAATGTCAAGAATGCGAGCTTTGTTTCAGTCAGAATAGTCAATTAATAAGTCACATGCGTACGCACACTGGCGTAAAACCTTACAAATGTGAAGAATGTCAGAGTTGTTTTAGTGTGAAAAGTCATTTAACAACTCACATGCGTAAGCACACTGGCGAGAAACCTTACAAGTGTGAAGTATGTCAGCTTTGTTTCAGTCAAAGTGGCAGCTTAGTAAGTCACATGCGTACGCACACAGGCGAAAAACCTTACAAATGTGAAGAATGTCAGCGTTGTTTTAGTGTCAAGAGTCATTTAATAGATCACACTCGTACTCACACTGGCGAGAGACCTTACAAGTGTGAAGTATGTCATAGTTGTTTTAGTGTGAAAAGTCATTTAACTAGCCATCTTCGTAAGCACACTGGCGAAAGTCCTTACAAGTGTGAAGAGTGTCAGCGTTGTTTTAGTATGAAGAGTCATTTGACAGATCACATGCGTACGCACACTGGCGAGAAACCTTATAAGTGTGAAGAATGTCAGCAATGTTTTTGTTACAGGGCTACGTTAAAAAGTCACATGCGTACACACACTGGCGAGAAACCTTAGTAATCTGATACTGTTAGATGTGTTTTAATGAAAAACATCAGTAGAAAAATGGAGAAATACCTGACAAAAGTGATAAATGTCAGCGTTTTTCTAGTCTGAGGAATATTTTAATGTCATACGTTTGTTGTAGACACGCTGGAATAAAATCTTACTATTATAAATGCGAAAGTTACGATGTTTGGATGTTTGTTACTCATTCACGCCAAAACGGTTGGACGGATCTGGATGAAATTTGGCACAGGCATAGGATACACTCCGGAATAGGACATAGGCTACTTTTTATTCCGGAAACCCCAACCCCAACCCCAATACCACGCGGGCGAAGCCGCGGGCAAAAGCTAGTATTATATATATATAGTGTGAAATTGTAACGTAATGAGGCGTCATGCGAGTGTAAGGGAACGTTACAGGACGTGAAGCTAGAGTTAAGAAAGGCAGGAGGGAGAGGTACAAGTAAGAGAAGCGTTATGTTAAAGGAGGGAGAGGTGACAGTGGTGTAATGTTAGAGATGTAGTTTTAAGAGGGAGGACATGAATCAAATCTGAAAGACAGGAGTGAGAGAAAGAGGGAAATAAATAAAGATATATTATTATGTAAAGTATTTTAGTTAGTAATATTATTATTACTTTATATAAAAAAAAACTGTATAGGTATAAAAAGTCAGTCGAACTATATGGCCCTCTCAAATTAGAGCGTCGCGAGAGCAGTAGGAGACGGGAGGAACTGGGAGGGCAGCAGGTACGTTGAGTGTCCCGCAACAGCCACCAGAGGCCTCCATGCAGAGGCAAAGAGTCATTTGTAATGGTTGTAGTATTCAAAGCATTCAAAGGACATTGCTCGTCGTCCATACATAGCTCGCCTAAGAACCAACGGGGATGTATATTTACTTTCTAGGTATTAGATAATGTATATATTCGATTGAACCTAAATTAAAACAATGGACACATGAGAATTCTGAAAAAACTCAAAACAATTTCGGATTTTGAGGTTATAATTACGCCAATAAAAACATTCGTATTCAAGTAGGTAACGTTTTATTGCCACACTATTAGTCATTAGTGCCAGCAAGCAAAAGAAACAGCCTTTGCTAGGATTCATAATAAATAAAAGAAATCAATTAAGATAGGTATTTCATACATTAAAACAATGTTTTGCTTTAGAAAATATTTAGTTTTATTATAGGTTATATCAATCATCATCCACCAAGTGACATTATTACCAAATGTCATCTGTCAATTCATCAACTGTCAATGTCGATTTTAATGCTCGTTCGAAACAGCGCTTTCTATCGAGTTTTTTAATAAGCCGTATTATGGTTCCACGACATCATAGCGGACTGTTTATAACTAAAAATCATTATTTTTTTTAAGTTTTGAGAATATTGACGCTTGTCTGTGTCAAACTCTTAATAAGAGTGCTGTTACAAAGACTTGGCTGTATGATTAATAATACCTTTGCATATTAAAAACCTCAAATTGAACCAAAAAATAATAAAACTGTCACCGAAGATTATGACAGAAGCTAAGGACGGAAGTGAATACTTTATAAAATGTTTTCGAAATTAAAAAGTGTCCGTTCTATTGAAATATTTGTAATGTACATTATTAAAATAACTAAGAATTATAGTAAATGTTTCATTCGTGTTGATTTATAAGCCATCTTTTACCATGTCCTTTACAATAAGTTGCCTGAGAGTATAAGATCTACAAAATCATTGAGTATTTTTAAACATAAACTGAAATGTTTACTTTCAGAAAATGCTATTACAGTGTTAAAGAATTTATGGACGATAAACTATTGAAATAAATAAACTAATATATATAACTAATAATAATTTAATGCAATAAGTAACAATAATAATTGAATGACTCTGTACAATAATTTATATAATAATTAAAAAGATATTGATTAGATTTGTTATTTTTATTATTATAATTTTTTTTTTTTTAGAAGTAAAAGGGGTTTTTTTTATTTTGACATCCAATATAATCATACTACAACTAGGCTATAAGAATATACATTTAATTATACTAAAAATAACCTAAATAAACTAAAAATACAATAATACACTTCTCATCAAAAAAATCGAAACACCTTGCAAGTTTACGTTTTGTCAGGATTATCAGAAAAATGTGTACATTTAGGAATAAATGTTAAATGTCGTTTAATAGTGAGTAATATGAGCTTATCAAATCTTAATGTTAATGTTCTAAATTTAAATGAATTTTTCATAGGTTTCGTATTTTGTTAAATGAGTCATTTTTATTCCGTATGGAGTATAAAGGAAATGGATAAAACAACACACGTAAATGAAAAAAAAAGCTAAAAAACGTTTATTTAATAACTTGTATTCCCTCCCCGAGCTCTAATTACTGCTTCCATACGGTTCTTCATCGATCGGATGAGAGTCACGATCACATGCTGTGGTATATTGTCCCATTCCTCTTGGATTGCATCTTGCAGCTGGCTAAGTGTTTCTGGGGCAGGATCTCTTGCTCGAATTCGTCTCTTTAATTCATCCCATAGATGTTCAATGGGATTCATGTCCGGGCTTCTTGCTGGCCATTCCATAATAGAGATATCGACTTCGTTAAGATAATCTCGTACGACGCCCGCGGTGTGAGCCCTAGCATTGTCGTGCATGAATATGAAGCCGTTGCCAATAAAATGTGCATAGGGCATCACATGAGGCTCGAGACACTCTTCGACGTACCGATGACAGTTTAGTGCAGGCAGACGTGGCCCAGACACGAAAGCAAGCTCTGTCTTACCGTCGGCGCTGATTCCTCCCCAAACCGTCCACGAACCGCCACCATAGCTGACCTTTTCTTCAATGCAGCATTGTGCATAGCGTTCTCCGTCTCTTCTGTAGACCTTGTTCCTTCCGTCGTTACCATACAGCATAATTTTACACTCATCAGAAAAGAGAACTTTGCTCCACTGTAGGTATGACCAATTTAGGTGCTCACGTGCAAAGTTAAGGCGCGCTCTTCGATGGTCTGCAGTTAATTTCGGCCCATTTGCTGGCTTATGCGGTACCAGTCCACGATCCTTCAACCTTCTTCTAATTGTAGAGTCACTTACAGCCACCCTTCGTACAACACGAAGCCGCTGCTGCAGTTGAAAAGCGTTAAGGCGTCGATTTCTTATAGAAGTTGTTACAATAAATCGATCATCTCGCTCAGAAGTGACCCAATTCCTGCCAGATCCTGAACGGCGCGTGAACAAACCAGTCTCCCGATAACGTTTATAGACTCTATGAACAGATGACAGGCTTAGATGCAGTCTTGCAGCCACAACACGCTGACTAAGGCCAGAATCCAGCAATGCCACAACTTGGGCGGCTTCTGTGGGCGAAGTATCCATACGTTTTAGAAAAAAAACCTTTTTTCAGACGTCCCAAAGTCACAGTATTGAAATAAAAAACAAAAAGTTTAAGGATAGGCGCCAATTTTTAGTTTTTAAACGCTAAATGTACTCCAACCCTAAACACACATTTGTCTCAAAACAGTGATTCATTTCGTTTATAAGATAAACAAATGAAATTCTAATTTTGAATTTAGAATTTTCGCTTATTACTGTAATGGCAAAACTGCCAGCTATAATATATGTATTTTTTTTCATCGTATGAATTCTTTTTTGTGTTAAATTCGGACAGAAACAATGAAAACGGAAGTGTTTCGATTTTTTTGATGAGAAGTTTATTTACAAATGATTGGCCCATGTTTGAGACAATATATTACTATAACACCTACTTACAACATTGCTACAATGAATTCATACTAATATTATAAATGCGAAAGTAACTCTGTCTGTCTGTCTGTCTGTCTGTTACGTTTTCCCGCTTAAATCTCTCAAACGATTTTAATGAAATTTGGCACAGACAATCTTTAGACCCTGAGAAAGGACATAGGCTAGCTTTTATTGCGAAAAAAGGGATGAAGAGACGCAGACGAAGTCGCGGGTACCAGCTAGTAAATAAATAAAGGTAGCGTATCTTGGGCCCACCGCCGTTCAGAACCAGGTGAGGCTGGGAGACAGAAAGCGGCAACAGAAGTCCACAAATTGTATAGTGGGTCACGCATAACGTGACCATTCATTTTCTGTGCCAGAACGGGACAACTGAGGAATAGTTAAAAAAAAAAACCTGCGGAATTATATAATAAAACAAAGTTTTGGGAGTTTTAAAAGTTTATAGAAGATTGAATAACACAAATCAAAGCACTATCAAACAGTTAAGTAGTGGGGTGACTTATAAGTTACTCACGCATTGTGTCGCCCGCGCTTTTGTTACATTTAAAAACGATAGATGCATTCTTAAAGCTAAAGCGGGACAGTTTTACTCTTGCGGTGGACAGCGGGACAGTCAGTCTGAAAGCGGGACGGTCCCGCCCAAAGCGGGACGTATGGTCACGTTCATGCAGGCTGGTGATTTCATAATGTAAAGTTTTAAATATGAAGCCAAAAACAGTTATTTACATCTACACTAATATAATAAAGAGGTAGTTTGTTATTTTGTTTGTAGGAGGTAATCTCTGGAACAACTGGTCCGATTGGAAAAAATTTAGCAACAATAGAATGCTGCTTTATTCCTGAATGACATAGGCTATATTTTATGTAAGTACGCGGACGAAGCCGCTGACAAAAGCTAGTAATAAATAATTTATAAGATTAAGTTATGAAATAAATACAAAAAAAAATTAAAAACAAGTTTAAGCATATGTAATACTTTTTTTTATGGTAGGTGAAAATCATCGAATGACGAAACCCGCTCTTGGGCGGAGCGGGAGACAGTGTCAGACTCTTACTGACTAAAAAACCTACCCCATTCCTTCCTTGCCTTATTCCTAGAGCCCCGGTAACACTTTCACACCAACCGTCGGCTCCAGAAGTCTTCGACCCTGAAGGGTCGCCCCTACAGTTTGCTGACAACTCCTTGAGGCGCACGGGAACGGTGCGCGCCGTTGACGACTTGGACTCGGTCTGAACAATATGTGATGTGTGAACCAACTGTTGTGTCAGGATGGTCACAGTAAAACAAGGATACTTATTCTACTCAAATATTACAGTAGCGAGTAATTTTCTCATAATGTTACTTGCTTAGCAACCGTAACTAAGGAGACTTATGAAAGGAAAACTGTCAGACTCAGCCGCTGTGTTGACACACAGCGGCTTTTGTAACACACACGAATACATTACTATTAATTTACAATTGAATAATCTAATAAACTGGCTCCTTAAATATTAATTATTAACAATAACATATATCAAAGAATAATGCACAATATAATAACTCTTACTAATTATTTGATGTACCGGAAGCTGACAAACGGAAGGCGCTATGATCGTTTATTTATAATTGTTCGGGTCAATAGACCAAGAAGTTACAATGTCAAGTATGTACTAAAGAGTTTTCATGTCGAGCTGGTATATGACGAACCCGAAGTCTGTAACATATTATTTATGTCGAACACTTATGTAATTTTTTTTTATTGATTATAAGTTCGCGCTTGACCGCTATCTCACCTGATGGAAAGTGACGATGCAGTCGACAACGGAGCGCGCTTACCTAGAAGTAACCTCTCACTCTTGACTCAAAGATACCCAGATTGTAGCTATCAGGAAACACTGACTCCGGCAAGGAATTCCACCCCTTGGCTGTACGCACAATGAATGTGTTCCCAAAACGTTTTAAACGTCTTAATTATTATTATTAAGTATCAATAAATCCATCAAGAGAAACGTTTGTCTTCTCATTTACAACAATAACATAACATTAACATACAACCTTCAAGGAACATAACATTCTCACTGTAGGGGATTACAACCCCAACAAGTCGTCTGGAGTCACATCTGGCGAATATGGTGGCAGTTCGATGGTATTGTTCGTTCATGGTATGGTACGTTCACAATGATTGCCTTGTGCAAAGGCGCATTATCGTGGTGCATTGTTTTAAATATTTTTAATTTAAAATTCGTATTAGCCTCATTAGTCTTAATAGTGTAAGTTTGTTTATATTAGTAATTAAAAAATCTCATAATGTCGTTACTTGCCTTACAAGTACTTGTAAGATACTGTAGTTACTTGTCGTTACTTGTACAGGTTGTATTTCAAAATAAACCGGTACAAAAAATCGAATTTGGAGACATCACTTTGATCATAAGGCTGGTAACATATTTCTCTATGTTGACATTTGACAATTGCACTTGTCAAATCTGCGGTGTCGCTGCGTTTTAGAAAACTGTAGGTAGTAAACTTAGAACTTGGATTGTTGATTCATAGCTGTCACCTGTCGGTGCTGGAGAGAAATTTTATTTCCAAAATTTAATAGTTTTCCAATAATTTGAGTTATTCTTTTTATATTTCTTCGCAGAGTTCAGTGTTTTTTATTTATTTATTTTTTTTTTTCATTATATAGGTGCGCCGTGTCATGGACCATGCGCCTCCCCCCCCGGATCCCCCTGACCCTCCGGATCCTGGCCCGTCTTCGGCTATGGTCGGTAAGCGACGTCTAAAAATTGACTCGGAGACAATCGAGGTTGTTCCCAAAAAAATGAGTATTACTAAAGATATGGCTGTAGCGGCCATACAAACTCTATACATTCACCCATCCTTAATTGATGGAATAAACTCTTATGGTTCTCTAGAAAAGGGCCCGTTTCTAGTACATGTCTCCCGTTCGGAACCGGATCCCTCCGCAGGAACATCGATTCGTCCCATTAAGTTTGGCCAAATTCTAGTTAAAAACAAAATTAAGAACATTTGTAGAGATGGGGTTAAAAAAGTGGGTAGAAACAAAGTTTCGGTCGAATTCACCTCTGGTGACGCGGCCAATAATTTCTTGACCAATCCTATCCTTGAATTTAACAAATATGTCGCTAAAATTCCAACATTTAATATTACCAAAATGGGTATCGTCCGTCAAGTGCCGGTCGATATGTCGATGGACGAATTTGTCGAGTCTGTTATCCTACCGGACGGGTGTGGAGTAATATTAAAAGCTCGAAGACTCAATCGTAAAAACGTACAGGATGGCAAGACCTCCTGGATCCCGACACAGACAGTTGTTATTACTTTTAAAGGTCAAACTCTTCCCCAAAGAATATTCCTTTGCCACACATCCCTCCCAGTGGAGGTATACCAATACCCCACAATCCAATGCTTAAATTGCTGCCGCTTTGGCCATGTCAAGGCTCAGTGTCGGTCCAAGGCAAGGTGCTTTAGGTGCTCGCAGCCTCACGCTGGTGACAGTTGTGAAGTTGAAGAGGCCAAGGCCACTTGTATCCATTGCTTGGGCCGCCACTTTGCCTCTTATGGTAGCTGTCCGGAGCAAGGGAGACAAAAGTCCATCAAATTATTAATGTCTCAGGAAAATTTGTCATACGAAGAGGCTTCTCGGTCTTTTCCTAATGTTAGGAAGTCCTATTCCGAAGTTGCTCAGTCCCTTCCTTCTCAGAGTTCTTACTCCTCTTCGCAATTTATTAGCCTTTCTCCTCCTAATTCTTCTTATAAAAAAACTGTTTTTTCTTCCCCTAAGCCTAGAGCCCCTCTTGGTAAAACCTACGACAAAGCTCTCCATAGCTCCATTGTTGCTGAGATCCCTTCTTCCCTTCCCAATGGTTACTCTCTTTCCCTTAATTCTTCATCCCCAAAATCCACCCAAGAGGATAACCTTTTGGAATCTCTTCTATCGATAATTATCAATTTAATCTCTCGTAATAATACCTCTTTACCGCCCCACGTTGCCCATAAACTTTCCCTACTTCTTTCCAATATTAATAATGGATCCAGTCTCCATACTTCAGTGGAACACGCAAAGCATTCGGCCGAAGAAGCCTGAACTTTTATTTTTAATCAATAAATTTCACCCCTCAGTCATCGCCATTTCGGAGACTTGGTTAGTGCCTGGTTCTCACTTTAGGGTCTCAGGTTACTCCTGTCTTCGGAGTGATAGGGCTGATGGGTATGCTGGTAGTGCCCTACTTGTTAGACGCTGCCTCCCTTTTTCTCTTATATCTCTTCCCCCTACTTCTCCTGACATTAATATCGTTGCTGTTAGGGTTTTTAATTTAACTTTCATTTCTGCATACATTCCTCATCCTCATTCTAGGTTAATTCCAGATCTTTTATATATATTTTCCTCAGTACCCTCTCCAATAATTTTCATGGGCGATTTAAATTCTCATCACTGTTCATGGGGTTCGAGCCACGATGATTACTTTGGTCTTTCCCTCCTTGAAATTTTTGATGAAGCTGACCTTTGCGTCATAAACAACGGTTCTCCTACAAGGAGAGTTCGCCCTACTCAAAACCCTTGCTCAGCTGTGGACATTACAGCATGCTCCGCCTCCCTTGCTTCCATCCTTTCCTGGAATATTTTACCCCATTCGTTCGGTAGTGATCACTTTCCCATTATTATCTCTATCTCTGATAGAGTAGTTCCTATCCGTAATTTTAATCCCACCCTTAAGTATAGATTAAATGATGCAAACTGGTCATCATTTTCCGATTTTCTGCAAGATAAGTTAATGTCTCTTCCCTCTCCTGACCATAATAATCTTTTGGATTGCTATTCTAAATTTGTTGTTTCCATAATTTCTAGTGCTGATGAAAATTTTTCCCTTAAAAAACCCTTCAGGTTTAAAGTTTCAACTCCTTGGTGGGATTCAGAATGTACTTCAGCTATCAAGGAAAGAAAAATAGCTGAGGTTAATTATTCTAATTCTATGACTCTTCCAAATTTTTTAGTCTTCCAAAGAAAAGCAGCCATTGCTAAGAGGCTTCTTGCTAAAAAGAAAAAAGACGGTTGGCTTCGTTTCTGTCAGAGCTTATCACCCAGTTCCCCTTCCTCACTAGTGTGGAAGCAAATAAAACGGTATAGAGGATCTTGTAGTTCTTTTGATATTTTAGCTAACGACCCTTCTTCTTGGATTGAACCATTCTGTGATAAATTAGCTCCTCCTTCAGTTCCAAGTTTGGACTCTCTTCCCTCTCCTCCTGCTTTTCTTCCCTCTGAAAGTAATTTTGATGCCCCGTTCTCTTTCGATGAACTTCGAATGGCACTTGACGGTCTTGTAGATTCCTCTCCTGGTGCAGATGGGATCCCTTACTCATTCCTAAAGAACGCCTCAAGAAGTACAAAGCAGTATTACCTAGACCTCGTTAATAACTTCTTTGAGTATGGTTTGGTTCCTCAACCGTGGAAACATCAGATAATAATTCCGGTTATTAAACCTGGCAAGGACCCATCGGACCCAAATAGTTACAGGCCTATTGCTCTATCATCTGTTTTGAGTAAGGTTGCAGAGCATATGATGAAGCATCGACTTGAGTGGTTTGTGGAAAATAGGAAGTTATTGCCCGCGTCCCAGTTTGGATTCAGAAAAGGTATGAGCACAATGGATAGTCTTAGCATATTAATTTCTGATATACGTATTTCTTTGATAAGTAAGCAGTTTTTAGTAGGAGCTTTTTTGGATATTACCTCTGCTTATGATAACGTTTTACTTCCGGTGCTCAAGAATAAACTTGTGCATCAGTTGAAAGTCCCTAAAAAATTAGTCCGTTTCATTTGTAATTTATTGATGGAGAGAACCATCTCTATCAAAACTCAAGACTCCTGCCTTCCCCCTAAGACTATCTGGAAAGGCTTACCACAAGGTTCAGTATTAAGTCCTCTCTTATTCAGCCTTTATACTTATGATTTACATTTTTCTACTGATTCATTTTGTCAAATATTGCAATATGCTGATGATATAGCCTTATACTATTCTGGAAAATGTCTAGATGAGGCTAATAACCGTCTAAATTCCGCTCTTGGATATCTATCTGATTGGCTTTTACAACACGGTTTGTCCTTATCAGCCTCTAAGAGCTCTGTAGTTGTGTTCACAAAAAAAAGAATTGTTCCTCCTATTGATATTAAGGTTAATGGTGAAAATATTTCACAGGTGAACAACGTAAAATTTCTAGGAGTATGGTTAGATTCAAAATTATCAGGTATTGCCCACACAAATTTTGTTTCCCAAAAATGCGAAAGAAACGTTAATGTTCTTCGCTCTCTTTCTGGTGTTTGGTGGGGTGCTCACCCATATACTCAGAAATTGATCTATAATGCTATTGTTCGTAGTTACTTTGATTATGGTATGTTTTTATTAGATCCCTGTAACAAATCTGGCCTTCAAAAGCTTGACAAAATTCAATCGAAATGTTTACGCATTATCCTCGGGGCGATGAAGTCGTCCCCAATTAATGCCATGCAAGTTGAGTGTGTTGAACCTCCGCTTTCGATTCGAAGACAATTCCTGGCAAATAGATTTATTTTTAAACTTGTGCAAAATTCTGAGCATCCCCTTCTTGGTAAGCTGGACCAATTATCCTCCATTTTTGACTCTTGTAGTCGCCGTTCTAACTTTGAACTTCCATGTCTTCTTCGTGCATACCTTCAATTCACTAGTCTTTCTAGCCCACTTTTTCAAAACCCCACTTTATATTTATACTCGGTTCCTTATAATGCTCTAGTATTCCAACCAGAAATCATTTTGGACTTTGGAATTCATAAAAATACTACAGAACCGCATACGATATTTGTTCAAAAAATTTCCTCTAATTATAATAACTGGACTACTATATTCACGGATGCTTCCAAAGCCTCCGATGATAGCCCTGTTGGGGTTGCTGTTTGGATTCCCCATACAAAAATTATTTTAAATTTTAAGTGCCCCCCTGTTACATCCGTTTTTACAGGGGAATCAATTGCCATTTTTGAAGCCATTTCATTTGTTATATCTCATAAGTTAAATAACTCCATAATTTTCTCTGACTCAAAAAGTTGCCTTCAAGCCATTTTATCTAACCCTTTCAGATCTAAGTCAAGATTCCCTATAATTCTGAAAATTAGAGATTTATTATTTCAATGTCATGAACGTGGGATGCATGTTGTCATAGCTTGGATTCCTGGTCACGTCGGTATTCTTGGTAATGAGTCAGCTGATTCATGTGCCAAAAATGCTGTCCTCACTGGCTCTCTTTCCCACTCTGAAATTTATTCCCATGATATTTGTACTACTCTTCCCCTAATTTTGTTTCAATCTTGGTCCAAGGCTTGGCAATTATCTAAGTCTATAAAGGGTAAATTTTATGGAGATATTCAACCAGAGATACCACACAAACCTTGGTTTTTTAAATATAAATTGGAAAAAAAAATCACTACTTCAACTATCTGTCGTATACGGTTAAATCATTGTTGCACTCCTCACTTCTTGGCCAAACTTAGGATTAAGGATAGCTCTCTTTGTGAATGCGGTTTGGATGAAGGAGACGTGGACCATTTATTTTTCTCCTGTTCTAAACTGCGCTTCTCTTTTCATGAAATCATTCCTCCTCATATTCCTCGTCCTACTTCGGTCAAATGTCTTCTTCCTTTGGTTTTTACTCGGTTTATATTCAAACTATGCAAATTCATCGAAATTAATAAAATTAAGTTGTAGCAATTTTTTATTTTTTTATTATTAGTCCTTTTTATTTCATTTATCACAATCAGTCACAATCTGTGGTCATAGGATTGTCACGACACTGTCAGTCTACGTCTGCGAAGAAATATTTTTATAATTTTATAATTTTGATTTAAAAAGAAAGAAATATTTATTTTACTTTTTTTTCACGCTAAATACTCTCCAGCGTTTGATAGCGTCACTAGTCTGCACGTGTTATTGGCAAAATTGTGGTGTCTCTTCCACAAAGGCCATTCATTAAGAGTTGAAGTTGAAGTTGAACTTAGAACTTATATTCTCTTTGTGTAATTTTTCTAAAAAAAATTGATAGATTTATAAATTTAAATTGAAATAAACAACTTGATACATACATAATTAGTAAAAATGGAAAAGCTGCCAATGTGTAGGCTGTGTTTAGCGGAGAACGTTTGCATGTATGTAGTGATAAACAAAGACTTGCATGCGCTGTATGAGAGGCTGACTGACAATCCGGTAAGTTTTATCCTGGACTTATATTATTAAGATAACACTCTCTCTGTGAGTAGAGGTGCACAGTAAGCAAAGCTAACCACTAGCTGTTGTCCTGAAGAGCATTGTTCCCTTGTAACTAACTATCACAATGTATTTGTGTACTACATTTTAATTTCTGAGAGATTCAGATTCTAATACTTTGAATGTTTGACTGGACTGTTAGTGGACCCTGACGGCTATGCTAGAGGTTGTGGGTTTGATTCCCATCCCAAACAAATGTTTGTGTGATGAGCACGATCCTTAGTTCTGTGTGTGGGTGTAATTTATCTGTAAAGTATCTGTGTGTGTAGTACTCTTAACACAAGCCCTTCTTATAATGGGACTAGACAGTGGTGATGCTTATTCATAAAGAAATCTCTTCTAGCAGACCTGCGAAAAGATAATTAGATAAATAGAATAGTAGACTTTGTGTGTAATAGAAAAGTAAATTTAGTACACACACAATAATTAATAAATGAAATAATATTGAATGTAAATATATTACTATAAATATATACATACACAAAGTAAAATAAATGTCATTAGAATACATACTATGTAATTATTATATTATAATGTACTTGGTTTAAAGTAGAAATTAAAGTATAAAAATAGTTGAAGACAAGTTTTGTTGCAGTTTGTAACTGGAGACAGTAGACCGATGCTCGCTTGTTTCATCTGCTGCACTAAACTAAAGCAATGCTGCCAACTGCAGAGAAAATGTCTGGAAGCTGAAGAGCGGCTCACTCAGATGATGAATGAGGATTATGAGGTGAGGTTTACCTCCAAGGTGGATTTTTGAGTTGAAGCAGTAAGGGCAGGTACCTAACCTTTGTGTTAGGAATAGTTAGTTACTATGAAAAAAATTAGTGTCAGAAGATAAAGACATGCAATTTTCTCAAAAACAATCTCTAACAATTGCCTGCGCATCTCTTAAATCCACCCTGTATAGATGAGATGCAGGAACAACAACTTAATTTTTCCTGAGGTCTGAATGTGGCTTGATATACAATGCAGTATAATGCAATTATCTCATACTTATATTATCTTCTTCCAGCTAAATTCCCCTATAAACCAAGACCACTTTGGGTGTTTCAATGAGTTGACTATATCACCCATGGTAAATGTAAGCATAGAATCTGATGATGCATGTCAAGCAGAATGTGATCCTATCAAAGAAGAATTACCAGATGTGTGTGAGAGACTAGATGATGTCATTGAACCAGAGGAGGAACATCAAAGTGATGGTATGTTTTTGAGACATGAAAATTTAAATCTATCTATACCAATACCAAGTGAGGTGAAGCGGTTTGCATTATTCATCATTAAATAATCATTACATAGTATAAAACAAAGTTGCTTACCCTATGTGCTTAAATCTTTAAAAGTACGCAACGGATTTTGATGCTGTTTGTTATAATAGATAGAATGATTCAAGAGGAATTTTTGTGTGTATGATACATGCTTAATGTATTCAATATCAGTACCCGTGCGAACCTGGGGCGGGTCCCTAGTATATTTATAAAAAATAACTAACTATGGATCATTTACTGATAACATTAGTTGAATTCTTGCTGTAATAATCACCGAAGTAGGTCACGGGGGTGAAGCTGTGGGGATAAGCTAGTAAATGAGAACAGAGAACATGTCCCGGTAACTTGTATGACTATAGCAGAATATTCCAAATGGGTGTACCGACCTCTCGACAGTGCTCTCAACAGTAATCCTTTTGGAGTTGCTTCCACAGTCAGTGTGACAGCTGGATACTTCAGGAGCCACCGCCGTACACTTGACATTGCATTGAATATTTATACTTACATACTAGTCAGTTTCCCCAGTTATCCTGCTACATTTACAAACAATCATCTCTTCCTTGTTGCTTATTTGCAGAGCTAGAACTGGAAAATGTATACAGTAGCTTTTCAGTCGCAGAAGATGTACCAGCAAAACAGTCCGAGTCTGATTCAGAAGATAATGTGCCTTTAATGGAAATCAAAACAGAAGTGGAAGAAGAACAAAAGACACGTGAGTATTAGTGAGTCCATGAGAGAGCGAACAGGCCGACTGATGATACATGTGTGTGACCCGAGAATACATGTCCTGTGTCACGGAGTGCATCGACTTGCTGAAGCAGAAAGTTTGTGCAAAATCTATACGTACGCCGGTTGTGTGGCGTACGTATAGATTTTGATTTTGTTTTAGTGAATAAATGGGCGTAGTTTGGAGACATCTGTGCTCGAACAAATTTATGGTGATAACATGTCTCTCGGATACAGAGATATAGATATCAACACTTATAAACTTTTTTATAAAACACACTCAAAAGCATGAGGCTCTTGTAACTACGGGCTCAGTATAAACACACATATGCAAATTATACAATTAGTGATGTCAAGTAGTAATCCGAGTAAAAAATATCGATGAAATTCACAGTTGCAAAATTGGTTCTATCTCACCAAGGCAATCTGATGAATTATACGTTTAATTACTTTTTTATTCCGTTTGCCGTTTCCGTTTTTTATTCCGTTTTATGACACAGTTTTCCGTGTTTAACACGGAAAACTGTGTCATAAAAAATATAGCTGATGCTTACACAGGAACAATGTGTAATGAGTCTACACACACTTCCAGGATTGTCACCATCTTCGTGGGATAGGACCTCCCTACACCTATTATGTTCTATCTAATATCTTCTCCGTAGGGGCCCTACAGGGTCGAAGCCTCCCGGAGCTGAGGGTTGGTGCGAAAGCGTTACAGCGGGGCTCTAGGAATAAGGCAAGGAAGGTACGGGGTAGGTTCTTTAGTTAGTAAGAGTCTGAAACTGTTTCCCGCTCCGCCCAAGAGTGGGATTCGTCATTCGATGATTGTTACCTACCATAAAAAAAAAACTAATATCTTCTAACTAAAAAATTTCTTTACTTAAAAATAAATCGGCCAAGAGCGTGTCGGGCCACGCTCAGTGTAGGGTTCCGTAGTTTCCCGTTTCCACAAATTTCTCACAATGTAACATAACCCAGTAGCCCATGTAAAAATTAGTAACACAATTTCCCGAGAGATGGCGCTGTACCCGGTGGTAATTTTGGATTGCGTGAACCGATTTTTTTCTTTTTGTATTTTTATTTGAAAGAAGATACGCTCAGGATTATGAAATATATAAAAAAAAAAATTGGCAGGGAGTTAGTTTAGAGCCAGGAGAAGAACATAGGATACTTTTTTTTTATGTAGTATAATTGCTAATTCTGAACTCTATTCTCCCACCGAGTAGGGTAGAGAACTTGGGACGTTCGACACAATTTGTCAAAATGTTCTCCAAGTTCAGTGTTGGAGCCGCCCTTTTCAGATTGAATGGATCCCTTTTATTCTTGGATTAAAGGACAGTGGATATGATAGATAGTAATTGAACGAATGATGCAGGAATATCACGAGTGGCAGGATATCGGCAGGATCGCGGCGGCGACGGCTACGGCGAGGGCGCTGTTGCCTTTGCCTTATGCGGTCGGCCTCCTCCTTTACGAGCATTACTGCTTCGCAGAAGGAGGCGACCGCCTGCCATTCCTCTTTGCTGTGGACCATGGCCTGAACCAGGGCCCGGCGCGAGAGGTCGCCGCCGCCGATCACCCCCACGAGGACACGGCGATGCTCTTCCCAAGCAGGGCACTCCTCCACCGTGTCCTCCGGGCTCGCCTCACAGTGGCGACACCCGGACGTCTCTTCCGCACGAATCCGATGCAGGAATCTCCCGAACTTCCCATGTCCGGTGAGAACCTGCGTCATGCGGAAGGTGAGGGACACCCCAGTGGTGGAATATTACGTCGGTTTATTTTTTCAAATTTTTGAAAAGAAACTTCCTTTTTTTTATTTTTTTCCTTTATAAAATCTTTATTCTAATCCATAATAATCCAAATGATATTTTTAGAAAAAAACATAAAATCATCGAGGCAAATAAAGTCGTTTTTCTAATCAAACCCGATGACTTTTTTAATTTGGAATGTAATTTACTCATTTTTTTTGCAAAAATATCCACCAACCAAGCACCACGTTTTATTAAAAGCGTCTTAAAGATCCTCTGCGAGTTTTTTTTTTTTAGTCATCATCTCTCAAATCATCCAATGACGAGTCCCGCCCTTGGGCGGAACGGGAAACAAGTGTCAGACTCTTACTGACTAAACAACCTACCCTATTCCAACGTTGCCATGTACACCAGGGCCAGAGCCTTCCTTTCAGACGCCCGTTTCTGAACCCGTGGCCCCAGTTGGCTTCGGCCCTTCTGCAGGGTCCCTACTCCTTGAGGCGCGCGGGAACAGTGCGCGCCATCGACGACTGGGCTTGGTCCGGACGGTTACCAGAGGATTGGACGGCGAGCTATGGGTAGCTCGCCGTCCGGCTTGTGGATGGCAAACAATGGGTTGTTTGCCATCCACAAGCCCGCGCCTATGGTGGCCGGAAATCGGGATCGGAATCTCGGTGGCGTCTCGGGCGTGAGCGCCGTTGCCTTAAGCGGTCGGCTTCCTCCTTTGCTAGCATTACTGCTTCGCAAAAGGAGGCGACCGCCTGCCACTCCTCCTCGCTCCGGACCATGGCCTCGACCAAGGCCCGGCGCGAGAGATCGCCGCCGCCAATCGCCCCCACGAGGACAAGGCGATGCTCTGCCCAAGCGGGGCAAACCTCGACCGTGTGCTCCACCGTGTCCTCCGGGTGGTCCACACAGTGGCGACACCCGGGCGTCTCTTCCGCACGAAACCGATGCAGGTACCTCCCGAACTTATCATGTCCGGTGAAGACCTGCGTCATGCGGAAAGTGAGAACGCCGTGAGTTCTTTCCAGCCACGCCTCGAGGAGGGGCATTACCGCCATAATTTTGGCGTGCCTAGCACTGGGTTGCGATAGCCGCTGACGCCATTTCACCATCACGAGATCCCGCCGGAGCTCTTTCCGCCACGCCTTGACATGTTCAGGCAGCGGAGTTTTGCCCCGGCGTTGCACTTCCATACGCAGATCGTGCATGCGTGCAAGGACTGTTGCCTCCAGATCCCATGGTGGCAGGCCAGCAAGAAGGCTCACGCTTCACGGGAAATCGTTCGGTACCCCCGGATCACGCGATTGCGACCCTCTGGCATGCGTTCAGCTGGGCCATCGGTTGCTGCTGCAACGACGGCGCCCACACTGGCTCTGCGAGTTGACTTCGTCGCCTCGTACGCCTCGTACGCCTCTCAAAGGCCCAGGACCTGAGATATATAAACATACAATAATAACATAACACAACTATCACACAACGTCTGGTCCTACGCTAAGCAGAGCTTGTGTTATTATGTTACATAGTTATATATTTCTAAATATATACCTATTTATTATAGATAAATAACATTCAGCCACAGAACAAATGATCGTGCTCATCACAAACATTTGTCTTGGGTGGGAATCGAACCCACGACCTCCGGCTTAGCAGTCAGGGCCACTAAATACTACACCAACAGGCCAGAAACACAACATATATGACGACATAGTGTCTTTCTGTGGGTCAGCTATGTCTGCCAAAATATATGCTGGCTTCAGGCGATCCATTGAAACCTTGTTTCCCTTGTGCAAAACTTTGTGAGGACTTGTGTACGCTGATTGTAGGAAGCCACTTAATGCGTCACGAAGAAACAGGTGATCAGTGGGCTGCAAATACTTCTAATCAAAACTACTGATATTGTTGTGACAAGATGTTGGAGTTGGTGTCAGGTTTTGTGCGCAGTCAAGTATGTAACGTCAGTCGTTCCTTCCTTAATAGGTGCGAAAAATTCACCAGGGAGCCTTAGAGGTTCGTCGTAAACTAGTTCGGCTGAAGACGCTTTGGCATCCTTATTGTATGCACTCCGTGTACCTAACAATACCCACTCTGTCCATTTGTCGTTTGATCACATATCATCAGTAGTAATATATTTGAACAAGAACAACTCTGCAGCTTTAATGAGAACCGTACGATTTACTTTAATTTCTTTGTGTGTTTAAATTGGCGATAACTATATTTAAAATCACAGGGTCGTCCGTGGTGAAGATACAAAAACTGCACATACGAGTAAAAAACCCAAAACATGTTATCACAGAAAATCAAAAGAAGAATGAAGAGTCCGTCACAAGAGTTGCCCAGAACAAGTCATATTGTACGTCCAAACTTATTCCGAAATTCATAAAACCACTATCTGAAGCTAAACCTCGAGTTAATATCAGTGTTATTGATAATACTTTAGACACTAATTATCGAAATAATATTAAAAAACGTAATTTAACAAATTACACTCGTACACGCACTGGTGGAGCGTCTTACAAGTGTGATATTTGTCAGTACAGTTGTAAAAACAAGAGCAATATCATAAAACATATTCGTGTACATACTGGCGAGAAACCTTACAAATGTGAAGAATGTCAGCTTTCTTTTAGTCATAAGAGCAGTTTAACACGACATACGCGTACGCACACTGGCGAGAAACCTTACAAATGTGAAGAATGTCATCTTTGTTTTAGTGATAAGAGCAGTTTAACAAACCATATTCGTACGCACACTGCCGAAAAACCATACCAATGTAAAGAATGTTATCTTTGTTTTAGTCATAAGAGCAATTTAACACGACACATGCGTACGCACATTGGCGAGAAACCTTACAAATGTGAAGAATGTCAGCGTTGTTTTACTGAGAAAGCCAAATTAACGCACCATATTCGAACGCACACTGGCGAGAAACCATACAAATGTGATATATGTCAGCGTAGTTTTATCCGAAAGGATCATTTGAAATTACATATTAAGCGGTCTACACACCAAAGCCGCTGACCCGGCGGCACAGCCCAGCGGGTTAACCCGGCGGCTTCAGAATGTCCAAGCCGAACGACTTTGCCGGCGGCACGACAGCCGCGGCTTGTGGTGTTCACTACTCTATGAAAGCCGGCGGGCAACTGACTGAGTGAGTGGAGAGGGATGCCGTCGGCCTCGGCATGCTGCCCCGCCGGCTTGCCCGCGCGGGCACAAGCCAGCGGCATGATTGTACAAAATAAGGCCGGGGTTGGGTCAGCGATCCGTGCCGCCGGGTCAGCGGCTTTGGTGTGTAGACCGCTTTATGAAGCATACTAGCGAGAAACCTTACAAATGTGAAGAATGTCAGCGTTGTTTTACTCAGAAAGACAAATTAAGAATTCACATTCGTACGCACACTGGCGAAAAACCTTACGAGTGTGAAGAATGTCGGCGTAGTTTTAATGAGAAAGGCAATTTAAAAAACCATATTCGTTCGCACACTGGCGAGAAACCTTTCAAATGTGAAGAATGTCAGCTTTGTTTTAGTCATAAGGTTAGTTTAAGATGGCACATTCGTACACATACTAAGCCCGCACCCCACCGTCCGAGGACACAACAAAAACAATAAGTTCGAACTAGCTTTACTGAAGGTAAAATAAACATAAGGTACATATAAGGTGGGCTATTTGATGATTGACTTTTTATTTGTTTGACTTTTTATTTAATGATAATTTCCTTTTTGTATTGTATTGACTGATTACATCTAATTTATATTAAGTAATTAAATGAAAAAATAAAATAACAAAGTGGGATTTCTATTCCGACCGATATTAAATACAGAATAATAATAACCCCATTGTCGTATCTCTACGTTGACGTCGTGGTGGGGCTTGCGCTTCGACGAACCTAGCTAGCTTTGGGTGTGGGGCCAGACTAAGGGCGGTAACCACACGGGCGGTGCCGCTGCGGTTTTCTACATGCAAATATGCATTGTAGCCACATGGCGCCGTGCGGTGTGCTCCGGCGCCGCGCCGCGCGCGCATCTGTATCGAGATGAGGCGGGGGCTCATGCACAAAACGTCTCTTTCGCAAAATGTCACCTGGTCGTAAAACGTCTCTTTCGCAGAAGGTCTCTTTTGCAGAATGTCTCTTTCGCAAAAAGTTGCGCCAGGGACTTAAGAATAAAATTTTGATTTTCAAAACAAAAAATCGTTTATTAAAATTATAGTGCAATTATGATGTTAAAATTTTGGTACTTACTTAATTTTACTTTAGTATGTACCTATTCCAAATAAAAATAACATCGATAGATATCAAACATTTTACACACATTTAAATTTAGATCAAAAGAATCAATACTGTTAGTAACAATATCCACAGATCATTGGAGCTATTACTAATAGTAACTTAATATTAACTAAGTACTGCAAATGAAAATATTTATTATACCATTTTTAAAATGATTAAAAAATATGTATTTAATATTAAAATGTCAAATAAATAAATTTTGGCATTATAATTTACTTGAGTTATTATCAAGTATTGCGGAAAAAATATTTTAATCATTTTCATAAATTATTAACATAAAATTATTGATAAAAATAAAATATAAATATATATACATATCAAATGAATTTATCTTAATTGTGGCACTGAAATTAGCTTTTGTTATCATTTTTATAAATGATAAAAAAACTTAAATCTTCGGACTAAAATAAACCTGGGTTACTAATTAAAATTTGAAAATAAATCTTTCATTAAGAAACAAAAAAACATAAATGTACTTATTTTCATACTGGAATGTACCAAAATTTATACCAACATTTTAACATTATAATTACACTGTAATTTTAATAAATGTTTTTTTTGTTTTGAAAATCAAAATTTTATTAAGTCCCTGGCGCGACATTTTGCGAAAGACACCTTTAGCGAAAGAGACATTCTGCGAAAGAGACATTGTACGACCAGGTGACATTTTGCGAAAGAGACGTTTTGCGCATGAGCCGAGGCGGGGAGGGGTGTAAGCAAAGCGATTCTGAAACATTTCTCCGACATTCGTTTCGCTGTTGATCGGTTCACCGACAAAACGATTCACTTTTCATTTTTTTCTCCGACAGAACTTTTCAACGACGAACGATTCGCCGACAGAACGATTCACTTTTCATTTTTTCTCCGACAGAACTTTTCAATGACGAACGACTCGCCGACAGGACGATTCACTTTTGAAAATTACATCGACAGAACCTTTCAGCGGCGAGCGATTCGCCGACACAACTGTTCATCTGCTCCTGGGTAATAAAACATAAATATTCGACATGTAGACCTGTTTCCGTTTGTTGTTTACACCTGAATCAAGTTGTGAAGACAAAACTTAAAGTTTTATGCAAAACTTGAACAAAACTAACCAAAAAAGTGACAAAATAGTACATTTTGATACAAGTGCAGGAAGTTTGTCATTGCAACCGAGGCGAAATTCGCAACAAACAAAATGTACTATTTTGTCACTTTTTTGGTTAGTTAGGAAAATATTGACATGGACTACCTCATTTCTTTAGTTCAAGAACGGGAAGTACTGTGGGATAAGTTTCATGTAGATTTTAAAAACAATAATCTAAAAGCGAAGGCATGGGCAGAAGTTACAAAAAAAATATTTCCAGAATATGATAGCTACGCTCCCAATCGAAAGAACAAAATTGGTGAGTCCTTATTTTTCTTCATACTAGTAACATGACAAAATTTTCATTAAAATAAAGTAGATGCAATTTGTACAAATAATTCTCAGATATTTTTAATCACATTTTAAAGTAATTAATCACCATATTTTTGTATTTACTTATCATTTATATAAATTATTAATTTGAGAACATCACACACGCACACCACCGTCGGAGGACACAACAAAAACAATAAGTTTGAACTAGCTTGTTACGCAAGCATAGCCGATGCAAATCGCTATAGTGTGCATCACGCTGAATCCACATTACGACATCGACAGCGCGATACCCAGAAGCTGACGCGGCACATCTGACATCGTCTCCGCGGGTGGTCGCCGATTTCAATATTTCAAGTTTACGTGGGAACGGCACTTTTTGGTCAATCGCTGACCATATCGCACATTTAATTATTAGTTAGTTTAGGGATTCTTGTTAAGTGTGTAATGTATGTGAGGGGAGTGTACTGACTGGGGAGAGAGCAATGACAACACGTGGTTACAATAAGATGGTATATTCACGACTGCTTAAATATATCTTATTTGACGGGACGCAGCCGTCTCTACACACATGCATACATCGCACATCTTGCATACGCCACGCGCTCATATTCCACATCACACATTCAATGTGTCCCTACTGTTAGATTAAACGTTACGTGTTTAATTTAAATTAGAAATCACAATTATAATAATTGTGATTTCTAATTTAAATTAAACATTAATTTGATAAAATTGTTTTTTGTTGCGTCTTCTGCTGCCTCCGAACTTAATTGCCTTTACAAAATAAACATAAGGTATTTATTAAGCTATTGCATAGCTTCTATCGCAGGCCTTGAGCGCGGAGACTAAATCCAGAAATTCCGTAACGAAAAAACCTCACGCTCCCCACTCCGACGGGCACGGGGGTGTGGCTTGAAGGCCGTGCATCGTCTAACGTCGTGTCAGTTCGGCAGTCTTCGACACGGCGCTGTGTGTCGTGCGATTAGACGTATTGTACGACTTTACGGAACTCGCCCGAATCGAGACGAGCTGCTCCGAAATCGGACGAATACATAATCAGCTGTTTGCTTTCGCATAGATTTGCGATTAGACGTATTGTACGACTTTACGGAACTCGCCCGAATCGAAAGAAAAAGAAATATTGTATGAATAAAATAAAAATAAAAAAATAAATAATTATAATTGCATAAGTTGATACAAAATGCTATGCAATAGCTTTACCGCGGCAGTCCCCCGAGTGCCACACGTATTTTTTATTTATTCATTAACCAGAACGACAAAATGCCAATTACTAATCAATGTAATTGGCATTTTATTGGTACACATTATGTAAAACAAAAAGAAAAATATAACAGGTATACATATTAAGTATCGCCAAACATTCCGTAAATATCTCCTTCCATTCATTGGCGAACAGATCTAATCCTGGACTGGATTCAAGGAGAGTGTTGAGTGCGGTTAACATTCGGGGAATGGGTGACATACGTCGCGCAACGGCCGGTATCACAGCACTCACGACGGGGCTGGCTTCCGGCGGCGGTGAGGCGGAGCTGAGCGACGAGGCCAGAGGTGGTGGGCGTGCTCGACGAGCTGTAGCTCTTGTCAACATTTATTTTTCAATACACTTACTCGAAAACTGCCTCTTATCGCACTCCTATTAGGTTCAATATAGCATGTAGGTATATCACCCAAGTGCTTTTTTGAGTATATCACAACAAGGGTTTTTTTATTCCTTCCTTATCGTCACGGTCACCGGGTGATTATTTTGCTTTTCTTAGTTTATCGGATCAGGCGCGAGGCGTCCCCCAGAGTCGCTGGACGACCCCACGAAATTAGAAATTGACCAGAGCAGATTTGAATACTATACTTATATATTTCTTAAATTTCTACTGTATGTTTGAGATACGATTAATTATTTTTTCTTTCTTTATTTCACAAGTCGTAAGTGTATTGAAATAGTACATTTTGATACAAGTGCAGGAAGTTTGTCATTGCGACCGAGGCGAAATGCGCACGAACCGTAGGCGAGTGTGTTATGTAGCCGAGGGATGCAAAAACAAATCTGCACGTGTGTCAAACGACGTTTTTCAATACACTTACGACTTGTGAAATAAAGAAAGAAAGAAAAAGCGTTTAATCGTATCTCAAACATACAGTAGAAATATATACAGTAGTAATAGCATTCAAATCTGCTCTGAACAGTTTCTAATTTTGTGGGGGTCGTCCAGCGCCCGTGGGGGACGCCTCGCTCCTGATTCGATAAATCAAGTAAAAAAAAGAAAATCACCGTTGAAATAAAAAAGCCCTTGTTGTGATAAACTCAAAAAAGCACTTGGGTGATATACATGCTATATTGAACCTAATAGGAGTGCGATAAGAGGCAGTTTTCGAGTAAGTGTATTGAAAAACGTCATTTGACACACGTGCAGATTTGTCATTGCAGCCCTCGGCTTCATAACACACTCGCCTACGGCTCGTGCGAATTTCGCCTCGGTCGCAATGACAAACTTCCTGCACTTGTATCAAAATGTACTATTTCTTACTTGGTGGAGATGTTCTTTGTCATAAATATGAGTTACGTAATATTTTATAGGACGACATTATAACATGTATATTTACAGTTGATTTTACAAATTACTAGGTTTGCACTTTGAAACGTTTTTTTTTTCTTCGGATTATTGCATTTTGTGAGAAGTATTTTAATTTTAATTGTGTTTTGTAAATACAGAAAAAAAATTTCGACAGTTCAGGTTGACAGCAAGCCACAGATTTATTATTTTATTATTATTACTTAATTTTTCTTCTGAATAATGTTAAGTCACCACTTCCCCTCAGATTGTATTGGGAAAAGTCTTGTGTACCTACATATCTCTGTCTATATGATCCATGACGTAGAATGTGTTCACCATAATACGATCTGGTTTGTCTTGACTGGTAAGTTCTTAGAGCAAACATTAATTCACTATAACTTTATCTTTAGCATTAGGTACAATACGTTTAACAAGATGTAAAGATGAGAAAGTATTAATTAGACAGATTTTCCAACAAAAATATCAAGTTTTCTTAAAACCCCAAACTCTCTACGTTTTTTGTTAAATAAAGATATTATTAAGCACTTTGAGCACTTTACATTTTGAAATATTTTCTATAACACTTTTATAAAAAAAATCATCACCTCTGTACCTATTTCGGTATCTTTCTTCTTGTTTTGTTTTCCGTTGTGTGTACATAAATAGTTAAATAAATAAATAAAAAATTATTACTATTTCCTTTATTCCGGTTCCGGTACTCGTAGTGTCAACATATGCAGCTCACTGTGTCGTAAATATATTACAATAAAGATTAGTTTGGGATCTCTATTCTCCACAAAATACGCTTCAAAACAGGAAGAAAGTTGCACTGCACTGTGTGAACATATAGAATCCACGAGAATTGCTGGAATAAAACAATTTAACGAGACGTAAACATCGCAAAAATTTTGAGGTTAGTTGAAAATACCATTGTCAAATTATCAAATAGAAAAACTGTCAAAAGTGTCAACAGATATCATTCACAACTGTCACCTTCAGCTACTGGGGTTGCCAACAAAGAAAAAACCGAACGTTCCGTTCCAAGCAAAAATGGAAGAACAATTTCAAATGTTGTTTGATAAAATGAACACAATGTGCAGTCATGCAGTGGAAAAATATGAAACTTTTTACACCGACTAACATAGTTAGGAAGAAAGATGTTAGAGCGATATTGAGTGTATCTTAAAAATCTCCTCTGTATGCCTTCAAGGCGATCTAGATAAATATTATAATAGGGATTCCAAACTTGAGAAGCATATTCAAGGTGGCTACGGACAAACGCACAGTAAAGAATTTTAATAGTTTTAACGTTTTTAAAATCACTAGATAGCCTAAAAAAACCTAAGGCTCAGGCCTTACTTTATTTATTTATTTCATCTTCTTACATCTATCTTTACAGGTTTTTTTTTGTTCCCCAATGCGATAAATGCGCTTATCCTAACTTATTTATTTTAATTTATAACTAATTATAAATAATGCATTCCTTGTGAATTCACCCAGAGTACAAAAAAATAACACCCATATTCACAAACGTTACTGTGCGGTCTCACAGTGCTCGCGAGCGCTTAGGGCCCCTAAAACTAATTCATAACCAATACTTGAGTGACGTCTAGCACTATGCGTCCCTTAAAATGGACGCACAGCTAAGGTATTATAGCCTGCGAGCTGTTTTAAGCAACGCATAGCTATTGTCAGTCTTTGTGGACAATAGACAACATGAAACGAGGTTTCG
The DNA here is from genome assembly GCA_029852875.1 of Mythimna loreyi. NCBI lineage: Eukaryota > Metazoa > Arthropoda > Insecta > Lepidoptera > Noctuidae > Mythimna > Mythimna loreyi. Next base: position 10,223,388 of record CM056806.1, on the reverse strand, counting down.
AGAAAAAAAATGGGTTCGATTTTATTGTTTGTGATTATATAGCGTCCTTTTACAATGAATTATAATAGTGAAGAAGAATTTGATAATTATATCAATGAGAGAAGTACAATAAATACTAGAAAAGTGATACGGGATTTCCTAAACCCTTTTGTGGCGAGGGCGAGCCTACATTCAGAAAAGTATTACATACAGACATGGAACCTCTTTCAACGGCACTTATTCTTTTTCTGTGGTGACACGTAAAAAATTGTCATTGATTTTTCTTTTATGCAGAATACACTTAATGAATCCGACTCGAATGTTTTAATTATATTTAGTCTCCTACACGCGCTTAGTGACCTAGCTATAGGTACGGATCCCCGTGTAGCGTAGGAGTAGGTATAGCACCTACCACCCTACATTGGTGACCCCGACTACAGCGTTGCGTGAAGAAAAGCAGCAGTGATTATGGTGGAGAAGCGTATTTTCACATTGGAGACATCCGAGGGTAAAAGAATATTTTGACGTTGGTCCAGGTCATAAGCGGTGAGCGATTTTTTTTATTCTTCCTACGTGCCAAACATGTCTGACGCAGAAAATTATGCTGACGCTAAAGAGGCTACAGGCACCATCTCTAGAGAAGTATCGAGGGTTGGACTACCATTGCGCTGTACACCCTTTTGCCCGGAGGAGCCAGCATTGTGGTTCGCGCAGCTTGAAGGTCAATTTATTTTGAACCGAATCACCAGCGATACAACAAAATTTTATTTTGCGACCTCTCAACTGGAATCCAAATATGCCATAGAGGTCAAAGATATTATAACCTACCCTCCGGAGACCAATAAGTTCGAAAAATTAAAAACCGAACTCATAAACAGATTGTCAGCTTCGCAAGAAAAGCGCATTAAACAGTTGCTAATCCATGAAGAGTTAGGCGATCGAAAGCCATCTCAATTCCTGCGGTACCTCCAAAGCTTAGCTGGACCATCAGGAGCCGCAGATTTCATCAAAAGCATCTGGATTAGCCGACTACCCCAAAATATTCAGACAGTCATCGCCTCACAAATTTCCGATTTACAGGTCGAGCGGCTAGCGGAGATAGCGGATAGGGTGCACGAGATAGCCCCGTCAACTCCCCAAGTAGCGTCTGCCAGCGCTGGGAATACCGACTTGGCAAAGCACGTAAGCGAGCTTACTAAGCAAGTAACCTTGCTGACCGCGAAGCTGAACCGAGGGAGGCAACATTCACGCTCACGCTCACGCTCACAGGCTCGATACAGAAGGTATGACCGCTCTAATAGCTCTAGAGCACAACAGCCACCACCAAACCACCCACACTGCTTCTACCATTTTAAGTACGGAGAAAAAGCGAACAAATGCAAGCAGCCCTGCACGTTTACTACGGAAAACGCCAAGGGCGGTCGCAAGTAGCGGCTAACCTCTGCCCCTCTTCAACAGGCCGTCTATTTATAACAGACCGTACAACAAAAGTCCAGTTCCTGGTCGACACAGGCTCGGACTTGTGTGTTTTTCCACGGTCAGCAGTCAAGACGCCAGTAATACAATCAAAATTTGACTTAGTAGCAGCTAACAACACTATCATTCACACTTTTGGACCCATACAACTACAGCTAAATTTAGGACTTCGGAGGAACTACACCTGGAAATTTACAATAGCTGACGTGTCGCGAGCAATAATAGGAGTAGACTTCCTTAGTTATTACAACCTACTAGTTGATTGTCGAAACCAGCGCTTAATAGACAATGTAACGTCACTATCAGTGTCTGGAGTACATTGCAGGTCATCAGACATAGCATCAGTGAAGGCTGTAGTGGGGGACACAGAGTACCACAAAATCCTACGTGAGTACCCCGAGATTACACGACCACCAGGCAGGCAGCTACCGGGAAAGCACAACACTCTGCATTACATTAGGACGACGCCAGGCCCACCGGTAGCATGTAAGCCCAGACGACTTGACCCGTCTCGTTTGCAGGCAGCTAAGAAAGAATTCGAGGAAATGCTGGCAAGCGGTGTAGCACGGCGCTCGGAGAGTGCTTGGTCTGCGCCACTGCACCTGGTGAAGAAGAAGGACGACGGATGGAGGCCATGCGGGGACTACAGAGCACTCAACGCACAGACCATACCCGACAGGTACCCCGTCCGTCATATTCAAGACTTCTCCCACCAACTAGCAGGCTGCACCGTCTTCTCTACTATAGACCTAGTCAAGGCTTATAACCAACTGGCTGTGAACCCTGAGGATATTCAGAAGACCGCAATAACCACACCTTTTGGCTTGTATGAGTTTCCTTACATGACCTTTGGCTTGAGGAACGCTGCCCAGACCTTCCAAAGGTTCATCGACGAGGTCTTACTTGGACTAGATTTCTGTTACGGGTTCATTGACGACATCCTTATTTATTCGGCATCAGCGGAAGAACATAAGGTCCACCTACGCCTGCTATTTGACCGTCTCAAACAATATGGCATCGTCGTCAACACAGCTAAGTGCAAGATCGGTCAACCTGAAGTCGTCTTCCTGGGCTATAGCGTGTCAGCTGAAGGTACGAAACCATTGCACTCCAAGGTTCAAGCGATCCAGGAGTACCCGAAGCCGAAGACTGTCAAGGATCTGCGACGATTCTTGGGCATGATTAATTTTTATCGTCGTTTTGTCCCAAACGCAGCCCACCTTCAAGCACCACTACACGCCGTCCTTGCTGGTCCCAAGGTAAAAGGATCCCATCCGGTACACATGACGCCAGAATTGCTGAAGGCTTTTGAAGACTGCAAGTCCTCACTGTCTAAGGCAACACTACTGGCTCACCCTGATATGTCGGCGGAGCTAGCAATTATGACTGACGCATCAAATGCAGCGATAGGCGCAGTTCTACAGCAACGCAAAGACGAGAGGTGGCAACCTCTAGCTTTTTACTCCCATAAGCTCAATGATGCTCAGAAGAAGTACAGCCCGTATGATCGAGAGCTACTGGCAGTATACGAGGCTATTAAATACTTCCGGCACATGGTCGAGGCCAGAACTTTTACAGTGATGATATATAGCCTAAAGCCTTCCTCGATAAATGATCTATTCAACACAAAAAGAATTTTTCAATTCGAACCAGTAGTTCCTGAGATTAGCGCGTTCAAACAAACAAACAAACTCTTCAGCTTTATAATATTAGTATAGATAAAAGAGGCCCAAGTAAGGATCCTTGAGGAACTCCTGACGGGATGTACATTACTTTAGACGCATACCCATTAAGAACTACAGTCTGGCATTTGTTTACCACGTATGACGAGAACCATCTAAATAAATTACCTCTCACTCCAGCCAGTAGTAATTTACGCAATAGGAGCACATGATCAATTAGATCAAAACATTTACTGTAGTCAGTGTACACAACGTCGACTTGAGCCCTCCTGGACATGTGCTCCGTCAGATAGTCGCTACAGACAGCAAGATTGGATGTAGTAGAACGACCTTTTAAAAATCCATGTTGGTGTCAGAAAAAGTCAATTTGAGCGCTGAGGACAGTTGTTTATGCACAATTTTCTCCATGACTTTAGCGAACACACAAAGTTTTGAAATTGGTCTGTAATTATCTATACTGTCCTTGGGTCCTTTTTTATGAATCGGCGTTATATACGCTGACTTCCAGATAATTGGCACCACTCCTAATTCGAATGACCTTTTGTACAGTAAAGTCAGTCAGTTGTGATATACACCTGGCACATTTAGATATAAAGATCGGAGAAATGTTATTAGGGCCTGCGGATTTGTTCAGGTCTATTTGTTTCAGCAGACGTTCTGTTGAACAACCAGCAGACTGACACTCAGGTGTGTTATCCCTAACGGTGGTCGAAGAGTCATCCACTTCGCTCTGAGATGAGTTTTCTCAATGCGAATTGTGATGAGTTTCACTCTCTCCAACCCCAAAATGAAGAATTGACAGACTAAAACTAAACTATTTTATGAGCATCACAGGATCTTTGAAGTGGCAATTAAAGAAAATTTAGTCATGTTACTAGTATGAAGAAAAATAAGGACTCACCAATTTTGTTCTTCCGATTGGGAGCGTAGCTATCATATTCTGGAAATATTTTTTTTGTAACTTCTGCCCATGCCTTCGCTTTTAGATTATTGTTTTTAAAATCCACATGAAACTTATCCCACAGTACTTCCCGTTCTTGAACTAAAGAAATGAGGTAGTCCATGTCAATATTTTCCTCACTGGTACTCATTTTGATAGGTACATGTTACGTGATCGTACTTAATCCAGCATGCGTCCTTCCCTATGCTGTGCAAACAAACAAGTGCGAGCGGCGCCGCTCCGGCTCCGCTCTGCTTACACCCCTCCCCGCCTCAGCTCATGCGCAAAACGTCTCTTTCGCAAAATGTCACCTGGTCGTAAAACGTCTCTTTCGCAGAATGTCTCTTTCGCTAAAGGTCTCTTTTGCAGAATGTCTCTTTCGCAAAATGTTGCGCCAGGGCCTTAATAAATTTTTGATTTTCAAAACAAAAAATCTTTTATTAAAATTATAGTGTAATTATAATGTTAAAATCTTAGTATAAATTTTGGTACATTCCAGTATGAAAATAAGTACATTTATGTTTTTTTTGTTTCTTAATGGAAGATTAATTTTCAAAATCATTTACGAAAATAATAATTTAAGAAACAAATTTTAATTAATAACCCAGGTTTATTTTAGTCCGAAGATTTAAGTTTTTTTATCATTTATAAAAATGATAACAAAAGCTAATTTCAGTGCCACAATTAAGATAAATTCATTTGATATGTATATATATTTATATTTTATTTTTATCAATAATTTTATGTTAATAATTTATGAAAATGATTAAAATATTTTTTCCGCAATACTTGATAATAACTCAAGTAAATTATAATGCCAAAATTTATTTATTTGACATTTTAATATTAAATATATATTTTTTAATCATTTTAAAAATGGTATAATAAATATTTTCATTTGCAGTACTTAGTTAATATTTAGTTACTATTAGTGATAGTTCCACAATAGTGATCTGTGGATATTGTTACTAACAGTATTGATTCTTTTGATCTAAATTTAAATGTGTGTAAAATGTTGGATACCTATTGATGTTATTTTTATTTGGAATACATACTAAAGCAAAATTAAGTACCAAAATTTTAACATCATAATTGCACTATAATTTTAATAAATGATTTTTTGTTTTTAAAATCAAAATTTTATTCTTATGTCCCTGGCGCAACATTTTGCGAAAGAGACATTCTGCAAAAGAGACCTTCTGCGAAAGAGACGTTTTACGACCAGGTGACATTTTGCGAAAGAGACGTTTTGTGCATGAGCCCCCGCCTCATCTCGATACAGATGCGCGCGCGGCGCGGCGCCGGAGCACACCGCACGGCGCCATGTGGCTACAATGCATATTTGCATGTAGAAAACCGCAGCGGCACCGCCCGTGTGGTTACCGCCCTTAGTCTGGCCCCACACCCAAAGCTAGCTAGGTTCGTCGAAGCGCAAGCCCCACCACGACGTCAACGTAGAGATACGACAATGGGGTTATTATTATTCTGTATTTAATATCGGTCGGAATAGAAATCCCACTTTGTTATTTTATTTTTTCATTTAATTACTTAATATAAATTAGATGTCATCAGTCAATACAATACAAAAAGAAAATTATCATTAAATAAAAAGTCAAACAAATAAAAAGTCAATCATCAAATAGCCCACCTTATATGTACCTTATGTTTATTTTACCTTCAGTAAAGCTAGTTCAAACTTATTGTTTTTGTTGTGTCCTCCGACGGTGGTGTGCGGGCTTAGTATGTGTACGAATGTGCCATCTTAAACTAACCTTATGACTAAAACAAATCTGACATTATTCACACTTGTAAGGTTTCTCGCCAGTGTGCTTACGAATATGCCTTCTTAAACTGCTCTTCTGACTAAAACAACTCTGACATTCTTCACATTTGTAAGGTTTCTCGCCAGTGTGCGTATGAATATGATCTCTTAAAGTGCTCTTATGACAAAAAGAAAGCTGACATTCTTTACATTTGTAAGGTTTTTCGCCAGTATGGTTCATAATATGAAATTTCAAAAGATCCTTTCGGCTAAAACTACGCTGACATACATCACATTTGTATGGTTTCTCGCCAGTGTGCGTTCGAATATGGTGTGTTAAACTGTCCTTAATTCTAAAACAAAGCTGACATTCTTCACATTTGTAAGGTTTCTCGCCAGTGTGCTTACGAATATGCCTTCTTAAACTGCTGTTCTGACTAAAACAACTCTGACATTCTTCACATTTGTAAGGTTTCTCGCCAGTGTGCGTATGAATATGATCTCTTAAAGTGCTCTTATGACTAAAAGAAAGCTGACATTCTTCACATTTGTAAGGTTTCTCGCCAGTGTGCGTTCGAATATGGTTTCTTAAACTGCTCTTGTCTTTACAACTGTACTGACAAATATCACACTTGTAAGACGCTCCACCAGTGCGTATACGAGTGTAATTTGTTAAATTACGTTTTTTAATATTATTTCTATAATTAGTGTCTAAAGTATTATCAATAACACTGATATTAACTCGAGGTTTAGCTTCAGATAGAGGATTTATGAATTTCGGAATAAGTTTGGACGTACAATATGACTTGTTCTGGGCAACTTTTGTGACGGACTCTTCATTCTTCTTTTGATTTTCTGTGATAACATCTTCTAGGTTTTTTACTCGTATGTGCAGTTTTTGTGTCTTCACCACGGACGAGCCTGTGATTTTTAATATAGTTATCGCCAAATTAAAAACACAATGAAATTAAAGGTTCTCATTAAGGGCCGTAGCACACATATCAAAACGGAAAGGGAACGTCACCGCCTCGCCTTTCTCCTCGGCGCCAAACGGTCGTCCACTTTACGTAACGTAAGCGGATCGGAAGCTCCGCTCCATCGACTCGGCTACAGCTAGGCGACGCCGCGCTTACGGCTCGCCGCCCGCTGGTTGACGGCTAGACGTTGTTAGTTTTTATTCGTATTTTGGTTTAAAATAAAATAATTATTAGCAAGGGGACGGAGAGCCGACCGCTAGTCGACCGCGCACTGCACCGCGGTTTGTGAGCTTGTCCGTGGCCATGTGATTTCGTTACGATTCCGATTAGTGTGCGCTGCAGTAAGGAGTTTGATACAAATAATACTGAACGGCACGAGTTGATACGGTGCCGATCCCTTTCCGTCTTGATATGTGTGCTACGACCCTAAATCTGCAGAGTTGTTCTTGCAGGTTTTCGTAAATATTTTACGGATGATATGTTATGAAACGACAAATGGACACAGGGGGTATTGTTTGGTACACGGAGTGCATACAATAAGGATGCCCAAGCGTCTTCAGCCGAACTAGTTTACGACGAACCTCTAAGGCTCCCTGGTGAATTTTTCGCACCTATTAAGGAAGGAACGACCGACGATACATACTTCACTGTGCACAAAACCTGACACCAACTCCAACATCTTGTCACAACAAGACCAGTAGTTTTGTTTAGAAGTATTTGCAGCCCACTGATCACGTGTTTCTTCGTGACGCATTACGTGGCTCCCTACAATCAGCGTACACAAGTCCTCACTAAATTTTGCAAAAGGAAAACAAGTTTTCAATGGATCGCCTGAAGCCAGCATATATTTTGGTCCCACAGAAAGACACTATGTCGTCATATATGTTGTGTTTCTGGCCTGTAGGTCTAGTATTTAGTGGCCCTGACTGCTAGGCTGGAGGTCGTGGGTTCGATTCACACCCAAGACAAATGTTTGTGATAAGCACGATCATATGTTCTGTGGCTGAATGTTATTTATCTATAAAAGGTATATATTGAGAAACATATAACTATGTTTATCAGTTGTCTAGTACCCATAACACAAGCTCTGCTTAGCGTGAGACCTTGTGTGATAGTTGTGCTATATTATTATTATATGTTTATACATCTCAGGTCCTGGGCGTTTGAGAGGCGTACGAGGAGCCGAAGAAAACTCGCAGAGAACCTTTGAGACGCTTTTAATGGAACGTGGTGCTAACCGGTGAATATACCTGTACGCGCTATGCTAGTGCATCCAAGGACAACCCCCGGCTGATTAGAAACTATGGCGACATATAGAAAACTAAGATATAGGGCTACGGTTTTAGGAATCTTACGAGAACTGATTACTAAGAACTATGTTAAGACTATGGCCCCTGCCTGAACAGTGTTATTAAATTTCATCGATAAAAAGGCAGGGGGTGACTTGCACACTCAATAAATGGGCCTCCAAAAACGATTGCTACCACGAAGTGACGTAACAACAAAAGGGCAACATATCCTGAGGTGCTTGAGGAGTGGAGAGGTATACCACGGTAAGGACAATCCCGGAAGTAAGGGCGAGATCCGTACCAGCACTTTAATAAATTATACATCCATCTCCCGAGCTCGTTTGCTCTTGCGAATCTCCACGCAAGCGGCCAATAAAAGCAAGCCGAAAATGGAGATCAAGAATTCTCACTGGGGATCGTGTCCGTGGGGTCGCCAAAGCCCAACAGTTCGCCTCTTAGTCTGGCCCCTCAGCATAGGGATGTTATGTGTACTGGAGCGCGCACGCCCTACCACGACATCAACGTAGAGATACGGCGATGGGGTTATTATTATAATTATTTTCTTTATTTGCTTTCTTCACATATCTTCATTTACATTTTTTAAAACGGGAGGTGGTATTTCTAAAACACTTTATAAAATAAAGCAGTACTTCGCCGGTGTGGGAAGCAGGGTCCAAGCTACATGTGGTTAGGGCTCCAGAGACAGAAACCTCACAATACGAGCCGTGTCGAGGAGTACTGCCTTCTGTATCAGGCCCTTGATCCAACCGCGCAACGACAGTTTCGACAGATGGTCGTCGAAGCTTTTGACTACAAGGCCATTGGCGGTCACGACAATCGGCGCGATGATAGCCGAGTCCACGTTCGACATCCTCGTGAGCTAAGTCGAGACCATGCAGATGGATGCACTAATGAAGGTTTCAGTTACCTTGAGTAGTTCCATCAGTCGTTACTTGATGGGGGCAATGAGTTTCAGATCATCCATAAAAAGGAGGTGGGATTCTTCTAAATCGATAGCCCAAGACTGATTCATTCAGCAACGTGCTTAGAGGATTCAGAGCTAAGCAAAACCAGAGTGGACTCCGTCTGTCGCCCTGGAATATTCCCCGTCTAATCCATTCAAGCTGATCGTCCCTGCAGATTGGTCGACATCCTCGATAGCGAAGGACTGTGTTCCATTGCCCCACACATGACTCGAGGAAGGTGATTAGACTTGCATCTATTTTGTACAACTCCAGCACCCTCATGAGCCATGTATGTAGCACAGAGTCATAGGCCTTCTTTAATTAATCCAGCATATCGACAAATCCTTGCGGGACCGACGGCTTATGGTCATGTCTATGAGGAGTAGCTCCTTAGTACCGCGAGACCCGTTCCTACATCCATTCTGAGAGGCAGACATAATTGAGTTGTTATCAACGTGCTGATTAAATTATGGGATTAAATATAATGACCACCATAAAATGTTTTGATACCCTTGGTTCTTTTACCAAAAATATATTCTTAACACCAGAAAATAGTCTAAAATTGCAATAGTACTAGCTATTTTAGTGACGACTGCACTTCAAATTGTATTCGAACACCAAATGTAGTAAATGATCACCAGATCTTAGTGAGCAGTATCGATCGACCCGCCGCTTATACCGCCGAATACGACTGGCCAATGCACAAACTTTCTGCTTCAGGAAGTCGATGCACTCCGTGACACGGGACATGTATTCTCGGGTCACACACATGTATCATCAGTCGGCCTGTTCGCTCTCTCATGGACTCACTAATACTCACGTGTCTCTTGTTCTTCTTCCACTTCTTTTTTGATTTCAATTAAAGGTACATTATCTTCTGAATCTGACTCGGACTGTTTTGCTGGTACATCTTCTGCGACTGAAAAGCTACTGTATACATTTTCCAATTCTAGCTCTGCAAATAAGCAACAAGGAAGAGATGATTGTGAATGTAGCAGGATAACTGGGGAAACTGACTAGTATGTAAGTATAAATATTCAATGCAATGTCAAGAGTACGGCGGTGGCTCCTGAAGTATCCAGCTGTCACACCGACTGTGGAAGCAACTCCAAAAGGATTACTGTTGAGAGCGCTCCTCTCAACATCGTCGTGCGCCGGCGGCAGTGCGCGAGGGGTGCGGGGCAGCGAGGAGTCCATTGCCGACGGCGGCAGCTCGTTTAACGTTCTTATTTTCATTTAAAACGAAGGCTTTCAGGAGGCTTAAAGCCATGAACTCGAAGTCAGCAGCAGCCGAGTGGCAGCGGCGCGTTCCAATGCATACATTTATATGGATCTGGCCACGAAGGTAGCAGCGCGGGGAGCAGAGCTTGAGCGGCGCGCGCCAATCACAATGAATGGCATTTAATCTTTTACTTTCTAACGACATATATATGTGAAGGAACAAAGTCGCTGATTTTTGGTAGTAGGTAGGTACACCAACTTGGAATATTCTGCTATAGTCATAGAAGTTCCCGAGACATTGTCTCTGTTCTCCATAATTCCGATGAAGGAAGTCTTTATGTTTCCTTGCGCGGCTATAGGGATTTACATCTTTTCGCCAAAACAAATCTAACATTACGTTGTATGGTTCTATGAAATTCAAAATTACTTGCTAGTAACGTGTAATTGTTTAATAAAATACCTAAAAAGTGTATGGGATATGACAAAATAATTTAAAAATTCAACTTTAAATTTCTATAAAAAAAAAACTAAAAGCGTTGGAGATCTTCGAATTCTTTTATAAAGTTCTCTAGTTTATGCCCTTTCCAACGGTGTGCAATATGCTAAAAAATCCTTTTATTAACTTCACTAATTGGCTAAATGTGTAGTCAAGTCACAAAAGGCTGATATTTGATATTACGGTAAATGCACTAAGAAATTAAAGTAAAACTCAGTCGCAGCGCGCGCTTCGTTAGCGTCGAGCGTGTGTTAGACTGCGTGCGCACCGGAGTCTAAACTTTTGACGATGGCGTCTAATATAATGAAATGCCCGGGCTGTAACCTGGTAATTAGTGAAGTTTTGGCTTTTGTGAAAAACAAACTTGATGTGATGGACGAGGACAGTTTGAGTAGAATATGTGTGACGGCGTTTTCGTCTGAGGAAATCGTTAGTGCGAAGAAGTTACTGTTCGACTCAATTCCATCAGGCCAGCAAGTATTGAAAAGGCGCAAAGGTGATAAGAAAACGCAGTGAGATATCGATGATATAATTACGCTGCTCAAGCAGACTGATCCTGAGATTGTTCCAGTTTTTGTGGCCCGTGACCTCCAGAAGTTACCACCCATCACATTCGACCATGTAGATGTGACGCGACTTCTCAGGGATATTTTGGTGTTAAAGGAAGAACTGAAGGCAGTAAAGGACAGCTACGTCACAATAGAATCCTTTAATATACTGCAAAGAAACGTAGATGTCATAAAAACGACAACCTTAAGTTTCAATGACGAGTTTTGCAATATTAATTTGAAAAGAGGGTGTCGTCGTCTAAATGATTATCATTGCGACAGTGGACCGATGGGACTTCATAATTTTTCCCAATCCAGTCCTAATAACGACAATAATTCGTTGAGAAATACTGTTACATCACCAAATGAAACATCTGTTAATTCAAATCGAGAAAAAAATAATCCAAATGTCGGTATGAGTAATGAACAAATAGGTGAAAAGAACATCTGTGCGCCCTCAACACCACGAATGTCGATGCAAGTAATTGATACAGTGAATGGGATGACTAATAAACCGAACGACATTACAAGCAATGCGCAAACAAAACCGCCTTTGTCGCACCGTCTGTTTGTGCGCGCCAGATCGCCGATGTCGCAAACGGGCGCTGGTTCTGCGCAGTCAAAACAGCAAATAAGCCAGCTGGTATCTCAAACGACTTTGGCAGACTTAGTCAAGACTCCTGGCGAATGGAAAACCGGAAATACAACGGAAGAATGGAAAGTAGTTCAGAAGAAAAGACATAAAAACAGAATTGTCGGAAGAAAAGGTGCCGCAGCGGCAGAACCGCAGGGGAAATTTAAGGCGGCCGATATAAACATACCTTTGTTTATACATATATAACGTCGACAAGTCTACAACTGGCCCACATGTGTACAAGAAGTCTCAAATGCAAGTCACGGTAAATAAGTTATCTATGAAAAGTGATAAAGGTTATGACGCATACAAAGTGTTTGTACGTAGACACAAATTAGACATTTTTCTAAATGAAAACTTTTGGCCTGAGGGCGTATTGTTTAGGCGTTTTGTGGATTTCTCGAAACCCAAAGTGAAGGACAAGGAGGAACAAAACCAAAACAATGGATAGTGCAGATAAAAACAGGTACTGTAACTTATTAAGTTTTAATTGTAAGAGGCTTGCGCGCTCAATGGAGTGTGTGAGGAAACTTTGTAAGTCAGGAGACGTCGTTGCACTCCAAGAGACTTGGTTACTAAGCCATGACATTCCAGTACTAGGAACAATAGACCCGGATTTTTCATACACCGGTAATACAGCTGTGGACCTTTCTTCGGGAGTTTTACGTGGCCGGCCGCACGAGGGCGTTGCGCTCTTGTGGCGCAGGAGTTTGTTTCCGTGTGTATCCGTAATTCAGTGCAAGAGTGTTCGTCTAGCGGGCATCAAGGTCAAAATGAGTGATAGATCTGTGATAATAATATCGGTGTACATGCCTACTGACGAAAGTGAAAATCTAGGCGAGTTCTCATCATGTCTAGGTGAAATCTATGCGATTATTGAGAGTGAAGATGTGGACTTGATATACTTGTTGGGTGATTTTAACGCGCACCCTGACATGCCCTTTTATAATGAACTTATTGCATATTGTAGTGAACAACAACTATGTTTAGTGGACACTGAGCTCTTGCCTGCAGAGTCTTATACTTATGTCAGTGATAGTCACGGATGTAGGAGGTGGCTTGATCACTGTGTGACCTCATTAGCGGCTAGAAAAACTGTTGAAAGCGTGAAAATTCGTTATAATGTGTTTTGGTCAGACCATTTGCCGATTGAAATTATAATTAACTTAGGTAACTGCACTACGAAGACGCTCGTAGATAGTTGTGTGAATAACTGTAATGACATAACAAAGGGTGTTGTATGGGGGGATAGAGATCAGTTGCAAATAGAAAATTACCATAAAATATGTCACAGTAAATTGAAATATATTGATTTTCCTAAGAATTTAAACTCTTGTGCGGATAAATTGTGTAATGATATTGAGCATAGAGATGTGATTGATAGGTTGTTTCGAGATGTTGTAGCTGTGCTTATAGAAGCTTCTGTATCCAGCCATAAAAGCAAACCTGTGAGGGGGCGCTACATCACGGGTTGGAATAAACATGTTCGGGGGGCACATCAAAAGGCTCGGTTCCACTTTCAAGAGTGGTGTTCATATGGTAAGCCTAAGTCGGGTAGGCTCTATGAGGCTATGTATAACACCAGAAAAGATTTCAAAGCTAAACTGAAATATTGCCTTAACCATAAAGATCAAATAAAGATGGATATAATCGCCGAACATCATTAGGCTAAAAATTTCAGTCAGTTTTGGAAGTCTACAAACAAACTTAAGCCTAAGGCGAATCTCCCGGCCAGTGTGGAGGGAATAAGTGCTCCCCGTGATGTGGCTAACCTATTTAGGAATCACTTCAGAGTGGAACCCCTTCTGAAACCGGAAGCAGGCCAAATGATGCTTGATGTTGGGAGCTGTGGTACCGGTGACCCTCCAGTTAAAATAACTTATGCGGAGGTTGATAAGGTTATTAAGCAGATGACCAGAGGGAAGTCACCGGGTCACGATGGTCTCAGCATCGAGCATCTGCAACATGCAGGTGTTCATCTGCCCAGGGTCCTATCCATGCTGTTTACCTTCTGTCTTCGTCATAACTACCTACCAGACGACCTCATGAAAACCATAGTAGTGCCTATTATTAAAAATAAGACCGGTGACGCATCGGATAAGGGGAATTATAGACCTATATCTCTGGCTACGACCATGGGTAAAGTGCTGGACGGTGTGCTTAACAGACATTTAAGCCAACATGTCTCTCTGCATGACGCTCAGTTTGGTTTTCGACCTGGGCTGTCCACTGAATCTGCAGTACTTTGTCTAAAGCATACTGTCCGGTACTATACTGTCAGAGGAACACCAGTATACGCCTGTTTCCTGGACCTGTCAAAAGCGTTTGACATGGTTTCTTACAATGTTCTGTGGAGAAAGATGGGGCTAAACACCAGTCTTCCTGTGGAAGTAATTAATTTGTTTAAGTATTGGTATGATAACCAAAGCAATTTTGTCAGATGGATGGGCGAATGCTCAGATAAATATAGGATGAAGTGTGGAGTAAGGCAGGGGGGTTTGACCTCACCTACTTTATTTAATCTGTATGTAAACGGACTGATTGAGGAGCTCAGCAGTGCCGGTGTCGGATGTTCAGTAGATGGTATTTTTACGAATAACATAAGCTACGCTGATGACATGGTGCTGCTGGGGCCCTCAATCAGTTCTGTGAGGACACTATTGTCGATATGTGAATGGTATGCATTGGCCCATGGGCTCAAGTATAATGTTGAGAAGAGTGAGCTGCTACTTTTTAAGGCTGGTACTAAAACTTACACAGTTCCTCCAATCACACTTAATGGAACTATCCTACAGCAAGCGTCTAAGTTTAAGTACTTGGGTCACTGGGTCAATGAGAAACTAACCGATGATATGGACATGGATAGGGAGCGCAGGGCGTTGTCGGTAAGGGGTAACATGCTTTCTCGCAGGTTTGCGCGATGCTCTCGTGACGTTAAAGTCACACTATTTAAAAGCTACTGTCAAACGTTATACACGTGCAACCTGTGGAGCTGTTACACTAAAAAAGCCTACAATGCTCTGCGCATCCAGTATAACAACGCATTCAGGGGTCTGTTGGGGCTCCCATGGCGGTGTAGTGCTTCCGGAATGTTCGTTGAGCACA
The DNA here is from genome assembly GCA_029852875.1 of Mythimna loreyi. NCBI lineage: Eukaryota > Metazoa > Arthropoda > Insecta > Lepidoptera > Noctuidae > Mythimna > Mythimna loreyi. Next base: position 10,208,314 of record CM056806.1, on the reverse strand, counting down.
GCAAGGACGGCTTCCAGGCGGTGCTTCGTAAAAGAACGGCCTCCCTGTGGTCACGCTTAAAGGGTAGCACAAACACGCTGCTGAGTGTGGTGTCGAATAGAGTGGACAGCGAAATCCTTAGGCAGTGGTCACTCATGCATGTCCAAAGCAATAAACATTTTAAATTTTACTAACATAGTTATAAGTTTTCATCTACTAACAAAATATGGACATGTATAATCTCTATGTGCATAGTCTGAAATAAATATTTTCAATTTCAATTTCAAATACAATAAATAACTTGCTCTTTGCTCTAAATAGGTAGAAATTGATATCTCATATTTACGCACATCATTTTTTTCATTTTCAACTTTCCTCAAGCTTGAAATAAAAAATTAAACATTTATTTCACAAGCAGGTACTAAAATCATAAATCTTATCATAAAAAAACCGGTGTGGCAAGGAATGAAATATTGGGGCTGAATATATAGCAAATGATCTATCCTGTCGGCCAAATCAATTTGGCAAACGATGCACCAAACACCCTGTATATTAAACACAACAGATGTTGAATGATAATAAAGGGGCAGACGGTAAGTAATTTCTTTTCTATCTTTACTAAATGTGTAATTACAGGTCACTACTTCTTAGAACTTGCAGTTTGCTCCACCACAACCCTTGTGGTCTGTCGTGACTAGGATGTCCAGTGAGCTGGAGTCACGACAGACCACAAGGAGATGGCAGGACCAACTGGACACAGAGTAGAGGTGGGCGTTGTATGAACGAACCGTTTACCTAAACTGTTTTTTGTACGTGAACGATTCAACTAGTTTATAGTTCACAGATAAACTAGTTTATTCGTCGACTGGTTGACGAGTCCGTTGTCGTGTCGCGAGCGTCTGGCCGATGCTGATACTGATCACTCACTCGCGGTCGCTACGGAACGGACCGAGTGACACTAACTGAATAGACCGCTTTCTTTACGCTCGCTTGTTTTACTAATTGACTATCTCTTTTTCGGCACGTGCTCAACCTGTGACGTTTTGGTGGGAGCGCTACACGAGAATAGTCTCTATCGTAATAAGAATAAGAAATAAAAGTTGCGAATTTTGTTTGTTATAGTAGTCCATAGTTTAATAAATTAGTTGTTGTGGGAAATTTGAAATGTCGTCGCGTCGGCGCGCGGTGGACGAAATTTATGCAATAATGCTAGTATGCATAATAAGCTTGCCAGTCCTAAGCCTGGAAAAATTACGAAGGGAAGTTCATTTCAACAATATGTCATTTCATTCTCAATAATCTCGTTTACCAAACGTCGACGTATGTACATACCTATTCACATCGTCAAATTGGTAAACGAGACTTTCGTTCGTTCACGTTCACTAATCGTTTATGTGATGAAGTAGTCTTTTCGACGACGACGTAAACTAGTCGAAAATTAGACTGTTTTTTAAACTAGTTTATCGTCGACGGTAAACGGTCTCGTTGCGTCGACTGTAAAATCGTCGACGACCCACCACTAACACAGAGACGGTTCTCAAGGCAACTATTTTAAGTAATTTTGTTGCTCAGTTTGTGGGCCTTGCGGTTGACATGATCTGCCCAGCCCCTTGAAGTTGTGCAGCCTTTTGTAGTATCCTGGTTTTGGAGCGCATATAATGTTTCAAAAAACAACATACATTTTTAGATATCATTTACTAGGGTTTCCCCACAGCTTCACCCCTGTGATCTACGTTGGTGACTTTTACAGTAAGAATTCAAGTATGGTTATCAGCAAATGATTCATAGTTATCATTACATAGTATAAAGCAAAGTCACCCTGACCCTATGTATGCTTAGATCTATAAAACTAAGCAACGGATTTCGTTGCGGTTTTTTTTATTAGATAGGGTGATTCGAGAGGTAGGTTTGTATATATAATACATGCATAATATCAACATTGAAGCTAGGGCAGGTCGCTAGTTTTTTTATAAATACATGTATAATGCAAGCCACTTCACCTCACTTGGTATTGGTATAGAATAGATAGATTTAAATTTTAAATTCTCAAAAACATACCATCACTTTGATGTTCCTCCTCTGGTTCAATGACATCATCTAGTCTCTCACACACATCTGGTAACTCTTCTTTGATAGGATCACATTCTGCTTGACATGCATCATCAGATTCTATGCTTACATGCTCCATGGGTGATATAGTCAACTCATTGAAACACCCAAAGTGGTCTTGGTTTATAGGGGAATTTAGCTGGAAGAAGATAATATAAGTATGAGATAATTGCATTATACTGCATGGAAAAATGAAGTTGTTGTTCCTGTGTCTCATCTATACAGGGTTTTTTTTATGGTTGGTAAAAATGATCGAATGACGAATCCCTCCCTTGGGCGGAGCGGGAAACAGTGTCAGACTCTTACTGAATAAAAAACATGCCCCATTCATTCCTTTCCTTATTCCCAGGCGTAACACCAGGGTGTTACGCTTTCGATTCAACCCTTGGCCCAGGAGGTTTCGACCCTGGAGGGCCCCTACAGTTTGCTGATAACTCCTTGAGGCGCGCGGGAACAGTGCGTGCCACGAGGACACGGCGATGCTCTTCCCAAGCGAGGCACACATCTACCGTGTGCTCCACCGTGTCCTCCGGGTTGGCCACACAGTGGCGACACCTGGGCGTCTCATCATCATCCTAGCGGTATTAGTCCCGGTTGTCAACCTTGGCTTTCGCCTCGGTGCCCGGGGTCCGCTTTCCTGCAAGCACGCCTCCACTTCGCTCGGTCTTTTGCGTCCTTTGCCGTAAGCCCATTGGCACGCATATCGTCCCTTACGACGTCGATCCAACGCCTCTTAGGCCTTCCTCGTTTACCGGGTCCCGGCGGAGGCGGCATGTCGAGGCATCTGTTACCCACGTAGTCTGCCGGTTTTCGTAAAACGTGGCCATACCAACGTAAGCGACCCTCCTGCAGTTTATTCGCTATGTCACGGACCTGAAGGCTGCCCCGGATGCGGGAGTTTTTAATGCGATCTTTCCGCGACACTCCCGACATCCAGCGCAGCATATTCATTTCCGTGACACGCAGGCTTTGCTTATGCCGCTCAAGTACAGGCCACGCTTCACTGCCATACAAAAGGACAGGCCTAATGATGGTCTTATAGACCTGTCCTTTGAGCCTAACCGGCATTTTGGGGTCACAGATAACCCCCGCCACCTCACGCCATTTCGCCCAGGCCGCCGAGATACGAGACTCAACGTCGCCACGTTTTTAACGCGATCCCAAGTACCTGACCTGTTCCGTGCGCTCGACTGTGTCTTCGCCAATGCGAACAGGAGCAGCGTTTGTTGTGTTACAGGCCAAGTACTCGGTCTTCGCCGCATTAATCTTCAGACCGCCGTTTTCCAGCGATTCCTTCCACGCTGTCACACGTCGAACCAAGCGCCCACTGTCCGAGTCCGCCAGCGCGATGTCGTCTGCATACATGAGCAGCCATGGCGGCTGCTCATGTAAGTCCCTGATGTTAGAGGACAGCACGTCCAGCACCACGCTGAACAGAAACGGACTAAGGACAGAGCCCTGATGAACTCCAACGGTGATGGGGAAGGGATTCGTATCGCCAACAGCGGTCCGAACCACAGAACCGGAGTCTCGGTACATGTCTCGGATGATGTCAACATAGGTCTCGGGCACTCCTTTGGATCTCAGCGCCCACCAGATCACATCACGGGGGACACAGTCGAAGGCCTTCTGCATGTCTAGGAACAAGAGGTGCAGAGGCGTATTCTTCGATCTGTATCCCTCCATGGTAACCCTTAGGGCAAAGATGGGGTCCATGGCGCCATGACCTGGTCGAAACCCATATTGACATCCCGAGACGGTGCACTCCTGTCGGATCCGAGAGTCAATCACCCGCTCGAAGAGCTTCATGGTGTGGGACATAACCTTAATCCCACGGTAGTCGCCACACTCCTGCACCGATCCCTTGCCTTTGAAGACTGGAGTGATAATACTCAGTCTCCATTCCGGTGAGGAGCATGCGGTTAAATAGGTGGGTTAAGATGCCCACACCACGAGGACCCATCGCCTTCCAGGCTTCAATAGGGACTCCATCGGCACCGACAGCTTTCCGGTTCTTCATGCGGCGAAGAGCCACATGCACTTCTTCAGTCGTAACCGGGGGCACAAGTCCCTGATTTGGAGGGAGAACCGGAGACAGCACCTCTTTGTGCTGCTTGTTCAGCAGCTCGTGGAAGTACGAGCGCCATCTCTCCTTCACCGCGAGGTCTTCGCATAACAGATTGCCGTCAGAGTCTCTTACACAGCGGCACTCAGTGATATCCAGTGCCGCTTTGACCCTGGAACGTGCCAACTTATAAATGAGCTTTTGCCCCTCAGACGATTCCAACTTATCATAAAGTGGCTGTAAGTGGTCTCGTCTGGCTCTGGCTACGGCCCTCTTGGCGGCACGTTTTGCAGCTCTGTATGCGTCGCGGTCTTCGGGAGATTTGGAAGCTTGCCACGTTTTGAAGAGAGCCTTCTTCTCTCTGATCTCCCTCTGGACTGTGTCATCCCACCACCAAGTTTCCTTGTCACACTTGCGGCCGCCCCTGGACAAGCCGAGCACCGACTTTGCCGCTTTAGTGATGGCGACCTGAATCCTGTCCCAGTGGCTTTGCACCGGTTCGCCATCGGTTCCATCGCACTTATCGCCGATGGCCGACGCGAACGACTGGGACGTGGCTTCATCCAGTCGCCACCACCGTATTCGGCGTTGTTGGCGCTCAACAAACTTGACCTTAGGCTTGACGCACAAGTCCATGACAAGGAGACGGTGTTGTGCAGTGAGACTCTCGCCGGGTATGACCTTGCAGTTGGCTACCTTACTGATATGGTGCCTCCGTGTGAGTAAGAAATCGATTTGGGTAGCGTACCTCCCGCTCTTGTAGGTGATCAGGTGTTCGGGTTTCTTTTTGAAGTACGTGTTCACGATGGCAAGGCCGGCAGCCGCACACGTTTGGAGGATATTCTCCCCTTCCGCGTTACGGCTACCGTATCCAAAGCCACCGTGAACATGTTCAAACTCCTTGCACCTGTCACCCACATGACCGTTCAGATCACCACCCAAGACGATTCCCTGTGACAACGGGATGCCACGAAGCACCCCACCGAGTTGATCCCAGAACGCAGCCTTTTCAGTGTCGCTGCAACCGACCTGAGGTGCGTAGGCACTTATCAAGTGGGTTACAACCCCGTCAATAAGCACACCTACGACCATAAGCCGATCACTGTAGCGTTTCACCTCCAGGACTGCGTCTTGAAACTCCTCGGAGAGTACAACGGCCACCCGTTCTCCCCACCGGCTGCACCCGTGTAAATCAGCTTGTAGCCATTCCCGATGAGCCGGGACCTGCGGCCTTTCCATCGAATCTCCTGCAGGAATGCCACGGCCACCTTTCGCCTAAGAAGTACATCGGCTAACTCTCTCACGCGTCCGGTCAGCGTGCCAATGTTGAGGCTGGCGAAGCGGATTTTACGGGTTGGGGCTCGCGTCTTTGGCCGTGTTCGCCCCAGACACGGTAGCCCTTGCCCACTTGCCACAGGAGTCGGGCGAGTCTCCTGCGCGCCGTTTTGCGGCGGCGCCCTATCCGTGGCAATAAACCTTTCTAATCTATCCATATTAGTGGCTATTTGTGGCCTTTACGGGAGCGACTGCCGTCTGACCTCCCAACCCTAAAAGGGAAAGCGCTAAAAGGGAAAGGCGACACCTGGGCGTCTCTTCCGCACTAATCCGGTGCAGGAATCTCCCGAACATCTATACAGGGTGGATTGAAGAGATGCGCAGGCAATGACGTGAAATTGTTTTTAACAAAATTGCATGTCTTTTTCTTCTGGCAGTCATTTTTTTCGTATTAACTAATATTCCTAACACTGTAAAGGTTAGGTACCTGCCCTTACTGCTTCAACTCAAAAATCCACCTTGGAGGTAAACCTCACCTCATAATCCTCATTCATCATCTGAGCGAGTCGCTCTTCAGCTTCCAGACATTTTCTCTGCAGTTGGCAGCATTGCTTTAGTTTAGTGCAGCAGATGAAACAAGCGAGCATCGGTCTACTGTCTCCAGTTACAAACTGCAACAAAACTTGTCTTCAACTATTTTTATACTTTAAACCAATTCCATTATAATATAATAACTAGCGACCCGCCCCAGCTTCGCACGGGTGCAATGGTGATATTAAATATATTATGCATGTAATTTACACATAAACCTTCCTCTTGAATCACTCTATCTATTTAAAAAAAAACCATCAAAATCCGCTATTTATTTAAATCTGTAATATCTTCAAAAATATTCACTTAAATCATACAGTGTAAAGGGCAATATAGATCTATATTAAATGAACAATGAATTTAAGGTATTTAATTGGTTAAGGATTAATGCTGTATTGGTTAAAATCGCTTCGAAAATTGGCCATTATTTGTCGTAAAAAGTAAATGACAAAAAAAAGTTATTGTGGGTTATCCATAAGAGATAGACATATACCATCACGGACTTTTCTATAGACCTTTTCAATGTGTACAATACTTAGTATATTATTTTGATAAAACTCGTAGGGTTCAGCCTGCGTTTGCAATGTAAGCGGAAAAAATGTAATTATTTACGACATCACATTAGAAACCTCAAAAGTAAAAGTACTTCTTCACTATTTAATGGATATGATTATACATATAAACCTTCCTCTTGAATCACTCTATCTATTAAAAAAAAACGCATCAAAATCTGTTGCGTAGTTTCAAAGATTTAAGCATACAAAGGGCCATAGGGACAGAGAAAGCGACTTTGTTTTATACTATGTAGTGATAGTGATTACATAGTATGTATTCTTATGACATTTATTTTACTTTGTGTATGTATATATTTATAGTAGTATATTTATATTCAATACTATTTCATTGCCTATTTACTAATTATTGTGTGTACTAAATTTCCTTTTCTGTTACACACAAAGTCTACTATTCTATTTTTCTAATTCTCCTTTCGCAGGTATGCTAGAAGAGATTTCTTTAGAAATAAGTATCACCACTGTACCTATTTTTCTGTATTCTTCTTATTTTCCATTGTGTGTACATGAATTGTTAAATAAATAAATAATTATATTCCACAACTACATACATATAACACTGTCTAGTCCCATTATAAGCAGGGCTTGTGTTAAGAGAACTACACACACAGATACTTTACAGATAAATTACACCGCCGTCAGGGTCCACTAACAGTCCAGTCAAACATTCAAAATATTTGAATCTGAATCTCTCAAAAATCTGAATGTAGTACACAAATACATTGTGAAAGTTGCAAGGGAACGATGCTCTTCAGGACAACAGCTAGTGGTTAGCTTTGCTTACTGTGCACCTCTACTCACAGAGAAAGTGTTGGTTCTTACTCGAGGTAAATACGAGAATGTTATCTTAATAATATAAGTCCAGGATAAAACTTACCGGATTATCAGTCAGCCTCTCATACAGCGCATGCAAGTCTTTGTTTATCACTACATACATGCGAACGTTCTCCGCTAAACACAGCCTACACATTGGCAGCTTTTCCATTTTTACTGATTATGTATCAAGTTGTTTATTTCAATAAAATTTATAGATCTATCAGTTTGTTTTAGAAAAACAAAAAATACACAAAGAGAATATAAGTTCTAAGTTTACCAAACAGCGACACCGCAGGACCGCAGATTTGACAAGTGCAATCATAGACTATACACTTCTTAGAGTGCAATTGTGGTGCGTCCACATCTGGCGAATGTGCCGCGAATGTGCGTGCGCATGCTGCGCGCGTGCAGTCACTGCAATGGTTTGATGCGCCTCTTTAGCGCAACTCATGCAAGGCTCGTATAGAGCGCGCGAGCGGCGCGCGATCTGCGCGCACTCAATTCTCGCCCTTACAGTTCCGTTTACTGGCTCCGAACTATCGAAGATGTCAGACGACACTAGTGTTTTTAATATTATTGCTACATCATTAGCTATTATATTACTGATAAAAAGGAAAAAAAGAGACAACGGCGTTAGTGGCAAAATCCTATTTGAATTATTTAATAACGAGCGCGCCGCCTGCGCGCTGATCGCGTACGGCGCTTAGGTCGCGCGCGAACTGCGCGCGGGCGGCGGTGAAGCGGCGCACGAACAAAAATGCACGCGCGCAGCTCGCGGGTAGGGCGCAAACGGCTCGCGAGCTGCACATTCGCGGCATATTCGCTAGATATGTACGCACCCTTAGGAAATATGTTACCAGCCTTATGATCCAAGTGATGTCTCCAAATTCGATTTCTTGTACCGGTTTATTTAAAAATACACTCCGTAAGGCAAGTACAGACAATAAGAGAGTATTTGTTTACTAATATAAACAAACTTACACTATTAAGACTAATGTGGCTAATACGAATTTTTAAATTTAAAATATTTAAATTTAACGATGAACTACAAAAGCTTATTCTAGCCAGAACTTGTTGCTCTTTTTTCCGTTTTCTTCTGTTACCGCTTTTTATATACTCGAGGGAATATTGTGGAAACTACAGACTAGCTTGCGTGTCCGAATTTTTTTCCTCCAATGAAGTGTTTACTCTGAAGTTTGTCGTGGGGTGTTGGACACCATTCAATATTTTTAGATACACACATGTTAAGATTGTTTACATTACTTTCTTGTATTTAAATATCGTTGTCTCTTTCGTCATATTCAATTATTGTCTTACAATGAGTAAACAAAATGATATTTCATAACTTGTTTCAAATTGGATCATTGGATTTCGTTTAAGTATACTTTGAAAATAAGCTGGCGCCTCCATGTATCTATCGCAATCATAGAATAATTAGCATTGGGTTATTTTAACCGTAGGATAAAGATATAACATCTTTGAAGCAAAGAGCCTAATTAAACAAAAAAAAAAAACAAAGAATTGTCAAATGTCATGAATGTCAGGCTATGTCAATGTCAGGTCAGGTCTCAATAGTCAATTTGTGTCATTTGTGATTGTTTACATATTTTTGATTTGATAATTGATTGGTTTTACAACCTATTTCTAACTGCGATTGTGATTTTGACTAATTTGATATTTACCGATAGATACTGTAACCATTTTGATTTAATATTATTTAAATAAATCCCATAAACTTCCTGGACGGGCAGGAATACATTGTATATCGCTCTGCCCAGAGTTCCAGCAAAGAAGTGCATACGATCACACGATATTTACTGAGATTATCTCGTGGATTGTTAAATCCGCGCCAGCTGCAGACATTCAACATTGTGCTTCAAATCTTTTGAGTTCAAACATGGAAAAACTGCAAATATGTAGAATATGTTTAGTAGAGAATGTTCGCATGTACATAGTTAACGACAAGGACTTACAAGAGCTGTATGAAACGCTGACTGATATTCCAGTAAGTTGTACCTTATATACTAATATTATAAATGCGAAAGTTACGATGTTTGGATGTTTGTTACTCAATCACGCCAAAACAGCTGGACGGATCTGGATGAAATTTGGCACAGGCATAGGATACACTCCGGAATAGGACATAGGCTACTTTTTATCCCGGAAAAACTGAATTTTGAAAAACCCTTTCTTAGTGTTCGTCTACGTGATACGTCATAAAAGGAAGCCTTGTGCAAAATTTCACACTCTTAAGCCCAGTAGTTTTGGCTGTGCGTTGATATGTCAGTCAGTCAGTTTCTCCTTTTATCCATCTACACTAATATAATAAAGAGGTAAAGTTTGTTTTTTTTTAGTTTGTAGGAGGTAATCTCTGGAACTACTGGTCTGATTGGAAAAATTGTAGCAACAATAGAAAGCTGCTTTCCTCCTGAGTGACATAGGCTATATTTTATGTACGCGGGCAAAGCCGCGGACAAAAGCTAGTTGATGATATTTGTCAGGCAGTTTTCGATACAGAGATCGGTAATCTAGTGCATTGATGATCGAAGATCTTAAGTCAAATGCTACATTATTGTGTTATGTTGCAGTTTGTAACTGAAGACAGAAGACCGATGCTCGCTTGTGTCTTCTGCTTTGCTAAACTAAAGCAATGCTGCCAACTGCAGAGAAAATGTCTGGAAGCTGAGAAACTGTTTGCTCAGATGTTGAATGAGGTGAGGTGTGCTGCAACGCCTGCAACTAGTAAGTGTAGAAGTGATACCACAAATTATATAGGTACAGATGTCAATCTATGTACAAAGCGCGCTCAGACAGACAAACAGACATGGCGAAACTATAAGGGTTCCTTTTTGACTATGGAACCCTAAAAACGTCTAGAAAATATATGTTGACACTCAGAATGGCCTCTATAGATTTATAATTTATAAGTGCACTAGCGACCCGCCCCAGCTTCGCACGGGTACTGATAATGAATATATTATGCATGTATTATTATACACATAAACCTTCCTGTTGAATCACTTTATCTATTAAAAAAAAACCGCATCAAAATCCGTGGCGTACTTTTAAAGATTTAAGCATACATAGGGATAAGCAACTTTGTTTTATACTATGTAATGATTATGAAATACCAAAGTTTACACTATACGGCAGATTTTCAGAAATGTTTACTATACAGGGTGATTGGTGCATCGTTTGCCAAATTGATTTGGCCGACAGGATAGATCATTTGCTATATCTTCAGCCCCAATAAATCATTCCTTGGCACACCGGTTTTTTTTAATCATGTTTTTAACTTTTATTCTGGAAAACACCGGATTTCAACATTTGAGCTTACATAAATAAAAAAGTTATAAGTCTATCCAACAAAAAGTATTTTTATATTTAAGTGTACTGTTGTATGGTTCTATGAAATCCAAAATTAGTTGCTAGTAACGTGTAGTTTTTCTATAAAAAACCTACAAAGTGTATGGGATATGACAAAATAATTTTAAAACTCAACTTTAAATATCTATTAAAAAAAAACTAAAAGCGTTGGAGGTCTTCGGATTTTTCAAAAAGTTCTCTAGTTAATGCCCTTTCCAACGGTGTGCAATATGCTAAAAAAAATCTTTTATTAACTTCACTAACTGGCTAAATGTGCACTCAAATCACAAAAGGCTGATATTTGATATTACGGTAAATGCACTAAGAAGTTAAAGAAAAAAAAACATAACTTGCTCTAAATAGGTAGATATTGATATCTCATTTTTACGCACATTTTTTTTTTACAAAGTTCATTAACTTTCCTCAAAATTGAAATAAAAATTTATTTCACAAGCAGGTACTAAAATCTCAAATCTTGTTCAAATTGGGTGCCATTGTTTCGTATACATGCGCGACATCTTTCTCTTATCTCGATTTGTAGTTCGAAGACGAATTTCTGCTTTAACGGTCACATCATCATCAGCCTTTTAATGTTCTCACTGCTGGGACACAGGCCTCCTCTCTAGGAGAGGGAATGGGCCATGACCCACCACGCGGGCCCAGTGCGGTTTGGTGGATGTCACATGTCTTTGAATTTTTAGTTCTAGAACATGCCGGTTTCCTCACGATGTTTTCCTTCACCATTTTGAGAGCAGTGGTGATGAAATAAATTACACAAAATAATGCGCCTGGCTGAGTTTGAACCCGCGACCTACAAACTCGTAAGTCGGGGCCGTTACCACTCGGCCACCACTGCTTCGTTTAACGGTCACAAAAGCCGCCTCAATACGTTACACTTAATCATCTCTCGTCTCAACTTCCGTCGTATAAACCAGTTCTTTGGCCCAACTCCCGACGTAAAAATCTAGCGGAGTTAGGTCTGGTGAACGTGGAGGTCATGGAATAGAGCCATCTCTCCCAATACACGAGTCTGGAAATGCGTCATTTAGGAATTGCCTTACAGTTCATCGCCAGTGAGCGGGACGACCGTCATGTTGAAAGACAAAAGACCTGTCTTCATTGAAAATTGGCAGCTCAGATAACAATAAGGGCAGCTCTGTTTGAAGAAATTCAAGATAATTATCCCCGTTGAGGTTATCAGGTAAATAATGCGGTCCAACCACATTATTTGCAATTACTCCTGCCCAAAAGTTCACACTGAATCGTCTCTGAAATGACCTCTGTCTTTTTACATTTAGCCAATTAGTGAAGTCAATAAAAGGTTTTTTTAGCATATTGCACACCATTGGAAAGGGCATTAACTAGAGAACTTTTTGAAAAATCCGAAGACCTCCAACGCTTTTAGTTTTTTTTTAATAGATATTTAAAGTTGAGTTTTAAAATTATTTTGTCATATCCCATACACTTTGTAGGTTTTTTATAGAAAAACTACACGTTACTAGCAAGTAATTTTGGATTTCCTAGAACCATACAACAGTACACTTAAATATAAAAATAAATTTTGTTGCATAGACTAATAACTTTTTTATTTATGTAAGCTTAAATGTTGAAATCCGGTTTTTTTCAGAATAAAAGTTAAAAACATGTTTAAAAAAAACAGGTGTGGCAAGGAATGAATTATTGGGGCTGAAGATATAGCAAATGATCTATCCTGTCGGCCAAATCAATTTGGCAAACGATGCACCAAACACCCTGTATAATAATTGTTTTGAAAACACTTATGATTTAATTTCAAAAGAAACCTATATATCCACAAAGTATCCGTGTATCCAAAATATTTAGATATGTAAAGGATGTGCAATAAAGCCATAATCATGTGGAGCAGTTGTATAATAGTGAAAATATATCTCAAGTCAGATGTAAAGTAAAGAATCTCAACTCATCCTGAGCAGTCCGTGACCTCTAGACAGTATCACCACAAAATAAAAAGGTACAGAAGTCAATCTCGTGTATGTACTTCACTTTTCATACCTACGCACGGTGGTCGCGCGCGCTAGGAATGTCAACTGGATTATGCACAACAAATTATCGTGGTAGTTGCAAAATTTCACAGACGCGCGTCTCAAACGTGACACCCTCGCGGTCGTAATGATCGTCGTTGAGCGCGGTGTTCGCGTCGGTGAACGGTGTCTATGTGTGCGTTGCTCGAGCGCGCTTTGTACGTAGATTGACATCTGTACCTATATAATTTGTGACCTAATACTGTGGTAACCTTTTGCAGCCGAGTACTTCAGTAAACCCAGCTCAGCTGAAGTCTTTCAGTGGCGTTGTAGTAACTCCTGTAGACGACATCGGCACTATTGAACGCATTGCTGTTAAAGAAGAGTTACCAGATGTCTGTGAGAGACTAGATGATGTCGTTGAACCAAAAGTGGAACATTTCGAATATGGTATGTTTAAACAAGTCATCATCATCATCATCAGCCTTTTAATGTTCCCACTGCTGGGACACTGGCCTCCTCTCTAGGAGAGGGAATGGGCCATAATCCACCACGCGGGCCCAATGCGGATTGATGGATGTCACATGTCTTCGAATTTTTGGTTCTAGGACATGCCAGTTTCCTCACGATGTTTTCCTTCACCGTTTTGAGAGAGCAGTGGCGATGAAATAAATTACACAAAGTAATGCGCCTGGCTGGGTTTGAACCCGCGACCTACAACTCGTAAGTCGGGGCCGTTACCACTCGGCCACCACTGCTCAAACAAGTTTTTTTTTTTTGCTTAAACAAGTATTCAATTGAAAATATATTTTTCATAACAAGCTTTAATAGCGCGGTATAAGCCTACTATATAATTGACTCATCAAAACCATTCCTTAAGGAATTTTTTGTAAGGTTGTCTGGTAGATTTCGCTGTCAGCGATAAGACCGCCTTTGTACCCATTCATATAAGTTTCTGTGAAATTGTTACTTTTTTGGTGTACAATAAAGTATTATTCTATTCTATTCTATTATGTCCGAGTTTCTATGGTGATCTTCCAGCTCCAGATCAGATCTGTTTACCATTTAGCATCAAAGTACTCGTCGATACAAATCAAATGAGCCCAAACACGATTGGGCTGAGTTGTATTATTGCTGAGTTCCTATGGCTACCTTCCAGGTCCATCATCAGATCAGCTCCATGTCATCATAATATTGCATTGTCATGCGATTTGCACCTGCATGCAAAATTGCAGCTCAATCGGTTGAAGATATCTGCTTCAAAATTGAGTTGCAAGATTTGAGCCGAACATACATAGTAACATTGCAAGCTAATATTGTCAATATACCTATCTATGTATATTTGTGTTAAATAGAATCATCATCTGGCACTTATCAATATAATGGAATCATCGCTGACTGGCCTGTCAGTCTAGTAGTTAGTGACCCTGACTGCTATGCGGGAGGTCGTGGGTTCGATTCCCACCCAGGACAAATGTTTGTGTGATGAGCACGATCATTTGTTCTGTGTCTGGGTGTAATTTATCTATAATATGTATGTATTTAGAAATATATAAGTATGTTTATCAGTTGTCTAGTAAGTACTCATAACACAAGCTCTGCTTAGCTTGAGACTAGACGGCGTTGTGTGATGGTCGTCGAATAAAAAAAAAAAAAATCTTATTAATAAAAGAGGCCATAGTTGCCTATCGCCTCTTTTATTCTTCTTCTTAGCGAAGTCGATGGCGAAACTGGCTACATTCCTTGCCTGGCAACTGGGCCAGTAAATGTGGCAATTGTAAAAACGATATTTATAAAAGCAAAAGTCAAATTGTAAAAATAAACAATGTCTAGTTCTAAAATTTGTATTTTTCAGGCATGTATGTATGTATTTGTGGGTTTATTCGGTTACCCAGCGCGTGTATTAACAAGTAGCTCTTCACTGTTACTGCTTACAGAACTAGAACTGGAACCTCTAAACAATAGATATAACAATGCAGAACATGTACCAGCACAACCGTCGGAGCCGGGTTTAGAATATGATGTGCCCTTAGTAGAGATCAAAACGGAGGTGGAAGAAGAACAAGAAGTACCGAGGAAGAAGCGAAGAGTCAGTGACACGACACGTGAGTATTAGTTAGTTGATTTACCAGTAACAACTGCAGGCGTCCTGTCTGTACACTCTTGAGTAGCACACACACACTGCCACCAGTTGCCATTCGTCAGTTGTAGCTTCTTACACGATCAGTGTTCAGCGAACAAAAGGATCAATAAAAAATATATATTGAACTAGCTTTTTGCCAGCGGCTTCATCCACGTGTAGGCTTGCCAGGCATTTTGCGGTCGCGTCCGGCTAAATATGTACGTGTTCGGCCTGTCCGGCTTTTGTCAGGCTTTTTGTCTGAGTGGCGATTCGTACAACGACGGGCGGACGAGCGCCCGACCCGAGCGTACAAGGGCGAGCGGAGAGCAAACTGTTTTCCGGCCCTCGCATCGCACACTACATCTTCGATCTCATCCTCACTTTACATCACGTATAAATACTTTTATCAACAGCCCAGCTGTAAGAACATTATGTTTGACAATAAAAAAACATGTCCGGCTTTTAGGGCAAAATGTCAGGCCTTATACACCGTTAAATTTTAGTCGTTTTAATCCCGAAGAGGGTCGATCCAGTACATGAAACACTATCGATTTGTGTAGATAAAATAAAAAAATGAAGTACTTTTTCTCTAAATCGCTTATTGATATACGCATTTACGAAATTAATATCTTTAAGTAAACCAGTCATTGACCTTGTAGGTAGTTGTCGGTCGTTGCGTACTAACTACCTACAGGTCATTGAACTCGCCCAGCTGACGTTTACTTAAAGAAATCAATTTAGAAAATGCGTAAATTAATTCGAGTTTAAAAAAAAAGTACTTTCTTTTTTCATTCTAACTTTACCAATCGATAGTGTTTCATGTACTGAATCGATCCTCCAAGGGATTAAAACGACTAAAATTTAACGGTGTATAGTGCGCAGTCCGGCCTTAGCATTTTTTGGCCTGGCAACCTTACCCACGTGTGAATTTCTCTGTAAAAACTTTTCACACCGTTTCATCCCCTCAGGAGATGATTTTTAGGAAATCCTTTCTTAGTGCTCGCTTTTTCCATAAAAGGAAGCCTTGTGCAAAATTTCACTCTCCTAGTCCCAGTAGTTTCGGCTGTGCATTGAAATGTCAGTCAGTCAGTTTCTCCTTTTATATATATACTAGCGACCCGCCCCAGCTTCGCACGGGTACTGATATTGAATATATTTATGCATGTATTATGCACATAAACCTTCCTCTTGAATCACTCTATCTATTTAAAAAAAACCGCATCAAAATCCGTTGCGTAGTTTTAAAGATTTAGGCATACATAGGGACAGGCGACTTTGTTTTATACTGTGTAATGATATATATAGATAGATTTATTGAGCTTGATGAGAAGCAGTTTGTTTGGCAAACTCAACACCCCAACTCCACACTAGCGAAGCGGTCCAACTGCCTACCATGAGTCTTTGAGAACATACAAAGACTGTTACAATCATAACCTATCGACCAAAACTACTTTTTGGTACTAATTTAACATTCGATTCCTTTTAATTGTTTTTTGAATTTGACATCTGATTAATAATCACAGGAACGGCCGTTGCGAAGATACAAAACCTGCACAACAGAGGAAAGAAACTAGAAGACGTAATTATAGAAAATCAAAAGAATGAAGAGTCACACACAACAGTTACACAGGACACACAACGTGGTTCATCCAAACTTATTGCGAAATCCCGAGAACGTTCAAATAATACAACACATCAAGTTAAGACTAGTGCTATTAATACCACTTTAGACACAAATTGTCGTACCGGTAAAAAACGTAATGTATCAAAACATATTCCTGTACACAACAGTAAAAAACCTTTCGTATGTGAGCTCTGCCACGTTAGTTTTATTCGGAAAGATTATTTAACAAATCACATTCGTACGCATACTAGACAAAAACCGTACAAATGTGAAGAATGTCAGCTCTGTTTCAGTCAGAAGGTTCATTTAACAAATCACGTTCGTACGCACACTGGTGAAAAACTTTACAAATGTGATGAATGTCAGCTTAGTTTTAGTCGGAGAGATTGTTTAACAAGACACATTCGTATGCACACTGGAGAAAAACCTTATAAGTGTGAAGAATGTCAGGTTTCTTTTAGTCAGAAGAGTCATTTAACAAGACACTTTCGTACGCACACTGGCGAGAAACCTTACAAATGTGAAGAATGTCACATGCGTTATACTCAGAAGAGTGATTTAACAAAACACATTCGTAAGCACACTGGCGAAAAACCTTACAAATGTGAAGAATGTCAGCTTTGCTTTAGTCAGAATTCTCATTTAACAAAACATATTCGTAAGCATTCTGGCGAAAAACCTTACAAATGTGAAGAATGTCAGCTTTGTTTTAGTCAAAAGGTTCTTTTATTAAGACACATTCGTACGCACAATGTTGAGAAACCTTACAAATGTGAAAAATGTCAGCTTTGTTTTAGTCAGGAGGCTATTTTATTGAGGCACATTCGTACGCACACTGGCGAGACCTTACCAATGTGAAAAATGTTAATATATACTTCAAGACATCAGAATACTTGTATAAAACATTAATCGTAGGCAAGCTGATTGAAAATATCAAGAAACAATCGTGTTTCCGGCCATCGTAGGCGCGGGCTTGTGGATGGCGAGCGATGGGTAGCTCGCCATCCAATCGTCTGATAACCGTCCGGACCAAGCCCAGTTGACGGCGCGCCTCAAGGAGTTATCAGCAAACAGTAGGAACCCTGCAGAAGGGTCGAAGCCAACTGGAGCCAAGGGTTCGCGTCTGAAAGGAATGTTCTGGCCCTGGTATATATGGCGACGTAGGAACGGGGTAGGTTGTTTAGTCATTAAGAGTGTGACATTGTTTCCCGCTCCGCCCAAGGGCGGGATTCGTTGTTGGATGATTTTTGCCAACCTTAAAAAAGTGCCGACCGTGTACTGTGCGCTTACAACGCTTTAAAATAAACGATCGCTGTATGTAATGTAGTTGCAACAAAGGTACGGTTCAGTGTTGTTATTACTTTTATGTCTAGACTAGCTTCTACCAGCGGCTTCGTCCGCGTGAAAGGTTCTCCATACAAACTTTAGACCCCTATTACATCCCTTTAGGGGCTGAATTTTGAAAAACCATTTCTTAGTGTTCGCCTACGTCATAAAAGGAAGCCTTGTGCAGAATTGCACGCTGCTAGTTCCAGTAGTTTTGGTTGTACGTTGATATGTCAGACAGTCAATTTCTCCTTTTATATATGGGCTTTTATATAGGCGCCCATCTTTCTTGACTGTAACCATTAATTAGGGGCGTAGCTACCGCCGTATCAATTATACTGGGCCCCGGCGGTACAGGGGCCCCGACCTAGGAAAAAATTCGCAACATGTTATCCACAACCGTCTCATAGGGCAGCTAAGCATCTGTAATAAAAATACTTTTTTTTTATACGGGGCCCTCGAAGGACTTTTGATACGGGGGCCCTGTGGGACTAGCTACGCCACTGCAATTCATGCAGTCTCTGATGGTGAAGCGCTTTTAAGAGCCTATTAACTGCAGCCTTGAAGACGCTTAAATTATAATCGGACGGGAAGACCGTACCACGCCGGCTCAGAGCGGTCTGGTGGACGTCACATGTCATCGAAGTTTTTGTTCTAGTAAATACCTGTTTCAGTAATATTACAAAATGTCATCATCGTCATCAGCCTTTTTAATATTCCCACTGCAGGGACACAGGCCTCCTCTCTAGAAGAGGGAATTGGCCATAATCCACCACGCTGACTCAGTGCGGATTGGTGGATGTCACATGTCTTCGAATTTTTGGTTCTAGGACATATAGGTTAATATGTATTCAAAAATAAATAAATGTAATAATAACATTAAGCATTTTATTTCGGTAACAAAACCCATATTACACATACCTTTCATTCATCATTTTCTACAGGTAGTTAAGTATGTTAGTCTACAAACATATGTAACTACCTGTAGAAAATGATTTTGTTAGTACATATTATTAAAACTATGTTAGTAAGACTTCACTTTGCACTACATTGTCTTGGTGCTATCTTATGGTACAGGATGGGCCAAAAGAAATCACCCTATTGGAAGATGCTCTCATTTTTGCAAATGGCCGCCAATGTCAAATCTGTTTTGATATTTGTGAACTAGACAGATGCAGAATACAAGTGAACAAGCCATGGAGCCACACACTCCCCGATGACCCGCAAAATCGCCCGATTTAAGCATTCCAGACTTTTTTGTGGGGTTTTTTGAAGTCCCGTGTTTACGTGAACAAGCCCGGAGACTCTGGAAGTCCTCAAGGACCACATTCGACACTAGTGCGAGAATCTGTCGCTCGAAGTTCTCGCCGAAGTGATGAAAAGTGCCATAAAACGAATGTATGGCGATCACTTGTGACAGCGTCCATCATCATCTTCCTGCCCTTGTCCCGTTTTATTACGTCGCAATATGTCGTTTTCTTCCATTCTGTCCTGTCACCCGTCACGCTATCACTAACTCCTTTTTATTTCATATCACTTCTCACACAATCCATCCATATTTTCTTTGGTCTCCCTCTCCCTCTCCATCCATCCACATTTGGTGACAGCGTCCATTAGGCCGATATTATTTTCTCGACTTGACCAATAAAATTCTAAAGGTTCAAATAAACATAATCAGAAAACAAAATCGAAGTTTTTCATTTAGAAAAAAAAGAGAGCCAAACAACATCGGATGACTTCTTTTAGGCCACCTTGTAGATACTTGTCCGTAAAAGCGACAGAACACCATGCCTTTGGCCAAAAGTACATATTTTTGACACAAGTGCAGGAAGTTTGTCATTGCGACCGAGGCGAAATTCGCACGAGCCGTAGGCGAGTGTGTTATGGAGCCGAGGGCTGCAATGACAAATCTGCACGTGTGTCAAACGACGTTTTTAATACACTTACGACTTGTGAAATAAAGAAAGAAAGAAAACGTTTAATCGTATCTCAAACATACAGTAGAAATATAATAATAATAGCATTCAAATCTGCTCTGAACAGTTTCTAATTTCGTGGATGTTGCCCAGCGCCGCGTGGGGGACGACTCGCGCCTGATTCGATAAACTAAGTAAAAAAAAAAAAAAAAAAAACACCCTTAACCGTGACGATAAGGAAGGAATAAAAAAGCCCGTGTTGTGATAAACTAAAAAAAAGCACTTGGGTGTTATGCATGCTATATTGAACCTAATATGAGTGCGATAAGAGGCAGTGTTCGAGTAAGTGTATTGAAAAAAATATAAAATAATAGAAAGAGAGAAAACAATGTGCCCAAAATAGACGCACATAATACTACAATCTGTCAGTCAAGTGTGAACCAGATGTTAATGTATTGCGTCATAGAAACTAGGCAAAAAATAGTACCTACATTTAGATACAGGTGCAGGAAGGCTGCCATTGCGACCGAGGCAGAATCCGCACGAGCCGTAGGCGAGTGTTACGGAGCCGAGGGTGATAAATTTAGGCGAGCAGTGACAAATTTGCACGTGTGTCAAACGACGTTTTTCAATACACTTATAGTTCGTTTTTAGTGTTCCGTAGTCAAAAAGGAACCCTTGTAGTTTCGCCATGTCTGTCTGTCCGCGGATAATCTCAGCGACCGTTAGTACCTACTAGAAAGCTGAAATTTGTTATTAATATGTATATCAACCACGCCGACAAAGTACACAAATAAAAAGTGGTAAAAAAAATATTATTAAGGTAAGTACCTCCCCTACACGTAAAGTGGAAAGTGATTTTTTCTTCATTTCTACCATAACGTGTGATATATTGTTGGATAGGTATTTAATTATGATTAGGGGTCCCGAAAAATAATTTTTTGAAAATGTTAATATTTTCGGAAATAATCGCTCTAAAAGTAAAAAATGAGGCGTCTCGTTTTAGGCGAAATTGACAGGGAGGTAGTTTAGAGCCAGGAAAAGGACATAGGATACATTTTTTTAATGTACCTAGTATATTTGCTAATTCTGAACTCTACTCTCCCACCGAGTAGGGTAGAATAATCTGTTGCCGGGCGCGAAGCCGCGGGAAAAAGCTAGTTAAATATATTACCCCCAATATTTACCCATGTATTATACATATAAACCTTCCTCTTGAATCGCTCTAACTATTAAAACCGCAACAAATTCCGTTGCGTACTTTTAAAGATCTAAGCATACATAGGCGGTAAGCAACTTTGTTTTATACTATGTAAGTAATGATTACCTTTCTCACTAACACAAAAGTTGAGGAACCCTATCCGCTCGTAATACAGTTCTACGCTTGTACGAGAGAATAGATCGAATCAGTCTAAAGACAGCCAAACCATATTAAAATATACCAACTCACATTCCTTAATATACAGGGTGTTTGGTGCATCGTTTGCCAAATTGATTTGGCCGACAGAATAGATCATTTGCTATATCTTCAGCCCCAATAAATCATTCCTTGCTACACCGGTTTTTTTTAAAGACGTTTTTAATTTTTATTCTGAAAAACACCGGATTTCAGCATTTAAGCTTACATAAATAAAAAAGTTATTAGTCTATCCAACAAATTTTATTTTTATATTTAACTGTACTGTTGTATGGTTCTATGAAATTCAAAATTACTTGCTAGTAACGTCTAGTTTTTCTATAAAAAACCTACAAAGTGGATATGACAAAATAATTTTAAAACTCAAAT
The DNA here is from genome assembly GCA_029852875.1 of Mythimna loreyi. NCBI lineage: Eukaryota > Metazoa > Arthropoda > Insecta > Lepidoptera > Noctuidae > Mythimna > Mythimna loreyi. The sequence goes on along the minus strand of CM056806.1, from coordinate 10,186,767 downwards.
TTAAATTTATATTAAAAAAAAAAACTAAAAGCGTTAGAGATCTTCGAATTCTTTTAAAAAGTTCTCTAGTTTATGCCCTTTCCAACGGTGTGCAATATGCTAAAAAAAACCTATTTTTAACTTCACTAACTGGCTAAATGTGTAGTCAAATCACAAAAGGCTGATATTTTACGGTAAATGCCCTAAGAAGTTAAAGTAAAAAAATAAATAACTTGCTCTAAGTAGGTAGATATTGATATCTCATTTGTACGCACGTTATTTATTTTTTTACCTTTCCTGAAACTTGAAATAAAAAAATTAATCATTTATTTCACAAGCAGGTACTAAAATCACAAATCTTGCTCAAATTGGGAGCCATTGCTTCGTATACACGCACGACATCTTTCTCTTATCTCGAGTTGTAGTTCGAAGACGAATTTCTGCTTTAACGGTCACATCATCATCAGGCTTTTAATGTTCCCACTGCTGGGACACAGGCCTCCTCTCTAGGATAGGGAATGGGCCATGATACACCACGCGGGCCCAGTGTGGGTTGGTGGATGTCACATGTCTCCGAATATTTGGCTCTAGAACATGCCAGTTTCCTCGCGATGTTTTCCTTCACCATTTTAAGAGCAGTGGTGATGAAATAAATTACACAAAGTAATGCGCCTGGCTGGGTTTAAACCCGCGACCTACAAACTCTTAAGTCGGGGCCGCTACCACTCGGCCACCACTGCTCCGTTTAACGGTCACAAAAGCCGCCTCAATACGTTGCACTTAATCATCTCTCGTCTCAACTTCCGTCGCATAAACAAGTTCTTTGGCCCGACTCCCGACGTAAAAATCCAACGGAGTTAGGTCTGGTGAACGTGGAGGCCATGGGATAGGGCCATCTCTCCCAACCCACGAGTCCGGAAATGCGTCATTTAGGAATTGCCTTACGGTTAATCGCCAGTGAGCGAGACAACCGTCTTGTTGAAAGACAAAAGACCTGTCTTCATTAAAAATTGGCAGCTCAGATAATAATAAGGGCAGCTCTGTTTGAAGAAATTCAAGATAATTATCCCCGTTGAGGTTATCAGGTAAATAGTGCGGTCCAACCACATGATTTGCAATTACTCCTGCCCAAACGTTCACACTGAATCGTCTCTGAAATGACCTCTGTCTTTTTACATTTAGCCAATTAGTGAAGTCAATAAAAGGTTTTTTTTTAGCATATTGCACAAAATTGGAAAGGGCATAAACTAGAGAACTTTTTAAAAGAATTCGAAGACCTCCAACGCTTTTAGTTTTTACAAGCTTTTATTTAGTTTCACCTGTCCCGTTGTCTGTCGTTCTGTAATCAAATCTTGCAACTTAAATTTGATCCACTTCCCGGTTTCCGATTGAGCTGAAATTTGGTATACACGTTTAGTTCGGATGACAATGCAATATTATGATGACATGGAGCTGATCTGATGATGGAATCGCGAGGTAGCCATAGGAACTCTGTAATTAAACGGCACAACCACGTCGAGTTTGGGCTCGTGTGAATCGTCTTGACGAGTTTTATTTATATAAGCATAGACCACCGCTATAAAAGCTTGTTATGAAAAAAAATTTTTTCATTGAAAACTTGTTTTTTAATATAAATTTAAAGTTGAGTTTTAAAATTATTTTGTCATATCCCATACACTTTGTAGGTTTTTTATAGAAAAACAACACGTTATTAGCAAGTAATTTTGTATTTCATAGAACCATACAACAGTACAAATAAATATAAAAATAAAATTTGTTGAATAGACTAATAACTTTTTTATTTATGTAAGCTTAAATGCTGAAATCCAGTGTTTTTCAGAATAAAAATTAAAAACGTGTTTAAAAAAAACCGGTGAGGCAAGAAATTATTTATTGGGGCTGAAGATATAGCAAATGATCTATTCTGTCGGCCAAATCAATTTGGCAAACGATGCACCAAACACCCTGTATATGTCGTCTCGTGTCCAGGATGGTTTTCGAGCTCTGAGTTAACAGATCTATTATGTGGGTCCATGTGGGTATCGTGCAATGAATAACAACGGCTAGGATTTAAATCTGTTTACTTCTCAATACATTTCGGTACAGTGCACCTGTTATCACTTTACAAATTACAACAAAACGGACAGTTTCAGAACGTCTTGACTCTGCGACGGCTTGGCTGAGAGTGTCCGCTCCCCGGGCGGTTGGTTCTCCCCTCCACAAGCTCGTAGCAAAACGGAAACGTCACTGACTATGTCAAGCGCGCCATCTTTGTTTAGTTCTTCTAGTTGCCACTAGATGGCGTGCCTTGTCTTGTTGTCAACAAATCTATCTCGTTTCCGACATATATTTTTCAATACACTTACTCGAAAACTGCCTCTTATCGCACTCCTATTAGGTTCAATATAGCACGTATATCACCCAAGTGCTTTTTTTGAGTTTATCACAACAAGGGCTTTTTTATTCCTTCCTTATCGTCACGGTCAAGGGGTAGGTATTATTTTGTTTTACTCAGTTTATCGAATCAGGCGCGAGGCGTCCCCCAGAGTCGCTGGACGACCCCACGAAATTAGAAACAGACCAGAGCAGATCTGAATGCTATACTTATATCTTTCTTATATTTCTACTGTATGTTTGAGATACGATTAAAATTATTACTTTCTTTCTTTATTTCACAAGTCGTAAGTGTATTGAAAAACGTCGTTTGACACACGTGCAGATTTGTCATTGCAGCCCTCGGCTCCATAACACACTCGCCTACGGCTCGTGCGAATTTCGCCTCGGTCGCAATGACAAACTTCCTGCACTTGTATCAAAATGTACTATTTACGCCCAGGCTGCCTCACAAACGAGCCAGTCTGGGCAGTGTCAGACTCCTACTGACTAAAACCACACTCATTGCCTTATATTTCATCCACAGACATTACGTCCGTGCCCTTGTTTGATTTTTACATTTTTTTTTGCTTCTGGGCAACTCCACGTGCAAGTGGCGCCTCTCCAGAGCACCTATCAGCGATTTAGAAATAATGAGGGTGTTTAGGAATTATCACAACACCAGTTAGCGCCACTTAGCCGACAGGTCTTTTCCTTTGAAAACTTATACATGACGTTGACGTCTAACGTTTGACGTTGACGTTGATGTCTAGCTAATGTCAGTAACATAAGCGTTTTGAGAGGTGTCTGGACCTGACGCCTCAGTGCTGCCACCTGGTGAATGACATCTTAGAAAACCCTCACTGAGAGGTCATCAGCCCGAAGCGTGCCGCAAAGTGCCGCACCAAACAAATGGACTCCCAACCCCGAAGACAATAACTATACTATACATCTATCCTAATATAATAAAGAGGTAAAGTTTATTTTTTTGTTTGTATCTCTGGAACTACTGGTCCGATTGGAAAAAAATTAGCAACAATAGAAAGCTGTTTTACTCTTGTGTGACATAGGCTATATTTTAAGTACGCGGGCGAAGCCGCTGACAAAAGCTAGTATAATAATATAGTTACAGACCAGTCTATTTATTGTGAAAATAGATTTATCAACTATTGTCTATCTTACATTATCATATATGGATGCATATCCATACAGTACCTTAATTTTTTTTTTTAAATTAATTTATTTCAAGTACCAAAGTCTCATTTTAGTTTCATGTCACAATCATGTAGGTACAGACAATACACAATAAATTATAATATTAGCCGGTTACAATAAATTATAATAAAATAAAATAAAATTATATATTTATATAATATATAATTTTTAATATATGCCACCCAGGACCAATGTTTGTGTCTGGGTGTAATATATGTATAATTTGTATGTATTTAGAAATATATAAGTATGTTTATAAATTGTCTAGTACCCATAACACAAGCTCTACTTAGCTTGAGACTAGACGGCGTTGTGTGATAGTCGTAGAATATATTATATTATTTTGTGAATTAAAGTTTATTATAATTTTTTCACATTTGTTAGATTTTTCGCCTATGTGCGTAGCTACGAATATGTTTCTTCAAACTAAATTTGTGTCTAAAACAAAGTTCACATTCTTCGCATTTGAAAGGTTTTTCGCCAGTGTGCGTACGAATGTGTTCTGTTAAACTACCCTTCCGACTAAAACTGAGCTGACATTCTTCACATTGGTAAGGTTTCTCGCCAGTATGCGTACGAATGTGTAATGTTAAATGGCCCTTTTGACTAAAACTAAGCTGACATTCTTCACATTTGTAAGGTTTCTCGCCAGTGTGCGTACGAATGTGTAATGTTAAATGGCCCTTTTGACTAAAACTAAGCTGACATTCTTGACATTTGTAAGGTTTGTCACCGGTGTGGGTACGTATGTGTCTAGTTAATTGTCCCTTCTCGCTAAAACAACGATGACATTTAACACACTTGTGAGGTTTTTCGCCAGTGTGCGAACGAACGTGTGACGCTAAGCGACTCTGCTGTCTAAAACAACTCTGACAGACTTCGCATTTGTAAGGTTTTTCACCAGTGTGTACACGAATATGTTTTATTAGATCTCCTTTGTAATTACAACTGTACTCACAAATATCACACTTGTAAGGAGCGCCACAAGTGCGAGTTGACTTGCGTTTAATATAATTCTTACAATTTGTGTCTAAAGTAGTATCAGTAGCATTAATATTAACTCGAGGTACTAAAGCTAATGGTTCTATGAATTTCGGAATATAATTTGTCGTATTCTGGGCCACTCTTGTGTCCGACTCTTCATTCTTCTTTTGATTTTCTGTAATGACGTCTTCTAGTACTCTTCCTCGTATGTGCAGTTTCCGTTTGTTCGCGGCGGCCGCCCCTGCGGTTTTAAAGTCTAGTTAGCCCCAAATTCGAAACTCAATCAAATAAAAGGAATGGTTCTCATTGAGCCTCAGAGGTCCAGAGCAGATTGGAGGTGTGGTGGCAAAGACCTGAGAGTGTTGGCCTAAAATTGAGCAGAACTAAAACAGAGTACCTGTTATGCGATTTTGGCGGTCTCTGTAGTCCTGTGCCCATAGCTCTCGCCGGAACGCCCATACTAATCTGTTCAGACTTTCGGTACCTTGGGTCGCTTATCCAAAGGAATGGTGAGAAAGACCGAGATGTGGCACATCGGATAAACTCAGGATGGATGAAATAGCGACAGGTCACTGGAACAACTTGTGACCCACTGATGCCCCTCAAGTTGAAGGGTAAAATCTACAAGTCCGTGATAAGGCCTGTCCTACTGTATGGGTCAGAATGTTGGGCTATGAAAAAGACGGATGAAAAGAGATTGCATATAGCAGAGATTAGAATGTCGAGATGGATGTGTGGTGTGACGAGAATGGATAAAGTGAGAAATGAGTATATTAGAGGAAGTTTGAAAGTGGCGCCAGTGACTGAACAGTTGAAAGGGTACTGTTTGTCTTGGTATGGCCATGTAAAAAGGAGGGATAATACGCATGTTACAAAGTCATGAGTATAAATGTGGATGGATGGAGAGGGAGAGGGAGACCAAAGAAAATATGGATGGATTGTGTGAGAAGTGAACAAATGAATATTTGACATAAGCGGTAAATTAATAAAATTTAGATAGTTCCTCTCCATTACAATGTTATTGTGCAGTTATTGTTTATAATTCGTTACAAGATAGCTCGTACCACAATTCTATTACAACACCACTGACCACCCAATGATCAGCCATTATGAATTAACAGATTACGAACTTTTAGCAAAATGACAATGGAATCGTGTTGGAATGACAATATTTTGAAAATAGCAGACTTGGGCCCCTGTTCGCTCACACAGTGGTTCACTAACTAATACTCACGTGTCGTGTCACTGACTCTTCGCTTCTTCCTCGGTACTTCTTGTTCTTCTTCCACTTCCGTTTTGATCTCTACTAAAGGCACATCATATCCTACCGCAGACTCAGACTGTTGTGCTGGGATATCATCTGTATTTGAACAGCTCTTGTACACATTTTCCTGTTTTAAGTCTGTAAGACAGAAAAAATATAAGTGAAGAGAAAGTTATACAATATGCATATTGCAGAATAATTGAGGAAACCGAAAATTAAAAATAAATCTATAATATAAACAAGTTTTCAATGAAAAAAATTTTTTCATAACAAGCTTTTATAGCTGTGGTCTATAATTAAAACTCATCAAGACGATTCACACGAGCCCAAACTCGACGTGGTTGTGCCGTTTAATTACAGAGTTCCTATGGCTACCTCGCGATTCCATCATCAGATCAGCTCCATGTCATCATAATATTGCATTGTCATGCGATTTACACCTGCATGTAAAATTGCAGCTCAGTCGGTTGAAGATATCTGCTTCAAAATTGAGTTGCAAGATTTGAGCCGAACATACATAGTTACATTGCAAACTAATAAAAAGCTTGTAAAATGAATCGCAAAATGTGTTGGTAAGCGCGTAACCCAACAACGCCTGGACCAATTTTACTAATTTATTTTTCGTTGTGTTTGTTTATATTTCATGTCATCATCATCATCATCAGCCTTTTAATGTTCCTACTGCAGGGACACAGGCCTCCTCTCACTAGGAGAGGGAATGGGCCATAATCCACCACGCGGGCCCAGTGCGGATTGGTGGATGTCACATGTCTTCAAATTTTTGGTTCTAGGACATGCCGGTTTCCTCACGATGTTTTCCTTCACCGTTTTGAGAGCAGTGGTGATGAAATAAATTACACAAAGTAATGCGCCTGGCTGGGTTTGAACCCGCGACCTACGACTCGTAAGTCGGGGTCGTTACCACTCGGCCACCACTGCTCTCGGTCGGCCACCACTGCTCTATTTCATGTCATTACAACAATATATATATCATGTCATTAACAATTATATATCATGTCATTACAACAATATATATATAACATTACAACAAACAAACGAAATGTCATTTCAGCATTTCACTACATGAAATATACCGGTGGCGGCGTTTTATCGTGGTCGTGTGCGGCGACCGTTTGAGCTGCAGATATTATCTTTTACAAACTTACAAACAAACTATTTGACCTCTTTGTACATTGGTAAAGATAGATCATTAAACTAGCTCTTAAAACATACCATCACTTTGATGTTCCTCCTCTGGCTCAAAGACATCATCTAGTCTCTCACAAACAGCTGGTAACTCTTCTTTGATAGGATCACATTCTGCTTGACATGCATCATCAGATTCTATGCTTACATACACCATGGGTGATATTTTCAACTCGTTACGACACCCGCAGTGGTCTTGGTTTATAGGGGGATTTAGCTGGAAAAAGATAATTATTAGATAAGTCATCATCTCCCTGCCCTTGTCCCGTTTTATTTGGGGTCGGCGCAATGTCTTTTTCTTCCACTCTGTCCTGTCACCCGTCACGCTATCACTAACTCCTCTTTCTTTCATATCACTTCTCACACAATCCATCCATATTTTCTTTGGTCTCCCTCTCTCTCTCCATCCATCCACATTTATACTCATGGCTTTTTTTGTAGCATGCGCTTCATCCCGCCTTTTTACATGGTCATACCAAGACAAACGGTTCCCTTTCAACTTTTCAGTCACTGGCGCCACTTTCAAACTTCCTCTAATATAAGTATTAGATAAGTCAAGAAGTATTATTACATACTAAGCAACGTACGGACCTCAGGAAAAATGAAGCTCTTGAGGAATCAAGAGCTTATCATCCCAACACCGTTAATTTTTACCCGACTACGGCGAAGCAAAAGGAGGGTTATGATTTTGACCTGTATGTATGTGGGTATGGATGTTCATCTGTTCCCTCGTAACTTCTAAACTACTTATCAGAATTCGACAAATGAAATATCATTAGAAGCGTCTTAATTGTCCGCTGGTTATAGGCTATATGGGATTTCACAAAATCTAATGTGGCGCCCTCTAGCGGACAAAACATACGAAGTAAAAAAATAAAGTTAAGATAAATATGCCGTGTTTGGTATCATTTGAAAGCGCTTTACTTGTACATTTTGAATATATATATATATTACTAGCATTTGCTTGTGACATTACCTGTATTCATGGGCTGAGAAATCAATGAACCCAAGATTAACCTATTTAGAACTCCAAAATATGTTAAATAAAAATAAAGTTTAAAAACTAACACCCGACTACTTAAAAACACGCTCTAAAAAGTTTAATCTTTTAAATCCCTTGAACGGTACGTGAAATACAGTACGGCCGTCGCATCTTGGCGCGTCTGAAGTTAGTCTGCGAACTTTAGCGCTTGATAACTCGTAAAAAAATTAATTATTTAAACAAATAAATGCAATTTGCAGTTCTTATTGCTGTAGAAAACTATTATTGGCATTTATTTATTTAAATAATTAATTTTTTTAGAGGGCAGTGGTGGCCGAGTGGTAACGGCTTCGATTTACGAGTCGTAGGTCGCGGGTTCAAACCCAGCCAGGCGCATTACTTTGTGTAATTCATTTCATCACCACTGCTCTCAAAAAGGTGAAGGAAAACATCGTGAGGAAACCGGCATGTCCTAGAACCAAAAATTCGAAGACATGTGACATCCACCAATCCGCACTGGGCCCGCATGGTGGATTATGGCCCATTCCCTCTCCTGACGTCTCCATACGAGTTTTCAAGCGCTAAAATTCGCAGAGCCTAAGTTCAAACGCGCCAAGATCCGACGTCCGTACTATAAGGCCGCTGCCTCGAAACTTGCGGGCAGCGGGGCGGGCGCGGGCAGCGAGCGGTGTACTTCAGTCGAGCGGCGACCGCCCGCGCCCGCAATAAATCGAGCATTAGGAATAAATTTGAATTAAAAAGATGTTGCCGCCATTGTTCAGACATTTCTTTTGCGAATAAAACAAATATCTCGACGACACAATAATGAAAACAATACTACGGGGCTAAAATGACGCGCGATCTGCCCGCTAGTTTCGAGAACGGGTCTGCGATGCCCGTGCCGCTCCCGCGCCGCCGCCGCCGCCGCCCCGCTGCCCGCAAGAAACTTAATAATAATAAATTCATTTATTTTCTCACCACAATAAAAACTACAAAACAATAAAAAATAAAGTATTTTTTTTTTACTCGAATTCATTTACGAACTTTTGAAATTGATTTCTCTAAGTAAACGTCAGCTGGGCCAGTTTTATTACCTGTAGGTAATACAGCAACGGCCGACAAGTACCTACGAGGTTATTGACTCGTTTACTTAAAGAAATGAATTTTATCAATGTGTATAAGTATTAAAATGAGTTAAAAAAAAATACTTTATTTTTTCTTCAATTTTTAATTTCAACTCAAAAATCAAACCTGGAGGTATACCTGTTGACAAATGCCTCACCTCATAATCCTCATTCATCATCAGAGTGAACCGCTCTTCAGCTTCCAGACATTTTCTCTGCAGTTGGCAGCATTGCTTTAGTTTAGTGCAGCAGATGAAACAAGCGAGCATCGGTCTACTGTCTCCAGTTACAAACTGAAACAAAACTTGTCTACTAGATCCGTTTGGCTCGAAGAATTACCGAATGACGAATCCCGACCTTGGGAGGAGCGGTAGACAGTTTCCGACTTCTACTGACTAAACGACCCACCAGACCTTCTAGCCTTAGTCACAGCGCCCCGGTGTTACGCTTTCGCATCAACTCTTGTCCCCAGAAGGCTTCGACCCTGCTGGGCCCCTATAGTTTAAATTTACACCCCTATGACAACTTCTTGAGACGCAACAGTGCGTCCTCTATTCCCACGCGCCTCAAGGAGTTGTCAGCAAAACCGTAGGGACTCTTGCAAAAGGGTCGAAGCCTACAGAAGGCTTGGCCAAAGTGCGAAAGGCAAAGAAGAAACGGTGTGGGGTGGTTAGTCAGTAAGAGCGTGACACTGTTTCCTGCTCCACTCATCGAATGATTTTTGACCACCATAAAAAAAATACGGAATGACACGCTGAGCTCTAGGACGGGCATAATAGTCGTGGGCAAAAAGGCTGTCAGGCTTAAATGGGATTGGGCAGGTCACGTTAGTCGCATGCACGAGGACCTCTAGGCAAGCGTCACCACACAGTGGGAACCAGAGGGAAGAAAGCATAGTCGAGGCAGGCTTAGAAAGAAGTGGCGAGATGATTTAGACGCGCACCGAGACGGCGCAGGATAAGAAGGTTTGGAAGGACTTGGGGGCAGTGTTTTTTTCAGGCAAAATTCTCCAGGGAGGCAGTAATGAGATCTGGGGGCCAGAGTAACTAAAGGAAACAAAGTAATATTTAAATCAATTCCGATCATTTTAAATTTTTATATGAATAAAAGATGCTATAAGCTGACCAAAATAGTGAAAGTAATATTGTAAAAAGCTACAAAGAATAATATTCTTTAGAAAAATCTTATTCTTCGTGACTTTTTCTTGCGTACAAATCAACAACTTGGTTCCTTGAGTGCTACGTCACGTCAATAAAGAGTTTCTAGCTCAAAATGATACCAAGTTTAAATAATTTGCAAAATTGTAGAGATATTCGTCGCAAATATACGTAAATCTGGTGCAGACGCGCACTAGTAAGCGATCGGCAACCTATTGCTCTTGATTAAGTTCCATACGCCCCGGGGGGGGCAGTAAGGCTATTCCGGGGGGGCTTTGCCCCTGAAAGAAACACTGCTTGGGGGAGGCCTTTGCCCAGTAGTGTAGTAGGGACAATTAAGGCTTTAAAAAATAAAATTAAAAAAATTAACTAGGCAAGAACAACCTGGGAGAATTCTTGTTCTTCATCTCGGGCTTGCCCTTATTGGCCGGCCGTAGTGAATACTGAAGAGGAACAGCACTCTCGCCTTTCTCTTTCCTTTATTGGTCGCTTGGGTGGAGATTTGCAAGAGCAAACGAGCTCGGGAGAAGGATGTATAATCCAGTAAGGTTCTGTAAGAATCTTGACCGTACATCCGGGATTGGGCTAAACTGTATAATACTGGACGCAGAAATTTTGAATTTAAGGGGTTGGGGAGGAGGGGCCTTCCCCCCCTCTTCCCGACCAAACCTCAAAATTTTTAATTTTAAATATCTCCAACACTATGCGTTTTCTTTATTTGGGAGGGGTTTTGGGGGAGGAATCCCCTTAAATTCAAAATTTCTGCATCCAGTATTGTACAGTTTTACCCGGGATTGTCCTTGCCATGGTATACCTCTACACTCCTCAAGAACCTCAGGATATGTTGCCCTGTTGTTGCTACGTCATTGCGTGGTAGCGATCGTTTTTGGAGCTCTTTTTATTGAGTGTGCAAGTTGGAATGACTTGCATGCTCAAAAAAAAGGCTAATCGGCACTTTACGTGACCATAGGGCTAGTTCATTCTACGAGTATGCCCAAAGAATTAGCATTGCCATTCAAAGAGGCAATGCTGCCAGTCTTTTGGGCTCGTTTCCAGATGACAGCGAACTTAATTTCATCATCATCATCAGGCTTATTTATGTTCCCTCTGCTGGGACACAGGCCTCCTCTCTAGGAGAAGGAATGGGCCATAATCCACCACGCGGGCCCAGTGCGGACTGGTGGATGTCACATACCTACGAATTTTCGGTTCTAGGACATGTTGGTTTCCATTTTGAGAACAGTGGTGATGAAATGAATTACTAAATATAATTTACTAAAAGTTTTTTTTTTATTGTAGGTATGGTATGGTATGGTATGGTATATCGGGCTGATGTCCGCAACTCCACGACTAAAGCGCGTATTTTGCGTATTTATTGTAGGTAAAAATCATCGAATGACGAATCCCACTCTTGGGCGGAGCGGGAAACAGTGTCAGACTCTTACTGACTAAAGAACCTTCCCTGTACCTTCCTTGCCTTATTCCCAGAACAGAACAGTGCGCACCGTCAACGACTTGGGCTCGGACTGCTACCAGATGACTGAAAGTTATTAGTTAGTTTACTCACCGCACTACCAGTCAGCCTCTCATACAGTTCCTGCAGATTCTTGTTCACAACTACAAACATGCGAACATCCTGCGCTAAGCACACCCTACACATTGACAGCTTTTCCATCGTTTTAGTCAAGACATGTATTTTTTTCATGGGTATTTCTTTTAGTTTCGCTACGTTTATGCAGTCTAGCGCATTTAGTACTATACTCTTTGGCATTTAGCATTAAAATAAAATATAAACAAACATCAAATAGCAACTAACTTGACAGTGACACTGACTGAATGCCAAAGACTAAGAGTTTGACAGCTGTCATCATCATCGAAGTAGAAATCGCGAATCCAAGGATGCTATATCTTTTCTTGGAAAAAATAGGGGTCCGCGATACCTTCTCATGCGAATGCGGTCTGTAGCAGGGCACTCTTGACCATTGACGTCCCACATATTCTTTGAATGCTCAAATAACATGCCACTTTTAAACTTATATAGCCATCTCCCGAGACCAGCAAGTTCAATCGAAAGATTTTAATGCACACATGCAGTTAATATTTATAAATATTCCAGTTCCACTCTTGCTATTCCAATTTACTTTCAACATTGACAGAATAGTCGACATCAGCTATATTTGTCATTAACAAAAAAAATAGAATAGAATGATGCTATATCTCTATTCACGACTTCGAGGGAAAAAGGTTTACATGCTCTGAGTTCGTTAATAGGTCATATATCAAAACTGGCGACCCACCCCAGCATTGCACGGGTGCAATACTAACATATTATTACGCTTATATTATACTTATAAACCTTCCTCTTGAATCACTCTATCTATTAAAAAAAACTGCATCAAAATCTGTTGCGTACTTTTAAAGATCTAGGCATACATAAGGCATAAGCAACTATGTTTTATATTATACTATGCAACTATGTAATCATGACATAATTTTATTATCATTTGGATATAGTTAGGCATAGAGTTAACTATTATAAAACTATTTTGGTAGGTAATTATGTCCATTCGTATTGTAATATTTTTTATTAGGAATTGCTAAAAAAACTTAGTATCTATGCCAAAAAAAAAAACTATGAACGCGTCAATGCGAAAATATGTCATTGTCAATATTTGTCAAGTGTCAAATAAAAATTAAATTTTATTTGTATTTGTTTTTATCGTGGAATTCATTTATTTGTTTGGTACATGTCTATCGGTTAAAATATAGTGAAATATTAAAGATTTAAGAGAATTATTAAAATAAAAACTTGCTGGACGGCCAGTAATATACGGCGTATCGCTCCAGCGCTCACAAGAATTCAAGAGTTCCTCGAAAGAAGTGCATACTTTGATCATACGATATTGTTGAATTTATCTCGTGAAGTGTTACAGCAGCTCCAGCAGCATTCAACATCGTCCTTCTAATTCATATCTTCACTACTTAGTTATTGTTTAATAATAGAAGAAAATGTCAATGTGTAGAATATGTTTAGTAGAGAATGTTCGCATGTACATAGTTAACGACAAGGACTTACAAGAGCTGTATGAAACGCTGACTAATATTCCAGTAAGTTATAGCTTGTATACTAATATATTATTTAAATAGAGAAACAGATTGGCCCATGTACAGTGTGTGACTGTATGAGAGGTATTCCAAAAGCTACACTCAACGTCAACTGTGGTCAGTATTACCACAAATTTGTATAGGTACAGATGTCAATCTACGTACAAAGCGCACTCGAGCAACTCACAAATAGACACCGTTCACCAACCCGAAAACCGGACTCAACGAGGATCATTACGACCGCGAGGGTGTCACGTTTGAGGCGCGTCTGTGAAATTTTGCAACTACCACGATAATTTGTTGTGCATAATCCAGTTGACATCCCGAGCGTGCGCGACAGCCGTGCGAAGGTATGAAAAGTGAAGTACATACATGAGATTGACTTCTGTACCTTTTTATTTTGTGCTATTATTTAGACAGTATGACAATGTACCTATGTATTATGTGAAAAGTACTCTATCCTAAGTGTACTGCTACAGCTCCTTAGTAGCCCTGAGTTGAGCTTTGCGAATACTGACAAACGCTTGCACTGACTGGACAGGTCTACTCAAATTTGTGTGGATCTTTCTTCAAAAGACCATCTCAGACATTGGTTCTTATGTGATTTGACCAATACATATTTTCTTTTATTGGACTTTAAAAGAGACTTTGACCCCTGAGTTTGTTTCTTCTCAGTGTAGTCCGCTAGGAAACACTTGAGTCATCTAGCATAAAAAAAAAATGACATGTAAAAGTGTTTTTTAAACCTACTTACAAAATAAAGATCTTTTACATTATTGTGTTATGTTGCAGTTTGTAACTGAAGACAGTAGACCGATGCTCGCTTGTGTCTTCTGCTTTGCTAAACTAAAGCAATGCTGCCAACTGCAGAGAAAATGTCTGGAAGCTGAGAAACTGTTTGCTCAGACGTTGAATGAGGTGAGGTGTGCTGCAACTAGTAAGTGTAGAAGTGATACTGTCTAGAGGTCACGGACTGCTTTGGGCTGCGTTCAAATTTGAAGTTGGAGTTACCTCCAATGACGTCCCAGGGTGGGTAGATACCCAACACTCGCATTTTTGAACGCAAACATCAAGTTCTGTTGTCAATGGCCTACCCTGCTCGAAGTTGGAGTCACTTGGGTTAACTCTAGCTACTCGAGTCATAAATGAAAGACTTGGGTAACAGCTCTAACCTACTCTGATCATTTTTGAACCCATGCCAGGATGAGTCGAAATTCTTTATAGTCTAGCACAAATCTACATCTACACTAATACACCGTGAAATTGAAATGGTTGTTTTCCCGCGGCAGAATGACTTGCCATAAGGAGTACTTAGCATACAGTAAAAATAAAAAGTTTTTTTTTATAAATAATTATTAAAAATATTTATCAACTCAAAAAAGCGAAAACAATAGTAACATTAGACGTAATTTGTAGGTACTACTAGAGTCGCATGAGCAGCCCGCCGTCAAAGGAAACCGATTCATAAAATATTTAAACCAAAATAAGCTCTTGCACATTGTGATACGTCATAATTAGCTTGCACTCTACAGGTCCGTTTTTAGTGTTTAATATTTTATTTTTTTATCAAACGTTTGTATTACCAAGACACAACCATTTCGCTGAGGGAAAACAACCATTAATATTTCACGGTGTATTTATGTTGATGTCACATTTCTCTATAAGCTGTTTTCTAATAAGCAAGTGGCCGAGTAGTAAAGGCCCCGACTTACGAGTCGTAGGTCGCGGGTTCAAACCTAGCCGGCGTATTACTTTGTGTAATTTATTTCATCACCACTGCGCTCGAAACGGTGAAGGAAAACATCATGAGGAAACCGGCATGTCCTAGAACCAAAAATTCTAAGACATGTGACATCCACCAACACGCATTGGGCCCGCGTGGTGGATTATGGCCCATTCCCCTCTCTTAGAGAGGAGGCCTGTGTCCCTGCAGTGGGAACATTAAAAAGGCTGATGATGATGATGATTAGCAGGCCAAAAAAGCATTTGAACTGTACTCATGTTTACAATAGCCAAATGGGGAAGGAACTGCTTAAGTTTCGCTATTTCTCTTTTGCAGCTGAATCTAATGAAAATATAATATAATATAATTATATAATATTCGACAACTATTACACAACGCCGTCTAGTCTCAAGCTAAGCAGAGCTTGTGTTATGGGTACTAGACAACTTATAAACATACTTAAGTTACACCCAGACACAGAACAAATGATCGTGCTCATCACACAAACATTTGTCCTGGGTGGGAATCGAACCCACGACCTCCAGCTTAGCAGTCAGGGTCACTAACTACTAGACTGACAGGCCAGTCAAAATGGTTTGTACTTGTGTGTAAGAACATTTGCATTACCTTATACTGTGATAACTGTTTGCAGCCGACTCCTTCAGTAAACCGCGCTCAGCTCAAGTTGTTCAGTGAGCTTACAGTGACTCATCTAGAGAACATCAGTATATCTGATGTCAGCCATGTTGAACGCATTGCTGTCAAAGAAGAGTTACCAGATGTGTGTGAGAGACTAGATGATGTTGTTGAACCAAAAGTGGAACGTTTGGAATGTGGTATGTTTATAAGAACATTTAACTTTTTTATTTCTTTTATTTACCTTGGTATGGTATGGTATATCGGGCTGGTGTCCGCAACTCCACGACTAAAGCGCGTATTTTGCGTACGGGTGGGATAAATGTGTCATTCGATCCACCCCAGCTCCTCGAGGAAGACCAGCAAAGCCTTAGTATTACTGACCATTTCATTGAGGTTACCTGGGTCTCTGAAGTACTTTGGGTTGTATCCTGCGACGGCTGGGCAGCCTAGAAGCAGATGTGCTGCTGTTTCTTCCTCCGCCATGCAGGCTCTGCACAGTGGGCTGTCTGTAACTCCTAGGACAGAGAGATGGTTGTTAAGGGTCCCATGGCCCGTAGTAACGGCCGTTACCTTACGTACCTGTGGCTTGGTCAGTCGTAGAACCCGCTTGGTAAAGCGGCCATCAATGCAGGGAAGTGCCTCCTTGGTCTGCCTGCATTCACTATGGTCTAGCCATAGTTGGTGGTGTAAGTTTCTGGTTCTTTGCCTTACCAGATTGCGTAGATAACCAAAGGGGAGCGGCACAATAGGCTCGGGTGTATAAAAAACTGTGTTATGTCGCTATTGACAGCCACTAGTAACTTTGGTTGATTGCCACCTTTGTGTTGTATCTAATTAAAGTGACACGTGGTAGGAAACAATTGAAATTTCGATCGAAACTTCGTTTTTCGGAGAAAGAGAGTAGCCCCCCTGCACTATTGTAAAAGCAGACTTGAGGCCGGAATTGATACAGTACACTCGAGTCATCGAGTGAAAATTATGATAGACTTGAATCTTATTATAATCGGACTTCGGATCCATCCTGCGCATGTATTAACAAGTAGCTCTTCACTGTTTCTGCTTACAGAGCAAGCACTGCAACCTCTAAACAATAGCTGTTCAGACACAGAACATGTACCAGCACAACAGTCGGAGCCTGATGTAGAATATGACGTGCCTTTAGTTAAAATAAAAAGGGAAGTGGAAGAAGAACAAGAAGACAGTGACACGACACGTAAGTATTAGTTGTAAGGTACTCCTACACTAGAGCATCGTCAGCAAACTGCAGGGGCCCTTCCGGGTCGAAGCCTCCTGGAGCCTAGGGTGGTGCAGACTGTTACCTCGACTCCAGGAATAAGGCAAGGAAGGTACGGGGTAGGTTTTTTAGTCAGTAAGAGTCTAACACTGGTCTCCCGCTCCGCCCAAGAGCGGGTTTCGTCATTCGATGATTTTCACCTACCATAAAAAAAAAAAAACTAGAGCATCGACTGGCCTGTCAGCCTAGTAGTCAGTGACCCTGACTGCTCTGCCGGAGGTCGTGGGTGAATAGAGACAAGAGTGAATAGGTTACTTCTAGGTAAGCGCGCTCCATCGTCGACCGAATCGTCGCTTTCCATCAGGTGAGTTAGCGGTCAAGCGCAAACCTATAAACAATTAAAAAAAAAGTGCGCAAAGTTGAGAGGAGCGCTCTCAACAGTAATCTGTGTGGAGTTGCTTCATCGCTCAGTGTGACAGCTGGAGACTTCAGGAGCTATAATAAGATGTCAAGTGTATGTCGGTACATACACTTGACATCTTATTGAATACTAGTTTTTGTTAGCGGCTTCGGCCGCGTACATAAAATATAGCCTATGTCCCTCAGGAGTAAAGCAGCTTCCTATTGTTGCAATTTTTTTTCCAATCGGACCAGTAGTTCCAGTGATTACCTCCTACAAACAAAAAAACAAACTTTACCTCTTTATTATATTAGTGTAGATTTTTACTTCCTTGTCTCTGAGTTAACCTGCCACAGTTATAAACACTATTCTCTTCACCGTCTTTGCTTCCCCACAGAGCTAGAACTGGAAAACGTAAACAGAAGCTATTCAGAAGATATACCAGCACAACAGTTTCAGCCTGAGGCAGAAAAGTTTGTACCTTTAGTGGAAATTAAAATAGAAGTGGAAGAAGAACAAGAAGTACCGACGAAGAAGCGCAGAGCAAGTGACGCGACACGTGAGTATTAGTTGTGAATGTGTGAGCACAAATTATATAGGTACAGATGTCAATCTACGTACAAAGCGCGCTCGAGCAACGCACACATAGACACCGTTCACCGACGCGAAAACCGGGCTCAACGAGGATCATTACGACCGCGAGGGTGTCACGTTTGAGACGCGCGTCTGTGAAATTTTTGTAAAAAAAAAAATACTTACAAAAACAAAAACCCTATAATAACTGTTCAGTGTACGGTTGTTAAAATTCAACATTATACAGTGAATTGATGTTTTTTAAGATACCAAAACTGCAAGAAACCTATATAATTGCAACGCATTAAGGCTGGGGTGGGTAACTTGTTTGTAATATAACAATAAAATTGAAATGTTCCTTAATGCTATATAGGTTTTCTTTATTTCATTCCCAACTATAAATCAATCAACTAAATACGAGTGCAACTACTACGATAATTTGTTGTGCATAATCCAGTTGTCATCCCTAGCGCGCGACCGCCGTGCGTAGGTATGAAAAATGAAGTACATTGAACGGTGTCTATGTGTGCGTCGCTCGAGCGCACTTTGTACGTAGATTGACATCTGTACCTTTATAATTTGTGATTATAGCTTATCAAATCATTTGATCTGTACGAGCCCCGATGCAAATTAGTTTGTCTAGTAAGGAAAGTAGTGCACAGCGTAAAATATAGGAAGTTAATATTAGTAAAACTTTTTGAGGAACATTTTAAGGTTAATTTTAGGAACATTTTAATTATTTTAACACTAGCTTTCTGCCAGCGGCTTCGCCCGCGTAAAATAGATAATAATACTTTATTGTACACCAAAAAAAGTAACAATTTCACAGAAACTTATATGAATGGGTACAAAGGCCGTCTTATCGGTGACAGCGATATCTACCAGACAACCGCAGGATGGATTAAAAGAACTTGAACTAAAAAAGGGGGGTAGTCCATAGACGAACTCTTTTGCATCGATTAACAATTAGACGAACTATTTTGCATAAAACTTCTTCGAATGAGGGTGTTTAGAAATATTCACACCACCAGCTAGCGCCACTTAGCCGTCAGGTCTTTTACTTTGAAAACTTATATATGACGTTGACGTCTAACGTTTGACGTTGACGTTGATGTCTAGCTAATGTCAGTAACATAAGCGTTTTGACAGGTGCCTGGACCTGACGCTTCAGTGCTGCCACCTGGTGAATGACATCTTAGAACACCCTCATTTAAAATATTTCAAAGCTAAAATAGTTTATTGGTTCATAATTAAAAAATAGTATAAGTAGCGCGACATGTGATGGTAGAAAAGCTTAACATTTTATTCATATATACATAAATAATGAATTAGAAAAAATGTCACGGAGAAAATTTCACACTAGACGAATTATTTTGCATCGGGGTTCGTAACATGCAGGAAAACCTGCAAAAATCAACTCTTCGGCTCTCAGAGAACCGTGCTATATTCATTTTACTGTGTTTTGAATTTAGCCCTTACTAGATTAATTATTACAGGAGCGGATGTTGCTAATAAAAAGCTGCGCATACAAGGAAACGAATTAGAAAACGTAACTACAGAAAGTCAAAAGAAAAATAAACCAGACGCAGGGATTATCCAGAACGCTATAAACACACAAGAACCTCAAGATAATATCTGTATTTTTGATACTACTCTAGACCCAAGTGGTCGTGCACACGCTGGCGAAAAACCTTTCAAATGCGTTTACTGTGAGAGCTGTTTTAGTCAGAAGAACCTTTTAACAAGACACATGCGTACGCACACTGGCGAGAGACCTTACAAGTGTGAACAATGTCAGCATTGTTTTTCTCAGAAGCATCAATTAACACTTCACATTCGTACGCACACTGGCGAGAAACCTTACAAGTGTGAACAATGCGGACTTTGTTTTAGTCATAAGACTACTTTAACATGTCACATTCGTACGCACACCGGCGAGAAACCTTACAAGTGTGAAGTATGTCAGCTTTGTTTTGGTCGGAAGAGTGATTTAACAAGACACATTCGTACGCACACTGGCGAGAAACCTTACAAATGTCAAGAATGCGAGCTTTGTTTCAGTCAGAATAGTCAATTAATAAGTCACATGCGTACGCACACTGGCGTAAAACCTTACAAATGTGAAGAATGTCAGAGTTGTTTTAGTGTGAAAAGTCATTTAACAACCCACATGCGTAAACACACCGGCGAGAAACCTTACAAGTGTGAAATATGTCAGCTTTGTTTCAGTCAAAGTGGCAGTTTAGTAAGCCACATGCGTACACACACTGGCGAAAAACCTTACAAATGTGAAGAATGTCAGCGTTGTTTTAGTGTCAAGAGTCATTTAATAGATCACACTCGTACTCACACTGGCGAGAGACCTTACAAGTGTGAAGTATGTCATAGTTGTTTTAGTGTGAAAAGTCATTTAACTAGCCATCTTCGTAAGCACACTGGCGAAAGCCCTTACAAATGTGAGGAATGTCAGCGTTGTTTTAGTATGAAGAGCCATTTGACAGATCACATGCGTACGCACACTGGTGAGAAACCTTACAAGTGTGGAGAATGTCAGCTTTGTTTTGCCTACAGGGCTACGTTAAAAAGTCACATGCGTACACACACTGGCGAGAAACCTTAGTAATCTGATACTGTTAGATGTGTTTTAATGAAAACATGAGTAGCAAAAATGGAGAAAAACCTGACAAATGTGGAAAATTTCAGCGTTTTTCTAGTCTGAGGAATATTTTAATGTAATACGTTTGTTGTAGACACGCTGGAATAAAATCTTACTATTATAAATGCGAAAGTTACGATGTTTGGATGTTTGTTACTCATTCACGCCAAAACGGTTGGACGGATCTGGATGAAATTTGGCACAGGCATAGGATACACTCCGGAATAGGACATAGGCTACTTTTTATTCCGGAAACCCCAACCCCAACCCCAATACCACGCGGGCGAAGCCGCGGGCAAAAGCTAGTATTATATATAGTGTGAAATTGTAACGTAATGAGGCGTCATGCGAGTGTAAGGGAACGTTACAGGACGTGAAGCTAGAGTTATGAAAAGCAAGAGGGAGAGGTACAAGTAAGAGAAGCGGTATGTTAAAGTAGGGAGAGGTGACAGTGGTGTAATGTTAAGAGGGATCGATTAGAGATGTAGTTTTAAGAGGGAGGACATGAATCAAATCTGAAAGACAGGAGTGAGAGAAAGAGGGAAATAAATAAAGATATATTATTATGTAAAGTATTTTAGTTAGTAATATTATTATTACTTTATAAAAAAAAAACTGTATAGGTATAAAAAGTCAGTCGAACTATATGGCCCTCTCAAATTAGAGCGTCGCGAGAACAGTAGGAGACGGGAGGAACTGGGAGGGCAGCAGGTACGTTGAGTGTCCCGCAACAACCACCAGAGGCCTCCATGCAGAGGCAAAGAGTCATTTGTAATGGTTGTAGTATTCAAAGCATTCAAAGGACATTGCTCGTCGTCCATACATAGCTCGCCTAAGAACCAACGGGGATGTATATTTACTTTGTAGGTATTAGATAATGTATATATTCGATTGAACCTAAATTAAAACAATGGACACATGAGAATTCTGAAAAAACTCAAAACAATTTCGGATTTTGAGGTTATAATTACGCCAATAAAAACATTCGTATTCAAGTAGGTAACGTTTTATTGCCACACTATTAGTCATTAGTGCCAGCAAGCAAAAGAAACAGCCTTTGCTAGGATTCATAATAAATAAAAGAAATCAATTAAGATAGGTATTTCATACATTAAAACAATGTTTTGCTTTAGAAAATATTTAGTTTTATTATAGGTTATATCAATCATCATCCACCAAGTGACATTACTACCAAATGTCATCTGTCAATTCATCAACTGTCAATGTCGATTTTAATGCTCGTTCGAAACAGCGCTTTCTATCGAGTTTTTTAATAAGCCGTATTATGGTTCCACGACATCATAGCGGACTGTTTATAACTAAAAATCATTTATTTTTTTAAGTTTTGAGAATATTGACGCTTGTCTGTGTCAAACTCTTAATGAGAGTGCTGTTACAAAGACTTGGCTGTATGATTAATAATACCTTTGCATATTAAAAACCTCAAATTGAACCAAAAAATAATAAAACTGTCACCGAAGATTATGACAGAAGCTAAGGACGGAAATGAATACTTTATAAAATGTTTTCGAAATTAAAAAGTGTCCGTTCTATTGAAATATTTGTAATGTACATTATTAAAATAACTAAGAATTATAGTAAATGTTTCATTCGTGTTGATTTATAAGCCATCTTTTACCATGTCCTTTACAATAAGTTGCCTGAGAGTATAAGATCTACAAAATCGTTGAGTATTTTACAAGCTTTTATTTAGTTTCACCTGTCCCGTTGTCTGTCGTTCTGTAATCAAATCTTGCAACTTAAATTTGATCCACTTCCCGGTTTCCGATTGAGCTGAAATTTGGTATACACGTTTAGTTCGGATGACAATGCAATATTATGATGACATGGAGCTGATCTGATGATGGAATCGCGAGGTAGCCATAGGAACTCTGTAATTAAACGGCACAACCACGTCGAGTTTGGGCTCGTGTGAATCGTCTTGACGAGTTTTATTTATATAAGTATAGACCACCGCTATAAAAGCTTGTTATGAAAAAAAATATTTTCATTGAAAACTTGTTTATTTAAACATAAACTGAAATGTTTACTTTCAGAAAATGCTATTACAGTGTTAAAGAATTTATGGACGATAAACTATTGAAATAAATAAACTAATATATATAACTAATAATAATTTAATGCAATAATATAAGTAACAATAATAATTGAATGACTCTGTACAATAATTTATATAATAATTAAAAAGATATTGATTAGATTTGTTATTTTTATTATTATAATTTTTTTTTTTTTTAGAAGTAAAAGGGGTTTTTTTATTTTGACATCCAATATAATCATACTACAACTAGGCTATAAGAATATACATTTAATTATACTAAAAATAACCTAAATAAACTAAAAATACAATAATATTTACAAATGATTGGCCCATGTTTGAGACAATATATTACTATAACACCTACTTACAACATTGCTACAATGAATTCATACTATTCATACTAATATTATAAATGCGAAAGTAACTCTGTCTGTCTGTCTGTCTGTCTGTTACGTTTTCCCGCTTAAATCTCTCAAACGATTTTAATGAAATTTGGCACAGACAATCTTTAGACCCTGAGAAAGGACATAGGCTAGCTTTTATTGCGAAAAAAGGGATGAAGAGACGCAGACGAAGTCGCGGGTACCAGCTAGTAAATAAATAAAGGTAGCGTATCTTGGGCCCACCGCCGTTCAGAACCAGGTGAGGCTGGGAGACAGAAAGCGGCAACAGAAGTCCACAAATTGTATAGTGGGTCACGCATAACGTGACCATTCATTTTCTGTGCCAGAACGGGACAACTGAGGAATAGTTAAAAAAAAAAACCTGCGGAATTATATAATAAAACAAAGTTTTGGGAGTTTTAAAAGTTTATAGAAGATTGAATAACACAAATCAAAGCACTATCAAACAGTTAAGTAGTGGGGTGACTTATAAGTTACTCACGCATTGTGTCGCCCGCGCTTTTGTTACATTTAAAAACGATAGATGCATTCTTAAAGCTAAAGCGGGACAGTTTTACTCTTGCGGTGGACAGCGGGACAGTCAGTCTGAAAGCGGGACGGTCCCGCCCAAAGCGGGACGGTCCCGCCCAAAGCGGGACGGTCCCGCCCAAAGCGGGACGTATGGTCACGTTCATGTAGGCTGGTGATTTCATAATGTAAAGTTTTAAATATGAAGCCAAAAACAAGACGCGAGTCATCATTTAATTACAGTTATTTACATCTACACTAATATAATAAAGAGGTAGTTTGTTATTTTGTTTGTAGGAGGTAATCTCTGGAACAACTGGTCCGATTGGAAAAAATTTAGCAACAATAGAAAGCTGCTTTATTCCTGAATGACATAGGCTATATTTTATGTAAGTACGCGGGCGAAGCCGCTGACAAAAGCTAGTAATAAATAATTTATAAGATTAAGTTATGAAATAAATACAAAAAAAAATTAAAAACAAGTTTAAGCATATGTAATACTTTTTTTTATGGTAGGTGAAAATCATCGAATGACGAAACCCGCTCTTGGGCGGAGCGGGAGACAGTGTCAGACTCTTACTGACTAAAAAACCTACCCCATTCCTTCCTTGCCTTATTCCTAGAGCCCCGGTAACACTTTCACACCAACCGTCGGCTCCAGAAGTCTTCGACCCTGAAGGGTCGCCCCTACAGTTTGCTGACAACTCCTTGAGGCGCACGGGAACGGTGCGCGCCGTTGACGACTTGGACTCGGTCTGGACAATATGTGATGTGTGAACCGACTGTTATGTCAGGATGGTCACAGTAAAACAAGGATACTTATTCTACTCAAATATTACAGTAGCGAGTAATTTTCTCATAATGTTACTTGCTTAGCAACCGTAACTAAGGAGACTTATGAAAGGAAAACTGTCAACACAGCGGCTTTTGTAACACACACGAATACATTACTATTAATTTACAATTGAATAATCTAATAAACTGGCTCCTTAAATATTAATTATTAACAATAACATATATCAAAGAATAATGCACAATATAATAACTTTTACTAATTATTTGATGTACCGGAAGCTGACAAACGGAAGGCGCTATAATCGTTTATTTATAATTGTTCGGGTCAATAGACCAAGAAGTTACAATGTCAAGTATGTACTAAAGAGTTTTCATGTCGAGCTGGTATATGATGAACCCGAAGTCTGTAACATATTATTTATGTCGAACACTTATGTAATTTTTTTTTATTGATTATAAGTTCGCGCTTGACCGCTATCTCACCTGATGGAAAGTGACGATGCAGTCGACAACGGAGCGCGCTTACCTAGAAGTAACCTCTCACTCTTGACTCAAAGATACCCAGATTGTAGCTATCAGGAAACACTGACTCCGGCAAGGAATTCCACCCCTTGGCTGTACGCACAATGAATGTGTTCCCAAAACGTTTTAAACGTCTTAATTATTATTATTAAGTATCAATAAATCCATCAAGAGAAACGTTTGTCTTCTCATTTACAACAATAACATAACATTAACATACAACCTTCAAGGAACATAACATTCTCACTGTAGGGGATTACAACCCCAACAAGTCGTCTGGAGTCACATCTGGCGAATATGGTGGCAGTTCGATGGTATTGTTCGTTCATGGTATGGTACGTTCACAATGATTGCCTTGTGCAAAGGCGCATTATCGTGGTGCATTGTTTTAAATATTTTTAATTTAAAATTCGTATTAGCCTCATTAGTCTTAATAGTGTAAGTTTGTTTATATTAGTAATTAAAAAATCTCATAATGTCGTTACTTGCCTTACAAGTACTTGTAAGATACTGTAGTTACTTGTCGTTACTTGTACAGGTTGTATTTCAAAATAAACCGGTACAAAAAATCGAATTTGGAGACATCACTTTGATCATAAGGCTGGTAACATATTTCTCTAGGTTGACATTTGACAATTGCACTTGTCAAATCTGCGGTGTCGCTGTGTTTTAGAAAACTGTAGTAAACTTAGAACTTATATTCTCTTCGTGTAATTTTTCTAAAAAAAATTGATAGATTTATAAATTTAAATTGAAATAAACAACTTGATACATACATAATTAGTAAAAATGGAAAAGCTGCCAATGTGTAGGCTGTGTTTAGCGGAGAACGTTTGCATGTATGTAGTGATAAACAAAGACTTGCATGCGCTGTATGAGAGGCTGACTGATAATCCGGTAAGTTTTATCCTGGACTTATATTATTAAGATAACACTCTCTGTGAGTAGAGGTGCACAGTAAGCAAAGCTAACCACTAGCTGTTGTCCTGAAGAGCATTGTTCCCTTGTAACTAACTATCACAATGTATTTGTGTACTACATTTTAATTTCTGAGAGATTCAGATTCTAATACTTTGAATGTTTGACTGGACTGTTAGTGGACCCTGACGGCTATGCTAGAGGTTGTGGGTTTGATTCCCATCCCAAACAAATGTTTGTGTGATGAGCACGATCCTTAGTTCTGTGTGTGGGTGTAATTTATCTGTAAAGTATCTCTGTGTGTAGTACTCTTAACACAAGCCCTTCTTATAATGGGACTAGACAGTGGTGATGCTTATTCATAAAGAAATCTCTTCTAGCAGACCTGCGAAAAGATAATTAGATAA
This sequence comes from Mythimna loreyi, assembly GCA_029852875.1. Lineage (NCBI taxonomy): Eukaryota > Metazoa > Arthropoda > Insecta > Lepidoptera > Noctuidae > Mythimna > Mythimna loreyi. The sequence goes on along the minus strand of CM056806.1, from coordinate 10,160,538 downwards.
ATAGAATAGTAGACTTTGTGTGTAATAAAAAAGTAAATTTAGTACACACACAATAATTAATAAATGAAATAATATTGAATGTAAATATATTACTATAAATATATACATACACTAAGTAAAATAAATGTCATTAGAATACATACTATGTAATTATTATATTATAATGTAATTGGTTTAAAGTAGAAATTAAAGTATAAAAATAGTTGAAGACAAGTTTTGTTGCAGTTTGTAACTGGAGACAGTAGACCGATGCTCGCTTGTTTCATCTGCTGCACTAAACTAAAGCAATGCTGCCAACTGCAGAGAAAATGTCTGGAAGCTGAAGAGCGGCTCACTCAGATGATGAATGAGGATTATGAGGTGAGGTTTACCTCCAGGGTGGATTTTTGAGTTGAAGCAGTAAGGGCAGGTACCTAACCTTTGTGTTAGGAATAGTTAGTTACTATGAAAAAAATTACTGTCAGAAGATAAAGACATGCAGTTTTCTCAAAAACAATCTCTCACAATTGCCTGCCCATCTCTTAAATCCACCCTGTATAGATGAGACGCAGGAACAACAACTTAATTTTTCCTGATTTCTGAATGTGGCTTGATATACCATGCAGTATAATGCAATTATCTCATACTTATACTATCTTTTTCCAGCTAAATTCCCCTATAAACCAAGACCACTTTGGGTGTTTCAATGAGTTGACTATATCACCCATGGTAAATGTAAGCATAGAATCTGATGATGCATGTCAAGCAGAATGTGATCCTATCAAAGAAGAGTTACCAGATGTGTGTGAGAGACTAGATGATGTCATTGAGCCGGAGGAGGAACATCAAAGTGATGGTATGTTTTTGAGAAATGAAAATTTAAATCTATCTATACCAATACCAAGTGAGGTGAAGCGGTTTGCATTATTCATCATTAAATAATCATTACATAGTATAAAACAAAGTTGCTTACCCTATGTGCTTAAATCTTTAAAAGTACGCAACGGATTTTGATGCTGTTTGTTATAATAGATAGAATGATTCAAGAGGAATTTTTGTGTGTATGATACATGCTTAATGTATTCAATATCAGTACCCGTGCGAACCTGGGGCGGGTCCCTAGTATATTTATAAAAAATAACTAACTATGGATCATTTGCTGATAACATTAGTTGAATTCTTGCTGTAATAATCACCGAAGTAGGTCACGGGGATGAAGCTGTGGGGAGAAGCTAGTAAATGAGAACAGAGAACATGTCCCGGTAACTTGTATGACTATAGCAGAATATTCCAAATGGGTGTACCGACCTCTCGACAGTGCTCTCAACAGTAATCCTTTTGGAGTTGCTTCCACAGTCGGTGTGACAGCTGGATACTTCAGGAGCCACCGCCATACACTTGACATTGCATTGAATATTTATACTTACATACTAGTCAGTTTCCCCAGTTATCCTGCTACATTTACAAACAATCATCTCTTCCTTGTTGCTTATTTGCAGAGCTAGAACTGGAAAATGTATACAGTAGCTTTTCAGTCGCAGAAGATGTACCAGCAAAACAGTCCGAGTCAGATTCAGAAGATAATGTGCCTTTAATGGAAATCAAAACAGAAGTGGAAGAAGAACAAAAGACACGTGAGTATTAGTGAGTCCATGAGAGAGTGAACAGGCCGACTGATGATACATGTGTGTGACCCGAGAATACATGTCCCGTGTCACGGAGTGCATCGACTTCCTGAAGCAGAAAGTTTGTGCAAAATCTATACGTACGCCGGTTGTGTGGCGTACGTATAGATTTTGATTTTGTGTTAGTGAATAAATGGGCGTAGTTTGGAGACATCTGAGCTCGAAAAATTTGTGGTGATAACATGTCACACGGACACAGAGATATAGATATCAACACTTATGAACTTTTTTTTAAAACACACTCGAAGCATGAGGTGGAGCATCCTCTTGTAACTACGGGCTCAGTATAAACACACATATGCAAATTATACAATTAGTGTTGTCAAGTAGTAATCCGAGTAAAAAATATCGATGAAATTCAGAGTTACAAAATTAGTTCTATCTCACCAAGGCAATCTGATGAATTATACGTTTAATTGGCTGGCCTGTCAGCATAGTAGTTAGTGACCCTGGCTGCTATGCCGGAGGTCGTGGGTTCGATTCCCACCCAGGACAAATGTTTGTGTGATGAGCACGATCATTTGTTCTGTGTCTGGGTGTAATTTATCTATAATATGTATGTATTTAGAAATATATAAGTATGTTTGTCTAGTACTCATAACACAAGCTCTGCTTAGCTTGAGACTAGACGGCGTTGTGTGATGGTCGTTGAATTATTATTATTATTATTGAATTACTTTTTTATTCCGTTTGCTTAAACACGGAAAACTGTGTCATAAAAAATATAGCTGATGCTTACACAGGAACAATGTGTAATGAGTCTACACACACTTCCAGGATTGTCACCACCTTCGTGGGATAGGACCTCCCTACACCTATTATGTTCTATCTAATATCTTCTCCGTAAGGGCCCTACAGGGTTGAAGCCTCCCGGAGCTGAGGGTTGGTGCGAAAGCGTTACACCGGGGCTCTAGGAATAAGGCAAGGAAGGTACGGGGTAGGTTCTTTAGTTAGTAAGAGTCTGAAACTGTTTCCCGCTCCGCCCAAGAGTGGGATTCGTCATTCGATGATTTTTACCTACCATAAAAAAAAAACTAATATCTTCTATCTAACTAAAAAATTTCTTTACTTAAAAATAAATCGGCCAAGAGCGTGTCGGGCCACGCTCAGTGTAGGGTTCCGTACTTTCCCGTTTCCACAAATTTCTCACAATGTAACAGAACCCAGTAGCCCATGTAAAAATTAGTAACACAATTTCCCGAGAGATGGCGCTATACCCGGTGGTAATTTTGGATTGCGTGAACCGATTTTTTTCTTTTTGTATTTTTATTTGAAAGAAGATACGCTCAGGATTATGAAATATATAAAAAAAAAAAAAAAATTGGCAGGGAGGTAGTTTAGAGCCAGGAGAAGGACATAGGATACTTTTTTTTATGTAGTATAATTGCTAATTCTGAACTCTACTCTCCCACCGAGTAGGGTAGAACTTGGGACGTTCGACACAATTGGTCAAAATGTTCTCCAAGTTCAGTGTTGGAGCCGCCCTTTTCAGATTGAATTCTTCCCTTTTATTCTTGGATTAAAGGACAGTGGATATGATAGATAGTGATTGAACGAATGATGCAGGAATATCACGAGAAAATATAAACCGCTCGTTTGCTACATTTATTTCGTTTTATCAGCTATTTCATGCCTGGGTCCGTCAGTTCCCAAAAGTGTATTACCAATAAGCGACCCGCCCCAGCTTCGCACGGCTGCAATGCTAATATTAAATACAGGGTGTCATTGACATGTTAACGCAAACGAAAAGCATAGATCCAGTACATGATTCTGGACACCCCAGTGTTTTTTTTTATGTTAGGTGAAAATCATCGAATGACGAAACCCGCTCTTGGGCGTAGTGGGAGACCAGTGTTAGACTCTTACTGACTAAAAAACCTACCCCGTACCTTCCTTGCCTTAATCCTAGAGTCGAGGTAACAGTTTGCACCACCCTAGGCTCCAAGAGGCTTCGGCCCTGAAGGGCAGTTTGCCTTGAGGCGCGCGGGAACGGTGCGCGCCGTTGACGACTTGGACTCGGTCTGAACAGTTACCAGACGACCGGACGGCGAGCTACCCATTGCTCACCGTCCGCGAGCCAGTGTCTACGGTGGCAGGATATCGGCAGGATCGCGGCGGCGACGGCTACGGCGAGGGCGCTGTTGCCTTTGCCTTATGCGGTCGGCCTCCTCCTTTACGAGCATTACTGCTTCGCAGAAGGAGGCGACCGCCTGCCATTCCTCTTCGCTGTGGACCATGGCCTGAACCAGGGCCCGGCGGAGAGGTCGCCGCCGCCGATCACCCCCACGAGGACACGGCGATGCTCTTCCCAAGCAGGGCACACCTCCACCGTGTGCTCCACCGTGTCCTCCGGGTTCGCCTCACAGTGGCGACACCCGGACGTCTCTTCCGCACGAATCCGATGCAGGAATCTCCCGAACTTGCCATGTCCGGTGAGAACCTGCGTCATGCGTAAGGTGAGGGACACCCCAGTGGTGGAATATTACGTCGGTTTATTTTTTCAAATTTTTGAAAAGAAACTTCCTTTTTTTATCTTTATTCTAATCTATAATAATCCAAATGATATTTTTAGAAAAAAACAAGAAAATTGTTTTTTTTTTAATTATAATAAAATCATCGAGGCAAATAAAGTCGTTTTTCTAATCAAACCCGATGACTTTTTTAATTTGGAATGTAATTTACTCATTTTTTTGCAAAAATATCCACCAACCAAGCACCACGTTTTATTAAAAGCGTCTTAAAGATCCTCTGCGAGTTTTTTTTTTTTTAGGTAGGTAAAAATCATCCAATGACGAGTCCCGCCCTTGGGCGGAACGGGAAACAAGTGTCAGACTCTTACTGACTAAACAACCTACCCTATTCCAACGTTGCCATATACACCAGGGCCAGAGCCTTCCTTTCAGACTTGAACCCGTGGCCACAGTTGGCTTCGGCCCTTCTGCAGGGTCCCTACTTCTTGAGGCGCGCGGGAACAGTGCGCGCCATCGACGACTGGGCTTGGTCCGGACGGTTACCAGACGATTGAACGGCGAGCTATGGGTAGCTCGCCGTCCGGCTTGTGGATGGCAAACAATGGGTTGTTTGCCATCCACAAGCCCGCGCCTATGGTGGCCGGAAATCGGGATCGGAATCTCGGCGGCGTCTCGGGCGTGAGCGCCGTTGCCTTAAGCGGTCGGCTTCCTCCTTTGCTAGCATTACTGCTTCGCAAAAGGAGGCGACCGCCTGCCACTCCTCCTCGCTCCGGACCATGGCCTCGTCCAAGGCCCGGCGCGAGAGATCGCCGCCGCCGATCGCTCCCACGAGGACACGGCGATGCTCTGCCCAAGCGGGGCACACCTCGACCGTGTGCTCCACCGTGTCCTCCGGGCGGTCCACACAGTGGCGACACCCGAGCGTCTCTTCCGCACGAAACCGATGCAGGTACCTCCGAAACTTACCATGTCCGGTGAAGACCTGCGTCATGCGGAAAGTGAGAACGCCGTGAGTTCTTTCCAGCCACGCCTCAAGGAGGGGCATTACCGCCATAATTTTGGCGTGCCCAGCACTGGGTTGCGATAGCCGCTGACGCCATTTCACCATCACGAGATCCCGCCGGAGCTCTTTCCGCCACGCCTTGACATGTTCAGGCAGCGGAGTTTTGCCCCGGCGTTGCACTTCCATACGCAGATCGTGCATGCGTGCAAGGACTGTTGCCTCCAGATCCCATGGTGGCAGGCCAGCAAGAAGGCTCGCCGATTCACGGGAAATCGTTCGGTACCCCCGGATCACGCGATTGCGACCCTCTGGCATGCGTTCAGCTGGGCCCTCGGTTGCTGCTGCAACGACGGCGCCCACATTGGCTCTGCGAGTTGGCTTCGTCGCCTCGTACGCCTCTCAAAAGCCCAGGACCTGAAGTACATAAACATATAATAATAATATAACACATCTATCACACAACAGGGAGCAGTGGTGGCCGAGTGGTAACCCGACTTACGAGTCGTAGGTCGCAGGTTCAAACCCAGCCAGGCGCATTACTTTGTGTAATTTATTTCATCACCACTGCTCTCAAAACGGTGAAGGAAAACATCGTGAGGAAACCGGCATGTCCTAGAACCAAAAATTCGAAGACATGTGACATCCACCAATCCGCACTGGACCCGCGTGGTGGATTATGGCCCATTCCCTCTCCTAGAGAGAGGAGGCCTGTGTCCCTGCAGTGGGAACATTAAAAGGCTGATGATGATGATCACACAACGTCTGGTCCCACGCTAAGCTGAGCTTGTGTTATGGGTACTAGACAACCGATAAACATAGTTATATATTTCTAAATATATACCTATTTATTATAGATAAATAACATTCAGCCACAGAACAAATGATCGTGCTCATCACAAACATTTGTCTTGGGTGGGAATCGAACCCACGACCTCCGGCTTAGCAGTCAGGGCCACTAAATACTACACCAACAGGCCAGAAACACAACATATATGACAACATAGTGTCTTTCTGTGGGTCAGCTATGTCTGCCAAAATATATGCTGGCTTCAGGCGATCCATTGAAACCTTGTTTTCCCTTTGCAAAACTTTGTGAGGACTTGTGTACGCTGATTGTAGGGAGCCACGTAATGCGTCACGAAGAAACACGTGATCAGTGGGCTGCAAATCCTTCTAAACAAAACTTCTGGTCTTGTTGTGACAAGATGTTGTAGTTGGTGTCAGGTTTTGTGCGCAGTGAAGTATGTAACGTCGGTCGTTCCTTCCTTAATAGGTGCGAAAAATTCACCAGGGAGCCTTAGAGGTTCGTCGTAAACTATTTCGGCTGAAGACGCTTTGGTATCCTTGTTGTATGCACTCCGTGTACCAAACAATACCCACTCTGTCCATTTGTCGTTTGATCACACGTCATCAGTAGTAATATATTTGAACAAGAACAACTCTGCAGCTTTAATAAGAACCGTACGATTTACTTTAATTTCTTTGTGTTTTTAAATTGGCGATAACTATATTTAAAATCACAGGGTCGTCGGTGGTGAAGATACAAAAACTGCACATACGAGTAAAAAACCCAAAACATGTTATCACAGAAAATCAAAAGAAGAATGAAGAGTCCGTCACAAGAGTTGCCCAGAACAATTCATATTGTACGTCCAAACTCATTCCGACATTCATAAAACCACTATCTGAAGCTAAACCTCGAGTTAATATCAGTGTTATTGATAATACTTTAGACACTAATTATCGAAATAATATTAAAAAACGTAATTTAACAAATTACACTCGTACACGCACTGGTGGAGCGTCTTACAAGTGTGATATTTGTCAGTACAGTTGTAAAAACAAGAGCAATATCATAAAACATATTCGTGTACATACTGGCGAGAAACCTTACAAATGTGAAGAATGTCAGCTTTCTTTTAGTCATAAGAGCAGTTTAACACGACATACGCGTACGCACACTGGCGAGAAACCTTACAAATGTGAAGAATGTCATCTTTGTTATAGTGATAAGAGCAGTTTAACAAACCATATTCGTACGCACACTGCCGAAAAACCATACCAATGTAAAGAATGTTATCTTTGTTTTAGTCATAAGAGCAATTTAACACGACACATGCGTACGCACATTGGCGAGAAACCTTACAAATGTGAAGAATGTCAGCGTTGTTTTACTGAGAAAGCCAAATTAACGCACCATATTCGAACGCACACTGGCGAGAAACCATACAAATGTGATGTATGTCAGCGTAGTTTTATCCGAAAGGATCATTTGAAATTACATATTAAGCGGTCTACACACCAAAGCCGCTGACCCGGCGGCACAGGCTTAGTGCCGGCGGGTTAAACCGGCGGCTTCAGAATGTCCAAGCCGGACGACTTTGCCGGCGGCACGACAGCCGCGGCATATGGTGTTCACTACTCTATGAAAGCCGGCGGGCAACTGACTAAGTGAGTGGAGAGGGATGCCGTCGGCATCGGCATGCTGCCCCGCCGGCTTGCCCGCGCGGGCACAAGCCAGCGGCATGATTGTACAAAATAAGGCCGGGGTTGGGCCAGCGATCCGTGCCGCCGGGTCAGCGGCTTTGGTGTGTAGACCGCTTTATGAAGCATACTAGCGAGAAACCTTACAAATGTGAAGAATGTCAGCGTTGTTTTACTCAGAAAGACAAATTAAGAATTCACATTCGTACGCACACTGGCGAAAAACCTTACGAGTGTGAAGAATGTCAGCGTAGTTTTAATGAGAAAGGCAATTTAAGAAACCATATTCGTACGCACACTGGCGAGAAACCTTACAAGTGTGAATAATGTCAGATTTGTTTTAGTCATAAGGTTAGTTTAAGATGGCACATTCGTACACATACTAAGCGCGCACACCACCGTCGGAGGACACAACAAAAACAATAAGTTTGAACTAGCTCTACTGAAGGTAAAATAAACATAAGGTATAAGGTGGGCTATTTGATGATTGACTTTTTATTTGTTTGACTTTTTATTTAATGATAATTTTCTTTTTGTATTGTATTGACTGATGACATCTAATTTATATTAAGTAATTAAATTAAAAAATAAAATAACAAAGTGGGATTTCTATTCCGACCGATATTAAATACAGAATAATAATAACCCCATTGTCGTATCTCTACGTTGTCGACGTGGTGGGGCTTGCGCTTCGAACTTTGGGTGTGGGGCCAGACTAAGGGTGTAACCACACGGGCGGCGCCGCTGCGGTTTTCTACATACAAATATGCATTGTAGCCACATGGCGCCGTGCGGTGTGCTCCGGCGCCGCATCGGAATCGAGACGAGGCGGGGGCTCATGCGCAAAACTTCTCTTTCGCAAAATGTCACCTGGTCGTAAAACGTCTCTTTCGCAGAAGGTCTCTTTAGCGCAGAATGTCTCTTTCGCAAAAAGTTGCGCCAGGGACTTAAGAATAAAATTTTGATTTTCAAAACAAAAAATCATTTAATAAAATTATAGTGCAATTATGATGTTAAAATTTTGGTACTTAATTTTGCTTTAGTATGTATTCCAAATAAAAATAACATCAATAGGTATCAAACATTTTACCCACATTTAAATTTAGATCAAAAGAATCAATACTGTTAGTAACAATATTCACAGATCACTATTGTGGAACTATCACTAATAGTAACTAAATATTAACTAAGTACTGCAAATGAAAATATTAATTATACCATTTTTAAAATGATTAAAAAATATATATTTAATATTAAAATGTCAAATAAATAAATTTTGGCATTATAATTTACTTGAGTTATTATCAAGTATTGCGGAAAAAATATTTTAATCATTTTCATAAATTATTAACATAAAATTATTGATAAAAATAAAATATAAATATATATACATATCAAATGAATTTATCTTAATTGTGGCACTGAAATTAGCTTTTGTTATCATTTTTATAAATGATAAAAAAACTTAAATCTTCGGACTAAAATAAACCTGGGTTATTAATTAAAATTTGCTACATAAATTATTATTTTCGTAAATGATTATGAAAATAAATCTTCCATTAAGAAACAAAGAAAACATAAATGTACTTATTTTCATACTGGAATGTACCAAAATTTATACCAAGTTTTTAACATTATAATTACACTATAATTTTAATAAATGATTTTTTGTTTTGAAAATCAAAATTTTATTAAGGCCCTGGCGCAACATTTTGCGAAAGAGACATTCTGCAAAAGAGACCTTTAGCGAAAGAGACATTCTGCGAAAGAGACGTTTTACGACCAGGTGACATTTTGCGAAAGAGACGTTTTGCGCATGAGCCGAGGCGGGGAGGGGTGTAAGCAGAGCGGAGCCGGAGCGGCGCCGCTCGCACTTGTTTGTTTGCACAGCATAGGGAAGGACGCATGCTGGATTAAGTACGATCACGTAACATGTACCTATCAAAATGAGTACCAGTGAGGAAAATATTGACATGGACTACCTCATTTCTTTAGTTCAAGAACGGGAAGTACTGTGGGATAAGTTTCATGTGGATTTTAAAAACAATAATCTAAAAGCGAAGGCATGGGCAGAAGTTACAAAAAATTTATTTCCAGAATATGATAGCTACGCTCCCGATCGAAAGAACAAAATTGGTGAGTCCTTATTTTTCTTCATACTAGTAACATGACTAAATTTTCTTTAATTGCCACTTCAAAGATCCTGTGATGCTCATAAAATAGTTTAGTTTTAGTCTGTCAATTCTTCATTTTGGGGTTGGAGAGAGTGAAACTCATCACAAATCGCAAAGAGAAAACTCATCACAGAGCGAAGTCGATGACTCTTCGACCACCGTTAGGGATAACACACCTGAGTGTCAGTCTGCTGGTTGTTCAACAGAACGGCTGCTGAAACAATTAGACCTGAACAAATCCGCAGGCCCTAATAACATTTCTCCGATCTTTATATCTAAATGTGCCAGGTGTATATCAGTACCACTGACTTTACTGTACAAAAGGTCATTCGAATTAGGAGTGGTGCCAATTATCTGGAAGTCGGCGTATATTACGCCGATTCATAAAAAAGGACCCAAGGACAGTATAGATAACTACAGACCAATTTCCAAACTTTGTGTGTTCGCTAAAGTCATGGAGAAAATTGTGCATAAACAACTGTCCTCAGCGCTCAAATTGACTTTTTCTGACACCAACATGGATTTTTAAAAGGTCGTTCTACTACATCCAATCTTGCTGTCTGTAGCGACTATCTGACGGAGCACATGTCCAGGAGGGCTCAAGTCGACGTTGTGTACACTGACTACAGTAAATGTTTTGATCGAATTGATCATGTGCTCCTATTGCGTGAATTACTACTGGCTGGAGTGAGAGGTAATTTATTTAGATGGTTCTCGTCATACGTGGTAAACAGTTGCCAGACTGTAGTTCTGAATGGGTATGCGTCTAAAGTAATGTACATCCCGTCAGGAGTTCCTCAAGGATCCTTACTTGGGCCTCTTTTTAACCGACTTCAAAAAAAAGGAGGTGGTTCTCAATTCGATTGTATTTTTTTTTTTATTTTTTTTTTTTTGTTTGTTACCTCAGAACTCCGTTGTTTATGGATGGATTTGCAAATTTTTTTTTTCAAAATCGAGTTATGATGATGGGATCCATGAGAAATCGAGGGAACTCCTCAAATATTATAGGCAACTATATCGTTTTTTTATATTTTCATCGAGAACTCAAGCATTTTCAGTCAAAAAGTAACATTTGATGAGGTGGAACTGGTGAAGAAGATCAGAAATGGCTAACGAAACTTGACAATCGCATGGATATCACAATCAAAGTAGTTAAGCAACTATGAAAATGCACTATAAACCAATGATCTTAAATAATTATGTTGAAAATGTTATCATCGAACTGATCTGATGATGATGATGGAGCTGAAAGGTAGGCACTGGAACTGCGTAACTAATTAATATATCCTAGCCGTGTTTGGGCTTGTTAGAATTGTCATAAGATGCACTTTGGCTGTAAGGTACTATTGAACTGATGTGATGATGAAGCTGGAAGGTGGAAGGTCGGCATGGGAACTTCGAAATAAAATAATGTATCCTAGCATTGTTTGAGCTTATTAGAGCTGTCAGGGGGCGTTCAACTATTACGTAACGCGATTTGGGGGGGAGGGGGTGTCTCGTAAAACGTTACGATGCGTTACAGGGACGGGGGGGGGGTCTTTCTTACTACACGTTACGTAACATTGTTTTTTTTTTTTAAATAAAAAATTAGGAAATCAAAACTCCCAAAATGGCAACCTTTTTCATATACGTGGTACTTTTTATAGGAATCAATCTCTCGATTGTATTAGTCTGGTCTTAGACAACGGCTAAAAAAAGCTGAAAAATAAAGAAAAGTTTAGGTAAAAATGCTCACTTTGAATGTTACGTAACGTTTATAGAGGGGGAGGGGGGGTACAGAAAAAAGTTACGGTGCGTTACAAGGGGGGGAGGGGGGGTCAAAAATCTTCAAAAATTGCGTTACGTAATACTTGAACGCTCCCTCATGGGCAATGCTGTCAAGGGAAATGGAAAGGGCTATGCTCGGAGTTTCCTTGTGTGTTCGAATCAGAAATGAAGAAATGCGCAGGAGAACCAGGTTCACCGACATAGCCCGAAGAATCGCCAAACTTAAGTGGCAGTGGGCAGGGCACATTGCTCGTAGAACAGATGGCCGATGGGGCCGAAAGGTTCTAGAGTGGCGACCGCGCACCAAAAGACGCAGCTTTGGAAGGCCTCCCACAAGGTGGACCGACGACCTGGTGAGAATCACGGGAACGCGATGGATGCGAGTCGCACAGAATCGGTCGTTGTGGCGACGCTTGGGGGAGGCCTATGTCCAACAGTGGACGTTTTCTGGCTGAAATGATGATGATGATGAGAGCTGTCATGAGATGTACTCATGAGATGAATCATAAGTATTTCATGCATCATATCATCTCTCCACGAGATCAAAACGATTACACTGTAACAATGTACCTATAATATGTATTCCTACTTATATGACATTGGTAACTTTTTCAAAAGAAATGTAGGAACGATATTGACTTCGTTGCCATAACACATTATAATAAAAAACACTAAACGGCTACAAATAAAAAAACTTTAAAAAAAAAAAACTGCCTTCAAAAAAAGCCAAACAATAGAAGTTCCTACACTAAAAAGTTGAAAATAAAAATTTGAATTGCTGTAAAGAAACTTAATTTATAGGTAAACTTATTTGACATTAATATTTTGCAAATATTCAAAATTTATTACTTCTTTTTGGAGTCGGTGCCAGCCAAGGCAAGGAATTACGAATGGGCAACAATCCCTTGAAAAAATACCCCTAACATAACTATAAAACTACTTAGTACCTATTTGCATACTCAAATATATAATACTTAATTAAGACATAAATACATGTTAGACTTCTCTAAAAAAAATCATCCCATTTGCACATTTTTTTAAAATATATACCTACTTACAAAAACCTGCCACATTTTAAGTACATTGAAAATGTTTAAGCATTATTGTATGAAAAATGGCACCGGATATTAAAAAAAGCTACCTAACATTAAGTTTCAACAATAAAAATGCTGGCACCGACTCCAAAAAGAAGTAATAAATTTTGAATATTTGCAAAATATTAATGTCAAATAAGTTTACCTATAAATTAAGTTTCTTTACAGCAATTCAAATTTTTATTTTCAACTTTTTAGTGTAGGAACTTTTATTGTTTGGCTTTTTTTGAAGGCGGTTTTTTTTTTTTGTAAAAAGTTTTTTTTATTTAATATATTTATAAATGATATTGCCTCTTGTTTCCTTCATTCGAGAATCTTACTCTATGCGGATGATATGAAGATTCTGGGTCATGTATCAAACTTGGAAGACGCATACCACTTACAGGAAGATTTGGACCGATTCCACGTTTATTGCGCTAATTATAAGTTAGATTTAAATGTTTCGAAATGCTATGTATGTACATTTTCTCGAAAACCAAACCCTATTAAATTTGACTACAAGCTATCGAACACCTCATTAGCCAGAGTCAGCGTCATAAGGGATCTCGGTGTAACTTTCGACTCGAAGCTTCTGTTTGATGAGCATATAAATAATGTAGTTAGTAAGTTGTTTTGGGGCAGGTGAGCCTGTGTGTTCCCGACAGGTACGTATGGCGACGACGGCGCCCGCGCCTGCTGGCTGAGCCGCGCTCTCGGACTAATCTTTTAAGAGGCGCCGCTTACGCGCGCACTTCGCACGCTTAAACTAATTGCTGATGAGACAGACTTACACCCGTATTCACAAACAATACTTTCCTCAGTGAAGTAGCAACGCTATGCGAAGTAAGGCATTTCTCACTGCGTAACATGTGGCAAGCCTTTCAATTCATAAACAATACTCAAACGACCCTTGACTAAGCAAACGCACAGCGTTGAATACAGCTCTGTGATTGGCTCGTTAATGTTGCGTAGTTCTCGACGCTGCTTGACGTTTACTTAATTTGTCATAAAATAACCTCAAAACATAAAGGTGACAGGTGTTCAAGAACAATTTTTTTTTTTAAATAAGAGACCCTTTTCACAATTATTGATACTGTTGGTTGTCTCACATATATAAGATCTCCAGTAATCATCTATAAAATTTTAACGATAATAATAGAGAAGCTAACAAATTCATTCGAGCAATCAAAAGAAAAAATAAAAAATAATCAAAAGGGTTTAGGAAATCTCGTATCACTTTTCTAGTATTTATTGTGCTTCTCTCATTGATATAGTTATCAAATTCTTCTTCACTGTTATAATCCATTGTAAAAGGACGCTATATAATCACAAACAATAAAATCGAACCCGTTTTTTTTTTTCTCGAAACCTCGTTTCATGTTGTCCACAAAGACTGACAATAGCTATGCGTTGCTTAAAACAGCTCGCAGGCTACCTTAGCTGTGCGTCCATTTTAAGGGACGCATAGTGCTAGACGTCACTCAAGTATTGTTTATGAATTAGTTTTAGGGGCCCTGTGCGCTCGCGAGCACTGTGAGACCGCACAGTAACGTTTGTGAATATGGGTGTTTTATTTTTTTGTACTCCGGGTGAATTCACAAGGAATGCATTATTTATAATTAGTTATAAATTAAAATAAATAAGTTAGGATAAGCGCATTTATCGCATTGGGGAACAAAAAAAAAACCTGTAGGAGATAGATGTAAGAAGATGAAATAAATAAAGTAAGACCTCTAAAGCCGTAAGTTTTTTTTAAGGCTATCTAGTGATTTTAAAAACGTTAAAACTATTAAAATTCTTTACTGTACGTTTGTTCGTAGCCACCTTGAATATGCTTCTCAAGTTTGGAATCCCTAGTATAATATTTATGTAGATCGCCTTGAAGGCATACAGAGGAGATTTTTAAGATACACACGATATCGCTCTAACATCTTTCTTCCTATGTTAGTCGATGTAAAAAGTTTCATATTTTGCCACTGCATGACTGCACATTGTGTTCATTTTATCAAATAACATTTGAAATTGTTCTTCCATTTTTGCTTGGAACGGAACGTTCGGTTTTTTCTTTGTTGGCAACCCCAGTAGCTGAAGGTGACAGTTGTGAATGATATCTGTTGACACTTTTTCTATTTGATAATTTGACAATGGTATTTTCAACTAACCTCAAAATTTTTGCGATGTTTACGTCTCGTTAAATTGTTTTATTCCAGCAATTCTCGTGGATTCTATATGTTCACACACTGCAGTGCATCTTTCTTCCTGTTTTGAAGCGTATTTTGTGGAGAATAGAGATCCCAAACTAATCTTTATTGTAATATATTTACGACACAGTGAGCTGCATATGTTGACACTACGAGCACCGGAACCGGAATAAAGGAAATAGTAATAATTTTTTATTTATTTATTTAACTATTTATGTACACACAACGGAAAACAAAACAAGAAGAAAGATACAGAAATAGGTACAGAGGTGATGATTTTTTTTATAAGTGTTATAGAAAATATTTCAAAATGTTAAGTGCTTTAAAGGAAAAAATAATAATATCTTTATTTAACGAAAAACGTAGAGAGTTTGGGGTTTTAAGAAAACTTGATATTTTTGTTGGAAAATCTGTCTAATTAATACTTTCTCATCTTTACATCTTGTTAAACGTATTGTACCTACCTAATGCTAAAGATTAAGTTATAGTGAATTAATGTTTGCTCTAAGAACTTACCAGTCAAGACAAACCAGATCGTATTATGGTGAACACATTCTACGTCATGGATCATATAGACAGAGATATGTAGGTACACAAGACTTTTCCCAATACAATCTGAGGGGAAGTGGTGATTTAACATTATTCAGAAGAAAAATTAAGTAATAATAATAAAATAATAAATCTGTGGCTTGCTGTCAACCTGAAGTGTCGAAAATTTTTTTCTATATTTACAAAACACAATTAAACTTAAAATACTTCTCACAAAATGAAATAATCCGAAGAAAAAAAAAAACGTTTCGAAGTGCAAACCTAGTAATTTGTAAAATAAACTGTAAATATACATGTTATAATGTCGTCCTATAAAATATTCCGTAACTCATATTTATGACAAAGAACATCTCCACCAAGTAAGAAATAGTACATTTTGATACAAGTGCAGGAAGTTTGTCATTGCGACCGAGGCGAAATTCGCACGAGCCGTAGGCGAGTGTGTTATGGAGCCGAGGGCTGCAATGACAAATCTGCACGTGTGTCAAATGACGTTTTTCAATACACTTACGACTTGTGAAATAAAGAAAGAAAGAAAAAATAATTAATCGTATCTCAAACATACAGTAGAAATTTATATATGTATGTTTATACAGTAGAAATTTAAGAAATATATAAGTATAGTATTCAAATCTGCTCTGGTCAATTTCTAATTTCGTGGGGTCGTCCAGCGACTCTGGGGGACGCCTCGCGCCTGATCCGATAAACTAAGAAAAGCAAAATAATCACCCGTGACCGTGACGATAAGGAAGGAATAAAAAAACCCTTGTTGTGATAAACTCAAAAAAGCACTTGGGTGATATACATGCTATATTGAATATAATAGGAGTGTGATAAGAGGCAGTTTTCGAGTAAGTGTATTGAAAAATAAATGTTGACAAGAGCTGCAGCTCGTCGAGCACGCCCACCACCTCTGGCCTCGTCGCTCAGCTCCGCCTCGCCGCCGCCGGAAGCCAGCCCCGTCGTGAGTGCTGTGATACCGGCCGTTGCGCGATTTATATCACCCATTCCCCGAATGTTAACCGCACTCAACACTCTCCTTGAATCCAGTCCAGGATTAGATCTGTTCGCCAATGAATGGAAGGAGATATTTACTGAATGTTTGGCGATACTTAATATGTATACCTGTTATATTTTTCTTTTTGTTTTACATAATGTGTACCAATAAAATGCCAATTACATTGATTAGTAATTGGCATTTTGTCGTTCTGGTTAATGAATAAATAAAAAATACGTGTGGCACTCGGGGACTGCCGCGGTAAAGCTATTGCATAGCATTTTGTATCAACTTATGCAATTATAATTATTTTTTTATTTTTATTTTATTCATACAATATTTCTTTTTCTTTCGATTCGGGCGAGTTCCGTAAAGTCGTACAATACGTCTAATCGCAAATCTTTGCGAAAGCAAACAGCTGATTATGTATTCGTCCGATTTCGGAGCAGCTCGTCTCGATTCGGGCGAGTTCCGTAAAATCGTACGATACGTCTAATCGCACGACACACAGCGCCGTGTCGAAGACTGCCGAACTGACACGACGTTAGACGATGCACGGCCTTCAAGCCACACCTCCGTGCCCGTCGGAGTGGGGAGCGTGAGGTTTTTTCGTTACGGAATTTCTGGATTTAGTCCCCGCGCTCAAGGCCTGCGATAGAAGCTATGCAATAGCTTAATAAATACCTTATGTTTATTTTGTAAAGCTAATTAAGTTCGGGGGCAGCAGAAGACGCAAAAAAAAAACAATTTTATCAAATTAATGTTTAATTTAAATTAATCAGAAATCACAATTATAACGTTTAATCTAACAGTAGGGACACATTGAATGTGTGATGTGGAATATGAGCGCGTGGCGTATGCAAGATGCAAGAGATGTACCTTATGTTTATTTTACCTTCAGTAGAGCTAGTTCAAACTTATTGTTTTTGTTGTGTCCTCGGACGGTGGCGTGCGTGCTTAGTATGTGTACGAATGTGCCATCTTAAACTAACCTTATGACTAAAACAAATCTGACATTCTTCACATTTGAAAGGTTTCTCGCGAGTATGCGTACGAATATGGTTTCTTAAATTGCCTTTCTCAGTAAAACTACGCTGACATTCTTCACACTTGTAAGGTTTCTCGCCAGTGTGCGTACGAATATGCCTTCTTAAACTGCTCTTCTGACTAAAACAACTCTGACATTCTTCACATTTGTAAGGTTTCTCACCAGTGTGCGTATGAATATGATCTCTTAAAGTGCTCTTATGACTAAAAGAAAGCCGACATTCTTCACATTTGTAAGGTTTCTCGCCAGTGTGCGTATGAATATGATCACTTAAAGTGCTCTTATGACTAAAAGAAAGCTGACATTCTTTACATTTGTAAGGTTTTTCTCCAGTATGCTTCATAATATGAAATTTCAAATGATCCTTTCGGTTAAAACTACGCTGACATACATCACATTTGTATGGTTTCTCGCCAGTGTGCTTACGAATATGGTGTGTTAATTTGTCCTTAACACTAAAACAAAGCTGACATTCTTCACATTTGTAAGGTTTCTCGCCAGTGTGCTTACGAATATGCCTTATTAAACTGCTCTTCTGACTAAAACAACTCTGACATTCTTCACATTTGTAAGGTTTCTCGCCAGTGTGCGTATGAATGTGATGTCTTAAAGTGCTCTTATGACTAAAAGAAAGCTGACATTCTTCACATTTGTAAGGTTTTTCACCAGTGTGTACACGAATATGTTTTATGATATCGCTATTGTATTTACAACTGTACTGACAAATATCACACTTGTAAGACGCTCCACCAGTGCGTGTACGAGTGTAATTTTTTAAATTACGTTTTTTAATATTATTTCGATAATTAGTGTCTAAAGTATTATTATCAATAACACTGATATTTACTCGAGGTTTAGCTTCCGATAGTGGTTTTATGAATTTCGGAATAAGTTTGGACGTACAATATGACTTGTTCTGGGCAACTTTTGTGACGGACTCTTCATTCTTCTTTTGATTTTCTGTGATAACATCTTCTAGGTTTTTTTCTCGTATGTGCAGTTTTTGTATCTTCATCACGGCCGACCCTGTGATTTTTAATATAGTTATCGCCAAATTAAAAACACAATGAAATTAAATGTTTTCATTAAGGGCCGTAGCACACATATCAAAACGGCATCAAACGGTCGTCCACTTTACGTAACTACGTAACGTAAGCGGATCGGAAGCTCTGCTCCATCAACTCGGCTACAGCTAGGCGACGCCGCGCTTACGGCTCGCCGGCCGCTGGTTGACGGCTAGACGTTGTTAGTTTTGATTCGTATTTTCGTTTAAAATAAAATAATTAACACTTTATTTTCCCTTTGTACATGCGCGAACATTCGCAAAGGCTAACTTCACGGTCGCCTCTCTCGTGAATTGTACAGCACGTGCGGCAATGAAGACCGCGAGCGGAGAGTGGACGAAGATACGTATGCTAGCGTACGGAGAGCCGTAAGCAAGGGGACGGAAAGCCGACCGCTAGTCGACCGCGCACTGCACCGCGTTCGTGAGCTTGTCCGAGGCCATGTGATTACGTTACGATTCCGATTAGTGTGCGCTGCAGTAAGGAGTTTGATACAAATAATACTGATCGGCTCGAGTTGATACGGTGCCGATCCCTTTCCGTTTTGATATGTGTGCTACGACCCTAAAGCTGCAGAGTTGTTCTTGCAGGTTTTCGTAAATATTTTACGGATGATATGTTATGAAACGACAAATGGACACAGTGGGTATTGTTTGGTACACGGAGTGCATACAATAAGGATGCCCAAGCGTCTTCAGCCGAAATAGTTTACGACGAACCTCTAAGGCTCCCTGGTGAATTTTTCGCACCTATTAAGAAAGAAACGACCGACATTACATACTTCACTGCGCACAAAACCTGACACCAACTCCAACATCTTGTCACAACAAGACCAGTAGTTTTGTTTAGAAGGATGTGCAGCCCACTAATCACGTGTTTCTTTGTGACGCATTACGTGGCTCCCTACAATCAGCGTACACAAGTCCTCACAAAGTTTTGCAAAGGGAAAACAAGGTTTCAATGGATCGCCTGAAGCCAGCATATATTTTGGCAGACATAGCTGACCCACAGAAAGACACTATGTCGTCATATATGTTGTGTTTCTGGCCTGTTGGTCTAGTATTTAGTGGCCCTGACTGCTAGGCCGGAGGTCGTGGGTTCGATTCCCACCCAAGACAAATATTTGTGATAAGCACGATCATATGTTCTGTGGCTGAATGTTATTTATCTATATAAGGTATATATTGAGAAACATATAACTATGTTTATCGGTGTTCTAGTACCCATAACACAAGCTCTGCTGGACCAAACGTTGTGTGATAGTTGTGCTATATTCTTATTATATGTTTATGTATCTCAGGTCCTGGGCCTTTGAGAGGCGTACGAGGAGCCGAAGAAAACTCGCAGAGGACCTTTGAGACGCTTTTAATGGAACGTGTGCTAACCGGTGAATATACCTGTACGCGCTATGCTAGTCCATCCAAGGACAACCCCCGGCTGATGAGAAACTGTTGCAACATATAGAAAACTAAGATATAAGGCTACGGTTTTTGGAATCTTACGAGAACTGATTACTAAGAACTATGTTAAGACTATGGCAGGGGCCATAGTCTTAACATAGGCAGGGGCCTGTACAATGTTATTAAATTTCATCGATAAAAAGGCAGGGGGTGACTTGCACACTCAATAAATGGGCCTCCAAAAACGATCGCTAACACGAAGTGACGTAACAACAAAAGGGCAACATATCCTGAGGTGCTTGAGGAGTGGAGAGGTATACCACGGTAAGGACAATCCCGGAAGTAAGGGCGAGATCCGTACCAGCACTTTAATAAATTATACATCCATCTCCCGAGCTCGTTTGCTCCTGCGAATCTCCACGCAAGCGGCCAATAAAAGCAAGCCGAAAATGGAGAACAAGAATTCTCACAGGAGATCGTGTCCGTGGGGTCGCCAAAGCCCAACAGTTCGCCTCTTAGTCTGGCCCCTCAGCATAGGGATGTTATGTGTACTGGAGCGCGCACGCCCCACCACGACGTCAACGTAGAGATACGGCGATGGGGTCATTATTATAATTATTTCCTTTATTTGCTTTCTTCACATATCTTCATTTACATTTTTTAAAACGGGAGGTGGTATTTCTAAAACACTTTATAAAATAAAGCAGTACTCCGCCGGTGTGGGAAGCAGGGTCCAAGCTACATGTGGTTAGGGCTCCAGAGACAGAAACCTCACAATACGAGCCGTGTCGAGGAGTACTGCCTTCTGCATCAGGCCTTTGATCCAATCGCGCAACGACAGCTTCGACAGATGGTCGTCGAAGCTTTTGACTACAAGGCCATTGGCGGTCACGACAATCGGCACGATGATAGCCGAGTCCACGTTCCACATGTCGACATCCTCGTGAGCTAAGTCGAGACCATGCAGATGGATGCACAAATGAAGGTTTCAGTTACCTTGAGTAGTTCCTTCAGTCGTTACTTGATGGGGGCAATGAGTTTCAGATCATTCATAAAAAGGAGGTGGGATTCTTCCCAAGACTGATTCATTCAGCAACGTGCTTAGAGGATTCAGACCTAAGCAAAACCAGTGTGGACTCCGTCTGTCGCCCTGGAATATTCCCCGTCTAATCCATTCAAGCTGATCGTCTCTGCAGATTGGCCGACATCCTCGATAGCGAAGGACTGTGTTCCATTGCCCCACACATGACTCGAGGAAGGTGGTTAGACTTGCATCTATTTTGTTAAACTCCAGCACCATCATGAGCCATGTATGTAGCACAGAGTCATAAGCCTTCTTATAATTAATCCAGCATGTCGACAAATCCTTGCGGGACCGACGACTTATGGTCATGTCTATGAGGAGTAGCTCCTTAGTACCGCGAGACTCGTTCCTACATCCATTCTGAGAGGCAGACATAATTGAGTTATTATCAACGTGCTGATTAAATTATGGGATTAAATATAATGACCACCATAAAATGTTTTGATACCCTTGGATCTTTTACCAAAAATATATTCTTAACACCAGAAAATATTCTAAAATTGCAATAGTACTAGCTATTTTAGTGACGACTGCACTTCAAATTGTATTCGAACACCAAATGTAGTAAATGATCACCAAATCTTAGTGAGCAGTATCGATCGACCCGCCGCTTATACCGCCGAATACGACTGGCCAATGCACAAACTTTCTGCTTCAGGAAGTCGATGCACTCCGTGACACGGGACATGTATTTTCGGGTACACACATGTATCATCAGTCGGCCTGTTCGCTCTCTCATGGACTCACTAATACTCACGTGTCTCTTGTTCTTCTTCCACTTCTTTTTTTATTTCAATTAAAGGCACATTATCTTCTGAATCAGACTCGGGCAGTTTTGCTGGTACATCTTCTGCGACTGAAAAGCTATTGTATACATTTTCCAGTTCTAGCTCTGCAAATAAGCAACAAGGAAGAGATGATTGTTTGTAAATGTAGCAGGATAACTGGGGAAACTGACTAGTATGTAAGTATAAATATTCAATGCAATGTCAAGTGTACGGCGGTGGCTCCTGAAGTATCCAGCTGTCACACCGACTGTGGAAGCAACTCCAAAAGGATTACTGTTGAGAGCGCTCCTCTCAACATCGTCGTGCGCCGGCGGCAGTGCGCGAGGGGTGCGGGGCAGCGAGGAGTCCATTGCCGACGGCGGCAGCTCGTTTAACGTTCTTATTTTCATTTAAAGCGAAGGCTTTCAGGAGGCTTAAAGCCATGAACTCGAAGTCAGCAGCAGCCGAGTGGCAGCGGCGCGTTCCAATGCATACATTTATATGGATCTGGCCACGAAGGTAGCAGCGCGGGGAGCAGAGCTTGAGCGGCGCGCGCCAATCACAATGATTGGCATTTAATTTTTTACTTTTTAACGACATATGTTTCGAAACGCAAGCGTATGTGAAGGAGCAAATTATTTCGCTGATTTTTGGTAGTAGGTAGGTACACCAACTTGGAATATTCTGCTATAGTCATAGAAGTTCCCGGGACATTATCTCTGTTCTCCATAATTCCGATGAAGGAAGTCTTTATGTTTCCTTGCGCGGCTGTAGGGATTTACATCTTTTCGCCAAAACCAATCTGACATTACGAAGAAATTCCGATCACAGAGATGTCGCCGCTGTTCAGACATTTTGTTCGCGAATGAAACAAACATCTCTTGACACAACACTGCGCCGCGCGAACTGCCCGCTGGCTTTTTGGCTAACATTGTCAGACTGTTACTGACTAAACGACCCATCCCATTCCTTATTAGCCTTCAAACCAGGGTCGGACCTTCCTTTCAGAAACCGGACCGTTCCTTTCGGAAACATATTATACAGGGTGTTTGGTGCATCGTTTGCCAAATTGATTTGGCCGACAGGATAGATCATTTGCTATATATTCAGCCCCAATAATTCATTCACTGCCACACCGGATTTTTTTAAACATGTATTTAGTTTTTAATCTAAAAAAATCCGAATTTCAGCAATTAAGCTTACATAAAAAAAAAAGTTTTTAGTCTATCCAACAAAAAATATTTTTATGTTTAAGTGTCGTGTTGTATGGTTCTATGAAATTCAAAATGACTTGCTAGTAACGTGTAATTGTTTAATAAAATACCTACAAAGTGTATGGGATATGACAAAATAATTTTAAAACTCAACTTTAAATTTCTATAAAAAAAAAAAAACTAAAAGCGTTGGAGATCTTCGAATTCTTTTATAAAGTTCTCTAGTTTATGCCCTTTCCAACGGTGTGCAATATGCTAAAAAAACCTTTTATTAAATGTGTAGTCAAGTCACAAAAGGCTGATATTTGATATTACGGTAAATGCACTAAGAAATTAAAGTAAAACAATAAATAACTTGCTCTTTGCTCTAAGTAGGTAGAAATTGATATCTCATATTTACGCACATCATTTTTTTTTTATTAAGGAATACCCTTAATAAAAAAAAACTTTCCTCAAACTTGAAATAAAAAATTAAACATTTATTTCACAAGCAGGTACTAAAATCATAAATTTTGTCATAAAAAAAACCGGTGTGGCAAGGAATGAATTATTGGGGCTGAATATAATATATAGCGAATGATCTATCCTGTCGGCCAAATCAATTTGGCAAACGATGCACCAAACACCCTGTATATTAAACACAACAGTTGTTGAATAATAATAAAGGGACAGACGGTAAATAATTTCTTTTCTATCTTTACTAAATGTGTAATTACAGGTCACTACTTCTTAGAACTTGCAGTTTGCTCCACCACAACCCTTGTGGTCTGTCGTGACTGAGATGTCCAGTGAGCTGGAGTCACGGCAGACCACAAGGAGACGGCAGGACCAACTGGACACAGAGACAGTTCTCAAGGCAACTATTTTAAGTAATTTTGTTGCTCAGTTTGTGGGCCTTGCGGTGGACATGATCTGCCCAGCCCCTTGAAGTTGTGCAGCCTTTTGTAGTATCCTGGTTTTGGAGCGCATATAATGTTTCAAAAAACAACATACATGTTTAGATATCATTTACTAGGGTTTCCCCACAGCTTCACCCCTGTGATCTACGTCGGTGACTTTTACAGTAAGAATTCAAGTAAGGTTATCAGCAAATGATTCATAGTTAGTTATTATCACATAGTATAAAGCAAAGTCACCCTGACCCTATGTATGCTTAGAGCTATAAAACTAAGCAACGGATTTCGATGCGGTTTTTTTATTACATAGGGTGATTCGAGAGGAAGGTTTGTATATATAATACATGCATAATATCAACATTGAAGCTAGAGCAGGTAGCTAGTTTTTTTATAAATACATGTATAATGCAAGCCACTTCACCTCACTTGGTATTGGTATAGAATAGATAGATTTAAATTTTAAATTCTCAAAAACATACCATCACTTTGATGTTCCTCCTCTGGTTCAATGACATCATCTAGTCTCTCACACACATCTGGTAACTCTTCTTTGATAGGATTACATTCTGCTTGACATGCATCATCAGATTCTATGCTTACATGCTCCATGGGTGATATAGTCAACTCATTGTAACACCCAAAGTGGTCTTGGTTTATAGGGGAATTTAGCTGGAAGAAGATAATACATATAAGTATGAGATAATTGCATTATACTGCATTGTATATCAAGCCACATTCAGACATCAGGAAAAATGAAGTTGTTGTTCCTGGGTCTCATCTATACAAGATTTTTTTATGGTTGGTAAAAATGATCGAATGACGAATCCCTCCCTTGGGCGGAGCGGGAAACAGTGTCAGACTCCTACTGAATAAACAACCTGCCCCATTCATTCCTTTCCTTATTCCCAGGCCCTGGTGATACGCTTTCGATTCAACCCTTGGCCCAGGAGGTTTCGACCCTGGAGGGCCCCTACAGTTTGCTGATAACTCCTTGAGGCGCGCGGGAACAGTGCGTGCCACGAGGACACGGCGATGCTCTTCCCAAGCGGGGCACACGTCTACCGTGTGCTCCACCGTGTCCTCCGGGTTGGTCACACAGTGGCGACACCTGGGCGTCTCTTCCGCACGAATCCGGTGCAGGAATCTCACGAACATCTATACAGGGTGGATTGAAGAGATGCGCAGGCAATGGCGTAAACCTCACCTCATAATCCTCATTCATCATCTGAGTGAGCCGCTCTTCAGCTTCCAGACATTTTCTCTGCAGTTGGCAGCATTGCTTTAGTTTAGTGCAGCAGATGAAACAAGCGAGCATCGGTCTACTGTCTCCAGTTACAAACTGCAACAAAACTTGTCTTCAACTATTTTCACTTTACACAAATTACATTATAATTAGATAGTATGTATTCTCATGATATCTATTTTTCTGTATCTTTCTTCTTGTCTTATTTTCTGTTGTGTGTACATGATTGGGTAATTATTTTTTTCTATTATTCAAATTATATTAATCTTTTTCTTTCAGTAAAACTGTACTTTACTGGACATCGAAATAACGAGTTTTTCGGGGTGGGGGGTTCGTCTCCTCCCCGTAAACCCACTCCCGAAATGTATACTTTTGGAGACATTCAAAACAGAAAATTTTGAGGTAAGGTATTAAAAAATCGTACATTTTATGCTTTTGTGGGTCAAACTTAGGGGTTTAAGCAGAGAGACCCTCAACCCCTAGGGTCATCCGCCCATACATAGTAAAAAAGGTATATTTCCATGTACTTCAAAATGAAAAAATATATAAATTGTAGGGGAGCGCTCTACCATCGTATAAAATTATTTGTGCTAAAATGTAGTGTTCTGGTTGGTTAAAAAAAAAATAACAACGAAGGTGATGGTCTGTTTGCTCGCTTCGCTCGCTCACTAGACCCTGTCATCCCCTTCTAACCTATGTCTATCCAAGTCGGGGTGGCCTATGTTCGATTGCAAACAAGTTGTCTTATCTCACTATTATTATTTTACACTAACAACTAGATAATAAGAGGTTGACAAATGAAACACTAAAATAAGAAGACAAAGTAAAAAGTGAATGTCACCCATTGAAACTGCATAATTAGTTTTTAGACATATACCTTTTAAAAAAATTACGAGCCCGAAACTCCACGTCCAGTACAGTACAGTTTAGCCAATCTTTCAAAAATCTGAATGTGGTACTCAAATACATTGTGATAATTGGTTGCAAGGGAACAACAGGTTCAGGACAACAGCTAGTGGTTAGCTTTGCTTACTGTGCACCTCTACTCACAGAGAAAGTGTTGATTCTTACTCGAGGTAAATACGAGAATGTTATCTTAATAATATAAGTGCAGGATAAAACTTACCGGATTATCAGTCAGCCTCTCATACAGCGCATGCAAGTCTTTGTTTATCACTACATACATGCGAACGTTCTCCGCTAAACACAGCCTACACATTGGCAGCTTTTCCATTTTTACTAATTAAATTGTATCAAGTGAACCAGTGTCAAGCCTGTAAGGATAGGATGTATGTTTTTAAAATTAATAAATAAGATGTTTATTCCAAATTACTGATTTATCAATTTGTTTTGGAAAAAATACCATAAGCTTTGTTTCTTCTTCTTCTTCTCTTTTAAAAATAATATGACTCCATCGACGGGCGTCGATGATTTTGCTAATGTCAAGTAATAATAGCAAAGAAATATAAAAATAACTAAAAAATCATAAAAACAAAATCTGGTTTACTATCAGACCCAAATATAACCTCCAAGCTTTTGTTTACTAAAACGCAAGTTTGACAAGTGCAATCAGTGTTGCCAGTTGAGTATTACCAGAAATTACCTGTAATATAATTTGTTTTTATCCTTTTTGTTTAAAAAATAAACTTTCATATTTTATTACTGGAAATCAAAAGGTTTTCTAGTAAGAGTTCATAGAATTGAATAATATCACTTAAAAGTAACCTTTTTATAAATGTGACCAATGCAGTTCAAAAATCACCTAAAAAGGTACAAAAGTAACCTTAACCTCGGACTTCGATCAACTTCGACCATTACTTCGTCGAGGCAACTTCGCGAGTAGTATAGAGCCGGCTTAAGAATTATGATACCAGCTTTATGATCAAAGTAATGTCTCCAAATTAGATTTTTTGTATCGGTTTAATACAGCCAATAAGGCAAGTCTTACTAATATTATAAAAGCGAAAGTTACGATTTTTGGATGTTTGTTACTCAATCACACCAAAACGGCTTTACGATTCTGGATAAAATTTAGCACAGGCATAGGATGCACTCCGGAATTTTTAAGTGATTTTTCGGAATACATAGAATTTTAATTTCTTACATAATAACTATGTAAAATAGAATTTTTATGTTGTTAAGCTTCGTTAGCAGTAGAATAAAACCACAGACCTTTATGAACAATCATAGCCATTTCTCTTTGAAGTTGGAACAAAACGTTGTATTCTTTTACTTACACCACTTGTATCGCGCTCACTCGCTCGATCAGTCGATTCGACTGATCGAGTGAGTGGGCTTGTGTGAGTGAGTGTGTTGTGTGTGGGTGAGTGTTCATCAATATGAGTACCTAAATCAAGATATGCGGGCAAGTGCGCAAGCACTCATCGATGTTACTGTAAGTCAATACAATTATTATTAAATTCTATAAACTCTTAATACGTTTTGATTTCCAGTAAAAAATGTGAATGTTTATTTTTAAACAAAAAGATTACATTTTTTTATATTGACAATACTCAACTGGCAACACTGATTGCACTTGTCAAACTTACGTTTTAGTAAACAAAGCTTATGTTCTCTTTCTGTAGGTATTTTTTCCAAAACAAATAGATAAATCAGTAATTTGGTATAAACATCTTATTTATTAATTTCAAAAACATACACCCTATCCTTACAGGCTTATCCTAATGCGACACTGGTTCACTTAATACATACTTAATTAGTAAAAATGGAAAAGCTGCCAATGTGTAGGCTGTGCTTAGCGCAGAACGTTCGCATGTATGTAGTGATAAACAAAGACTTGCATGCGTTGTATGAGAGGCTGACTGATAATCCGGTAAGTTTTATCCTGGACTTATATTATTAAGATAACATTCTCGTATTTACCTCGAGTAAGAATCAACACTTTCTCTGTGAGTAGAGGTGCACAGTAAGCAAAGCTAACCACTAGCTGTTGTTCTGAACCTGTTGTTCCCTTGCAACCAATTATCATAATGTATATGAGTACCACCGGAGTTTCGTGCTCTAAATTTTTTGAAAAGGTTTATGTCTAAAAACTAATTATGCAAAGTTTCAATGTTAGGAAACAACTAAGGCTACCCACTGACCAGTTCTTGACATAAACGATACTTAAAATTGAAAAATTTTCGCATTTTTGACACCATTTTGACAGGTGACGTTCACTCTTTGCTTCGTCTTCTTAATAAAGTGTTTCATTTGGCAACTTCCTATCGTCTAATTAGTTGTTAGTATAAAATAATAATAGTGAGATAAGACAATTTGTTTGCAAACCGAACATAGGCCACCCCGACTTGGATAGACATAGGTTAGAAGGGGATGACAGGGTTATCACCTTCGTGGTTATTTTTTTTTAATCCAACCAGAATACTACATTTTAGCACAAATAATTGTAAACGATGGTAGAGCGCTCATCTACAATTTATTTATTTTTTTATTTTGAAGTACATGCAAATATACCTTTTTAACTATGGGGGGATGGTCCGAGGGGTTGAGGGTCCCTCTGCTAAAACCCCTAAGTTTGACCCACAAAAGCATAAAATGTATGATTTTTTAATACCTAACCTCAAAATGTTCTATTCTGAATGTCTCCAAAATTATACATTTGGGGAGTGGGTTTACGGGGGGAGACGAACCCCCCACCCCGAAAAACTCGTTATTTCGACGTCCAGTAAAGTACAGTTTAACTGAAAGAAAAAGATTCATTTATTTTGAATAATAGAAAAAAATAATTACCAAATCATGTACACACAACGGAAAATAGGACAAGAAGGAGGATACAGAAAAATAGATATCATGAGAATACATACTATCTAATTATAATGTAATTTGTGTAAATTGAAAATAGTTGAAGACAAGTTTTATTGCAGTTTGTAACTGGAGACAGTAGACCAATGCTCGCTTGTTTCATCTGCTGCACTAAACTAAAGCAATGCTGCCAACTGCAGAGAAAATGTCTGGAAGCTGAAGAGCGGCTCGCTCAGATGATGAATGAGGATTATGAGGTGAGGTTTACCTCCAGGTTGGATTTTTGAGTTGAAGCAGTAAGGGCAGGTACCTAACCTTTACAGTGTTAGGAATATTAGTTAATACGAAAAAAATTACTTTCAGAAGAAAAAGACAAGCAATTTTGTTAAAAACAATTTCACGCCATGGCCTGCGCATCTCTTCAATCCACCCTGTATAGATGTTCGGGAGATTCCTGCACCGGATTCGTGCGGAAGAGACGCCCGGGTGTCGCCACTGTGTGGCCAGCCCGGAGGACACGGTGGAGCACACGGTAGACGTGTGCCCCGCTTGGGAAGAGCATCGCCGTGTCCTCGTGGCACGCACTGTTCCCGCGCGCGGAGTTGTCAGCAAACTGTAGGGGCCCTCCAGGGTCGAAACCTCCTGGGCCAAGGGTTGAATCGAAAGCGTAACACCAGGGCCTGGGAATAAGGAAAGGAATGAATGGGGCAGGTTTTTTATTCAGTAGGAGTCTGACACTGTTTCCCGCTCCGCCCAAGGGAGGGATTCGTCATTCGATCATTTTTACCAACCATAAAAAAACCCTGTATAGATGAGACGCAAGAACAACAACTTCATTTTTCCTGAGGTCTGAATGCGATTTGATATACAATGCAGTATAATGCAATTATCTCATACTTATATTATCTTCTTCCAGCTAAATTCCCCTATAAACCAAGACCACTTTGGGTGTTTCAATGAGTTGACTATATCAACCATGTTACATGTAAGCATAGAATCTGATGATGCATGTCAAGCAGAATGTGATCCTATCAAAGAAGAGTTACCAGCTGTTTGTGAGAGACTAGATGTTGTCATTAAGCCAGAGGAGGAACATCAAAGTGATGGTATGTTTTTGAGAGTTGAAAATTTAAATCTATCTATTCTATACCAATACCAAGTGAGGTGAAGTGGCTTGCATTATACATGTATTTATAAAAAACTAGCGACCCGCCCCAGCTTCGCACGGGTGCAATGTTGATATTATGCATGTATTATACCTACAAATCTTCCTCTCGAATCACCCTATCTATTAAAAAAAACCGCATCGAAATGCGTTGCTTAGTTTTATAGATCTAA
This sequence comes from Mythimna loreyi, assembly GCA_029852875.1. Classification (NCBI taxonomy): domain Eukaryota; kingdom Metazoa; phylum Arthropoda; class Insecta; order Lepidoptera; family Noctuidae; genus Mythimna; species Mythimna loreyi. The sequence continues at coordinate 10,130,339 of CM056806.1, read as the reverse complement.
GCATACATAGGGTCAGGGTGACTTTGCTTTATACTATGTAATGATAACTAACTATGAATCATTTGCTGATAACCATACTTGAATTCTTACTGTAAAAGTCACCAACGTAGATCACAGGGGTGAAGCTGTGGGGAAACCCTAGTAAATGATATCTAAAAATGTATGTTGTTTTTTGAAACATTATATGCGCTTCAAAACCAGGATACTACAAAAGGCTGCACAACTTCAAGGGGCTGGGCAGATCATGTCCACCGCAAGCCTTGAGAACTATGTTTGTGTCCAGTTGGTCCTGCCATCTCCTTTGTGGTCTGCCGTGACTCCAGCTCACTGGACATCTCAGTCACGACAGACCACAAGGGTTGTGGTGGAGCAAACTGCAAGTTGTGAGAAGTAGTGAACTGTAATTACAAATTTAGTAAATATAGAAAATAAATTACTTACCATCTGTCCCTTTATTATCATTCAACATCTATTGTGATTAATATACAGGGTGTTTTATGCATCGTTTGCCAAATTGATTTGGCCGACAGGATAGATCATTTGCTATATATTCAGCCCCAATAATTCATTCCTTGCCACACCGGTTTTTTTATGATAAGATTTATGATTTTAGTACCTGCTTGTGAAATAAATGTTTAATTTTTTATTTCAAGTTTGAGGAAAGTTTTTTTTTTTATTAAGGGTATTCCTTAATAAAAAAGCAACAAACATGTGCGTAAGTATGAGATATCAATTTCTACCTACTTAGAGCAAAGAGCAAGTTATTTATTGTTTTACTTTAATTTCTTAGTGCATTTACCGTAATATCAAATATCAGCCTTTTGTGACTTGACTACACATTTGATAAAAGGTTTTTTTAGCATATTGCACATCGTTGAAAAGGGCATAAACTAGAGAACTTTATAAAAGAATTCGAAGATCTCCAACGCTTTTAGTTTTTTTTTTTTATAGAAATTTAAAGTTGAGTTTTAAAATTATTTTGTCATATCCCATACACTTTGTAGGTATTTTATTAAACAATTACACGTTACTAGCAAGTCATTTTGAATTTCATAGAACCATACAACACGACACTTAAACATAAAAATATTTTTTGTTGGATAGACTAAAAACTTTTTTTTTTATGTAAGCTTAATTGCTGAAATCCGGATTTTTTTAGAATAAAAACTAAATACATGTTTAAAAAAATCCGGTGTTGCAATGAATGAATTATTGGGGCTAAATATATAGCAAATGATCTATCCTGTCGGCCAAATCAATTTGGCAAACGATGCACCAAACACCCTGTATAATATGTTTCCGAAAGGAACGGTCCGGTTTCTGAAAGGAAGGTCCGACCCTGGTTTGAAGGCTAAGAAGGAATGGGATGGATCGTTTAGTCAGTAACAGTCTGACAATGTTAGCCAAAAAGCCAGCGGGCAGTTCGCGCGGCGCAGTGTTGTGTCAAGAGATGTTTGTTTCATTCGCGAACAAAATGTCTGAACAGCGGCGACATCTCTGTGATAGGAATTTCTTCGTAATGTTAGATTTGTTTTGGCGAAAAGATGTAAATCCCTACAGCCGCGCAAGGAAACATAAAGACTTCCTTCATCGGAATTATGGAGAACAGAGATAATGTCCCGGGAACTTCTATGACTATAGCAGAATATTCCAAGTTGGTGTACCTACCTACTACCAAAAATCAGCGAAATAATTTGCTCCTTCACATACGCTTGCGTTTCGAAACATATGTCGTTAGAAAGTAAAAAATTAAATGCCAATCATTGTGATTGGCGCGCGCCGCTCAAGCTCTGCTCCCCGCGCTGCTACCTTCGTGGCCAGATCCATATAAATGTATGCATTGGAACGCGCCGCTGCCACTCGGCTGCTGCTGACTTCGAGTTCATGGCTTTAAGCGTCCTGAAAGCCTTCGTTTTAACTGAAAATAAGAACGTTGAACGAGCTGCCGCCGTCGGCAATGGACTCCTCGCTGCCCCGCACCCCTCGCGCACTGCCGCCGGCGCACGACGATGTTGAGAGGAGCGCTCTCAACAGTAATCCTTTTGGAGTTGCTTCCACAGTCGGTGTGACAGCTGGATACTTCAGGAGCCACCGCCGTACACTTGACATTGCATTGAATATTTATACTTACATACTAGTCAGTTTCCCCAGTTATCCTGCTACATTTACAAACAATAATCTCTTCCTTGTTGCTTACTTGCAGAGCTAGAACTGGAAAATGTATACAGTAGCTTTTCAGTCGCAGAAGATGTACCAGCAAAACAGTCCGAGTCTGATTCAGAAGATAATGTGCCTTTAATGGAAATCAAAACAGAAGTGGAAGAAGAACAAGAGACACGTGAGTATTAGTGAGTCCATGAGAGAGCGAACAGGCCGACTGATGATACATGTGTGTGACCCGAGAATACATGTCCCGTGTCACGGAGTGCATCGACTTCCTGAAGCAGAAAGTTTGTGCATTGGCCAGTCGTATTCGGCGGCATAAGCGGCGGGTCGATCGATACTGCTCACTAAGATTTAATGATCATTTACTACATTTGTTGTTCGAATACAATTTGAAGTGCAGTCGTCACTAAAAAAGCTAGTACTATTGCAATTTTAGAATATTTTCTGGTGTTAAGAATATATTTTTGGTAAAAGATCCAAGGGTATCAAAACAATTTATGGTGGTCATTATATTTAATCCCATAATTTAATCAGCACGTTGATAACAACTCAATTATGTCTGCCTCTCAGAATGAATGTAGGAACGGATCTCGCGGTACTAAGGAGCTACTCCTCATAGACATGACCATAAGCCGTCGGTCCCGCAAGGATTTGTCGACATGCTGGATTAATTAAAAGAAGGCCTATGACTCTGTGCTACATACATGGCTCATGAGGGTGCTGGAGTTGTACAAAATAGATGCAAGTCTAACCACCTTCCTCGAGTCATGTGTGGGGCAATGGAACACAGTCCTTCGCTATCGAGGATGACGACCAATCTGCAGGGACGATCAGCTTAAATGGATTCATCATCATCAACCTAGCGCCCGTCCCGGTTGCTACCTTGGCTTTCACCTCGGTGCCCGGGGTCCGCTTTCCTTCCTAGACGCCTCCACTTCGCTCGGACTTTCGCGGCCCTTGCCTTAAGCCCATTAGCACGCATGTCGTCCCTTACGACGTCGATCCAACGCCTCTTAGGCCTACCTCGTTTTCCGGGTCCCGGCGGAGGCGATCAGTTTAAATGGATTAGACGGGGAATATTCCAGGGCGACAGACGGAGTCCACTCTGGTTTTGCTTAGCTCTGAATCCTCTAAGCACGTTGTTAAATGAATCAGTCTTGGGTTATCGATTGAGAAGAATCCCATCTCCTTTTTATGGATGATCTGAAACTCATTGCCCCCGTCAAGTAACGACTGATGGAACTACTCAAGGTAACTGAAACCTTCATTAGTGCATCCATCTGCATGGTCTCGACTTAGCTCACGAGGATGTCGACATGTGGAACGTGGACTCGGCTATCATCGTGCCGATTGTCGTGACCGCCAATGGCCTTGTAGCCAAAAGCTTCGACGACCATCTGTCGAAGCTGTCGTTGCGCGGTTGGATCAAAGGCCTCTGTATCAGGCCTTTGATCCAAGGCGATACTCCTCGACACGGCTCGTATTGTGAGGTTTCTGTCTCTGGAGCCCAACCTTCTGTACCTTGGACCCCGCTTCCCACACCGGCGGACTACTGCTTTTTTTTTATAAAGTGTTTTAGAAATATCACCTTGTGTTTTAAAAAATTTAAATGAAGATATGTAAAGAAACCAAATAAAGGAAAAAATTATAATAATAACCCCATCGCCGTATCTCTACGTTGACGTCGTGGTGGGGCTTGCGCGCTCCAGTACACCCTAGGTCGGTGACGGTAACGTTTGCTTTGCCGTAACATCCCTATGCTGAGGGGCCAGACTAAGAGAGATACAAGCCGCAGGGCAGTTTTGTGGCGAACTGCTGGGCTTTGGCGACCCCACGGACCCGATCTCCTGTGAGAATTCTAGTTCTTCATTTTCGGCTTGCTTGTATTGGCCGGCCGTAGTGAACATTGACGAGGAACAGAGCTCGCACCTCTCTCTCGCTTTTATTGGCCGCTTGCGTGGAAATTCCCAAGAGCAAACGAGCTCGGGAGATGGATGTATAATTTATTAAAGTGCTGGTACGGATCTCGCCCTTACTTCCGGGATTGTCTTTGCCGTGGTATACCTCTCCACTCCTCAAGCACCTCAGGATATGTTGCCCTTTTGTTGCTACGTCACTTCGTGGTAGCGATCGTTTTTGGAGGCCCATTTATTGAGTGTGCAAGTCACCCCCTGCCTTTTTATCGATAAAATTTAATAACATTGTTCAGGCAGGGGCCATAGTCTTAACATAGTTCTTGGTAACCAGTTCTCGTAAGATTCCAAAAGCCGTAGCCTTATATCTTAATTTTCTATATGTCGCAATAGTTTCTCATCAGCCGGGGGTTGTCCTTGGATGCACTAGCATAGCGCGTACAGGTATATTCACCGGTTAGCACCACGTTCCATTAAAAGCGTCTTAAAGATCCTCTGCGAGTTGGCTTCGGCCCCTCGTACGCCTCTCAAAGGCCCAGGACCTGAGATACATAAACATATAACAATGATATAACACAACTATCACACAACGTCTGGTCCTAAGCTGAGCTTGTGTTATGGGTACTAGACGACCGTAAACATAGTTATAAATTTCTAAATATATACCTTTTATAGATAAATAACACTCAGTCACAGAACAAATGATCATGCTCATCACAAACATCTGTCTTGGGTGGGAATCGAACCCACGACCTCCGGCTTAGCAGTCAGGCCCACTAAATACTAGACCAACAGGCCAGAAACACAACATATATGACGACATAGTGACTTTTTGAGGGTCTGCTGTCTGCCAAAATATATGCTGGCTTCAGGCGATCCATTGAAACCTTGTTTCCCCTTTGCAAAACTTTGTGAGGACTTGTGTACGCTGATTGTAGGGAGCCACGTAATGCGTCACGAAGAAACACGTGATCAGTGGGCTGCAAATACTTCTAAACAAAACTACTGATCTTGTTGTGACAAGATGTTGGAGTTGGTGTCAGGTTTTGTGCGCAGTGAAGTATGTAACGTCGGTCGTTCCTTCCTTAATAGGTGCGAAAAATTCACCAAACGACGAACCTCTATGGCTCCCTTAGAGGTTCGTCGTAAACTATTTCGGCTAAAGACGCTTTGGCATCCTTGTTGTATGCACTCCGTGTACCAAACAATACCCACTCTGTCCATTTGTCGTTTGATCACACGTCATCAGTAGTAATATATTTGAACAAGAACAACTCTGCTGCTTTAATGAGAACCGTACGATTTACTTTAATTTCTTTGTGTTTTTAATTTGGCGATAACTATATTTAAAATCACAGGGTCGGCCGTGGTGAAGATACAAAACCTGCACAAACGAGTAAAAAACCCAGAAGATGTAATCACAGAAAATCAAAAAAAGAATGAAGAGTCCGTCACAAGAGTTGCCCAGAACAAGTCATATTGTACGTCCAAACTTATTCCGAAATTCATAAAACCACTATCTGAAGCTAAACCTCGAGTTAATATCAGTGTTATTGATAATACTTTAGACACTAATTATCGAAATAATATTAAAAAACGTAATTTAACAAATTACACTCGTATACGCACTGGTGGAGCGTCTTACAAGTGTGATATTTGTCAGTACAGTTGTAAAGACAAGAGCAATTTCATAAAACATATTCGTGTACATACTGGCGAGAAACCTTACAAATGTGAAGAATGTCAGCTTTGTTTTAGTTCTAAGAACAGTTTAACATACCATATTCGTACGCACACTGGCGAGAAACCTTACAAGTGTGAAGAATGTCAGCTTTGTTTTAGTGTTAAGGACAAATTAACACACCATATTCGTACGCACACTGGCGAGAAACCATACAAATGTGATGTATGTCAGCGTAGTTTTATCCGAAAGGATCATTTGAAATTACATATTATGAAGCATACTAGCGAGGAACCTTACAAATGTGATGTATGTCAGCGTAGCTTTAGTCAAAAGGGTAGTTTGAAATTACATATTATGCTGCACGCTGGCGAGAAACCTTACAAGTGCGAAGAATGTCAGAGTGGTTTTAGTCAGAAGATCAGTTTAATAAGGCATATTCGTACGCACACTGGCGAGAAACCATACAAATGTGATATATGTCAGCGTAGTTTTAGCCGAAAGGATCAATTGAAATTTCATATTATGAAGCATACTGGCGAAAAACCTTACAAATGTAAAGAATGTCAGAGTTGTTTTAGTCAGAAGAGCAGTTTAATAAGGCATATTCTTACGCACACTGGCGAGAAACCTTACAAATGTGAAGAATGTCAGCGTAGTTTTAGTCTTAAGGACAAATTAACACACCATATTCGTACGCACACTGGCGAGAAACCATACAAATGTGATGTATGTCAGCGTAGTTTTAGCCAAAATAATCATTTGAAATTACATATTAGGCAGCATACTGGCGAGAAACCTTATAAATGTAATGTATGTCAGCGTAGCTTTAGTCAAAAGAGTAATTTGAGATCACATATTATGCAGCACACTGGCGAGAAACCTTACAAATGTGATGTATGTCAGCGTAGTTTTAGTCAGAAGAGCAGTTTAAGAAACCATATTCGTACGCACACTGGCGAGAAACCTTTCAAATGTGAAGAATGTCAGATTTGTTTTAGTCATAGGGGTAGTTTAAGATGGCACATTCGTACACATACTAAGCTCGCACACCACCGTCGGAGGACACAACAAAAACAATAAGTTTGAACTAGCTCTACTGAAGGTAAAATAAACATAAGGTATAAGGTGGGCTATTTGATGATTGACTTTTTATTTGTTTGACTTTTTATTTAATGATAATTTTCTTTTTGTATTGTATTGACTGATTACATCTAATTTATATTAAGTAATTAAATTAAAAAATCAAATAACAAAGTGGGATTTCTATTCCGACCGATATTAAATACAGAATAATAATAACCCCATTGTCGTATCTCTACGTTGACGTCGTGGTGGGGCTTGCGCTTCGACGAACCTAGCTAGCTTTGGGTGTGGGGCCAGACTAAGGGTGTAACCACACGGGCGGCGCCGCTGCGGTTTTCTACATACAAATATTAATTGTAGCCACATGGCGCCGTGCGGTGTGCTCCGGCGCCGCATCGGAATCGACACGAGGCGGGGGCTCATGCACAAAACGTCTCTTCCGCAAAATGTCACCTGGTCGTAAAACGTCTCTTTCGCAGAATGTCTCTTTCGCTAAAGGTCTCTTTCGCAGAATGTCTCTTTCGCAGAATGTCTCTTTCGCAAAATGTTGCGCCAGGGACTTAAGAATAAAATTTTGATTTTCAAAACAAAAAATCATTTATTAAAATTATAGTGCAATTATGATGTTAAAATTTTGGTACTTAATTTTACTTTAGTATGTATTCCAAATAAAAATAACATCGATAGGTATCAAACATTTTACACACATTTCTGGGTGTCTTTAACACAGGTTACTTTGTAACCTAGCTAAGATGCCAGTTATGATTATATATTGTGTCGATACCAAACTTTTTACCTAAGATACTTTTGTAAATTTATTACTGGATCTTTCTGTGACAATAAAGCATTATTATTATTATTGTTATTTAAATTTAGATCAAAAGAATCAATATTGTTAGTAACAATATCCACAGATCACTGTTGTGGAGCTATTACTAATAGTAACTAAATATTAACTAAGTACTGCAAATGAAAATATTAATTATACCATTTTTAAAATAATGATTAAAAAACATATATTTAATATTAAAATGTCAAATAAATAAATTTTGGCATTATAATTTACCTACTTGAGTTATTATCAAGTATTGCGGAAAAAATATTTTAATCATTTTCATAAATTATTAACATAAAATTATTGATAAAAATTAAATATAAATATATATACATATCAAATGAATTTATCTTAATTGTGGCACTGAAATTAGCTTTTGTTATCATTTTTATAAATGATAAAAAAACTTAAATCTTCGGACTAAAATAAACCTGGGTTATTAATTAAAATTTGCTTCATAAATTATTGTTTTCGTAAATGATTATGAAAATAAATCTTTAATTAAGAAACAAAAAAACATAAATGTACTTATTTTCATACTGGAATGTACCAAAATTTATACCAAAATTTTAACATTATTTACACTATAATTTGACTGGCCTGTCAGCATAGTAGTTAATGACCCTGACTGCTATGCCGGAGGTCGTGGGTTCGATTCCCACCCAGGACAAATGTTTGTGTGATGAGCACGATCATTTGTTCTGTGTCTGGATGTAATTTATCTATAATATGTATGTATTTAGAAATATATAATAAGTATGTTTATCAGTTGTCTAGCACTTATACCACAAGCTCTGCTTAGCTTGAGACTAGACGGCGTTGTGTGATGGTCGTCGAATATTATTATTATTATATTTCGTTTATTCGTTACATAACATATTAATTACACTTTTAAATATTTCTATAAAAAAAAAACATTTAAAAATATAAAAAATAGTGTCCCACCGGTATCGGGAACAGGGTCCAAGCTACCGGCGGTCAGGGCTCCAGAGAAAGGAACCTCCTAACTATGCGAGCCGTGTCCAGGAGTACCGCTTTCTGAATCAAGCCCTTGATCCAGCCGCCTAACGAGAGCCTCCTAAGGTGTTGGTCGAGGCTCTTGGCTATTAAGCCATTAGCTGACACGACTATCGGTACAATGATTGCTGAATCCACATCCCACATGTCGACAACCTCGCGAGCCAAGTCAATATACTTGACTTGTTTATCTTTCTCGGCTTTCACGAGGTTCTCGTCATGAGGGACGGATATGTCAACAATCATTGCACGCCTCTCGCTTCGGTCTACCACCACTATATCAGGCTTGTTGGCTAAAATAGTCCTGTCAGTGATGATAGACCGATCCCAGTACAGGGTGATATGACCATTATCAAGAACTGGGTCGGGCTCATACCTGTAGTACGGCACTTCCGATTCCACAAGAGAGTATTTCAGAGCAAGTTGCTGATGGATAATCCTGGCTACGAGGTTGTGCCTGTGCAAGTACTCGCCGTTAGCTAGACGAGAACAACCAGAAATTATGTGACGAATTGATTCTCCCGGACGGTGACAAGCCCGACAAATGTCAACCGTGCCGTCCTTCACAATAAATCTCCGGTAGTTATTCGTCATGATAACTTCGTCCATAATTGCACAGACAAAACCTTCGGTTTCCCCAAAGAGGTCACCGGAACGCAGCCAGGATACGGACGCCAATTGATCTACATCAGGCCCGTGAAGGGCCCGGAAGAAGCGTCCGTGAAGTTCCTTGCTCTGCCACACAGCCTTGCGATCGTTAGTGTCAAGCACTACAGGTTTGCGCCAGTTCTCGTTAGCCAGGGAGAGCGGGGTGAGTCCCTTGTCCACCGCCACTACATCTCGATGCATACCCACGTCGACAGCTAGGAAATATTCCCTGAGACTGCATACCTTACGGTTGTGTAGGGTCTTGGCATTTAAAAAACCGCGACCCCCACACTTCCGTGGGATATACAGTCTCATCACTGACGAACGTGGGTGGTGCATTCGGTATGCAGTCAGCAGAGTACGGACCCGTCTATCCAGGGCGTCAAGTTCCGTTTGAGTCCATTTGAGTACGCCGAAAGAGTACATCAATACCGGCATGACCCAACCGTTGAAGGCGCGCACCTTGTTCCCGCCTGAGAGAAGGCTATTAAAAACTTTCCTCAGGCGTCCAAAGAAACGTTCCTTCAACGATTGCTTCATGTCTGTGACATTGATGCCTAGGGCTTCCGACATACCCAAATACTTATAGGTTTCGGTTGGAGAAAGGGATCTCAGATTTATGGAATCCGTGAGTTGCGTGCCCACAGATTCCACTACCTCACCTCGCTTTACATGCATGACTGCACATTTGTCCACACCAAACTCCATCCTGATGGCACTGCTGAAGGTTTCAGTTACCTTCAGTAGCTCCATCAGTTGCAGCTTGTTGGGGGCAAATAGCTTTAAATCATCCATGTAAAGGAGGTGAGATATAACCTGACCACCTCTCTTCAACCGGTAGCCTAGACCTGAATTCTCCAGCAGTGTGCTTAGAGGATTCAAGGCTAGGCAAAACCAAAGCGGACTCAAACTATCACCCTGGAATATACCTCGCTCAATCCTTACAGGTTCACTATTTCTCCGGATATTTCGACATCCTGGATAGAGAAGGACCGTACTCCATTGCCTCATACACGACATCAAGAAGGTGCGTAGTTTTGTATCAATTTTATACAATTCCAGCACCCTCAAGAGCCATGTATGAGGAACTGAGTCATAGGCCTTCCGATAATCTATCCAACATGTCGATATATCCTTTCGAGAACGTCGAACCTGTTGGCTGATAGTCATATCAATGAGGAGTAGCTCCTTAGTACCGCGGGACCCGTTCTTACATCCATTCTGAGAAGCAGACATAATAGCATTGTTGTCTACGTGATGGTTAATCTTTGCTCTCAAAATGGATGTAAGAACCTTATATAGCGTCGGCAGACACGTTATTGGCCGATAATTTTTGGGTTCCGCGGTGCTACCAGATTTGTGGAGCAAGTGGGTAACGCCCATTGTTAGAAATTCGGGTAGCACACCAGACTCCAAGGCGGTCTGATACTGAGATGCCAAACGAGCGTGCGAACTGTGCAGCCACTTAATCCAGAAATTGTGCAGTCCGTCCGGTCCTGGAGATTTCCAATTAGGAAGCGGACGAACTGCACGGGCTACATCTTGGGGGCTGATTGTGACTGCCCCCATTTCTGGTATTGATTCGCACTCTCGTTCAACCTCTCGGATCCAACCACCTTCAGTATGACTGACAGGCACCGACCAGATGCTGCGCCAAAACGAAGACATGGCGTCATTATCTGGGAGGCACGTATCAGTCACACTTTGGTCCGGTTGCTCCCAAGCTCTGTATACCCACTTTTCGTTACTCTGGAATGTGCGATTCTGGGTATACCGCTCCACCCGCCGCTTATACCTACGTATACGGTTTGCCCACGCATAAACCTTTTGCTTCAAGAAGTCAATGCGCTCTGTGACCCGGGACATATAATCTCGAGGACTGACGTCGGTCCCCGAAAATGCCCGTCTCACAAAGCGCATCACTCTTGGGCGGGTGTTGCCCTCCCTGAAGCAAATTAGTTTGCCAATGAGTGCTCTGGCCCCAGCGATACGACGCTCGATCCTGCACTGCCAGGCCGGCACAGCTGGTCTCGGTCGTGTAGCTCCGTCACTAATTGGGAATTTCACGTGAGCTACACGACATGCCGCTACGGCCGCGCAGTACAGCATCGAATGTGTATCGGTGAGATTTTCGCAGTCATCAAAGTAATTAGATAACTGCGAATCCAGAGCAGCCACTAGCGCCCTATTTCTGTTATGCATGGGCAAACGAGGTAAGCGTGGCCTAAGTTCGAGCGGCACGTTGCGATACTCCCGAACCGCACACTCCAAAGCACTCCTCAATTCGTCACTGCACTGGGTACTTACTTGTGTAACCATGTCAGTATTCTCCTCGTCAGCGTGGTCTGAAATTTGGTTGGTCGGTGGTACCATCGCTGGTACCACAGTTTGCGACGAGGAGGTAGTGGCATGGCTACCCATTTCCAATCGCAGGCGATCAAGTACGGAATCGTCCAACATATGATTACGTTGGATGACCCGCACCTGATCCGACAGTCGTTGGGTCGACACGTTGACGGCTGGCTCAAGCACCTGAAACAGAGAGAGCATCCTAACACGGTACGCAGTCAGGTTGTTCCCTCCCTCTGTAGCCCCAAAGTATACGCGCATGACGTTTTCGTTTATGGATTGCGTCCATCGCATGCGCGATACACTTCCGCCGACAGCTGGGACCCTATCAGAAGCCGGTGGGCCTCGGAGTCCGAAACAAGCCGGCGGCCGGCGTCCTCCCCGACGACGCGCAGGTGGTGGTGACGTCGGCGGAGAGTAGTACTCGTCGCTCGAGCTCGACGCAGCTGCCACGGCCGGTATCACAGCACTCTCCGTGAGTCTGGTTTCCGGCGGCGGCGAGGCGGGGCTGAGCGACGAGGCCGGAGGTGGTGGGCGTGCTCGACGAGCTGCAGCTCTTGTCAACATCATTCATTCAATGCATTGTATCTGTTTTGTTGTAATTATTTCTTGGTGACATTATATGTCATCTGTCGCTTGAATGTTATTTTTTTTATTTTTGATTATTCTATCCATATTATTTTTGGTTTTCTGAGTTCCTATTATTTTAGATTTTCTTGTTCACTATTGCGTAAAAAATGGGCTCATAAATTAATATTTTAAAATTAAAAACACTTTGAACAAATTGTTGAATGTGCGTTGACATCTGGTGTTGCCAGCTATATTATATTATATTATTATTATTAATTTTAATAAATGTTTTTTTGTTTTGAAAATCAAAATTTTATTAAGTCCCTGGCGCGACATTTTGCGAAAGACACTTTTAGCGAAAAAGACATTCTGCGAAAGAGACGTTGTACGACCAAGTGACATTTTGCGAAAGAGACGTTTTGCGCATGAGCCGAGGCGGGGAGGGGTGTAAGCAGAGCGGAGCCGAAGCGGCGCCGCTCGCACTTGTTTGTTTGCACAGCATAGGGAAGGACGCATGCTGGATTAAGTACGATCACGTAACATGTACCTATCAATATGAGTACCAGTGAGGAAAATATTGACATGGACTACCTCATTTCTGTAGTTCAAGAACGGGAAGTACTGTGGGATAAGTTTCATGTGGATTTTAAAAACAATAATCTAAAAGCGAAGATACAAAAAAATTATTTCCAGAATATGATAGCTACGCACAGTGTTTTATAAAGCCCGATTTTCGGACATCCCATTTTTATTGCAATACTTGACAGATAACATCATTTAAATACAAGATCTCGTATCCCCATTTAGCTATCAAGTCTAGTTACTGAGTGATAAATTTTTGAAAATCGTAATTTTTCCATCCTAATTTTAACAAAAAAATTAATTACGCTTAAACTAAGCGTGATACGAAATAATGATGTTAGGTGCATTGATGGTGTATCTTATGCTGAGTATTTTAGTCGGCAAATGAACCTCACATCATTGGTAGATCGAGATTTATACAGGTTTTTCGGTTTTTGGTGTTTCTCGATTTTCTCGAAAATTCCGCCGTTTCGGGAAAAGTTATTTATACAGAAACAATTCTAATTACTTCCCCAATACACCACATAAATTTCACATCCCGATTCCATGGAACTTGGAAACTACAACCATTTTAAGTTATATCCGGATTTTACCTCGCTAGGGTTGCCAAAATCTCAGACTTTTATTTATATCCGGATTTTATATGACTTTGCTAAAAAAATACATTTACCTTGTAGTAAAATCGATGTTTTGGATTATCTGACGTGAATATACCAGGATACCAGCTTGGTATCTAAATAAAATATTATTCATCAATGTACGTTCAAAGGCATATTCAGACATTTTATGTTATTTGAGTATTTTTATAAAACTTTTGCTTGTAAAAGGTCTCTTACTACACCAATTTCAGCATCGTAAATGAATCGAATTAAATCAGTATCGTAAAATTAGGATGAAAAAAATTGACAACCCTAACAAAAATAGTTAAATTGGAATAACTTCTGAGTTCCATGGAATCGGGATGTGAAATTTATGTGGTGTACTGGAGAAGTAATTAGAATTGTTTCTGTATAAATAACTTTTCCCGAAACGGCGGAATTTTCGAGAAAATTAAGAAACACTAAAAACCGAAAAACCTATATAAATCTCGATCTACCAATGATGTGAGGTTCATTTGCCGACTAAAATACTCAGCATAAGATACACCATCAATGCACCTAACATAATTATTTTGTATCACGCTTAGTTTAAGCGTAATTAATTTTTTTGTTAAAATCCGGATGGAAAAACTACGATTTTCAAAAATTTATCACTCGGTAACTAGACTTGATAGCTAAATGGGGATACGAGATCTTGTATTTAAATGATGTTATCTGTCAAGTATTGCAATAAAAATGGGATGTCCGAAAAATGGGGTTTATAAAACACTGTGCTACGCTCCCAATCGAAAGAACAAAATTGGTGAGTCCTTATTTTTCTTCATACTAGTAACATGACAAAATTTTCTTTAATTGCCACTTCAAAGATCCTGTGATGCTCATAAAATAGTTTAGTTTTAGTCTGTCAATTCTTCATTTTGGGGTTGGAAAGAGTGAAACTCATCACAAATCTCAAAGAGAAAACTCATCACAGAGCGAAGTCGATGACTCTTCGACCACCGTTAGGGATAACACACCTGAGTGTCAGTCTGCTGGTTGTTCAACAGACATATTGACATACGTGAGGAGGAAGTTTTTCGGCTGCCGAAAAAATTAGACCTGAACAAATCCGCAGGCCCTGATAACATTTCTCCAATCTTTATATCTAAATGTGCCAGGTGTGCACTGACTTTACTGTACAAAAGGTCATTCGAATTAGGAGTGGTGCCAATTATCTGGAAGTCGGCGTATATTACGCCGATTCATAAAAAAGGACCCAAGGACAGTACAGATAACTACAGACCAATTTCCAAACTTTGTGTGTTCGCTAAAGTCATGGAGAAAATTGTGCATAAACAACTGTCCTCAGCGCTCAAATTGACTTTTTCTGACACCAACATGAATTTTTAAAAGGTCGTTCTACTACTATCATCCAATCTTGCTGTCTGTAGCGACTATCTGACGGAGCACATGTCCAGGAGGGCTCAAGTCGACGTTGTGTACACTGACTACAGTAAATGTTTTGATAGAATTGATCATGTGCTCCTATTGCGTGAATTACTACTGGCTGGAGTGAGAGGTAATTTATTTAGATGGTTCTCGTCATACGTGGAAAACAGATGCCAGACTGTAGTTCTGAATGGGTATGCGTCTAAAGTAATGTACATCCCGTCAGGAGTTCCTCAAGGATCCTTACTTGGGCCTCTTTTACTTAATATATTTATAAATGATATTGCCTCTTGTTTCCTTCATTCGAAAATCTTACGCCGAGAGCCGCGCTCTCGGACTAATCTTTTAAGAGGCGCCGCTTACGCGCGCACTTCGCACGCTCAACCTAATTGCTGATGAGACAGACTTACACCATTCACAAACAATACTTTCCTCAGTGAAGTAGCAACGCTATGCGAAGTAAGGCATATCTCACTGCGTAACATGTGGCAAGCCTTTCAATTCATAAACAATACTCAAACGACCCTTGACTAAGCAAACGCACAGCGTTGAATACAGCTCTGTGATTGGTTCGTTTATGTTGCGTAGTTCACGACGCTGCTTGACGTTTACTTAATTTGTCATAAAATAACCTCAAAACATAAAGGTGACAGGTGTTCAAGAACAATTTTATTTTTAAATAAGAGACCCTTTTCACAATTACTGATACTGTTGGTTGTCTCACATATATAAGATCTCCAGTAATCATCCATAAAATTTTAACGATAATAATAGAGAAGCTAACAAATTCATTTGAGCAATCAAAAGAAAAAATAATCAAAAGGGTTTAGGAAATCCCGTATCACTTTTCTAGTATTTATTGTGCTTCTCTCATTGATATAATTATCAAATTCTTCTTCACTATTATAATCCATTGTAAAAGGACGCTTAATCACAAACAATAAAATCGAACCCATTTTTTTTTCTCGAAACCTCGTTTCATGTTGTCTATTGTCCACAAAGACTGACAATAGCTATTCGTTGCTTTAAAACAGCTCGCAGGCTACCTTAGCTGTGCGTCCATTTTAAGGGACGCATAGTGCTAGACGTTACTCAAGTATTGTTTATGAATTAGTTTTAGGGGCCCTGTGCGCTCGCGAGCACTGTGAGACCGCACAGTAACGTTTGTGAATATGGGTGTTAATAGTTTTAACGTTTTTAAAATCACTAGATAAAAAAATATAAAAAATATTCCGTAACTCATATTTATGACAAAGAACATCTCCACCAAGTAAGAAATAGTACATTTTGATACAAGTGCAGTAAGTTTGTCATTGTGACCGAGGCGAAATTCGCACGAGCCGTAGGCGAGTGTGTTATGGAGCCGAGGGCTGCAATGACAAATCTGCACGTGTGTCAAATGACGTTTTTCAATACACTTACGACTTGTGAAATAAAGAAAGACAGAAAAAATAATTAATCGTATCTCAAACATACAGTAGAAATTTAAGAAATATATAAGTATAGTATTCAAATCTGCTCTGGTCAATTTCTAATTTCGTGGGGTCGTCCAGCGACTCTGGGGGACGCCTCGCGCCTGATCCGATAAACTAAGAAAAGCAAAATAATCACCCGTGACCGTGACGATAAGGAAGGAATAAAAAAACCCTTGTTGTGATAAACTCAAAAAGCACTTGGGTGATATACATGCTATATTGAACCTAATAGGAGTGCGATAAGAGGCAGTTTTCGAGTAAGTGTATTGAAAAATAAATGTTGACAAGAGCTGCAGCTCGTCGAGCACGCCCACCACCTCTGGCCTCGTCGCTCAGCTCCGCCTCGCCGCCGCCGGAAGGCAGCCCCGTCGTGAGTGCTGTAATACCGGCCGTTGCGCGACGTATGTCACCCATTCCCCGAATGTTAACCGCACTCAACACTATCCTTGAATCCAGTCCAGGTTTAGATCTGTTCGCCAATGAATGGAAGGAGATATTTACTGAATGTTTGGCGATACTTAATATGTATACCTGTTATATTTTTCTTTTTGTTTTACATAATGTGTACCAATAAAATGCCAATTACATTGATTAGTAATTGACATTTTGTCGTTCTGGTTAATGAATAAATAAAAAATACGTGTGGCACTCGGGGACTGCCGCGGTAAAGCTATTGCATAGCATTTTGTATCAACTTATGCAATTATAATTATTTATTTTTATTTTATTCATACAATATTTCTTTTTCTTTCGATTCGGGCGAGTTCCGTAAAGTCGTACAATACGTCTAATCGCAAATCTATGCGAAAGCAAACAGCTGATTATGTATTCGTCCGATTTCGGAGCAGCTCGTCTCGATTCGGGCGAGTTCCGTAAAGTCGTACAATACGTCTAATCGCACGACACACAGCGCCGTGTCGAAGACTGCCGAACTGACACGACGTTAGACGATGCACGGCCTTCAAGCCACACCTCCGTGCCCGTCGGAGTGGGGAGCGTGAGGTTTTTTCGTTACGGAATTTCTGGATTTAGTCCCCGCGCTCAAGGCCTGCGATAGAAGCTATGCAATAGCTTAATAAATACCTTATGTGTATTTTGTAAAGCTAATTAAGTTCGGAGGCAGCAGAAGACGCAAAAAAAAACCAATTTTATCAAATTAATGTTTAATTTAAATTAATCAGAAATCACAATTATAACGTTTAATCTAACAGTAGGGACACATTGAATGTGTGATGTGGAATATGAGCGCGTGGCGTATGCAAGATGTGCGATGTATGCATGTGTGTAGAGACGGCTGCGTCCCGTCAAATAAGATATATTTAAGCAGTCGTGAATATACCATCTTATTGTAACCACGTGTTGTCGTTGCTCTGTCCCCAGTCAGTACACTCAGGCACACTCCCCTCACATACATTACACACTTAACAAGAATCCCTAAACTAACTGATAATTAAATGTGCGATATGGTCAGCGAATGACCAAAAAGTGCCGTTCCCACGTAAACTTGAAATATTGAAATCGGCGACCACCCGCGGAGACGATGTCAGATGTGCCGCGTCAGCTTCTGGGTATCGCGCTGTCGATGTCGTAATGTGGATTCAGGGCGGTGCACACTATAGCGATTTGCATCGGCTATGCTTGCGTAACAAGCTAGTTCAAACTTATTGTTTTTGTTGTGTCCTCCGACGGTGGTGTGCGTGTGTCATGTTCTCAAATTAATCTACACTAATATAATAAAGAGGTAAAGTTTGTTTTTTTGTTTGTAGGGGGTAATCTCTGGAACTACTGGTCCGATTGGAAAAATTTAAGCAACAATAGAAAGCTGCTTTACTCCTGAGTGACATAGGCTATATTTTATGTACACGGGCGAAGCTGCGGGCAAAAGCTAGTAATTTATATAAGTGATAAGTAAATACAAAAATATGGTGATTAATTACTTTAAAATGTGATTAAAAATATCTGAGAATTATTTGTACAAATTGCATCTACTTTATTTTAAAGAAAATTTAATCATGTTACTAGTATGAAGAAAAAGCTATCATATTCTGGAAATAATTTTTTTGTAACTTCTGCCCATGCCTTCGCTTTTACAATAATCTTATTGTTTTTAAAATCCACATGAAACTTATCCCACAGTACTTCCCGTTCTTGAACTAAAGAAATGAGGTAGTCCATGTCAATATTTTCCTCACTGGTACTCATTTTGATAGGTACATGTTACGTGATCGTACTTAATCCAGCATGCGTCCTTCCCTATGCTGTGCAAACAAACAAGTGCGAGCGGCGCCGCTCCGGCTCCGCTCTGCTTGATTCTGAAACATTTCTCCGACATTCGTTTCGCTGTTGATCGGTTCACCGACAAAACGATTCACTTTTCATTTTTTCTCCGACAGAACCTTTCAGCGGCGAGCGATTCGCCGACACAACTGTTCATCTCCTCCTGGGTAATAAAACATAAATATTCGACATGTAGACCTGTTTCCGTTTGTTGTTTACACCTGAATCAAGTTGTGAAGACGAAACTTAAAGTTTTAATAATGGCAAAATTTATTTGACATTATAATATTAAATATATTTTTTTTAATCATTTTAAAAATGGTATAATAAATATTTTCATTTGCAGTACTTAGTTAATATTAAGTTACTATTAGTAATAGCTCCAATGATCTGTGGATATTGTTACTAACAGTATTGATTCTTTTGATCTAAATTTAAATGTGTGTAAAATGTTTGATACCTATCGATGTTATTTTTATTTGGAATACATACTAAAGTAAAATTAAGTAAGTACCAAAATTTTTACATCATAATTGCACTATAATTTTAATAAATGATTTTTTGTTTTGAAAATCAAAATTTTATTCTTAAGTCCCTGGCGCAACTTTTTGCGAAAGAGACATTCTGCAAAAGAGACCTTCTGCGAAAGAGACGTTTTACGACCAGGTGACATTTTGCGGAAGGGACGTTTTGTGCATGAGCCCCCGCCTCGTCTCGATTCCGGTGCGGCGCCGGAGCACACCGCACGGCGCCATGTGGCTACAATGCATATTTGTATGTAGAAAACCGCAGCGGCGCCGCCCGTGTGGTTACACCCTTAGTCTGGCCCCACACCCAAAGCTAGCTAGGTTCGTCGAAGCGCAAGCCCCACCACGACGTCAACGTAGAGATACGACACTGGGTTTGTTATTATTCTGTATTTAATATCGGTCGGAATAGAAATCCCACTTTGTTATTTTATTTTTTTCATTTAATTACTTCATATAAATTAGATGTAATCAGTCAATACAAAAAGAAAATTATCATTAAATAAAAAGTCAAACAAATAAAAAGTCAATCATCAAATAGCCCACCTTATACCTTATGTTCATTTTACCTTCAGTAGAGCTAGTTCAAACTTATTGTTTTTGTTGTGTCCTCCGACGGTGGCGTGCGGGCTTAGTATGCGTACGAATGTGCCATCTTAAACTACCCCTATGACTAAAACAAATCTGACATTCTTCACATTTGAAAGGTTTCTCGCCAGTGTGCGTACGAATATGGTTTCTTAAACTGCTCTTCTGACTAAAACTACGCTGACATACATCACATTTGTAAGGTTTCTCGCCAGTGTGCTGCATAATATGTGATTTCAAATTACTCTTTTGACTGAAGCTACGCTGACATACATTACATTTATAAGGTTTCTCGCCAGTATGCTGCCTAATATGTAATTTCAAATGATTATTTTGGCTAAAACTACGCTGACATACATCACATTTGTATGGTTTCTCGCCAGTGTGCGTACGAATATGGTGTGTTAATTTGTCCTTAAGACTAAAACTACGCTGACATTCTTCACATTTGTAAGGTTTCTCGCCAGTGTGCGTAAGAATATGCCTTATTAAACTGCTCTTCTGACTAAAACAACTCTGACATTCTTTACATTTGTAAGGTTTTTCGCCAGTATGCTTCATAATATGAAATTTTAATTGATCCTTTCGGCTAAAACTACGCTGACATACATCACACTTGTAAGGTTTCTCGCCAGTGTGCGTACGAATATGCCTTATTAAACTGATCTTCTGACTAAAACCACTCTGACATTCTTCGCACTTGTAAGGTTTCTCGCCAGCGTGCAGCATAATATGTAATTTCAAACTACCCTTTTGACTAAAGCTACGCTGACATACATCACATTTGTAAGGTTCCTCGCTAGTATGCTTCATAATATGTAATTTCAAATGATCCTTTCGGATAAAACTACGCTGACATACATCACATTTGTATGGTTTCTCGCCAGTGTGCGTACGAATATGGTGTGTTAATTTGTCCTTAACACTAAAACAAAGCTGACATTCTTCACACTTGTAAGGTTTCTCGCCAGTGTGCGTACGAATATGGTATGTTAAACTGTTCTTAGAACTAAAACAAAGCTGACATTCTTCACATTTGTAAGGTTTCTCGCCAGTATGTACACGAATATGTTTTATGAAATTGCTCTTGTCTTTACAACTGTACTGACAAATATCACACTTGTAAGACGCTCCACCAGTGCGTATACGAGTGTAATTTGTTAAATTACGTTTTTTAATATTATTTCGATAATTAGTGTCTAAAGTATTATCAATAACACTGATATTAACTCGAGGTTTAGCTTCAGATAGTGGTTTTATGAATGTCGGAATGAGTTTGGACGTACAATATGACTTGTTCTGGGCAACTCTTGTGACGGACTCTTCATTCTTTTTTTGATTTTCTGTGATTACATCTTCTGGGTTTTTTACTCGTTTGTGCAGGTTTTGTATCTTCACCACGGCCGACCCTGTGATTTTAAATATAGTTATCGCCAAATTAAAAACACAAAGAAATTAAAGTAAATCGTACGGTTCTCATTAAAGCAGCAGAGTTGTTCTTGTTCAAATATATTACTACTGATGATGTGTGATCAAACGACAAATGGACAGAGTGGGTATTGTTTGGTACACGGAGTGCATATAACAAGGATGCCCAAGCGTCTTTAGCCGAAATAGTTTACGACGAACCTCTAAGGGAGCCTTAGAGGTTCGTCGTTTGGTGAATTTTTCGCACCTATTAAGGAAGGAACGACCGACGTTACATACTTCACTGCGCACAAAACCTGACACCAACTCCAACATCTTGTCACAACAAGATCAGTAGTTTTGTTTAGAAGTATTTGCAGCCCACTGATCACGTGTTTCTTCGTGACGCATTACGTGGCTCCCTACAATCAGCGTACACAAGTCCTCACAAAGTTTTGCAAAGGGGAAACAAGGTTTCAATGGATCGCCTGAAGCCAGCATATATTTTGGCAGACAGCTGACCCTCAAAAAGTCACTATGTCGTCATATATGTTGTGTTTCTGGCCTGTTGGTCTAGTATTTAGTGGGTCTGACTGCTAAGCCGGAGGTCGTGGGTTCGATTCCCACCCAAGACAGATGTTTGTGATGAGCATGATCATTTGTTCTGTGACTGAGTGTTATTTATCTATAAAAGGTATATATTTAGAAATTTATAACTATGTTTACGGTCGTCTAGTACCCATAACACAAGCTCAGCTTAGGACCAGACGTTGTGTGATAGTTGTGTTATATCATTGTTATATGTTTATGTATCTCAGGTCCTGGGCCTTTGAGAGGCGTACGAGGGGCCGAAGCCAACTCGCAGAGGATCTTTAAGACGCTTTTAATGGAACGTGGTGCTAACCGGTGAATATACCTGTACGCGCTATGCTAGTGCATCCAAGGACAACCCCCGGCTGATGAGAAACTAGAAAATTAAGATATAAGGCTACGGCTTTTGGAATCTTACGAGAACTGGTTACCAAGAACTATGTTAAGACTATGGCCCCTGCCTGAACAATGTTATTAAATTTCATCGATAAAAAGGCAGGGGGTGACTTGCACACTCAATAAATGGGCCTCCAAAAACGATCGCTACCACGAAGTGACGTAGCAACAAAAGGGCAACATATCCTGAGGTGCTTGAGGAGTGGAGAGGTATACCACGGCAAAGACAATCCCGGAAGTAAGGGCGAGATCCGTACCAGCACTTTAATAAATTATACATCCATCTCCCGAGCTCGTTTGCTCTTGGGAATTTGCACGCAAGCGGCCAATAAAAGCGAGAGAGAGGTGCGAGCTCTGTTCCTCGTCAATGTTCACTACGGCCGGCCAATACAAGCAAGCCGAAAATGAAGAACTAGAATTCTCACAGGAGATCGGGTCCGTGGGGTCGCCAAAGCCCAGCAGTTCGCCACAAAACTGCCCTGCGGCTTGTATCTCTCTTAGTCTGGCCCCTCAGCATAGGGATGTTACGGCAAAGCAAACGTTACCGTCACCGACCTAGGGTGTACTGGAGCGCGCAAGCCCCACCACGACGTCAACGTAGAGATACGGCGATGGGGTTATTATTATAATTTTTTCCTTTATTTGGTTTCTTTACATATCTTCATTTAAATTTTTTAAAACACAAGGTGGTATTTCTAAAACACTTTATAAAAAAAAGCAGTAGTCCGCCGGTGTGGGAAGCGGGGTCCAAGGTACAGAAGGTTGGGCTCGAGAGACAGAAACCTCACAATACGAGCCGTGTCGAGGAGTATCGCCTTGGATCAAAGGCCTGATACAGAGGCCTTTGATCCAACCGCGCAACGACAGCTTCGACAGATGGTCGTCGAAGCTTTTGGCTACAAGGCCATTGGCGGTCACGACAATCGGCACGATGATAGCCGAGTCCACGTTCCACATGTCGACATCCTCGTGAGCTAAGTCGAGACCATGCAGATGGATGCACTAATGAAGGTTTCAGTTACCTTGAGTAGTTCCATCAGTCGTTACTTGACGGGGGCAATGAGTTTCAGATCATCCATAAAAAGGAGATGGGATTCTTCTCAATCGATAACCCAAGACTGATTCATTCAACAACGTGCTTAGAGGATTCAGAGCTAAGCAAAACCAGAGTGGACTCCGTCTGTCGCCCTGGAATATTCCCCGTCTAATCCATTTAAACTGATCGCCTCCGCCGGGACCCGGAAAACGAGGTAGGCCTAAGAGGCGTTGGATCGACGTCGTAAGGGACGACATGCGTGCTAATGGGCTTAAGGCAAGGGCCGCGAAAGTCCGAGCGAAGTGGAGGCGTCTAGGAAGGAAAGCGGACCCCGGGCACCGAGGTGAAAGCCAAGGTAGCAACCGGGACGGGCGCTAGGTTGATGATGATGAATCCATTTAAGCTGATCGTCCCTGCAGATTGGTCGTCATCCTCGATAGCGAAGGACTGTGTTCTATTGCCCCACACATGACTCGAGGAAGGTGGTTAGACTTGCATCTATTTTGTACAACTCCAGCACCCTCATGAGCCATGTATGTAGCACAGAGTCATAGGCCTTCTTTTAATTAATCCAGCATGTCGACAAATCCTTGCGGGACCGACGGCTTATGGTCATGTCTATGAGGAGTAGCTCCTTAGTACCGCGAGATCCGTTCCTACATTCATTCTGAGAGGCAGACATAATTGAGTTGTTATCAACGTGCTGATTAAATTATGGGATTAAATATAATGACCACCATAAATTGTTTTGATACCCTTGGATCTTTTACCAAAAATATATTCTTAACACCAGAAAATATTCTAAAATTGCAATAGTACTAGCTTTTTTAGTGACGACTGCACTTCAAATTGTATTCGAACAGCAAATGTAGTAAATGATCATTAAATCTTAGTGAGCAGTATCGATCGACCCGCCGCTTATGCCGCCGAATACGACTGGCCAATGCACAAACTTTCTGCTTCAGGAAGTCGATGCACTCCGTGACACGGGACATGTATTCTCGGGTCACACACATGTATCATCAGTCGGCCTGTTCGCTCTCTCATGGACTCACTAATACTCACGAGTCTCTTGTTCTTCTTCCACTTCTGTTTTGATTTCCATTAAAGGCACATTATCTTCTGAATCAGACTCGGACTGTTTTGCTGGTACATCTTCTGCGACTGAAAAGCTACTGTATACATTTTCCAGTTCTAGCTCTGCAAGTAAGCAACAAGGAAGAGATTATTGTTTGTAAATGTAGCAGGATAACTGGGGAAACTGACTAGTATGTAAGTATAAATATTCAATGCAATGTCAAGTGTACGGCGGTGGCTCCTGAAGTATCCAGCTGTCACACCGACTGTGGAAGCAACTCCAAAAGGATTACTGTTGAGAGCGCTCCTCTCAACATCGTCGTGCGCCGGCGGCAGTGCGCGAGGGGTGCGGGGCAGCGAGGAGTCCATTGCCGACGGCGGCAGCTCGTTCAACGTTCTTATTTTCAGTTTAAACGAAGGCTTTCAGGACGCTTAAAGCCATGAACTCGAAGTCAGCAGCAGCCGAGTGGCAGCGGCGCGTTCCAATGCATACATTTATATGGATCTGGCCACGAAGGTAGCAGCGCGGGGAGCAGAGCTTGAGCGGCGCGCGCCAATCACAATGATTGGCATTTAATTTTTTACTTTCTAACGACATATGTTTCGAAACGCAAGCGTATGTGAAGGAGCAAATTATTTCGCTGATTTTTGGTAGTAGGTAGGTACACCAACTTGGAATATTCTGCTATAGTCATAGAAGTTCCCGGGACATTATCTCTGTTCTCCATAATTCCGATGAAGGAAGTCTTTATGTTTCCTTGCGCGGCTGTAGGGATTTACATCTTTTCGCCAAAACAAATCTAACATTACGAAGAAATTCCTATCACAGAGATGTCGCCGCTGTTCAGACATTTTGTTCGCGAATGAAACAAACATCTCTTGACACAACACTGCGCCGCGCGAACTGCCCGCTGGCTTTTTGGCTAACATTGTCAGACTGTTACTGACTAAACGATCCATCCCATTCCTTCTTAGCCTTCAAACCAGGGTCGGACCTTCCTTTCAGAAACCGGACCGTTCCTTTAGGAAACATATTATACAGGGTGTTTGGTGCATCGTTTGCCAAATTGATTTGGCCGACAGGATAGATCATTTGCTATATATTTAGCCCCAATAATTCATTCATTGCAACACCGGATTTTTTTAAACATGTATTTAGTTTTTATTCTAAAAAAATCCGGATTTCAGCAATTAAGCTTACATAAAAAAAAAAGTTTTTAGTCTATCCAACAAAAAATATTTTTATGTTTAAGTGTCGTGTTGTATGGTTCTATGAAATTCAAAATGACTTGCTAGTAACGTGTAATTGTTTAATAAAATACCTACAAAGTGTATGGGATATGACAAAATAATTTTAAAACTCAACTTTAAATTTCTATATAAAAAAAAAACTAAAAGCGTTGGAGATCTTCGAATTCTTTTATAAAGTTCTCTAGTTTATGCCCTTTTCAACGATGTGCAATATGCTAAAAAAACCTTTTATCAAATGTGTAGTCAAGTCACAAAAGGCTGATATTTGATATTACGGTAAATGCACTAAGAAATTAAAGTAAAACAATAAATAACTTGCTCTTTGCTCTAAGTAGGTAGAAATTGATATCTCATACTTACGCACATGTTTGTTGCTTTTTTATTAAGGAATACCCTTAATAAAAAAAAAAACTTTCCTCAAACTTGAAATAAAAAATTAAACATTTATTTCACAAGCAGGTACTAAAATCATAAATCTTATCATAAAAAATCCGGTGTGGCAAGGAATGAATTATTGGGGCTGAATATATAGCAAATGATCTATCCTGTCGGCCAAATCAATTTGGCAAACGATGCATAAAACACCCTGTATATTAATCACAATAGATGTTGAATGATAATAAAGGGACAGATGGTAAGTAATTTATTTTCTATATTTACTAAATTTGTAATTACAGTTCACTACTTCTCACAAGTTGCAGTTTGCTCCACCACAACCCTTGTGGTCTGTCGTGACTGAGATGTCCAGTGAGCTGGAGTCACGGCAGACCACAAAGGAGATGACAGGACCAACTGGACACAAACATAGTTCTCAAGGCTTGCGGTGGACATGATCTGCCCGGCCCCTTGAAGTTGTGCAGCCTTTTGTAGTATCCTGGTTTTGAAGCGCATATAATGTTTCAAAAAACAACATACATTTTTAGATATCATTTACTAGGGTTTCCCCACAGCTTCACCCATGTGATCTACGTTGGTGACTTTTACAGTAAGAATTCAAGTATGGTTATCAGCAAATGATTCATATTTAGTTATCATTACATAGTATAAAGCAAAGTCACCCTGACCCTATGTATGCTTAGATCTATAAAACTAAGCAACGCATTTCGATGCGGTTTTTTTTAATAGATAGGGTGATTCGAGAGGAAGATTTGTAAGTATAATACATGCATAATATCAACATTGCACCCGTGCGAAGCTGGGGCGGGTCGCTAGTTTTTTATAAATACATGTATAATGCAAGCCACTTCACCTCACTTGGTATTGGTATAGAATAGATAGATTTAAATTTTCAACTCTCAAAAACATACCATCACTTTGATGTTCCTCCTCTGGCTTAATGACATCATCTAGTCTCTCACACACATCTGGTAACTCTTCTTTGATAGGATCACATTCTGCTTGACATGCATCATCAGATTCTATGCTTACACGCTCCATGGGTGATATAGTCAACTCATTGAAACACCCAAAGTGGTCTTGGTTTATAGGGGAATTTAGCTGGAAGAAGATAATATAAGTATGAGATAATTGCATTATACTGCATTGTATATCAAATCGCATTCAGACCTCAGGAAAAATGAAGTTGTTGTTCCTGTGTCTCATCTATACAGGGTTTTTTTATGGTTGGTAAAAATGATCGAATGACGAATCCCTCCCTTGGGCGGAGCGGGAAACAGTGTCAGACTCCTACTGAATAAAAAACCTGCCCCATTCATTCCTTTCCTTATTCCCAGGCCCTGGTGTTACGCTTTCGATTCAACCCTTGGCCCAGGAGGTTTCGACCCTGGAGGGCCCCTACAGTTTGCTGACAACTCCGCGCGCGGGAACAGTGCGTGCCACGAGGACACGGCGATGCTCTTCCCAAGCGGGGCACACGTCTACCGTGTGCTCCACCGTGTCCTCCGGGCTGGCCACACAGTGGCGACACCCGGGCGTCTCTTCCGCACGAATCCGGTGCAGGAATCTCCCGAACATCTATACAGGGTGGATTGAAGAGATGCGCAGGCAATGGCGTGAAATTGTTTTTAACAAAATTGCTTGTCTTTTTCTTCTGAAAGTAATTTTTTTCGTATTAACTAATATTCCTAACACTGTAAAGGTTAGGTACCTGCCCTTACTGCTTCAACTCAAAAATCCAACCTGGAGGTAAACCTCACCTCATAATCCTCATTCATCATCTGAGCGAGCCGCTCTTCAGCTTCCAGACATTTTCTCTGCAGTTGGCAGCATTGCTTTAGTTTAGTGCAGCAGATGAAACAAGCGAGCATCGGTCTACTGTCTCCAGTTACAAACTGCAACAAAACTTGTCTTCAACTATTTTCACTTTACACAAATTACATTATAATTAGATAGTATGTATTCTCATGATATCTATTTTTCTGTACTTACTTTACTGGACGTCGAAATAACGAGTTTTTCGGGGTGGGGGGATTGTCTCCCCCCGTAAACACACTCCCCAAATGTATACTTTTGGAGACATTCAGAATAGAAAATTTTGAGGTTAGGTATTAAAAAATCGTACATTTTATGCTATTGTGGGTCAAACTTAGGGGTTTTAGCAGAGGGACCCTCAACCCCTCGGACCATCCCCCCATAGTTAAAAAGGTATATTTACATGTACTTCAAAATAAAAAAATAAATAAATTGTAGATGAGCGCTCTACCATCGTATACAATTATTTGTGCTAAAATGTAGTATTCTGGTTGGATTAAAAAAAAATAACCACGAAGGTGAACCCTGTCATCCCCTTCTAACCTATGTCTATCCAAGTCGGGGTGGCCTATGTTCGGTTTGCAAACAAATTGTCTTATCTCACTATTATTATTTTATACTAACAACTAATTACACAATAAGAAGTTGCCAAATGAAACACTTTATTAAGAAGACGAAGCAAAGAGTGAACGTCACCTGTCAAAATGGTGTCAAAAATGCGAAAAATTTTCAATTTTAAGTATCGTTTATGTCAAGAACTGGTCAGTGGGTAGCCTTAGTTGTTTCCTAACATTGAAACTTTGCATAATTAGTTTTTAGACAAAAACCTTCTCAAAAAATTTAGAGCACGAAACTCCGGTGGTACTCATATACATTATGATAATTGGTTGCAAGGGAACAACAGGTTCAGGACAACAGCTAGTGGTTAGCTTTGCTTACTGTGCACCTCTACTCACAGAGAAAGTGTTGATTCTTACTCGAGGTAAATACGAGAATGTTATCTTAATAATATAAGGGCAGGATAAAACTTACTGGATTATCAGTCAGCCTCTCATACAGCGCATGCAAGTCTTTGTTTATCACTACATACATGCGAACGTTCTCCGCTAAACACAGCCTACACATTGGCAGCTTTTCCATTTTTACTAATTAAGTATGTATCAAATGAACCAGTGTCGCATTAGGATAAGCCTGTAAGGATAGGGTGTATGTTTTTAAAATTAATAAATAAGATGTTTATTCCAAATTACTGATTTATTTTCATCCAAAACAAGGAAAAAATACAAAGAGGACATAGGCTTTGTTTACTAAAACGCAAGTTTGACAAGTGCAATCAGTGTTGCCAGTTGAGTATTATCAGAATATATAATACCTGTAATATAAAAAAATGTAACCCTTTTTGTTTTAAAAATAAACATTCACATACTGGAACTGGAAATCAAAAGGTATCGAGTTTATAGAATTGAATAAAAGTTGTATTGACTTACAGAAACATCGATGAGTGCTTGCGCACTTGCCCGCATTTCTGATTTAGGTACTTATATTGATACCTACATACTAAACTAATCCGATTCGACTGATCGAGCGAGTGAGCGCGATGCAAGTGGTGTAAGTGTGAAAGAATACAACGTGTTGTTACAACTTCAAAGAGAAATGGCTATGATTGTTCATAAAGGTCTGTGGTTTTATTTCTACTGCTAACGAAACTTAACAAAATAAAAATTCTATTTTAAATTGTTTTTATGTAAGAAATTAAAATTCTACGTATTCCGAAAAATCACTTAAAAATTCCGGAGTGTATCCTATGCCTGTGCCTTTCATCCAGATTCGTAAAGCCGTTTTGGCGTGATTGAGTAACAAACATCCAAACATCGTAACTTTCGCTTTTATAATATTAGTAAATCTTGCCTTACTGGCTGTATTGAACTGGTTCAAAAAATCTAATTTGGAGACATTGCTTTGATCATAAAACTGGTATCATAATTCTTAAGCCGGCTCTACACTACTCGCGAAGTTGCCTCGACGAAGTAATGGTCGAAGTTGATCGAAGTCCGAGGTTAAGGTTTCTTTTGTACCTTTTTAGGTGATTTTTGAACTGCATTGGTGACATTTATAAAAAGGTTACTTTTAAGTGATATTATTCAATTCTATAAACTCTTACTACCTTTTGATTTCCAGTAAAAAATATGAAAGTTTATTTTTTAAACAAAAAGGTTAATTTTTTTTATATCACAGGTAATTTCTGATCATACTCAACTGGCAACACTGATTGCACTTGTCAAACTTGCGTTTTAGTAAACAAAAGCTTGAAGAGTTGGAGGTTATATTTGGGTTTGATAGTAAACCTGATTTTGTTTTCATGATTTTTAGTTTGATTTGATTTCTTTAATATTATAGCTATTATTACTTGACATTGGCGAAATCATCGACGCCCGTCGATGGAGCCATATTATTTTTAAAAGAGAAGAAGAAGAAGAAATATAAAGCTTATGGTATTTTTTCCAAAACAAATTGATAAATTAGTAATTTGGAATAAACATCTTATTTATTAATTTAAAAAACATAGATAGATAGATAGAGATAGATAGACAGTATGGTTGTATGTATGGTTCACTTAATACATACTTAATTAGTAAAAATGGAAAAGCTGCCAATGTGTAGGCTGTGTTTAGCGGAGAACGTTCGCATGTATGTAGTGATAAACAAAGACTTGCATGCGCTGTATGAGAGGCTGACTGACAATCCGGTAAGTTTTATCCTGGACTTACATTATTAAGATAATATTCTCGTATTTACCTCGAGTAAGAACCAACACTTTCTCTGTGAGTAGAGGTGCACAGTAAGCAAAGCTAACCACTAGCTGTTGTTCTGAACCTGTTGTTCCCTTGCAACCAATTATCACAATGTATTTGAGTACCACATTCAGATTTTTGAAAGATTGGCTAAATTCTACTGTACTGGACGCGGAGTTTCGGGCTCGTAATTTTTTGAAAAGGTTTATGTCTAAAAACTAATTATGCAAAGTTTCAATGTTAGGAAACAAATAATTTATCGTATTTTTGACACCATTTTGACGGGTGACGTTCACTTTTTACTTCGTCTTCTTATTTTAGTGTTTCATTTGTCAACCTCTTATTATCTAGTTGTTAGTATTAAATAATAATAGTGAGATAAGACAATTTGTTTGCAAACCGAACATAGGCCACCCCGACTTGGATAGATATAGGTTAGAAGGGGATGACAGGGCCTAGTGAGTGAGCGAAGTGAGCAAACAGACCATCACCTTTGTTGATTATTTTTTTTAAACCAATCAGAAAACTACATTTTAGCACAAATAATTTTATAAGATGGTAAATTGTAGGGGAGCGCTCTAGCTCCCCTACAATTTATTTATTTTTTCATTTTGAAGTACATGTAAATATACCTTTTTAACTATAGGGGGATGGTCCAAGGGGTTGAGGGTCCCTCTGCTAAAACCCCTAAGTTTGACCCACAAAAGCATAAAATGTACAATTTTTAAAATCTAACCACAAAATTTTCTAATTTGAATGATTCCAAAAGTACAGTTTTACTGAAAGAAAAAGAATCATATATTTTTAATTATACCTAGAAAAAATAATTACCAAATCATGTACACACAACAGAAAATAAGACAAGAAGAAAGATACAGAAAAATAGATATCATGAGAATACATACTATCTAATTATAATGTAATTCGTGT
Source organism: Mythimna loreyi (assembly GCA_029852875.1). Classification (NCBI taxonomy): domain Eukaryota; kingdom Metazoa; phylum Arthropoda; class Insecta; order Lepidoptera; family Noctuidae; genus Mythimna; species Mythimna loreyi. Next base: position 10,098,907 of record CM056806.1, on the reverse strand, counting down.
AAAGTGAAAATAGTTGAAGACAAGTTTTGTTGCAGTTTGTAACTGGAGACAGTAGACCGATGCTCGCTTGTTTCATCTGCTGCACTAAACTAAAGCAATGCTGCCAACTGCAGAGGAAATGTCTGGAAGCTGAAGAGCGGCTCACTCAGATGATGAATGAGGATTATGAGGTGAGGTTTACCTCCAGGGTGGATTTTTGAGTTGAAGCAGTAAGGGCAGGTACCTAACCTTTACAGTGTTAGGAATATTAGTTAATACGAAAAAAATTACTGTCAGAAGAAAAAGACATGCAATTTTGTTAAAAACAATTTCACGCCATTGCCTGCGCATCTCTTCAATCCACCCTGTATAGATGTTCGGGAGATTCCTGCACCGGATTCGTGCGGAAGAGACGCCCGGGTGTCGCCACTGTGTGGCCAGCCCGGAGGACACGGTGGAGCACACGGTAGACGTGTGCCCCGCTTGGGAAGAGCATCGCCGTGTCCTCGTGGCACGCACTGTTCCCGCGCGCTTCAAGGAGTTATCAGCAAACTGTAGGGGCCCTACAGGGTCGAAACCTCCTGGGCCAAGGTTTGATGTGAAAGCGTAACACCAGGGCCTTAGTAATAAGGAAAGGAATGAATGGGGCAGGTTTTTTATTCAGTAAGAGTCTGACACTGTTTCCCGCTCCGCCCAAGGGAGGGATTCGTCATTCGATCATTTTTACCAACCATAAAAAAACCCTGTATAGATGAGACCCAGGAACAACAACTTCATTTTTCCTGAGGTCTGAATGTGGCTTGATATACAATGCAGTGTAATGCAATTATCACATACTTATATTATCTTCTTCCAGCTAAATTCCCCTATAAACCAAGACCACTTTGGGTGTTTCAATGAGTTGACTATATCACCCATGGTACATGTAAGCATAGAATCTGATGATGCATGTCAAGCAGAATGTAATCCTATCAAAGAAGAGTTACCTGATGTGTGTGAGAGACTAGATGATGTCATTGAGCCAGAGGAGGAACATCAAAGTGATGGTATGTTTTTGAGAGTTGAAAATTTAAATCTATCTATTCTATACCAGTACCAAGTGAGGTGAAGTGGCTTGCATTATACATGTATTTATAAAAAAACTAGTGACCCGCCCCAGCTTCGCACGGGTGCAATGTTGATATTATGCATGTATTATACATACAAATCTTCCTCTCGAATCACCCTATCTATTAAAAAAAACCGCATCGAAATGCATTGCTTAGTTTTATAAATCTAAGCATACATAGGGTCAGGGTGACTTTGCTTTATACTGTGTAATGATAACTAACTGTGAATCATTTGCTGATAACCATACTTGAATTCTTACTGTAAGTCACCAACGTAGATCACAGGGGTGAAGCTGTGGGGAAACCCTGGTAAATGGTATCTAAAAATGTATGTTGTTTTTTGAAACATTATATGCGCTCCAAAACCAGGATACTACAAAAGGCTGCACAACTTCAAGGGGCCGGGCAGATCATGTCCACCGCAAGCCTTGAGAACTGTCTCTGTGTCCAGTTGGTCCTGCCATCTCCTTTGAGGTCTGCCGTGACTCCAGCTCACTGGACATCTCAGTCACGACAGGCCACAAGGGTTGTGGTGGAGCAAACTGCAAGTTCTAAGAAGTTGTGAACTGTAATTACACATTTAGTCAAGATAGAAAAGAAATTACTTACCATCTGTCCCTTTATTATGATTCAACATCTGTTGTGTTTAATATACAGGGTGTTTGGTGCATCGTTTGCCAAATTGATTTGGCCGACAGGATAGATCATTTGCTATATATTCAGCCCCAATATTTCATTCCTTGCCACACCGGTTTTTTTATGATAAGATTTATGATTTTAGTACCTGCTTGTGAAATAAATGTTTAATTTTTTATTTCAAGTTTGAGGAAAGTTGAAAATGAAAAAAATGATGTGCGTAAATATGAGATATCAATTTCTACCTATTTAGAGCAAAGAGCAAGTTATTTATTGTATTTGAAATTGAAATTGAAAATATTTATTTCAGACTATGCACATAGAGATTATACATGTCCATATTTTGTTAGTAGATGAAAACTTATAACTATGTTAGTAAAATTTAAAATGTTTATTGCTTTGGACATGCGTGAGTGACCACTGCCTAAGGATTTCGCTGTCCACTCTATTCGACACCACACTCAGCAGCGTGTTTGTGCTACCCTTTAAGCGTGACCACAGGGAGGCCGTTCTTTTACGAAGCACCGCCTGGAAGCCGTCCTTGCTGTGCTCAACGAACATTCCGGAAGCACTACACCGCCATGGGAGCCCCAACAGACCCCTGAATGCGTTGTTATACTGGATGCGCAGAGCATTGTAGGCTTTTTTAGTGTAACAGCTCCACAGGTTGCACGTGTATAACGTTTGACAGTAGCTTTTAAATAGTGTGACTTTAACGTCACGAGAGCATCGCGCAAACCTGCGAGAAAGCATGTTACCCCTTACCGACAACGCCCTGCGCTCCCTATCCATGTCCATATCATCGGTTAGTTTCTCATTGACCCAGTGACCCAAGTACTTAAACTTAGACACTTGCTGTAGGATAGTTCCATTAAGTGTGATTGGAGGAACTGTGTAAGTTTTAGTACCAGCCTTAAAAAGTAGCAGCTCACTCTTCTCAACATTATACTTGAGCCCATGGGCCAATGCATACCGTTCACATATCGACAATAGTGTCCTCACAGAACTGATTGAGGGCCCCAGCAGCACCATGTCATCAGCGTAGCTTATGTTGTTCGTAAAAATACCATCTACTGAACATCCGACACCGGCACTGCTGAGCTCCTCAATCAGTCCGTTTACATACAGATTAAATAAAGTAGGTGAGGTCAAACCCCCCTGCCTTACTCCACACTTCATCCTATATTTATCTGAGCATTCGCCCATCCATCTGACAAAATTGCTTTGGTTATCATACCAATACTTAAACAAATTAATTACTTCCACAGGAAGACTGGTGTTTAGCCTCATCTTTCTCCACAGAACATTGTAAGAAACCATGTCAAACGCTTTTGACAGGTCCAGGAAACAGGCGTATACTGGTGTTCCTCTGACAGTATAGTACCGGACAGTATGCTTTAGACAAAGTACTGCAGATTCAGTGGACAGCCCAGGTCGAAAACCAAACTGAGCGTCATGCAGAGAGACATGTTGGCTTAAATGTCTGTTAAGCACACCGTCCAGCACTTTACCCATGGTCGTAGCCAGAGATATAGGTCTATAATTCCCCTTATCCGATGCGTCACCGGTCTTATTTTTAATAATAGGCACTACTATGGTTTTCATGAGGTCGTCTGGTAGGTAGTTATGACGAAGACAGAAGGTAAACAGCATGGATAGGACCCTGGGCAGATGAACACCTGCATGTTGCAGATGCTCGATGCTGAGACCATCGTGACCCGGTGACTTCCCTCTGGTCATCTGCTTAATAACCTTATCAACCTCCGCATAAGTTATTTTAACTGGAGGGTCACCGGTACCACAGCTCCCAACATCAAGCATCATTTGGCCTGCTTCCGGTTTCAGAAGGGGTTCCACTCTGAAGTGATTCCTAAATAGGTTAGCCACATCACGGGGAGCACTTATTCCCTCCACACTGGCCGGGAGATTCGCCTTAGGCTTAAGTTTGTTTGTAGACTTCCAAAACTGACTGAAATTTTTAGCCTTATGATGTTCGGCGATTATATCCATCTTTATTTGATCTTTATGGTTAAGGCAATATTTCAGTTTAGCTTTGAAATCTTTTCTGGTGTTATACATAGCCTCATAGAGCCTACCCGACTTAGGCTTACCATATGAACACCACTCTTGAAAGTGGAACCGAGCCTTTTGATGTGCCCCCCGAACATGTTTATTCCAACCCGTGATGTAGCGCCCCCTCACAGGTTTGCTTTTATGGCTGGATACAGAAGCTTCTATAAGCACAGCTACAACATCTCGAAACAACCTATCAATCACATCTCTATGCTCAATATCATTACACAATTTATCCGCACAAGAGTTTAAATTCTTAGGAAAATCAATATATTTCAATTTACTGTGACATATTTTATGGTAATTTTCTATTTGCAACTGATCTCTATCCCCCCATACAACACCCTTTGTTATGTCATTACAGTTATTCACACAACTATCTACGAGCGTCTTCGTAGTGCAGTTACCTAAGTTAATTATAATTTCAATCGGCAAATGGTCTGACCAAAACACATTATAACGAATTTTCACGCTTTCAACAGTTTTTCTAGCCGCTAATGAGGTCACACAGTGATCAAGCCACCTCCTACATCCGTGACTATCACTGACATAAGTATAAGACTCTGCAGGCAAGAGCTCAGTGTCCACTAAACATAGTTGTTGTTCACTACAATATGCAATAAGTTCATTATAAAAGGGCATGTCAGGGTGCGCGTTAAAATCACCCAACAAGTATATCAAGTCCACATCTTCACTCTCAATAATCGCATAGATTTCACCTAGACATGATGAGAACTCGCCTAGATTTTCACTTTCGTCAGTAGGCATGTACACCGATATTATTATCATAGATCTATCACTCATTTTGACCTTGATGCCCGCTAGACGAACACTCTTGCACTGAATTACGGATACACACGGAAACAAACTCCTGCGCCACAAGAGCGCAACGCCCTCGTGCGGCCGGCCACGTAAAACTCCCGAAGAAAGGTCCACAGCTGTATTACCGGTGTATGAAAAATCCGGGTCTATTGTTCCTAGTACTGGAATGTCATGGCTTAGTAACCAAGTCTCTTGGAGTGCAACGACGTCTCCTGACTTACAAAGTTTCCTCACACACTCCATTGAGCGCGCAAGACTCTTACAATTAAAACTTAATAAGTTACAGTACCTGTTTTTATCTGCACTATCCATTGTTTTGGTTTTGTTCCTCCTTGTCCTTCACTTTGGGTTTCGAGAAATCCACAAAACGCCTAAACAATACGCCCTCAGGCCAAAAGTTTTCATTTAGAAAAATGTCTAATTTGTGTCTACGTACAAACACTTTGTATGCGTCATAACCTTTATCACTTTTCATAGATAACTTATTTACCGTGACTTGCATTTGAGACTTCTTGTACACATGTGGGCCAGTTGTAGACTTGTCGACGTTATATATGTATAAACAAAGGTATGTTTATATCGGCCGCCTTAAATTTCCCCTGCGGTTCTGCCGCTGCGGCACCTTTTCTTCCGACAATTCTGTTTTTATGTCTTTTCTTCTGAACTACTTTCCATTCTTCCGTTGTATTTCCGGTTTTCCATTCGCCAGGAGTCTTGACTAAGTCTGCCAAAGTCGTTTGAGATACCAGCTGGCTTATTTGCTGTTTTGACTGCGCAGAACCAGCGCCCGTTTGCGACATCGGCGATCTGGCGCGCACAAACAGACGGTGCGACAAAGGCGGTTTTGTTTGCGCATTGCTTGTAATGTCGTTCGGTTTATTAGTCATCCCATTCACTGTATCAATTACTTGCATCGACATTCGTGGTGTTGAGGGCGCACAGATGTTCTTTTCACCTATTTGTTCATTACTCATACCGACATTTGGATTATTTTTTTCTCGATTTGAATTAACAGATGTTTCATTTGGTGATGTAACAGTATTTCTCAACGAATTATTGTCGTTATTAGGACTGGATTGGGAAAAATTATGAAGTCCCATCCGTCCACTGTCGCAATGATAATCATTTAGACGACGACACCCTCTTTTCAAATTAATATTGCAATACTCGTCATTGAAACTTAAGGTTGTCGTTTTTATGACATCTACGTTTCTTTGCAGTATATTAAAGGATTCTATTGTGACGTAGCTGTCCTTTACTGCCTTCAGTTCTTCCTTTAACACCAAAATATCCCTGAGAAGTCGCATCACATCTACATGGTCGAATGTGATGGGTGGTAACTTCTGGAGGTCACGGGCCACAAAAACTGGAACAATCTCAGGATCAGTCTGCTTGAGCAGCGTAATTATATCATCGATATCTCGCTGCGTTTTCTTATCACCTTTGCGCCTTTTCAATACTTGCTGGCCTGACGGAATTGAGTCGAACAGTAACTTCTTCGCACTAACGATTTCCTCAGACGAAAACGCCGTCACACATATTCTACTCAAACTGTCCTCGTCCATCACATCAAGTTTGTTTTTCACAAAAGCCAACACTTCACTAATTACCAGGTTACAGCCCGGGCATTTCATTATATTAGACGCCATCGTCAAAAGTTACTCCGGTGCGCACACAGTCTAACACACGCTCGACGCTAACGAAGCGCGCGCGGCGACTGAGTTTTACTTTAATTTCTTAGTGCATTTACCGTAATATCAAATATCAGCCTTTTGTGACTTGACTACACATTTAGCCAATTAGTGAAGTTAATAAAAGGATTTTTTAGCATATTGCACACCGTTGGAAAGGGCATAAACTAGAGAACTTTATAAAAGAATTCGAAGATCTCCAACGCTTTTAGTTTTTTTTTTTTATAGAAATTTAAAGTTGAATTTTTAAATTATTTTGTCATATCCTATACACTTTTTAGGTATTTTATTAAACAATTACACGTTACTAGCAAGTAATTTTGAATTTCATAGAACCATACAACGTAATGTTAGATTTGTTTTGGCGAAAAGATGTAAATCCCTATAGCCGCGCAAGGAAACATAAAGACTTCCTTCATCGGAATTATGGAGAACAGAGACAATGTCTCGGGAACTTCTATGACTATAGCAGAATATTCCAAGTTGGTGTACCTACCTACTACCAAAAATCAGCGACTTTGTTCCTTCACATATATATGTCGTTAGAAAGTAAAAGATTAAATGCCATTCATTGTGATTGGCGCGCGCCGCTCAAGCTCTGCTCCCCGCGCTGCTACCTTCGTGGCCAGATCCATATAAATGTATGCATTGGAACGCGCCGCTGCCACTCGGCTGCTGCTGACTTCGAGTTCATGGCTTTAAGCCTCCTGAAAGCCTTCGTTTTAAATGAAAATAAGAACGTTAAACGAGCTGCCGCCGTCGGCAATGGACTCCTCGCTGCCCCGCACCCCTCGCGCACTGCCGCCGGCGCACGACGATGTTGAGAGGAGCGCTCTCAACAGTAATCCTTTTGGAGTTGCTTCCACAGTCGGTGTGACAGCTGGATACTTCAGGAGCCACCGCCTCTTGACATTGCATTGAATATTTATACTTACATACTAGTCAGTTTCCCCAGTTATCCTGCTACATTCACAATCATCTCTTCCTTGTTGCTTATTTGCAGAGCTAGAATTGGAAAATGTATACAGTAGCTTTTCAGTCGCAGAAGATGTACCAGCAAAACAGTCCGAGTCAGATTCAGAAGATAATGTACCTTTAATTGAAATCAACAAAGAAGTGGAAGAAGAACAAGAGACACGTGAGTATTAGTGAGTCCATGAGAGAGCGAACAGGCCGACTGATGATACATGTGTGTGACCCGAGAATACATGTCCCGTGTCACGGAGTGCATCGACTTCCTGAAGCAGAAAGTTTGTGCATTGGCCAGTCGTATTCGGCGGTATAAGCGGCGGGTCGATCGATACTGCTCACTAAGATCTGGTGATCATTTACTACATTTGGTGTTCGAATACAATTTGAAGTGCAGTCGTCACTAAAATAGCTAGTACTATTGCAATTTTAGACTATTTTCTGGTGTTAAGAATATATTTTTGGTAAAAGAACCAAGGGTATCAAAACATTTTATGGTGGTCATTATATTTAATCCCATAATTTAATCAGCACGTTGATAACAACTCAATTATGTCTACCTCTCAGAATGGATGTAGGAACGGGTCTCGCGGTACTAAGGAGCTACTCCTCATAGACATGACCATAAGCCGTCGGTCCCGCAAGGATTTGTCGACATGCTGGATTAATTAAAGAAGGCCTATGACTCTGTGCTACATACATGGCTCATGAGGGTGCTGGAGTTGTACAAAATAGATGCAAGTCTAATCACCTTCCTCGAGTCATGTGTGGGGCAATGGAACACAGTCCTTCGCTATCGAGGATGTCGACCAATCTGCAGGGACGATCAGCTTGAATGGATTAGACGGGGAATATTCCAGGGCGACAGACGGAGTCCACTCTGGTTTTGCTTAGCTCTGAATCCTCTAAGCACGTTGCTGAATGAATCAGTCTTGGGCTATCGATTTAGAAGAATCCCACCTCCTTTTTATGGATGATCTGAAACTCATTGCCCCCATCAAGTAACGACTGATGGAACTACTCAAGGTAACTGAAACCTTCATTAGTGCATCCATCTGCATGGTCTCGACTTAGCTCACGAGGATGTCGACATGTGGAACGTGGACTCGGCTATCATCGTGCCGATTGTCGTGACCGCCAAAGGCCTTGTAGTCAAAAGCTTCGACGACCATCTGTCGAAACTGTCGTTGCGCGGTTGGATCAAAGGCCTGATGCAGAAGGCAGTACTCCTCGACACGGCTCGTATTGTGAGGTTTCTGTCTCTGGAGCCCTAACCTCATGTAGCTTGGACCCTGCTTCCCACACCGGCGAAGTACTGCTTTATTTTATAAAGTGTTTTAGAAATACCACCTCCCGTTTTAAAAAATGTAAATGAAGATATGTGAAGAAAGCAAATAAAGGAAATAATTATAATAATAACCCCATCGCCGTATCTCTACGTTGACGTCGTGGTGGGGCGTGCGCGCTCCAGTACACATAACATCCCTATGCTGAGGGGCCAGACTAAGAGGCGAACTGTTGGGCTTTGGCGACCCCACGGACACGATCCCCAGTGAGAATTCTTGATCTCCATTTTCGGCTTGCTTTTATTGGCCGCTTGCGTGGAGATTCGCAAGAGCAAACGAGCTCGGGAGATGGATGTATAATTTATTAAAGTGCTGGTACGGATCTCGCCCTTACTTCCGGGATTGTCCTTACCGTGGTATACCTCTCCACTCCTCAAGCACCTCAGGATATGTTGCCCTTTTGTTGTTACGTCACTTCGTGGTAGCAATCGTTTTTGGAGGCCCATTTATTGAGTGTGCAAGTCACCCCCTGCCTTTTTATCGATGAAATTTAATAACACTGTTCAGGCAGGGGCCATAGTCTTAACATAGTTCTTAGTAATCAGTTCTCGTAAGATTCCTAAAACCGTAGCCCTATATCTTAGTTTTCTATATGTCGCCATAGTTTCTAATCAGCCGGGGGTTGTCCTTGGATGCACTAGCATAGCGCGTACAGGTATATTCACCGGTTAGCACCACGTTCCATTAAAAGCGTCTCAAAGGTTCTCTGCGAGTTTTCTTCGGCTCCTCGTACGCCTCTCAAACGCCCAGGACCTGAGATGTATAAACATATAATAATAATATAGCACAACTATCACACAAGGTCTCACGCTAAGCAGAGCTTGTGTTATGGGTACTAGACAACCGATAAACATAGTTATATGTTTCTCAATATATACCTTTTATAGATAAATAACATTCAGCCACAGAACATATGATCGTGCTTATCACAAACATTTGTCTTGGGTGTGAATCGAACCCACGACCTCCAGCCTAGCAGTCAGGGCCACTAAATACTAGACCTACAGGCCAGAAACACAACATATATGACGACATAGTGTCTTTCTGTGGGACCAAAATATATGCTGGCTTCAGGCGATCCATTGAAAACTTGTTTTCCTTTTGCAAAATTTAGTGAGGACTTGTGTACGCTGATTGTAGGGAGCCACGTAATGCGTCACGAAGAAACACGTGATCAGTGGGCTGCAAATACTTCTAAACAAAACTACTGGTCTTGTTGTGACAAGATGTTGGAGTTGGTGTCAGGTTTTGTGCGCAGTGAAGTATGTATCCTCGGTCGTTCCTTCCTTAATAGGTGCGAAAAATTCACCAGGGAGCCTTAGAGGTTCGTCGTAAACTAGTTCGGCTGAAGACGCTTGGGCATCCTTATTGTATGCACTCCGTGTACCAAACAATACCCCCTGTGTCCATTTGTCGTTTCATAACATATCATCCGTAAAATATTTACGAAAACCTGCAAGAACAACTCTGCAGATTTAGGGTCGTAGCACACATATCAAGACGGAAAGGGATCGGCACCGTATCAACTCGTGCCGTTCAGTATTATTTGTATCAAACTCCTTACTGCAGCGCACACTAATCGGAATCGTAACGAAATCACATGGCCACGGACAAGCTCACGAACCGCGGTGCATTGCGCGGTCGACTAGCGGTCGGCTCTCCGTCCCCTTGCTAATAATTATTTTATTTTAAACCAAAATACGAATAAAAACTAACAACGTCTAGCCGTCAACCAGTGGCCGGCGAGCCCTAAGCGCGGCGTCGCCTAGCTGTAGCCGAGTCGACGGAGCGGAGCTTCCGATCCGCTTACGTTACGTAAAGTGGACGACCGTTTGGCGCCGAGGAGAAAGGCGAGGCGGTGACGTTCCCTTTCCGTTTTGATATGTGTGCTACGGCCCTTAATGAGAACCTTTAATTTCATTGTGTTTTTAATTTGGCGATAACTATATTAAAAATAACAGGGTCGTCCGTGGTGAAGACACAAAAACTGCACATACGAGTAAAAAACCTAGAAGATGTTATCACAGAAAATCAAAAGAAGAATGAAGAGTCCGTCACAAAAGTTGCCCAGAACAAGTCATATTGTACGTCCAAACTTATTCCGAAATTCATAAATCCTCTATCTGAAGCTAAACCTCGAGTTAATATCAGTGTTATTGATAATACTTTAGACACTAATTATAGAAATAATATTAAAAAACGTAATTTAACAAATTACACTCGTATACGCACTGGTGGAGCGTCTTACAAGTGTGATATTTGTCAGTACAGTTGTAAAGACAAGAGCAGTTTAAGAAACCATATTCGAACGCACACTGGCGAGAAACCTTACAAATGTGAAGAATGTCAGCTTTCTTTTAGTCATAAGAGCACTTTAAGAGATCATATTCATACGCACACTGGCGAGAAACCTTACAAATGTGAAGAATGTCAGAGTTGTTTTAGTCAGAACAGCAGTTTAAGAAGGCATATTCGTAAGCACACTGGCGAGAAACCTTACAAATGTGAAGAATGTCAGCTTTGTTTTAGAATTAAGGACAGTTTAACACACCATATTCGAATGCACACTGGCGAGAAACCATACAAATGTGATGTATGTCAGCGTAGTTTTAGCCGAAAGGATCTTTTGAAATTTCATATTATGAACCATACTGGCGAAAAACCTTACAAATGTAAAGAATGTCAGCTTTCTTTTTGTCATAAGAGCACTTTAAGAGATCATATTCATACGCACACTGGCGAGAAACCTTACAAATGTGAAGAATGTCAGAGTTGTTTTAGTCAGAAGAGCAGTTTAAGAAGGCATATTCGTAAGCACACTGGCGAGAAACCTTACAAGTGTGAATAATGTCAGATTTGTTTTAGTCATAAGGTTAGTTTAAGATGGCACATTCGTACACATACTAAGCCCGCACACCACCGTCGGAGGACACAACAAAAACAATAAGTTTGAACTAGCTCTACTGAAGGTAAAATAAACATAAGGTATAAGGTGGGCTATTTGATGATTGACTTTTTATTTAATGATAATTTTCTTTTTGTATTGTATTGACTGATGACATCTAATTTATATTAAGTAATTAAATTAAAAAATAAAATAACAAAGTGGGATTTCTATTCCGACCGATATTAAATACAGAATAATAATAACCCCATTGTCGTATCTCTACGTTGACGTCGTGGTGGGGCTTGCGCTTCGACGAACCTAGCTAGCTTTGAGTGTGGGGCCAGACTAAGGGTGTAACCACATGGGCGGCGCCGCTGCGGTTTTCTACATACAACATATTTGTATGTAGAAAACCGCAGCGGCGCCGCCCGCATTGTAGCCACATGGCGCCGTGCGGTGTGCTCCGGCGCCGCGCCGCGCGCGCATCGGAATCGAGACGAGGCGGGGAGGGGTGTAAGCAGAGCGGCGCCGCTCGCAGTTGTTTGTTTGCACAGCATAGGGAAGGACGCATGCTGGATTAAGTACGATCACGTAACATGTACCTATCAAAATGAGTACCAGTGAGGAAAATATTGACATGGACTACCTCATTTCTTTAGTTCAAGAACGGGAAGTACTGTGGGATAAGTTTCATGTGGATTTTAAAAACAATAATCTAAAAGCGAAGGCATGGGCAGAAGTTACAAAAAATTTATTTCCAGAATATGATAGCTACGCTCCCAATCGAAAGAACAAAATTGGTGAGTCCTTATTTTTCTTCATACTAGTAACATGACTAAATTTTCTTTAATTGCCACTTCAAAGATCCTGTGATGCTCATAAAATAGTTTCCAAATTCATCTCTGTATTAGAGATGAATTTGGCTGCTGTCAAATTCATCGCACTCTTTTCCGTATGCGCTAATGTCGACAAAAGTAAATTTATAGTTAGAGGCCACAACAGCTAGCAACACCATTGAAGAAAAAGATTTGTAATTGAAAAAGAGGGAGCCACTATTAGCAGGATTACACATCAGTATATGCTTTCCGTCGATGGCCCCGATGCAATGAGGAAAATCTGTTCACATAAGTTAAAAATGAGAGCAAGTACTCGTGGTAAGTGTGCCCCAGCGTATTTAAGATGTTCGACACTGAGGCTGTCGTGACAGGGCGACTTTCCCCTCACCATATTCTGTACACTCCTCGCAACTTCTTTGGCAGAGAACCAGACAGTGGCCGTCCCGGTCACGGCCGCCCCAGCGCCACTAACTGACGGTTCGCTAAAGCCGCACAAACGCGATTTAACGTTAAATGATAAATGACATTTATTTTGTAAATAGGTTTTAAAATAACACTTTTACACGTTAATTTTTTTTTCTTTTCGTCAGTTTAAGCTAGATGAGTCCGGTGTTTCCTAGCTGACTACCCTGAGAAGAAACACCGAAACAAACTCAGGGGTCATAGTCTCTTTTAAAGTCCATACAGAACCATGTATTGGTCAAATCATATGAGAACCATGCAGATTAGTTTCTCAGGTGGTCTTTTGAAGAAAGAACCACCAGATTTGAGTAGACCGTTAAAATGTTTTTGAAAAGCATTAGCTATGTGACTGGGGTCGCTCAGGCCCGCGACGCTCACCGGTATCCCCGACCTATGTTTTAATTTATTCGTTAATTTCCAAAACTTATTAAATTGTTTACTTTTATGACAAGATGCCAGCATATCCATTTTAATTTTCTCTTGATTATTTTGACAATATTACAATTTATTCTTAAAAAGTTTTCGCGATGTACACAGGAACTTGACCTTATCACACTGGAACAACGTAGAGAAAGGGGTAGGCTAATTGAGACTTATAACATACTCACAGGACATTATGATGTGCCCAGCCTTCAAGACCTTTACTCACTGAATGCCAATAAACATTTACGAAGACATTCGCTCAAGTTGTGGGGAAATGCGTCCAGAAAGAAGCCTTTGAAGCAATTTCTACCTAACCGAGTTGTAACAGCATGGAACAGGCTCCCGGAAAGTGTTGTGAAAGCTCCTACGTTGAGCTGCTTCAAAAATCAATTGGACAGACTAAATATCTCCAAACTATATGAAACACACGCATCAGCTTGTAACTGTTAACCCGGCCGCACACCAGGCATACAATTGTTTCTCCACAATTGTAGCGCCACATTTGAAATGCGACACATTTATCGCCCCCATATATTCCTACGTGAGCCCGCACACCGAGGAAACATTTGTAGCGGGCGCACTTTGTGGCGAGACGTCATCCGCCCTACAATAATTCAAGATCGAACCGGTTCGTCTTTTGTGTCGCGTTTCAAATGTGGCGCTACAATTGTGGAGAAACAATTGTATGCCTGGTGTGCGGCCGGGTTTAGTGTGTCTTACCAAATAATAATAAAACATATTTTCATAAATAAATCCGGAACTAGGTTTGTTATACAACGAGCACGTTTGATAACACAGTCGGGCATCACGGTGAGCCTCGCGGACGTGTTTGTTCCACCCCACCACTTTATGGTAGGTGCAAATCATCGAATGACGAAACCCGCTCTTGGGCGGAGCAGGAGACCAGTGTCAGACTCTTACTGACTAAAAAACCTACCCCGTACCTTCCTTGCCTTATTCCTAGAGTCGCGGTAACAGTTTCACACCACCCTAGGCTCCAGGAGGCTTCGACCCTGAAGGGCCCCTACAGTTTGCTGACAACTCCTTGAGGCACGCGGGAACGGTGCGCGCCGTTGACGACTTGGACTCGGTCTGGACAGTTACCGGACGACCGGACGGCGAGCCATGCATTGCTCACCGTCCGCGTCCCACCACATAGTTTCCTTTATGACGCTATTTATCAGAACCAACATAGGTAGTAAGTTCAGCCCCTTTTTTAGGGTTCCGTAGTCAACAAGGAACCCTTATAATTTCGCCATGTCTGTTTGTCTGTCCGTCCGCGGATAATCTCAGCGACCGTTAGCACTAGCATGATGAAATTTGGTACCAATATGTAGGTATATCAACCATGTCGACAAAGTGCACCAACAAAAAGTGGTAAAAAATGTTATATTAAGCTGCCTCCCGTACACGTAGTGTGAAGTGATTGTTTTTTTCATTTCTACCATAATGTGTAATATATTGTTGAATAGGTATTTAAAAATGATTTGGGGTCTTGTGAAATAATTTTTTGATAATGCATAGGTATATTTTCGGAAATAATCGTTCCAAAAGTAAAAAATGAGAAGTCCCCCCTCTCTCACTTTTGAACTCAGTTTTAAAAATTTGAAAAAAATCTCAAAAGTAGAACTTAATACGATGAACAGTTTTTGAAAATTTAAAAAAAGACTTTGAACTCATTGTGTTATTTAACCGTACATGGAAGTATTTTTTTTTTTACATATTTCATTATCCTGAGTGAATCTTCTTTCAAATACAAAAAGACTAAAATCGGGTCACGCAAATTAAAATTACCACCGGGTACGGCGCCATCTCTCGGGAAATTGGGATACTAATTTTTACATGGGCTACTGGGTTCTATTTGTAACATTGTGAGAAATTTGTGACGGGACGGGAAACTACGGAACCTTACCCTGAGCGTGGCCCGACACGCTCTTGGTCGATTTATTTATATTGTACATTTTTAAATATTTTCTATATGTAAAGAAAGCAAATCAAGGAATAATTAAGGTAGGTAAAAATCAGCCAATGACGAATCCCGCCCTTAGGCGGAGCGTGAAACAGTGTCATACTCTTGCTGACTGAACAACCTAACCCATTCCTCCCTTGCCTTCTTCCCAGAGCCCCGGTAACACTCGCACCAACCCTCGGCTCCAGGAGGCTTCGACCCTGAAGGGCCCCTACAGTTTGCTGACAACTCTTACTCCTTAGACTAGGCATCTTGTTAAATGTATTGTACCTAATGCTAAAAGATTAAGTTATAGTGAATTAATACTGTTTGCTCTAGGTACTTACCAGTCAAGACAAACCAGATCGTAGGTGAACCTATTCATGTCATGGATATATATATATAAGAGAGACAACACTTGAAAACTGTTTCGGCATTCAAGTAATTGTATCATTCATTTGTTGAAAATGTTTCTTTGTTAATTTATTAATACACTAGCGACCCGCCCCAGCTTCGCACCTGTGCAAAGGTGATATATTATACCAATAAACCTTCCTTTTGAATCACTCTATCTATTAAAAGAAGCCGCATCAAAATCCGTTGCGTACCTACTTTTAAAGATATAAGCATACATAGGGCATAAGTAACTTTGTTTTCACCTTTGCACCCGCTCGAAACTGGGGCGGGTCGCTAGTTTCAAATAATTCACAGATAAATTAGAAGAACAATGTTAAATGTCTGTTGCTGGCGGGGCTAGGACACTGCACGAGATAATCTCTGTAAGCAAAAATATCGTGTGATCAGATGCACGTCTTTCATGGAACTCTTGTGACAGCAGAATCGATATGCCGTATATTTCTGGATGTCCGAAAAATCTTAAATCAAAATGTATAAGTACAGTGTTTAAATCGGTATACACTGTCAAAATCGCCATCAAAACAATCAACTTTGGCCTTTCATGTGTATAAAAAAGTACTCTGTGCTTTGGCCTTTGTGAAGGAGAGACCAAAATACAAATCGGACAAACAAAACAATTTAAACAATAACAAATTGACACCTGACTTGACAGTGACACTGTGACATTACTTGACATTCATCACATTTGACAGTTCTTAATTTTTTTTTTTTTTTTATGTATACTAAATTCTTTTTCAATTGCCATAAAAAAAAAAAAAAAAAATTCTTTTTATTAGTTCATCACAAGGAAATTATATCTTCTATAAGAGTAACTGGAAAGCTTACGACAACCTCAAAAACGTACTGGAGAGCAGTCTATAATGTATAATCTATGCTGGAGAGTAAAGTTTCAAATGGGTGTTTCGATATTTTTCTGAATAGGACTGGGAAGATTATTATTTAAGTTTTACCTAGTACTTATTCACATTGTGAATTTCACTGTATTTTTTAATCATTTTTTTTTTATTTTTATAAACATACCTACAAAATGTTTTCATAGATGTACTGAGATGCCACAGTTGAGATAATAATATTAAATTTTTAAACTTCTCTCTGAGGGAGAATCTGGGCCTTAGTTTATAAGTGGAACGAATAGC
The DNA here is from genome assembly GCA_029852875.1 of Mythimna loreyi. Lineage (NCBI taxonomy): Eukaryota > Metazoa > Arthropoda > Insecta > Lepidoptera > Noctuidae > Mythimna > Mythimna loreyi. The sequence continues at coordinate 10,082,173 of CM056806.1, read as the reverse complement.
CCTTTTCTGCAGAACAAAAATCGTCTTTATATCGGTAGCTACTTTTAATATATGCATTTCTTTCGTTTACACCAAATGTACATTTATTTTGGATTGCTTGAGAGAGAAAAACACCGATAGTTAGTCCTTTTTTCGCCGGCGGTCGGACTAATGCCTTTAATTAATGCGATTTTATAGTTATAGGCTTCCTAGCAAAGTTTACTGAGAAGCTTTACTTGACGTTTGAACACAGCGTTACATTATATTAAGTTAATATATTTAAAATAGGTACTCCATAAGAATTAGAATGTGTACATCTATAATATAGTCTAGTTGTAAGCAAATTCTATTCCTTCGCAGAATCGCATATAATGCCTAAAACACTTTGTGTCGAAGCTTAAAAAATAATAAAAAAAGCTTATAAAATACTGCAATGGCCAAAATCTGTCAAAGTCAATGTCATTTTTCTCATTGATAGTTTGGCAATTTGTCAATTGTTATTTATTATGAATTTTTGTTTTTGTACAATTGGATTGATTATAATTTGGTATCTACCGGTGTATCTATAAACTTCCTAAATATCCAGAAATCTACGGCTTATGGCGTCGGCCGTCACAAACTCTTGTCCATGAAAGCAGTGCATACGATCTCACGGTATTTTCGTGCTGAGTTTATCTCGTGCAGTGTTAACGCCGCGCCTGCAGCACACATTCTACATTGTTCTTCTAATTTATATGTTAACTAAGTTACTCTTTAAGTTTAAAAATGGAAAAAGTGTCAATGTGTAGAATATGTTTAGTAGAGAATGTTCGCATGTACATAGTTAACGACAAGGACTTACAAGAGCTGTATGAAACGCTGACTGATATTCCAGTAAGTTATACCTTATATAAGTACTAATGTATTACTTGATTACGCTGCTCACAGCTGAATTATTTTTTAAGCTCTAAAAAGTTCTCCATATGAGAGGTATACCAAAAACAGCACTCAATATCAACTGTGGTCAGTGTTACCTAGACATTGTGAGAAGTATTCTATTAAGTCATATGCTACATTTGACTTAGGATAGAGTAATTTTAGCATTTTTGCTAAATTTTATTCGTACTAACTCAATACTAACATATTTGTAAAACAATAATTTATGTACCAACTAAATATTTGCATGCCACATGTGCCAGAACGTGATGAGACTATTATTTTTTCACAACCATTTATTATGTACCATATTCTGACGAAATAAATGAATTTGAATTTATTGTGTTATGTTGCAGTTTGTAACTGAAGACAGAAGACCCATGCTCGCTTGTGTGTTCTGCTTTGCTAAACTAAAGCAATGCTGCCAACTGCAGAGGAAATGTCTGGAAGCTGAGAAACTGTTTGCTCAGATGTTGAATGAGGTGAGGTGTTCTGCAACTAGTAAGTAAGTAATGTAGATAGTACAAGATACAATAGAACAAGGATCTTCCCTCAAACGTTAATTTTATTACTAGCTAAAGCTAACGCATCATACTAATATTATAAATGTTTGTTACTCAATCACTCCAAAACGGCTGGACGGATCTGGATGAAATTTGGCACAGGCATAGGATACACTCCGGAAAAGGACATAGGCTACTTTGTATCCCGGAAACTCTAACCCCAACCCCAATAACACACAGGCAAAGCCGCGGGCAAAAGCTAGTTTATTAATACACTAGCTTTTGCCCGCAGCTTCGCCCGCGTACATAAAATATAGCCTATGTCACTCAGGAGTAAAGCAGCTTTCTATTGTTGCTTAAATTTTTCCAATCGGACCAGTAGTTCCAGAGATTATCCCCTACAAACAAAAAAACAAACTTTACCTCTTTATTATATTAGTGTAGATTGCGAATAGGTTGCCCTAAAATATAGTGCCAATGATATTAAATAATAAAGTTTGTTACTACATTTTACCTCAATTACCCTCATCTGTTATTTGAAAAATCAAGCATCAGCTGAAAGAATAAAAAAATACTGGTTGCCTTTACAAAAATGGTGCGCAATAGTTAGTTGCCCTGATTTAAGATGTAAAATTTTCTTATTCCCTCACTGTTGTTAAGTAAAAATAAAGGCAATTAGTGGTTTTTATTACTTTAAGCTATTAGCAACAATACAATTGGATTTGGAATTGTTGAAAAATCATTGCAACATCATTTGCATTAAATTTAGCGAGGCAACCTCAGCGCAATGTATTAATAAATGCGTTATCTAGCATGTAATATTTACCATAATCGAATAACATATGAGGGGTCATCCTTGTTCTATGTATCTCGTACTATAATGACAAATGTTTGTACTTGTTTGTTTGCAATAAAGAGCATCAGAATTATGAGTACATAATACTGTAATAATCATTTGCAGACGAATCCTTCAGTAGACCGAGCTCAGCTAAAGTACTCCAGTGAGTTTGTAGTGACTCCTGTAGAGAACATCAGTATATCTGATGTCAGCCATGTTGAAGGCATTGCTGTCAAAGAAGAGTTACCAGATGTCTGTGAGAGACTAGATGATGTCAGTGAGACAAAAGTGGAACACTTGGGATATGGTATGTGTTTAAGAATATTAACTGAACTATCATCACACGACGTGTGTTAGAAAGAACCGTCGTCTCCTTAGTGAAGGAGGCGATGACATAATTATGTTTCGAGAAACAGGGACTCATTCAGTCAGTTAACACAGAGGCAGAACACATGCGCATTTAAAAAGAGTTTAAGGCCAGCCGTACACGGACTGCTTCAAGCAGTTATGACCGACTGCTTGAAGCCGCGACCGCGCGGTGAACTATAGCCATTCATTCGCTGCCGTACACACGACTGCTCGAGCAGTCGCGACCGCTTCAAGCCGTCAACTACATGATGAAATTCCATCGTGCTGTCGACCGCTCGCGAGCAGTCGCGAGGCATACACTGACTGCTCAAGCCGTCTAGAGCTGCTAGTCTTTCTTCTGCTTGGATACTTCTCATGATTGTGTCTTCACGTTTAATTTTAGACCTTCGTATATTATTCGTTTCATCAAACGAAGACACTGACATCCTAAAATAATTGAAAAATTTTTCTTTATCACTTCTTAGTTCCATAAACAAATGATGGAATTATCCATGTTGTTCTCTTAGTTCCAAAATTGGATGAACCCAAAATTTTCTCTTTTGACGTCGCCGCCGTCGTCTCCGCTTGAGCAGAAGCATCAAAAGCAGTGCTTCCTTGTCAGAATCCATGACTAGACTGCGGTAGAAATTCAACTGCTCGAGCAGTTGGTAGAGACAGCTCGAGCAGTCAACAACCGACTGCTCAAGCAGTCAATGCCGACCGCTCGAGCGGTCCGTGTACGTCGGTCAGCCGTTAACTGCTCGAGCAGTCCGTGTACGCCCGCTCTAAGAAGCTCTTTTTTAATATAACTTTATTTTGTACAAAAAAAGATACACACATTGCATCACGCACGCTGCGCCTCGAGATGTCATTTATATCGAGACTTGTGTAGGTACAGTTTGGGCGAGTGGTTGAATGAAAATTGTAATGATAGACTGGGCTCTCGTTATAATCGGACTTCGGATCCATCCAACGCATGTATTAACAAGTAGCTCTTCACTGTTTCTGCTTACAGAACTAGAACTGGAACCTCTAAACAATAGCTGTTCAGACGCAGAAGATGTACCAGCACAACTGTTGAAGCCTGTTTTTGAATATGATGTGCATTTAACAGAGATCAAAACGGAAGTGGAAGAAGAACAAGAAGTACCGAGGAAGAAGCGAAGAGTCAGTGACACGACACGTGAGTATTAGTTAGTAAGGGAGAATAATAATAATATTCGACGACCATCACATAACTCCGTCTAGTCTCAAGCTAAGCAGAGCTTGTGTTATGAGTACTAGACAACTGATAAACATACTTATATATTTCTAAATACATACATATTATAGATAAATTACACCCAGACACAACAAATGATCGTGCTCATCACACAAACATTTGTCCTGGGTGGGAATTGAACCCACGACCTCCGACATAGCAGTCAGGGTCATTTACTACTATGCTGACAGGCCAGTCGCTGACAGCCAGAAAGTTCAGACTCCATAGAAAAAAAACCCAGCTCCGGCAGAAATGAAATGTAGGTATATCAAATTATCGATATTATTAATTAATAAAATAAATGTCGGTCATGTTCGTCATGCTTACTTGCGATATTATAACAATTGCTAGTTTTATTTGTCAGGCTTCGATTTAAGAAAATGTTAATTTAAATATTTTCAATCCTTAATTAAAAATGTGATATAATAAAATACTTAGTTCTCGGGTCTTTTATTTTTTATTAAAATAATGTTATTGATTTACTCATTGTTTTTTTAAAAATAAAGCTTAAACAAAATAATTCATTTCGTACAATCAAATGTCATTAAAAATACTATGTAACAAAACATTATGTTGCATACAAATAGAGTTGAGTAACTCCGGAGCGATTCGTTCCGATGAACTGCTCAAACACAGTGAACGACTGAACTCGTTCAGCACTATGCGGAATTATCGTTCCATAGTTCACCGGCTCAAAATACTCCCGCGGCGGACGAATCGCTCCGGAGTTACTCAACTCTAGTACGAAGGGAAATCGAATCTATTAATTATAACTGAATTTCATAGGTGACGTAGGTATCTTATTGTTATAGTTCACAGTTTATGAACGAATAGCTAAAAAAGTTCCAAATCTGGACTCTGTCGAAAACACGTCTATGCCACAGTTCATTTCGCTCTCTGAATCAGTATTCAGTAGAGGCAAGGAGCGAAATGAACTGTGGAACGAGTTAGCGGAACGAGTTCACTTCACGGGACGAGATTTGATGAACTAAATCCATTAAGTGAACGACAATGCCCAAGGCTACATACAAACATACAGTAACACCAGCTTTGCAGTTTGGGAATAGGGTTGAAATTGAAATAGTATCTTGGTATTTATAACATCTTACTAATATTATAAATGCGAAAGTTACAATGTTTGGATGTTTGTTACTCAATCACGCCAAAACGGCTGGACGGATCTGGATGAAATTTGGCACAGGCATAGGATACACTCCGAAATAGGACATAGGCTACTTTTTATCCCGGAAAAACTTAAGGTTCCTGAGGGATTTCACATTTCGTTTGATCAAGTGTAAAATTGTATAGGGCAACCCCAATACCACGCGGGCGAAGCCACGGGCAAAAGCTAGTTATTATATAAACTACTAGCTTTTGCCCGCAGCTTCGCCCGCGTACATAAAATATAGCCTATGTCACTCAGGAGTAAAGCAGCTTTCTATTGTTGCTTAAATTTTTCCAATCGCACCAGTAGTTCCAGAGATTACCCCCTACAAACAAAAAAACAAAAAAACAAACTTTACCTCTTTATTATATTAGTGTAGACAACAATAGCTACGACCCGGGAATCTTTAAGTCAAGAGTGAATAGGTTACTTCTAGGTAAGCGCGCTCCATCGTCGACCGCACCGTCGCTTTCCATCAGGTGAGATAGCGGTCAAGCGCAAACCTATAATCAATTAAAAAAATATATATTAATTGAGTTTTTATATTTGTATACTCCTACCTATCGTTTCTACCGGAGCTGGGTTTTTTTTGCGTATTCATTTTTACCAGTAACAACTGCAGGCGTCTTGTCTGTACACTCTTGAGTAGCACACACACACTGCCACACGTCCAGTAGTTGCTCTCTCTGGAGCACACTCCTGATGTCTCGCAATCATCATCATCATCATCAGCCTTTGTAATGTTCCCACTGCAGGGACACAGGCCTCCTCTCTCTAGGAGAGGGAATGGGCCATGATCCACCACGCGGGCCCAGTTCGGATTGGTGGATGTCACATGTGGTTTCCTCACGATGTTTTCCTTCACCGTTTTGAGAGCAGTGGTGATGAAATAAATTACAAAGTAATGTGCCTGGCTGGGTTTGAACCCGTGACCTACAGCTTGTAAGTCGGGACCTGTACCATTCGGCCACCACTGCTCGCAATACATCTGCTTAAACACAAATTGCAGACACGATAGAACGGGTCTATGCGTAAAATTACTGGTGTTTGCATTTATTGAATTTCCATTTCATTTCTTTATTGTAATATCTGTTAAGTTAGTGCAAACAAATGGAAAAAGCATGTGTCTTTGTGATAAGCAAAAATAGAGAGTAAACAAACAGTAAATTGAATGTTGTGAATCTGGTAGATGCGTGTCTTATGACGCGGCGTAACGCGGGTGTGGGTGCGAAGCGATCCGGTGCGGTTCGTTCGAATGTTCCCGACTCGCCTATCGTCTGTAGTATGGTTTAAAAGCTTGTTGCTTCATTTAACGCAATCCAACGTGATGTTTCAATGTTTGACGCAAAAGTACCTAATGCGAAAAAACAGAGATAACACCTGAAAACTATGTTGGCATTCGGTAATTCTACGATTTATTCGAATTTTTTACGAAACTTATTCTATCTTCTTCCAAATAAAAATACAAAAAGATTAAAATCGGTTCATGTAATCCAAAATTTCAACCGGGTACAGCGCTATCTCTCGGGAAATTGGGTTACAAATTTTTACATGGGCTACTGGGTTCTGTAACATTGTGAGAAATTTGTGGTGGACGGGAAACTACGGGACCCTACACTGAGCGTGACCCGACAAGCTCTTGGCCGATTTATTTTTTGTTAAATCCTTTGCTCATGCTAGATCTTGATGATATTCGAAAACCTGCAGAAAACAACTGTTTTGTTCTAATACGAACTAGCGATGGGCCGAGTTGACTTTTTGGTAACTCGAGTAACTCGAGTTGATCCGTTTACTAACTCGGGTTGCAACTCGAGTTGACTCGACTCGATCCGTCACGTCGCCGCGTCGACCGTCCGAGTCAGCTCAACTTGGTACTAGCTACGTTCATGGTTCACTGGGTCGGGTCCGGTGGGCTGCGTGGCGTTGATTCGCCGAGTAAATGGTAGTCAATTAAATAAAAATGAGACTATTCAAAAATCAGACGTTTATTATTATTTCGATGGAACTTTATTCCTTAAATTAAGCACATCAACAACACCTATAAAAAAGCTAATCAACAATCAACATCTAAGTAATGGCACTTATTTCTAAATGAAAAAAAAAAATACTTTGTAGGTAACTCTATAAAAATATCTAATAAAATAGCTCATCACACGGTCATCACTGATAAGAAACCACAACAACGAGAACTATCTCTTTCACTCTCGGTTCGGAGGTTCGTTCGTTCGGTCGTCGGGCTCACTCGGAGCCGATCGGGCCTCGCAACTCGCGGGCAGTCGCGGGCTAGCCGGCTAGCTCGAGTTCGGACGTTCGTTCGGTCGTCGGTTTGATTCGGGCTCGCTCGGAGTCGAACGCCCGCCGCGCGCGCTCTCCGAGTCAACTCGATTTTCTTATATTTTGACTCGGGCTGACTCGCGTTCGGTCTGACCCGAGTTACTCGAGTTAGATAACTCGAGTCGCCCATCGCTAATACGAACCCTTCCTTTGATGTGTTTTGAATTTGAGACTTACTCGATTAATTGTATAATCACAGGGTCGGCCGTGGCGAAGAAACAAAACTTGCACATACGGGGAAACCAACTAGAAGAGTCGGACACAGGAGTCACCCAGAACACTGCAAGTGGATCATCCGAACTTATTGCGAAATATCAAGAATGTGTAACTACTACAACAGCTCGAGCCAGCGCCTCGCTCAGTAGTGTGACGTTAGACACGAATGGTCGGAACACCAGTAAAAAACGTAATGTTACTAAACGTATTCGTCGTGCTCACGCTGGCGAAAAACCTTACAAATGTGATATGTGTCAGAGTTGTTTTGTTCGGAAACATTATTTGATAAATCACATTCGTACGCATACTAAAGAAAAACCTTATAAGTGTGAAGAATGTCAGCGCTGTTTTAGTCAGCAGGTTCATTTAACTTGTCACATTCGCACGCACACTGGCAATAAACCTTACAAATGTGACGAGTGCACGCTTGGTTTTAGTCGGAAAGACTATTTAACGAAACACATGGCACTCATTCATGCACACACTGGCAAAAAACCATACAAATGTGACGAATGTCAGCTTGGATTTATTCAGAAAGGATATTTAACAAGACATATGCGTATGCACACTGGCGAAACTCCTTACAAATGTGAAATATGTCAGCGTAGTTTTAATATGAAGGGTGATTTAAAACGGCATAGTCTTATACACAATGACGAAAAACCATACAAGTGTAAAGAATGTCCCTCTTCTTTTCGGCAGCAGGCTCACTTAATAGGACACGTTCGTACGCACACTGGTGAAAAGCCTTATAAATGTGAAATATGTCAACGCAGTTTTACTCTAAGGAGTGAAGTTACTAAACATACTAATCGTGTACACACTGGTGAGAAACAATTCACTTGTCATATTTGTCAGCGCATATTTAATTATAAGAGAAATTATACAAAACATATTCGTACACATACCGGTTCTGAGGGCCTGGGGGATTTTCTCGGAGGTGGCGCGGGGTCTTGAACTGAGCCCCACGGCACCGCCAGGTCTGTTACTGACGAGCAGTGCTTGTACCTGTTACTGATGCAAACACTAGACACAAAATAAAGATGTACAGAAGTCAATCTCATGTATGTACTTCACTTTTCATACCTACGCACGGCGGTCGCGCGCGCTAGGGATGTCAACTGGATTATGCACAACAAATTATCGTGGTAGTTGCAAAATTTCACAGATGCGCGTCTCAAACGTGACGCCCTCGCGGTCGTAATGATCGTTGAGCCCGGTTTTCGCGTCGGTGAACGGTGTTTATGTGTGCGTTGCTCGAGCGCGCTTTGTACGTAGATTGACATCTGTACCTATATAATTTGTGCACTAGATCTTGATACCGAATTAAAACTAAGATGAGATATAACTATGAAGTCAGATGTGGGCACCGCGCGACCCGCCCCGGCTCCGCACGGGTAGTAGACTATATGCTAAGCGGGAACCATTCAGACCGACACACACGTGGGCGACGCCGGCGTTGGGCCTACCTACCTCACCGCCGGACTATCTTCACATCTGTACGGAGCAGGGTGGTGTGGCTGCTTACAGGGTTTATTCCAGAATTCCATCGACGAATTCCCATTAGTGTGGGATTGTTATTTCTTTTCCACAATATTTGCTCAGTTGGGATTTGTGGAAAAATAAGTGACAATCCCCGCTAGATGTAGTTATTTATAAATTATAAAGAAAAAAATACATTAATAAACTCAATAATTCGTTAAAACTTTGTTCATAGTTGTAGTTTCATTGTTGGTGACAGCTAAGGAAATAACGTTTGTAAGGCAATATGCTATGCTCACGATTAATCCTCCTTCAAATACTTTGTGAACTGCACACCGCATGCCGCACCGCGGATTGGGAGGTCTCGTCGTCTCCCTCCCAAGACAGACCTACCTGGCACCCTCATCAGTATGTAAGGTAAAAGGATAAGTCATATTAGATTAAGTATTCCACGTAGAGGAGTTTACAGTGTTCCTTAGAGTTAGTTAATAAATATTGTACCAATATAATGCGTGTTTCATTGACAAACCACCATCCAGCAAATGATAAATGATATTTATTTTGTAAATAGGTTTTAAAATAACACTTTTACACGTCAATATTTTTTTCTTTTCGTCAGTTTAAGCTAGATGAGTCCGGTGTTTCCTAGCTGACTACGCTGAGAAGAAACACCGAAACAAACTCAGGGGTCAGTCTCTTTAAAGTCCATACAGTAACCATGTATTGGTCAAATCATATGAGAACCATGCAGATTAGTGTCTCAGGTGGTCTTTTGAAGAAAGTACCACCAGATTTGAATAGACCTGGCCAGTCACTAGTCTGTGCAAGCATTTGCCAGTGGCGTGGGTGGCAAAGCTGTGGCAAAGCTGGCAAAATGCCGCAGGCCCCCAGTCTAAAAAGCCATAAGTTCAGAACAAGTTACCCCGAATTACTTGTAATAGGTAAAAATTCAAACACTGAGATGATATATTTTTAGGGCCCTATCCAATAAAGCCATGGGCCTCAGGTGATGTAGTTACGCCACTGCCACCATCACACAACAGTTCATAACAAGGCGGAATCTGCGCCGAATCTCTTACACACTAGCTTTTGTCAGCGGCTTCGCCCGCGTACATAAAATATAGCCTATGTCACTCAGGAGTAAAGCAGCTTTCCAATGTTGCTATTTTTTTTCCAATTGGCCCAGTCATCATCATCATCAGCCTTTTAATGTTCCCACTGCAGGGACACAGGCCTCCTCTCTCTAGGAGACGGAATGGGCCATAATCCACCACGCGGGCCCAGTGCGGATTGGTGGATATCACATGTCTTCGAATTTTTGGTTCTAGGACAAGCCGGTTTCCTCACGATGTTTTCCTTCACCGTTTTGAGAGCAGTGGTGATGAAATAAATTACACAAAGTAATGCGCCTGGCTGGGGCCGAACCCGCGACCTACGACTCGTAAGTCGGGGCCGTTACCACTCGGCCACCACTGCTCTCATCGGCCCAGTAGTTCCAGAGATTACCTCCTACAAAAAAAAAAAACAAACTACCTCTTTATTATATTAGTGTAGATTGAATATTTGTAGAGAGTGATGTCAAGTGATGACTTCGCGGGACAGTCAAGCGGATACGTCGACTTTGCACGCTGTGGTGGCGTAGTGGCTGAAAGGACAACACAATATTTTTTTTTTAATTGATTACTACCTTTTGCCCGCGGCTTCGCCCGCGTGGTATTGGGGTTGGGGTTAGGGTTTCAGGGATAAAAATTAGCCTATGTCCTACTCCGGAGTGTATCCTATGCCTGTGCCAAATTTTATCCAGATCCGTCCAGCCATTTTCGCGTGATTGAGTAACAAACATTCAAACATCGTAACTTTGGCATTTATAATATTAGTAAGATATGTTTGCGCTTGACCGCTATCTCACCAGATGGAAAGCGACGATGCGGTCGACGATGGAGCGCGCTTACCTAGAAGTAACCTATTCACTCTTGACTTAAAGATTCCAGGATTGTAGCCATCAGGAAACACAGACTCCGGCAAGGAATTCCACTCCTTGGCTTTTTACTATCCTTCCACGTATTTTGTTAGTTAACATAGATTTAAAATATAACAACACAGTAGATATTTATATATTGACAAACTACCCACGAGGCTACATTTTGATCCTACTGTCATTTAAACATTTTGATAGGATTTCGATAACTTTAGGAGAGAGGAAAGTCAGAAGAGAATGGAAGTTAATAGGGAGGGTATTTTTAACTTTAGGAACCGAGACTTTAGAGACCGCTCGCCCCGTAGGTAATGAGGCAAAAGGCCAGCCTGTTGTCAACCCGTCTGTAAATACCCTTTTTCTTAGACCTTTAGACTTTCGAGAAACTCACCGAATAATTCGAAACTTAAAAAACAAAAAAAGCCACGGAATAGATGAACTGCCGCCATTCCTTATAAGACAATGTGCAAATGAGCTTGCTGGACCTTTCTGCGTTTTGATTAATCAGTCATTTGATGAAGGTATTTTTCCTGACCAACTTAAAAAAGCTATAATAAAACCATTATTTAAGAAAGGTTCGAAAACAGACCCAAATAACTACCGACCAATAGCCCTTCTCCCTACGGCCTCAAAAATTTTCGAAAAAGCTATGTGCGACCGAATATATAATTTTTGCGAAAGATTTAAAATCTTTGATGAAGGTCAAAATGGATTTCGGAAACATCGGTCAACAACTCTAGCTACCTATAAGTACATGCAAGAAGTTATTAATGTTGTTAATGAGAAAAAATATGCTGTTGGTATACTAGTGGATATGACCAAGGCTTATGATAAGGTCCAATTTAAAATCCTACTAGATAAACTTTACGGCATAGGAATTCGTGGAAATACTTATAAGTGGTTTGTTTCATTCTTAAAGGATAGGGAGCAATATGTGCAAATAGAGCATTTCAGTCACGACCAAAAACAAATACTGCAAGTAAGGTCTGATAGGAAAATAATAAATGCATCAATTCCACAGGGTAGTGTCATTGGATGTCCCCTGTTCCTCATCTACATCAATGACCTTCCCAAAATTATGGATGAACCTTGTGTGCTATTCGCAGATGATATTTCCCTGCTAACCACATGCCAAGCAAATAGTCAAATTAACGAACAATTAAACTCTATATTAAATAAAACAACAAAATGGATGGATGATCACAACCTTGAGATTAATTATAAAAAAACAAAACTAATGACTTTCTACCCCCCGCAAAAATCACCTTTACCAATCAACTTCACAACAAACGGCATAAAATTAGAAGTAGTTAACGAATTTACACTACTAGGACTTACAATAGACTCACATATTTCTTGGAAACCTCATTTAAACAAAATACGAGCTAAGCTGTCTAAATTTACCTATGCACTACGAGAAGTAAAAAAAACCGGCCAAGTGCGAGTCGGGCTCGCGCACAAAGGGTTCCGTAGCAGCAAATATAATAAACTTATTATGTCAATTTATACACCTGGTGAATGGAGCCTAAACTCTCCCGATATTTTGCCTTGTACTTTTATGTATGAATATTAATTTTATATATGTATTTATAAATATTCCGTGCTATAGGCGTGCCCAAATCGGCATTTCTCGTAAAAAGTACCTACATTATAAAGATTTTATATCATCGCGGATTTTTAAAGGTGTACAATACTGTAGTATATTTTTTGATCTATCTTATAAGGTTCAGCCATCGTTTTCAGTGTAAGCACAATAACTTAACCAAAATTACAGTTAAATCAACCTATCTCAAAAACTATAAGAGATACTTTGATCAAACCAAAAATCGTTGAAAGAGTTAATTAGCATGCATCACCTCTATTTTTTTTAGAATTTTATACCCCGTAGTTATAAAAATAGAGGGGGGGGGACATACTTTTTACGACTTTGAGAGCTGATATCTCAAAAACCGTTCACTTTAAGAAAAATGTTTTTTAGAAAACTTTATATCATTTTAAAAGACCTTTCCATTGATACCCCACACGGGTATGTACATCGAAAAAAAAATTTTCATCCCTCAGTTACATGTATGGGGGGCCCCACCCCCAATTCTTTTTTTTACTATTTAGTGTCATAATTTTGTAGCGGTTCATACAACACATATTCCCATCAAATTTCATCACTGTAGTACTTATAGTTTCCGAGTAAATCGGCTGTGACAGACGGACAGACGGACAGACGGACATGACGAAACTATAAGGGTTCCGTTTTTGCCATTTTGGCTACGGAACCCTAAAAAACCACTGATTTACAAACTGCTTTAACCACCTACTACGCCTATGCTCATTCTTGGCTCAGTTATGGCATTATAATGTGGGGAAATAGCACAGACTCACAAACGCTTCTCATTCTGCAAAAGAAACTAATCCGTATCATTGTAAACATTGACCAAACAGATAGTTGTAAGCCCTTTTTTATAAAGCACAAAATACTAACCTTACCATCTCTCTATATACTGGAAATATGTAAATATGTTAGAAAATATAAAAACTTCTTTATTACCCGCGGTGAAAAACATAGCGAACGATCTGTTAGATTTAAGAATATGATAATGTTACCGTCATCGCGCATGAAAATGCACTCAAATAGTCCCTACGTAATGTCTATAAAAATATTTAATAAACTACCAGACGCAATAAAGGATGAAACTTGCAACACAAAATTTACAAATAATCTTAAGCAAATACTAATTAAAAAAGCATACTACACCATAAACGAATACTTAAATGATAAAAAAATTATTTAATTCAAACTGACACTACACACCTACCTTCAAAGTTGGTTAAAATTGACATTTATAAGTATTTACAGGCGATAATTACAAATTATATTTTAGGATTATTACGATTTTAAGGTGATTGTTATTTTTAAATGAAAAACTATTAATATTTGAACGACTTTAACATTGTATATTATTATTATTTTTCATTATTCCTAATTATTATTGTTCAATAAAGTTTAGTTTTAAGATTTCATTTTTGCTGTGCCCTACAGGGTCCATAATTGTACCTAGCTATAAGCATTATTACTGTAACATCTATATAATTGACATTATGGAATGCAAATAAAGATATGAATATGAATATGAATATGGAAGCATTTGCTACAAATCATAGGTAATTCAAAGAGCATGAAAAAAAGATGTGATCTAACGCACCAGCATCAAGACCACGCTCGCACTGAGCACTATCACGGACATGAATTTTGTAAATAAATAATGTAGTCAAAGTGGTTCTGCTGCGGAGTATGACACGACTACTCTCTTTCTCCGAAAAACGAAGTTTCGATCGAAATTTCAATTGTTCAACGTGTCACTTTAATTAGACTTAGCGCAAAGGTGGCAACCAACCACAGTCACTAGTGGCCGCGCTGGCAGGACCCAATATGCTGATGCGTCCAGCGACCGAGCGAAAGCGAGGTCGCTAATAGTTCCAGGGACTAAATAACTCTTGAACCCGAGGTAAACACTGTGCTTTTCATTACGATTACGAGGAATAAATATAAAAACCTGAATCGTCGTCAAAGGTCTTCGTATGCTTTTAGGTAGGTATATTCCTTTTGATTTAGGCGGAAAGTGGTTTTCTCCTCTTAAGAATCTTGCGTTAAATTTATAACTGAAGCTGCTAAACTTATCGTGTTAATACAAATTTCTTGTAACAGAGATTTAGCAAAATGTAAACAAAACTCTACACCTTGAAAAAGAAATCAAGAAAGACCAAATCGGCCACAGATTATAGAGAGACTACCATTTACCCGCCATTTTTTTTTTCAGTAGTCAGCTGGCTATTCAGTCAAAATATTTTTCATTTTATCATTGTAAAAATGGGTCAAGTCAACATTTTTCTCAAATATAATATTAGTTTTAAGGAAATAGTTGAAAGTAAATTAAAATAAAGTCATTAAAAAAAAGTATTCTTAAATTATTCCCATCTTTATGTTATTTCAATTGTACTGGCAGTATAGAAATTCGGGTCACGGTTCAATAGAGATGTCAAAATAGAACTAGTTTTTTTATAATAATATCTATATCGAATTTTTGCAACCTCTAACCTTGTTACTGGCTGTTGTATAGTTCGTTTTTTAATTCTAGACTACGATTTGATAACTCAGAATGTCACACTCTAGAAATATGTTCCCAATTTTCTGGAGTTTGACATTTTAAGTTGTCAAATCATAGTCTAGACTCTAGGATTAAGAAACGAACTATATGTTGGTTTATCAATGAAACACACAGTATATTGATAAAACATTTATTAACTAACACTGTTAACTATTTTATTTGAAACTCTTAACTTAAATTTAACTTACAACCCGTTCCAAATGAGAATAGGATCGATGGTCATGCTGTGACGTCACGTCGAACTGTCAAATCGAAGAAATTAGGTAGAAAAAAGAAAATTATTTATGTACGAATCGTGAATAAAAAAAGATTAATCAGGATACAATTTTTCAATTTTGTTCATCTCTATCTCTGTTTCACAGTTTGATGTGTCTGATTAATGGTAAATAGAAGAAAAAAGAGCGAATTATTTCTAACAATGAAATAAGAAAGAAAATAGTTTTTCTTGTAAACTATTTAGGACTTAAAACAATATAGGTATTTGGCAAATTTATATTAAACCCTAAAGTTTTTACTTCAACTAAAAAAAAAAAAAAACTTTTACAAAAAGCAAAAAAAGAAACTTTTTATTGATACGCAAATTTTTTTGCAAACCGTACTTTTCAGTCAAAATTTGACAGATCGAGGTTATTGACTTTCCTGTTCTTATTTGGAACGCATAATACATATTGAGAGCGCCAGGTAGGGTTTTGTCTTGGGAAGGGAGACGACGAGACCTCCCAATCCCTCCAAGCCGGCGTGGGGTTCACAAAGTATTTGAAGAAGGATTACTAAACAATGTGAGGATAGGCTTTGCCTTGCTAACGCCATTTCCTTAAGGTGGGCCTTTCCGACTCGCCTCGAGCATGGTTTAAAAGCTTGTTGCTACATTCAAGGCAACCCAAAGTGATGTTTGATGCAAAAGTGATACGAAAAAAGGGAGATAACACCTGAAAACTCTGCAGGCATTCGGTAATTCTACAATTTATTCGAATATTTGACAAAACTCGTTCCAGGAAATGCGTGTTTTTATTAAAACCTTAAGGATTTTTGAAAAAAAAAAGAAATATTTAGAATCTCAATTAAATGCGCTAGGCTTCATAGCAGTATTTTTTTATATTTTTAATATAGGAATATAATAAAATAGGAATACATTATGGAGAGTCAAAATTAATGTAAAATAGCAGATTTTCGGATGTATTTACTGGAATGCACATGCTCAAATGAATGTTTTGATTTCTATAGAAGCCTAGATAATATCCACAAGATATCTGTGCATCCAAAATATCTGAAGAAAGATGTGTAATAACATCATAATCAAGAGTGCAAATGTTTCGGGTTGGCCGCTGTTAACGTATTTTTTGTTTTACAATTTATAAACAACTACATCTATAGTTCGTTATTTAATCCTAGACTACGATTTGACAGCTTAAAATGTCAAACTCCAGAAAATTGGGAACATACTTCTAGAACTACGAGAACTCGTAATAAACGAACTATAGTGAGGATTGTTTTTCCACAAATCTCGGCTGGGTTGATATTGTGGGACTTCCAGAAAAAAAAGAAACAATCCGTACTAATGGGAATTCGTTGGTGGGATTTCTGGAATAAACCCTGTAAGCAGCCACACCAATCCTGAAGGCCTATCATCTTCTAAACTCAATCAAGCGGCGCAGCCAATTCTTAGGGCAATATTACACTAGCGGTTTAAGAATAGGTGCCGGGCGGGGCAGGCAAGTAGCGAATTTGTCGCGAACACGCCGCGGCTGCTCAGCGAAGACATCGCGGCTGCGGAGCAAATTCGCAACGTTTTCTTCGCGTGTTTGTGGCAAATTAACGTACAATATAACACATATATTACACTTAGTAACAAAATCTACCTTTAATATTGAAAAAAAAAAAATTTTTTTTTGTCCATCTTCAGCAACACCGTGTGGCGTTTGTACGAGACAGTACTAAATAATAATAATAATAAATCTTTATTTCCAACATACAATGGCATCTGAGCTGTTATTTGCGGTGATCTCGTTGCGTATCCGCAACAAATGCGCTGCGCTTGCGTGGCGTGTTCGTTGCGCATCCGCTCCGCGTTGAGAACGCTCGCAAACCGCTGGTGTGATATTACCCTTAATGGCACGGTTGAACAGAAAACACTATTTTATTCATTCCTTTTATTATCATTAACAATACAGTTATATCAGTGTTCTCTGAGCGATTACAATATGTGCAACAGCTTGTAGTCACCTATCCGGCAGTTACCCGGACCAGACACAATGACGCGACCTTGATCAACGGACGCTTGCAACACTGTACACCCTTTTCGGTTAAGCTCTGAAGATATTCCGGTGAGGTAGGTAGGTCTAAGCGCACGCGACGGAGGCGTCACCCGCGTGCGCGTGGGTCAAAAAGAATTCTCGCTTAGGGAGTGTTCAAGTATTACGTAACGCAATTTTTGAAGATTATTGACCCCATCGTAACGCATCGTAACGTTTTTCTGTACCCCCCTCCCCATCTAAACGTTACGTAACACTCAAGTGACCATTTTTCTTTATTTTTTAGCCTTTCTTTGGCCGTTGTCGACGACCAGGCTGATACAATCATGGGATTCCTAAATGAAAAGTAGTACTTAAATGAAAAGGGTTGCCAATTTGGGAGTTTTGTTTTGATACCCTAATTTTTTATAAAAAAAGAAAAAAAAGACCCCCTCCCGCCCCTGTAACGTATCGTAACGTTTTACGAAACACCTCCTCCCCTCAAATTGCGTTACGTAATACTTTAACGCTCCCTTAGCATGTAGTCCACTACCCAGAGCCGGGGCGAGTCGCGCGGTACCCACATCTGACCTCATTTTTATATCTCATCCTAATTTTACTGTGGTACTAAGCACTGGCACAAAATAAAAAGGTACAGAAGTCAATCTCATGTATAATGCGTTCCAAATAAGAATAGGAAAGTCAATAACCTCGATCTGTCAAATTTTGAGTGAAAAGTACGGTTTGCAAAAAAATCTTATTTGCGTATCAGTAAAAAGTTCTTTTTTGCTTTTTATTACTAAAAATTAGTTAACTCTAAGTAAAAACGTTAGGGTTTAATATAATTTGCCAAATATATTGTTTTAAGTCATAAATAGTTTACAAGAAAAGCTATTTTCTTTCTTATTTTCATTGTTACAAACAATTCGCCTAGTTCTTCTATTTACCACTACTCAAACACATCAAACAGAGATAAACAAAATTGAAAAACTGTATTCTGATTAAACTTTAACTTCATTCACGATTCGTACGTAAATTATTTTTTTTAACATCTTTTTTTGTTCACTCTACCTAATTTCTTCGATTTGACAGTTCGACGTGACGTCACAACATTGCCATCGATCCTATTCTCATTTGGAACGGATTGTATGTACTTCACTTTTCATACCTACGCACGGCGGTCGCGCGCGCTAGGGTTGTCAACTGGATTATGCACAACAAATTATCGTGGTAGTTGCAAAATTTCACAGACGCGCCTCAAACGTGACACCCTCGCGATCGTAATGATCCTCGTTGAGCCCGGTTTTCGCGTCGGTGAACGGTGAATGAGCGCGCTTTGTACGTAAATTGAAATCTGTACCTATATAATTTGTGGTACTGGTGTTTATATTGTGACTAGTACAAGCACTGCTCGTCAGTAACAGGGCTGGCGGTGCCGCGGGGCTCAGTTCAAGACCCCGCGCCACCTCCGAGGACATCCTCTAGGCCCTCCGAGCCGGGATGTATACGCATATGTTTTATTAAATTTTTCTTGTAATTAAATATGCGCTCACAAATATGACAAGTGAATGGTTTCTCACCAGTGTGTACACGAATAGCATGTTTTTTAACATCACTCTTTAGACTAAAACTACGTTGACATATTTCACATTTATAAGGCTTTTCACCAGTGTGCGTACGAATGTGTCCCGTTAAGTGAGCCTTCTGCCGAAAAGACAGGTGACATTCTTCACACTTAAATGGTTTATAACCACTGTGCATACCAATATGATATGTTAAATGAACCTTCTGACTAAAAGAACGCTGACATTCTTCACATTTGTAAGGTTTCTCTCTAGTATGCGTACGAATGTGATTTTTGAAATGATCTTTCCGAACAAAACAACTCTGACACACATCACATTTGTAAGGTTTTTCGCCAGCGTGTGCACGAATACGTTTAGTCACATTACGTTTTTTACTAGTGTTCCGACCATTCGTGTCTAACGTGATACTAGCTCGAGCTTTAACATTAGCTCGAGGCGTTGCAGTAGTTAAAAGTTTTTGATATTTCGCAATAAGTTTGGATGAACCACTTGCAGTGTTCTGGGTAACTTTTATGTTCGACTCTTCATTCTTCTTCTGAATTTCTGTAATTACGTCTTCTAGCTTTTTTCCCCGTGTGTGCAAGTTTGGTTTCTTCGCCACGGCCGACCCTGTGATTATATTATTAATTTAGAAAGTGTCAAATTCAAATCAAAATCAAAAGAACGATTCATAGATTCTTATTAGAATCAAACAGTTTTTTTTTAAGGTTTTCGAATATCATCAAGATCTATCATGAGCAAAAAATTTAACAAAAACAAAGTGTAATTAAATGACTATCTCAGAACCAAAACCTGAGTGTAATATATCTATAATATGTATGTATATAATTGTTGATTTTGACAAGTTTGGTAATCCACTAACATAATGGCGTCATTATGACTTTCCAATGAACAACCATTGACATTCCATTGAGAGATATTTTTTAGAATGGTAATCTCGTACATAATGACGAATGAATATTTGACATTTGCGGTAAATTAATAAAATTTTGACAGTTCCTTTAATCAGTGACTTACGATTAGAATGTTATTGTGCAGTTATTGTTTTTAATTCGTTATAAAACAGCTCGTACCACAATTCTATTACGAGACCACTGACCGACCAATGATCAGCCATTATGAATTAACAGATTACGAACTTTTAGCAAATGACAGTGGAATGACAATATATTGAAAATAGCAGACTTGGGCCCCTGTTCGCTCACACAATGGTTCACTAACTAATACTCACGTGTCGTGTCACTGGCTCTTCGCTTCTTCCTCGGTACTTCTTGTTCTTCTTCCACTTCCGTTTTGATCTCTATTAAAGGCACATCATCTTCTGAATCAGACTCAGACTGATGTGCTGGTACATCTTCTGAATAGCTTTTGTTCAGATTTTCTAGTTCAAGCTCTGTGAAAAACAAAAAAACCATGAAGTGATTATTTATAAATGTGGTAAAGTAACCTTGGAAAAGTGACAAATAAGTATAAATCCATACTTCATTCATCATCATCATCATCATCCTAGCATCCGTCCCGGTAGCTACCTTGGCTTTCACCTCGGTGCCCGGGGTCCGCTTTCCCACACAGACGCCTCCACTTCGCTCGGTCTTTCGCGTCCTTTGCCTTAAGCCCATTGGCACGCATATCGTCCCTTACGACGTCGATCCAACGCCTCTTAGGCCTTCCTCGCTTTTATTAATTTTTAAATCCATACTTCATTACATAGTATAAAACAAAGTCGCTTCCTCCCTATGTATGCTTAAATCTTTAAAACTACGCAACAGATTTTGATGCGGCTTTTTTAAATAGATATAATGATTCAAGAAGAAGGTTTATGTGTATAATACATGCATAATATATTCAATATCAGTAACCGTGCGAAGCTGGGGCGGGTCGCTAGTATTTTATAAATGGGAAAGTAACTATGTCTGTTTATTTGTCCGTCTTTCACGGCAAAACGGAACAACGAATTAACGGATTTGTTAAGTTAAGATAGTTAAAGAGATATATCGATCCTCAAAGAACTTAAGGTCTCTGCACACAGCCGGCGTGGCGTGGCGGGGCGGCGACGCTGCGTTGGCGTGGCGGCATCGGCCACACTGCGGGCGCGATCACGCCGACCGTATCGCGACGCTATTCATTCATCAAAAAGATGTTGAGCGATTCAGACGTGGAAACGCTCTTGGTCTTATTTGCGGTAGCTAAGAAAACACAACGTAAACGGAAATGGGTGCATGAAATACATCAAAACCGTCGTAATATTATGGGGAGCCGCTTCTGACTTGTATTCCCGCTCGGCGCGGCGGCGGCGTGGCGCGACGGTTACCGACGCGTCGAGCGGGACGGCTCTGTGTGGCGTCGTTCGTAATACCTAGTACATTACAACTGCTCAGCGTCGCGTCGCCGTCCCGTCCCGCCGCGCCGCGCCCGCGCCGTGCAGATACCTTTAATATTAAAAAGAGATTATCGTCGTCTGTGTTAATACGAATTCTTCGGGTATATCACCCGTAACGAGGACTCAATGGACTCAATGGAGCGACTGGTAGTGCAAGGGAAAGTTGAGGGCAAAAGATCACGTGGACGCTCTCCAACACGGTGGACAGACCTCATCAAATCGGTGACGCATTGCAGCGTCAACGAAAACTCCCGCCGCCAAACAGAACTTCATGGCGTCGCATCGCGAGAGAGGCGGTGGTGCAGGACTCGACCGACACATGACCACGACCACTCTGTCAAGAGAGCACGACTAAGAAGAGAGTTAAAGGGATGGAGAGTGACATAGGCTACTTTTTGTCTCTTTCTAACCCCTACTTCCCTACAATTAGGGGTGGAAGTTTGTATGGAGAGTAATCCATCATCATCAACAATTAATAATAATAATATTAATAACAGCTGGAACGCAACTAATAATAATAATAACAGCTGGATCAAGGGCTTGATTCAGAAAGCGGTACTCCTGGACACGGCTCGTATTGCTAGGAGGTTCCTTTCTCGGGAGCCCTGACCGCCGGTAGCTTGGACCCTGTTCACGATACCGGCTGGACACTATTTTTTATATTTTTAAATGTTTTTTTTATATTTATTTTTTAAGAAAATATTTAAAAATATGTATAAAAATGAATAAATAGAATAATAATAATAATCGTTTATTTATAAAAATGGGACATGAATACAGTAAAGTACAATATAATATAAAAAAGAACACAGTTTCTTATTTGCCTGAACTATGGTGACCCTGTGTTTCAGGCTAGCGAAAGCTTAAATACAAACTAATTTACAAAGAAGAAAGAAAGAAAGAAAAATTGGTATGTGGACTATTTGTGAATAAAAAAAATCTTGCCTAATTTTTTTGCTATAAATCTTCCCTCAACCCTTTAAAAGAGGGGGTGAAATTTTATATGGGACTTTTCGCAGTTTTTAAGATAGGAAGCTAAAAATCCAACGAAAAATACGTGCCTTATTTTTTTGGAAATCTTCCCCAACCCCTAAAATAGGGGTTAACATTTGTGTGAGACTAATGAGATAATATTCTGTTTCGAATTCTCTAAAGGGGAATTGTGGTATCCCGAATTTAAGGTGAGCGAAACCGCGGGCAAAAGCTAGTATTCATTTTATTGAATCAAGGCAAGTGTATGGCGGTAACAAGCGCGAACCTATCTTACTAATATTATAAATGCGAAAGTTACGATGTTTGGATGTTTGTTACTCAATCACGCCAAAATGGCTGGACGGATCTGCATGAAATTTGGCACAGGCATAGGATACACTCCGGAATAGGACATAGGGTACTTTGTATCCCGGAAACCCCAACCCCAATACTACGCGGGCGAAGCCGCGGGCAAGAGCTAGTTAATTATATTGTAGACATATACCACGCTATTAAAGCTTGTTATGAAAAATATATTTTCATTGAATACTTGTTTGAGAAAAATGGATATATTTTTATGCAAATAATTAAAATAAAATTTAAAATTTAAATTTAAATTAGAGAGTTAATATTGTATCCTTAGTTCTCGATTTCTATTGTTCATTTTTGTATCTTTATTTTGTATCTTCTTTCTTTTATTCACGGTTTCTTCACGATGTTTTCCTTCACCGTTTTGAGAGCAGTGGTGATGAAATAAATTACACAAAGTAATGCGCCTGGCTGGGTTTGAACCCGCGACCTACGACTCGTAAGTCGGGGCCGTTACCACTCGGCCACCACTGCTCTCAGTTTTTTTTTTATCTCAGTATAATCTACACTAATATAATAAAGAAGTAAAGTTTGTTTTTTTGTTTGTAGGAGGTAATCTCTGGAACTACTGGTCCGATTGGAAAAACTTTAACAACGATAGAAAGCTGCTTTACTCCTGAGTGACATAGGCTATATTTTATGTACGCGGGCGAAGCCGCTGACAATAGCTAGTGTAAAATATTCGTGAAAAAAGTTTCAATCGGCTTACTATGAATTTTTCATCTGCAACAGTACCTCGCGGACTAGGAGAAGCTAGCTCTCCAGCGAGAGCAACTCCTTGACGTGTGGCAGTGTGTGTGCGCTACTCAAGAGTGTACAGACAGGACGCCTGCAGTTGTTACTGGTACATCAACTAACTAATACTCACGTGTCGTGTCACTGACTCTTCGCTTCTTCCTCGGTACTTCTTGTTCTTCTTCCACTTCCGTTTTGATCTCTACTAAGGGCACATCATATTCTAAACCAGGCTCCGCCTGTTGTGCTGGTACATGTTCTGCATTGTTATAGCTATTGTTTAGAGGTTCCAGTTCTAGTTCTGTAAGCAGAAACAGTGAAGAGCTACTTGTTAATACATGCGCTGGATGGATTTGAAGTTCAATTATAATAAGAGTCTCGGTGTGAACTGACCCTAAGAGTGGCTCAAGGAGTTGTCAGCAAACCGTAGGGGCCCTGCAGAAGGGTCGAAGCCACAGTTGGTAGAGGCCATGGTCCGCAGCGAGGAGTAGCAGGCGGTCTTCTCCTTCTGCTAAGCAGTAATGCCAGCAAAGGAGGAGGCCGACCACATAAGGCAGTGGCGATATATTGATAAATAAATTAATAGTTTATTAAAACATACCACATTCCAAACGTTCCACTCTTGTCTCAACAACATCATCTAGTCTCTCACACACATCTGGTAACTCTTCTTTGACAGCAATGCGTTCAACATGGCTGACATCAGATATACTGATGTTCTCTAGATGAGTCACTGTGAGCTCACTGAACAACTTGAGCTGAGCGCGGTGTACTGAAGTGTTTGGCTGAAAAAAAATATTGACAACCCTCATCAACAGTCATCATCAGCCTTTTACTGTTCCTACTGCTGGGACACTGGCCTCCACTCTAGGAGAGGGAATGGGCCATAATCCACGACGCGGGCCCAGTGCGCATTAGTGGATGTCACATGTCTTCGAATTTTTGGCTCTAGGACATGCCGGTTTCCTTGTTGATGTTTTCCTTGAGAGCAGTGGTGATGAAATAAAATACACAAAGTAATGCGCCAGGCTGGGTTTGAACCTGCAGTCTACAACTCGTAAGTCAGGGCCTTTACCACTCGACCACCACTGCTCTGATGTGTACATAGTCGGCATGGAAATAAATAAGCACATATATGGACCCTGTCCGGCACAGCGTAGATAATTTAGGTAGAAGAGAGGATGAAGGCACTACTTGTTTTACTTATTGACTGGCCTGTCAGTCTAGTAGTCAATAACCCTGACTGCTATGCAAGAGGTTGTGGCATCGATTCCCACCCAGGACAAATGTTTGTGTGATGAGCACGAGCATTTGTTCTGTGTCTGGGTGTAATTTATCTATAATATGTATGTATTTAGAAAATATGTATGTATGTTTTTCAGTTGTCTAGTACTCATAACACAAGCTCTGCTTAGCTTGAGACTGGACACCGTCGTATGTCCTCGGCTGTATCCGTGAGTTACGTAATGAATTTATGTAGCATTACCAATGTAAATATCGTATTGTGTACTATTTTAAGGTGTAGGAACAGGGGGAGGGGTGGGTCTCTATTATCAATAGTCAACTTGAGTCCAATTTAAATGCCTTTTGGTTCTTCTAAAGCAATGTTTGATAGAAAGATACCATAGAAGAGAAATTTCATCAGAAAACTGTTGACATTCAGTAATTCTCTCATTTAATTGAATATTTCACAAAACATGTTACAGGTAATTCATAAATGTTTAAAAAGTTTTTATCATTCAGAATCTCAATTAAATCTTGTATATAAAATTTTCATGTCACATATTGAGTAGGTCTGAGAATCGGTCAACATCTATTTTTCATCCCCCTAAATGTTAGGGGTAGTCCACCCGTGCGAAGCCGGGGCGGGTCGCGAGTATGCAATATATAATTTATATAATTATAAATAATTATTTTTTTTGATATAATTTTATCATATAATTTTAATCATTTTTACATTATACTTTAATCTTATTGGGAATGTAATTCAATTTTGAGCAATGCAGTATTAATGTCTACTACTCTTTACTTCTGTTACTAGTTTGTAAGCCTTAATAATCATACACAATGTAAATTGTTTCTGAAATAAATCAATCAAAATATATTTTTAGCAGTGGTGGCCGAGTGGTAACAGCCTCTATTAAAGAATTGCAGCACACCTCACCTCATTCAACATCTGAGCAAACAGTTTCTCAGCTTCCAGACATTTCCTCTGCAGTTGGCAGCATTGCTTTAGTTTAGCAAAGCAGAAGACACAAGCGAGCATCGGTCTTCTGTCTTCAGTTACAAACTGCAACATAACACAATAATGTAGCATTTGACTTAGGATAGAGTACTTTTCACACAATACATAGGGACATTGTTATACTGTCTTAGTAATACTGACCACAGTTGATGTTGAGTGTGGCTTTTGGAATACCTCTCATACAGAGAAACATTTTAAAGCTTAAAAGAATAATTCTAGAGTAATCTACATGGACCACTCTGTCTATAGTCAGCCGTGAGCAGCCTATTTAAGTAATACATTAGTACTTGTATAAGGTATAACTTACTGGAATATCAGTCAGCGTTTCATACAGCTCTTGTAAGTCCTTGTCGTTAACTATGTACATGCGAACATTCTCTACTAAACATATTCTACACATTGGCAGTTTTTCCATTTTTAAACTTATTAGAAAAACAAAATGAATGTCTGCTGCTGGGTTTTACACTCCACGAGATATTTCGTATGATCGTATGCACGTCCAAAGAGAATATAAGCAGTTAGCGCGTTTGTGGACCTCTTTCATGGAACTCTTGTCTGCCGACGAGATAATACGAATGTTTCTAGTCGTTTAGGAAGTTTTTAGGAAAGTCTTCACAGTATTTACTATCTTTAAACCGGTAGACACCAAATTATAATCAAAACAACACAGAAACAGATTCATAATAAATCATAAGGACCGCATGGCGCATCGCAATGTTCAAGCATTAGTTTATAAAACTATTAAACTAGATACCTAGTCAATAAACATATATAGCATAGCAAATAAAAAAATTACATCTTGTAGGCTTGAGTAAAAAATATCGATATTTTATCAATAAATAATCTATAATTATCGTCGATATTTTAAATCTCCATATATCGATAATCGATATTTATTACCGAAGAAGCTTTATTCAAAACTGTCAGTAATATTTTGCATAAAGCTGTCCTTCACTTTACCGAGGGAATTTAACTTGTTTGCGAACGCGGTCTAGAAAGAACGCAATGAACTGCTATTAACTTGACAGTGCCAGACAATAGAAGCCGATTGACAGGGTAGCACATAAAACAGAGTTACAGAGTGCATCTCATGTATCTGACAATGATTGGTCTGTCTTAACATAAAAATAACATAATTTGATATTATTTTTATATTTTTACACTGGCAATGGTAGTGTATGTGAAACTATTTTTAATATTAAGACCGGGTATGCACCATCTAAGAAATAAATATTGATATATCAAAATATCGATATTATTACACGATATATATCGATAGCTTTGAATAATATCGATATATTAAATACCGATATATTTTTTTAATTTGCTCATCCCTAACATCTTGGTTTGACACCTGACGTTTAAATGACATTTACCCGGGCTGCGTTCAAAAATGACTAGATTAGAGTTAGAATTCAGAGTCTTTCCACTTTCAGAGAGTTATTTTATGAGTTTGGCTATCCTAAGATCTTCCTAAAAGGGACAGTTCACACCGAGATGCGACGCGACGCGATGATAGACGAAGAGGCTGATTCTTTGATCTCTGATTTTGCGTGGTGCTGACGTTTGCGTTTAAAAATGCTAGTAGAAGGGTACATCAAATTTATTTATCATCCTAGTCATCCTACATTAAATTTGAACGCAGCCCTGTATGTAGTCAGTAGTGACAGTCAAGTGAAATTGTTTTGATTGTTGATTGTGGTTGTGTGGTGGACTTCATTAATTTGGTATTTACCGGTTTATTGTAAATGTAGTTAAATATTGTAAATGCCATAAAGATTATGACTTAAAATTATTGAAATAGTGTAGCGCTAACGCTGCGCCAACAGCACATTCAACTTTGTTCTCATAATTCGTTTGTTAACTAATAAATTTAAAAATGGATAATATTACAATGTGTAGAATATGTTTAGTACAGAATGTTCGCATGTACACAGTTAACGACAAGGACTTACAAGAACTATATGAAACGCTGACTGATATTCCAGTAAGTTGTACATTATATACTAATCTATTACTTATATAGGCTGCTCACAGCTGACTATAGACAGAGTGGTCCATGTAGATTACTGTAGAATTATTCTTTTAAGCTTTAAAATGTTTATTTGTATGAGAGGTATACCAAAAGCCACACTCAACGTCAACTATGGTCAGTATTACTTAGACAGTATAACTATGTCCCTATGTATTGTGTGAGAAGTACTCTATCCTAAGTCAAATGCTACATTATTGTGTTCTGTTGCAGTTTGTAACTGAAGACAGAAGACCGATGCTCGCTTGTGTCTTCTGCTTTGCTAAACTAAAGCAATGCTGCCAACTGCAGAGGAAATGTCTGGAAGCTGAGAAACTGTTTGCTCAGATGTTGAATGAGGTGAGGTTTTCTGTAACTATAGTGTTTTCGTCCTATGATTTATTATTCCCTCTCCTAGATAGGAGCCCTGTGTCCCAGCAGTGGGCACAGTAAAAGGCTGATGATGACTGTTGATGAGGCTTATCTAAGTCTTCAATATTTTTTTCAGCCAAACACTTCAGTACACCGCGCTCAGCTCAAGTTGTTCAGTGAGCTTACAGTGACTCATCTAGAGAACATCAGTATATCTGATGACAGCCATGTTGAACGCATTGCTGTCAAAGAAGAGTTACCAGATGTGTGTGAGAGATTAGATGATTTCAGTGAGACAAAAGTGGAACGTTTGAAATACGGTATGTTTTAAGATATATATATTTTTTTAATTGCTATAAACTAGTGCTTGACTGCGATTCCACCTGATGGTAAGCAGTGATGCAATCGTTGATGATAAGGCGCACTAGTTTATTAAGAGCCTATTCACTCTAGCCTTGAAGACACCTAAATTATAATCGGACGGAAAGACTGCAGCCGGCAAACTGTTAACTTAATTATCAATGTTCATACCTACGTTCATCCTAATCAATATTCATACCTACGCACGGCGGTCGCGCGCGCAAAATTTCACAAACGTCGTAGTTGCAAAATTTCACAAACGCGCGTCTCAAACGTGACGCCCTCGCGGTCGTAATGATCCTCGTTGAGCCCGGTTTTCGCGTCGGTGAACGGTGTCTATGTGTGCGTTGCTCGAGCGCGCTTTGTACGTAGATTGACATCTGTACCTATATAGTTTGTGCCTCTTCCGTGTGCTCCACCGTATCATTTATCACAGGTAACACATCGGTTTTTTTTATGGTAGGAAAAACCATCCAATGACGAATCCCGCCCTTGGGCGGAGCCGGAAACAGTGTCAGACTCTTACTGACTAAACAACCTACCCTATTCCAACGTTGCCATATACACCAGGGCCAGAGCCTTCCTTTCAGTTACGAACCCTTGACTCCAGTTGGCTTCGACCCTTCTGCAGGGTCCCTACGGTTTGCTGACAACTCCTTGAGCCACTCCTAGGGTCAGTTCACACCGAGACTCTTATCATAATCGAACTTCAAATCCATCCAGCGCGTGTATTAACAAGTAGCTCTTCATTGATTTTGCTTACAGAACTAGAACTGGAACCTCTAAACAATAGCTATAACAATGCAGAACATGTACCAGCACAACAGTCGGAGCCGGGTTTAGAATATGATGTGCCCTTAATAGAGATCAAAACGGAAGTGGAAGAAGAACAAGAAGTACCGAGGAAGAAGCGAAGAGTCAGTGACACGACACGTGAGTGTTAGTTAGTTGATGTACCAGTAACAACTGCAGGCGTCCTGTCTGTACACTCTTGAGTAGCTTGAGTCTCCAGAGAGCAGTGGTGGCCGAGTGGTAATGGCCCTGACTTACGAGGTAGGTCGCGGGTTCAAACCCAGCCAGGAGCATTACTTTGTATAATTTATTTCATCGCCACTGCTCTCAAAACGGTGAAGGAAAACATCGTGAGGAAACCCTCAACGGCATGAAACGGGTATGTCCTAGGCCCAAAAATTCGAAGATATGTGACATCCACCAAACCGCACTGGGCCCGCGTGGTGGATTTCGGCCCATTTCCTTTCCAAGAGAGGAGGCCTGTGTCCCAGCAGTGGTTTTTTTTTTTTTTTTTTTTTATGGTAGGTGAAAATCATCCAATGACGAAACCCGCTCTTGGGCGGAGCGGGAGACCAGTGTCAGACTCTTACTGACTAAAAAACCTACCCCGCACCTTCCTTGCCTTATTCCTGGAGTCGAGGTAACAGTTTTCCACCACCCTCTAGACTCCAGGAGGTTTCGACCCTGAAGGGCCCCTGCAGTTTGCTGACAACTCCTTGAGGCGCGCGGGAACGGTGCGCGCCGTTGACGACTTAGACTCGGTCTTACCAGACGACCGGACGGCGAGCTACCCATTGCTCACCGTCCGCGAGCCAGTGTCTACGGTGGCCGGATATCGGCAGGATCGCGGCGGCGAGTGTCCCAGCAGTGGGAACATTAAAAAGGCTGATGATGATGATGAGGGACAGACAGCGACTTTGTTTTATACTATGTAATGATGACTCTTACATGAGAACATACATGACTTCTACAATCATATTCCTTGCTTTTGTCTCAGGGCTAGTCGTGTAATAACAGCTCTCTTTCTTTTTTTAATCCTTTGATCATGCTAGATCTTGATGATAATCGAAAACCTGCAAAAACAACTGCATGGCTCAAATAAGAATCACTCGATATCATTTGATTGTGTTTTGAATTTGAAGCTTAATAGATTAAAAATATATATTAATATAATATTATAATTAAATTCATATTTTAATTTCTGTTAATTAGATTTATTGGGTATTTATCATAGTATTATTATTAATAATAATACTATGATAAAGGATGTGTTAGGATGCTGTCTCTGTTTCGGGACCTTGAGCCAACCGTAGACGTCTCGGCGCAACGATTATCGGATCAGGTGAGGGTAATCCAACGCAGTCACAGGTTGGATGACACCGCACTTGATAGGCTGCGCTCAGAGGTACTGAGCAACCTTATCATCCCGACTCCCATAGCACAGACCGTGGTGCTACCAGTCATTGATGCATTCTCACCGCGGACCCACCATGTGGATAATGAGTTGGATGATAGGGTTGAAACAGTAAGTAGCCAGTGCAACGAAAGACTGAGGAGCGCTTTGGAGGATGCGCTTCGCGAGTATAGATCGACTCCAGCCGAGCTTAGGCCCCGTTTACCTCGGTTGCCTATGCACAAAAAAAATAGGGCGCTAGTGTGTGCTTTGGACTCACTTCTCAAGAACATCTTTGAGAGTAGTGAAAACCTCGTTGATACGCACTCAATCCTGTATTGTGGGGCTGTAGCGGCATGTCGAGTAGCCAACGTTAAGTTTCCAAACACAGATGGAACTACTCGACCAAAGCTTGCTGCACCAGCCTGGCAATGCAGGATTGAGAGGCGTATTGATGAGGCCAGAGCACTCATTGGCAAACTATACTGCTTCAGGGAGGGTAATACACGACCACGTGTGATGCGGTTCGTGAGGCGGGCATTCTCGGGAACTGGAATTACCCCCCGAGAATACATGTCCCGTGTCACGGAGCGCATCGACTTCCTGAAGCAGAAAGTTTGTGCATGGGCCAGTCGTATCCGACGGTATAAGCGGCGGGTTGATAGATACTCGCAGAATCGCATGTTCCAGAGCGATGAAAGGTGGGTGTACAGAACTTGGGAGCGACCTGATCAAAATGTGACCGGCGTGCCCCGCCCGGATGATGCCGCCACGAATGCATTCTGGCGCAGCATCTGGTCGGTGCCCGTCTGTCACACTGATGATGGCTGGATGCGTGATGTTGAGCGCGCGTGCGTAGCTGTACCAGTAATGGAAAAAGTTGTAATTAGCCCATCAGACGTAGCCAGAGCAGTTCGTCCGTTACCAAATTGGAAGTCTCCAGGACCGGACGGACTGCACAACTTCTGGCTAAAATGGTACAGCAGCGCACACGCGCTCCTGGCATCTCAATTCCAGTCATCTTTGGAATCTGGTTCCCTACCCCAGTTTTTAACAACTGGTATCACCCACCTGCTCCATAAGACAGGTAGTCCCACGGAACCCAAGAATTATAGACCAATTACATGTTTGTCAACGGTCTATAAACTTCTTACATCCATCCTGAGAGCTAAAATTAATGCACATATAGATAAAAACTCAGTTATGTCCGCCTCTCAGAATGGATGTAGGAATGGGTCCCGTGGTACAAAGGAGCTACTCCTCATTGACATGGCCATAAGCCAACAGGTTCGTCGATCCCGCAAGGATTTGTCGACATGTTGGATAGACTATAAAAAGGCCTATGACTCTGTTCCACATACATGGCTCATGAAGGTGTTGGAGTTGTATAAAATAGATGCAACTCTACGCACCTTCCTTGAGTCATGTATGAGGCAATGGAGAACGGTCCTTTGCTATCCAGGATGTCGACCAATCCAGGCAAACGATGAACCAATATGGATTAAACGGGGAATATTTCAGGGCGACAGTTTGAGTCCACTTTGGTTTTGCCTAGCTCTGAACCCTCTAAGCACGTTGCTGGAGGATTCAGGCCTGGGCTATCGGTTGAGAAGAGGTGGTCAGGTCTTATCTCACCTGCTTTACATGGATGATCTGAAACTTTTTGCTCACAACAATTCGCAGCTGATGGAACTATTGAAGGTAACAGAAACTTTCAGTAGTGCCATCAGGATGGAATTTGGTGTGGATAAATGTGCAGTCATGCATGTAAAGCGAGGGGAGATTATGGAATCTGAGGGGATTCAACTCTCTGATTCCATACACCTTAGAGCCCTCTCCTCGACCGAAACCTACAAGTATTTGGGTATGTCGGAAGCGTTAGGCATTAACACCGCTGACGTGAAGCAAACGTTGAAGGAGCGTTTCTTTGGCCGCCTGAAGAAGGTTTTAAGCAGTCTTCTGTCAGGCGGAAATAAGGTGCGCGCCTTCAACGGTTGGGTCATGCCGGTTTTAATGTACTCTTTCGGCATACTCAAATGGACTCAGACCGAGTTAGACGCTCTGGATAGGCGGGTCCGTACATTGCTGACCGCAAATCGGATGCATCACCCACGGTCATCGGTGATGAGACTGTACATCCCGCGGAAGTGTGGAGGTCGAGGCTTTTTGAACGCAAAGACTCTACACAACCGCGAGGTGTGCAGCCTCAGAGAATATTTTCTCAAAACCGACGTGGGTATGCACCGCGATGTGGTCGCAGTGGACAAGGGACTCACCCCGTTGTCCATGGCTAAGGAGGACTGGCGCAAACCTGTGGTACTTACTACTGATGACCGCAAGGAAGTATGGAAAGGCAAGGAGCTCCACGGGCGCTTTTATAGGGCTCTACATGACCCAGATGTAGATTTTTCAGCGTCCGTGGCCTGGCTACGTTTCAGCGACCTCTTCGGGGAAACTGAAGGTTTTGTTTGTGCGATTATGGACGAAGTTATCTTAACGAATAACTATCGGAGACATATAATGAAGGACGGGACGGTGGACGTGTGTCGGGCATGCCATCGTCCGGGTGAGTCTATCAGACATATTATCTCTGGTTGTTCTCGTTTAGCTAACGGCGAGTACTTGCACAGGCATAACCAAGTAGCCAGGATTATTCATCAGCAACTTGCTTTGAAGTACAACCTGGTGGATTCTGAGGTACCGTACTACAAGTATGTGCCCGACCCAGTTCTCGAAAATGACCATGCCACGTTGTACTGGGATCGGTCTATCATCACTGACCGGACTATTGTAGCCAATAAGCCGGATATAGTGGTGATAGACCGATTAGCGCGCCGTGCAATGATAGTCGATGTCACCATCCCACATGATGAAAACCTCGTGAAAGCTGAGAAAGAGAAACAAATCAAGTATCTCGACTTAGCACACGAGGTTGTCGACATGTGGGATGTAGACTCGGCTGTCATTGTGCCGATAGTTGTGACCGCCAATGGCCTTATAGCCAAAAGCTTCGACGACCATCTGTCGAAGCTGTCGTTGCGCGGTTGGATCAAGGGCCTGATACAGAAGGCAGTACTCCTCGACACGGCTCGTATTGTGAGGAGGTTCCTGTCTCTGGAGCCCTAACCACCGGTAGCTTGGACCCTGCTCCCGACACCGGCGGACGACTATTTTTTATATTTTTAAATGTTTTTTTTTTATGTGTTATTATAAAAAAATATTTAAAAATGTAAATAATATGTTTAGAAAAATAAATAAAGGGAATAATAATACATTTATTTGTTAGAATATTGTTGTTACAAGAGGTTACATTCAATTATAGTCCAAAATATTCTGCTGTTTCCAGCATACAAATATTATCAAGAAATCACAGTAATATCCATTGAAAAAATTAAAAACCAGTCAATGTCAAGTATTATTTGTTTATGTTATTAGCATATTTACGTATTTTATTATTATTAGTCACTTAATTTATATTATAATCTATTTAAAATATCTGTTATTTATTTATTCTGCACACCTACCACAGTGTTGTCTTTTTTGACCCAAAGGTTGACTGGTAGAGAATGCCTTGTAGCATTAAGTCCGCCTATGTACCACTACTGTACATGAAGTTTAAATAAATAAAAATCACAGGGTCGGCCGTGGCGAAGAAACAACATCTGCACAGGAGAAGAAAAAAATTAGACGACGTAGTTACAGAAATTCCAAAGAAGAATGAAGAGTGGGACGTAAATATTACCCAGAACACCGAGGGTGCTGCGTCAA
This sequence comes from Mythimna loreyi, assembly GCA_029852875.1. Taxonomy (NCBI): domain Eukaryota; kingdom Metazoa; phylum Arthropoda; class Insecta; order Lepidoptera; family Noctuidae; genus Mythimna; species Mythimna loreyi. Next base: position 10,047,783 of record CM056806.1, on the reverse strand, counting down.
TACTTATTGCGACAGTCCGAGAACCTTCAAGTAATATAACGCCTCGAGTTAATATTAGTGCTACCGCAAACACAAATTGTCGTAGTACCATCAAAAAACGTAGTCTAACAAAACCTATACCTACGCACACTGGCGAAAAGCCTTTTAAATGTGAAGAATGTCAGCGTTGTTTTAGTCAGAAGGTTTATTTAACAAAACACATTCGTACACACACTCGCGAAAAATCTTACAAATGTGAAGAATGTCAACTCTATTTTCGTCAGAAGATTCAGTTTACAAGTCACATACGTGCCCACGCGGGCGAAAAGCCTTTCAAATGTGAAGAATGTCAGCGTTGTTTTAGTCAGAAGGTTCATTTAACTAGACATATTCTTACGCATACTGGCGAAAAACCTTACAAATGTCAGGATTGTCAGCTCTGTTTTAGTCTTAAGACTACCTTATTAAGTCACATCCGTACGCACACTGGCGAAAAACCTTACAAGTGTGAACAATGTCAGCTTTGTTTTAGTCAGAGGACTACTTTGTTAAGACACGTTCGAATGCACACTGGTGAAAAACCTTACAAGTGTGAAGAATGTCAGCGTTGTTTTAGATGTAAGCAACAATTAACAAGACACATTCGTACGCACACTGGTGAAAAACCTTACAAATGTGAAGAATGTCAGCGTTGTTTTAGTGTGAAGAATAGTTTAGTAAGTCACATTCGTACGCACAAAGATGACAAACCTTACAAATGTGAAGAATGTCAGCGTTCCTTTAGTGACAAGAGCAATTTAATTAGACATATTCGTACAAACCACACTGATGATAATTAAATTTTATAAATGTCAAAAATCACAGCTTTATTTTACTCGTTTATTTAAGTTGGTCCTTCCTCACTCGCCTTTCCTTAACGTCGCGCATGGTTTAAAAGCTTGTTCGTTCATTTCAAGCTATCCAAAGTGATGTTTAGTGAGTAAGTAATGCGAAAAAAGAGAGACAACAGCTGAAAACTCTGTTGGCATTCAGTAATTCTTCGATTTAATAGAATGTTTCTCAAAACTTATTCCAGGAAATACCTATTTTTATTAAACCTTAATTTATTTTTTTAAATTGTCGTCATTTAGAATCTTGATTAAATGCACAAGGCTTCTACTTGAAGTACTTTTTTATATTTTTTATACAAGAGCACATTATTAAGCTTGACTCTTAATAATGTGCTCTTGTATTAAAAAAAATTCAGTTCACGTAAAATATCAGTATTATAGAGGTCTTTACTGGATTACTCTAACACAAATTTATGTGATGATTTCTATAGAGGCCTAGATAATATCCACAAGATATCTGTGTATCCAAAATATCTGAAGAAAGATGTGTATTAACTTCATAATCACGTAAGAGCGGTTGTATGAAAATGTACGTTGGGTTGGACGCACTTAACACAACATTGTAGTATACTGGAATTTGTTATTAACCAGCGTGCAAATTTAGACATAATAAAATTGACTACATTTTAGTCATCATCATCATCAACCTAGCGCCAGTCCCGGTTGCTACCTTGGCTTTTACCTCGGTGCCCGGGGTCCGCTTTCCTGTCTAGTCGCCTCCACTTCGCTCTGTCTTTTGCGTCCTCTGCCTTAAGCCCATTAGCACGCATATCGTACCTTACGACGTCGATCCAACGCCTCTTAGGCCTTCCTCGTTTTCCGGGTCCCGGCGGAGGCGGCATGGTGAGGCATCTGTTACCTACGTAGTCTGCCGGTTTTCGTAAAACGTGGCCATACCAGCGTAAGCGACCCTCCTGCTTGACTACAGTTTAGTGAACACGTATTTTTTATTTAGATATGTGTCAATAGTAAAAAATTAAGTTAACGCTTACGAGACTTGTTTACTCAGAAACTTATTCTATGGATGTCGCTTGGGACAAAGAGACAAAGTGAAAAAACGAGAAAAAAAAGTTATAAACTAAAAGTGGAAATGTGTTCTATTGCATACACTCAGCCACCAAAAAAAAATTTACGCAGTGGTAAAAAATTACCCGGTATATGCTGGTTGGGCACGCCATTATAATTATGGCGGTCATTGGCTGGAAAGATCTTATGTCATCCTCACCTTCCGCATGACGCAGGTTCTGTTCGGGAGTTTCCTGCACCAGATTCGTGCCGAAGAAACGCCACCGCGTCATCACTGTGTGGACCACCCGGAGGACACGGTGGAGCATACGGTAGAGGTAGATAGATAGATTAAACTTTATTGTACACTAAAAAGAAACAAAACTTATACAACAACTTAAATATTTGGGTACAATGACGGTCTTATAGCTGACAGTGATATCTACCAGACAAGCTTAGGATGGATCGGAAGAACTAAAAATAATACAGGGGGTAGTCTGCGGTGTACTACTACTAGTGAATTAATCAACCTATAAATCATTAGAGGGGGGGGGCCTCGTTTTTTACTTTCGGAGCGGTTATTTCCGAAAATATTTATATTATCAAAAAATTATTTTACAGGACCCATAATCATTTTTAAATTCATATCCAACAATATATCACATGTTATGGTAGAAATGAAAAAAAAAAACACTTTCCACTTTACGTGTAGGGGAGGTACCCAAACTAATTAAACATTTTTGACCACTTTATGTTTGTGCACTTTGTCGGCATGGTTGATATACATATTGATACCAAATTTCAGCTTTCTAGTGCTAACGGTCGCAGAGATTATCCGCGGACGGACAGACAGACATGGCGAAGCTATAAGGGTTTTTTGTCGACTACGCGCATCAGCCTATGCACATAACTTAAAAAAAAAGTAAATATCAAGACTGTATTACTGGCATATCATAGTCTTGTCGTTTCCATTTTGAGATTTGGTATCATATATTGGGGCAATTGTAGCGAAAGAGTATTTTTAGGGCCCAGAAACGCTGCCTACGAGCAATATTTGGTTTAAAGGTTAATGATAGCTGTGTTCCAATTTTCAAAGGTCATAATTTATTGACATTTCCGTGCCTATACATTTTAGAAGTTGCTCTTTTTGTTAAATGTAATCGAAAACTATTTTTAACTCTATCGGAAAGTAGACACCGCTATGTAACTTTACGATCTCATCATATAAACTTGTTACGCACGGGGAGTTATAGAACTGCGCTGTTAAGGAAAAGTGTTTTTGGAATGGTACCGGCTATTTTTAACCATATTCCTAATTCTATAAAAGAGGAACCAGTAACAATTTTCAAAAAGAAATTAACTGCATTTTTGTTAAGTAAGTGTTATTACTCCGTATCGGATTTCCTAGCTGATAAATACTTGTAATATCTAAATTCTTTAAGTTTGTAGATGAACTTGCATCAATGTTTGCATGCCAAAATGGTAGAATGTATAAGGATACTTTAATATATTATTATCACCTTATTGTACCTAATTACCTGCATTGTAAGCAAATAAATCAATATTCTATTCAATATTCTATATTCTACGAAACCCTAAAAAGTACTCTCCAGAATATTCTGTAGGAAATCCTTACAATATTTGAAGCTGTCAAATACTGTGTCCTGAGACTTAAATTTGCGTTGATCCTCTCAGATTCTCTGAGCTCCTTACCTACAAGCCCTCTGTCAACAAAACCGTTTCAGGATAGTTCTCATAACCCAGTGTTCCTCCTCCTCACTATAATTATAAAATGGTAAAAAAAAACATACAACATTCGAATTGTCAAATCATCCTCTCTTTAAAAAACAGTTTTCGTATTATACAATTTATTATCCATGTTTTAAATTGTAATTAAAATAAGTCAAGTCTTGAACCATGGTTCTAACTGGCGACCTGGGTGGCTAAAAAGACCACTTTAGTAGATTATATTATGATTAAAATATAAAAAATATCAGAAATCGCAAAATGGCCACGAATTTGTAGTTCCTATTATGATTTGTAGAAATTAAAACAATTTATTTGGCAAATTTATATTAAACTCGGCAGTCTCCCTACCGACTTCTATTAAAACTGTTTTACCGACTGTCAGTTTTGGTGTTTTTACGCTAGATGTCCTTCAATCTCAACGCCATCTATCGAGCTTGGGGTCAAAAACAAAAAAAAACTTTGGACGATTATACACAAATATTTATTATCCGCTTGTAAAATCACTTTTTCAATACACTTACCTACTCGAAAACTGCCTCTTATCGCACTCCTATTAGGTTCAATATAGCATGTATATCACCCAAGTGCTTTTTTAAGTTTATCACAACAAGGGCTTTTTTATTCCTTCCTTATCGTCACGGTCACGGGTGGTTATTTTGTTTTTCTTAGTTTATCGAATCAGGCGCGAGGCGTCCCCCAAAGACGACCCCACGAAATTAGAAATTGACCAGAGCAGATTTGAATACTATACTTATATATTTCTTAAATTTCTACTGTATGTTTGAGATACGATTAATTTTTTTTTCTTTCTTTCTTTATTTCACAAGTCGTAAGTGTATTGAAAAACGTCGTTTGACACACGTGCAGATTTGTCATTGCAGCCCCCGGCTCCATAACACACTCGCCTACAGCTCGTGCGAATTTCGCCTCGGTCGCAATGACAAACTTCCTGCACTTGTATCAAAATGTACTATTTAAGCAAAATTGCGCTAAAGATATATTGTAGTGTTACCTTACAGCATTTAACCTTTAAAGTTAAATGCTATAAGAGTGTTACTTACTTATACTCACACTTGTTTTTACATTATTTATACATTCTAGTATTTATTACTATGCGTTCCTAATAAGAATACAATCGATTGACAGGATGTGACGTCACGCCGTACCTACTGTCAAATCGAAGTTATTTTTGCAAAATAAAAGAACTCGGAGATGAGTAAAATTGAAAAACTGGATTCTGATTAAACTTTTTTCGTTCACATTTCGTAAATAAACTAAATTTTAAAAAATATCTTGCCTCGATTTGACAGTAAATCGTGACGTCACAACATGGCCATCGATCTTATTCTCGTTTGGAACGCATTGTATGTAATTTTTTAAATTTATTTTGTAAATTACTGTAAATATTTCTTTTTTCTTTTCGTAACACAGCTTTAAACTATGGAATAGGCAGCTTGGGGAGGGGCCTGTCAGTGTAGTAGTTAGTGACCCTGACTGCTATGCAGGAGGTCGTGGGTTCGATTCCCACCCAGGACAAATGTTTGTGTGATGAGCACGATCATTTGTTCTGTGTGTGGGTGTAATTTATCTATAATATGTATGTATTTAGAAATATGTAAGTATGTTTATCAGTTGTCTAGTACCCATAACACAAGCTCAGCTTAGCTTGGGACTAGACGACGTTGTGTGATAGTTGTGGACATATTGTGTGGACGTAACGCAAATTTTGAAGATTTTAAAACCCGCCCACCCCCCCTTGTAACGCACCGTAACGTTTTTCTGTTCCCCCTCCCCTCTCTAAACGTCACGTAACACTCTAGTGACCATTTTTACCTAAACTTTTCTTTATTTATTAGCTCTTCTTCCCAAACTTTCCCCTAATTTTATATTAAAAAAAAACAATGTTACGTAACGTGTTTTAAGAAAGACCCCCTCCCGCCCCTGTAACACATCGTAACGTTTTACGAGACACCCCCTCCTCCCCAAATTGCGTTACGTAATACTTGACAGTCCCCTTGACTGTCAAAACCCACTAGATATAAATACCAGTGGTTTTCTTGGTCAGTCTGTCTTGAAGTCTATTTTGAGTTGATCAACTACGCTATTTAACATCGCATGAATAATAATTGCAAATTGTAACCATTTTTCTTATGATCAACTACGTTCACTTACACCGATATTGTAATCTGTAAACAAGTGCCCTACTAAACGACTGAGCACTGCCACCCAAAACACAAGCAGTCGCTTGGTTTGGGAGACAGTACCAGTACTTATTGCACCTCAAATTTACTTGTGTCTAATTATAAGTCACCCTGAGAACTGTAAATATGCGATAATAAAGAAAGATTATTATTATTATTTTCAGATATATTATTTTTCTCAGCTTATAGCTGGTTTTGACTACATTGACCATTTTATTATTATTATTATCTCGAAGTCCTTTCCGGAAACAAAAGTCTTAGAGAAAAAGAATGCCACCAGCTACTCCTGGCTCCTGTCGTGCTGTCTCCTACTGCTCCTGTGATCTCTACCGGCTCTGATGGAAGGGTCGTATTGTCCGACCGACTTTATTATTTACTAGCTTTTGTCAGCGGCTTCGTCCGCGTACATAAAATATAGCCTATGTCACTCAGGAGTGAAGCAGCTTTCTATTGTTGCTAAAATTTTTCCAATCGGACCAGTAGTTCCAGAGATTACCTCCAACAAACAAAAAATAAAAATACAAAACAAACTTTACATCTTTATTATATTAGTGTAGACTAGCAACCCGCCCCAGCTTTGCCCGGGTACTGATATTGAATATATTATCTACACTAATATAATAAAGAGGTAAAGTTTGGTTTTTTGTTTGTAAGAGGTAATCTCTGGAACTACTGGTCCGATTACAAAAATTTTAGCGACAATAGAAAGCTGCTTTACTCCTGAATGACATAGGCTATATTTTATTTACGCAGGCGAAGCCGCTGACAAAAGCTAGTGTATTACACACATAAACCTTCTTCTTGAATCACTATATTTATTAAAACAATCCGCATCAAAATGCGTTGCGTACTTTTAAAGATATAAGCATACACAGGGCATAAGCAACTTTGTTTTATACTATGTAATGATTTATTTATTTAATTAAATAGTATGGCCGAAGCCAATTACACCATTTAAACACAAGTAGAAATAAAACAATAAAATATAAAACAATAATTAAAATTAACAACAGAAAATTGACAAGTCGCGCAGGACTTTCAGGGGTTATTTAATAGATATAAGACAGTCATACATACATCTCACAGAATTTCATACATTCTTATAGTATCGTCTTCCATTCTTCCCCAAACATATCAAAATCAGTATGAGAATACTGATTCTAGGAGAGCGTTAAGCGCTGAGAGTATACCTATATAGTTTTTATTTTATATAATTAGTTTACAACTAGCCTTTTGCCAGCGGCTTCGCCCGCGTGAAAGTAGGGTTCTCCATACAAAACTTTAGACCCCTATTACATCTCTTTAGGGGCTGAATTTTGAAAAACCATTTCTTAGTCTTCGTCTACATCATAAAAAGAAACCTTGTGCAAAATTTCACGCTCCTAGACCGAGTAGTTTAGGCTGTGCGTTGATATGTCAGTCAGTCAGTTTCTCCTTTTATATATATAGATATACCTCCTTATCCCTCCCTCCCTCCCTCTCTATATATTTCCCTCTTCCTCTCACTCCTGTCTTTCAGATTTGATTCATGTCCTCCCTCTTAAAACTACATCTCGAATCTATCTCTCTTAACTTTACACCACTGTCACCTCTCCCTCCTTTAACATAACGCTTCTCTTACTTGTACCTCTCCCTCCTGCCTTTCATAACTCTAACTTCACGTCCTGTAACGTTCCCTTACACTCGCATGACTCATTACGTTACAATATTTCACTTGTAAAGGTGCTGATAGATTTGAGCATTCACTTGTAACAGAACATCGAGCATTCGCCGTTTTTATATTTGTCGAACTGAACAACGAGCCGAGACAAGCATAGTATAATAATAATAATACATTTATTTGTTAGAATATTGTTGTTACAAGATGTTACATTCAATTATAGTCCAAAATATTCTGCTGTTTCCAGCGTACAAATACACTTCTCATCAAAAAAATCGAAACACCTTGCAAGTTTACGTTTTGTCAGGATTATCAGAAAAATGTGTACATTTAGGAATAAATGTTAAATGTCGTTTAATAGTGAGTAATATGAGCTTATCAAATCTTAATGTTAATGTTCTAAATTTAAATGAATTTTTCATAGGTTTCGTATTTTGTTAAATGAGTCATTTTTATTCCGTATGGAGTATAAAGGAAATGGATAAAACAACACACGTAAATGAAAAAAAAAGCTAAAAAACGTTTATTTAATAACTTGTATTCCCTCCCCGAGCTCTAATTACTGCTTCCATACGGTTCTTCATCGATCGGATGAGAGTCACGATCACATGCTGTGGTATATTGTCCCATTCCTCTTGGATTGCATCTTGCAGCTGGCTAAGTGTTTCTGGGGCAGGATCTCTTGCTCGAATTCGTCTCTTTAATTCATCCCATAGATGTTCAATGGGATTCATGTCCGGGCTTCTTGCTGGCCATTCCATAATAGAGATATCGACTTCGTTAAGATAATCTCGTACGACGCCCGCGGTGTGAGCCCTAGCATTGTCGTGCATGAATATGAAGCCGTTGCCAATAAAATGTGCATAGGGCATCACATGAGGCTCGAGACACTCTTCGACGTACCGATGACAGTTTAGTGCAGGCAGACGTGGCCCAGACACGAAAGCAAGCTCTGTCTTACCGTCGGCGCTGATTCCTCCCCAAACCGTCCACGAACCGCCACCATAGCTGACCTTTTCTTCAATGCAGCATTGTGCATAGCGTTCTCCGTCTCTTCTGTAGACCTTGTTCCTTCCGTCGTTACCATACAGCATAATTTTACACTCATCAGAAAAGAGAACTTTGCTCCACTGTAGGTATGACCAATTTAGGTGCTCACGTGCAAAGTTAAGGCGCGCTCTTCGATGGTCTGCAGTTAATTTCGGCCCATTTGCTGGCTTATGCGGTACCAGTCCACGATCCTTCAACCTTCTTCTAATTGTAGAGTCACTTACAGCCACCCTTCGTACAACACGAAGCCGCTGCTGCAGTTGAAAAGCGTTAAGGCGTTGATTTCTTAAAGAAGTTGTTACAATAAATCGATCATCTCGCTCAGAAGTGACCCGATTCCTGCCAGATCCTGAACGGCGCGTGAACAAACCAGTCTCCCGATAACGTTTATAGACTCTATGAACAGATGACAGGCTTAGATGCAGTCTTGCAGCCACAACACGCTGACTAAGGCCAGAATCCAGCAATGCCACAACTTGGGCGGCTTCTGTGGGCGAAGTATCCATACGTTTTAGAAAAAAAAACCTTTTTTCAGACGTCCCAAAGTCACAGTATTGAAATAAAAAACAAAAAGTTTAAGGATAGGCGCCAATTTTTAGTTTTTAAACACTAAATGTACTCCAACCCTAAACACACATTTGTCTCAAAACAGTGATTCATTTCGTTTATAAGATAAACAAATGAAATTCTAATTTTGAATTTAGAATTTTCGCTTATTACTGTAATGGCCAAACTGCCAGCTATAATATATGTATTTTTTTTCATCGTATGAATTCTTTTTTGTGTTAAATTCGGACAGAAACAATGAAAACGGAAGTGTTTCGATTTTTTTGATGAGAAGTTTATTATCAAGAAATCACAGTAATATCCATTGAAAAAATTAAAAACCATACAATGTCAAGTATTATTACATGATACAATATCAAAATATAGATACTAAATTGAAGTCATGAGTTATCAAATACAATTCTACGGAATATTAGATATGTCAGGAATTATTTAGTACAAACAATGTCAAGGCATGCTAAATATAATGTCAAGGGTTATCAGATATAATGTCAATGAATGTTAAATAAAATGTCAGGAAAATAGTTAATCAATGCAATGTCACAGATTTTTACATTTATTTCACAAATTGGAAATGTAAGGGGAAGTCGTCCAACTTAAATTTAGAGTCAAACTTTTCAATTAAAAACTCAGCTGTTGAGTAGTAACACTTATAGTGAACGCTCTAGTCGATGCGCGTCATTCTTAACGAAGATGTCAGACTTAACGGTCGCAATGCTCGCTAGAATGCTCGCCAGAACGCTTGATAGAATGTTCGCAAAAATGTTCTCGTGTTTTTCTATGAAGTCACATTCGCAAGAATGCTCAGGACAAGTGAATACTCAAGTTTATCAGCACCTTAAGGTTTCTCACCAGTGTGCGTACGCATGTGATTTGTTAAATTACTTTTCACACTAAAACAACGCTGACATTCCTCACATTTGTAAGGACTTTCGCCAGTGTGCGTACGAAGGTGGTTTGTTAAATGACTTTTTAAACTAAAACAACACTGACATTCTTCACACTTGTAAGGTTTCTCGCCCGTGTGGGTACGCATGTGATTTGTTAAATTACTCTTCACACTAAAACAACGCTCACATTCTTCACATTTGTAAGGTTTTTCGCCAGTGTGCGTACGAATGTGACTTGTTAAACTACTACTTTGACGGAAACAAAGCTGACACTCTTCACACTTGTAAGGTTTCTCACCAGTGTGCTTACGCATGTGACTTATTAAATGACTTTTCTGATTGAATAAAAGCTGACATTCTTCACACTTGTAAGGTTTAACGCCAGTGTGCGTACGCATGTGGCTTATTAAATGACTATTCTGACTGAAACAAAGCTCGCATTCTTTACATTTGTAAGGTTTTTCGCCAGTATGCGTACGATTGTGTCTTGTTAAATAAGTCTTCCGACTAAAACAAAGCTGACATACTTCACACTTGTAAGGTTTCTCGCCGGTGTGTGTACGAACGTGACATATTAAAGTAGTCTTATAACTAAAGCAAAGCTGACACTCTTCACATTTGTAAGGTTTTTCGCCAGAGTGCGTACGAATGTGCTTCGTTAAATTACTATTCTGATTGAAACAACGCTGACATTGTTCACACTTGTAAGGTTTCTCGCCAGTGTGTGTACGCATGTGTCTTGTTAAAAGGTTCTTCTTACTAAAACAGCTCTGACAGTTAACGCATTTGAAAGGTTTTTCGCCAGCCTGTGCACGACCACTTGGGTCTAGAGTAGTATCTATAATACTAATGTTATCTTGAGGTTCTTGCGTGGTCGGAATAAGCTTGGACGTACAATCTATAGCGTTCTGGATAATCTCTGTGTCTGGTTTGTTTTTCTTTTGACTTTCTGTAGTTACGTTTTCTAATTCGTTTCCTTGTATGTGCAGCTTTTCCTTCACAACATCCGCTCCTGTGATAAATAATCTAGTAAGCGCCAAATTCAAAACACGGTGAAATGAAAAGTAATTACGTGGCACTTAAGAGCCGAAGAATTATTTTTTGCAGGTTTTTAAATATTACAGATCAAATGATTTGATAAGCTATAATTCCGAAGCCCCCGCAGAACACACACAGAACTGGAGGCCAAGTCTGCTATTTTCAAAATATTGTCATTCCAACACGATTCCATTGTCATTTTCCTAAAAGTTCGTAATCTGTTAATTCATAATGGCTGATCATTGGGCGGTCAGTGGTGTCGTAATAGAATTGTGGGACGAGCTGTTTTGTAACGAATTAAAAACAATAACTGCACAATAACATTCTAATCGTAAGTCATTGATTAAAGGAACTGTCAACATTTTATTATATTACCGCATATGTCAAATATGTATTTGTCATTATGTACGAGATTACCATTTAAAAAAAAATCTTTCAATGAAGTGTCAGTGGTTGATCATTGGAAAGTCATAATGACGCCATCGTATTAGTAGATTACCAAACTTGTCAAAATCAACAATTTTGAAATCAATGATCGACTATTCTGACACTATTGTAATAGCAGACTTGAGGCCCTGTTCTGTTGTATCTGCGATCAGTGTGCAGTGCTTAGTGTTCGTCGGGTCACGTCGTCCCTCGGGCGGCCTGTTCGCTCACACACTCACTACTAATACTCACGTGTCGCGTCACTTGCTCTGCGCTTCTTCGTCGGTACTTCTTGTTCTTCTTTCACTTGTATTTTTATTTCCACTAAAGGCACATAATCTGCTGCCTCAGGCTGAAACTGTTGTGGTGGAATATCTTCTGAATAGCTTCTGTTTACATTTTCCAGTTCTAGCTCTGTGGGGAAGCAAAGACAGTGAAGAGAATATTGTTTATAACTGTGTCAGGTTAACTCAGGACACTAGCAAGTAAGTAAAAATATCCAATAAGATGTCAAGTGTGTGTCGGTAGCTCCTGAAGTCTCCAGCTGTCGCACTGACAGATGAAGCAACTCCACAAAGATTACTGTTGATAGCGCTCCTCCTAAAATTGTCGCGTATATAAATATTTGAATTTTAATGCCATTTTAATGAAAAAGTGATAAATAGATATGTTTTTTTGTGATTCTAACGGCGTGAAAGCCATCAGTATGATATAGCGCGCACTTCCTGTAAGCAGTGTCGAAACGAGGTAATCCCAACATCATCTTGAAGAAATTATTATATTGGACTAACTTTGGCCGCGGTTTGGCTCACGACTGATACTGATACTCAATGCTACTCTACTCCACTCTACCCTACTTTCAGTGGCGGTCCCTTCATACAAGCCCAAAAGCCCGGCATGCCTTACTAAAATGCTCGATAAGAATCAATATCAAACCCGAACAATTTAAAAGTTCGCGCGCTTAATTCTTATCAAAATAACACAAAGTATCTACTTAGGCCCGCCCGCTGCATTACACATCGCGATTGTTCGCGCGCTTCGCTTACACTCGGCACTATATATAGCTATCTCGCTTACACTTACCGGCTTTTACCGGGCTTTCAATGTCTCTTTCGCACTCATAGCGATGCGCCGTATAAGTACTTAGGACGTTTTGCGTCTAAAAAACGATCAGTATAGAAGATTTAAGCCGGGATTGCGCATGAAGTTGACCGCGCATGCGTGACCTTGTCAGTTTGTCACACTTTAGTGTTGCCGTTTTAGCAACGTTGTGAGATCTTGGAGATTTTTAACGAGTTTGGAGACTTTTTTTAAGATTTAGCAACAGTAAAAACTAGCGACTTTTTAAAATAACGAAATTAAATATTCAAGCATTAACTTAAAAGTAAAAAAAATGCGAATTTTTCATATACCTGGCGACTTTTTTTGCCTAAATGACAACACTACAACTTTGCGTAAATAGTTTTTGACACTCGAGTGCAAGTGCAACTAACTTCAGTTTTATTTGTTTTCTTAGTTAGTAAGTTTTTTATGTGTTTTCTTAGTTTTCCCAGTGTTATATGTAACTGTTTTGGTGACTTACCTACAACAATGGAGCTAATTGTACCTTGTGAGGATTTAAAATGCGTTCAAGTTTTGATTGGCGAAGATAAGGTAAAATCTTTAAACTTTGCTCAGAAAAAACAGTTAATTTCTTCATTAAAACCGACGCCTAATCTGTGTATTTCTCAGTCTAGTAAATCGCATAAACGAAAATTTAATAGATCAGTGTATATATAAATTACTCATATTTTCCTACAGAGGGATTAGATTCATTATTTGACATTTATGCAAACTATTTCGACAAAAAAACAATAAAAAGTTAATTGATTTGCCTGTATTCTAGTCCTGATCTAAAAGATCGTAATGTTTTGGAATTAATTGATTTCATTCATGAGAATAACCTCGAAAAGATGCCTTTCCTGAATTGTTAAAATTAGAGTATCTAGTTTTAACTATTCCGGCTGTAATGTAATTTAATCATTTCAGAAAGATAGACAATTCCTATTAGAATATAAATAATTAATTTAAAAACCTTTTTATATTCTATGTAGGTATTTTTTCAATTTTGCTTTGGAACTTTGTTTTGTTTTTTTTTTGTCTGTAACCTGTTAGTCCTGTTAGGAAGCAATCAACTACTTACCATAACTTTGTTTCCTCAAGCAATGAACCAAATCAAATGGCTTTTTTCAAAGCCACCGGAGGTATGCAATTGCTGATATGTTTATTATATTCAATCTAGTACTAGCATGCCTTCAGTGAGTGAAATTGAATAAAAAATAGGAAAGAAGATTGATGAATTCACTTTTAATTTATTGTATCTAACCAGTAGTTTATGAGAAAATTGCGATGATCCATACGTAGGTACTTACATACTCAGTCCAAAACTGAACTTTCTTTTTTTGAAATTGGTTAAAAGTTTTGGGCTTGCCTTATATTGAAACCCTAGGCACGCCACTGCCTACTTTCTCCTGACAATACTAAACACAACAAAAAATAATTATTAAAATAGGTCCAGGCATTGTTGAATTATGCACTTACCAACACATTTTGCGATTCATTTTTATACACCGTGAAATTTTAATGGTTGTTTTCCCTGAGCGAAATGGTTGTGTCTTGGTAATACAAACGTTTAATAAAAAAATAAAATATTAATATCCCTGTAGAGTGCAAGCTAATTATGACGTATCACAACGTGCGAGAGCTTATTTTGGTTTAAATATTTAATGAATCGGTTTCCTTTGACGGCGGGCTGCTCATGCGATTCTAGTAGTACCTACAAATTACGTCTAATTTTACTATTGTCTTCGCTTTTTTGAGTTGATAAATATTTTTAATAAATAATTATAAAAAAAAAACTTTTTTATTTTTACTGTATGCTTCAAAAGTACTCCTTATGGCAAGTCATTCTGCCGCGGGAAAACAACCATTTAAATTTCACGGTGTATAATAGATAGAAGATACAAGCATCCAACGATCTTTTGTTGTTAATGTTCTGACAATCAGTGTTCAGTACTTGAAGCAGATGTGCTGTGAGACATCGGGCAGTAGGAGTGTGTTCCAGCGAGGGCGACTACTCGACGTGTGGCAGTGTGTGTGCCACTCAAGAGTGTACAGACAGGACGCCTGCAGTTGTTACTGGTACATCAACTAACTAATACTCACGTGTCGTGTCACTGACTCTTCGCTTCTTCCTCACCACTTCTTGTTCTTCTTCCACTTCCGTTTTGATCTCTATTAAGGGCACACCATATTCTAAATCAGGTTTCGACTGTTGAGCTGGTATATCTTCTGCGTGTGAATGACGATTGTTTGGAGGTTCCGATTCTTGCTCTGTAAGCAAAAACAGTGAAGAGCTACTTGTTAATACATGCAGAATGGAACCGAAGTCCAATTAATATAATAAGATCCCACTTTGTATTATCATTTTTTAGACGCAAGCGTACTGTTTCAATTCTATACGACAAATTGCCAAGTCGCGGTGCATCGTCGTTACGCGCGATGACGCGCGCCTTGGCGATTTGTTGTTACGTCTAGATTTCGATTTATTTGATACTAGCTTCTGCCCGCGACTTCGTCCGCGGAAAATTTGTGAGACAAAAGTTGTGATAGCTCGGTTAATATCCATGTTATATAAATAATTTATAGCCTATGTCACTCAGGAGTAAAGCAGCTTTCTATTGTTGCTAAAATTTTTGCAATCGGACCAGTAGTTCCAGAGATTACCTCCTACAAACAAAAAAACAAAAAAATAAAAAAACAAACTTTACCTCTTTATTATATTATATTATATATATTATAATATTATATATATTATATTAGTAGAGAGTATAGATAGTGTAGAT
Source organism: Mythimna loreyi (assembly GCA_029852875.1). Classification (NCBI taxonomy): domain Eukaryota; kingdom Metazoa; phylum Arthropoda; class Insecta; order Lepidoptera; family Noctuidae; genus Mythimna; species Mythimna loreyi. The sequence goes on along the minus strand of CM056806.1, from coordinate 10,032,444 downwards.
AAAGAATTGATAAGGTAAATATTGTTAATTAAATTAAATGTTCTTAAAACATACCCAAACGTTCCACTTTTGTCTCAACAATATCATCTAGTCTCTCACAGACATCTGGTAACTCTTCTTTGACAGCAATGCGTTCAACATGGCTGACATCAGATATACTGATGTTCTCTAGATGAGTCACTGTGAGCTCACTGAACAACTTGAGCTGAGCGCGGTGTACTGAAGGACTCGGCTGCAAACAGTTATCACAGTATAGAGTAATGCACACAAACCAGTACAAACAATTTTCAATTTTCATTAGATTCGGCTGCAAAAGAGAAATAGCAATACTTAAGTAAAGTCTGTATTCAAGGCTAGAGTGAATAGGCTTTTAATAAACTAGTGCGCCTCACCATCAACGATTGCATCACTGCTTACCATCAGGTGGGATCGCAGTTAAGAACTAGTTTATAGTAATTAAAAAAAAAATTGGACCTTCCCCATTTTTCTATTGTAAACCTGAGTACAGTTAAAATGCTTTTTGGGTTTACTAATATAAAATAATAATATATATATAATATAATAAAGAGGGAAAGTTTGTATTTTTATTTTTTTGTTTGTAGGAGGTAATCTCTGGAACTACTGGTTCGATTGGAAAAACTTTAGCAACAATAGAAAGCTGCTTTACTCCTGAGTGACATCTACACTAATATAATAAAGAGGTAAAGTTTGTTTTTTTGTTTGTAGGAGGTAATCTCTGGAACTACTGGTTCGATTGGAAAAACTTTAGCCTCAATAGAAAGCTGCTTTACTCCTGAGTGACATAGGCTATATTTTATGTACGCGGGCGAAGCCGCTGACAGAAGCTAGTTTTATATAAAATAAAACCGGCCAAGAGCGTATCAGGCCACGTTCAGTGTAGGATTCCGTAGTTTCCCTTCAGTCACAATTTTTTTACAATGTAACAGACCCCTTACATCCATTTCGTCCATGTATAAATTAGAAATTTTTATAATAAACTAGCTTTTGCCCGCGGCTTCGCTCCCGGCAACAGATTATTCTACTTTACCCTACTCTACCCTACTCTACCCTACTCTACCCTACTCTAAAAAAAAAAAAAAAAATGTATCCTATGTCACTCTTCTGGCTCTAAACTACCTCCCTGCCAATTTTCAGCTAAATCGGTTCTAGCTGTCCCGGCAAACTTCGTTTCGCCTTTTTTTTTTTTTCGTTCTCACCGTTTAAACCTTCCCTGAACTATCACGAATATTTCAAGACCAAAATCAGCCAAATCGGTCCAGCCGTTCTTGAGTTATGGAATTACAACGAAAAGTGGCATTGATTTTTATATATATAGACTAGCTTTTGCCCGCGGCTTCGCTCCCGGCAACAGATTATTCTACTTTACCCTACTCTACCCTACTCTACCCTACTCTACCCTACTCTACCCTACTCTACCCTACTCTACCCTACTCTAAAAAACTTCGTTTCGCCTATTTTTTTTTTCGTTCTCACCGTTTAAACCTTCCCTGAACTATCACGAATATTTCAAGACCAAAATCAGCCAAATCGGTCCAGCCGTTCTTGAGTTATGGAATTACAACGAAAAGTGGCATTGATTTTTATATATATAGATTACCAGTTGAGATTACTTAATTGAATGAATCTAAATTTAAAACATGCATTAAACGCACGCTACGTACACAAGCATATTATAAACTAGAAGATTATATTCTTGATAATAATGCTTGGCTAAATGCCGTTCCTGCTCCACAGCCACAGTTTACTTTTGCCTACTAATTTGTTTTTTTTTTGACGTGACAACGTCTTATAATTCGATGGAGCCGGCTGCACGCATGAAAAAACATGACTAATGCGGCGTTACCTCGCTCTGAGGCGTTCCATTTAAGGTTTGAAGTGCAAGCGAGAGCACGCAACGAGCGGCAAAGAGGCACAATCGGCCTCGTTCGGCAGTGTTCGACGTCTGTTTCTCTCCTACTTGAGTGAGCGATGCGTCCGCGTGGACAGCTGCTATACAATAAAATAAAATAATACATTTACATGTTTTCGTCAAGTATGAAGTGCAGTGAAAAGTGAATGTGGTGTCAATTCTTATGACGTTGTCACGTTCAACTATCGTCAGTAAACCGACTTTACAGACAACCGAACTAATTTTCAAATTTAACCGTTCATACAAGCATTTTTTTAAACTTTTTTGTATATTTCATTATCCTAAGCGTATCTTCTTTCAAATAAAAATACAAAAAGAAAAAAATCGGTTCACGCAATCCAAAATTACCACCGGATACAGCGCCAACGGTGAACGGAACCATACAGTGAGCGTGGCCCGACACGCTCTTGGCCGATTTTTTATTATATTTTCAACTGACATCCAACTAGCGCTGTACACCGATGCAAACTGACTGCAAAAGTGACCACTTAAGATTTTTGTACTTAAGCTAGGCACACGAAGTAGTTGCTCTTGCGTTATTTAGGTATATCTATATCTGTGGTTCACACAAAATAGCAGATTTTCAAAGATTTTACTGGAATAATATAACACACATTTATAAAATAGACTAGCCTGTCAGCTTAGTAGTTAGTGACCCTGACTGCTATGCCGGAGGTCGTGGGTTCGATTCCCACCCAGGACAAATGTTTGTGTGATGAGCACGATCATTTGTTCTGTGTCTGGGTGTAATTTATCTATAATATGTATGTAATTAGAAATATATAAGTATGTTTATCAGTTGTCTAGTACTCATAACACAAGCTCTGCTTAGCTTGGGACTAGACGGCGTTGTGTGATGGTCATCGAATATTATTATATTATAATTGACAGCAGTAACAGCCATGTGGAAACAGCCCCCTATTTATTAGTTGTAGGTTCTAACTCAGCCGGGCGCCAGTGGCGGTGGCGCAGAGACCATCTCAAATGATTCCCATTGGCTTCCCTTATAAAAATGTTATCAAAAAGTTAACAACCTTGTTAGTTTGTCTTATTGCACTTGTTAGTTTATTTAATTGCACCTAGGCAGTTGTTAGTTGTGGCAAACCTAGCTGGGTGCATTACTTTGTATAAAAATAATAAAATCATCATCATCATCCTACCCTTATCCCATTTTATTTGGGGTCGGTGCAACATGTTCTTTTCTTCCACTCTGTCCTGTCACCCGTCACACTATCAGTAACTCCCTTTTCTTTCATATCTCTCCTCACACAATCCATCCATCTCTTCTTTGGCCTCCCCCTTCCTCTCCATCCATCTATGTGTAAACTCAAAACTCTTTTTGTGACATGCGTTTCATCTCTCCTCTTCACATGACCATACCAAGACAAACGATTTCCTTTCAACTTTTCAGTCACTGGCGCCACTTTCAGACTTCCTCTAATATACTCATTTCTCACTTTATCCATTCTCGTCACACCATACATCAATCTCAACATTCTCATCTCCGCTACATGCAGTCTTTTTTCATCCGTCTTTTTCACAGCCCAACATCCTGATCCATACAGTAGGTCTTATCACGGACTTGTAAATTTTACCCTTCAACTTGAGGGGCATCCGTGGGTCGCAAGTTGTTCCCGTGACCTGTCGCCATTTCATCCATCCTGCGTTGATCCGATGCGTTATGTCTCGGTCTATCTCACCATCTCCTTGGACGAGCGACCCGAGATACCGAAAGTCGGAACAGATTGGTATGGGCGTTCCGGCAAGAGCTAAGGCCACAGGTGTGATGTAGTAGTTGTAAGGTATATAATAAGGTATCATTATTCCAATATAGTCAGTGTATTCTCGAACCTCATTCGTTTCATTTGTCTCCTAAACACCCGACCTTACATGGCGACCCTGCCTGTAACAGTAGCCGGTACGGGCGCGCGCGCGTGTGAACCATAAAAGGACAAAATATTATAAACAACCAGTGCCGTTAATGTGGACTTTAAAAATGAAGAATGAAAAATACACTAAGCTACCTGAGCACAAGGCGTGTCTTACTTTTGCGTGTTCGTGCGTATTTTTAAATATTGAAAAATGGGAAACACACAAACCAAAGAGGAAGTAGTGATTGCACAGACCGCTGGAGTCGGCAGTAACACGGCTCGTACGCAGCAGCAGCAAGAAACCACAAACACAATTTTGGTTGTGATATGTACCATATTGGCTATCGGACTAGTAATAATACTATACAAGCTGTATAATCGTTGTCACAAGAAGCAAATACAGCGTCATATAGACGACGCGACATTGAAGCGATACTCCAGTATTTTACGCAGGCAGCAGGCATGCATGGGTGCTGTGCCACAGGCTAGCAAGGCAGAAGTTCTCAACATATAACTACGGCGGAGAAATAACCCATGGCATCTTCAAGGCTCGTCAATCTACGTTGTGGGAGTGCTAGTGTAGTGTTGGTGTGAAAAAAGTAGGTAGTGAAGTGAAAGTTCAAAACATCATATAAGTAGCTAAAGCAAGTGAATCCAGGTAACAATGAGGGTTATTTTAAAACTTATTTAGTGAATATTAAGAACAACCTGCCTCTTGATGATCGTATTTAAGTTTCACATTTATTTTTTTATTTAATGTTAAGAGTTATTGCTAAGTAACAATTAGTTTCTGTTGAATTATTATGTGCAGCTTACTTGAAATAATAATTACACAAAATACGTAGTTTAGAACAAGCACTAGTGACTATGTCAGGGACTAATGTGTTATGGCTGAGGATTTAGGTATAATATTAAACGAGTTAAAAGCTATAAGAACCTACTTGATTAAAATTGGTCCTACACGCCGACAAGGAAATATTTTAGAGATAAAAAGAGAAGAGGCAAATACTGTTTTAGTCAAGTACAATAAGTTTTTAGAAATCTATAACAAAAACTTGAAAAATTATACGAGTTCAGAAATTACATTAATTAAAAAGATTTGTGAGGAGTTCGATAGGTTATTTTTAGAAATAATTTCTTTGTGTAGTTTAACTAAAGAAACTACTATCCCATTACAAACCATGGCGACGGATTCATTCGATTTAAAAACAGCGCTACATCTTATGCCCGTCATGGATGACAGCATTAATAGCACTAAACAGCTAATTGAAAATATCGAATATTACGATACAATATTAAGCACACCGGCATGTAAAATCAAGTTAATTCAGTTTATATTGAAAAGCAGGTTATCGCAGCGCGCAAAGTTATTATTGTCCCCCAAATATGATACTGTCGAAGAGCTTACAAGGGATATGCGTAAATTACTACTACCACAAAAAAGTTACATTGCCATTCAGTCCAAATTACAGTTTTGTAAACAAGATAGTAAAACAATAACAGATTACGGCAAAGAGATGTCGGAACTCTTTGTAGATTTGACGATTTCGCAAGCTGACAACGATTCAGCCAAGTATGCTTTATTGAAACCCATGAATGAGAAGTTGGCAATCAACGATTTGCAGATGGATTGCGGGATCGTCGATTAAGCACCATAATTGCCGCGCGTAACTTTTCTTCTTTAACAGAAGCAATCCAGGCAGCTCAAGATGAGGAGAAACCAGGACCCAGTGGCTCATCAGAACTTATAGGTACGTATAGACAAACTAATTACCAAGGTCGGCGAGCCCAACGAGGTCACCGAGGTCAAAGAAATTTCGGCGCAAGAGGTGGTGCACAAAATGCACACCAGCATCGGGGTCAAGGTCAACGGTCACAGGTACCACATGGTTATGGTAATTATTATCGCAGTAATTATAATAATCGTTATCGCAAAACCTATAGACCACCGCGTAGTAACCGCGGCCGGGGTGTCGGGTTTAAAAAGGATATCAATGTCATAACAGAGAATAGCCAGGTGGCAACGAGCACTTCGAATAATGAGTCATTAAATCATTTTTTTCGTGACTGATGTCATCTTCACGTGTAACATTTTAAACAAGGTGTTGTTTAAAATTAATAACTGTAACCATAACATGTTAATTGATACGGGCGCTTCTATATCGGGAATAAAGTTGGAATGTTTAGAGCGTTTACAGATTCCTTACCATAAAGAGAGAGTTAGCGTAAAAGGTATTGGTGGATATTTGTTCTCAGAAGGTTATGTGTATTTAACTCTAAATTATAACGAATATAATTTTCGACATAAATTTACAGTATTTAAAGAATTACCGTGTAGTACTGATGGCATTTTGGGTCAAGACTTTTTAACACATTATAGAGCTATTTTAAATTTTGAAGTCAATACATTACAGTTAATGACAAATGGCGGTATGTTAGTAACATTATCGTTCGAAAATGATCAGACAACACGTAAGGGCTACTATCTAACTATACCAGCGTGTAGCGAATCCACGCATTATATTAATACGACATTAAAAGAAGAGTGTGTAGTGTCAAATCAAGAACTATGTGATGGTGTTTATTTAGCGAGCAGTATAAATAAACCGATAAACGGAAAAATGCCGATTCGTATTTTAAATACCCGAGACACAGATGTTAATTTGAATTATTTTCAAGTTAGCACTAGTAAATTAAATGAATACTATATCTGCCAATTTAACAGGAATACGATTGATTCGGAAAGAGTGAAAACTTTACTTTCTTCATTAAACTTAAAAGGCTTGAATGTAGAGGAACAGAAATCAATAGAATGTATTTGTGCAAAGTTTCCAGACATTTTCCATCTACCAGGGGATAAATTATCCACCACCCCAATTTACGAACAGACAATTGATTTGAAACCACATCATGTACCAATTTATACCAAACCATACAGAGTCCCATATTCCCAAAAACCGGAAATAGAAAAACAAGTCAAAAATATGTTATATGACGGCATAATTGAGCCAGCCCGTAGTGCATGGTCTAGTCCATTATTGTTGGTCCCCAAAAAATGTGACGCGGCCGGTAATAAAAAGTGGCGCGTCGTCATTGACTATCGCAAATTAAATGAAAACATACAGGACGATAAATTTCCCTTGCCCAACATCACTGAAATACTAGATTCTTTGGCAGGAGCAATGTACTTTACTCATTTAGATTTAGCTCAAGGATTTTTCCAAATTAAATTGAAAGAAAGCTGCAGACCATGTACGGCGTTTACTACAGGTAATAACCAATATCAGATGACTCGCATGCCGATGGGGCTCAAGTCGAGTCCTAGTAGTTTTAGTAGAATGATGACCATTGCAATGTCTGGCCTTAATTATGATAAATGTCTTATTTACCAGGACGATTTGGTAGTAATGGGTAGAAATTTGAGCATTCACAATCAAAATTTGATGGATGTTTTTTCTAGATTACGAGAAGTAAATTTAAAATTGAATCCGACTAAATGTACATTTTTGCAAAAAGAGATTATTTATTTAGGTCATACGGTCTCCGGAAAAGGCATTTTACCAGACCCAGAAAAAAATAAAGTAGTAGAAAATTATCCAAGGCCACAAAATGTTGACGAATTAAAGCGTTTTATTGCCTTTGCAAACTATTATAGAAAATTTATTAGAAAATTTGCCGAGTTAGCATTTCCTTTAAACAAACTGTGTTGCAAAAACGTAAAGTATAATTGGACCAAAGACTGTGAGCATTCTTTTCAAATGCTAAAAACAGCCCTGATAAACCCACCGGTCCTTCAGTATCCAAATTTTTCAGAAAATAATGAGTTTGTATTACAAACCGATGCATCAGGTATTGCAATCGGTTCTGTGTTATGTAACGGAGATGGACGGCCAGTGGCATACGCAAGTCGAAGTTTGAATAAAGCCGAAATTAATTATCCTACTATTGAAAAAGAACTCTTAGCAATAGTATGGAGTGTTAAATATTTTCGACCTTATTTATACGGAAGACGGTTTAAGATACAGACTGACCATCGACCTCTAGTTTATTTATTTTCAATGAGAGATCCATCTAGTAGATTATTGAAATTTAGACTGCAGTTAGAAGAATTTAACTTTACAATTGAATATTTGAAAGGACAAACAAACTCAGTGGCAGACGCACTGTCGCGAATAATAATTACGTCGGAAGATTTAAAATTAATGAACGAACAGATAGTTAGTGTAATGACTAGAGCACAATTGCGTCAATTAAGTATGAAAAATGATAAGAGCAATAATAACCAATCGGTGGATAATATGGACATAAACTCGAGGCCTGATCAACCGAGAGTTGTGGAAATAATTAAAAAACCGAAGGATATTATTGAACTTTCATTAATAAACTCTAGGCAATTAAATAACTTACAACGAAAAGGAATTATAGTGGAGAAATACAAATATTTTATATATGTGCCCAGTAAAGCTATAATTTATTTACAAACAATATCTCGATCTCCGATTACGCGAGTCGAATTGGTGAGAGACTTGTTATGTTTATGTAAAAAGTTATCTATAAAAGAAATGTGCATAATAAGAAATGACTACAATAAAGATTTTATAAGTGGGCTAGTAAAAGAAATAAAAAATTATGAAAAGTGGTCCGGACCACGAATTTGTGTAGTCAGTAATGTCCAGAGAATAAATAATTTAGACAACAGACGTGTGATATTAAATGACTTTCACCTATTGCCCACAAGTGGCCACGCGGGCATTAGGCGGATGGTAAATAATATTAAAAAGTACTACTTTTGGCCAAGCTTGGAAAAAGATGTCACTAATTATGTCTCAAAATGTGAGCAATGTAAGAAACAAAAATATTCTAAACATACTAAGCAACCAATGCAGGTCACAACGACTGCAAATTCAGCACTAGAGAAAATCTTTTTAGATATTGTGGGGCCGTTAGCAACAGACATACATAACTACAAATATATTTTGACCCTACAATGTGAGTTATCGAAATTTACAGAGGCGTACCCTTTACATAATAAAGATACAGTAAGTGTAGCTCGTGCGTTTGTTGATAACTTTATTTTAAGATATGGCATACCTAGAGAAATAGCGACTGATCGTGGGTCCGAGTTTATATCAAGTACTATGAGAGAGGTATGTCAAATTCTAAAAATCAACCAAATTTCGTCTACAGCATACCATCATGAAAGTATAGGGGCGCTGGAAAACAATCACAAAGCGATGGGTGCTTATCTTAGGATTAATTGTGAGAATCAAACAAGTACGTGGAGTACTTGGTTGCCGTATTGGTGTTTTTCTTACAATAATACAGTACATACGGAGACCAAGTACACACCACATGAATTAGTGTTTGGCAAACGCTGCGTGTTACCAACAAATTTAGAAGGACATACGGTAGATCCTTTATATGCTCATGACAATTATGCTCTTGAGCTGAAATATAGACTTCAAGTAGCACAAAAAGATGCACATAGTAATTTAATTAAGAGCAAGGTTAAGAGAAAGCATAACTATGATACTAATGTAAACCCAGTGTATTATAAAAAGGGTGATTTGTTATTATTAAAAAATATATCAGAAAATAAAATGGACCCTATATATTTGGGACCTTATGTAGTTATTGATGACATGGATACTAATGTTAAAATTTTGAAAAGTGGAAAAGAATATGTAGTTCATAAGAATAGAACTAAACTATGTATATAAAAATGATTAAAGAAACCAGTGTGTATTTTCTAAGTAGGCCTATCCAGTGTCACGTATATTAATTTAGAATATTGTATTCTTATAATGTTATAATATAACTATGTAGCTTTAAGCCGTAATTAGGTTAAATTAATATTATAATGGACAATATACCCTGCGCAGGTATACCATATTAAAACTTAAAAATAATAATTGTGTAACCTTATTATTCTTTTAAATAAAGGGGAAGGTGTGATGTAGTAGTTGTAAGGTATATAATAAGGTATCATTATTCCAATATAGTCAGTGTATTCTCGAACCTCATTCGTTTCATTTGTCTCCTAAACACCCGACCTTACACAGGACCGGAGAGACCGCCGAAATCACAGAACAAGTACTCCGTTTTGGTTCTACTTAATTTCAGGCCAACACTCTCCAGTCTGTGCCACCACACCTCCAATCTAATAAAAATAACAATATAATATGTCCACAAATATCACACAACGACATCTAGACCCTTATCTTACCCTCTGATAAACTTATATATTTTCTAAATACATACATATTATAGATAAATTGCACCTAAACAGTTGTTGGTTGCATTACTTTGTATAATTTATTTCACCAACACTGTTCTCAAAATCGTGAAGGAAAACATTGTGAGGCAACAAGCATGTACTAATTAAAAAAAAACAAAGACATGTAATGACACCACAACCCACACTGGGAATTGTGTAGTGGATTATGGTACATTCACACCTGTATTCACAAACGTTACTATGCAGTCTCACAGTGCTCGCGAGCGCACAGGGCAGGGTTTGTGAACTACGCAACACAAACGAACCAATCACAGAGCTCTATTTCAACGCTGTGCGTTTGCTTAGTTAAGGGTCGTTTGAGTATTGTTTGTGTATACGGGTGTCACTCTCCTAGAGAAGTGGCCTGAGTCCCAGCTGTGGCAACATTACAAGACTGATGCTGTGCTAGAAAGAATCTCAACTCATCCTGAGCAGTCCGTGACCTCTAGACAGTATCACTTCTACACTTACTAGTTGCAACACCTCACCTCATTCAACATCTGAGCAAACAGTTTCTCAGCTTCCAGACATTTCCTCTGCAGTTGGCAGCATTGCTTTAGTTTAGCAAAGCAGAAGACACAAGCGAGCATCGGTCTTCTGTCTTCAGTTACAAACTGCAACGTGACACAATAATGTAGCATTTGACTTAGGATAGAGTACTTCTCACACAATACATAGGGACATTGTTGTACTGTCTAAGTAATACTGCCCACAGTTGACGTTCAGTGTATCTTTCAGGTACTACTCCGGCCTATATAATAGCCTTAGTGCCCCCCGGGGCGTATGGAACTTAATCAAAAGCAATAGGTTGCCGACCGCTTACTTGCGCGCGTCTGCACCAGATTTACATTGTATATTTGCGACGAATATTCCAATGATTTTGCAAATTATTTAAACCTAGTATCATTTTAGAGCTGGAAACTCTTTATTGATGTGATGTGACACTCAATGAACCAAGTTTTTGATTTGTACGCAGGAAAAAGACACGTAGAATAAGATTTTTCTAAAGAATATTATATTTTTGTAGCTTTTTACAATATTACTTTCACTATTTTGATTCAGCTTATTGCATCTTTTTTTCATATAAAAAATTAAAGTGATCGGAATTGATTTAAATATTATTTTGTTTTCTTTATTTACTCTACCCCCACAGTTCTCTTAACTGCCCCCTTGGAGGATTTTGCCTGTAAGAAACACTGTTGATGTTGAGTGTGGCTTTTGGTATGTACCTCTCATTCAGAGGAATATTTTAGAGCACTGTACATAGGCCACCCTGTACATAGTCAGCTGTGAGCAGCCTATTTAAGTAATATATTAGTATATAAGGTATAACTTACTGGAATATCAGTCAGCGTTTCATACAGTTCTTGTAAGTCCTTGTCGTTAACTATGTACATGCGAACATTCTCTACTAAACATATTCTACACATTGTCATTTTATCCATATTTAAACTTAATAGAATAACTTAATTCACGTATAAATTAGAAGAACTATGTTAAATGTCTGTTGCTGGCGGGGCTAGGACACTGCACGAGATAAGCTCTGTAAGCAAATACCGTGTGATCAAATGCACATCTTTCATGGAACTCTTGTGAGCGCCGGAGCGATAGGCCGTGTATTACTGGACGTCCAGCAAGTCTTTATTTTAATAATCCTAAATCTAAATCGTTAACTATATTTAAACCGGTAGATATGTACCAAAATAATCGTATCCACAATAAAAACAAACATTTACTCTTTATTTGACACCTGACAGTGACATTAGTGACATATTTTCGCGTTCCATAGTTTTTTTTTTGTTAATGTTTTTGGCGTAGATACTAAGTTTTTTAGACTAACCTTCATGAAAATAGTTAATTTATTTACGATTAGAATATGGATGCATATAATTACTGAAATGTTATTGTTATGGTTAACTTGCCTAACTATAAAAAAATCATACACATTTATATCATTTGGGTATTCGACTTATTCATGAACACAGAGCATGTAAACCATAGAGTAAAATAATATATCGATGTAAACCTTTTCTTCGCGAAGTCGTGTGAACAGGCTACACTGTCTCGCCTACACTTAAAGTCGGATTACGTGTCCGCGCGTGGCTGGGGGCGTGCTTAATGTTGCCAGTGTAATTAAACTACTTTCCCTCAGATAATAAAAAAAATACAAAGTAAACAAAGCACAAGAAATACGTTTTGAAATCAATAATGGGAAATACGATTCATTTTATTACATATTATTACATTTTAGTTTGTTCTTCAGGTTTTCTAAAATTCTAAATGACGATTATTCTACTTTTACATTTTTCCTAAGTATGGCAACTTATTTTTAACACGTCATTGAACGTCATGTCTAAAATAGGGATGTCAACTTCAACTCGAATGGCCTTTGTGCCATGTCAGGGAACGTCGGAAAATATACCTACAACAATATTTACAAAATACAAACATCAAGATCATAAGTAATTTACAGTACAATCCATTCCAAATTAGTCCAAATGAGAATAGGATCGATGGCCATATTGTGACGTCACGTCGAACTGTCAAACCGAAGAAATTTGGTAGAGTAAACAAAAAAAAAATTAAATAAAAAAAAAATACTTACGAATCGTGAACGAAAAATGTTTAATCAAAACACAGTTTTTCAATTTTGTTTATCTCTTCTTCACTGTGTGATGTGTCCGAGTAGTGGTGACCCTAACGTTTTTACTTCACCTAAAATCAACTAAAATTTGGTAATAAAGAGCAAAAAAATACTTTTTATTGAAATGCAAATAATATTTTTTTGCTAACCATATTTTTCACTCAAAACTTAACAAATCGAGGTCACTTTCCTATTCTCATTTGGAACGCATAGTAGGTACAGTATCTGTACCTTTTTCCTGCCCTTGTCCTTTATGACTTGAGATCAGAAACAGGTGCGCCTCGCAGTTAGGGCGTGTATGTGGCAGCCCGAATGGTATTCTGAGCACGTTATCCCAGCGGTGGGACTCACCAATGCTAATGAGGTGGATGCGATTACACGCCAGCGGTCACTCGTATTTATAATTAACTAGCTTTTGCCCGCGGCTTCGCTCCCGTCAACAGATTATTCTACTCTTCTCCGCTCTACCCTACTCTATCCAACTTCACCCTATTCTACCCTACTAAACCCACAACAAAAAAAAAGAATTAGCGAAATCGGTTGGTTCAGCTGTTCTCGAGTTTTGCGCTTGCCAACACATTTCGCGATTTAATTTTAGGTTTCCATAGTCAACAAGGAACCCTTATAATTTCGCCATTTCTGTCTGTCTGTCCGTCCGCGGATAGTCTCTGCGACCGTTAGCACTAGAAACCTGAAATTTGGTATCAATATGTAGGTATATTAACTATGCCGACAAAGTGCACAAACAAACAGTGATAAACAATGTTTAATTAGGGTAGGTACAGTAAAGTGGGAAGTGATTTTTTTTTCATTTCTACCATAACTTATGATATATTGTTGGATAGGTATTTAAAATTGTTTACAGGTCATGGTTGATCATGTTGCAACAATCATGATCAACCACGACCACCAGTGAGGCTCCCGCGATGCGTCTCCACTTGACACGGTTTACGGCGTGTCGGGAACTCTGGACCATGGAGGTTTGTGTTGCAGCTCTAATGAGGTCTGTCCAACGCGTAGGGGAGTAGAACAAGAGCCAGCGGCCCGCAGGCCTTCGGTAAAGTATAAAAGCTGTAAGTTTCTCAATGTATGTCCCCAACACAGGTAAGAACGAATCCCGTCTATGTAACTTGGGTCGCGGTGGCTTTCGCAGGTATCAGGTAATAAAGGTGTGGATGGTAATAAATATTTATTTATTTATTTAAACTTCATGTACAGTAGTGGTACATAGGCGGACTTAATGCTACAAGGCATTCTCTACCAGTCAACCTAACCTTTGGGTTAAAAAAGACAACACTGTGGTAGGTGTGCAGAATAAATAAATAACAGATATTTTAAATAGATTATAATATAAATTAGGTTACTAATAATAATAAAATACGTATATATGCTAATAATATAAACTAAAAAAACTAACACCCGACTACTTAAAAACACGCTCTAAAAAGTACGAAACAAGAAAACAAGAAAGCCGTGGTCGTATACCACTTTTTTTAATTTATTATTCTTATGGTATACGACCACGGCTTTCTTGTTTTCTTGTTTCGTACTTTTTAGAGCGTGTTTTTAAGTAGTCGGGTGTTAGTTTTTAAACTTTATTTTTATTTAACATATTTTGGAGTTCTAAATAGGTTAATCTTGGGTTCATTGATTTCTCAGCCCATGAATACAGGTAAAGTCACAAGCAAATGCTAGTAATATATATATATTCAAAATGTACAAGTAAAGCGCTTTCAAATGATACCAAACACGGCATATTTATCTTAACTTTATTTTTTTACTTCGTATGTTTTGTCCGCTAGAGGGCGCCACATTAGATTTTGTGAAATCCCATATAGCCTATAACCAGCGGACAATTAAGACGCTTCTAATGATATGTCATTTGTCGAATTCTGATAAGTAGTTTAGAAGTTACGAGGGAACAGATGAACATCCATACCCACATACATACATACATACATACATACATACAGGTCAAAATCATAACCCTTCTTTTGCTTCGCCGTAGTCGGGTAAAAAATACTAAAATACAAAATACGTGTAACCGTACGTGTATACGTGTAATACTAAATATGTGTTACACCGGGGCTCTGGGAATAAGGCAAGCAAGGCACGGGGTAGGTTCTTTAGTCAGTAAGAGTCTGACACTGTTTCCCGCTCCGCCCAAGAGTGGGATTCGTCATTCGATGATTTTTACCTACAATAAAAAAAACCCTCTGCCAGACACCCTTAAAGTATATTTAATTGTTACTATACTTACGGTATAGTATAAAAGCTGCAATTTATAATGTTATTTGGATAACTATAAAATAATATTTTTTCAATAGCCAGACAGTTTCAGTGGTTCCTTTATGTTGCCAGGCACGTAAAAAGTCTAAAGGTGGGTACTGACCAACGTTACAAGGTGTAATGTAATATTCCCATCGAGCGTGTTCTCATCGAGCATGTTACGCAGTGTCCTTAAAATCGACGTAACATGTTCGTCAAAACTCTGTGCTCCGTCGCCGCCAGTTCACTCCGAGATGGCCGACAGTGAGGACGTATTGGGAACTTTGATTCTACTTAGTTTTACTTAGCGTTTCTTCTTTGTATTTTTCAATAAAATACAAAGTTTTTTCTTTATTCCACTCCATGCTTCTTGAAACTTGATATAATTACGAGAGGAATAACGGGTGATCACTTGCGATGTCCACGTGCGCTCGTGACGACTCGCAACGGCGTACTGACTGAACCGCGTAACAGTCAAAGGATTCGTCAAAAAACCGACAGGCGGGTGGAGCACTCAAGGCGAGCAACGAGCGGCTCGTCGCTCGCTGGTTTCTCCGAAACACGACGTACTGACTGCACGAATTCTCGCTGTGTAACTTGTTACATTACACCTTGTAACGTTGGTCAGTACCCACCTTAATGTAGGTGCGAGCGCGAGGGATATAAAAGATTGCAACTTCTGGTAAAGAAAATATTCCGGCTTCTGATAATGAAAATATTTCGACTTCTGATAATGAAAACACTTCATCACATAAAAAAAAAGAACTTTCTTTCAGAAGAAGAGTTCTGTGAGATGTGTGTGCGAGTCTAATATATCTTTAACTTATGTAATTGGTGGATAGCCATTTTTGTTAAAGGTCCCTCACCGGGAACATTCGCGTGTAATGTAACATTAAGATTCGACTTTGAGCATTACATTACAATACTACCTCCCTGACAAGTTGTATCAAAATGTTACAAGTTGTATCAAAATATTACACACTAGCTTTTGTCCGTGGCTTCGCCCGCGTACATAAAATATAGCCTATGTCACTCAGGAGCAAAGCAGCTTTCTATTGTTGCTAAAATTTTTCCAATCGGACCAGCAGTTCCAGAGATTACCTCCTACAAACAAAAAAACCAACTTTACTTCTTTATTATATTAGTGTAGATTGTATCATTACAAGGTGCGCATTGTAATGCTTGGTTCTCCTCCTTCACTGATGTAACATCGTTTTGTATCATTACAGTTTGCGCACTGTAATGTTCAGTTCTCCTCCCTCACTGGTGTAATGCTCGATTCTTTAACGTTACATTACACGCGAATGCTCCCGGTGAGGGAGCACCTTAAAGCAAAATCTACACTAATATAATAAAGAGGTAAAGTTTGTTTTTTTGTTTGTTGGAGGTAATCTCTGGAACTACTGGTCCGATTGGAAAAATTTTAGCATCAATAGAAAGCTGCTTTACCAGTGGCATAGGCTATATTTTATGTACGCGGGCGAAGCCGCTAACAAAAGCTAGTAAATAAACTGGGTGTACACGATACCTATTTGAGGGAGTTTCTATCAAAAAGTAAAATGTATAAGGTTGCTCTGTGCTAGTGCCAACGAAATGATAAATAAAAATACATATTATATTACAAAATGATCATTCTGTATTTTCACCTTCACTAAAAATACGCAGTTAAAACTTATTGTTAATTTTTTTGGTTTATTTTCTGGATGGCGTGCGTGCGAATGTGCTTTCTTAAACTACCCTTCTCAGTAAAACAACGCTGACATTCTTTACACTTGTAAGGTTTCTCGCCAGTGTGCGTACGAATGTGTCTTGTTAAAAGTCCCCTCTCACTGAAACAACGTTGACATTCTACACATTTGTAAGGTTTCTCGCCCGTGTGCGTACGCATGTGATTTGTTAATCTACACTTCATACTAAAGCAACGCTGACATTCTTGACATTTGTAAGGTTTTTCGCCAGTGTGCGTACGAATATGTCTTATTAGATTATACTTGACACTAAAACGAGTTTGACAGACATCACATTTGTAAGGTTTTTCGCCAGTGTGTACACGAATATGTTTTGTTAGATCCCCCCTTTTATTACAATTTTGCTGGCAAATATCACACTTATAAGGAGCTTCACTATGGCTAATACTAGTATGTTTCGTTACGCTAAGTTTCTTAATATTATTACGACAATTTGAGGCTAAAGTAGCGCTACAAGTAACTCGAGCTGTTGTGTTCGTTAAATATTCTTCGTGTGATCCACTTTGAGTGTTCTGTGTAACTTTAGTGTCCAACTCTTCATTCTTCGTTTTATTTTCTGTATTCAAATCTTCTAGTTTTTTTCCTTGAATGTGCAAATTTCGTGTTTTCGCCACGGCCGCTCCTGTAATTGTAAAATGAATCAACTATTAGGAATCACACGTTTCTTATTAGAGCCAAATAGTTCTTTTTTGCAGGTTTTCGAATTTTTTTTTAAAATTGCGATAATCTAGTGCTTAACTGCGATCCCACCTGATGGTAAGCAGTGATGCAATCGTTGATGGTAAGGCGCACTAAATTAATAAGCCTATTCATTCTAACCTTGAAGACACCTAAATTATAATCGGACGGAAAGACTGCAGCCAGCAAACTGTTCTAGTCTCGATGTACGCGGTATAAACAACGAGGCAAAACGCTCAGTCCGGGCCGCAGATTTCTCAACAACATAAGGGGGGATATTTGCCGTATACTGTCCGATGGTAAAATTGAGATGGCGGAATTAAATCGTGCAATTCCTGCGCACACTCTCCAAAATGCATCCTGTAGAAACCGCAAAGCTGGCTATTCTGCGCCTGTGCTCGAGACTTTGAAGATTGGACCCAACCAAATCACCAAAGGATTTGATAAAATCATCATTTCAGCCGAAAGACGTTCACGGCTGGACATAGGTCTCCCCCAAGCGCCGCCACAAAGACCTAAATAAGCAGTTATTGTACAGCTGCAGAGCCAGAAGCAACATAACCCTTGCTTCTTATGGCGGTAAGTTCCCTCTTTGAGGCCTGGCTGGATAGACCTCACGGCGTCTTCCGCATGACGCAGCTTCTTACCGGACATGGTAAGTTCGGGAGGTATCCGCACTGGATTCGTGAGGAAGTGACGCCCGGGTTTCGCCACTGTGTGGAGCACCCGGAGGACATGGTAGGGCACAAGGTAGAGGTATGCCCCGCTTGGCCGGGCTATTGTATCAATCCATGTACGTTCTTATGTGCCTATGTTCTACTAAAGTCTTTCAAGAACATACTAAACCGCTTTTGTTCAAAATCAATTTGTTACTATGATCCAGGGAACACAAGTTGTGTAGATAACTCGCGCCGGGTCTTGGTGGCATCCTTTTGCGAAGCAGTAATGCTAGCAAAGAAGGAAGCCGACCGCATAAGACAACGGCGCTCACGCCCGAGACGCCGCCGGGATTCCGATCTCGATTTCCGGCTACCGTAGGGGGATTATATGTCATGGATGGCCTTCCTCGGGGAGCTGGGGGGACACCAGCCCGTTATACTATCATGGATGCCAATGCCAACCGAAACATTACCTAATTTGCAACGGTACCTGAGACGGTACTGGACTATAATCCTATGCGTAGAACCGTTCTATTGTGTCTGCTATCAGTGTTTATTGAGATGTATTGCGAGACATCAGGAGTGTGCTCCAGCGAGAGCGACTACTCGACGTGTGGCAGTGTGTGTGTGGCACTCAAGAGTGTACAGACAGGACGCCTGCAGTTGTTACTGGTACATCAACTAACTAATACTCACGTGTCGTGTCGCTGACTCTTCGCTTCTTCCTCGTTACTTCTTGTTCTTCTTCCACTTCCGTTTTGATCTCTACTAAGGGCACACCATATTCTAAACCCGGCTCCGACGGTTGTACTGGTACATGTTCTGCATTGTTATAGCTATTGTTTAGAGGCTCCAGTTCTAGTTCTGTAAGCAGAAACAGTGAAGAGCTACTTGTTAATACATGCGCTGGATGGATCCGAAGTCTGATTATAACGAGAGCCCAGTCTATCATTACAATTTTCATTCAACCACTCGACCAAACTGTAACAGGATATACTGAGGCGAAGCGTGCGTGATGCAAATTTTTCAAAATTCTCACATTTAAATGTGTATTTTTAAATATGCAGGCTTTGTGCCTCTGTGTGAACTGACCCTAATGAGTCTCTGCTTCTCGCAACATAATTATGTCATCGCCTCATTCACTAAGGAGACGATGGTTCTTTCACATGTGATGTGATGATAGTAAAGTTAATATTCTTAAACACATACCATATCCCAAATGTTCCTCTTTTGTCTCACTGACATCATCTAGTCTCTCACACACATCTGGTAACTCTTCTTTGACAGCAATGCCTTCAACATGGCTGACATCAGATATACTGATGTTCTCTACAGGAGTCACTACAAGCTCACTGGAGTACTTTAGCTGAGCTCGGTTTACTGAAGGATTCGTCTGCAAATGATTATTACAGTGTTATGTAATCCAGAAGCTCTTTATTGCAAACAAACAAGTACAAACAATTGTCATTAGATTTGGCTCCAAGTCTCACAATACATGACAGTACAAGAGTGTCCTTCCCCATGCGTCTGTTGGCAACCTGAGCACGGTGTACATGTTCTATTGTTGTCCGTTGCAATGTTTGTTACAATGGTAATTCTGTCATACAACTGAATATTGCACAAAACATGTTACAGGAAGTACTAAATTAAATTTATTGATACATTATGAAACACCAAAGTTTACTAAGGGCGGCTTGCACGTCTCAGTTAAATCTAGATTTAGTGTTATTTAAACTCGACTTAAGCTTAAATCGAACTTAACGCATTGCACGACATCGGTTTAGCGTAAAGCTAGACTTAAAGAAATGTCAAATTTAAACCGGCATGGTAGGCGGTTTAAATCAGGGCTTGTTAACGTTACCAAATTCACACTATAAGTATCGGTAAGTAACGTTATTTTCATAATGTTAAAATTTTAACGGTAACATGAGTAACAATACTTTGGTATCAAATCTATAAAATAACGTTACCAATTAACGTTACAGGTAACGAAATTGTTATCGTTACTTAATGCGTTGTTGTCAAACCGCGCAACATGCGGCGCACGGCGTGCACTACGGAACGGCAACGTCGCTACACCAGTCAAACGATGCTTGCTACTTGCTACTAAACAAAATTCGCAGTACGATTTCACAAACGAGGTGTGCGGTAACGGATTTAATACCTGTATAGGATAGTGTTGAAAGTCTAATGCCCTTTTTATATTGGCGTGTTCGTAATAGTTTTATATTTATTTGTTTAATTAAAGCTCATGACCATCTACTATTTTTTTTATGTGGATACAATAGCATTGTAGGTATAATGTAGAAGCACTTTTAAAATTTTGTAAATGTGAAGTACCATGGAGCATTTTTCGCTAGGTTACAACTTATTTGACACTAGCTGTGCCCGCGACTTCGTCCGCGCGGAATAGTTATTTTAGGCATCATATTTATTTTTGCAAACAACCTCCTCAGCTTTATAAATTATAGCTGTTACGCACGACTTTGCCCGTGTCAATTTCTGTTATTATTTTAGACAATTTAGTTTTAAAAAGAACATAATTATCTAATAGTACTTCATAGAGCTACTAAGGGGGGGTCCCTTTGGGCACGCCATAATCTCGGCGGTAAGTCCCCTCTTGGAGGCGTGATTGGATAGACCTCACGGCGTCCTCACCATCCGCATGACGCAGGTTCTGGAAATGGGAAGTTCAGGAAATTCCTGCGCTGGAGTAGCCGTCGCCACCGCGATCCCGCCAATATCTGGCCACCGTAGACGCTGGTTTGCGGACGGTGAGCAACGGGTAGCTCGCCGTTCGGTTGCCTGGTAACAGTCCAGACCGAGACCAAGTCGTCGACGGTGTGCACTGCTCCCGCGCGCCTCAATGTGTTGTCAGCAAACTGTGGGGCCCTTCGGGGTCGAAGCCTCCTGCAGCCGAGGGTTGGTGCGAAACAGTTATACCGGGGCTCTGGGAATAAGGCAAGGGAGGAACGGGGTAGGTTGTTAAGTCAGTAAGAGCCTGACACTGTTTCCCGCTCCGCCCAAGAGCGGGAATCGTCATTGGATGATTTTTACCTACCATAAAAAAAACCCCTCCGCGCCGCCCGCAAGCAACCCCTCTCCTCGCCCGCCGGCCAGGCGCAGCGTCATATTTTGCACATCATGCGGCGCGTGTGAATTTTATATCGGAGTTATTTTAAAATTGTAATATCTTCTAAGATGTTCATTGAAAATAAGTGATGTCAAAGACAATTTTGTTCACAATTACATACTCCTAATCAACAACACATTTATTTGGATAAAGATTAATATTATTATGTTGATACAACTCTAACAAATAATTGGTAATAATGCATTAATTTCAGCCAAATTTGATTCCCATAAAAACGGTTCTAGTGAGTTAATCTTAAAAGATAGACATATACTGTCGCAGACATTTTTTTAGATAATTTTAAGAGGAATAATTCTTTCATACATATTTTTTGGTATCTTGAACCGTTTTCGCAGCGCACGCAACGGAAGCCCTCAAAGATGAATAATTTTCCCCGTTTTTTCCACATTTCCGTTGTTTCTTCGCTTCTATTTGTCGCAGCGTGAGGTTTTAGAACCTAAAGCCTTCCTCGATAAATGATCTATTCAACACAAAAAGAATTTTTCAATTCGAACCAGTAGTTCCTGAGATTAGCGCGTTCAAACAAACAAACAAACAATTAAACGAACAAACTCTTCAGCTTTATAATATTAGTATAGATAAACGAGCATGGCAGTTGAGAGTTTGTCATGCTCACTCAAATGTCTCGCTGATGGTGGCGCGTGTGTTGGGTCATTCTGTTCCCTCTAAAATGGTTGAGCGGAGTGGGGCTGATACTCGCGTCATGCTCGTGAACGGGTGCCGTCAGTTGAGACCGGTCATCTCTTGGCTGCTAGGCGCTTTTTGAAATTCTTTTTTTTATTATTATTTTACTTTTTGTTGAATACCGCTACATCGTGCTCGCATAATAGAAGCAACATAAATTTGTCGCCAAGTCATATGTAAATATATAAATATGATTTAAAAGAGTGCCCATGGATTTTCTTGCACGTTCTTCTCCATAGAGGTCTACGCCTTGGAACGTGCAAATTAGCTTCAATTTTAACATTTCAAAAGTGCCTGTAAAGTTTTAAAGTGGCGATAAAGCTGCAAGTCGTTTTTTGCATTTTGGATTTGATAAAAAAATAAACTCTATGTATAGACACTTAAATTTTACGAATCATACAAATCAGCATATCAACACTTAAAAGGCAAAAATTACTAAGTACCTAACATTGAGTAACCTTTACATAAAAGTGATTCAATTTTATTTTGTTTGGAAAAAATTATAGTTAAAAAAAAGACGGATTTAGATATTACTACCATTGTGTTAATAGTGTACTAACTATCTCGTCATTTTCAACTTTTTTTTTCAGTTTTTTTTTTACTTTAAATCACTCTCCCTCTCCCGTAAATTTTACTCAATGTCACTAACAACTTTAGCCTTTCAAGCGTCCGAATTATTAAAATAGTTTGAAATATGACTTAATTGGAAAACAATATATCATTAAATCGGTTTATTACTAATGAATCATTTCAATAACAAATTATTTAGTTTCAGTAAGACTTTTTTTTAAATAAATCAAAATACAAAGTCTCATAACTTTTTCAGTTTTATACTGCATTTGTAATAATTTTCATTATTTATTCATTAAAATCAGGACCTTGACCATGACGTTTAAAGTAAGATTGTTTTATTCCTGTTCCAGAGTGTGGTCTCTTTCTCACTGAAAGTAATATCGAAGTAACACTGCTTTAAGGGCTTGCGGTAGGCCCCCTGGTTCAATACTTTGATTTGGTTCTATTATTTATCTACTATAATATTGAACAATGTTTATTCTTCGACTTCCAAACACAGACAATAAACTTTGTCAACTATATATACAAAATGACACACACTGTTGACAATCTACAGAGCAAGCAGCAGCAGCAGGATTTAAATTTTCCACGATACCCCTGTATCAGCTTATTTCAAATAGAGCAATTGCAGACGCGTGAATTATTAAAATGTCGGGCAGTCAAAAAAAGTGAAGCTAAATTGCATATTCCAAAGTGGAACACCATGGACACTCTTTTAAATCATATTATGAGTTAGGTACATACCAAAACCATGGACCATGGTTACGTATTTCTTGTCACTTTGTGAGGACAATGTAGGTATGATAAGTAATGAAAAAAAAAGATGAAAAATTAAGATGACCAGTCTCAACTTACGGCGCTCGTTCAAGAACATGACGCGTGTATCAGCCTTATTGAGCTCGACCATTTTGAATGGAACTGAATGACCCAATAACACGAGCCACCATCGTCGAGACATTTGAGTGAGCTCATAATGTCAAACAAGTTGTAACCCAATAAACTTTTGCTCCTTGGTACTTTGCATTAATATTTGAAAAAAAAAGTGCTTTTACATTATACAATGCTATTCTTTCAAATGCAAAAATAATAAATCATCACAATTTCTATTTTAAAAATAATCAATATCAACAATACAAAAAGGGCAGTAGTATCTCTTCCAATATATAAAAAAAAAACTAATTAGTAGGCAAAATACAGCTGCCACAGCTACAGCCATGCAGAGGCGGCGTAAGGCGTGGGCGACGTGGGCGACCGCCCACGGCCTCGCGGTCCAAGGGGCCTCGCGCCTCGGAGGCCCGTGATAGCAAATGTAGATGTACTCATCTAGGAATTAATAATATTAATATCGGCTAGTAAGTATCTGGCAATACCACCGGGGGCCCGACCATCTCTGTTGTGTGAATGAGGCCTACCAATTGATCAGGTATATCATCTACCCCGAACACCAGGGAGAGTGACAACGGCGAGAGATGACTCGTTGTGTTCTGCAGGGATCGGTACTACGACCACCCTTGTGAAACATTGGGTACGACAACGTGTTGCGCGCCTATTTTGTGACGTCGTCGGTCCTAGCACAGAGAAATTGTACCAGGCGGCGGTCGAACTAGCGACACGTGTGGTCTTTGGGTTTAACAGCAGGGTTTAACAGCAGGGTTTAACAGTTGCGATTCGAGGTGGCGCTGTACAAGGTCGAGGCCATGTGGGGTTCCACGACCCTCGGAACAAGCTGCCAACGGGTACCCACCTAATGGAGGAGTTCGCATCGGCGTTGGGTCTACGATGAAGTACTTGGGACTCATCCTCGACAGCCGGTGGAAATTTGACGAGCATTTCCTACGTCTGGCTCCCAACCTGAATTGGACTGGGGCTATTCTCATGCGGCTGCAGCTGAACTTTGGGCCAGAAGCCTCTAGCTGGAGGCTCTACGTAGGAATCGTTCAATCCTTGGCTTTGTATGGACTGCCAGTGTAGGCGCCGTCGCTGCAAAAGCAACCGAGGGCCCAGCTTAACGCATGCCACAGGGTTATGGCAATACGGATGGTGCGGGGATACCGCACGGTTTGCCGTGAAGCGGCAAGTCTCCTAGGGATCAGGAGGCAACAGTCCTTGCACACATGCACGATTTGTGCGTGGAGATGCAACACCAGAACGAAACTCCACTGCCGCGCCAAATCGCGGGATGGCGGATTGAGTTCCTGTGGGATGTCAAGATATTATTGGCGACAGCGACTGTCACAACACAGTTCTGGGCATGCCATAATACGGCGGTAAGTCCCCTCTTTGAAGTCTGTCTGAAAATACGCGAGTTATTACCGGACATGGCAAGTTCGGTAGGTAACGGAGTTTTGTGGAGGCGATCGGCGATGGCGATCTCTCGCGCCGGGCCTACGTACAGGCCATGTTCCGGAGCGAATAGGGGTGGCAGGCGAACGCCTCCTTCTGCGAAGAAGTGATGCTAGCAAAGAAGAAGGCCAACCGCATAAATCAAAAGCAACCACGCCCCAGACGCCGCTGGGATTCCGATACCGATTTCCGGTCACCGGACAAATTCGAATATCAAAATAAATATTCTCAACAAAATCGGTCCTTTTGCGTCGTACATCAGGGGGCCTCGCAAAATATATCTTGCCCACAACAAAATTTGGTCTTGCCCCGCCACTGCAGCTATGGCTGTGGCACAGGACCTAGCATGTAGTCAAACATTTTTACTTAGGATATAATCCTCTAATCTATAAAATGATTCTCTACATAAGGTGTTTTTAATTTGATTGGAAGTCAAATATACTACTTAAATATATTATTAACTAGCTGTGCCCCCGACTTCGTCCGCGTGGAATAGTTATTTTGGGCATCATATTTATTTTTGCAAACAACCTCAGCTTTATAAATTATAGCTGTTACCCACGACTTTGCCCGTGTCAATTTCTGTTATTATTTTAGACAATTTGGTTTTTAAAAGAACATAATTATCTAAAAGTACAACATAGAGCTACACACCCCCTTGGGCACGCCATAATCTCGGCGGTAAGTCCCCTCTTTGAGTCGTAGTTGGATAGAGATTACGGCGTCCTCACCTTCCGCATGACGCAGGTTCTCACCGGACATGGGAAGTTCAGGAGATTCCTGCGCCGGATTCATGCGGAAGAGACGCCCGGGTGTCGCCACTGAATGGCCAGCCCGGAGGACACGGTGGAGCACACGGTGGAGGTGTGCCCCGCTTGAGAAGAGCATCGCCGTGTCCTCGTGGGGGTGATCGGCGGCGGCGACTTCTCGCGCCGGGCCTTGGTTCAGGCCATGGTCCGCAGCAAAGAAGAATGGCAAGCGGTCGCCTCCTTCTGCGAAGCAGTAATGCTTGTAAAGGAGAAGGCCGACCGCATAAGGCAAGGGCAACATCGTCCTCGCCGTAGCCGTCGCCGCCGCGATCTCGCCGATATCCGGACACCGTAGACGCTGGCTTACGGACGGTGAGCAATGGGTAGCTCGCCGTCCGGTTGTCTAGTAACAGTCCAGACCGAGACGAAGTCGTCGACGGCGCGCACTGTTCCCGCGCGCCTCAAGGTGTTGTCAGCAAACTATGGGGCCCTTCAGGGTCGAAGCCTCCTGCAGCCGAGGGTTGGTGCGAAAGCGTTATACCGGGACTCTGGGAATAAGGCATGGGAGGAACGGGGTAGGTTGTTTAGTCAGTAAGAGTTTGACACTGTTTCCCGCTCCGCCCAAGAGTGGGATTCGTCATTGGATGATTTTTACCTACCATAAAAAAACCCCTCCGCGTCGCGCGCAAGCAACCCCTATCGTCGCCCGCCGGCCAGGCGCAGCGTCATGTTTTGCACATCATGCGGCGCGTGTGAATTTTATATCGGAGTTATTTTAAAATTGTAATATCTTCTAAGATGTTCATTGAAAATAAGTGATGTCAAAGACAATTTTGTTCACAATGACATACTCTGAATCAACAACACATTTATTTGGATAAAGTTTAATCTTACTATGTTGATACAACTCTACCAAATAATTGGTAATAATGCATTAATTTCGAGCAAATTTGATTCCCATAAAAACGGTTCTAGTGAGTTAATCTTAAAAGATAGACATATACTGTCGCGAACATTTTTTTAGATCATTTTAAGAGGAATAATTCCTTCATACATATTTTTTTGTTATCTTGAACCGTTTTCGCAGTGCACGCAACGAAAGCCCTCAAAGATGAATATTTTTCCCCGTTTTTTCCACATTTTCCATTATTTCTTCGCACCTATAAGTCGCAGCGTGATGTTATATAGCCTAAAGCCTTCCTCGATAAATGGTCTATTCAACACAAAAAGAATTTTTCAATTCGAACCAGTAGTTCCTGAGATTAGCGCGTTCAAACAAACAAACAAACAAACAAACTCTTCAGCTTTATAATATTAGTATAGATATTGTTTTTTTGTGGACAATTACGGGACTGTCGCGGCGGGCGTCGACGGCGAGGACGGAAGGACTGCGGTTTGTAGATGTACCGGCGGAGTGTACTGGTTTCCCTACGGCTCTCTTGGAGCAGGGTGGTGGGGTCGTCAGGAGTGATGGCATCGCGCGGCGCGGAACGCCGTCCTTATATAGGAGTCGGGGAGGCGTGACGTCGTGCAGCCCGCTTGTGTCGCAAACGGTTCAAGCCAAATCCGACTTTCGGCGCTACAGGTTACGGCGCTGAATCCACTGTGTGTTCGCGGTTCTACAGAATAACGTCAATGGATAAAACTGAAAAATTAAGATTTATTTTTTTTCTACGTATTTTTCCAGGATAAAAAGTATCCTATTTTATGCCCAGGATAATAAGGTATAATTATACCAAGTTTCATCGAAATCGAACCGTTAGTTTTTACGTGATGCCTGAACATACAGACAGACAGACAGACGGACAGACAGACAAAAATTTTACTGATTGCATTTTTGGGATCACTAACGATCCCTTATCACCCTTTGCTAGTAATTTTTTAAATATATTTAATGTACAGAATTGACTTCTCTACAGATTTATTATAAGTATAGATTTCCTCATGCATGTTTTAAGATTTGATTTATTTAGATGGCGAATCTCAAGTGGTATTTTATTACAAAATTTTACGCAGTACAGTAAGAGCTATGTACTTTACGATGTTGCAGTTGAACTAATAAGTATTTATAAGTTTAATTATTTTTACCGACTTCACAAAAAGGAGGAAGTACTATGTTCGGATGTTTGTATGTTTTTTTTTCGGTTCACCGAATACTTCGCCAATCATCGACGTCCCATTTTCATCAAGTTTAGATTTGATGATGGGATCCATGAGGAATCGAGGGAACTCCTTAAATATCATAGGCAAACCTATGGTGTTTTTGGTATTTTCATCTAGATTTTAAGCATTTACAGTAAAAAAGAAACATTTGATGAAGTAGAACTGATGGAGAAGACCATGGCCAATGATAAATGATCTTTATTTTGTAAGTAGGTATAAAAAACACTTTTACACGTCATTTTTTTTTTTGATAGATGAGTCCGATGTTTCCTAGCAGACTACCCTGAGAAGAAACACCGAAACAAACTCAGGGGTCAGTCTCTTTTGAAGTCCATACAGAAAATATGTATTGGTCAAATCCTCTGGTTATAAGTGTATCGCAACTAAAAAGGGTGAAATAAAAAACTTTTTACAAAAAAGTATACCGATTTCACTAAAAAAAAACTTTTTCGGAAATCGGTGTTTAATAAGAAATAAACAATACCGAGAAACACCGACTTCCGAAAAAGTTTTTTTTTTTATATATTTAGTGCAGTCGATATATTTTTTTGTAAAGTTTTCTTGTAACATAACAGGTCCAATCAATCACTTACTGCAATGCTTGTAAATTTTAATTATTTTGTACATGATGAAACGTAATTTTAATTATTTGCCGTTTTATTGGGGGAACAGTAGCCAATTTCCACGAAAAGCCCAAAAGCTTTATTTAATATATCCATTTTGTGAGAAAGTTCTGCCACTTCTTTTTCAGTTTGGCTGGAGCAATTCTTCATTATTTTTTATTGGGTGGACTCAGATTTTTGCATTTATCTATATCCTAATTTTGACCGCATCGCTCAAAAATTTTATTATTACTAGCAGATTTTATATTTTCGTGATCACCTGATGAACACAATTATTATTTATTGTGCAGTAAGTATATTTAATACTAAGCAGAAGGACGGTATTTAAGTGGCAGAGAATGACTGAAGCATTAATGCCCGTTTTCACCAACAGCCCCTAAAAAGTCACCTAAGTAAGGTCCACTTAACTTAAGTCCACCTCTGTGCATATGTGTTGCATAAAGATATCTAAACAAGTAAAACTCTGGCGAAAAAGCCTATACTTCAAAAAGGAACGGTAGTCACTTTCTTCAAAAGCCAATACATCAAATCATTCCCTACAGAAACATTGTTTCTATATTGTTCATAAAGAAAAAGACCATTTGGAATTAAAAGTGTTTTTAAGAAAAAAAAATATTCTCGATCGATAACAATAAGTATAGTCGTTTGATTCGAAAAATAGTTGTTCCCTCAATTTTAGCTACCTAGAAAGTTTTAATCCAGGAGTATTTAAAATATGTAATTCTATGGATTTTAGTGTGCTCTTTCCAAATTTTGACTTTGCCAATTCGTATTTTTGCCTTTTGTACCATCATATTGGAAAAATGCGCCTAAAAACTGAAAAAGCACATCACAAAAAAAAATCGGAAATAGCACATTCAAATTTATAAAGTTACTTAGCCCTGGACAACTTTCCATGTAAAACAAGGAACTCACGAAGCGGTTTTCACCCACAACCGCCACGGTTGCAGGCCCGCGGCTTATGTAAAATGCTGTTAAATATCGGCGCTTGAAAGGCAAAAATTACTAACCGACACTGAGCATACTTTACAAAATGTTATTAGGCCCCATCAGTTTAAAGAGTTTATCATTGATTCGAAAAGAAGAAGAAGAAAGTGTTATTTATAATTAATAACTTTAAATCACTCTTGGCAATGTCTACTCAATGTCGCTTAGTATTTTTTTTTTTTCAAGCAATGGATATGTAAAAAAAATAACTTAATCGGCCGCCAGTTTTGCGGTCGAAATTCACAACCGTTATGGCTTTTGTAGATCTACCGCCTCGTGAGTTTTAAAATAATATAGCTGTTTCCTCTACAGCGGCGGGCGTGGGTGAAAACCGCTTCGTGAGTTCTTAGCCTCAAACTATCAAATTACTTTATTCAAATCCCTTTTCTAGTATAATAAGGCCGATGTAACTTAGCGAGTCTGAACACATAGGCTTTGCGAACTTTAGCGAATATACACTCGTAAAAACTGTCATTAGCAATTACATTTTAAACAAAAATGCGAATTAATAATTTATAATGAAAGGACCAATACCTACACATAATCTGCCACTGAATCAGTTAGATTCAACGGCAGATTTAAAAAATAAAATAATAATTACTTAAATACCCACATAACTAAACGAGAAACCCGACTGCCTTAAAAGCATTAAATGAAAACATGCTATACGTATACTACTAAGTAACATTTGCTCCAATATGTACCACGAACCATAAACACACACAAACGCTCGAAAAGTATTATCGTCCTTACTGACCCTATTAAGTAAAAGACTGCAAAGCCACAAATATTCAACATAACGTTAAGTATTTATAGACTTACGAGCGAAAAAAGTATCACGTAAGTCAAGCAATCGAAGATAAATTCTATAGCTACTTAAATCTTTCTTTAGATTTAAGTAGGTATAGAATTTATTCACCCCTAGATCCTGAATCAGATCCACTATTAACTTCATGTAAATCCTAAGAATCATCACAATGACGGCGAAAATATTCTTCAGTATTCGTACTTCCTATTTAAAAAGAAAATGATGCGCAGCGCAAGTGTTTTTGATTTGAATACCTACGTGATCATAGCAGTTAACAGTATATTTAATGTAAACGAAAGAAAGAGATAAAAGAAATTTAACGTTACTTTTCGTATGCACTTGGTAACGTTATCAAGCCCTTGGTCTTGGTAACGTTATTATTTACCGATAAAATATTCAATAACGTTAAGTCAGTTTACCGGTAAAATTTGTCACAAGTAACGTTATCAAGCATAACGTTACCTCTACTAATAACGTTACCTTCTCACGATGAAAGTAACGTTACCAGATTTTTAACGTTATTCAAAGCCCTGGTTTAAATTGCTAATTCTAGATTTAGTGAGTGATATAAACAATAGCAAACGTCAGTTTGCGTCAAGGATCTTGTATCCTACGGATAGTCTGGATTGATGACGAAGCAATATTGCAAACTCTTTATCAACAAACAGCACGCTAACATGGAGTGTAGTCAAAGTCAGTTAACAAAGGCGGAAATGTTTACCAGTTTGTTTGTCACACTCAAGAACTCTGTGTTCAGAGGCTATTTTTTGCTTTTTTAGGCCAATTTTTGCTAATACTTGTAAAATTACAACGTGCGCACTATTGACCAAACTTTTTGCGACACTAAAAACTTCTGCTAAATATCACCCGGTCCCCGTCTTACCCCGCTACCCCATTTCATAACCCATCTTCCTTTGAATTATGATTTTCTCATTACTTTTAATTTTTTTTCATCACTACTGCTCTCAAAACGGTGAAGGAAAAACAATCACAAATCCGCACTGGGCCCGAATGGTGGATTATGGCCCATTCCTTCTCTTAGAGAGGAGCCCTGTGTCCCGGCAGTGGAAATATTAAAAAGGCTGAACGTCAAGTCTATGTGATTATTGTTCTATTAACATATTTAACTTCTTTAGGACAGAGCTCAGACTTTTACAGCATGCACCACGGTGCGAATACCATTGCGTTATTAAATGGATATCTATCTATATCGATATATATCTATTTATAATACTTACATCAAAAATATCTCGAACTTGTTTAGCGCACTTGTTGGACACACTAGATGAACGAGATAAAAACCCATTTTTTAACTTTACTCTTCAGAACTTTTTTGAGGTTGTCGTAAGCTTTCCAGTCACTCCTTTATAAAATCCTTGGTTTTTTATATTTGAAACGTTCCATACCTCCAAAAAAGTTGTAAAATATCCAGCACAATTATGAAAAATGGAACGCAAATGAATGAACGAAAAGAATGAAACGTGTTAAGCTAGGTTTAGTTAAGTCGAGTAGATTTCGACACTAGCAAGACGCTACTAATACAGTTTGAGTTAAGTCGAGCTTAATGACTAATGCGACTTTAACAAAATCTAGTTTTAGGAGCAGGTCGTGCAAGCCGCCCTAAGAATAGCAGGTTTTAGAGATGTTTACAAAGTAGAGTTTTACAGAAAATGATAAGTTTCAATAGAAACCTAGATAATATCCACAAGATCTCTGTTCAACAATATTTAGATAAGTAAGGGATGTGCAATAATGTCATAATCATGTGGAGCAGTTGTGTGCCAATGTGTTGTGGTGTGTTGTGGAGTGTTGTGGTTGGATGCTATAAACTATTTCAACATACTCTGAACCTCTACATTACTTACTTTACTTACTTTATATTACTTACTAGGAGCAGAACACCTCACCTCATTCAATATCTGAGCAAACAGTTTCTCAGCTTCCAGACATTTTCTCTGCAGTTGGCAGCATTGCTTTAGTTTAGCAAAGCAGAAGACACAAGCGAGCATCGGTCTCCTGTCTTCAGTTACAAACTGCAACATAACACAATAATGTAGCATTTGACTTAGAATAGAGTACTACTCACACTGTCTAGGTAACACTGACCACAGTTAGGGTTGCCTTCTCTAAAATTTGGGAAACAGGACAAGACGTGTGAAAACCCCGGATTTTAGAGCCCGAAAGCAAGATCTTTTAAACATATTCAATGTAATAAAAACAGTTGGAAAATGTCATAAATCGCCTTTTTTTATTCATTCATTATTTTAACAAAATTATTTTTTTAATTTATATATTTTTTAAAACTCGGTCTACAAAAATGAAACCTGCCCCGGACGCTCCCCAGTTGCCCTCTAAACTAGGACAAATCCGGACGGATGGCAACCCTAACCACAGTTGATGTTGAGTGCGGTTTTGGTATACCTCTCATACGGAGAACTTTTTAGAGTTTAAAAAAAAAGTCAGCTGTGAGCAGCCTATTCAAGTAATACATTAGTACTTGTATAAGGTATAACTTACTGGAATATCAGTCAGCGTTTCATACAGCTCTTGTAAGTCCTTGTCGTTAACTATGTACATGCGAACATTCTCTACTAAACATATTCTACACATTGACACTTTTTCCATTTTTAAACTTAAAGAGTAACTTAGTTAACATATAAATTAGAAGAACAATGTAGAATGTGTGCTGCAGGCGCGGCGTTAACACTGCACGAGACAAACTCAGCACGAAAATACCGTGAGATCGTATGCACTTCTTTCATGGACAAGAGTTTGTGACGGCCGACGCCATAAACCGTATATTTCTGGATATTTAGGAAGTTTATAGATACACCGGTAGATACCAAATTATAATCAATCCAATTATACAAAAACAAAAATTCATAATAAATAACAATTGACAAATTGTCAGACTATCAATAAGAAAAATGACATTGACTTTGACAGCTTTTGGCCATTTTATAAGCTTTTTTTGTTATTTTTTAAGCTTCGACACAAAGTGTTTTAGGCATTATATGCGATTCTGCGAAGGAATAGAATTTGCTTACAACTAGACTATAGACGTACACGTTCTAATTCTTATGGAGTACCTATTTTAAATATATTAATATAATGTAACGCTGTGTCCAACAGTAGACGTCAAGTAAAGCTTCTCAGTAAACTTTGCTAGGAAGCCTATAACTATACAATCGCATCAATTAAAGGCATTAGTCCGACCGCCGGCGAGAAACGTCTAATTATCGGTATTTTTCTCTCTCAAGCAATCCAAAATTTCGTGTAAACTAAAGAAATGCATATTGTTACAGACTGTTCGTCATATACCAACCCGACATCAAAACTCCTTAGTACATACTTGACATTGTAACTTCTTGGTCTATTGACGCGAATAATTATAAATAAACGATTATAGCGCCGTCCGCTTGTCAGCTTCCGGTACATCAAATATTTAGTAAAAGTTATTATATTGTGCATTATTCTTTGAAATACTTATATTATTGTTAATAATTAATATTTAAGGAGCCGTTTTATTAGATTATTTAATTGTAAATTAATAGTAATGTATTCGTGTGTGTTATAAAAGCCGCTGTGTTGACAGTTTTCCTTTCATAAGTCTCCTTAGTTACGGTTGCTAAGCAAATAACATTAAGAGAAAATTACTCGCTGCTGTAATATTTAAATTTATAAACTTGTTGAATGAGAAGTACCCTTGTTTTACTGTGACCATCCTGACGTAACAGTTGGTTCACAATATACTAAAAGTAGCTACCGATATACAGACGATTTTTGTTCTGCAGAAAAAGGGCTATTCGTTCCATTTATAAACTAAGGCCCAGATTGTCCCTCAGAGAGAAGTTTAAAAATATTATTATCTTAACTGTGGCATCTCAGTACATCTATGAAAACATTTTGTATGTTTATACGCAATGGATTTTGATGCGGCTTTTTTTTAATAGATTATATATAGAGGAAGGTTTATAGGTATAATATATCACCTTTGCACCCGTGCGAAGCTGGGGCGGGTCGCTAGTGTATTAATAAATTAACAAAGAAACATTTTCAACGAATGAATGATAGAATTACTTGAATGCCGAAACAGTTTTCAGGTGTTGTCTCTCTTATATATGCATGACATAGAATATGTTCACCTACGATCTGGTTTGTCTTCACTGGTAAGTACCTAGAGCAAACACTATTAATCACTATAACTTAATCTATTAGCAATAGGTACAATACATTTAACAAGATGCCTAGTCTATGGAGTAAGAGTTGTCAGCAAACTGTAGGGGCCCTTCAGGGTCGAAGTGTTACCACGGCTCTGGGAATAAGGCAAGGGAGGAATGGGGTAGGTTGTTCAGTCAGTAAGAGTCTGACACTGTTTCCCGCTCCGCCCAAGAGCGGGATTCGTCATTGGATGATTTTTACCTACCATAAAAAAAGCCTAAGAAGTAGTCTTAATTATTCCTTTATTTGCTTTCCTTACAAATAGAAAATATTTAAAAATGTACAATATAAATAAATCGGCCAAGAGCGTGTCGGGCCACGCTCAGTGTAGGGTTCCGTAGTTTGCTGTCCCGTCACAAATTTCTCACAATGTAATGGAACCCAGTAGCCCATGTCCTTTAGATTCATAACGTCAATTTCCCAAAACGTTCACACTCCCAAAACGTCTACTTCCCAAAATGGTAATTCCCTAAATGTCTATTTCCCATTTCGTCTACTTTCCCATAACGACCAATTCCCAAATAGTCTGTTTCTCAAAAAGACTACTCCCAAAACGTCTACTTCATAAAATTTAACACTTGTCCAATATAATCTTGAAAACTAAAAGAATCGCTTTATAGTCCTTCTTAGTTGATTTAAAAAAAGGAGGAGGTTCTCAGTTCGAATGTTGTAAAGGTTCTTATAAGAGAAAAAACAAAGAATTATGAAAATTGACAAGTAAGAATACTTAAACGTAGGGTAGGTATGGTAAATAGGTTAATTAGACGGAGCATTGCAACGCATGCCGAGCACAGCTAGTGAGTACATTTTTTTTTATTGTAATTAAAAAATCGAATGTAAAAAAAATCAAATCAAAAAGGAAAAATACTTCTAAAACAGTTCTAAAACTGAAATGTCTAAATTTTTTATTTGTTTATATTATTATTATTAAACTGAAACAGGATCACCTCTTGGTCTCACTCATAAATAGGTATATATTTCGTTTTGTTTTGCTTATACTTGATTACAAGTCGCATTTAAATATTTTTTTTTAGAAAGTTAATTTGTGTCATTTCTTTAAAATAGGTTTCCGGTTAAAAATTGATTACTTATCTAATTATGATTATAGAAAATAATTTTATACAAAAATTGAAATTCCCACTGGAACCCGTAAAATTTTCATAAAAAAAAACTATTTAGAAAGTGGACGTTTTGAGAATTGACCTTATGGGAAGTGGACGTTTCGGGAATTATAGATTTGTCGTCGTTATGGGAAAGTAGACGAAATGGGAAATAGACATTTAGGGAATTACCATTTTGGGAGTGTGAACGTTTTGGGAAGTTGACGTTATGAACCTAAAGGCCCTGAACCACCTCCGTCACTCCATGTACTTGCGCGCTATAATTACCTACCGCCCGGCCGAGCGGTCTCGAGCCGCCGGCGCCCTAAATTCAGTGCGGTTGTCGTGTCGCAAGCGAAAAGCACGCACGTTGTTCAATTTTAATAGTTCCATTCGTTCGTACTTGTACCGCAAATCAAGTAAAAGAAGTGATAAACATCTAACATTTTTAACTTTTATAGATTTTTTATTTTAGCTACCCACTGACGTCTATAATTATGTTTTATAGATAGATAAACCATTTATTTGTTACAATACAATGTATACACGAAAGCACAATTCTGCCCTTCTAAGCCAAAAAGCGATATCTCACAAAAACAGTAAAGTTGATTTTTGTACAATGGTATAAAAATCAACTTTATTATTTTGTTAAATTAATTATTAATTAATGAATAATTATTTTTATAGCTATCACATTAGATAGCTTTTATTTTAAGTAATTAAGGCTTTTAGTGCAAACTTGTCCGAAACATAAAAAAATATCATTAAGAAAGTTTTCCCTGTCTCAGTTTTGATGGCACAAAAACAATATTTAAGATTTTTTTGAGATACCGCTTTTGCGCTTTGTAGGGCAGAATTAAACTTTAAAACTAAGCACCTACCTATATAAATACAGTCAACATAAACAAGAAACACATGTAGGTACTTAGGAAACAAACAAAGAAATACAAGGTTGACAATGGTTTTATTTAGACGTATTACACAGTCAGCACCAATTTATAAAAAAAATATTTTATAAACGATACAATTTTAAATTTCCACATCAAGTCAGAACATATTTACATTTTTCAATAACATAGAAAAAGTTATCTATAGGTACATATAATAAAATCGTAGAGAAGTCAAAACTGTACATTGAATATTTTTTTAAAAGAATACTTGAAGCGTGATCTACAATCGATACCGAAGCCAAAAATATAGTTTTTAGAATTTTTGTCTGTGAGTCTGTTTGTCTGTATGTATGTCCGAACTGAACTCAAACAGTACTGCATGGATTTACTTCAAATTTTGCATGAATATAACTAAGAGGCCGGGTCGTGCAATGGGCTACATATTATCACGCTATCACCTACGGGGGAGGAGCAGTGAATCTTTATTTTT
Organism: Mythimna loreyi; assembly: GCA_029852875.1. NCBI lineage: Eukaryota > Metazoa > Arthropoda > Insecta > Lepidoptera > Noctuidae > Mythimna > Mythimna loreyi. The sequence goes on along the minus strand of CM056806.1, from coordinate 9,995,584 downwards.
CTTACGCATTCTGTGACAGCGTGTAAGCTAACGACTCATAATTAAATGTTGTTGTTTTTTTTTTTGTATATTTGTTTATCGATTACTCCGTCAATCATTGACAGATTTTCAAAATACTTTTTTTTTTTCGAAAGTAGATAGTTCTGAAGGGGTCCCATTGTCACCAAGTTAAGATCTGATGATGGGATCCATGATAAATTGAGGGAACTCCTTAAATATCATAGGCAAACATATGGTTTTTTATGATGTAGCCGGAAGGTGAAAGGGAGATACAGGAACTTCATAATAAAACTATGTATCCTACCAGGGTTTGGGTTTATTGAAATTGTCATGAGAAATAGGTACTCTGGTTATAAGTGTATCGCAGCTAAAAAGGGTGAAATAAAAAAATAACTTTAATTTCAGAAATTAAAGTTATTCGTCGGTGGTTCTTGGTATTATTTGTCTCTTATTACCTAAACACCGACTTCCGGAATTAAAGTTATTTTTATATTTTTAAAGAAGTCGGTATATTTTTTGGAAAAAAAATTTTTTGAGAAAACCATGCTATTATCTAGCTTTACACAATAAAAACTACGTCATCTAAGTAACTTGGAGAAAAACATAGTTTAAAGAATGTAAAACACAATTTTGAAGCAGCGCCATCTATGAAAATACATAAAAATCAAATCAAGTTACAAGTTAACACTTTTTAGAAATTCATAATTTAAATTTTATCACGTTCGTAGGTAAGTAGTTAGTTATTCATATAATTCATAGATGGCAGACTTTCTTCATAAAAATTGTATGGTACATTTCGTTTTTAACCGACTTCAAAAAAAAGGAGGTGGTTCTCAATTCGATTGTATTTTTTTTTTTTTTATTTTTTTTTTTTTTATGTTTGTTACCTCAGAACTCCGTTGTTTATGGATGGATTTGCAAAATTTTTTTTTGTACTTGAAAGGATATGCTTCCAGATTGGTCCCATTTTTTTCAAAATCGAGTTTTGATGATGGGATCCATGAGAAATCGAGGGAACTCCTCAAATATTATAAGCAACTATATAGTTTTTTTTATATTTTCATCGAGAACTCAAGCATTTACAGTCAAAAAGTAACATTTGATGAGGTGGAACTGGTGAAGAAGATCAGAAATGGCTAACGAAACTTGACACTCGCATAGATATCACAATCAAGGTAGTTAAGCAACTATGAAAATGCACTATAAACCAATGATATTAAATAATTATCATCGAACTGATCTGATGATGATGATGGAGCTGGAAGGTAGGCACTGGAACTGCGTAACTAATTAATATATCCTAGCCGTGTTTGGGCTTGTTAGAATTGTCATAAGATGCACTTTGGCTGTAAGGTACTATTGAACTGATGTGATGATGAAGCTGGAAGGTGGAAGGTTGGCATGGGAACTTCAAAATAAAAAAACGTATCCTAGCATTGTTTGAGCTTATTAGAGCTCTCATGGGCAATGCTGTCAAGGGCAATGGAAAGGGCTATGCTCGGAGTTTCCTTGCGTGTTCGAATCAGAAATGAAGAAATGCGCAGGAGAACCAGGGTCACCGACATAGCCCGAAGAATTGCCAAACTTAAGTGGCAGTGGGCAGGGCACATTGCTCGTAGAACAGATGGCCGATGGGGCCGAAAGGTTCTAGAGTGGCGACCGCTCACCAAAAGACGCAGCTTTGGAAGACCTCCCAAAAGGTGGACGGACGACCTGGTGAGAATCACGGGAATGCGATGGATGCGAGTCTCACAGAATCGGTCGTTGTGGCGACGTTTAGTGGAGGCCTATGTCCAGCAGTGGACGTTGTCTGGCTGAAATGATGATGATGATGAGAGTTGTTACGAGATGTACCCATGAGATGAATCATAAGTATTTCATGCATCATATCATCTCTCCACGAGATCAAAACGATTACACTGTAACAATGTACCTATAATATGTATTCCTACTTATATGACATTGGTAACTTTTTCAAAAGAAATGTAGGAACGATATTGACTTCGTTGCCATAACACATTATAATAAAAAACACTAAACGGCTACAAATAAAAAAAACTTTTTACAAAAAAAAAACCGCCTTCAAAAAAAGCCAAACGATAAAAGTTCCTACACTAAAAAGTTGAAAATAAAAATTTGAATTGCTGTAAAGAAACTTAATTTATAGGTAAACTTATTTGACATTAATATTTTGCAAATATTCAAAATTTATTACTTATTTTTGGAGTCGGTGCCAGCCAAGGCAAGGAATTACGAATGGGCAACAATCCCTTGAAAAACTACCTCTAATTTAACTATAAAACTACTTAGTACCTATTTGCATACTCAAATATATAATACTTACTTAATTAAGAGACAAATACATAAAAAAAAAACAAACATATAAACATACATACAAAAAACACACACATATACATACACATAAAAACACACAAAAACACATACATAAATATATATATAAATATGTATATACATTGAAAATATTTAAGCATTATGTACGAAAAATGGCACTGGTTAAAAAGCTACCTAACATTAAGTTTCAACAATAAAAATGCTGGCAACGACTCCAAAAAGAAGTAATAAATTTTGAATATTTGCAAAATATTAATGTCAAATAAGTTTACCTATAAATTAAGTTTCTTTACAGCAATTCAAATTTTTATTTTCAACTTTTTAGTGTAGGAACTTTTATCGTTTGGCTTTTTTTGAAGGCGGTTTTTTTTTGACAAATTCAAGTTCCAACAAAACCCTCAAAATCTTGAACAGTCTCTTTTTTAAATTTGTCTTCCTCTGAAGACAACTTAATTTTTTTTTTACAAAAAAGTTGAGTTTAAATCATCCAATGACGAATCCCACTTCTGGGCGGAGCGGAACAGTGTCAGACTCTTACTGACTAAAAAACCTGCCCCATTCTTTCCTTGCCTTATTCCCAGGCCCTGGTGTTACGCTTTCACATCTACCCTTGGACCAGGAGGCTTCGACCCTGCAGGGCCCCTACAGTTTGCTGACAACTCCTTGAGGCGCGCGGGAACAACGCGAGCCATTGACGACTTGGATTCGGTCTGGACAGTTACCAGACGGCCGGACGGTGAGCTACCCATTGCTCGCCGTCCGCGAGCCCGTGTTTACGGTGGCCGGATATCGGCGGGAGCGCGGCGGCGACGAATACGGCGAGGGCGCTGTTGCCTTTGCCTTATACGGTCGGCCTCCTCCTTTACGAGCATTACTGCTTCGCAGAATGACCGCCTACTATTCCTCTTCGCTGGGGACCATGGCCTGAACCAAGGGCCGGCGCAAGAGGTCGCCGCCACCGATCACCCCCACGAGGACACAGCGATGCTTTTCCCAAGCGGGGCACATCTCCACCGTGTGCTCACACGGCCACACAGTGGCGACACCCGAGCATCTCTTCCGCACGAATCCGGTGCAGGAATCTCCCGAACTTGCCATATTAGGTGAGAACCTGCGTCATGCGGAAGGTGAGGACGCTGTGAGATCTATCCAGTCACGCCTCAAAGAGGGGACTTACCGCCGAAAATTGGAGGCTTATGGCGAATTAAAATATGACGATTTTTGCTGCACGGCCCGTTACGAGGTGAGCGTCACCAAGGCGGGGGTATGCATGCGGAAGGGGAGTTTAGATCTATGAGTAAGGTTCCCACGCGGCTCAGGTAAGAGTTCTGCTCCTTACGCAGCGGTCGTGCGCGAAGTCTAATAATGTTCGTGCGATTTTTTTAGATTTCGTTCTTAAAAAATAAACTTATGTAAAAGTTCTTCTCAGAGCTAATCATCATTTCTTCTCAGAGTTAATCAACATGTCTTTTCAGGGCTAACCAACAGTTCTTTTCAGGGGTAACCAACAGTAATTCTTTTCAGGGCTAAACAACATTTTTTTTCAGAGCTAGAATATTACACGCTATTAAAATTTTTTTTAATGTTTGATAATGCCTAAGAAAGCCAGGTCTAAACTTTCTAAACATAATTAAGCACGGGCAGCAAAAATACGTCGTATTTTCACGTGAACGTTCACAACAATTTGCTGAACAAAGTCAGAGAAACTCCCAGGTACGCGTACGAGAGTCGAGTGTCGAACGTTCGCAACGCCTTGCACAACAAAATCTGAGAAGCTCTGAGTTACGTTCAAGTTAAGTTCAAATGAGTTCTCATGGGGGTTCCTTTTAGAACGTAGGTGCTCACTAAGACGGAATTTTGCAAAATTCAACCCCTAAGGGAGTCTAAAGGGGGTTAAAAGTTTGTATGAAAGTCCTCTGTTTTTGAAGTAAGAGACTTGAAATTTAAAATGTATACTCTCTAGATGTTGTGGTGGTGAACTAATAATGTACCTATCCTTAGAAATCAATTAGGGGGCTAAGGGGATAAAAGGGGGGTTGGAAGTTTGTATGAAAGTCCTATGTGTTTGAAGTAGGAGAGTTGAAATTTAAAATATATGCTCGATAGATGCTAAGAACGGATTTTATGAAACTCCATCCCTAAGGGGTAAAACGAGATCCACGCGTACGAAGTCGCGGGCAGCCGCTAGTGTTAATATAATTTTATCAAAGAAACAGCCCTGCGATTTCTCGGTGAGCTGCGATTGATCACGCGGTGCGATGCAATCACAACTGTACGCTTAAGTATTAAGGCACATTTTGGCATGCAGTGGTTGCTGACGCGACGAAGTAGGCTATTATAGCAGTAGGTATTGAGAATTTTGTATGGAGTGAAGTATCTGTTACGTAGTAACTATTTAGTAATCTGTGCCTGAACTGACAACAGCCCGATTCCAAAAAATAGCATCTGATTTTGATGTCTGAACAAATTTTCCTCATTGCATCGGGGCCATCGACGGAAAGCATATACTGATGTGTAATCCTGCTAATAGTGGCTCCCTCTTTTTCAATTACAAATCTTTTTTTTCTATGGTGTTGCTAGCTGTTGTGGGCTAACTATAAATTTACTTTTGTCGACATTAGCGCATACGAAAAAGAGTGCGATTCAACTGTTTTTCAAAACTGTAAGAACTATGATTTGCGAGAAGCTGCCATAGCCTGATCCCCAGCCACTATGTGGTTTTAATAGACCAATACCATATGTGTTAGTGGGTGACGAAGCTTTTGGATTAAGCAAACATGTTATGCGACAAAAAACACGAAAAGGTATTCAATTATCGTCTTAGCAGGGCAAGAAGATATGTCGAATGTGCTTTTGGAATCATGGCAAACAAATGGCGCATTTTTCACAGACCGATAAACATATAATATGATTTTGCTACTGCCATTGTAAAAGCATGTTGTGTCCTACACAACTTTGTGGTCGATCGGGAAGGTGTTTGTCAAAAAGATAAATTGGCGATAATTTGTGTTGAGTTTCACTCTCTCCAACCCCAAAATGAAGAATTGACAGCAGCCAAATTCATCTCTAATACAGAGGTGAATTTGGAAACTATTTTATGAGCATCACTGCATCTTTGAAGTGGTAATTAAAGAAAATTTAGTCATGTTACTAGTATGAAGAAAAATAAGGACTCACCAATTTTGTTCTTTCGATTGGGAGCGTAGCTATCATATTCTGGAAATATTTTTTTGTAACTTCTGCCCATGCCTTCGCTTTTAGATTATTGTTTCTAAAATCCACATGAAACTTATCCCACAGTACTTCCCGTTCTTGAACTAAAGAAATGAGGTAGTTCATGTCAATATTTTCCTCACTGGTACTCATTTTGATAGGTACAGGTTACGTGATCGTACTTAATCCAGCATGCGTCCTTCCCTATGCTGTGCAAACAAACAACATCGAGCTGCTTACAGCCCCCGCCTCGGGTCATGCGCAAAACGTCTCTTTCGCAAAATGTCACCGTCGTAAAACGTCTCTTTCGCTAAAGGTCTCTTTTGCAGAATGTCTCTTTCGCAAAATGTTGCGCCAGGGACTTAATAAAATTTTGATTTTCAAAACAAAAAATCATTTATTAAAATTATAGTGCAATTATAATGTTAAAATTTTGGTATAAATTTTGGTACATTCCAGTATGAAAATAAGTACATTTATGTTTTTAGTTTCTTAATGAAAGATTTATTTTGATAATCATTTACGAAAATAATAATTTATGAAGCAAATTTTAATTAATAACCCAGGTTTATTTTAGTCCGAAGATTTAAGTTTTTTTATCATTTATAAAAATGATAACAAAAGCTAATTTCAGTGCCACAATTAAGATAAATTCATTTGATATGTATATATATTTATATTTTATTTTTATCAATAATTTTATGTTAATAATTTATGAAAATGATTAAAATATTTTTTCCGCAATACTTGATAATAACTCAAGTAAATTATAATGCCTAAATTTATTTATTTGACATTTTAATATTAAATATATATTTTTTAATCATTTTAAAAATGGTATAATAAATATTTTCATTTGCATACCTATTGATGTTATTTTTATTTGGAATACATACTAAAGTAAAATTAAGTACCACAATTTTAACATCATAATTGCACTATAATTTTAATAAATGATTTTTTGTTTCGAAAATAAAAATTTTATTCTGAAGTCCCTGGCGCAACATTTTGCGAAAAAGACATTCTGCAAAAGAGACCTTTAGCGAAAGAGACATTCTGCGAAAGAGACGTTTTACGACCAGGTGACATTTTGCGGAAGAGACGTTTTGTGCATGAGCCCCCGCCTCGTCTCGATACCGATGCGCGCGCGACGCGGCGCCGGAGCACACCGCACGGCGCCATGTGGCTACAATGCATATTTGTATGTAGAAAACCGCAGCGGCGCCGCCCGTGTGGTAACACCCTTAGTCTGGCCCCACACCCAAAGCTCGAAGCGCAAGCCCCACCACGTCGTCAACGTAGAGATACAACCATGGGGTTATTATTATTCTGTATTTAATATCAGTCGGAATAGAAATCCCACTTTGTTATTTTATTTTTTCATTTAATTACTTCATATAAATTAGATGTAATCAGTCAATACAATACAAAAAGAAAATTATCATTAAATAAAAAGTCATTCATCAAATAACCCACCTTATACCTAATGTTTATTTTACCTTCACTAAAGCTAGTTCAAACTTATTGTTTTTGTTGTGTCCTCCGACGGTGGTGTGCGGGCTTAGTATGCGTACGAATGTGCCATCTTAAACTACCCCTGTGACTAAAACAAAGCTGACATTCTTCACATTTGAAAGGTTTCTCGCCAGTGTGCGAACGAATATGGTTTTTTAAATTGCCTTTCTCATTAAAACTACGCTGACATTCTTCACACTTGTAAGGTTTCTCGCCAGTGTGCGTACGAATGTGTCTTCTTAATTTGTCTTTCTGAGTAAAACAACGCTGACATTCTTCACATTTGTAAGGTTTTTCACCAGTGTGCTCCTTAATATGTAATTTCAAATGACCTTTATGACTAAAACTACGCTGACATACATCACATTTGTAAGGTTTCTCGCCAGTGTGCTGCATAATATGTGATTTCAAATTACCCTTTTGACTAAAGCTACGCTGACATACATCACATTTGTAAGGTTTCTCGCCAGTATGCCGCCTAATATGTAATTTCAAAAGATAATTTTGGCTAAAACTACGCTGACATTCTTCACACTTGTAAGGTTTCTCGCCAGTATGCTGCATCATATGTGATTTCAAATTACCCTTTCTACCAAAACTACGCTGACATATATCACATTTGTATGGTTTCTCGCCAGTGTGCGTACGCATGTGTCGTATTAAACTGTCCTTCTGACTGAAACAAAGCTGACATTCTTCACATTTGTATGGTTTTTCGCCAGTGTGGTGCCTAATATGTAATTTCAAACTACCCTTTTGACTAAAACTCCGCTGACATTCATTACATTTGTAAGGTTTTTCACCAGTGTGTACACGAATATGTTTTATGATATTGCTCTTGTCTTTACAACTGTATTGACAAATATCACACTTGTAAGACGCTCCACCAGTGCGTATACGAGTGTAATTTGTTAAATTACGTTTTTTAATATTATTTCGATAATTAGTGTCTAAAGTATTATCAATAACACTGATATTAACTCGAGGTTTAGCTTCAGATAGTGGTTTTACGAATTTTGGAATAAGTTTGGACGTACAATATGACTTGTTCTGGGCAACTTTTGTGACGGACTCTTCATTCTTCTTTTGATTTTCTGTGATAACATCTTCTGGGTTTTTTACTCGTATGTGCAGTTTTTGTATCTTCACCACGGCCGACCCTGTGATTTTAAATATAGTTATCGCCAAATTAAAAACACAAAGAAATTAAAGAAAATCGTGTGGTTCTCATTAAAGCTGCAGAGTTGTTTTTGCAGGCTTGAAGGAACTACCGACATTACATACTTCACTGCGCACAAAACCTGACACCAACTCCAACATCTTGTCACAACAAGACCAGTAGTTTTGTTTAGAAGTATTTGCAGCCCACTGATCACATGTTTCTTCGTGACGCATTACGTGGCTCCCTACAATCAGCGTACACAAGTCCTCACAAAGTTTTGCACAAGGGAAACAAGGTTTCAATGGATCGCTTGAAGCCAGCATATATTTTAGCAGAAATAGAAAGAAACAGAAAGTCACTATGTCGTCATATATGTTGTGTTTCTGGCCTGTTGGTCTAGTATTCGGTGGCCCTGACTGCTAAGGTTCTGCTTGGGTTCGATTCCCACCCAAGACAAATGTTTGTGATGAGCACGATCATTTTATCTGTGGCTTAGTGTTATTTATCTATAAAAGGTATATATTTAGAAATATATAAGTATGTTTATCGGTTGTCGAGTACGCATAACAAGCTCTGCTTAGCGTGGGACCAGACGTTGTGTTATATTATTATTATATGTTTATATATCTCAGGTCCTGGGCCTTTGAGAGGCGTACGAGGAGCCGAAGCCAACTCGTAGAGGACCTTTGAGACGCTTTTAATGGAACGTGGTGCTACCCGGTGAATATACCTGTACGCGCTATGCTAGTGCATCCAAGGACAACCCCCGGCTGATGAGAAACTATTGCGACATATAGAAAACTAAGATATAAGGCTACGGTTTTTGGAATCTTACGAGAACTGGTTACTAAGAACTATGTTAAGACTATGGCCCCTGCCTGTACAATGTTATTAAATTTTATCCATAACACGTTTTCAATGAAAATATTTTTTCATATCAAGCTTTTATATACCTTTATCATTTAATACTCAATAACACCTTTCCGAAAACTACAAACACGTTAGGGTTATCTAATTGTATTACGGAGTTCCTATGGCCACCTTCCAACACCACCATCAGACCCTGACTACCATATAGGATCAAAGCACTCGTCAATACGAATCCAAAGAGCCCAAACACGATAAGGTTGAGTTGTTTTATTGCTGAGCTCTTACGGCTACCTTACAGCTTCATCATCAGATCAGCTCCATGTTATCATATTATTGCATTGTCATGCGATTTACACATGCATGCAAAATTGCTCAATCGGGTGATGATATCTGCTTCAAAATTGAGTTGGAAGATTTGAGCCGAACATACATACTCGTAGTAACATTGCAAGCTACTAAAAAGCCTGTAAAAAGACAGGGCATGACTTGCACACTCAATAAATAGGCCTCTACAAACGGTCGCCGCGGCTATCAGGACAATCCCGGAAGTACGGTCAAGGTCCCTACCAGCACTTTACTAAATTATACATCCTTCTGCCGAGCTCGTTTGCTCTTGCGAATCTCCACGCGAGCGGCCAATAAAAGCAAGAGAGGTGCGAGCTGTGTACGTTACCCCAGCAGGAAAGTTGCACGTAGAGCGATATGAGTGGGACGTAACATTACTGCTGTCAATGTGCGCCGATTATAAAATTAGTGCGTCTTGTAGTTCAGGAAAAAAATGGAAAGAACGTTTCCTGCTGCAGTAACGTTACCCCAGCAAGAAAATTTTAAACTACTTGTCGGAGAGAGAAATATTGTATATGGGTAGATAGCTTATGCTTGTGCAAGAATGTGCTCCAAAAATAGAATGGGTGCGTCTTCAGGTGTCCGAGATATTGCGTTTCCTGCTGCAGTAACGTTTTGCAAAATCGTGTATCTCTAAAACCATTGTATGTGCGGCTATACGATTAGTATACACGGATAGCTCTTTCAATGTGCATATTTGTGACGGAATTAGATTCAGAGAAATATTTATAATTAAGCTCTTCCTTAGTACCGCGAGACTGGTTCCTACATCCATTCTGAGAGGCAGACATAATTGAGTTGTTATCAACGTGCTGGTTAATTTATAGACCGTCGATAAGCTTGTCATCGGTCTATAATTCTTGGATTCCGCAGTACTACCTGTCTTGTGGAGCAGATGAGAAACTGAGGTAGCAACCCAGACTCTAAGGATGACTGGAATTGAGATGCCAAGAGCGCGTGTGAGCTGTGACAGACGGACACCGACCAAATGTTGCACCAGAATGTATTTGTGGCGGCATCGTCTGGGCGGGACGCGTCGATCGCACTTTGTTCAGGTCGCTCCCAAGCTCTGTACAGCCACCTCTCATCGCTCCGGAACATGCGATTCTGCGAGTATCGATCGACCCGCCGCTTATACCGCCGAATACGACTGGCCAATGCACAAACTTTCTGCTTCAGGAAGTCGATGCACTCCGTGACACGGGACATGTATTCTCGGGTCACACACATGTATCATCAGTCGGCCTGTTCGCTCTCTCATGGACTCACTAATACTCACGTGTCTTTTGTTCTTCTTCCACTTCTTTTTTTATTTCCATTAAAGGCACATTATCTTCTGAATCAGACTCGGACTGTTTTGCTGGTACATCTTCTGCGACTGAAAAGCTACTGTATACATTTTCCAGTTCTAGCTCTGAAAATAAGCAACAAGGAAGAGATGATTGTTTGTAAATGTAGCAGGATAACTGGGGAAATTGACTAGTATGTAAGTATAAATATTCAATGCGTCAAGTGTACGGCGGTGGCTCCTGAAATTTATATCCAGCTGTCACACCGACAGGCAAGCCGTCCGGCCCTGGGGCGGTATTTTTGGCGCCGCTGTACCGCCACTCTCATTTCTACCTCGGTCACCTCTGGAGTAACACCGTCGTCGCTGATGTGGTCCGCGTCGGATTCCGCTGATGGCGGAGCCATGGGCGGGGGGGAGTGGTCCCCTCGCGTAGGGAACAACGTGCTCACCACACCCTCCACGAGCTGTGGCCGGAGACTCTGCGTCAACGGGGGAGCCCATGGGTGGAGTTTCTCCCGCACCATCTTGTATGGGCGTCCCCACGGATCAGCGTTGAGAGTCCCCAGCCACACTTTGCAAGCCTCCTGCTTGGCCCGCTTTATCTCGGATCGGAGGGTGTGTTTTGCCACCCTATATCCCTCGTAAAGCTCCGCCTCCACGGCTTCCGCATCCGGCGGGCGGATGCGGCGCCTGCGGAATCTAGTATGCCGGCGTCGCGCAGCGGTGCATGCGTCACGTGGTGTCGCAAGCTCTGGCGACCACCAGTATACCTGGCGCCGGGCGCATCCTGGGCGGAGTCGGGGCATTGCCAAGTCGCAGATTTGAGACATGGCCTCCCGGAACCACTCCGCCTCGACGTTGATGTCGGCAGGCCTGACCGGTGCTTGCACCCAGGCTCCCGTTCCAGCAGCCTCAGCGCCCAGCGCGGACCACACGGGGTCTGTCGGACCGGCGCGGTCGAGGTCTGGGCGGTGACGTCAACCAGGATATACCGGTGGTCCGAGTATGTTTCCACCCCCTCCATGACGCGCCAGTCAACTACACGCGGTGTCAGAGATGGCCGTGAACTTAGCAGATCATTTTCCAGCAGAGCATGAAAAAGTGAGAGTTCTACTCGCATGCAGCATAGTTCTGGAGTTCCTGATAGTTTTAAGGAAAAGTTCTAGTGTTTTTCCTGGAAAAAATATCGAATGAAAATATGATCTGCTAACTTCCGGTAGCAGATCATTTTTTCAAAAAGCAATTTTTTTTTATTGCCCTGGGTGCACAAAGGCATGTTCTATAGTTCTTAATTACTTTTAATAATAGTTCTGTCAAAACAGGCTCAAAAAAAAAAAAAAACAAAAAGAAATCTAAAATCATGATTTTTCTTAGTGTTCAACAGAAAAAAAATCTTAAAAAACTTTATGGAGCACCATGAAAAAAGAATTCCTAAAATTCAGTTACACTTGGACCAGGTCTACCAGGAACTGTGGAATCTAGACCCAGAACTCCAACACAAGTATCAGCAGAGCATGGTCGAAGACAGAGATTAACTAAAATCATGAATATTTCGAGTGTTTTGGTAAAAAAATCATAACAAACTTTGTGGAGTACTCTGAAACGGGAACTCCGCGGTTTTTATTACATCTAGACTAGGTCAACCAGGAACTGTGGAAACCAGACCGAGAACTCCGACACAAGTATCAGCAGAGCATGGTTGAAAACAGAGATTAATTAAAATCATGATTATTTTTAGTGTTCAGGAGAAAAAAAATCAAAAAAAAAATTATGGGGGACCCTGGACCGGGAACTCCTGGGTTTCCAAAACAACAGTATTAGTTCTCTAAGTAAATCTAGCTAGAGGCCCTAGAACTTTGACACAAGTATTAGCAGAGCATGGTCGAAGACAGAGATTAACTAAAATCATGAATATTTCGAGTGTTTTTGTAAAAAAATCATAACAAACTTTGTGGAGTACCCTGAAACGGGAACTCAGCGGTTTTTATTACATCTAGACTAGGTCGACCAGGAACTGTGGAAACAAGACCCAGAACTCCAATACAAGTATCAGCAGAGCATGGTTGAAAACAGAGATTAATTAAAATCATGATTATTTTTAGTGTTCAGGAGAAAAAAAATCATAAAAAAATTTATGGGGGACTCTGGACCGAGAACTCCTGGGTTTCCAATACAACAGTATTAGGTCTCTAAGGAAATGTAGCTAGAGGACCTAGACCTTTGACACAAGTATTAGCAGAGCATGGTCGAAGACAGAGATTAATTAAAATCATGATTATTTTTAGTGTTCAGGACAAAAAAAATCATAAAAAAATTTATGGGGGACGCTGGACCAGAAACTCCTCGGTTTCCAATACAACAGTATTAGGTCTCTAAGGAAATGTAGCTAGAGGCCCTAGAACTTTGACACAAGTATTAGCAGAGCATTGTCGAAGACAGCGATTAACTAAAATCATGATTATTTCGAGTGTTTTTGTAAAAAAATCATAAGAAACTTTGTGGAGTACCCTGAAACGAGAACTCCGCGGTTTTTATTACATCTAGACTTGGTCAACCAGGAACTGTGGAAACCAGACCGAGAACTCCGACACAAGTATCAGCAGAGCATGGTTGAAAACAGAGATTAATTAAAATCATGATTATTTTTAGTGTTCAGGAGAAAAAAAATAAAAATAAAAATTATGGGGGACCCTGGACCGGGAACTCCTGGGTTTCCAAAACAACAGTATTAGTTCTCTAAGGAAATCTAGCTAGAGGCCCTAGAACTTTGACACAAGTATTAGCAGAGCATGGTCGAAGACAGAGATTAACTAAAATCATGAATATTTCGAGTGTTTTTGTAACAAAATCATAAGAAACTTTGTGGAGTACCCTGAAGCGGGAACTCCGCGGTTTTTATTACACCTAGACTAGTTCAACCAGGAACTGTAGAAACCAGACCCAAAACTCCGATACAAGTATCAGCAGAGCATGGTTGAAAACTGACATTAATTAAAATCATGATTATTTTTAGTGTTCAGGAGAAAAAAAATCATAAAAAAAATTATGGGGGACACTGGACCGGGAACTCTTCGGTTTCCAATACAACAGTATTAGTTCTCTAAGGAAATCTAGCTAAAAGACCTAGAACTTTGACGCAAGTATTAGCAGAGCATGGTCGAAGACAGAGATTAACTAAAATCATGAATATTTCGAGTGTTTTTGTAAAAAAATCATAAGAAACTTTGTGGAGTACCTTGAAACGGGAACTCCGCGTTTTTTGTTACAAATAGACTAGGTTAACCAGGAACTGTGGAAACCAGACCCAGAACTCTGATACAAGTATCAGCAGAGCATGGTCGAAGACAGAGATTAATTAAAATCATGATTATTTTTAGTGTTCAGGAGAAAAAAAATCATAAAAGAAGTTATGGGGGACCCTGGACCGGGAACTCCTCGGTTTCCAATACAACAGTATAAGGTCTCTAAGGAAATGTAGCTAGAGGACCTAGAACTTTGACACAAGTATTAGCAGAGCATGGTCGAAGACAGAGATTAACTAAAATCATGAATATTTCGAGTGTTTTTGTAAAAAAAATCATAAGAAACTTTGTGGAGTACCCTAAACGGAAACTCCGCGGTTTTTATTACATCTAGACTAGGTCAACCAGGAACTGTGGAAACCAGACCGAGAACTCCGACACAAGTATCAGCAGAGCATGGTTGAAAACAGAGATTAACTAAAATCATGAATATTTCGAGTGTTTTTGTAAAAAAATCATAAGAAACTTTGTGGAGTACGCTGAAACGGGAACTCAGCGAATTTCAGTACACCTAGACTAGTTCAACCAGAAACTGTGGAAACCAGACCCAGAACTCCGATACTAGTATCAGCAGAGCATGGTCGAAGACAGAGATTAACTAAAATCATGAATATTTCGAGTGTTTTTGTAAAAAAATCATAACAAACTTTGTGGAGTACCCTGAAACGGGAACTCAGCGGTTTTTATTACATCTAGACTAGATTAACCAGGAACTGTGGAAACCAGACCCAGAACTCCGATACAAGTATCAGCAGAGCATGGTCGAAAACAGAGATTAACTAAAATCATGAATATTTCGAGTGTTTTTGTAACAAAATCATAAGAAACTTTGTGGAGTACCCTGAAGCGGGAACTCCGCGGTTTTTATTACACCTAGACTAGTTCAACCAGGAACTGTAGAAACCAGACCCAAAACTCCGATACAAGTATCAGCAGAGCATGGTTGAAAACTGACATTAATTAAAATCATGATTATTTTTAGTGTTCAGGAGAAAAAAAATCATAAAAAAAATTATGGGGGACCCTGGACCGGGAACTCTTCGGTTTCCAATACAACAGTATTAGTTCTTTTAGGAAATGTAGCTAAAAGACCTAGAACTTTGACGCAAGTATTAGCAGAGCATGGTCGAAGACAGAGATTAACTAAAATCATGAATATTTCGAGTGTTTTTGTAAAAAAATCATAAGAAACTTTGTGGAGTACCTTGAAACGGGAACTCCGCGTTTTTTGTTACAAATAGACTAGGTTAACCAGGAACTGTGGAAACCAGACCCAGAACTCTGATACAAGTATCAGCAGAGCATGGTCGAAGACAGAGATTAATTAAAATCATGATTATTTTTAGTGTTCAGGAGAAAAAAAATCATAAAAAAATTTATGGATGACCCTGGACCAGGAACTCCTCGGTCTCCAATACAACAGTATTAGTTCTCTAAGGAAATGTAGCTAGAGGACCTAGAACTTTGACACAAGTATTAGCAGAGCATGGTCGAAGACAGAGATTAACTAAAATCATGAATATTTCGAGTGTTTTTGTAACAAAATCATAACAAACTTTGTGGAGTACCCTGAAACGGGAACTCAACGGTTTTTATTACACCTAGACTAGTGCAACCAGGAACTGTAGAAACCAGACCCAGAACTCCGATACAAGTATCAGCAGAGCATGGTTGAAAACTGACATTAATTAAAATCATGATTATTTTTAGTGTTCAGGAGAAAAAAAATCATAAAAAAAATTATGGGGGACCCTGGACCGGGAACTCCTGGGTTTCCAAAACAACAGTATTAGTTCTCTAAGGAAATCTAGCTAGAGGCCCTAGAACTTTGACACAAGTATTAGCAGAGCATGGTCGAAGACAGAGATTAACTAAAATCATGAATATTTCGAGTGTTTTTGTAACAAAATCATAAGAAACTTTGTGGAGTACCCTGAAACGGGAACTCCGCGGTTTTTATTACACCTAGACTAGTGCAACCAGGAACTGTAGAAACCAGACCCAGAACTCCGATACAAGTATCAGCAGAGCATGGTTGAAAACTGACATTAATTAAAATCATGATTATTTTTAGTGTTCAGGAGAAAAAAAATCAAAAAAAAAATTATGGGGGACCCTGGACCGGGAACTCCTGGGTTTCCAAAACAACAGTATTAGTTCTCTAAGGAAATCTAGCTAGAGGCCTTAGAACTTTGACACAAGTATTAGCAGAGCATGGTCGAAGACAGAGATTAACTAAAATCATGAATATTTCGAGTGTTTTTGTAACAAAATCATAAGAAACTTTGTGGAGTACCCTGAAACGGGAACTCCGCGGTTTTTATTACACCTAGACTAGTGCAACCAGGAACTGTAGAAACCAGACCCAGAACTCCGATACAAGTATCAGCAGAGCATGGTTTTTTTTTTTTTTTTTTTTTTTTTATGGTAGGTAAAAATCATCCAATGACGAGTCCCGCTCTTGGGCGGAGCGGAAAACAAGTGTCAGACTCTTACTGACTAAAAAACCTACCCCGTTCCTACATCGCCATACATACCAGGGCCAGAGCCTTCCTTTTCAGACACAAACCCGTGGCCCTGATTGGCTTCGACCCTTCTGCAGGGTCCCTACGGTTGCTGACAACTCCTTGAGGCGCGCGGGAACAGTGCGCGCCGTCGACGACTGGGCCTTGGTCCGGACGATTACCAGACGACCGGACGGCGAGCTACCCAATGCTCACCGTCCGCAAGCCCGCGCCTACGGTGGCCGGAAGTCAGGATCGGAATCGCGGCGGCGTCTGGGGCGCAAACGCCGTTGCCTTATGCGGTCCGCCTCCTCCTTTGCTAGCATTACTGCTTCGCAGAAGGAGGCGACCGCCTGCCACTCCTCCTCACTCCGAACCATGGCTTCTACCAAGGCCCGGCGCGAGAGATCGCCGAGCAGAGCATGGTTGAAAACTGACATTAATTAAAATCATGATTATTTTTAGTGTTCAGGAGAAAAAAAATCATAAAAAAAATTATGGGGGACCCTGGACCGGGAACTCTTCGGTTTCCAATACAACAGTATTAGTTCTCTTAGGAAATCTAGCTAAAAGACCTAGAACTTTGACGCAAGTATTAGCAGAGCATGGTCGAAGACAGAGATTAACTAAAATCATGAATATTTCGAGTGTTTTTGTAAAAAAATCATAAGAAACTTTGTGGAGTACCTTGAAACGGGAACTCCGCGGTTTTTGTTACAAATAGACTAGGTTAACCAGGAACTGTGGAAACTAGACCTAGAACTCTGATACAAGTATCAGCAGAGCATGGTCGAAGACAGAGATTAATTAAAATCATGATTATTTTTAGTGTTCAGGAGAAAAAAAATCATAAAAAAATTTATTGATGACCCTGGACCAGGAACTCCTCGGTCTCCAATACAACAGTATTAGGTTTCTAAGGAAATGTAGCTAGAGAACCTAGAACTTTGACACAAGTATTAGCAGAGCATGGTCGAAGACAGAGATTAACTAAAATCATGAATATTTCGAGTGTTTTTGTAACAAAATCATAAGAAACTTTGTGGAGTACCCTGAAACGGGAACTCCGCGGTTTTTATTACACCTAGACTAGTTCAAACAGGAACTGTAGAAACCAGACCCAGAACTCCGATACAAGTATCAGCAGAGCACGGTTGAAAACAGACATTAATTAAAATCATGATTATTTTTAGTGTTCAAGAGAAAAAAAATCATAAAAAAATTTATGGGGTACCCTCGACCGGGAACTCCTCGGTTTCCAATACAACAGTATAAGTTCTATTATGCACTGTAGCTAGCTGACCTAGAACTTTGACACAAGTATTAGCAGAGCATGGTCGAAGACGGTGATTAACTAAAATCATGAATATTTCGAGTGTTTTTGTAAAAAAATCATAACAAACTTTGTGGAGTACCCTGAAACGGCTACTCCTCGGTTTTTATTACACCTAAACTAGTTCAACCAGGAACTGTAGAAACCAGACCCAGAACTCCGATACAAGTATCAGCAGAGCATGGTTGAAAACTGACATTAATTAAAATCATGATTATTTTTAGTGTTCAGGAGAAAAAAAATCATAAAAAAAATTATGGGGGACCCTGGACCGGAAACTCCTCGGTTTCCAATACAACAGTATTATTTCTCCTAGGAAATCTAGCTAAAAGACCTAGACCTTTGACACAAGTATTAGCAGAGCATGGTCGAAGACAGAGATTAATTAAAATCATGATTATTTTTAGTGTTCAGGACAAAAAAAATCATAAAAAAATTTATGGGGGACTCTGGACCGGAAACTCCACGGTTTCCAATACAACAGTACTAGGTCTTTTATGAACTGTAGCTAGCTGACCTAGAACTTTGACACAAGTATTAGCAGAGCATGGTCGAAGACAGAGATTAACTAAAATCATGAATATTTCGAGTGTTTTTGTAACAAAATCATAAGAAACTTTGTGGAGTACCCTGAAACGGGAACTCCGCGGTTTTTATTACACCTAGACTAGTTCAATCAGGAACTGTAGAAACCAGACCCAGAACTCCGATACAAGTATCAGCAGAGCATGGTTGAAAACTGACATTAATTAAAATCATGATTATTTTTAGTGTTCAGGAGAAAAAAAATCATAAAAAATATTATGGGGGACCCTGGACCGGGAACTCCTCGGTTTCCAATACAACAGTATTATTTCTCTTAGGAAATCTAGCTAAAAGACCTAGAACTTTGACGCAAGTATTAGCAGAGCATGGTCGAAGACAGAGATTAACTAAAATCATGAATATTTCGAGTGTTTTTGTAAAAAAATCATAAGAAACTTTGTGGAGTACCCTTAAACGGGAACTCCGCGGTTTTTATTACATCTAGACTAGGTCAACCAGGAACTGTGGAAACCAGACCATTCCATTCATGATTTTAGTTAATCTCTGTCTTCGACCATGCTCTGCTAACACTTGTGTCAAAGTTCTAGGTCCTCTAGCTACATTTCCTTAGAGACCTAATACTGTTGTATTGGATACCGAGGAGTTCCCGGTCCAGGGTCCCCCATAATTTTTTTATGATTTTTTTTCTCCTGAAAACTAAAAATAATCATGATTTTAATTAATATTTGTCTTCGACCATGCTCTGCTGATACTAGTATCGGAGTTCTGGGTCTGGTTTCCACAGTTTCTGGTTGAACTAGTCTAGGTGTACTGAAATTCGCTGAGTTCCCGTTTCAGCGTACTCCACAAAGTTTCTTATGATTTTTTTACAAAAACACTCGAAATATTCATGATTTTAGTTAATCTCTGTTTTCAACCATGCTCTGCTGATACTTGTGTCGGAGTTCTCGGTCTGGTTTCCACAGTTCCTGGTTGACCTAGTCTAGATGTAATAAAAACCGCGGAGTTTCCGTTTAGGGTACTCCACAAAGTTTGTTATGATTTTTTTACTAATACACTCGAAATATTCATGATTTTAGTTAATCTCCGTCTTCGACCATGCTCTGCTAATACTTGTGTCAAAGTTCTAGGTCAGCTAGCTACAGGTTATAATAGACCTAATACTGTTGTATTGGAAACCGAAGAGTTCCATGTCCAGGGTACCCCATAATTTTTTTTATGATTTTTTTTCTCTTGAACACTAAAAATAATCATGATTTTAATTAATCTCTGTTTTCAACCATGCTCTGCTGATACTTGTATCGGAGTTCTGGGTCTGGTTTCTACAGTTCCTGGTTGACCTAGTCTAGGTGTAATAAAAACCGCTGAGTTCCCGTTTCAGGGTACTCCACAAAGTTTCTTATGATTTTTTTACAAAAACACTCGAAATATTCATGATTTTAGTTAATCTCTATCATCGACCATGCTCTGCTAATACTTGTGTCAAAGTTCTAGGTCCTCTAGCTACATTTCCTTAGAGACCTAATACTGTTGTATTGGAGACCGAGGAGTTCCCGGTCCAGGGTCCCCCATAAATTTTTTTATGATTTTTTTTCTCCTAACCACTAAAAATAATCATGATTTTAATTAATCTCTGTTTTCAACCATGCTCTGCTGATACTTGTGTCGGAGTTCTCGGTCTGGTTTCCACAGTTCCTGGTTGACCTAGTCTAGATGTAATAAAAACCGCTGAGTTCCCGTTTCAGGGTTCTCAACAAAGTTTCTTATGATTTTTTTACAAAAACACTCGAAATATTCATGATTTTAGTTAATCTCTGTCTTCGACCATGCTCTGCTAATACTTGTGTCAAAGTTCTAGGTCCTCTAGCTACATTTCCTTAGAGACCTAATACTGTTGTATTGGAAACCGAGGAGTTCCATGTCCAGGGTCCCCCATAATTTTTTTTATGATTTTTTTTCTCTTGAACACTAAAAATAATCATGATTTTAATTAATCTCTGTTTTCAACCATGCTCTGCTGATACTTGTATCGGAGTTCTGGGTCTGGTTTCTACAGTTCCTGGTTGACCTAGTTTAGGTGTAATAAAAACCGCTGAGTTCCCGTTTCAGGGTACTCCACAAAGTTTCTTATGTTTTTTTTAAAAAACACTCGAAATATTGATGCTTTTAGTTAATCTCTGTCTTCGACAATGCTCTGCTAATAATTGTGTCAAAGTTCTAGGTCGGGTAGCTAGAGTTCATAATAGAACTAATACTGTTATATTGGAAACCGAGGAGTTCCCGGTCCAGGGTCCCCCATAAATTTTTTTATGATTTTTTTTCTCTTGAACACTAAAAATAATCATGATTTTAATTAATCTCTGTTTTCAACCATGCTCTGCTGATACTTGTGTCGGAGTTCTCGGTCTGGTTTCTACAGTTCCTGGTTGACCTAGTCTAGATGTAATAAAAACCGCGGAGTTTCCGTTTCAGAGTACTCCACAAAGTTTCTTATGATTTTTTTACAAAAACACTCGAAATATTCATGATTTTAGTTAATCTCTGTCATCGACCATGCTCTGCTAATACTTGTGTCAAAGTTCTAGGTCCTCTAGCTACATTTCCTTAGAGACCTAATACTGTTGTATTGAAGACCGAGGAGTTTCCGGTCCAGGGTCCCCCATAAATTTTTTTATGATTTTTTTTCTCCTGACCACTAAAAATAATCATGATTTTAATTAATCTCTGTTTTCAACCATGCTCTGCTGATACTTGTGTCGGAGTTCTGGGTCTGGTTTCTACAGTTCCTGGTTGACCTAGTCTAGATGTAATAAAAACCGCGGAGTTCCCGTTTCAGGGTACTCCACAAAGTTTCTTATGATTTTGTTACAAAAACACTCGAAATATTCATGATTTTAGTTAATCTCTGTGTTCGACCATGCTCTGCTAATACTTGTGTCAAAGTTCTAGGTCCTCTAGCTACATTTCCTTAGAGACCTAATAGTGTTGTATTGGAGACCGAGGAGTTCCCGGTCCAGGGTCCCCCATAAATTTTTTTATGATTTTTTTTCTCCTGAAAACTAAAAATAATCATGATTTTAATTAATCTCTGTCTTCGACCATGCTCTGCTGATACTTGTATCGGAGTTCTGGGTCTGGTTTCCACAGTTCCTGGTTAATCTAGTCTAGATGTAATAAAAACCGCTGAGTTCCCGTTTCAGGGTACTCCACAAAGTTTGTTATGATTTTTTTACAAAAACACTCGAAATATTCATGATTTTAGTTAATCTCTGTCTTCGACCATGCTCTGCTGATACTAGTATCGGAGTTCTGGGTCTGGTTTCCACAGTTTCTGGTTGACCTAGTCTAGGTGTACTGAAATTCCTGAGTTCCCGTTTCAGCGTACTCCACAAAGTTTCTTATGATTTTTTTACAAAAACACTCGAAATATTCATGATTTTAGTTAATCTCTGTTTTCAACCATGCTCTGCTGATACTTGTGTCGGAGTTCTCGGTCTGGTTTCCACAGTTACTGGTTGACCTAGTCTAGATGTAATAAAAACCGCGGAGTTCCCGTTTAGGGTACTCCACAAAGTTTCTTATGATTTTTTTTACAAAAACACTCGAAATATTCATGATTTTAGTTAATCTCTGTCTTCGACCATGCTCTGCTAATACTTGTGTCAAAGTTCTAGGTCTTCTAGCTACATTTCCTTAGAGACCTAATACTGTTGTATTGGAGACCGAGGAGTTCCCGGTCCAGGGTCCCCCATACATTTTTTTATGATTTTTTTTCTCCTGAAAACTAAAAATAATCATGATTTTAATTAATCTCTGTTTTCGACCATGCTCTGCTGATACTTGTATCGGAGTTCTGGGTCTGGTTTCTACAGTTTCTGGTTAATCTAGTCTAGGTGTAATAAAAACCGCTGAGTTCCTGTTTTAGGGTACTCCACAAAGTTTGTTACGATTTTTTTACAAAAACACTCGAAATATTCATGATTTTAGTTAATCTCCGTCTTCGACCATGCTCTGCTAATACTTGTGTCAAAGTTCTAGGTCAGCAAGCTACAGTGCATAATAGACCTAATAGTGTTGTATTGGATACCGAGGAGTTCCCGGTCGAGGGTACCCCATAAATTTTTTTATGATTTTTTTTCTCTTGAACACTAAAAATAATCATGATTTTAATTAATCTCTGTTTTCAACCATGCTCTGCTGATACTTGTGTCGGAGTTCTCGGTCTAATTTCCACAGTTCCTGGTTGACCTAGTCTAGATGTAATAAAAACCGCGGAGTTCCCGTTTCAGGGTACTCCACAAAGTTTCTTATGATTTTTTTACAAAAACACTCGAAATATTCATGATTTTAGTTAATCTCTGTCTTCGACCATGCTCTGCTGATACTTGTGTTGGAGTTCTGGGTCTAGATTCCACAGTTCCTGGTAGACCTGGTCCAAGTGTAACTGAATTTTAGGAATTCTTTTTTCATGGTGCTCCATAAAGTTTTTTAAGATTTTTTTTCTGTTGAACACTAAGAAAAATCATGATTTTAGGTTTTTTTTTGTTTTTTTTTTTTGAGCCTGTTTTGACAGAACTATTATTAAAAGTAATTAAGAACTATAGAACATGCCTTTGTGCACCCAAGGCAATAAAAAAAAATTGCTTTTCGAAAAAATGATCTGCTACCGGAAGTTAGCAGATCATATTTTCATTCGATATTTTTTCCAGGAAAAACACTAGAACTTTTCCTTAAAACTATCAGGAACTCCAGAACTATGCTGCATGCGAGTAGAACTCTCACTTTTTCATGCTCTGCTGGAAAATGATCTGCTAAGTTCACGGCCATGTGTCAGAGCGGGGCTGGCGAACGAAATGTCCACCACGGACTCGCCCTGCACCCGAACACACGTGGGGACAGAACCCCGGTTTAGGTCGACCAGGCCTGTTTCCAGAGCCCAGTACTCCACCATCCGACCCCGCTGGTTCGTGGGCCGAGAACCCCAAGCCAACTTCCAGGCATTGAAGTCCCCGCAAACGACCACGGGGAGGGAACCATACCCAGCGACGACGGTATTCAACTCCCTCAGGGAGTCTTGTAGATCGGCGAGAGATCTGTTCGGGGACAGGTAGACGCCTACCACTACAATGTCCTCGAACCGTGCTGCCAGGCAACCTGGTCCCTTCGTGATAGTCTCGAGGGTCGGGGTACCAGCAGCGGCCGACGAAATTAGGGTCACCGAGCCGTTCAGGTCCTGTACCCAGTCAGCTCTGGGTAGGACAAAGTATGGCTCGGAGACCTGCTTGCCTGCAGCCGCGCATGCGTAGCAGTGCGGCACACTCCGGCATTCAGAAGACCTGTGACCAGGCTTGCCACACTGGTAGCAATGGTCGCAGCGGTCCACCTCCGCGGCGCAATAGGCCCCCACGTGGTGCCCCACGTGGCAGCGGAAAAACCGCAGAGGTCTGGGCTCCAGCAGTTTAACTTGCGCAGAGACCCAGCCCACCAGAAGCCGTCGGCCTTCTCCGGTGATGGTCTTGGCCACTGACACGGGGCAGCTCACCGTTACGGCTCGCATGCCCGTGCTGTCAGCGCGGATGGTGCCCACCCGTACCTGTTCGGGCGTGCAACCGCCCGCCCTGACGATGGCCGCCACCACCTCTTCCACCTCGACGGAGTCGTCCAAGCCCATGATGCGCATGTCAATGCACTTGGTGGGCCTGGACACTCTGGCCTCTTCCACATCGAGGGCCGCCCTGATCTTATCGGCCAGGATGTCTGCGACACTAGCCTTACCGGAGACCTCGAGAATTCGGGCCCCCGTGATCGTGCGCCTCATGCAAAAGCCCCCAGAGACCCCGAGTTCGTCGAGGTGGGGTAACACCGCCCGCTTCGCCTTGGCCATGACGGAGTCATAGTCCGCGCCCTTTTTACCCGCTTCAGGCTGTAGTGTGATCACTACAGCCTCGGTTTTCGGGGCGCGAAGCCTGGCCGCCATGGCGCGCTTTTTGCGCTCCCGTCGCATACGCATTAGGCGCCACAGCCGCGGCCGCGGCGGCAGCGGCATACGTCACCACCTTCCGCTGGCTGGAGGACGCGAATGGGGACGCAGCACAATGCCTTCCTGCAAGGAAAGCTGCTGCTGCATCCTGGTTTGGAACTGTTCCTGCTGCTTCTTTTGTTCCTGCCTGAAGGCAGCCAGTTCCTGCCGGACCAGCGTCAGCAGCTGGCTTTCCGGCTCAGGCTGGGGCTGGGGCTGCTTTGGCCCCTGCTCCTGCGTGCGTCCCCCTTTTTCCCCGCCACATAGGGAGGACCGGCTGGAAAGGCATCCATCAGCTCCTTCCGGAGCTTCGCAGCCACCGTAGACACTGGCTTGCGGTCGGCGAGCAATGGGTAGCTCGCCGTCTGGTCGTCGGGCGGGACGCGTCGATCGCACTTTGTTCAGGTCGCTCCCAAGCTCTGTACACCCACCTCTCATCGCTCCGGAACATGCGATTCTGCGAGTATCGATCGACCCGCCGCTTATACCGCCGAATACGACTGGCCAATGCACAAACTTTCTGCTTCAGCAAGTCGATGCACTCCGTGACACGGGACATGTATTCTCGGGTCACACACATGTATCATCAGTCGGCCTGTTCGCTCTCTCATGGACTCACTAATACTCACGTGTCTCTTGTTCTTCTTCCACTTCTTTTTCCATTTCCATTAAAGGCACATTATCTTCTGAATCAGACTCGGACTGTTTTGCTGTTACATCTTCTGCGACTGAAAAGCTACTGTATACATTTTCCAGTTCTAGCTCTGCAAATAAGCAACAAGGAAGAGATGATTGTTTGTAAATGTAGCAGGATAACTGGGGAAACTGACTAGTATGTAAGTATAAATATTCAATGCAATGTCAAGAGTACGGCGGTGGCTCCTGAAGTATCCAGCTGTCACACCGACTGTGGAAGCAACTCCAAAAGGATTACTGTTGAGAGCGCTCCTCTCAACATCGTCGTGCGCCGGCGGCAGTGCGCGAGGGGTGCGGGGCAGCGAGGAGTCCATTGCCGACGGCGGCAGCTCGTTTAACGTTCTTATTTTCATTTAAAACGAAGGCTTTCAGGAGGCTTAAAGCCATGAACTCGAAGTCAGCAGCAGCCGAGTGGCAGCGGCGCGTTCCAATGCATACATTTATATGGATCTGGCCACGAAGGAAGCAGCGCGGGGAGCAGAGCTTGAGCGGCGCGCGCCAATCACAATGATTGTCATTTAATTTTTTACTTTCTAACGACGTATGTTTCGAAACGCAAGTGTATGTGAAGGAGCAAATTATGTCTCTGATTTTTGATAGTAGGTAGGTACACCTATTTGGAATATTCTGCTATAGTCATAGAAGTTCCCGGGACATTATTCTCCATAATTCCGATGAAGAAAGTCTTTATGTTTCCTTACGCGGCTGTAGGGATTTACGTCTTTACGCCAAAACAAATCTAACATTATGAAGAAATTCCTATCACAGAGATGTCGCCGCTGTTCAGACATTTGGTTCGCGAATGAAACAAACATCTCTTGACACAACACTGCGCCGCGCGAACTGCCCGCTGGCTTTTTGGCTAACAGTGTCAGACTCTTACTAGTGTGACGGGTGACAGGACAGAGTGGAAGAAAAAAACATGTCGCACCGACCCCAAGTAACATGGGATAAGGGTAGGATGATGATGAGTGTCAGACTCTTACTGACTGAACGTTTCATTCCTTCTTAGCCTTCATACCAGGGTCGGACCTTCCTTTTAGAAACCGGACCGTTCCTTTCGGAAACATCATAAAATTACATAGTGTAAAACAAAGTTGCTTATGCCCTATGTAATCTTATATCTTTAAGACTACGCAACGGATTTTGATGCGGCTTTTTTAAATCAACATTGCACCTGTGAGAAGCTGGGGCGGGTCGCTCGTGATAATATATATTAAACACAACAGATGTTGAATGATAATAAAGGGACAGATGGTAAGTAATTTCTTTTCTATCTTTACTAAATGTGTAATTACAGGTCACTACTTCTTAGAACTTGCAGTTTGCTCCACCACAACCCTTGTGGTCTGTCGTGACTGAGATGTCCAGTGAGCCGGAGTCACAGCAGACCACAAAGGAGATGGCAGGACTCACTGAACACAGAGACAGTTCTCAAGGCAACTATTTTAAGTAATTTTGTTGCTCAGTTTGTGGGGCTTGCGGCGGACATGATCTGCCCGGCCCCTTTGTAGTTGTGCAGCCTTTTATAGTGTCATGGTTTTGAAGTGCATATAATGTTTCACAAAACAACATAAACATTTAGCTATCATTTACTAGGTTTTCCCCACAGCCTGTGACCTACGTCGGTGACTTTTACAGCAAGAATTCAAGTTAGGTTATCAGTAAATGATCCATAGTTTGTTATTTTTTTATAAATACATGTATAATGCAAGCCACTTCACCTCACTTGGTATTGGTATAGATAGATTTAAATTTTCAGGTCTCAAAAACATACCATCACTTTGATGTTCCTCCTCTGGCTCAATGACATCATCTAGTCTCTCACAAACAGCTGGTAACTCTTCTTTGATAGGATCACATTCTGCTTGACATGCATCATCAGATTCTATGCTTACATGTAACATGGTTGATATAGTCAACTCATTGAAACACCCGAAGTGGTCTTGGTTTATAGAGAAATTTAGCTGGAAAAAGATAATATAAGTATGAGATAATTGCATTATACTACACGTAGTTGGTCCTGCGTCTCATCTATACAGGGTGGCTTTAAGGTAAATTAGCAGATCTTTAGAGGTCTTTACTGAATTACTCTTACACAAATTTACATTTTGATTTCTATAGAAGCCTAGGTGATATCCACAAGATATCTGTGTATCCAAAATATCTGAAGAAAGATGTGTCATAACATCACAATCACGTAAGAGCGGTTGTATGAAAATGTATGTTGGGTTAGCAGCTCTTAAGAGAAGAGATGAGGCAATTGTGTGAAATTGTTTTTGGGAAAATTGCATGTCTTTATCTTCTGACAGTAATTATTTTCCAAATATAATTAATAGTAACTAATATTCCTAACACTGTAAAGGTTAGGTACCTGCCCTTACTGCTCCAAATCAAAAATCCACCCTGGAGGTAAACCTCACCTCATAATCCTCATTCATCATCTGAGTGAGCCGCTCTTCAGCTTCCAGACACTTTCTCTGCAGTTGGCAGCATTGCTTTAGTTTAGTGCAGCAGATGAAACAAGCGAGCATCGGTCTACGGTCTCCAGTTACAAACTGCAACAAAACTTGTCTTCAACTATTTTTCTACTTTACATAAATTACATTATAATAATTATATAATATGTTGGGTATGTCGGAAGCCCTAGGCATCAATGTCACAGACATGAAGCAATCGTTGAGGGAACGTTTCTTTGGACGCCTGAGGAAAGTTTTTAATAGCCTTCTCTCAGGCGGGAACAAGGTGCGCGCCTTCAACGGTTGGGTCATGCCGGTATTGATGTACTCTTTCGGCGTACTCAAATGGAACTTGACGCCCTGGATAGGCGGGTCCGTACACTGCTGACTGCATACCGAATGCACCACCCACGTTCGTCGGTGATGAGACTGTATATCCCACGGAAGTGTGGGGGTCGCGGTTTTTTAAATGCCAAGACCCTACACAACCGTGAGGTATGCAGTCTCAGGGAATATTTCCTAGCTGTCGACGTGGGTATGCATCGAGATGTAGTGGCGGTGGACAAGGGACTCACCCCGCTCTCCCTGGCTAACGAGAACTGGCGCAAACCTGTAGTGCTTGACACTAACGATCGCAGGGTTGTGTGGCAGAGCAAGGAACTTCACGGACGCTTCTTCCGGGCCCTTCACGGGCCTGATGTAGATCAATTGGCGTCCGTATCCTGGCTACGTTCCGGTGACCTCTTTGGGGAAACCGAAGGTTTTGTCTGTGCAATTATGGACGAAGTTATCATGACGAATAACTACCGGAGATTTATTGTGAAGGACGGCACGGTTGACATTTGTCGGGCTTGTCACCGTCCGGGAGAATCAATTCGTCACATAATCTCTGGTTGTTCTCGTCTAGCTAACGGCGAGTACTTGCACAGGCACAACCTCGTAGCCAGGATTATCCACCAGCAACTTGCTCTGAAATACTCTCTTGTGGAATCGGAGGTGCCGTACTACAGGTATGAGCCCGACCCAGTTCTTGATAATGGTCATATCACCCTGTACTGGGATCGGTCTATCATCACTGACAGGACTATTTTAGCCAACAAGCCTGATATAGTGGTGGTAGACCGAAGCGAGAGGCGTGCAGTGATTGTTGACATATCCGTCCCTCATGACGAGAACCTCGTGAAAGCCGAGAAAGATAAACAAGTCAAGTATATTGACTTGGCTCGCGAGGTTGTCGACATGTGGGATGTGGATTCGGCAATCATTGTACCGATAGTCGTGTCAGCTAATGGCTTAATAGCCAAGAGCCTCGACCAACACCTTAGGAGGCTCTCGTTAGGCGGCTGGATCAAGGGCTTGATTCAGAAAGCGGTACTCCTGGACACGGCTCGTATTGTTAGGAGGTTCCTTTCTCTAGAGCCCTGACCGCCGGTAGCTTGGACCCTGTTCCCGATACCGGTGGGACACTATTTATTATATTTTTAAATGTTTTTTTATTTGTTTTTTTAATGAAATATTTAAAAATATAATTTATATGTTACATATTAAATAAACGATATAATATGTATTCTTATGATATCTAGGTTAATTGTGGATTATTACTTGATGTAAATACGAGAATATTATCTTAAGAATATAAGTCCAGGATAAAACTTACCGGATTATCAGTCAGCCTCTCATACAGCGCATGCAAGTCTTTGTTTATCACTACATACATGCGAACGTTCTCCGCTAAACACAGCCTACACATTGGCAGCTTTTCCATTTTTACTAATTATGTAAATAAGTATAGAGTTGTTGATTTCAATTTATCAATTTGTTTTAGAAAAATACACAAAGAGAGTATACTAGCGATGGGCGACTCGAGTTATCTAACTCGAGTAACTCGGGTCAGACCGAACGCGAGTCAGCCCGAGTCAAAATATACGAAAATCGAGTTGACTCGGAGAGCGCGCGCGGCGGGCGTTCGACTCCGAGCGAGCCCGAATCAAACCGACGACCGAACGAACGTCCGAACTCGAGCTAGCCGGCTAGCCCGCGACTGCCCGCGAGTTGCGAGGCCCGATCGGCTCCGAGCGAGCCCGAATCAAACCGACGACCGAACGAACGTTCGAACTTGAGCTAGCCGTCTAGCCCGCGACTGCCCGCGAGTTGCGAGGCCCGATCGGCTCCGAGTGAGCCCGACGACCGAACGAACGAACGTCCGAACCGAAAGTGAAAGAGATAGTTCTCGTTGTTGTGGTTTCTTATCAGTGATGACCGTGTGATGAGCTATTTTATTAGATATTTTTATAGAGTTACCTACAAAGTATTTTTTTTTTCATTTAGAAATAAGTGCCATTACTTAGATGTTGATTGTTGATTAGCTTTTTTATAGGTGTTGTTGATGTGCTTAATTTAAGGAATAAAGTTCCATCGAAATAATAATAAACGTCTGATTTTTGAATAGTCTAATTTTTATTTAATTGACTACCATTTACTCGGCGAATCAACGCCACGCAGCCCACCGGACCCGACCCAGTGAACCATGAACGTAGCTAGTACCAAGTTGAGCTGACTCGGACAGTCGACGCGGCGACGTGACGGATCGAGTCGAGTCAACTCGAGTTGCAACCCGAGTTAGTAAACGGGTCAACTCGAGTTACTCGAGTTACCAAAAAGTCAACTCGGCCCATCGCTAGAGTATACGGCGACACCACAGATTTGACAAGTGAAATTGTCAAATAGTGTTGCATATCAATAGTCGACTATTGCTTAACTATCGATAGTCTATCGATAGATGACGTCATATCAATAGTATCGATACTATCGATTCTATCAGAAGTGTGATATGGGGAATAGTATTGATATATAAAAATAGTATCGATACTATCGAAGGCCGGTATTACTCCTAAAGCAATACTATCGATAGTATCGATACTATCGATACGGCGACACCACCTTACAGCCTGACCAAAGAGTATAATAATAATATCGGTAGCCTGACACAGATTTTTTTTTCCTTCGTTCCGTTTACAGAACCGGCTAAGGTATAAGACCATGCTGCCAAGTCATTAGTTATTTTATCTATCCGATCCACGTTATTCTCATTTCAAGTCTCTAATCCATAATCATAATCATAGTGTCTAATCCATTTATTATTTATATTATCTATGTCCAATTTTATATAAAGTTATCCAATGACTGTCACATCAGAGAATACAATAGTGTCACATCCAGAGTACGACACCACAGATTTGACAAGTGCAATTGTCAAAAGCCTCATGATCAAGCTTAAATAAATAAAAAAGTTATTAGTCTATCCAACAAAATTTATTTTTATAGTACTGTTGTATGGTTCTATGAAATCCAAAATTACTTGCTAGTAACGTGTAGTTTTTCTATAAAAAACCTACAAAGTGTATGGGATATGACAAAATAATTTTAAAACTCAACTTTAAATATCTGTTAAAAAAAAAAACTAAAAGCGTTGGAGATCTTCGAATTTTTCAAAAAGTTCTCTAGTTAATGCACTTTCCAACGGTGTGCAATATGCTAAAAAAAACTTTTATTAATAAATAAAAAAAAACTAGTTCTATTTTGACATTTCTATTGAACCGTGACCCGAATTTTTATACTGCCAGTACAATTAAAATGACATAGAGATAGAAATAATTTAACAATACTTTTTTTAATGATTTTATTTCAATTTACTTTCAACTATTTCATTAAAACTAATAATATTATATTTGAGAAAAATGTTGACCTAACCTATTTTTACAATGATAAAATGAAAATATTGACTGAATAGCCAGACGACTTTATTGTTGACATTTTTTATTCATTATTGCGATACGATTGGATTAGTAGAAACATTCCAGAAGTTAGGTATATTCGAGCTGCATATTGGCAGCTATTCGATTGCTGTGTGCTTTTTGTCAGGCACTAACTTAAAATTAATACAATCTTTTCGACTTAGAATCCTAACAGTTTTTCTGAAGCAACATATTGGCTGATATGTGATTGCTATGTGCTTTATGGAAGGCACTGACTTAAAGGTAATACAATCTATTGTACTTAGAGTTAAGGCACCTTATTTTATTTACCATGGTTTTCTTGGTGGAATATGAGGAGCTAGATATGTAAAACATCTTACTTAGCTTACCTAGTGTGTATTTCACACAAGTTGTAATGATACGGATTTTTATGTTTCTCTCATGTAGGTATAGTGTTCATCGCAACGAATTCTGCATTTGGCTTAGTTTTATTATATGAAATACCTTCTCAATGGCAAATAACAACTTAACAGTTTATTACCAAAATTGCAGGGGCATCCGTACTAAGCTGCACATTTTATATATGAATATCTTGGCTAATTGTTACTATGTTATAGTACTGACTGAGACCTGGCTAACGCCCGAGATTTGTAGCAGCGAGTTCATCGATGAGCGTTATGCGATGTATCGGTGTGATCGAAATCGCTTGGCTACCAATAAAAAAGATGGAGGTGGAGTGCTCGTAGCAGTGCTAAAAAGCCTACGCTCAGTTAGTTATACTCCGCAATCATCCACTGGTTATGATGTAAATATTGAGCACATTTTTGTAGAGTTACCAGTTATAGGCCGCGATAAGCGTCAAATTATCGCAGCAACGTATATACCACCTAAAACCCCTGAGCTTGCTTACGTTGAATACTTTGATTTCTTGCAGTATACATTTGAAGATAGTAAAATCGAAAGTTTTTATTTATTGGGCGATTATAACTTATCAGGTATTGACTGGGTGACATGTGAGGTTAGTGTATATACAGGCGGTCAAACGTGCGCTGGTGGTTCTCGTACGTCTGCTCACCTAAATACATTTATGTCTCTACATAACGCATACCAATTTAACACCATGAAGAATTTAAGTGGAAACGTCCTAGACTTAATTATTAGTAATGACAAATGCATTGTGTCTTCACCCACAGACTATCTGGTGCAGATTGATGACCACCACCCACCCTTCTGTGTCATGATTTCACCGCAAGTGCATTATGTCTCGATGAAGCGTAATGCAGTAAAAAAATACAATTATTTCAAAGCAGATTATAATAAAATAACCGTGGATTTATCTAATGTGGACTGGCATGACCTTTTGAACAGCAGAGTCGTTGAGGAAGCTCTAGAGACATTTTATAATGACCTTTTTTTAATTATTAAAAAGCACGTACCTTTGACTGCTTGTAGATCATTAAAGTACCCTGTTTGGTTCTCCAAAGGTCTGATAAATATTCACAAAAATAAGACCAAAGCATGGATTAGATGGAAAATGTACCATAACATACTAGACTATGAGCAATTCTCACTTTACCGCTCTAGATTTTTGGTTGAATGTAGGGTCAACTATAACCGATACATAAAATCTGTCGAAGATGGTATTCAAAACAATATCAAACATTTTTGGTCATTTGTATCAAGTCGAAGATCTGGTGCCGGTATACCTTCGGTTATGCATTACAAGAATGAATCCGCGAATAACCCTGAAAAAATATGTGATCTCTTCTCAGACTTCTTTAAATCGGTTTACGAACCTTCAACTTCAATGTTGTAGTGTGTTAAATACTGCTCAGTTTACGACCGCGGAGGTGCTTAGGGCTTTAAAGGCATTAGATCCCAATAAAGGACCTGGTCCGGATGGTATCCCAGTTACGTTTATTAAGCAAACAGCTGCAAATTTGTGCGTGCCATTAACAATAATATTTAATCTTTCTATTGCGCAGGGAGCTTTTCCACGGTCATGGAAGCTTGCAAATATAACTCCAGTGCACAAGTCAGGGTCTGGCCAGGATGTAGAGAACTATCAACCCATATCAATATTGTCAACTTTCTCGAAGGTCTTCGAAAGACTAGTGCATGACATAGTGTACCCTCTGCTACATAGCAATATTATGGAACAACAACATGGAATCGTTAAGTGTAGATCAACTACTACCAATCTTGTTACATTCGTTGACTATCTTTTTAACAGCATGGACTCTCGCGTCCAAGTTGACGCTATCTACATTGACTTTAAGAAGGCTTTCGATAAAGTTGATCACAACCTGCTCTTGCAAAAAATTGCATACGGAATACGTGGCGACCTCCTGAGATGGTTTTCGTCTTATGTGTCCAATAGAACTCAAAGGGTGGTTATAAATGGTTTTAATTCTTCCACTATAGATGTCACTCCAGGGGTGCCCCAGGGTTCTATTTTAGGACCACTTTTATTTATAATATTTATAAATGATATTAGTAAGTGTTTCAAACACTCAAAAATACTTTTGTATGCAGACGATCTTAAGATATTTAGACCTGTACGTAATTTAAGTGACTGTCGCCTCTTGCAAGAAGATCTAAATAGATTCGATGCTTACTGCTCATCTAACAAGCTGCAACTTAGTCTATCTATGTTACTGTATAAGCTTTACTAAAAACAAAAACGTATTTAGTTATCAATATTCTCTAAATGACACAATCCTCAAAAGAGAAACATTAATACGTGATTTGGGAATTTGGTTGGACGAAAAACTACACTTTGAGGAACATATTAATAGAATTGTAAGCAATGCTTTCCGAATGTATGGTTTTGTGATGAGGTCTGCCACCAATTTTTCGCGCTCAAACACTTATAAGTATCTCTATAAGACGTTAATTCGGTCACAGTTGGAATATGCAGTCCCTGTGTGGAATCCCTATTATAGCAAGTATTCAGATGTGATTGAAAGAGTTCAAAAGAAATTTTTGAAAGCCATGCATTTCCGTTGCTTTCGTACCTATGCATCTTATGGTGGCATGTTGAGTCATTTTAAACTTTTATCGCTGAAATCGAGACGCATTATTCTAGAGACTAAATTCTTGTTTGATTTGTGTCATAACGCATATGATTGTATGGATTTATGTAACAAGATCTGTTATGTAGTACCACGAACAACGGTAAGTCGTGCGGTGCGCGCCCGACCTCTGTTTGCTGTTGCTTCTTGTCGTACAAATGCGGGAGCCCGCGCGCCCCTTCGTCGTATTACGAATCAGTACAACGAATTATTTGAAAACATTGAATTCTTTGGTGTATCTGTTCTACATTAAAAAAAAATAATATATGATAAAATCAAATATATGATTGCTATTATTATTGTTGTTAATTCTAATATGTTATTTTAATAATGAATCAATGATTGAATTTATACTTATTGTTAATGAACGATTATTTGTTGAATATTTTATGTGTGTAATATTTTATTAATTTATTTTATGCTGAGATATGGATTTAAACATTAATTTAATTGTTTTATAGTTTATTTTTTTTGGCTTAAATTTGATTTTTATTTGATTTTAATGTGATTTCAATCTGATTTTGATGTATTTTTGGTTTCATTTTGATTTAATGTTGATTTAATTTTCTTTTAATTTTGATTTAATTTTAACATGATTTGATTTCACATAATTTTAAGTTTTAGAGACAGTCGCACGCACGTAAATTTTAATTTTATTTACTTTTTTATATTATGTGGAAAATTGGTTATACATTTATTTCATTTATTGTACCGCATGTTTTCTTAAAAAATTTTTAATGTATCGCCGTTTGTTTTCCCGAATAAATAAATAAATAGACTAAAAAAAAAATGGCGGGAAAAGTCTCTCTATAATCTGTGGCCGATTTGGTCTTTCTTGATTTTTTTTTCGAGGTGTACATTTTTGTTTACATTTTGCTAAATCTGTGTTATAAGAAATTTGTATTAACACGATAAGTTCATCAGTTTCAGTTATAAATTTAACGCAAGATTCTTTGAGGAGAAAACCGCTTACCGCCTAAATCAAAAGAAATATACCTACCTAAAAACACGAAGGCATTTGACCACAACTCAGGTTTTTATTATTATTTTTATTTTCCTCATATTCGTAATGAAAAGCACAATGTTTACCTTGGGTTAAAGAGTTATTTAGTCCCTCGAACTATTAGCGTACTTTTTAGAGCGTGTTTTTAAGTAGTCGGGTGTTAGTTTTTAAACTTTATTTTTATTTAACATATTTTGGAGTTCTAAATAGGTTAATCTTGGGTTCATTGATTTCTCAGCCCATGAATACAGGTAAAGTCACAAGCAAATGCTAGTAATATATATATATTCAAAATGTACAAGTAAAGCGCTTTCAAATGATACCAAACACGGCATATTTATCTTAACTTTATTTTACTTCGTATGTTTTGTCCGCTAGAGGGCGCCACATTAGATTTTGTGAAATCCCATATAGCCTATAACCAGCGGACAATTAAGACGCTTCTAATGATATGTCATTTGTCGAATTCTGATAAGTAGTTTAGAAGTTACGAGGGAACAGATGAACATCCATACCCACATACATACATACAGGTCAAAATCATAACCCTCCTTTTGCTTCGCCGTAGTCGGGTAAAAAGTGGTATACGACCACGGCTTTATCCTTAAAACATTTCTCTATCAATATTATAAATTGAAAATATATTAAAATATAATAATATGTGTAAGTTAGTTTATTTAATAACGGTAAATATTTAATAGTTTGTACATACTAAGTAATTTCATTGGAGAGTGTTTTCTTGTTTCGTACTTTTTAGAGCGTGTTTTTAAGTGGTTGGGTGTTAGTTTTTAAACTTTATTTTTTTACGAAGAAAGAATTGCGTAGGGAGACTTAGCTTTTTTACATTTCATGTTTTCATTAGGATTTATTAATTTTTGTACATATCAAAGAACAAAGTTTCTTAACTTTGTTCTTTGATATGTACAAAAATTAATGCAGTCAAAATTCTTATACAATTTATTAACGTTTTTATAATTTTTCCTTTATATGTAGCTAAAAACCTATATTGGTGCGAAATTTGACGGTTCTAAGTTTGCTAGAAGTACCTTAGATTTTTGATGATCGGTCAGTGAGTGACAAAATGGTGTAACTTTGATCGTCCATAACTCGTAAACTGTTGGTTCAATTGTCATGTACTTTTGGGGCTGAGCTTGTTCTAATACTTACTTTTGATCATCGAAAGCCTAAATCCCTAACCTTGTCCACATCGATGATATAGGGTGAAATAGCCGCGAACGTCTCGAGAAAAGGATGGTGCGGCCGTGCCCGCTTTGCTCAAGACTTGGCGGGGCACTGCTGTGCCCCCAGATATTATAGCTCAGTGTGCGGTCACGCGACAATTAGTATAGAAAATATACAGTTATATATTTTCTATACTAATATAAAAGCTAAGTCTGTGACGGGCTTTAATATTTCGTGCTATTAAAGAAAGCGGACAGTATTTTGACTTCCGGGTGAAAGTGTTTTTGATGTGCTGAGTGTCGCTTGTAGAGTGGCTGGATTTTCTTATAGCGTGAATTTGTGTAAAACAAGAAACCTGAATGCGCACAGGAGCAAATTATGTGTAGCCACAATAACCAGAGGACAGGGACTAGTAAACATTAATCTACTCGAGTTTCATCTGGCGAATACTTACTACTTTTGTATTGACATCGTATTTGCCCCATTTTCATTACAATGATACGCAATAAACCTTTTTTCTTCCTACTTCCCCATAGAATGCAACGCTCATTCATATCTTATGCACGGAAGGGCTAGGTTTAAGCAACAATATCTCTTAAACGAATTGTCATAGAATCAAGTTTTTGGTATCATTATCTAGGTAAACTTATCATCCGTGAGTCACGCTTATAAAAAAGGGTAGTTCTCGAGGATGTTTTTTGAAATAATCTTGAAAAACTGAAAAAACGATGATAATTTTGACATGAAGTTGATGTTTCAGCATTTATTTCAGTATGATACAGCAATAATTAAAATAATTTGAGTTATCTATTTATCTGATTGCTAATACTTTGCCTTTACGGGATTTTTTTTATACGATAATCGGGCATTAAATTCCAATTTTACATGTTTTAGTATGGAGGTTACCCAAAATTGAACCAAAATACAAAAATGGCTGCCATTCAGAGGGGGTTGGGTTTAGACCTCACATGTAGGATAGTTTTAGTGATAAAATAGAGCAAAGTATCACTCCTTAAAGTTTGTACAGTGCGAACCCGGACACATTGTATATACTTACTTATAGTGTTGTCTCATTTATTACATTGAGGTAGGTTGTTGAACGAAATAGAACGAATAGTTATAGACAATGTAATAGATGAAACAACAATATGATGACGTATGTCTTGTGTCCTTCCTCTAGCTTAAACTGTCATGGGCGGAAACATACGTGTAATATGTGTGTGTCTCAATCAATTAAAATAAAACCCATCAAGAATATTGCGCATTACTTTTATTTACACATCGTTCACTTTGTTATTTTATTTTACTTTTAGTAAAGGTAGTTCAAACTTATTGTGTTTTTGTTTTGTCCTCCGACGGTGGCGTGCGTGCTTAGTATGCGTGCGAATGTGCCTTGATAAACTACTCTTCTGACAGAAACGACGATGACAATCTTCACACTTGTAAGGTTTCTTGCCAATGTGTGTACGAATATGCTTTATTAAATGGCTCTTCTGACTAAAAGAAAGCTGACATTCTTCACATTTGTAAGGTTTCTCGCCAGTGTGCTTATGAATATGCTTTATTAAATTGCTCTTCTGACTAAAAGAAAGCTGACATTCTTCACATTTGTAGGGTTTCTCGCCAGTGTGCGTACGAATATGTGCTTTTAAATAGCCCTTCTGACTAAAACTATGCTGACATTCTTCACATTTGTAAGGTCTCTCGCCAGTGTGCGTACGCATGTGTGTTGTTAATTTGCCTTTGTCAGTAAAACAACGTTGACATTCTTCACATTTGTAAGGTTTTTCGCCAGTGTGCGTACGAATATGCTTTATTAAATGGCTCGTCTGACTAAAAGAAAGCTGACATTCTTCACATTTGTATGGTTTCTCGCCAGTGTGCGTACGCATGTGACATGTTAAAGTAGTCTTCTGACTAAAACAAAGCTGACATTCTTCACATTTGTAAGGTTTCTCGCCAGTGTGCGTACGAATATGCTTTATTAAATTGCTCTTCTGACTAAAAGAAAGCTGACATTCTTCACATTTGTAAGGTTTCTCGCCAGTGTGCGTACGAATATGTGCTGTTAAATAGCCCTTCTGACTAAAACTATGCCGACATTCTTCACATTTGTAAGGTCTCTCGCCAGTGTGCGTACGCATGTGTGTTGTTAATTTGCCTTTCTCAGTAAAACAACGTTGACATTCTTCACATTTGTAAGGTTTCTCGCCAGTGTGCGTACGCATGTGTAATGTTAATTTGCCTTTCTCAGTAAAACAACGCTGACACTCTTCACATTTGTAAGGTTTCTCGCCAGTGTGCCTACGAATGTGTGTTGTTAAATGGGACTTCTGACTAAAACTAAGCTGACATTCTTCACACTTGTAAGGTTTCTCGCCAGTGTGCGTACGCATGTGTGTTGTTAATTTGCTTTTCTCAGTAAAACAACGCTGACATTCTTCACACTTGTAAGGTTTCTCACCAGTGTGCGTACGCATGTGTATTTTTAAAGAACTCACAGTTTTAAAACAAAGTTGACATTCTTCATATTTGTAAGGTTTCTCTCCAGTGTGCGTAAGAATATGCTTTGTTAAAATACCCTTAAGACGAAAAGAACGCTGACATACTTCACAGGTGTAAGGTCTCTCACCAGTGTGCTTACTAATATGGTCTGTTAAATGGCCTTTCTGTCTAAAAGAAAGCCGACATTCTTCACATTTGTATGGTTTCTCGCCAGTGTGCGTACGCATGTGACATGTTAAAGTAGTCTTCTGACTAAAACAAAGCTGACATTCTTCACATTTGTAAGGTTTTCCACCAGTATGTACACGAATATGTTTTATGATATTGCTCTTGTCTTTACAACTGTATTGACAAATATCACACTTGTAAGACGCTCCACCAGTGCGTGTACGAGTGTAATTTGTTAAATTACGTTTTTTAATATTATTTCGATAATTAGTGTCTAAAGTATTATCAATAACACTGATATTAACTCGAGGTTTAGCTTCAGATAGTGGTTTTATGAATTTCGGAATAAGTTTGGACGTACAATATGACTTGTTCTGGGCAACTCTTGTGACGGACTCTTCATTCTTCTTTTGATTTTCTGTGATAACATCTTCTAGGTTTTTTACTCGTATGTGCAGTTTTTGTATCCTCACCACGGCCGACCCTGTGATTTTAAATATAGTTATCGCCAAATTAAAAACACAAAGAAATGATAGAAAATCGTGTTGTTCTCATTAAAGTTGCAGAGTTGTTTTTGCAGGCTTGAAGGAACTACCGACGT
Source organism: Mythimna loreyi (assembly GCA_029852875.1). Lineage (NCBI taxonomy): Eukaryota > Metazoa > Arthropoda > Insecta > Lepidoptera > Noctuidae > Mythimna > Mythimna loreyi. The sequence goes on along the minus strand of CM056806.1, from coordinate 9,955,689 downwards.
TACATACTACTCTGCGCACAAAACCTGACACCAACTCCAACATCTTGTCACAACAAGACCAGTAGTTTAGTTTAGAAGGATTTGCAGCCCACTGATCACGTGTTTCTTCGTGACGCATTACGTGGCTCCCTACAATCAGCGTACACAAGTCCTCACAAAGTTTTGCAAAGGGGAAACAAGGTTTCAATGGATCGCCTGAAGCCAGCATATATTTTGGCAGACAAAGCTGACCCACAGAAAGTCACTATGTCGGCATATGTGTTGTGTTTCTAGCCTGTTGGTCTAGTATTTAGTGGCCCTGACTGTTAATCTGGAGGTCGTAGGTTCGATTCCCACCCACGACAAATGATTGTGATGAGCACGATCATTTGTTCTGTGGCTGGGTGTTATTTATCTATAAAAGGTATATATTTAGAAATATATAAGTATGTTTATCAGTTGTCTAGCACTCATAACACAAGCTCTGCTTAGCGTGGGACCAGAGGTTGTGTGATAGTTGTGTTATGTTATTATTATAATTATGTTTATACATCTCAGGTCCTGGGCCTTTGAGAGGCGTACGAGGAGCTGAAGAAAACTCGCAGAGGACCTTTGAGACGCTTTTAATGGAACGTGGTGCTAACCGGTGAATATACCTGTACGCGCTATGCACCCCCGGCCGGTAGGACAACCCCCGGCCGATGAGAAACTATTGCGACATATAGAAAACTAAGATATAAGGCTACAGTTTTTGGAATCTTATGAGAACTGGTTACTAAGAACTATGTTAAGACTATGGCCCCTGCCTGAACAATGTTATTAAATTTCATCGATAAAAAGGCAGGGAGTGACTTGCACACTCAATAATCCCGGGAGTCTCGGTCTCGAAAATACCGGGAGTCTCCACGATTTGTTGGCATTTTCGAGACTAGAAACTTATACCTTTTAAAATCTACTAATAATAATAATGCATTGTTTTTTTTTCGCGCCATGTTGACATAGATTGACTCATGGGGTAATGTACGTTGCCACCACTATGTACACAATATAGATAAATAAAAAGGAAAAATATCTTATATTTCCATAATTTCCATAAAAATACAAATAAATTATTTTGAACTAGCTGTGCCCGCGACTTCGTCCGCGTGGAATAGTTATTTTGGGCATCATATTTATTTTTGCAAACAACCTCAGCTTTATAAATTATAGCTGTTACCCACGACTTTGCCCGTGTCAATTTCTCTTATTATTTTAGACAATTTAGTTTTTAAAAGAACATAATTATCTATAAGTACTTCATAGAGCTACACACCCCCTTGGCATGCCGTAATCTCGGCGGTAAGTCCCCTCTTTGAGGCGTGGTTGGATAGACATTACGGCGTCCTCACCTTCCGCATGACGCAGGTTCTCACCGGACATGGGAAGTTCAGGAGATTCCTGCGCCGGATTCGTGCACCGCTTGAGAAGAGCATCGCCGTGTCCTCGTGGGGGTGATCGGCGGCGGCGACTTCTCGCGCCGGGCCTTGGTTCAGGCCATGGTCCGCAGCAAAGAAGAATGGCAAACGGTCGCCTCTTTCTGCGAAGCAGTAATGCTTGTAAAGGAGGAGGCCGACCGCATAAGGCAGGGCAACATCGTCCTCGCTGTAGCCGTCGCCGCCGCGATCTCGCCGATATCCGGTCACCGTAGACGCTGGCTTGCGGACGGTGAGCAATGGGTAGCTCGCCGTCCGGTTGTCTGGTAACAGTCCAGACCGAGACCAAGTCGTCGACGGCGCGCACTGCTCCCGCGCGCCTCAAGGTGTTGTCAGCAAACTGTGGGGTCCTTCAGGGTCGAAGCCTCCGGCAGCCGAGGGTTGGTGCGAAAGCGTTATACCGGGGCTCTGGGAATAAGGCAAGGGAGGAACGGGGTAGGTTGTTTAGTCAGTTAGAGTTTGACACTGTTTCCCGCTCCGCCCAAGAGCGGGATTCATCATTGGATGATGTTTACCTACCATAAAAAAAAACCCCTCCGCGTCGCCCGCAAGCAACCCCTCTCCTCGTTCGCCGGCCAGGCCAGCGTCATATTTTACGCATCATGCGGCGCGTGTGAATTTTATATCGGAGTTATTTTAAAATTGTAATATCTTCTAAGATATTCATTGAAAATAAGTGATGTTAAAGACAATATTGTTCACAATTACATACTCTTAATCAACAACACATTTATTTGGATAAAGTTTAATAATATTACGATGTTGATACAACTCTAACAAATAATTGGTAATAATGCATTAATTTCGGCCAAATTTGATTCCCATAAAAACGGTTCTAGTGAGTTAATTTTAAAAGATAGACATATACTGTCGCGGACATTTTTTTAGATCATTTTAAGAGGAATAATTCTTTCATACATATTTTTTTGGTATCTTCTACCGTTTTCGCAGCGCACGCAATGAAAGCCCTCAAAGATAAATATTTTTCCCCGTTGTTTTCACATTTTCCATTATTTCTTCGCTCCTATAAGTCACAGCGTGATGTTATATAGCCTAAAGCCTTCCTCGATAAATGATCTATTCAACACAAAAAGAATGTTTAAATTCGAACCAGTAGTTCCTGAGATTAGCGCGTTCAAACAAACAAACTCTTCAGCTTTATAATATTAGTATAGATAAAAGAACAGTCGTAACAAATTCATTATTTAAAAGTTTTTTAGATAGATAACCCTTTATTAAGGTATGACAGTGTTGTTTTGACATTTAATTGGCGATTTTGACAGTTCACTAGCAGTTATAAGCTTGACAAATGACACATCAATCAAATGTCATTGTCAAAATGATATTTTACTGAATGCTGACCACCATATTTATTACTAGCTTTTGCCTGCGGCTTCGCCCGCGTGAAGTTAGCAATAGGCTACCAGCGGCTTCACCCGCGTCTGTGGTTACTGCTCCGCCCCCATTGGTCATAGCGTGATGTTATATAGCCTATGACCTTCCTCGAAAAATGGACTATCCAACACAAAAATTATTTTTACAATCGGACCAGTAGTTACAGAGATTACCTCCTACAAACAAAAAAACAAACTTTACCTCTTTATTATATTAGTGTAGATTAGTTGTGTTGCTCTAATTGACTGAGTTAAATTGAATGTACATAAAAACGAAGCTAAAATATAGGAAATTAACTTTAAAAAACGTAAACTATACAGTATAGGAATATTTTCATTAAGTGTACATAGTGCTGGCCCAAGCTCCATACATTTCTGAAACACCTCCTTTCAGCTTACTAGTGTTGACGGTCGCTGAGATTATCCGCGGAGGGACAGACAGACAGACAGACAGACATGGCGAAACTATAAGGGTTCCTTGTTAAATATGGAACCCTAAAAAGGAGGTGGGATTCTTCTCAATCGATAGCCCGAGGCTGATTCCTTCAGCAACGTGCTTAGAAGATTCAGAGCTAAGCAAAACCAGAGTGGACTCAGGCTGTTACCCTGGAGTATTCCTCGTGTAATCCATTCAAGCTGATCGTCTCTGCAGATTGGTCGACATCCTCGATAGCGAAGGACTGTGTTCCATTGCCCCACACATGACTCAAGGAAGGTGGTTAGACTTGCATCTATTTTGTACAACTCCAGCACCATCATGAGCCATGTATGTAGCACAGAGTCATAGGCCTTCTTATAATTAATCCAGCATGTCGACAAATCCTTGCGGGACCGACGGCTTATGGTCATGTCTATGAGGAGTAGCTCCTTAGTACCGCGAGACCCGTTCCTACATCCATTCTGAGAGGCAGACATAATTGAGTTGTTATCAACGTGCTGGTTAATTTATAAACCGTCGATAAGCTTGTCATCGGTCTATAATTCTTGGATTCCGCAGTACTACCTGTCTTGTGGAGCAGATGAGAAACTGAGGTAGCAACCCAGACTCTAAGGATGACTGGAATTGAGATGCCAAGAGCGCGTGTGAGCTGCTATACCACTTTAGCCAGAAGTTGTGCAGTCCGTTCGGCCCTGGAGACTTCCCATTCGGCAACGGACGAACTGCTCTGGCCACATCTAATGGGCTGATGAACACCTTTTACGATTCTGCGAGTCTCGATCGACCCGCCGCTTATACCGCCGAATACGACTGGCCAATGCACAAACTTTCTGTTTCAGGAAGTCGATGCACTCCGTGACACGGGACATGTATTCTCGGGTCACACACATGTATCATCAGTCGGCCTGTTCGCTCTCTCATGGACTCACTAATACTCACGTGTCTCTTGTTCTTCTTCCACTTCTTTTTTGATTTCCATTAAAGGCATATTATCTTCTGAATCAGACTCGAATTGTTCTGCTGGTACATCTTCTGCGACTGAAAAGCTACTGTATACATTTTCCAGTTCTAGCTCTGCAAATAAGCAACAAGGAAGAGATGATTGTTTGTAAATGTAGCAGGATAACTGGGGAAACTGACTAGTATGTAAGTATAAATATTCAATGCAATGTCAAGAGTACGGCGGTGGCTCCTGAAGTATCCAGCTGTCACACCGACTGTGGAAGCAACTCCAAAAGGATTACTGTTGAGAGCGCTCCTCTCAACATCGTCGTGCGCCGGCGGCAGTGCGCGAGGGGTGCGGGGCAGCGAGGAGTCCATTGCCGACGGCGGCAGCTCGTTTAACGTTCTTATTTTCATTTAAAACGAAGGCTTTCAGGAGGCTTAAAGCCCTGAACTCGAAGTCAGCAGCAGCCGAGTGGCAGCGGCGCGTTCCAATGCATACATTTATATGGATCTGGCCACGATGGTAGCAGCGCGGGGAGCAGTGCTTGAGCGGCGCGCGCCAATCACAATGATTGACATTTAATTTTTTACTTTCTAACGACATATGTTTCGAAACGCAAGCGTATGTGAAGGAGCAAATTATGTCTCTGATTTTTGATAGTAGGTAGGTACACCAGTTTGGAATATTCTGCTATAGTCATAGAAGTTCCCGGGACATTGTCTCTGTTCTCCATAATTCCGATGATGGAAGTCTTTATGTTTCCTTGCGCGGCTGTAGGGATTTAGGTCTTTACGCCAAAACAAATCAAATATTACGAAGAAATTCCTATCACAGAGATGTCGCCGCTGTTCAGACATTTGGTTCGCGAATGAAACAAACATCTCTTGACGCAACACTGCGCCGCTCTTACTAGTGTGACGGGTGACAGGACAGAGTGGAAGAAAAAAACATGTCGCACCGACCCCAAGTAACATGGGATAAGGGTAGGATGATGATGAGTGTCAGACTCTTACTGACTGAACGTTTCATTCCTTCTTAGCCTTCATACCAGGGTCGGACCTTCCTTTCAGAAACCGGACCGTTCCTTTCGGACACATCATCATTACATAGCGTAAAACAAAGTTGCTTATGCCCTATGTAATCTTATATCTTTAAGACTACGCAACGGATTTTGATGCGGCTTTTTTAAATCAACTTTGCACCTGTGCGAAGCTGGGGCGGGTGTGTCCGTTACCCAGGCCAGATGTTGTCGACAATGGTCATTTGAATCTTATAGATAATTAGTTGTGCGGCTTCTGTAATTGTTGCGCACATTTTTAAATTTGTTGCGCTTATAGTTTTTTAATTATTTCACAAAAACATTTCCTGCTGCGGTAACGTTACGCCAGCCAGACCTTTTTCTTTCTAATGGGAATATTTAAATAAATATTAGCTATAAAATTAGTTGTCTAGATAAAGTAAATGTTGTGCCTTATTTTGTATTTGTTCTGTCTTCGGTTGCGAAGTTATTCGAGATTTTGCTGCGGTAACGTTTTTGGTTTTGCTAGAACTTTGAGATGGTTAAGCGGATTCTAATCATGTTTTGTACACCACTTCCTAGGACTTAGTTTAAATTTGTTGTGCAATAACAAAACCAAAATAATGCATATCTTAAAGGTTATTTCATTAAAGAGAAAAACACTTCAATTGGTCCCAGCACTCTCAATAAGAAGTCTAAAGACTTACTTTAAACGTTATTTTAAAGCTTGTAACTGCCTTCAAATGTATGTGAAGTTTCATTAGTATCCTGTAAGTATTTAACAAGTTATGATGATATTCAGTTCTTCACGAGCACGGTCTTGATGCGTGCGGTGTTATTTGGTCACTGGATTGGATATATGAATTGAATGTTTTGTCAATTATTAGTTGTTTAGATCAGTTGTATATCAGTTAAATTTCAGCTCAGTACATTGGATAATTAATGAGATAATACGATTAAAGTCATTAGGAAGTGAATGACCGTGGTAACCCGACCAAGTTTAGGTGGTTACGAAAAAGCGAAAACGCAGAACATTATACTATCTTTTGAAATGTTTAGTATAACACATCTTACAATTTCGGTACAGACGCGTACACTGTTAAATACCTATACAGGCTGTTAGTGTAAACACCGTTATCCTTAAAACCAGTGATTTGGTTTCAGTTATAGAACGTATATTCAACGAAAAAAAAATTCATTTTTTTTTAGGAAAATCTCCATTTTTCCTCAAAATTATTTTACCCTACACGCAAAGCCAAATACGACGACTGTAACGGAGCGCGGGAACACACAGAGCGCCAGTCCAAACAGGCCGCCGTGCCGCTCGCGGTGGTGATGGTGAGCGAGCCCGCCGACACGACACCCCTTCGGCCCCTCAGTCTGTGGACAACCTGTGCCAAACCGAGAAACTATGTTGGCGGCTACTCAAAGTGCGTGTGTGTGTGGGAACCAATAGCTGCCAGTTGACCTTTATGAACGCATACTGAATTTCTTCGCAGAGAACCCAGAGGAGAATACGAGGTACCTAATGATGTGGTTAGTTAAAACTTATGTTGAAAACTTGTTGTTAGGTCAACGTTCTTTGCAGTGATTACGCAACTCGAGTTAAAACTTATGTAGGTAGTTATAACGGATCCCCAGGTCAACGTCCTTTGCAGTGTATTATCCATGAATTTACGGACGGTGTCGGACCTAAACATTGTTTATTTTTATTAAAGAAAAATTGATTATTAATTTTTGAACTCAGATAAACATTTTTATAATTAAATCAACTACCTATGCTTTTAGTGACAACGGTGTTTACCCTTATAGCTTACAGGCGGTATAATAATAATTTAACATTATCTACATTATGAAAACATTATTTCCAGTTGCACAAACTTATCAAAAATCACCGCTAGAGCATGCCTTCGGTAGGACGTGGCAGGGGTGGGGTGAAGGGGTAATACATTATTTGCATAACGCACTAAACATGCTCCATAAACACATAATTCATCTTGTAGAGTGCGCGTGCGCTTCGGCAGTTCCGTTTCCTATTTTTGCAAATATTTATCAAGTGCGTGAGAGTTATTGTATAATAAACAAGTGTGGCGAATTACTGCTAACGTGGTATGCTTGTATTGAAGATCATAATTATGGTGCGGGCTGCTTGATGAATTCACGAACAAGGTAAGCTTGCATAATGTAACTATAGAAATTGTAGCAAAATTATTATTAATATGTACGCGTCGTTAGGTACTTATCTAAAACTGTATTTTTTAAGGCTTAAATATTTTAATTTAGGTACTTAGGTATTCATTATTTTCTGTTTTTTTCGTACTTAATTATTACCTGGACTGGAATCCTCAACAATGATAACATATTTATCCTTTACTACATAGTATCTATAAAAAAGTCGCTTCCAGTTTGTCTGTCAACAGGGACACTTAGATCTTTAAAACTACGCAACGGATTCTGAAGCAGTTTTTTTTAATAGATAAATTGATTCAAGCGGAAGGTTTTTGTGCACACATTATCAACATATGACTTGAAACTTGATTAATGAAATTCATGACTTAGCGACCAATTTTTTTCGTTATCAATGTTGGGAGTTGGGACTACCGCAACAGGTAGGTAGGTAGGTATTTATTTCCATAAACTCCTTGGACACGTAGACTTTAAGAAATCCATAATAATTACCTTGTTGCGACACTTGCGTTGATATAAACTCGCAAATGGATGACGATTCGAATTTCAAATTTGTAGCAAAACTATAATTTTTTTTTTTTTTTGAAACCCGATTAAGGTGTCCGTTACCCAGGCCAGATGTTGTCGACAATGGTCATTTGAATCTTATAGATAATTAGTTGTGCGGCTTCTGTAATTGTTGCGCACATTTTTAAATTTGTTGCGCTTATAGTTTTTTAATTATTTCACAAAAACATTTCCTGCTGCGGTAACGTTACGCCAGCCAGACCTTTTTCTTTCTAATGAGAATATTTAAATAAATATTAGCTATAAAATTAGTTGTCTAGATAAAGTAAATGTTGTGCCTTATTTTGTATTTGTTCTTTCTTCGGTTGCGAAGTTATTCGAGATTTTGCTGCGGTAACGTTTTTGGTTTTGCTAGATCTTTGAGATGGTTAAGCGGAATCTAATCATATTTTGTACACGACTTCCTAGGACTTAGTTTAAATTTGTTGTGCAATAACAAAACCAAAATAATGCATATCTTAAAGGTTATTTCAGTAAATAGAAAAACACTTCAATTGGTCCCAGCACTCTCAATAAGAAGTCTAAAGACTTACTTTAAACGTTATTTTAAAGCTTGTAACTGCCTTCAAATGTATGTGAAGTTTCATTACTATCCTGTAAGTATTTAACAAGTTATGATGATATTCAGTTCTTCACGCGCACGGTCTTGATGCGCGCGGTGTTATTTGGCCACTGGATTGGATATATGAACTGAATGTTATGTCAATTATTAGTTGTTTAGATCAGTTGTATATCAGTAAAATTTCAGCTCAGTACATTGGATAATTAATGAGATAATACGATTAAAGTCATTAGGAAGTGAATGACCGTGGTAACCCGACCAAGTTTAGGTGGTTACGAAAAAGCGAAAACGCAGAACATTATGGTACCTTCTAAAATATGTAGGATAGTGTTATAAATTTAGTACTGACACGTACAAAAGTTATAAAAAAAACGACATGATTAGGTATTAAAAATTGAAAGGTCATTTCAATTGAACTTTTACTCCCTTACTTATAAAAACTTGTGTTGCTTAACAACCGATTAAACATCACCTATCCTTGTCATTTCTATTTCAACGAATAGAGTTGGCAAGTGTCGGCCCACGGCTATTGCTCTGTTGCCATTCTGTTTATGCCTACAATAAAAAGAAAGAGTAAGTACATTTTTTTATCTAAATCCTTAATCGGGTTTCAATTAGTTTTGCTACAAATTTGAAATTCGAATCGTCATCTATTTGCGATTTTATATAAACGCAAGTGTCGCAACAAAGTAATTATTATGGATTTCTTAAAGTCTACGTGTCCAAGGAGTTTGTGGAAATAAATACCTACCTACCTGTTGCGGTAGTCCCAACTCCCGACATTGATAACGAAAAAAATTGGTCGCTAAGTCATGAATTTCATTAATCAAGTTTCAAGTCATATATTGACAATGTGTACATAAAAACCTTCCACTTGAATCGATATATCTATTTAAAAAAAAACTGCTTCAGAATCCGTTGCGTAGTCTTAAAGATCTAAGCAAACAGGGACAGACAAACTGGAAGCGACTTTTTTTATAGGTATAGTACCTATAAAAAACGTAACTTCCAGTTTGTCGTAAAGGATAAATATGTTATCATTGTTCAAAATTCCAATCCAGGTAATAATTAAGTACGAAAAAAACAGAAAATAATGAGTACCTAAGTTCCTAAATTAAAATATTTAAGCCTTAAAAAATACAGTTTTAGATAAGTACCTAACGACGCGTACATATTAATAATAATTTTGCTACTATTTCTATAGTTACATTATGCAAGCTTACCTTGTTCGTGAATTCATCAAGCAGCCCGCACCATAATTATGATCTTTAATACAAGCACTCCACGTTAGCAGTAATTCGCCACACTTGTTATTATACAATAACTCTCACGCACTCGATAAATATTTGCAAAAACAGGAAACGGAGCTGCCGAAGCGCACGCGCAATCTATAAAAGATGAATTATGTATTTATGGAGCATGTTTAGTACGTTATGCAAACAATGTATTACCCTTTCACCCCACCCCTGCCGCGTCCTACCGAACGGCATGCTCTAGCGGTGATTTTTGATAAGTTTGTGGAAGATAATAATAATGTTTTCATAGTGTAGATAATGTTAAATTATTATTATATAGGTATTTAACAGTACGCGTCTGTACCGAAATTGTAAGGTGTATTATACTAAACATTTCAAAAGATAGTACAATGTTCTGCGTTTTCGCTTTTTCGTAACCACCTAAACTTGGTCGGGTTACCACGGTTATTCACTTCCTAATGACTTTAATCGTATTATCTCATTAATTATCCAATGTACTGAGCCGAAATTTTACTGATATTCAACTGATCTAAACAACTAATAATTGACATAACATTCAGTTCATATATCCAATCCAGTGGCCAAATAACACCACGCGCATCAAGACCGTGCGCGTGAAGAACTGAATATCATCATAACTTGTTAAATACTTACAGGATAGTAATGAAACTTCACATACATTTGAAGGCAGTTACAAGCTTTAAAATAACGTTTAAAGTAAGTCTTTAGACTTCTTATTGAGAGTGCTGGGACCAATTGAAGTGTTTTTCTATTTACTGAAATAACCTTTAAGATATGCATTATTTTGGTTTTGTTATTGCACAACAAATTTAAACTAAGTCCTAGGAAGTCGTGTACAAAACATGATTAGAATCCGCTTAACCATCTCAAAGATCTAGCAAAACCAAAAACGTTACCGCAGCAAAATCTCGAATAACTTCGCAATCGAAGAAAGAACAAATACAAAATAAGGCACAACATTTACTATATCTAGACAACTAATTTTATAGCTAATATTTATTTAAATATTTTCATTAGAAAGAAAAAGGTCTGGCTGGCGTAACGTTACCGCAGCAGGAAATGTTTTTGTGAAATAATTAAAAAACTATAAGCGCAACAAATTTAAAAATGTGCGCAACAATTACAGAAGCCGCACAACTAATTATCTATAAGATTCAAATGACCATTGTCGACAACATCTGGCCTGGGTAACGGACACCGATTAAGGATTTAGACAAAAAAATGTTATATTCTTACTCTTTCTTTTTATTGTAGGCATAAACAGAATGGTAACAAAGCAATAGCCGTGGGCCGTCACTTGCCAACTCTATTCGTTGAAATAGAAATGACAAGGATAGGTGATGTTTAATCGGTTGCTAAGCAACACAAATTTTTATAAGTAAGGGAGTAAAAGTTCAATTGAAATGATTATTTTACCTTTGAATAAAAAAAAATAATAATCATGTCGTTTTTTTTATAACTTTTGTACGTGTCAGTACTAAATTTATAACACTATCCTACATATTTTAGAAGGTACCATAATGTTCTGCGTTTTCGCTTTTTCGTAACCACCTAAACTTGGTCGGGTTACCACGGTCATTCACTTCCTAATGACTTTAATCGTATTATCTCATTAATTATCCAATGTACTGAGCTGAAATTTAACTGATATACAACTGATCTAAACAACTAATAATTGACATAACATT